>OX439233.1:36440733-37933858 GCA_949319165.1 Sialis lutaria
CTCACCGTGCTGGTCTAAGGGCTAATTATTATATTATAATTAATGTGCTATTATAAATTTCGAATACGTAACTATAAATAATGAATTAAAGTTATTTTGAAAATAAATAAATGTTAGAGGACTCTTTAAGAAATATTTCTTAAACCAAGATTTCCAAAAAGAAAAAAAATCATGGGTATGATGATTTTTTTTACTCTCACCGTGTCGGTCTCAGGACTAGAACCCTATTAGCTCCCCCCCTATGTAGGGGGCATGTGCTATTATAAATTTCGAACACGTAATTATAAATAATAAATTAATTAAAGTTATTTTGAAAATAAATGTGCAAAGACTATTAAAAATATCTTCATAAAAATAAATCAGCGTATACAAGTTTAGTTCTTAAAGTTTCACCACCGCACAATGTAGGTCGAAATTCAGCAATAAAAACGCCACCCCCTCCCTCTCAATTCCCACCCCCTCATAAGTTTCTGCTCTGATATTCCAGAGCACGGTCTTTGAATTCCCTGCGTTAATTTTCCACACCAGGAGGAAAATAAGAAGAAGAAATAAATAACATGGTCAAGTTATAATGACGTCACGTCCGGAACTCATTATTTGGCGCGTTATTTCAAGTTTTACCCTTAATATACGGCGGCGGGAGGGGGTCGAGGTAGTTTATCGCGGGCCGACTGCAAATGAAGTACGAACACACTGGCTGGCGGAGAAAAGCCCCCCTCCCCCCCCTAGGTCATAACAACTCGGCGGTCGTTTCATTTCTCAAGAATGATTAAAATTAATATAAGACCCGGGTGTCTGAAAAATAGTCTCGGAAAATTAAGACACAAATCAAATGTGGAAAATAGGAAACAGAATGCTTCATTTAGTTCACTGTTTGTGTGTACGTTTGTTGGGATCGTTGGGTGGACTGTACAGTAATACAGGAGCGTGGGAGTTAACTGTTTTTTTTCATACAGAAAAAAAATTTACTAAAAATACTAACAAGGGAACCTTTTCAAGTCGAAAATTCGTATCGAGTTTAAACTTTGTATACAGGATGTCCCATTTTAATCTATCACCCCCCCCCCCCTAATTTTTTTGATCTATCAATTAAATCAAAAAATGCTTCAAATAAAAGTTGTTTGGTTTTGAGGGGGACCCAAAATGGCGTTATTAATTTTTTATTTTTTGGACGTCTTCATGGTCAAATAGGCCCAACTTTTTTTTTCAAATGGAAACCTATATTTTTTATTACGGTATCTTATTGTTTGGAAAAAAACAAGTAGCTTTTGTTTCAAAAAAATTTTTGTATGGCTTAATTTTTTTTTAATATTAAACAATATAATTTTAGATTTAAGATTTTTACTAATTTTTTACTCGAACCCCATTAATTTTAGAGGAAAAATGTAAAAAACAAAAAATGTTTATTTTAATCTGATGTAACTAGGATAATTATATCAGGATTTTTTGATAACTTTTGCTCTTCAAAATATTAAAGCAAATAAAAAATAAAATAAAAAATCTGAAATAATTTTCCTAGTTATATCATATTAAAATAAACATTTTTTGTTTTTTACATTTTTCCTCTAAAATTAATGGGTTTCGAGTAAAAAATTAGTAAAAATCTAAAATTATATTGTTTAATATTAAAAAAAAATTAAGTCATACAAAAATTTTTTTGAAACAAAAGCTACTTGTTTTTTTCCAAACAATAAGATATTGTAATAAAAAATATAGGTTTCTATTTGAAAAAAAAAGTTGGGCCTATTTGACCATGAAGACGTCCAAAAAATAAAAAATTAATAACGCCATTTTGGGCCCCCCTCAAAACTAAACAACTTTTATTTGAAGCATTTTTTGATTTAATTGATAGATAAAACAAATTAGGGGGGGTGATAGATTAAAATGGGACACCCTGTATAGTTAGAGGAGATCAAGGTAAGTAACAAAAAATTTATCTTAGCTGCGGTAAAACGGTTTAAGGGGGTGAAACACCCCTATGAAAATGTGCAAAATAATAATATTTTTTTCAAATAACTCCGAAACTAATGAAAATTTAAAAAAATCTACAATAACAAATTTTCATGATTTTTTATGCTCTTTTGAATGGCGACAGTAAAAATTCGAAAAAAAACCGTTAACCTCCACCTCCCACCCACATTCCATAGGTTTAATTTTGAATATCGCCATTCGAAAGAGCATAAAAAATCATGAAAATTTTGTATTGTAGATTTTTTTTAATTTTCATTAGTTTCATAGTTATTTGAATAAATATGATTGTTTTGCACATTTTCATAGGGGTGTTTCACCCCCTTAAATCATTTTACCGTAGCTGTGATGATTTTTTTCTTACTTATCTTGACCTCCTCTAATTATATACAAAGTTTAAACTCGATACGAATTTTCGATTTGAAAAGGTTCCCTTGTAAGTATGGGTTAAAAGTCTGGAAGAAATAAACCTATCCTAATATTATAAATTCGAAAGTCTATTTGTCTGTCTGTCAGATGTCTATCTATTAACTTTTCATGGCTGAACCGATTTTGATGAAATTTGCCAAGGAGATAGCTTTCATTCTGACAAAAGACATACGTTACTTTATATTCTGAAATTTTACGCCGAAAAATGTATGTAGAAATCTGTTTTACCTACCTTACTTTCTTCTTTTTCTTCTTCTCTATATGTGACAGTTCGTACCTAACCTAAATTCCACGCAAACCATATACCTACATGATATTAGAACACAACCAAATTGAATAGGAAAATTTGCAGTTTATTTTTTTAATTCATCGATTTAAAAAAAAATAATGTGGAAATCTTTATTTTTTTTAGTAAATTATGATTTTTCTTTGTATTTTCTTAGAATTAAATTGGTATTTCTATGAAAAATTTTAATTTTAAGCATGAAATTTGACAAATTTTTTGATGTTTTTGATTTCGTTAAAAGTATGTGTATTCTATAGAAAATGATGTGAAAAGTTGAAATTTTCAAACCGCAGGTCTGTATCTCAAACCGTTCTCGAGATATGGCCTCTCAAAGTTTCAGTTTCTTCCAAATTTTGTTGAAAAATGGCCGTAACTTTTGAACGTGTTGTCGGATTTGATTTTTGTTGACAGATTTGAAATCAGCGTGTCAAAATCTATATAATCACATGTATAATACTTAAAAATTCGGAAAATTTTTTTTTGCTGAAAATTGAAAAAATTCAAAGGGGTATACCTTAAAAAAATGTCGATTTTTGACCAAAAATTTTTTGTCGAATTTCCATGTGTTATACATGTCATTATATAGATTTTGACACGCTGATTTCAAATTCGTCAACGAAAATCGATTCCGACCACACGTTCAAAAGTTACGGCCATTTTTCGCCAAAATTTTGAAAAAACTTAAACTTTGAGAGGCTATATCTCGAGAACGGTTTGAGATACAGACCTGCGGTTTAAAAAATTCAACTTTCCACATCATTTTCTATATAATTAACATACTTTTAACGAAATTGAAAACACAAAAATTTTTAGTAAAATTTCACGATTAAATTTTAAATTTTTCATAGAAATATTATTTAAAAAATATTAAAATCAATAATTTTCATGTATTTATTTTATTTGAATCACATTTTTTTAATAAAAAAAATCAAACGGGGGTAAACTCCAAGGGGGGCAACCCTTTCCCTTAAAGTCGGCGCATATTTTTTAACCTTTAGAGACCGGGATTTCAGGATGCATTTCTCCCTCAGAAAACTGGTATAAAAGGTATCTTATATCATTGATTGATCATATAGGCAAAGTTTCGATCACGGGGTGAGCCAATATATTGGCTTTTCGACCCGGAAGGGAACAGCCCGTGTTAAAAATTTCAAATTCAAAAAAATATTATTTGAAATAGTACATAACCTTTTTTCACTATATACAAATATACGTTTTCGATGTATTTTTCGAAGCTGAATCCAAATCTGACGTAAAAAATACAACAAACCCAAAAACAACCTCTATAATAAGGTAAAAACTACCACTTTGCCTCGCGTGAACGATTTTTATTTATTTGGAAGTGCAAATATACGTTTTCGATGTATTTTAATGTAAAAACAATAATTGAAGATTTTCTGGTGCTCTAGACTAGACACTCTAGAGTAGATGTTTATAATTTAAATACTCGTACTTGTTATTATTTTAAACTTGTTCTAACACTAAAGAAATAACAATAACGTGTCAAGGAGTGTGCCCAAAATGTTTATTAATGAAAACTAAAAGATTTTTTACAGATACATAATTTTTTAATAAAAAAACACAATAAATATAAACTATTATAAATATAAAGTTAAATATTCGCATTTTTACATTAATTTTAACTTAACTTATTATATTCAGTGAGATCCTTGTGCTTGCTTTGAGAACATAGTTTTTTGAAATCAGGTTCGATTGATGCAAAGTACAATCGTAAATCTGGAGCTGCATTCAGCTTATTACGGTATTTGTTTTTAATAAAGAGATACGATTAAAATGCTCTTTCCACCAGCACTGTACTTATAAATGGTAACAAAACGTTAAGCGCTTTAGCAGAAAGCTGTTCATATTCGGTGCTGATATGTGACCAAAAGTTAATAAGACATTTTCCATTAAATTCGACTTTCAAAGTAGTCATTTGAAAGATCAATTAAGTTCTCTTTTTCTTTGATAGATTATTTAGCTACTCGAAAGTATTCTACATTAGAAGGATTTGAAATTCAATTGTTGAGTGTCGCTTCTGTATATTTATTATTCTGTAATTTAATGTGAAAAGTTACGTAAGAGCGGGAAACTGAATCGAGACGAGAGGAAAATAGTTATATTTTTAACATCGGCCATTACTCATTTTTTTTCGCGTACCCCCAAGTCATGAAACGCGTACCACGGGTTGAGAATCGCTGCTCTAGAGGTTAATAGAGTTTTAAATTCAACTGTATTGTCCAATTCTAAAAGCCTGTTTATAAGAGAATCCAACTTTTATTTTCAATTATTTAAAAACAGAACAAAAAAAAAGTATCTAAGAAAAAATAAATAAAAGATCTAAATGCAAAATTCAAACTTATCTCCCTTAATAACCATAAACAATTTAAACAATCATAATAAAAACCAACAAGTTTCAAACAATTTAAATATAATCAACATTAAAATGTGCCGTAAAAAGTAGCGCGGCGGCGGACGGGACAAAAAATTCCGTATATTTACATTAAAAGTGAAATTTACATAACGCAAGCAAGTGTGCAAAAATGAATTTCAGATAAAATCTGTAAAGTGTGTCACGTAAACGCGTTAGGACTGGTTATTTCCGTAAACCGGCGCGTTTGAACAAGCCGCGCGCATCACCTGATTTGCATCGTGGGAATACGTTATGTCAAAATATAGTATACATAGATATCATCCGGTTGTGAACGTGTTAAGAAAATGCACATAATAATATATTATATGCAAATAAATTTTTTTTACTCTTGATTTTGATTAAATTTTTAAATATATTGGGTCGGTCTGCGGTAATCGATACCAGATAGTTAAAAAAATATTTTACGTTTTCAAGTCGAAAATTCGTATCGAGTTTAAACTTTGTATATAGTTAGAGGAGGTCAAGATATATAAGAAAAAGATTATCTTAGCTTCGGTAAAACGGTTACAGGGGGTGAAACACCCCTATGAAAATGTGCAAAATAATCATATTTTTTCAACAACTAATGAAAATTTAAAAAAATGTATAATACAAAATTTTCATGATTTTTTATGTTCTTTCGAATGGCGCTAGTTAAAATTCGAAAAAATTAAACCGTTAACCCCCATCTCCCACCCACATTTCATAGGTTTAATTTTTTCGAATTTTGACTATCGCCATTCAAAAGAGCATAAAAAATCATAAAAATTTTATATTATAGATTTTTTGAAATTTTCATTAGTTTCAGAGTTATTTGAAAAA
The DNA here is from genome assembly GCA_949319165.1 of Sialis lutaria. Classification (NCBI taxonomy): domain Eukaryota; kingdom Metazoa; phylum Arthropoda; class Insecta; order Megaloptera; family Sialidae; genus Sialis; species Sialis lutaria. The sequence continues at coordinate 36,446,652 of OX439233.1, forward strand.
AATGATTATTTTGCACATTTTCATAGGGGTGTTTCACCCCCTTAAACCGTTTTACCGCAACTAAGATAATTTTTTTCTTACTTATCTTGACCTCCTCTAACTATATACAAAGTTTAAACTCGATACGAATTTTCGATTTGAAAAGGTTTCCTTGTAAGTATACTCTATCAACCATTTTTGCAGTTTTGTATTTACAATACGCAAAAAATTGAGTATCCAACGACTTTTGCACGACAGTATACATATAATATTGATAAAAGAAATAATTCATGTATTGTAAGTCATTTTATGCATCTTATGTATAATAAAGTATATAGGTTTAAAGAAAAAAAAATGACTCAACCAATACAAGTACAGAAAATACATAAATATCGAAGGTTGCTTTGACAATAACAATACCACTCTGTATGAAAATGGCTCAGAATAAAGAAATGAATAATTTAAAACAGTTATAACGATCTACTATGTTCCTCATATTTATTAATATTGCATTCGAATACATTATGTTGTGTTTATACAGTATAACTTCTCGAATGCGAGTTATATTAAAATGTTATACTATAAACTATCGCAGTTACAAGTCCTTACTTTAGTTTTTCATATGGGCCGCTAAATTGGTTATAGTATATTTGAAGGTGTTTTTTTTTTACTCTAATTTACAACGATTTGTCACTAGTCACATTTAATTTCGAAAATAAGTCGAAGTACTAAATGGCAGCGATTTATTTTTTAAACGGTAGGTATTCGAAAAAAAATGTTTGAAATACAAGTTGTAGAGAATATTATTATCTATAATTTTTGTTCTAATAATTAAAAAAAAAAATTGTGGAAGGAAATAATCATTTTTTATTAACTTAACCCATTACTTCCCAGTGTCCTATTTATTCGCAGCGTGCGCGATGACAGCGCCAAATGTCGGGTGGACTATGACGTATTAACAAACAAATAATTTCAATAAAATATCGTAATATATACATTTTAGACGATTATTTATGACTATTAGCTATGTGCACGAAGTCTATTAGCGCCGCTAGCGAGTAATAGAGAAGGATTGATCATGATCAAAAAATTCGATGAAAAAAAAGTCGTAAGCTCTGTAACTACAAACCGAATTTTGTAGCGGTTTGCATCTCAGAATGCGTATACATAAATACTATAGATAAAAAAAAATACATGGTTAAGTGAAGGATAACCGGCTATACATAAAGCGCAAATTAGTAATTGACACACGTATCTCTGAAGCAATTTTCTGCTATCGTATTGATATTTAAAACATCTTGACTTATCATTCCCACGCTTTGTGACACGCATACAATATTTATATGTAGTCGACTATGAAATACTAGTTCGACAACGTTCAATGAATATCGGATTAATTTTTCAATAAAACCGCATTATTTTGCAGCAAATAATAAACATAATTAAATTATTTTTTATCTATATTTATCGCTTGACATTTTTTTTAAAATAAATTAGTTACTTTTGTGTAACTAATTTACATGAATGATGACTAATTTAAAAAAAAAACTATTCTATGATGATCTTACATGTCTCCTATTTCCAAAAAAATACTTATTTCTGCAGAAAATAAAGGTTTAATCGCAAAAATTGACTCTTTTAAAACTAATTTTGAATTTGAAGCCAAAACGCTCATAGGTTACATTTCAGAGTTGTGACGTCACACCCCTTGTCAACAATAATCAAACATTCAGAATTATACAATAATTTAATTATTTTGTGTGTTAAAAATGAATTCCAAAGTATATAAGTTCTTAAATAAGGTATGTACCTAATAATCTTGTAAGAGGAATTGATATTTGTCTAAAATAAAAGTCGTTTACTGATACGTGACGTCATTCGCTCTGATTGGTGTTCCATTTAACATGGCGGATTGATGTAATTTGCATTTTTATTTTAACAAAAGTTATATTAAGGGGGATAGCCACTGTGACGGGTAAAAAACTTGTCAATGTTTGGGAATTTTTTTCACAGATATAACAAATTATTTTTGAATCAGGTAAAGGATATTTTATTAAATATATATTCAACTTATTTAATATAAATTTTTATTGAAAAATATTAAATATTTACAAAGTTATGAGCCTCGATGCGACGACCAAAACAAATATTTTTGTCTATGGTCGACTCGAAATTTCGAGAAAGGTTGTATTAAAAAATTAATAAAAATTTTATCAATATCTATATGAATGTAGCTATCGTTGCACGTAGCCGTTTTTTTTTTATTTTATTTTTTCACAAAATGGCGATCGTTTGAAATTTTTTTTCATTTTTAAGACCTATTTTTTTTTAATTAGAGCGGTTTTAAAAATAGTAATTATCAAAATTTCAAAAATCGGCTACGTGCAACGATAGCTACTACAATCACGAAAATTATTTAAAAAAAAAATTGAAATCGGTTCATTAGTCTTTGAGGAATCGTGTCGACCAGGTCGAAAAATGTCATTCCCGAGATAAACGTGTTTAATGTTTTTGTTGTCATAACTGGCTGTGCTACCTCGTCTCACTAAATTAAGTGTAACTCCGTCAATTTTCAAAATTTAAACTCAATTTTTTGTATACATATTTATGAATATGTAAACTTAAAAAAAATCTAAGAAAAAAAAAATATTTTTTTTCCGTCACAGTTGTCATCCCCCTGTTTTTATTATGGCATAACCGGCCGCGCTACCTCGTCTTACTAAATTGACTATAATTCCGTCAATTTTCGGAATTTAAACTCAATTTTTTGTATACATATTTATGAATATGTATACTTCAAAAAATGTACAAAAAAATTTTTTTTTCTTTTTTTCCGTCACAGTGGCCATCCCCCTGAATAGTATATTTGTTTATTGGTAAAACAAATTAAACTATACCAATAATATAGATTTAGATCATGCACTCAATAATTACTAATTGATATTGTTACTTTAGTAATTTAACAAACACGTGACCTACCCTAGCAATAATTACAATATTTTGTACCGTTGCTTCAAGATTACTACGTCAAATATTAATATTTCTTTAAAAATTGGATGAAAATAAATACTTGTCTCCGTAAAGCATCATATATAGATGTGATATAAAATATAATATAATAATATATTAATAAACAACATTTTATAAGAACGCATAAATCATAAAGAAATTAATATTTTTCACGCTCATGGCGACATCTACGAATAACACAAATACTGAACATTTCATTTACGCGGTACCTCGCATAGCAATCCTTTGATAAACCAGTACATAATAAAAAAATATATTATATGTATCGTACTATTAATAAATAATATGAGGACGCAATAATGATTCATGGTCGATCGACACATATGGTTTTCATTTATGTCGTATATTTTTAATATAATCGTTAGGTGATTATTAATTATATCCATTTACAGATTCTATTGTCATAATATGTATACAGGGTGGCACAAGTAAAACGAAACGTGCGCACTTTTGGTCATTTAAAATAAAATTTTGAAAAAAAAAGCTCGAACATGTCGATTTTGCTTTCAAGGGGGACATCTTTTGCTATAATTTTTTTGCAATAATCTTTTCAACCCTCAGCGCTATGAGCACAACCCTTAAAATTTTATTAAATAGCATGATATGGCAAGTGATACCTCATTTGAAAGGTTTTTTCATTCTAAATACGGTGCTTTTTGATTTTTTCAAATCTGTTTAGTTTTAGTCAAGTTATTTACATTTTGAATTTCATAAATGCAGTGATTTTTTGATCAAAAAAACAAATATTTACAACTAAAATTCAAAATAAAGTAGACTTATTTTCTTATCAAATAATTCGAAAACATCCAATTTGGACATTTATTGAATTAATTAAAGTTTTGGATGTTGGATTTTGTTTAGTTAAATTTTTTTTATTTTTCAATTAATTCAATAAATGTCCAAATGACATTTTTTTATGAATATATGAAAGAAATAATAAATTAACTTTTTAGCGCAACCCACGCTTATATTATGCTCGATTTTCCATCCGTCCGTCCGTCTGTCTTCCACCGCGAGATCTCGGCCCCCTAACCACATAGAGACCTCCGGTTTTCGCTAAATGGTAGGTCTGTGGTTCTAGTTTAGCCCATTATATGATTTTTTCCGATCGCGACCCCCCCCCCCCTCAAAATTTTTCATATATGGCTTCATGTACCTCATTGGACTCGGGATTGATTCACGAATCAATTGGCAAGGGTATTTTTTTAGTTGTGTCAAATGGGTTGCCTGGCAACACCCACGTGTAGGTTTTGATAATTTTTTTTCGAACTCCGGAATTATCCATTTTGACTTTCCCTGAATCCATTCTGATTATTTTCGTCATGATGTCTGTGTGTCAGTCTGTCTGTAAGCGCTGTAACTCAAATACAACAAATCGTAGAAGGGTGAAATTTTATATTTAGGATTAATTTTTGTTTGGGAATAAAAACTTATATTTTAACCGGATACGGATGTTTTTTTAAATGTTAATTTTTGGATTTAAAAAAAATTGAAACAGTGCGAATTAGAGAAAAATGATCAAGTTAAAAATTGTAGATAATATTGTTATCTATAATATGTTATATTCATTAAAAAAATGTATAAGGTTCATATAGAAACACGTACACTGTTTACTCATAGTATTACGTATAAAAAAGTCCCGTGGCACCCACGGCAGATATTTTTGATATGATACGCTGATACCATTTCGGAGCGTTTTTTACGGAGCACAAAGGTATCAGTTTTAAGAAATAAGACCTATGTACTTAATAAAAATTGTTTTAAAAAGTCCCTTTACGGATCTGATCTAAATTAGATCACTTATATACTATATAATAGCGTCTTTTATAATAAAAAAAGTAAAAAATTACTTTTAAGTGTTGTCGGAGAATAACTAATAACTTCTCTCAGCGAAAATTAAATTCATTAGGTGCACATCAGTTTTGACATATCCATTAAAGCATCCAATAACATTGTTTATTCAATACACTGGCTGCCGACTTGCCAATCGAGAAAGCGCGAGTTAAAACAGTGCTGTCGTAAAATATATAATTTATATATGCAGTATAATATTGTAACATAATAATTCATATTGGGTATCAATACCTAATACATATTATAGATACATTGTTGTATGTAAAATCAGTTGGTACACCTACCTATACGCGGAGAAAAATGTTTTTGTTTTTTAAATAATATACAATTTCCCATTAAAAATTACAATTTTGAATCAAAAAATACCATCAGTACTAATTAACATGTAGGTACCTACCTGCTGTCAATTGAGTAACTTCTACAATCTACATTGTAATTTTTAAAATACGCTATTTTTACCATATTCGTATGAATATCATTTACAAATTTACATGATTTATTCAACTAATTATTCTTAAGTTGAATTATTTGTTAATAAAGTGCTATACAAATTATTTCATTTCAATTAAAAGACAATACAAAAAATACAAAGATTGTGTAAAATTTTTATACTTATTTGTTTATGAGTATAACAAATTAAACTATATACTAGGGTGTGTCATTTTTGAGCAACTTTTTTTTTCAACTAAAAAACAGGCTAAAAATTTTCTAGAAGGTGAAAAAAGAAGCCTCTAAAAATTTGAGCTCTTAATATTAACATCAAGTGGTGCCTGTTCCTAACTTTCCATTTCCCATTTAAATAACATGAAAAAAAATAATTTTTATTTTCTTATTTTTGTAGCTTGACATTTAAGCATTGTAAAAATGATCTGAAAAGTTATTTTAGTAGGAAATTGAACGCTCTACAAAAAAGTTCCGATTTATTTTTTTTACAGAGTGAGCCGTTCTGAAGATATTCAAACTTAAAGTTACAAATGTATGAAATTATGACTTTTATTGATAGTAAATAAAATAAAATGCAAAAAAAATAATTGAGATGTAAGTATTATTGTTTTTCTATACGAAAATAATTCTTTTTTCTTGAAAATATTTTTTAAGATATAAAAAAAGTCCTCAGTATTAGTTTAATAAAATAAAAGTCATAATTTCATACATTTGTAACTTTAAGTTTGAATATCTTCAGAACGGCTCACTCTGTAAAAAAAATAAATCGGAACTGTTTTGTAGAGCGTTCAATTTCCTACTAAAATAACTTTTCAGATCATTTTTACAATGCTTAAATGTCAAGCTACAAAAATAAGAAAAAAAAATTTTTTTTTCATGTTATTTAAATGGGAAATGGAAAGTTAGGAACAGGCACCACTTGATGTTAATATTAAGAGCTCAAATTTTTAGAGGTTTCTTTTTTCACCTTCTAGAAAATTTTTAGCCTGTTTTTTAGTTGAAAAAAAAAAGTTGCTCAAAAATGACACACCCTACTATATACCGATAATATAGATTTAGATCCTGCACTCAAAAATTACTAACTTTACACAGAAAAAAAAAACTGTCTTTGAGTTAAAAAATGTGATCAATGTAAAAAATTCGTGTTCGATTTGGTTCCGATAGAGGTTGTTTGTTAATATGATAATTTTTTACCAATATGGAAATATCCACGTTTATCTTATTGATAAATGTATATTATTACTAACAATGTTCTTATCACGGTGAAAATTTTGTTTCGTATTGAAAACATATATTTTAAATACAAAAAAATACATAATAAATGACATCAAAAAATTTAGTAAGCATTTTTCCATCTTAAAGTTTTCGATAAGATTTTTTTTTCTGTGATGGTAACAAACACGTGGCCTAGTAAGAATTACAATATTTTGGACCGTTTAAAGATTTCTATACGTCAAATATTAATACATCTATCCCCCGATTTACACGGTAGATACGTTCTGCACAAAACCGTGTAAACTGAAATCTTGGATTTTGCTAAGTAAAATCGTGTAAAACGAAAAAATAAACCCAAAATGTGCATGATTCAATAATTTATTTAAGTAAAACAAAAGTCAGACATCTTTGAAAACTCAAAATTGTTCTTAGTTCATTAAACAACAAACATATGAAAGTAATATAAGTAGATTGTTTGCGCCGCTCGGCCCGAATGACAAAATGTCCGGGCCGTGGTCTAAACGGTTTTTTCTTCGATTTTTAAATTAGCGGACTGTATGACTTTAGCTGGTTGGAGAAACGTCCAGCCGTCCCTCATGGGGTAACAAAATACAAAAAGAATTGTACTCACCGCTTCTGGCTCCGTCCTCGCCGTTAGGGAATTACCCAGATGGTTTAATATAGGGTGATAGGATTACTAGGACCTGGGATTTTACCTGCCCGGGGGGGGCCTCCGCTAAATGATTTCTTTCTATATCCCGCCAGCTGACGTACTCCGGGTTTTCCTCCAACACTGTTTGTCTTTCTTATATTTCTCTAACAACGTTTTCTTACAACGTTTTCGTACAACGTTTTCGTGCACTTATAAAACAATATCTATAACAATACACGACACAATGTTCCGGTAAAATGGAACATATAAAAATACTCGGTAATATATTCGCGATATTTGATACAACGCGTATATGAAATAAAACCGATCTATCTATCTATCACTTGATTAACTGGCAACGGTGTGTTGCAGATATTTTTCCTGTGGTATCAGGGAAAAACTATCCCTTTGCAACGGTATGTTACAAACTCTTTTCCTGCGGTATCAGGGAAAAACTATCTCTTGCAACGGTATGTTACAAACTTATTTTCGTGCGGTATCAGGGAAAAACTATTGCTTTGCAACGGTATGTTACAAACTGATGATCGCAACCGGTGCGGTGGTTGCGAACTCGTCCCTACGCGTCCCGATCAACGCGCTTAGACATGTTTCAATTAACATGTTTAATCGTTTTTCTTAAATAATGTTAAAACCACTACCTAATTAGGCAGTGGCGCCGACATTCCCCCCGCTCTGAAAGATTATTTCTGAACCCACCTGGGAACTTTGATAGCTCCCACAAACGGGGTCCCGTTTTGATAGGTCCTGATACCAATCCTTTGCCGATCGGCAAGCAGGGGAGGTTAATTAAACTTAATTAATTATTAATTTAACTCATAAAAGAGTAAACACAAAAAGGTAAAAGATCACTAAGGTGGTCGCCTATGTGAACTCGGTAAATGGTAAAAGCGGTCTCGACAATCGGTAATGGTCGAGACGAAGGTAAATGTAAATAACCAAAAAAGGATCCCGCTGAACCAATTTCAGACAGGACAAACAAAAAATATTTCAAATGAAACGAAAATTCCTTTCGACGGAGGTGTCCGTCGAGCTTCGGGTGAAACTAATTCTAACCAAATCTAAGCTAACTAAGGTATATAATAAGACTAACTTAAACTTAACTAATTTCTTATAAATCTAATTACTGCGAAGGTAAAGGTCCGCCGTAGTCTACTCCACCTTGTAGAAATGGTTTAGCTTCCGTTCCTCGAACCTCGGGCAAAGCGGCCATTAGCGGGAAGGTAGGTTTCGGATCTAACCGAAAACAGTGATTACATTGCCGAAGACGATACCTGACGTGATTTCGAGCTCCCAAAATCCAATATTTTTGGCGTAATATTGAGATAACTAGATGGGGACCGGTGTGTAAATTCCGTCGGTGACAGTTATCTATCAACAAATTAACGAAGTGATCATTTTTTGGCAGCAAAAGTGGGTGCTGTTTATCGAATTCTAAAGGTGCATTCGCTAACCGCCCTCCCACTCGAAGCAAACCATCATGGATAAATATTGATAGTGCTCGTAAATCTGGTGAAGTCATATTTTTCGTCTCCAATAATCGAAATTCTGTTTTAAAATGGTGTTGCTGAACCACTCGGATCAACGCGAGTTCCGCTCTTTTCAAATCCGGACTGGTTATCATCCCGAAAGTGGTTAGAAGTTTTGCAAACCTCAAAACATAAACAGTTGTTCGCATCAATCGAGTCCAAGTGGAGCAACGGGTGATCAATTGGTGTAATGGATGCTCTTCGTTGGTGGTAACCAACAATGAGACGATCTTCTGTTCAGGGGCATCTGGTTGTTGCACAGAATCTATGGAGCGGATAGGCCATTCTGATAGGTCCAAAGGTAGCCAATCTGGTCCTTGAATCCACTCGGGGGTTGCTAAAATTTGGGTAGGTGACATTCCGCGTGACAGCCCATCACTAATGTTAAGGTGACCTTCAATGTGATACCAATGGATGGGTGCCACGAGCTCTTGAATTTGAGCTACTCTGTTTGCAACAAAGGTCTGCCAACGGTAAGGTGGTGCGGAAAGCCAACTCAAAGCGACTGTGGAATCGGATAAGGCAACAACTTGTCTAATGCAGATCCGTGAGCTGAGATTCTTTTGTATGAGACTTAGTAACTTGGCCAGCAGGTGCGCTGCACAAAGTTCAAGTCTCGGTATGGTGAGTGTCTTCATTGGTGCCACTTTGGTTTTAGCGGCGACCAAATTTACCAATACTTCTTTCTCCGGAGTAATCGTCTTGATATAAACGACAGCTCCGTAGGCTTCCAGACACGCATCACAAAAACCAATCAACATGCTGTCGGAGTCGACCCTGCTCCCGAAATGTCGCGGTATTCGACATTTTTCCAATAATAATAACTCCTCTTGTAATTGTTGCCACTGGGCTGATACATTTCCTTCCGGAACTTCGTCCCAATCCAGCTGCAGGGTCCATAATCTTTTGACCAAAAGTTTGAGTAGTAAGGTGACTGGTGCTAAAAAACCTAAGGGGTCGAATAATCTTGCTACCGCAGACAACAAGTTTCGTTTGGTACACGGTTTGGTTTCAGATAAGATGCTGAAGGCGAAATCATCAACTTGAGGGTACCATTGTAGACCCAAAACCTTCAGACTACTGGAGTCAAAATGAATGACCTTTGGTGACCGCTGATCTTCCGGTATATTTTTCAACATGCTTTCTGAATTGAATGCCCATTTGGTGAGCTGAAATTGTCCTGCTTTAAACAAACCATTCAATTGTACATAGGCGGATTGGGCCTCGGCTAGGTTACCGACGCTGGTGACCAAATCGTCCATGTAAAAGTCATGTTTCACAATATGAGCGGCTAATGGGTAGTTTCCAGCCTCGTCTTCTGCTAGTTGACGAAGTGTCCGTAACGCTGGAAATGGTGATGCCTTAACTCCAAAGGTTACGGTGTTTAGTTGGTAAATCGACACGGGGTCTGCCTTGGAGAAGCGCCAAAAGATTTGTTGATATCGTCGATGGTCTGGATGCATGTTAATTCGCAGGTACATTTGCCGGATATCGGCGGTGAATGCTACCTGAAATAGCCTAAAATTTAAGAATATATTAAACATATCTGCTTGCAGCTTTGGTCCAGTATACAGCAGATCGTTCAGTGAAATCTGAGTGCTGCTTTTTGCACTCGAGTCGAAGACGCAACGCAAGGGTGTGGAGGTACTATGCGGTTGCACTACGCCAAAATGTGGGGTAAAATAATTTGGCCTTACTAAACATGTCTGATCAATTGGAGACATGTAACCTTCATCGATGTAAGTCTTCATGACAGAACAGTACTGCAACTTAAACTCTGGAAACTTGTCTAATTTCGATTCTAAAGAGGTGAAGCGTTTAAGTGCCATCCTGTACGAGTCTCCTAATTTGGACGTATCGGATTTGAACGGTAACTTGACGACATAACGTCCAGCAGGTTCACGTTGTACCGTGGTTCGAAAGATTTCTTCACACTCTGAATCATCGGGATGTTCAAACTTTCTAGGAGATAGATCTTCCTCGTCCCAGAATTTGGACACCAGCTGGTCGAGTGATGGCTCCACGGTGGTGTGATACGCTTGGTACGTGGTCAAGTGCGAAGTGGTGGGGGCATGACCCATGACGACAAAGCCGAAGACGGTTTCTATCGCAATGGGGCAAAATGGTGGTCCAGTGATTTTTTGATGACCCCATACGAGGGGGAATAACGCAGCTCCCAGGATGCCATCCAGGGGACCTGGTTCATCGAAGGTCTCATCAGCTAATTGTAAATTTTGTAGGTAGATACAGGCACCTCGGTCGATGGTAACTTCCGGTAACTTTTGGGAAATCTGATCTACCACCAAAAATTCCAACTTATAACTGATTTGTGGATTAGGGCGAGATGCGGCCACGGTCGTGGTTTTTCCCCGCACTCCCTTATTATTAAATCCCATTCCTTGTATGGATGCCTTACAAGGTGATATTTCTAAATTCAAACGGCTCGCACATTCTGAGGTGAGAAAGTGCGATTGACTACCGCTGTCTAACAACAAACGAGCGTGATGTGGTTTACCAGCTCTATCGGTAAGATTAACTACCACGGTTGACAGCAATACTACCGAGTGAAGTCGTGATGCAGTATTTACCGTTGAACAAAAGGTGGCCGTGCTGGATGGACCGGCTTCAGGGCTCTCGTCGCGATTCCGAGGCGTAGACGTTGGTGCCGTCTCAGCTGCCCGTTTTCGCACGAATTTGCCTGTCGCAGGTGGCGACACTTTCGGTGATGCAGTGGTGCCTACATAATGTAAAAGTGTATGGTGCCTATACCCGCAAGTCCTACATGAAAATTGACTTGTACATTCTGGCGTCCGGTGTGGACCAAAACAGTTAAAACATAAATTACCCTCTTTTATCACCCGGTGTCTCTCATGGGGTGAGAGTGCAATAAATTTCGTACAAGTCAATAAGGAATGCTTATTTTCTTTACATGATAAACATTTTTCGATCGGTGAATTTACTTTTTCAACAAAAAATAATTGCGATCTCATTTTTCTCGATGATGCGGGTGTCGCGTGAGAAACTTTGGCATGAGATGCAATTCTTTCTCGATCCTGGGTACGGGTTATGCCCGTTGAGATCGAGTAAATATGCGCTTGTTCTTTAATGAAGTCCAAGATTTCATCGTAGGATGGTACCGTTGTACTTCTCCTGGAATTCTCAAACAGCGCCTTGGTTTCTGGGTCTAATTTACTTAACAGTAGATATCCGTAGGTAAAACTAACCAGGTTTGGAAGATCCATATTCTGGAGTGCCTGGAACGCCGAGTCACATTTCTCGATAATGTTATTCAGACTTGGAGCACTAGCACTGCTTGCGGTTTTACAATCCAGAATTTGTTCTAAATAGGAATACCCTAATACCCGTGGATTCTGATAGCGATCCACGAGAGCCTGCCAAATTATCCAATAATTGGGTCCTGTCGGAGTTAACCCTCCGCAAATATTTCTTGCCTTTCCCGACAACTGTCCCATCAAGTAATTGATTCTATCCCCATCCTTCAATTGCTCGTTTTCGTGGATAAGACTTTTAAAACCTTCGTAAAAGGCGGGCCACTCTTTGAGATTTCCTGTAAAGGTCGGGAGGTGGATTCTTGGAAGGCGTGGTAAGGTATGGTATGGATTCTCCCTTGGTGATATCGAAGACCTAGAGGTAAGGTCGGCGATTTCGTCTGAATTCGATTTTATTCCCGCTGCCTCAGCTCTGGCGGTGATAATACACACATTGTCTTCCAACTTGTTCACTTCTCGGAAATCCGGATCCGTTTCCGGGTTAATCTGCAATTCTAGGTCGTTAATGGATTCGATGAGTGTTATTAGCTCTGTTTTTGTGGCATCCAGCGTTTTAAATCTTACCCGAAAGAGATTGACTGCAATAGGGTCGGTAAGCTCTTTAGCCTGATCATATAGCTTTTGTACGCGCTCTAGGTAGGCGACCTTTTTTGCTTTTAACAATTTGACCTGGTGTTGCAACGCCTCTGCCATCTTGAACGGTCGGTAAAATTGTTCAACTAAATGCCCAACGAGATAAAACTCAAACCAAATACTTAAATATTCACGATATAATTTCCTAAAATCCAGCAATATTTTGACCCAAAACAACGATGCTTTCCTAAAAATATCCTATATCCTAACAGCGAACAAAATTATCAACCAATATCTGATCACTGACAATTCCAAATTATTTCGCCAAAAAATGTCAGTACAGTTTCCAAATGATAAAAAATAAAAAACTCTTACCTTAAGATTTGATGCAAACAAACAAATTAAATTTTTCAATCCACCGATAATTCAAAATCCAAACTTTCCTGCAATTATTTCATAGGTATGGAATGAAATAAAATAATAGTACGACATCAAATTTCCATGGATTAATCAATATTCATTTCCAACAATCAAATCTGGTATTTTTCTAGGTAAGATATGTATCTATAAACCCTAAATAAATATTATATAAAATGCGACAACAATTAAAATAATTGAAGATAATAGACAACAAATAAATGCTTGCAGAAACTCCCTATAACATATAACTATAACTGTAAATGGGTTAAAATGGTATTTTGATAATTAAATAAATTTATTAAAGCAAAGGTAATATGTTTCTAACAAATGTAACAAACAATCCTTAAAGAATGCCTTAATAATTTCAAAAAACCCTTCATAAAGTCTTTCTGATAAAGACATTTAAATAAACATAAATATTATAAAGAACAACAAAATTCATAAATAGTACCAATGTAAACGCAATATAAATGATTGCCCGTGTAAACGTGATAGGTACCACCAAAGAGATATAACACGTTTGCATGAGTCTGACAGTGACTAACATACGGTAGTTCGTGTCACAGAGAGAGCAAGCGATATATGAATTTTGCAAACAGCTGTTATTCTTTAAATAATTAAATATGATATTTTGTAAAGTACAAATAATTGTTTTTAGGTATTTTAAGTATCAAAATAAAACAATAATGATATGCTCTGCGACCTAAACAAGGATATAGTACCAGGACGTGTATATTTTCAAATATAATAATCCAAAATAAAACGTACATATAATGATAAACATTTATAAAATTTATAATAAAATAAATAACGTATATCTGTGAACGCAAGGTCATGCGTCTTGACGGTAAAACTGAATCAAGCGCGGTCAAAGGGTGCGATTGCGATTGCCCTATTATTATGAATGATCATTAAATAAACCGGCAAAGAATATTGTTTTATACTTTTAAAACTTGGTAAATAAGTTTTAAAGGTGATTTAGGTATTTATAATGTAACCTAATGTGCACGAAAATATTGTTTCATAAATCGGTACAAATTCCGTTTTTTCGAACACGTGTGACTGTTCGATATTTCCGCGGTAATTCAACCAGTGTTGGATGTTCCGAATCGTACCAAATGTTCTGGTATAATCCGGATCGAATTGCGACCATATGTTTGCGCCGCTCGGCCCGAATGACAAAATGTCCGGGCCGTGGTCTAAACGGTTTTTTCTTCGATTTTTAAATTAGCGGACTGTATGACTTTAGCTGGTTGGAGAAACGTCCAGCCGTCCCTCATGGGGTAACAAAATACAAAAAGAATTGTACTCACCGCTTCTGGCTCCGTCCTCGCCGTTAGGGAATTACCCAGATGGTTTAATATAGGGTGATAGGATTACTAGGACCTGGGATTTTACCTGCCCGGGGGGGGCCTCCGCTAAATGATTTCTTTCTATATCCCGCCAGCTGACGTACTCCGGGTTTTCCTCCAACACTGTTTGTCTTTCTTATATTTCTCTAACAACGTTTTCTTACAACGTTTTCGTACAACGTTTTCGTGCACTTATAAAACAATATCTATAACAATACACGACACAATGTTCCGGTAAAATGGAACATATAAAAATACTCGGTAATATATTCGCGATATTTGATACAACGCGTATATGAAATAAAACCGATCTATCTATCTATCACTTGATTAACTGGCAACGGTGTGTTGCAGATATTTTTCCTGTGGTATCAGGGAAAAACTATCCCTTTGCAACGGTATGTTACAAACTCTTTTCCTGCGGTATCAGGGAAAAACTATCTCTTGCAACGGTATGTTACAAACTTATTTTCCTGCGGTATCAGGGAAAAACTATTGCTTTGCAACGGTATGTTACAAACTGATGATCGCAACCGGTGCGGTGGTTGCGAACTCGTCCCTACGCGTCCCGATCAACGCGCTTAGACATGTTTCAATTAACATGTTTAATCGTTTTTCTTAAATAATGTTAAAACCACTACCTAATTAGGCAGTGGCGCCGACATAGATATTTAATTAATTTTACATTTATTGTATTGTGAAATACATACGCACAGATTACCGGGATTCCCCTAAATATATATTTTACAAGTCCAGGAATCCCCCGTTCTTTTCATCAGGTTACCGAAGGAAAAAAATTCAAAAATGCCATCAAATCTTTGTATAGGCGTATATGGTGCGGAATAAACATTTTTACTGGTTTTTTGAAAATTGGCAATTTATAAATCGTGTAAAACAAGTATTTCTTTAAAAATTCAGTGATTGTTATGAAAATTTTTTTTATGTGTTATGACAGTTCTCTTGAAGTTTCATCAAGTGTTTGACAAGTTTCTTACACGCCCAATGGTATTAAAACAGTGGTGATATTATGAAACTTATCATGTACGATCAGAGTTACCAACTATGTTATAATATATATGTTAGGGTGTTCCAAAAAAAGTCGATAATTTTTTTTTTCGATTGCATGTGAAATTCTTGTTATATATGCTATAAAAAAAATTCTGTAAAAATTTGAGCCCTTAATATCAACTTGAAGAACTCCATCACCGAATTTGAAGATTTACCATTGATTTAACATGGAAAAATGATTTTTTAACGTTCATTTCTCCTGCAAACTATGTAGAACATTATTTTTCGGAAAAACCATGACTGATCCTTCTTCAGTATTAAATTCTGTAAAAAAAAGCTCTTAGGGTCCAGTCTCTAACGTCAACCCTCTCGTTTTTAAATTTCAAAAAATCTGTATTTTTTAACGCAAATAAAAACGAGAGGGTTGACGTTAGAGACTGGACCCTAAGAGCTTTTTTACAGAATTTAATACTGAAGAAGGATCAGTCATGGTTTTTCCGAAAAATAATGTTCTACATAGTTTGCAGGAGAAATGAACGTTAAAAAATCATTTTTCCATGTTAAATCAATGGTAAATCTTCAAATTCGGTGATGGAGTTCTTCAAGTTGATATTAAGGGCTCAAATTTTTACAGAATTTTTTTTATAGCATATATAACAAGAATTTCACATGCAATCGAAAAAAAAAATTATCGACTTTTTTTGGAACACCCTAATATATGTGTATAATAAGTATCACTATTAATTTTTGATTAAATTTTATATTTCAAAGATACTATTGCTTTAAAAGAATCCAATGAAATACGTAATCCTTTGAAAAGGTATATCTTCGAATTTAATAATCATAGAGCAATGAATTAAAAACTAATATATAGCTTATGTAGTTATATTTATAATAAAACGAATTTTTACCCCCATCCCCTTCTCAATCCGCCATTCAACAACCCTTAAATATAGAAGCATAAAAAAGATAAGTGACTTCTCTCTGCTTTACATTTAAAATAGTGAAGGGGGGGGGGGGTCATTTATTAATTCCAGACCAATATAAGTGGGTCGAATTTTTCAAAAACATCCTAACCTTACTTTAAACTAAACTTGCCCCTCTCAAATGAAAAGTACATGGAATACTGTATTAATTTTTACATTTGCACACAAAAAACAATATATTTGTTACGTCCCTTATTTCATGAACCAATCACACCCCGTCTTTGAAACAAGTTACAACAAACAGAGAGCCCAGTAAAATGATGAGTGTTTGAAAAATAAAACAATAAAAATCAAATAACGCGGCATAGTTGGGCTCGTAAACTAAACAGAGCGGATATCCGGTTTGGCTGCACAGGATACCGATTCTAAATATTTGTGGGCACACGCGGATTACTTGCATCATATACTCAAAATATGGATAGCCGGTGCTCTTCCGACGTTTTTATGGGATTATTTTTTTTCTCCTCTCAGAGAATAAGAATTTTACCGCCCTATAAAAAACAAAAAACGTTTTATCTGTATTGAGATTGTGCCAAGATTCTCTAAAGAGAAGACAAGTATTATTTCTTTATAACAACGAAGACGTGTAGTATGTAACACGATTTAAACAGAGCGGACATTCACAATAGGCATGATGACTGATTTAAAAAAAAACTATTCTATGATGATCTTACGTTTCTCCTATTTCCAAAAAAATACTTATTAGGTTTACTTGCAAAAATTGACTCTTTTAAAACTAATTTTAAATTTGACGACAAAACGCTCGCAGGTGATATTTGAGAGTTGTGATGTCACACTCCTTGTCAACAATAATCAAACATTCAGAGTTAGACAATAATTTAATTATTTTTGTGTTAAAAATGAATTCCAAAGAATATAAGTTCTTAAATAAGGTATGTACGTAATAATCTTGTAAGAGGAATTGATATTTGTCTAAAATAAAAGACGTTTGCTGATGCGTGACGTCATTCGCTCTGATTGGTGTTTCATTTAACATGGCGGATTGCTGTATTTTGCATTTTTATTGTAGCAAAAATTATATTAATAATCTCGCTTTTAATATAACCTATTTTTGCATTTTAATATTTACATATAGTAATATTTTATTCTTTTTCTTCTTCTGTTTCTCTTAACGTTATTTTCTTAAGTTAGTAATACAATTTCTTCATATTTAAAATTTCAGATATGAAATTAACTGTATTATCGAATTAGGAAAATTAAAATTTGGTGTAAAGGACAAAAATATAATAATTAATTTTTAGTACAGGATATTAGGGTCTCTTTTTACGCGGTAAATACGTTCCACAGCAAATCACTAATAAAAAAATAAAAAAAAAATAGGCAAGTGCATGTTGGGCACGCACTTGATAGGGTTCCGTAGTCATTCTCACTATGATTTATCAAAAAAGAGTTATTTCAAAAAATTTCATTATTCTCTATTTTTGCTATAGTGTTTTTTCAGCGAAAGTACTAATTAAAAGCTACATTCTGGAATTTTTTCAGTTACTGAAAAATTAAAAACAAAAAGTCATTTAACATTTTTGTTGCATTTTTAGATATCTATCTAAGACACCTTACTCAAAGGAATAAGCGGATTTTTTTTTTTTTCAAAAATTTCATCATTTCTGTTTTCGGATTATTAATTTACACCCGTTTACCAAAAACGATATAGACAGACGGACGGACAGATAGAACGAAACTATAAGAATTCCTAGTTTTCTAGAGAATCCTAAAAACGATTTAAATTTAATTTTCATGATAATGTTGACTAGACTAAATAAATACATAATATATCGATTTTTTTTCAGATTGATATCGTAAATGCAATTGAACATAAGTGACTTCGTCATCTTTAATAAATGACAATTTTTTGCTCTGATAATTATATGTAAATATTATACATATATCATAAAATCAATATATATGTATAGAGGTAATCAATATATTGTACAATGAACTTCAAAAGTGGCCGTTCAGTTTGTATTGAAATTCTCTTATTACAAACTAAGTAGACTTTTCTTATTTGATTATTATAATATTTAAATCATTTCTCCATGTACCAAACAAAGACAAATATATTGAAACTCATTTGCTAGATAAAGAAGTACTCTTCGTTTATAGTACTCATATATATTTGTGCGTTTAAATTATTATGTAATCTATTTGAAAATTGTATATTTTGAAAATATTGTATATTTTTTTGGTGTTTCTTGGCATTCTTTTTTTACAAAATCAGCCATTTTTTTTCTTTAGTGTGGAACACTCACACGCTACACGTACCACATATAAGAAAGGGACACAAAGACGGAATGGATGTTACCTCTGTGCCTGTCAGGGCAGGCAATAAATATTTGATATTCTGAATTTTAAATATGTTAAACTTATAGAATTAGAATTAACCAATGAAATTGACGTAATTTGTGGTTTTTTATTTAAAATGATATAACTGTATAAGCTGCGCCCTAGAAAATGATGTTTGTCTTAATATTTTCGAGTTTGTTGTAAACGATACTCACCTTTAGGGTGGCAGACACCTTCTGATGCCGATAGTACACGTATCCACATACGTAATATGGTTACATAATTTTTATTCTTATCAAGAGATATTTCTTCTCATGAACGTCGGAAAAGGGGGGCAAACGGGGTACTTGCCTCCCTTTGAAATCAAGTAAATAATATTTTTTTTTTAATATCTGCAAATATCTACACCCTCCTCTTTTTTCTCCTAGTTTTATGTAGCGTCTTATTAATTTGGAATGTTTTTTTATACATTTTAAAATTTAAAATTTTTCACATTGACGCCGATCCCGCTCTCCAGCGGCCGTAGTACGAACTAAACAGTACAAACTCAACTATGCCGCACCACTCTTTTATTTATATGCAGCCATATTTCTATGCGTCGCCTAGCAACCGTTCGTATCCGCCATTTGTCAATTTCCGACGCCGTTTTTTGCTATCGAAAATTTTCTTTTACTTTCGTCCTCTTGCTCTGTTTATATTTAAAAACGAACGCATTTTAAAACAAAACATCGTCGCTTTGTTGGTAAAAAAGATATCGTACTTATCGGCAGGGTTGATTTTGTAAAAAAAATTAATAACAAATAACTTTTTTTTTCTTATCAGTGTATTTTCATTGAATAATATAGGATATAAAATTTTTATTATTTTATAAAATAGTACATACAGCCATTAAGTATCAAAAACGACTAATTCCAAAATAGAATAAAAAACTCAAAATTAAACATAATATTGAATTTTTTAATCAATTGATAACCAATTTAAAACATAATTTAAATATTGATTTTTTACGTTTATTTAACAAAGTATAAACTTTCATTTCTTCCCCTCCCCCTTGGCCTCCTCCAAAAAAATATAAATCATACATCAATAGTCTAGATGCAGTTTCCGTTTAGCATACGAATTTTTCAAAATTTTCGATTTTCTACAAAATGGTAAATACTGAAAGTGAAGTTATCATTTTTACATATATAAAAAGAACAGCATTTATTTTATTTTTTCGGAAAATGCAAACAAAAGTTTCAAAAAACATTTTTTTTAATTTCAACGTGTTGTTCCTTCTTGATATTTAACATGAGGGGGACATGCATGTCCCCTCCACTTCCCCCTAACTAGTTTTGGCTATTGGACAGTTTTTTAATAGTTAATTTAACAAATTATTTATGTAATTTACTACAAACGGAGCAAAATTTAAAAAAGTTAATTTTTTTTAAGTTTCAATGTATTGTTCTCCCTTGAATATTTAACTTGCCCCTCCCCGCCAACTATTTATGGCCTTTTAACAGTTTTTTAATATAGTTAATTAAACATATTTTATAATTTTAATTATTTACAAACGGAACAAAAAATTTTAAAAATCAAATTTTTTTAATTTCCCTAATTTTGGCTTTTGAACCATTTTTTAATAGCAATTTACTAAACAATTAAAAACTGAAAAGAATTAAAAAGTATATATTTTTTAATTGTATTCTATATTGAATATTTACCCCCCCCCCCCAGGTAGTGTAATTTAATTTTATCTATTAAATAGTTTTTTAATAGTTAGTTAAATTATTTTTATAACTTACAGTCGGAAAATATTTGTTTTTTGTTACGCATAAAAAAACTAATGTTTTTTTTTTATCTAGCGCGATAAGATTACTAATCCTACAAAAGGTGTGAAAATTACATATTTTCTATATATGCTAATTAGGTGGAGTTGTCGTAAAGATAATGCAAATTCAAAACAATAATTCAAAGAATTTTTTATCTATATATGATTTTCGCAATACTTTCAAGTACCTGTATTAATTATTCATACTTGATAAGAAATAAATTAATAATAAAAAACTGTCCAATATTTAAATAATCAAATTATACTTATTCATAATAAAAAAATTGAAAATCTTTTTTTTTTTTTTAGTAAAAGAAATTTTTTTTTTTTATTAATAAAAAAATAGTGCACTTACCTTTTATTAAATACGACATCAATGGGCACTATAATATTTAAACCAACTTTAAACAAAAATTAAATTAAAAGTATTAATACACAATTATACAGTTTTGTAAGAAAAAAAAAATATACAGAATGCACCGGAAAAAATTTGGTAACAATATATATTTCACCTTATTTTAATTGTTAATTTCTTCATATTCAAATGAACTAACTGATATGAATAACTCGATATAAACTGGCGCTTTGTAAATGTTTGTTAAGAGAAAAAAATAGATAACATTTGATTATGAACTGTAATATAATTATTATATATTATATGTATGTACATTTACCTATCAATTTAATAAGTATAATTAAATATCAATATTTAATTATATGTGATTGATTTATGGTATATTTGTTGTAATATTTATAAATAAATATGTTAGATATATTCTAATATATGATCAATTGTATTAATTAAAAGTATTGTATGTAGATTAAAAATTTGGATTGTTTTTATAATTCTGTAGTTTTATAGTAAAATCATTTTTTTAAATTTTGCTGGTTAAAAGTATATGAAGAATAAAACGGGCAAGTGCGTGTTGGGCACGCACATGATAGGGTTCCGTAGTCATTCTCACTATGATTTATAAAAAGTATTTTTCAAAATTTTCGTGACTGAAGGGTTAAAATCAAAAAGTTATTTCACTTTTATTATTGCATTTTAGGAGACCTATCAAATGACACCCCACTCAATAGGGTAAATGAAAAAAATGTGAGTTCACTTTTCAATCTATGAAAAGTGGGTCCAAAATATTTTAGACAATGTTCGTTATAATTTTCAGTGAAAGTACTAATTAAAAGCTACATTCTGAATTTTTTTCAGATTTTTTGAATCGATAGTTTAGAAAATAGAGGGGGGGGGACGCTCTGACAGCGACATTAAAAAGCAAATATATCGCGACTGAAGGGTTAAAATCAAAAAGTTATTTGACGTTATTTATTGCATTTTACGAGACCTATTAAATGACACCCCACTCAAAAGGGTAAGTGGGGAAAAATATGTAAGTTCAATTTTCAGTCTATGAAAGGGGGGTCCAAAATATTTTTGAAAATGTTCGTTATAATTTTCAGTGAAAGTACTAATTAAAAGCTACATTCTGAATTTTTTTCAGATTTTTTGAATCGATAGTTTAAAAAATAGAGGGGGGGGGGACGCTCTGACAGCGACATTAAAAAGCAAATATATCGCGACTGAAGGGTTAAAATCAAAAAGTTATTTGACGTTTTTTATTGCATTTTACGAGACCTATTAAATGACACCCCACTCAAAAGGGTAAGTGGGGAAAAATATGTAAGTTCAATTTTCAGTCTATAAGAGGGGGGTCCAAAATATTTTTGAAAATGTTCGTTATAATTTTCAGTGAAAGTACTAATTAAAAGCTACATTCTGAATTTTTTTCAGATTTTTTGAATCGATAGTTTAAAAAATAGAGGGGGGGGACGCTCTGACAGCGACATTAAAAAGCAAATATATCGCGACTGAAGGGTTAAAATCAAAAAGTTATTTGACGTTTTTTATTGCATTTTACGAGACCTATTAAATGACACCCCACTCAATAGGGTAAGTGGGGAAAAAAATGAAAGTTCAATTTTCAGTCTATGAAAGGGGGGTCCAAAATATTTTTGACAATGTTCGTTATAATTTTCAGTGAAAGTACTAATTAAAATCTACGTTCTGAAATTTTTTCAGATTTTTTAAATTGATAGTTTAGAAAATAGAGGGGGGGGACGCTTTTTTAATGACTTTGGAGAAAAAATACATTGTGATCGAAGGGTTAAAATTAAAAATTTCTGTTACATTTTTTGTTGCATTTTAGGAGACCTTTCTAACGACACCCCACTCAATGGTGTAGGTGAATTTTTTTTTTGAAAACACTTTTCATTTTAAAAAAATTTTTATTTTCAAAAATCTTATCATTTCTGTTTTTGGGTCATCAATCTACGGCCGTGTACCAAATTTCATCGTATTATCTCAAAATTTTTCAGGACGGACGGACGGACATGGAGAAACTATAAGGGTTCCTAGTTTTCTACGGAACCCTAAAAATGGAGTCGATTTTTTAATAAAAATTAGTTTCCGATTAATAGGACATATATTTTCTAATTTTTTTTTCTCTGGCATAATAACGTTGTTAATTTTATTAACATTACTTTTGGTAATTTAAATGGGTTTTCTGATGTTGAGACTTCAAAGTTGAATATCTTCACATTCTGTTTTTACACGGTTTTGATTTAACACGGTCTAGAAAAAAAAATTGATTCCGTTTTTACACGATTTCATTCGATTTAGCACGATTAAAAAAGCTATTTGATTTAAATTTAAAATTAAAGAAAAATATTTTTACTAATCTTCTAGAATTTTTTTTCTATCTGTTATTTATAAAATAGGTAGTTAGGGAATTCCCTTTTCTAATTTATTTTCATAGCAGCTTAAGTATATATTTTAGTCTTGTACACCCAAAAAAGAAATTAGTAAGTATTACAGCGCGGCATAGTACAAAATCGCTTCGAACCGTCAAATTGTAAAATTTACAAACTATTACTAATGAATCCGGCCAAGTGCTAGGAAAATGAGCTAAAATTACAATGTTTACAGTATCTACTGCTTATTTTATTTTGTATTTACTTGATTTACAAAACGAAGTTGTAATTTTTGCTTAAGTTCTTGTAAATTTTATAATTTGACGGTTCGAAGCGATTTTGTACTATGCCGCGCTGTAATACTTACTAATTTCTTTTTTGGGTGTACGAGTTTTCAGTTCCTAAACTTGCGATAATTTTATATTTATGTTACTTTTACTTTAAGAATTGAATTGCCTTTTATGAAATTAACTGTGCATGAATGCACATAAAAATTTCATTTATAGTTTATTTGTATGAATCATTTCATTTTACGTATTTTTTACAG
Source organism: Sialis lutaria (assembly GCA_949319165.1). NCBI lineage: Eukaryota > Metazoa > Arthropoda > Insecta > Megaloptera > Sialidae > Sialis > Sialis lutaria. Next base: position 36,470,408 of record OX439233.1, read on the forward strand.
GGTTGAAGGATATGAAAAATCCCCTTTTTTCTATGTACTTCATGTCTTTTTTTACACGGTTTTTTCAGGAACGTATCTACCGTGTATAAACAGAATTAGGTGTATAGTCTAATTTGAACAAATAAAAATGCATTTTAAACAATATGTCTTGTCAATATGATCTTTAGCTCGAGCCACCTGAAATGTAATTTTTAGAGTATGTTCAGTTTGGTTTAGTTTTACTTGATTTTTCTACTCTGTTTAATGTTAGAATATTTTTATGAAATTCATCAAAAGTCTTTCATTACAGTACATAATCTGAAAGATGTTGAAAGGAGTTAAGCTTCATTTAACTTTTTTATTATTTTCTGTACCACCAAAATGACTCCGGCTTTGTTCATATAAATTATTTTTTCCAGATTTTCACTAAAATTGTGATACCTTTGCAAAATTTTGTTGCAAAAAATTTTCCATGATACCGATTTCAAGGCAGGGACCTGAACCTGAACCCGAACCCGAACCCGAACCCGAAACCCGAAAAAACCCGTATTTTTCATGAACCCGAACCCGAACCGAACCGTTATATTTCAATGTCAATGAACCTGAATCTGAACCCGAACCTTTAAATGAATATCCGGTAACCATATATTTTTTAAAGGTTCAAGAAATTTTTTTTAGTATTGTACTAATTTTTCTTCATTGATTTTAAAATGTCTAAACTGGTAATCTGTTTGAATTTCGCGGTATAATGTGATGTGACTTATGCACTAAGGTCACTATCGTCACTACAATGATAATAAAAGTTACTACTAACAGGCACAGTTTAACCACCGTAGCTCACGGATACTCACTTTGCCCCTTTAATCTTGCAAATGTTAATCGTGGCAAATTAGGTGCTCAGAAAATTGTCGAATTAATATTTTTTATTAAAATTGTATGAAAATTCAACCACAATATCGAAGATACAAGAATGAAATAGATTCAAAAAATTGTTCTCCGATTTAAAAATTTTAACTTGACCTTTCCGTTTCTGGTCAATTTTTTGTTTCGTGTTTGTCTCCTGAATCCTTGTCACAAATAACTCATGAACCACTGAACCGATATTAATGAAACTTGGTTGGGTCTGGCTTGAAAACGATCCCATTTCAAAATTATTAAAATCTAGTTCAAGAGGGGGGGGGAGGACAACAGTATTGGTAGTTTATTTACTTTATTCCATTTGTTACAAATTCCTTACTATAAAAATTTCATGGTGATGACGTCACAGTATAGAATAAATGAACTGCGAACTCTGTCAAACACTTGTGTTATTAGATCATGTCTGATCATGATAATTAACTAATTTTGATGAATTTAGCACGAGGAAGCACTGTGCCTTTATTTAGCAAATATTTTTTTTATTTGAACCCGAACCCGAACCTGAACCTAAAAAAATAACGGTTTTTGAACCCAAAAAATTTGCAACGTGCTGAACCTGAAACTGAACCCGAACCGATATTTATTGTTGAACCTGAACCCGAACCCGAACCATAAATAAATTCCGGTTCAAGTCCCTGTTTCAAGGTATTGAAATTATCTAAAAAAAAGGTTATTTTATTTTCTACATAAATGCACTCTGCGTCCAGTTTCAAACTTTGGAGTTTTTTTTTCAAATTTTTTAAATAACTTAAAAAAATTTAAAAATGAAAATATGCTGAGGAACGAATTAGACCATTATAAAGTAGAGTAAATTTGCTCCATTTAAGAATAAAAAAGTTTTTAAAAAAGTTAATTTTTGACCAAGTTACAAGCATTTGAAAACATGCAATTTTTTAGGTGTCCCCATAATTAATGTGTTGAGTATACTTACACAATAGTTTCGTCAATTTAAAAACGCTTTTCTATATGTAAAATATAACTATAAATGTCGCCTAGCTGGAATAATTAAAACTGTTATAATTTGTCATTGAATGAACTCTAGAGTTCGTTATAAAAATTATTGTAAGTAGAGAGACTTAAAAAACATATTAGTAATGTAAATCAAATTAACAACGTTATTATGTCAAAGAAAAAAAAAATAGAAAATATGATGTCCTATAAATAGGACACTGGGTTAAACATTGAACAATATTTTCAAGCTTAAATTAACATATAAGGTATTTAATTACCTAGATAGAACTATTTTATTACATTGTGAATAAAAAAGTGTTATCAATAATTGTTATAAATATGATTAAATTATTTACATAAATATGTCAATCAACTTTACATAAATTATTACTTTTATTTATTCAAAAACGTAATATTTACATTAAATTTAATCAGAGGACAATATCCAAAATGATAGAATAATTTTCTTTGTTTAAAATAAATATATACGTGGGTATTTTTAAAGTCATAATTTTTATATACAAATATCATTTGGTTACGTTTTTATAAAGGGTTATAAATATTTTTTTAGTTATTGATAAGTAATACTAATTTAGATAACATTTTTATGAATTTTTAATCCTTTTGGATGATTAATTTTATGGGAAATTATACAATAATGAATTCATATTAATCATATATTATTATCATACATATTATATTTATTATTAAATTGATATTCTATATTTTAAAATTATTACACCATAATTTAGGCACATTTATTACTTATTAATATATTCCACCAACGAATGACTAATTCTCTATTTAATAAATATAATTTATTTAGGTACAATATGTACCTAGTATTATTTATTTCTACGTTAAATAGTAATACACCAATACCTCGCTTTGCGTCGATTCGTTTTGCGTTTTTTCGAAGTTACGTCGCTGCTGAATTAGTACTAATTTTCACTGTGCGTCGTTAGATTTTCGAAGTTGCGTTGTTTTGGGTTCGAGTCTTTAATTTTAACTTAGTATTTTAATTTAACCTCCAAACAAATTTCCAAAGCGATGTGTTTGATTGACGAAGCTATGGAGATTTCTTTAAAAAAACAATCCGAACAGCGGAAGGAGTTTTAAAGTGTCCCAGGCGGAAGCTACGAATATCAATTGCTACAAGAAAATTTTACGTTGAAAAAAAAACTTTTCAGCAAACATTGGACCATTTTTTTGTAAAAGAAAGCCGACTTACGACAACAGCTACTATAGACTCATCGGACAGTGATTAATTTTTATTTTGTTTTTATAAATTAATTGAATATTTTATTTTGTTTTAATTGAATTTTTTTTTTTTTTTTGTATGTATGTAATAAAATTTTATATTATTTTTGTTTTTTAAATGTTTACTTTGTTCAATTTTCTTTTTAAAAAGTAGTATTTTTGTAACCTTGGAACCTATCTTCGATCTTTACATGATTTGCTATAGAAAATCATAATTCACTTTGCGTCGTGTTTTTTTGGAACGTAACCACGACGCAAAGTCAGGTATTGATGTATTTCTTTAAAAATTGAGTGACTGTTATGAAATATTTTTCTCTATGCAAATATACTTACTATATTTCAAAAAAACAAAAATTTTATTTTTTTACTTAAATAAGTAACAACTTTTTACTTTTTCTAAAAATGCTCATGTATAAAAAATTGTATATTAAATAAATTAATTCCTTTCTACTTTTAAATTTTTTAATATTATTATTTATTAATAAGGTAGTTGGTCCGTAAACATGTTTTCGTCAGATTTTGTTTAAATTGCACAAGAATATTCCCTAGATTAATATCTGAAAAATAGCCCATTTTTATTAAAATTGACCATCTCAAAGTCATGAAAAACGATCTCAAAGTTTATATTTTTAACACAGCTTATATGGACTAACCGTACACTAACGTAACGTTTTATTAGATAAAATTTAAACGTAGCGTCAGTTTTTCATAAAAAACTGACATGTTGTATATTTATATGAAAGAAACCAGTATACAAAAAATTGGAATTATTGACCATCCCGTTTTTAAGATCTAACCAGATTTAACCACCAAACCATCACATAAATTACAGTATTGTTGACAATGTGGCAACAACGTATTCATTTGATTTTAGTAAAAAATACACGAAATAATGAAATATTTTTTTACAAAATATGATAAGTGGATTGAAGGGAATTATAATCGATTTCATTAATTATTAATATATTCTGTGGTAGTTTAGATGATAAAATATAATCATTTGACAAGTAGTTAATAGTAGATAATGTACAGCGTTGCCATGATCATTTCTCTAAATTAAAAATATGTACTCATGGCCTAATGTGATCACATTATGATGGACCAACTACCTTTTGTTAAAGGGAAAGTGATAAAACACGAGTATGTAAATATATTTATCATTACGTACATAAAATAATTAGTCCATTTAAAATATTCAGGTGAAATATATATTGATAAAAAGTATATGATAAGTATGTATTTTATACGTATTTGTAATAAATAATCATGTTTAATTAGATAGCATATCAAAAAAATGCATTATTATGCATTTATAGAAACTAATAAATAATATTAGATTTGTTTACGACATACTACTTAAAAAATATCAATCCAATTTTCGAAAAGGTTGACGTTTATCTAAATCAGGGAATACCCAAAGGGTCCAGGTGTGGTGAAGGAGGGGGGGGGGGGCAAAGGATATAGTTTACATGACATTATATTGGAAGAAGGGGGTATCAAAAATTTATAAAAAAAATTACGTGGTTTATGGATTTTTCCTTATTATTTTCGAATTTCGACCCCTTTTCTTGTCACAATCTTATGTATATACCCCCCTTTGTAATTTTAATTATGCGTTATTTCACGTATTGATACTTACAGTATATCCCTGAAAATTAAATTATTGTTTATTACAAATTTATTTAATAGGATAATAATAAAATCGAATATTTCTCCACTACCCGTGAAAGTGACCCTATTCCTGTTAGTAGAGAAATGCCCAAATATATATTATGTATATATCGTCACCTTCACCTCGTAGCAAGAGTGGCACAACTAAAAAAATATCGAATTTGTACTAAACTCATTAGAAGAATAGTAAGATAGTATAGAGTATAGATATTTATGAAAAACTTTCACACGTCAAAGCGGTGGTAAGATGGTTGAAACTAGGGAAACATAAGTAAAATTTGCTCAAACGTTAGTACTATTAAAGCAGTTTGTCTGTAAACATGTTTTCGTCAGATTTTGTTTAAATTGCACAAGAATATTCCCTAGATTAATATCTGAAAAATAGCCCATTTTTATTAAAATTGACCATCTCAAAGTCATGAAAAACGATCTCAAAATTTACATTTTTAACACAGCTTATATGGACTAACCGTACACTAACGTAACGTTTTATTAGATAAAATTTAAACGTAGCGTCAGATTTTCATAAAAAACTGACATGTTGTATATTTATATGAAAGAAAACAGTATACAAAAAATTGGAATTATTGACCATCCCGTTATTAAGATTTAACTACCAAACCATCACATAAATTACAGTATTGTTGACAATGTGGCAACAACGTATTCATTTGATTATAGTAAAAAATACACGAAATAATGAAATATTTTTTTACAAAATATGATAAGTGGATTGAAGGGAATTATAATCGATTTCATTAATTATTAATATATTCTGTGGTAGTTTAGATCAGGCTTGTCCAACCCGCGGACCGCGGGCCGCATGCGGCCCTCGAGCACATTTCGTGCGGTCCGCATAAGATTTAATGTAAAATATAAAAATTAAAAAAAAGTAAAATATGAAAATAATTAACGATATCAAAGTAGATAGTGTACATACTACAAAGATATAAATAAATTAATCACGTAAAAAAAAGGTCTTCAAATTTTTTTGCGGCCCTTAAAAAAATGTTCGCTATTTTTTTGCGCTCTGCGGCCCCCGAGGGTCAAAAGGTTGGACACCTATGGTTTAGATGATAAAATATAATCATTTGACAAGTAGTTAATAGTAGATAATGTACAGCGTTGACATGATCATTTCTCTAAATTAAAAATATGTACTCATGGCCTAATGTGATCACATTATGATGGACCAACAATACTACCTTAAGCGTTTAAAAGTTGGATTCACTAGCCCTTTTCAAAATCATCAAAATAAATTAGCATTCAATTTATATATGTATGTTTAAAAACGTGATTTCCCAAAACTCAAAATTTTTGAGTTGTGCCACTCTTACTTCGAGGTGACGATATGTATAACAAAGTACACTGCTCCCTTTTAATAGATCAATAACATTTAAACACAATGTGATAGAAGTCTTTAAAATATAAAATATACAGAATACAGACCAAGTAAAGTTTCGTAAAATAACATTCCATTGTATAAAAACTCCAAATCAGAATCTTCATGCTATATCTTTATAATTTATTTATAAGTGTTAAACGTCAGTTAATTGGAGAAAAAATAACAAAATACTATTGAAATAAGACCAACTTTTCAATATGCAAAATCATTGTAAGATGCCAGGTCCGGATTTAGTACTTTTTTTATTATAAACATTATATTAACTATTGTAATTATAATATCTCAAGAATATTTTCAAAAACTTTTTTTGGGGTTAAATTGACAGAACTCTTTTTCAAAATATAAAAAGACTCTAGTACTCTTTAAGTACTATCTAGAACTCTGTGTTTTGTTTCGAAACTTGTGGTGCTAACTTCACACAGGTTAGTTAGGTTAAGTTAGATCAAATATTACAATCGAAATTTCATCTAGTTCTGATTAAGCTAAAGTTTTGAAATTTTGCATACGTGTATAAGTTCAGTGATAATGCAATATTGTATATTTAATATTGTTCAAAATCTAAGATGGTGGACGGCCTAAAATGGCGGAATACCTTTTTCTTCACAATCCTCTTGATATGGGTATCAAATGAAAGGGTTTCACAAATAGAATATCTAGAGCTTTGAAATTTTGTTCACGTGTATAAATTCGGTAATAATGCAATATAGTTTATCTAATATTGTTCTAAATCCAAGATGGTGTATCCCCTTAAATGGCGGAATACCTTTTTCTTCACAACCCTCTTGACATGGGTACCAAATTAAAGGGTTTGACGTGTAGAATATGATAAGTTATGTGTCGTCATTCTAAATCCAATATGGTGAATGTTCCAAGATGACGGATTACCTTTTTCTTCACAACCCCCTTGATATTATATGGGTATCAAATGAAAGGGTTTGGCGTGTAGTATATGATAAGCTATGTGACGTCATTCTAAATCCAATGTGGTGGACCTAAATTATAAAAGATTGTTTGTTAAAAATATTTTGTAAATATTTTTATCAATATACGAACGTTCGGCTGTGGTCTTCATATGGATCTTGGGTTCTGGGTGCAAACCGCGTTGGTTTGGTTATTCTATCGGACAACGTTTCTTCTTATGTTACAGTTGACATCTCCAGGGCTGTTTCTATTAGAGATGCCACGAATAGTGGTTTGGCCGAATACAGAATATTCGGCTAGGCTCTCGGCCGAAGCGCCGAATATTCTGCCACCGAATATTCGGCGACACATAGTACATTTCGTGGGCGTATTTGTTTCATTTGCGAGTAGGTCGTGTCACATTAATAATCATTATTGACGAAAATTTTAAGTCAATAATGATTAATTTCAATAATTATTATTATTTTTGAGAAAAATAAAATATTTATTTTTGTGTAATTTTATGGATAACATTTATTTTACCAAATAACAAAAAAAGGACAAAAGTTTCGAAAACTTAAAAAAGAGGACAAAAAGAAGACACGTTTTCTATAGAGGACAGTTGGCCAAAATAGAGGACTGTCCTCTTCAAAATAGGACAGATGGTCATCTAAATATAATACACTGTATATCTTAAAAAATATCACTGTTTGTTCGTGAAAAGCTTTACGAAATGGCACCATTTAATAAAAAATCATCTATTTCGGGAATATAATAAAATTTGTAGTGAAGACAATAAACTGGCAGTTTGTTTGTTGTGTAACAGCAAGATCTGTGTAACAACAAATGCAAAAACAAAATTTCATTCATCATAACTTACCACTGATAGATTTTAAGTATTAAATATGCTGATTTTTTGTAAAAAAAAATTGTCAGTAATACTTATTATGTGCTTTTTTCACGATTTGGTATTCGGTATTCGGCCGAATATTGAGAACTATTCGGCCGAATACCGAATAGTAAAAAAATTAGCCGAATAGGCCGAATACCGAATAGTAGCCGAATATTCGTGGCATCTCTAGACTTTCTATAGGTCTATCAATATTCAGTATTATAGTAATGATTTTTGTGTCTGTTATTACAAATTCTAAAAAAAAATATATTATTAATTCTACTAAATTTCTATAGAGTAAACTTATATTTTAGTGATCTGTTAAATATTAAGATTTTAACGAAAAATTACATGAAAAATAATGAATGTTATTGTTTATATAGTTAATTGTGATTTTCTTTCTTATTTTCTTATCTTTATATTGAGATTTTTATGACAAATTGAAATTTGATACATGAAATTTAACCCAAAAATTTTGTGATTTAGATTGGTTAAAAATATGTTTATTATATAGAAAATGTTGCGTAAAGTTGATTTTTTCAAACCGCAGGTCTGTATCTCAAACCGTTCTCGAGATATGACCTCTCAAAGTTTAAGTTTTTTCAAAAATTTTGAGAAAAATGACCGTAACTTCTGAACGTGATTTCGGATTTGATTTTTGTTGACAGATTTGAAATCAGCGTGTCAAAATCTATATAATGACATGTATAGAAAAATTCGAGAAAAAATTTTTGTCCAAAAATTAAACCTTAAAAAAATCTCGATTTTTGCCAAAAATTTTTTTGTCAAATTTCAATGTATTGTACACGTCATTATATAGATTTTGACACGCTGATTTCAAATTCGTCGACAAAAATCAAATCCGACTACACGTTCAAAAGTTACAGCCATTTTTCTCCAAAATTTTGAAAAAACTAAAACTTTGAGAGGTCATATCTCAAGAACGGTTTGAGATACAGGCCTGCGGTTTGAAAATTTCAACTTTTCACATCATTTTCTATAGAATAGATAGATGTTCACATTTTTTTTCTTCTCTTTCTGTATCATTTAATATCAAGTTAGTATTTTCAGCTGGCTTACTGTCTCTATGTAAGTATATTATCTCTATGCTTTAAAATCATTTATAATTTACATAAAGTCCAGCCCTGTATACATACAACAATCAATTATTACAACAGAGATGTAAAATACATTTAAACCACAATTCCGCGCGTGTTGTTGTCACGGTATATGAAATTAAACATAGACCGTGTGACGTTTGCAAGTACGCAAGATGTTTCAAACGTTTCAGCCACGCTTGTTTATCGGATAAAAAATAAATAAAAAACAGTTTTTTTCTTTAAATATTCCCATACAGTTCTCACCTAGTGAATTTGACACAGCTTTAAAATGTTAGGCACGAGTTAATATCCATTGAACCACGAGGTTTCAGTTGTTTTTATTTTATTTTTGGTTTATAATTAGTATGCAAAGCATCCGTGAATTACTTATTCAAATAAACTGAAAATACTGTTTAAATATATTGAATATAAGGGCTGTATACGAAGTCTCGTTTTGTGAAAAATTAAAGAAATTTGGTGTCGATCTTGTCTCAAAAAGATTAAGTCGATCTCGTTCTTAAAAATACTATGTCAATCTCGTCTCTAAAAATACTGACAAGGGAACCTTTTCAAGTCGAAAATTCGTATCGAGTTTAAACTTTGTATATAGTTAGAGGAGGTCAAGATAAGTAAGAAAAAAATTATCTTAGCTGTGGTAAAACGGTTTAAGGGGGTGAAACACCCCTATGAAAATTTGCAAAATTATCATATTTTTTCAAATAACTCTGAAACTATATAATCATGATTTTTTATGCTTTTTCGAATGGCTATAGTCAAAATTCGAAAAAATTAAACCTATGAAATGTGGGGGTTAACGGTTTAATTTTTTTCGGATTTAAACTATCGCCATTCGAAAGAGAATAAAAAATCATGAAAATTTTGTATTATAGATTTTTTTAAATTTTCATTAGTTTCAGAGTTATTTGAAAAAATATGATTATTTTGCACATTTTCATGGGGGTGTTTCGCCCCCTTAAACAGTTTTAACGCAGCTGTGATAATTTTTTTCTTACTTACCTTGACCTCCTCTAACTATACAGGGTGATTCAGCACTGTCGTGCCAAACTTGAACAGTAGATAGAGAAAATTATTTTAAGCAAAAAACTTCCAATAAACATGTGTCCAAAAATTTTTCCTTAGGGAAGTACAGGCCTTCAAAGATTTTACTAAAAATGAGTTTTAATTTAATATCTAGAGAACCCTTTGTGTTATCGATTTCTAATATTAACCAATTATATTTTAAACCAGGACTGTATGGGGCCAGTGGGCCCATCAATTTTTATCTAGTATTTGTTTGTTCCTTAATTTTTTTTCCTGAGTTGGGACATAAATATGGTTATATGACACAAAATACACAAAAACATACTTTGCTTGTTTATCATAGGATAAACCGTATTCGAGAAATATCGATGGAAAAGAAAGCATGCAGAATTAACTTTAATACGGATGCTTGAAATTACAAAAAATAAATGTATATTCTTTTTCTATGATTAAAGGTAAGAATAAAGTTCATATAAATAAACCTCCTAATATGAATCCTGTAAGATCTACAGCAAGTTCTATTACTGTTACATGAACTTTATTAACATGACTAAAAAAACAAACTAAAAATGGCTATTTGTTGATATGGATGCATTTTCGGAGGTATATTTATATTTACTTTTTGTCTTGTTTTTTATCATGAAATAAGAATATAAATTTATTTTTTATAATTTCAAGCATCCTTATTAAAGTTAATTCTGCATGCTTTCTTTTAATATTAGAAATCGATAACACCTACTATTACTAAACCAAATACTTAATTTCATAATTCTATCACAAAGGGTTCTCTAGATCAGCGGTTCTCAAACTGGGTGCCGCGGCACCCCAGGGTGCCGCGAGCGTATGCCAGGGGTGCCGCGGCAATAATCAAGAAAAGTCAGCTAAAATTGTGAAAATATTAAAAAACGGCATTAAGATGCTAAAAGCTAAAATTTAAATTGTCTTCCATCACCACAGTCGAAAAAGTTTATTTTTTGTTTCACATTCAGACGTGTTTTATAAAAAAAAAGCATAAGGTGCAGTCAATAAGTAAAGTTGTAATTACATTTTGAGTGAAGTTTTAAGGTGGAAAATTTGGTCGGTAAAACAGTAACTGTAAACCTAATCAAGTAATACAGTAAGGTCTCTTTTTACGAGTTAGGTACTTTTCACAGAAAACCGCATATAAAAAAATCGCTCAAAAAAAGACATTGCTTACATCTTACATTGTAAAATCAGGGATACGTTCCATAATTTTCTAAAACCGTGTAAAACCAAATCAATGAATTAAATATAGGCCAAAAATCGCATAAGAAAGTTTCTAGAAATAAACGAATAAGAATGCCTATAAAATGCCTAAAAAGGGTTGTTTTTTAATTTTATTTATTTACTTTTATTGAAAAGTAAACAAAATTTGAAAATAAAAGACAACTAAAACACCGATGTTATTATTGCTTTTGTGACACGAAACAACTGCAAATTTAACAATTGGATTTAAAACTTTACTACAATTGATTTTAAATTTAATAACAATTGTATTTAAAATTTTAGGAAGTGCGGTGACTGCAGATTATTTTCTTGTGATATTGGCATATTCCCAATTTTTCAAATTTGTCTCATTGTTACTTTCAGAGATATTTTTTTACGATTTTTTTAAATTTGTTAAACGAAGATTTTAATAATAACGAAACGGGGAATCTCTGAATTTGCATAAAAAAAGTCCGCGTAAAAAGAGACCCAACTTCACTTATATTTAGGTACCTAACCAAACTTCCTATGAATATAAAAGAAATAATGAAAAATGAAAGGTTCATCAAAACAGTTTCATTCGTCGCATTAAAGACACCTAAGCATTAAAGTTGCACTGGTTTTTCTTATTTTCCTAACTATTTAAACCGCTTTAAGGATAACTGTGCCGCGAAATTTTTTTATCCCGGCAAGGGTGCCGCGAATTTTTTTTTGCCCGAGAAGGGTGCCGCGGCGAAAAAAGTTTGAGAACCGCTGCTCTAGATCAGTGATTTCCAAACTGGGAGGCGCGCCTCCTTGGGGAGGCGCGGACTAGTGCAAAGGGAGGCGCGAACAGTTTAATAGAAATTTACTTTTCATAACATCGCATTAAGGTGCATAAATAAAAAATATATAAATATAAATAATCTTTTATAACATAACATTATTTTTGTATACATATACATATGTACATACATACTATCTGTTTCTGAAACGGACGTTACTGTGTAGTTTTTGACTGACTACTTTTATTGAAAAAGCAAAACTGATAGAATTATCATAAAAAATTCAGAATGAAATCACTCCCCTTAATAACCTAGATTTAATGAAGTTTGTGCTAATTTACAAGCATATTCATCGCATTAAAAATAAATTTTATACGCAAAAAAATACATTTTATACCTTTTAAAAATATGTCTGTATAATTTTGTGAAATAAAGGGGGGGGGGGGGAGGCGCAAGAGATAATTTTTTTTTAAAGGGAGGCGTAGTTACATAAAGTTTGGAAACCACTGCTCTAGATATTAAATTAAAACTCATTTTTAGTAAAATCTTTGGAGGCCTGTAGTTCCCTAAGGAAAAATTTCACATGTTTATTGGAAGTTTTTTGCTTAAAATATTTTTATCAATTTACTGTTCAAGTTTGGCACGACAGTGCTGAATCAACCTGTATACAAAGTTTAAACTCGATACGAATTTTCGACTTGAAAAGGTTCCCTTGTGAGTCGATATCGTCTTTAAAAATATTAAGTCGATCTCGTCTCTAAAAATACTGAGTCGATCTCGTCTCAAAAAATATTAAGTCGATCTCGTTTCTAAAAATACTAAGTCGAACTCGTCTCTATTGAATATGTTTTCTTGATTTTTTTTTGAATGAATCGATGGTTCTGGGCATAAGTCTGAGCGTATTCTTGAATGTATTTGTTCTGTTGGTCTTCATAATGGTGCTTCTGTAACCGAAACAAATAACGTTTTAAATATTTATAGTTTATTTTACTATATGTTGTTAATTAATATTTTCATTGCGGACTAAAATTTATTTTATATATACCCGCACTATTCCCCGCAAATCCCACCCCGCACCCTATAATGTCAACCTCCTTAATCTTATCAAAATTTAACCTGGTTTTATCTCGACTTGAAGTTTCAATCAAAATAATTGACTTATTTAAAAAGTTAGTTAATTAAATTTAAAAAACAAACTACAGGCGACCAATTTACGCTTCAGTTGTTTTATTTTTGTATATAAAGAAAATTAATTAAAACGTTTACACACGCAAGTTCATGTTGGGTTGAGATTTTTTTCAATTAAATAAATTAAATTGTAACAAACCTATATTCACTGATTGGTTAAACTGAAAAGAAAAACATCAAAGTTTAAATTGGGACAATGTAACTACTTCAGAAGAATAGATTCTTTGATAAAAAGCAACTAGGGGAGATTTTACAAAAGAGGTGATAAAGATTTTCCAAATTTATGTTTTTTTTCTAAAAAATTTAAAAAAGAAATGTTTTTTATTTTTGGGGATTTTTTGGAAATTTTTTGATGTAAAAACATCTGGCACAGTGCTTCCTCGTGCTTAAATATTTTTCAAATTTATTTTTTCATGTGAAGAATTAAAAAGAAAAAGTGTTTTTTATTTTTATTGAAACTGGGAATTTTTTTGGAAAGATTTTGATGTAAAGGCATCTGGCAAGTAAATGCACAGTGCTTCCTCGTGCTTAAATATTTTTCAAATTTATTTTTGATGTGAAAAATTAAAAAGAAAAAGTGTTTTTTATTTTTATTGAAACTGGGAATTTTTTTGGAAAGATTTTGATATAAAAGCATCTGGCAAGTAAATGCACAGTGTTTCCTCGTGCTTAAATATTTTTCAAATTTATTTTTGATGTGAAAAATTAAAAAGAAAAAGTGTTTTTTATTTTTATTGAAACTGGGAATTTTTTTGGAAAGATTTTGATATAAAAGCATCTGGCAAGTAAATGCACAGTGTTTCCTCGTGCTTAAATATTTTTCAAATTTATTTTTTCATGTGAAAAATAGTTTTTTATTTTTTATTTTATTGAAAGTGTTTTTTTTTTTAAAGATTTTGATGTTAAAACATCTGGCAAGTAAATGCACAGTGGTTCCTCGTGCTTAAATATTTTTCAAATTTATTTTTTCATGTGAAAAATTAAAAAGAAAAAGTGTTTTTTATTTTTATTGAAACTGGGAATTTTTTTGGAAAGATTTTGATGTAAAGGCATCTGGCAAGTAAATGCACAGTGCTTCCTCGTGCTTAAATATTTTTCAAATTTATTTTTTCATGTGAAAATAAAAAAAAATATTTTTTTTTAAATTTTTATTGAAAGTGGGGATTGTTTGGAAAGAATTTGATGTAAAAACATCTGGCAAGTAAATGCACAGTGCTTCCTCGTGCTTAAATATTTTTCAAATTTATTTTTTCATCTGGAAAAAAATACATAGTTTTTTTTTTTTATTAAAACTGGGAATTATTTTGGAAAGATTTTTATGTAAAAACATTTGACAAGTGAATGTAATGCATAGTACTTCCTCATGCTTAATTCATCAAAGGTAATCCGGGAAAAAATTGTAGATCTGCAGAGATCTGCTGAGATCTCAAAATGGAGATCTGCCGAGATCTCAGTAGATCTCTGCAGATCTCCGTTTTGAGACAACATCATATTTTTCACTGATTTTTGATCTGTGGAGACTTTCAAAGATCTACAAAGATTTAAAAGGATCTACAAAGATCTCTAAAGATCTACTACTCAAGCTAGAGTCTATGGATTCAAAAATTTAAACATGTTTGAATGTCAAGATATGTTATAATAGAAATGATCTTAAAGTCTATTTATGAAAATTTATTTATTTCTTTATTATTATAAATAAACAAATATTAATATTTAATAATAGGTATCAAACTGCCTGTGATCCATATACGATTTTTTTCTTAATGTTGGCACCCTAAACAGCTGCCTAAATTGCTTAAAGTAATAAATGGGATAGCGACATTAAATAAATAAATACTCTGCCTTGTAAATGCACGGTGCTTCCTCGTGCTAAATTCATCAAAGGTAGTTAATTATTGAACAATTTAAATAAAAACCGATAAAGTATTCAGATGAACTGCCTGTCATTGGTTAACCATTTAATTTTCATACGATTTTAATAAAAAAAATTAATTTGACATTTTTCTTAATACGCACCTGGTTATTATGTCGTATATTTTGAATTTTTTGATAATTTCAATCAAAATCATTATTTTTTTGCTATACGAATGTCAAAATGACATTTAAAACGTCAAAGTGACATTTAATATGTCAAAGTAAATAGCAGTTTTAAAAAAACAAATGACGATTTTCTTAAGTCAAATTGAGATAGATCTTTGTAAGGGAATATTTTACAACAAAAGTAGGTGACCTATATTATAGAGAATTGAATGCTCTACAAAAAAGGTTCTATAAAATTTTCACGTAACATGTGTCTTTCTTGAGATATCTTCAAAAAATAAATCTTTTTGGATGTCACCCCTCCCCCTTACACACAATTTTAATTATTTTGAAATGGGACCGTCCTCAAGCCAGACCCAACCAACCAACCAAGTTTCATCAATATCGGTTCAGTGGTTCATGAGTTAAGCGTGTGACAAGGATTGGGGGACAGACACACACACACAGACACACACAGACACACAGACAGACAGACATGGAACAAAAAGTGTTTGTCTTGACCTGAAACGGATAAATAAAGTAAAATTTTTGAAATCGGAGAACAAATTTTTTTTCTCGTTTTAAAACGATAACGAAGCTACTCGTATCTTCGATATTGCGAGGAAACAAAATATAAACAATATTAATATAATATGATACATAAAATCTGTAAAAAAAAGAATTCAACTAAAGTGAAAAGACTTTTCGACCGCCTTATAATAACAGCTTTAAGCATCTGTTTGCATAGAATCCATAGATTAAAACTCTCGAAGAAATTGAACAAATTATGAAATAATTTGGAGCACTAAAACGATAGAAAACCTTTTCAAAAACTTCAGTCTAAATCTAAATTTTGCTGGCTTATGTACTAAAAAAATTCTCGTGACTTGTTTTTAGAAAACTCGTATTTGACCCGGTGTTACCCGGGTTAATACCCATAAATCTTACACTTAAACCTTCCTCGTGAAACACTCTATACATCAGTGAAAACCGGAATAAAGTCCGTCCAGTAGTTACTGAGACTATAAGCCCTATACTGAAAACAGTTTATTAAAAAAAAAATTGGAATACTAAAATATTTCGATAGTAAAATCATTTTCCTTTTAATTTAGAAAGAGAAAATACTTTTTTACTTTCTTATACCAATGTATATGAAATATACATATAGTATAAGTAAGTATAGTAAACGCGATTTTTTT
Source organism: Sialis lutaria (assembly GCA_949319165.1). Classification (NCBI taxonomy): domain Eukaryota; kingdom Metazoa; phylum Arthropoda; class Insecta; order Megaloptera; family Sialidae; genus Sialis; species Sialis lutaria. Next base: position 36,486,922 of record OX439233.1, read on the forward strand.
CGAAATCCGGTTTTTGATGGAATTATCAATTTTGACCTTCCCTGAATCCATTCTGACTATTTTCGCCATGATGTCTGTGTGTCTGTCGGTCTGTCGGTATGTCTGTCTGTCTGTCTGTCTGTAGACGCTGTAACTCAAATACGACAAATCGTAGAAAGGTGGAATTTTATACTTAAGATTGATTTTTGCCTGGGAAGAAAACCTCCTATTTTTGAAAACGATCATTCAACCGGAAACGGATGTTTACCTACATCGATTTTTGAATTTTTCGAATTACACTGAAACAGTGCGAATTAGAGAAAAATGACCAAGTTGAAAATTGTAGGTAATATTATTATCTATAATTTATGTTCTATTCATTTTTTCGAAAAAACAAATTTAATTTTTTTTTTTTTACCAAGTATTCGTTTTTAAGTACATTTCAAAAGGTTCATAACAGAGAAGAAATATCTGCCATGAGTGTCATGGGACTTTCTTATACGTATTACAGAGACTGTACGTGTTTGTCATAGGTACCATGGGTCTTTCTTATACGTAATATTGAGAATAAACACTGTAACTCTATTTCATTTAGTTTGCAGTGGTCACCTGGTGTCTTGACGGTATGAGTCGTGATCCGCACGGTCAAATCACCCGACAACCAGTATAGATTATTCTAAATAATTATTTTAAAAAAATCTTTCTGGCTAAATCATAACTGTTGGAAAAAAATGTATGGGGAATAAATTATAGATAATAACATACTCGACATTTCTTATCTAAAACATTTTTGTCTTACTTAAAAAAATTCTAAAAATGACAAGAGTAAACATCCGTTTCCGGTTTAGTGATCGTTGTAAAAATTAAGTGGTTGTCTTTCAAAATGAAAGTTTATTATAAATATAAGATTACACCCTTCCATCATCAGTCGTTTAGGAGTTATGGTATTTTTACTTTCTTATACCAATGTATATGAAATATACATATAGTATAAGTAAGTATAGTAAACGCGATTTTTTTCGAAATCCGGTTTTTGATGGAATTATCAATTTTGACCTTCCCTGAATCCATTCTGACTATTTTCGCCATGATGTCTGTGTGTCTGTCGGTCTGTCTGTCTGTCTGTAGACGCTGTAACTCAAATACGACAAATCGTAGAAAGGTGGAATTTTATACTTAAGATTGATTTTTGCCTGGGAAGAAAACCTCCTATTTTTGAAAACGATCATTCAACCGAAAACGGATGTTTACCTACATCGATTTTTGAATTTTTCGAATTACACTGAAACAGTGCGAATTAGAGAAAAATGACCAAGTTGAAAATTGTAGGTAATATTATTATCTATAATTTATGTTCTATTCATTTTTTCGAAAAAACAAATTTAATTTTTTTTTTTTACCAAGTATTCGTTTTTAAGTACATTTCAAAAGGTTCATAACAGAGAAGAAATATCTGCCATGAGTGTCATGGGACTTTCTTATACGTATTACAGAGACTGTACGTGTTTGTCATAGGTACCATGGGTCTTTCTTATACGTAATATTGAGAATAAACACTGTAACTCTATTTCATTTAGTTTGCAGTGGTCACCTGGTGTCTTGACGGTATGAGTCGTGATCCGCACGGTCAAATCACCCGACAACCAGTATAGATTATTCTAAATAATTATTTAAAAAAAATCTTTCTGGCTAAATCATAACTGTTGGAAAAAAATGTATGGGGAATAAATTATAGATAATAACATACTCGACATTTCTTATCTAAAACATTTTTGTCTTACTTAAAAAAATTCTAAAAATGACAAGAGTAAACATCCGTTTCCGGTTTAGTGATCGTTGTAAAAATTAAGTGGTTGTCTTTCAAAATGAAAGTTTATTATAAATATAAGATTACACCCTTCCATCATCAGTCGTTTAGGAGTTATGGTATTTTTACTTTCTTATACCAATGTATATGAAATATACATATAGTATAAGTAAGTATAGTAAACGCGATTTTTTTCGAAATCCGGTTTTTGATGGAATTATCAATTTTGACCTTCCCTGAATCCATTCTGACTATTTTCGCCATGATGTCTGTGTGTCTGTCGGTCTGTCTGTCTGTCTGTCTGTCTGTCTGTCTGTAGACGCTGTAACTCAAATACGACAAATCGTAGAAAGGTGGAATTTTATACTTAAGATTGATTTTTGCCTGGGAAGAAAACCTCCTATTTTTGAAAACGATCATTCAACCGGAAACGGATGTTTACCTACATCGATTTTTGAATTTTTCGAATTACACTGAAACAGTGCGAATTAGAGAAAAATGACCAAGTTGAAAATTGTAGGTAATATTATTATCTATAATTTATGTTCTATTCATTTTTTCGAAAAAACAAATTTAATTTTTTTTTTTTTACCAAGTATTCGTTTTTAAGTACATTTCAAAAGGTTCATAACAGAGAAGAAATATCTGCCATGAGTGTCATGGGACTTTCTTATACGTATTACAGAGACTGTACGTGTTTGAACAAAATTCGTTCGATACATAATTTATAAAATAATATTTCTATAGTTTATGTCTCATTCATTTTACTCTATCTTTTATTAGTTTGTCAGAAATATCCTTCACTAAAATAAAAATCACGTACACTGTTCACTGTCATTATTACGTATAAGAAAGTCCTGTGGCACACGGCAGATTATTTTTTCATATTTTGACATGATGAAAGGAACAAATTCGTTTAAAATTCAGGTAATTATTTTATGGAAAAACGCTCGGACCCGTCGATTAGTATTTTTAGTTGCGGATTTTTTGACATAAGGAAATTGTATACAAGGTGTCCCAAAAAGAACATATGCAGTCATCATTGATTTTTTTAAATGGAACACCCTATATATTATGCCATTTTTGAATAGTACGATAAATTCTGAATACTTATTGTACGGTATACCATAGCTCTAAAATTAGCGATTTTTTGGAATAATGACGTTTGAAATGTGTTTCAAGAATAACATATTTAGTCATCATTGATTTTTTTAATGGAAAATCCTGTATATTATGTCATTTTTTAATTTTACGATTAATTCTGAACACTTTCTGTACAACATAGTATAGCTCTAAAATCAGCAGTTTTTGAAATAATGATGTTTGAAAAGTTATAAATAAATAAAAAATGAATTAACTTTAATAATAAAACATACAAAAGAAATAAAATTATTCCAAAAACCACTGATTTTAAAGCTATGGTATGTTGCACAGAAAGTATTCAGAATTTATCGTACTATTCAAAAATGGCATAATATATAGGGTGTTCCATTTAAAAAAATCAATGATGACTGCAAATATTTATCTTGAGACACATTTCAAACGTCATTATTCCAAAAATCGCTAATTTTAGAGCTATGGTATACCGTACAATAAGTATTCAGAATTTATCGTACTATTCAAAAATGGCATAATATATAGGGTGTTCCATTTAAAAAAATCAATGATGACTGCATATGTTCTTCTTGGGACACCTTGTATACAATTTTCTTATGTCAAAAAATCCGCAACTAAAAATACTAATCGACGGGTCCGAGCGTTTTTCCATAAAATAATTACCTGAATTTTAAACGAATTTGTTCCTTTCATCATGAACGCACTGTACATCCCCTTAAAAATATTATCATAATAGTTCTATTCAACCGAAAAAAAAATTGTTCAGTTTAAAATTTCTACAAGTAAAAAAAGAAAATCCACTCTATTGTCCATGCAGTTCAAATATACCTTCTCGAAGAATCAAATCAACTAAATAAACATTTAGAAATTCGAATTGGAGTTGCTAACAAAACATAATCAAAAGACGTCGTATACCGGACTCCGGGCTCCGGGGGCAGATCCGGTGAACGTGTAATTTGAAATTCTCTCTGTGACGGAATTTTACTCGAAAGTCGTCGATTCACCTTGATGTTCATTGCCGCAGTTGAAATTTTATTGCGAGGTTAAAACCAAGCTCTGGAATCTGAAAAATATTCAATTTTTTTATCTTTGTTTACGTAAGGTATTTGTACCAATCTTGGACGGTTTAAAGTTATACGTCTAGCACACTGGTTTAAAAAAAATGTTTTTAATTTATAATTAGAATACTACATTTAATGGAATATTTAAAAAAAAATTGATTTAATTTGAAAATTAAAATAGACTGAACGGTATATAAAAGTACACGGAGAGAATATTTTTAAAAAAATTAACAGAAACGGCTGTGAACCTGAAGACAGAATTAACTTCTGAAAAAAATTTACAGAAAAGTCGGTAGAATTTAAAATAAAGCAAATGGAAAATTACAATGACATACTGGTAAATCTTAACATAGTACCTATTAAAATTGATTTACTCTGAAAAAGTAATATACGCTATTCTTTAATTTAATTTCTTGCATATGAAAATTTCACGTACATTCTCTATAATTTTACTATGTTTCTATATTACTTTTCATATCTGACTTATCGCTGTCATAGAAACTGCTATACAGTATATTGAATTATAGTAGACGTTCTTTTAAATTTTACCATGTCGGGTGTTAAAAATTTCTAGGATCAAAATTTTTTTCATCAATCTATGCACAATTTTTTATTTTTTTATATTCCATAACTACGTATCGTAAATAAATAAAAATGTTAATGAAATTTTTTCTATTAATAACTTGTTAAAATAATTATTTAAGTTTTATAATTATTTTAACATACGAAATAGTAATTTTTAATACTATTGGTATGAAATATTACTACGATACCGATTAATTTTTCAGAGAATGAAATTTCGTCCTCCAGTTAACATGTTTTTCATGTTAAAAATTAATATTAAATTTTTTCAGTGTAACATGTACTAATTTGCTGTAATGGCAGAGCTAGTTTTTCATTATTTTGAATAAATTAAACGTATATATATTTGTTTCATAATTTTTATAGTATTTAAAAGGATTGAAGTTTCGAATAATTAGTTTCTAAAACGTCTCTATATAGCCAATTGTGTAGATTTTCAATTAATAGAGCACTTTCGGGAAGTTCTATCATTTATCGTGTGTTAAAAACTCTATTTTTAATATCCAATTACTCAAAAACCATACGTCAAATATTTTAAATAAAAATTAGTAAAATATGTATATGAGTTATTACATAATAAAATTTTATACTTTTATCTGTATATTGCTCTAATGATGATCTAATAATGATATTTTATGTCGAATTTTCTATTTTATGATTTGTTACAGAAAAAAAACTGTCAATGACGTATGTGTGTCTGTCTGTCTGTGAACACTCTTCAACCAAAGCTTGTAGTAGAACTTACAGACACAAAATTTTAAACAAAAGGTTTTTGTATACTATACATTATTTTTTAAGAGCAATACTAAACCGGAAACGGATGTTTACTCTTGTCAATATTTTTTTGTTAGTTAGAAATGTTATATATGGTAATATGTTCATAGAAAAATTAAATAAATACCATATTAAATATGTATTTATGATAAACAAATGAAATAATTACCTAAATCATATAATTTACAGTTCTTTCGAATATTTTTTACGTTTCGGTTAATGTATACAATTTAGTGCATAATAATTTAAATCAATTCGTTAATTAGTAAAATTATTTCTATTTCAGTATACTTTTAAATTAATCTTATTTAATTAATTAAAGAAATAACTTACCCAAAAACTGTACATTTTACGTAATTTATACTTGTTTATATAGTGTAATATAATATGATAAATGAGATTTTAAACTTTAATTACTTATAGGGGAAACATGGACAAAATGGCACACATGGACAAAATGACACACCGGCAATATTTCGAAAAGGACAAATTGTAAGAAAATGGTACCTATCACATAATGTGGTCCTAATCATGTCACAAACTGTCAACTCGACAATCAGTACACTTCAGCGGTATTAGTAATATACTCGTAAATAACTTTTTTGTGTTCAAATAAACTTTTTACATCAACATTTATCGAATCTAAGGAAACTTTTTTTTCAATATATTCTTAAAGTAATTTTGTTCCAATTTGGTGGAATAGTGTGTAATGAATAACATCGAACTATTTTACACTGATTTTTTAAGATCATTTTGTCATTACGATTGTTATAATTAAGCACAGTAGTATTGGACAAAATGACACACACTACGGTCGGGTAAAATGACATACGTATATCATTGTGTCCATAGTTACCTACTGAATAAAAATATATAATGAAAGGGTATTTTGTGCCAAGGAATTACAAATGGACAATCAATCAACAATCTTGGTAAAAAAAATCTATGCAAAAGGCTATATACATGCTGTAAATTATTGCATTTATTGCAATGATTTGTATTCGCGATCTAGGCCCAAGGAATTTTGGCTTTTTTGCGTAAAATGTGCACTAAAATGTTCATGCATCCATGCCAAACAAAACAAAAATATTTATTTGTGAAACGTGTAATTAAAATATATGTATTTTTTAATGTGTGTCATTTTGTCCATCATATAGTATGGACAAAATGAACTTTCATTGATCTCTAGAAAATGTTTTTTATATTGTTTATCTCTTAAATTTTTGAATAAATGATTATATTATTGTTTATATGAATCTTCTTAGAATTACCATACTGATTTTCTAATTTCTAACTTTTTTAATTTAAAAGTTATAATTAAAAATAAAAATAGTGTGTCATTTTGTCCATGTTTCCCCTACATATTACATATAAAATAGATAATTTATTGTTGGCATGCAGGTATTCATGTTTTTTATGCCCAATATTATCAATAAGAAATTGAATAAAAATTGTTGATATGAACAAGTTTAAGGCATAGAAAATTTTACAATAATTATTAAAAATTTTCTTCTTCGCAATATCGAAGATACGAGAAGCTTTGTGATCGTTTTAAAATGAGAAAAAAAATCAAATTTTTAGTTAGGTCTATCCGTTTCAGGTCAAGACAAACACTTTTTATTCCGTGTCTGTCTGTCTGTCCCCTGAATCCTTGTGACACGCATAACTCATGAACCAATGAACCGATATTAGTAAAACTTGGTTAGTTGGTTGGGTCTGGCTTGAGGACGGTCCCATTTCAAAATTATTAAAATTGTGTGTAAAGGGAAGGGTTGACATCCCAAAATATTATTTATTTTTTGAAGATATCTCAAGAAAGATACATGTTTTTTTTCTTACATTTTTTTAAAGTATACATATTCATAAATATGTATACAAAAATTGAGTTTAAATTTTAAAAATTGACGGAGTTACAATTAATTTAGTGAGACGAGGTAGCACGGCCAGTTGTGACATAACAAAAACATTAAACACGTTTATCTCGAAATTACATTTTTCGACCTGGTCGACACGATTCCTCAAAGACTAGATAACCAATTTCATTTTTTTAAATAATTTTCGTAATTGTAGTAGCTATCGTTGCACATAGCCGATTTTTGAAATTTTGATAATTACTATTTTTAAAACCGATCTAATAAAAAAAATAGGTCTTTAAAATGAAAAAAAATTTCAAGCGATAGCCATTTTGTGAAAAAATAAAATAAAAAAAAACGGCTACGTGCAACGATAGCTACATTCACATAGATATTGATAAAAATTTTATTTATTTTTTTCATATAACCCTTCTCGAAATTTCGAGTGAACCATAGAGAAAAATATTTTTTTTGGTCGTCACATCGAGGCTCATAACTTTGTAAATATTTAATATTTTTCAATAAAAAATTGATATTAAATAAGTTGAATATATACTTAATAAAACGCCATTTACCTGATTCAAAAATAATTAGTTATATCTGTGAAAAAAATTCCCAAACATTGACAATTTTTTGACCCGTCACAGTGGCCATATGAATTACCTAATATTTTTTAATAAAATTGTTTAAAAATTAAATGGTTAACCAATGACAGATGTTTATTTAAATTGTTCAATAATTAACTACCTTTGATGAAATAAGGACGAAGAAACTCTGTGCATTTACTCGGCGTATATTTTTTATTATTATCGTAAACAAAATATATATATATATATACACCCCTAATTTTCCCATGTTACCAACACCTTAAAAATCATTCATGAAATATCCCTATTTAAAAATCATAAAACCAAAAAAAAAATTGTTTAATAAACCACATAAAATTCCCCCTCACCGAGTCCACCACATTCCACGCTCGTGGTAGAGTACAGCTAGAAGCACCCATACCTCCATACGTAAGTCCATTCGCAGTTCTTCGAATAGAAGCGACTGAATAATGCATAGGTTGACTGCTGCCACCCCTGCCGACCGAACACCCTATACCTCCCCAAAAACCCCCACGCGTGGCCCGCTCACTGATTCAGAAGTTTGATGGCGTTGTAATAATTGATTGACTGTACCTACGACCTTTCTGTATTTACTTAACGCGTTCGAGTGAAATAAAAAATACCTAGGTTTTCGCCAATGCCTTATATTATATAAAAATCATATTGTAATATACCTTTAAAAGTTTATAGGGGCCTAAATTATAAATAAATTGGCTGGTTTTGTTAATTTTATTTGTTTGAAGTTCATTTATTATATTTTGAATAAAAATTATTAAATAGGCATGATGACTAATTTTAAAAAAACTATTCTATGATGATCTTACTTGTCTCCTATTTTCAAAAAAATACTTATTTCTGCAGAAAATAAAGGTAATCGCAAAAATTTACTCTTTTAAAACTAATTTTGAATTTGACGCCAAAACGTTTGCAGGTGACATTTCAGTATTGTGACGTCACACTCATCATCACACTCCATCACTTTTGACGTTTACTGATGCGTGACGTCATTCGCTCTGATTGGTGTTCCATTTAACATGGTGGATTGCTGTATTTTGCATTTTTATTTTAACAAAAATAGTATACATGTTCGAAAATATGTAAAAAAAAAAAAGTTAAAATTGCCTACGTTACAGTCAATTAGGTGAGAGTAGATAGCCGGTTATGACCCTCAAAAAATTTCAAATGCGTTTTTCTCGAATCGATTTTTTTTCGACTTGGTTCCAGCGATTTCTCAAATACTAATGAACCGATTAATTTTTTTTTCTGTTCTAAATGTTCGTAATTGCAGTAAGTCTGAACATAACCGATTTTTGAAATTTTGATATTTACTATTTTTTAAGACAGCTTGAATTAAAAAAGGGTGTTAAAAATTAACACAAAAATTACAAACCGTCGCCATTTTGTAAATTAAATAAATAAAAATGGTTACGTGCAACGATAGTTACATTCATATAGATATTGATAAAATATTTATGAATTTTTTTTCCAATCCAAAATTTCGATGGAACCATGGAGAATTTTTTTTTGTCGTCACATCGAGGCTCATAACTTTGTATTTTTTATATTTTTCAATAAAATTAGTATTGAATAAGTTGAATAAATACTTAATAAAATGTTTTCTACCCAATTTTAAAATAATTAGTTATACCTGTGAAAAAATTCTCAAACGACGATTTTTTTACCCCAAAAAAAATTAAAGAAAATTTTTAAATAAGCAAAATTTTTACCAATTTTCAAACAGTTATATTTCTGCGAAAAATGATTGGATTTGCATGATTTAAAGCTCATTCGAAAGCTTTTACCTTCTAGTTTTTGAATCAAGAGGCCAATTATTTTTATCATCCTCTGCCGCTCTGGACCATGGGTTAAAACAGTTCAAAAAATGATCCCTTAATTTTTTATAAACTTTGAAAGCGTAAAATTTTTACCATGCCTCCCACTTCTCAGTTAAAACATATCAAATTGTTCAAAAATATATTAAGATGTAGGTATTTAAAGCGCCGCTTTTATTTACCCCCCCCCCTCCACCCCCTAATGAAAATATTTGTAATTGTTCGAGAAGATATTAAACAAAACAATACAATGAAAACAATGCTCTTATAAAAGTATAAAGACGTTGAAAATAAATAAATACATATAAATAAATAAATTTCAATGAGGGCACAGGGGGGTAGATCACCGACCGACCAACACAGCGACGGATGCAATAAAATCAAAACAAAAGCTCAAAATATAGGTAGGTAATGTATACATAATATATAAACACGGGCGCAAGTCTCCTCATTGACTTGCTAAAGAAAAACCAACGGCGGCCATCTTAGATCATGTGTGTGTAGTGACATCTGGTGTGGGGATGATGAACTATATTATTCACACGGGACGATACGAAAGTTAGGTTAGGTTAGATTTTTCTAACTCGGTTTTGAATTTTATAATTGACTATATTGACCAGTATGTTTTTAAACAAATATTACGACTCTTTTTTACCCGTTTCTAATTGTTGTATCCATTTGAAATTTGATATAAGTTCGGTGACAGTCAAATATCGTTCTTAATTCAATATGGCGGACACCACATTACCTTTTTCATCACAACCCCCTTGATATGGATAGCAAATGAAAGGGTTTGATGAGTAGAATACGATAAGTTGTGTGATGTCATTCGAAACCCAATATTGTGGATTACCTTTTTCATCAGAACCCTCTTAATACGGATATTAAATTAAATGTGAATGCATTAAAAACACAATATAGCGAACACCTCAAGATGACGGTTTACCTTTTTCGTCACAACCCCCTTGATATGGATATCAAATGAAAAGGTTTGATGAGTAAAATATAATGAGTTATGTGACGTCATTCTAAACTTAATATGGTTGATTACTAATTACCTTTTTCTTCACAACCCCCTTGATATTGATATGGGTATCAAATGAAAGGGTTTGACTAGTAGAATACTATTGGATATGTGACGTCATTTTTAACGCAATATAGCGGACGCCCTCTATCTGTCGTTTTCTTCACAACTCCTTTGATATGGGTATCAAATTAAAGAGTTTGACGATCTTAACTTATTAGTATGTTATTTAATTAGTCAGTTAGCCAACTTGTACCTAAAAACAAAAATAAATTTAAAAAAAAACAAGCTTTAATGAAAAATGCACTAAAAATTTAAAAAATAATTTTCAAGTTTGTAAGACTAAAATCTATAACCTAAATGTCATTCCTGAAAATGTAAGCTATCTTCCTGCCAAATTTTATCATGATCGGTTTATCGGTTTAACTATGAAAAGATAACAAACAGACAGACAGACAGACTGTCGTATTTATAATATAGTTAGTATGAATATTGAATGATATGCAAATAAATAATGATGATCTTACTTGTCTCCTATTTTCGAAAAAAAAAACTTATTTCTGCAGAAAACAAAAGTTTGATCGCAAAAATTGACTCTTTTAAAACTAATTTTGAATTTGACGCCAAAACGCTCGCAGGTGACATTTCAGAGTTGTGACGTCACATTCCTTGTCAACAATAATCAAACATTCAGAGTTAGACAATAATTTAATTATTTTGTGTGTTAAAAATGAATTCCAAAGTACTATATATAAGTTCTTACATAAAGTATGTACCTAATAATCTTCTAAGATGAATTGATATTTGTCTAAAATAAATAACGTTTACTGATGCGTAACGTCATTCGCTCTGATTAGTGTTTCATTTAACATGGCAGATTGTTGTATTTTGCATTTTTATTTTAACAAAAATTATACTAATCTTGCTTTTAATATAAAAATACCATAAATACATTTTTTAGAATTTTTTTAACCTATTTCATTATTTAAAATCATCTTACCGGCAACATGCCAATTGGCATAGGTGGGCACAATTAATCGAAAAGTTAACTTCGTTAATCCGTTAATAAAAAAGTAAACTTCGTTAACCGTTAAACCGTTAAAATTCCGAAACTGTAACGGAAGTTAAAGTTAATCGAAAATTTTAAAATTTAAAGTTAAAGTTAATCGTTAAAAAGTTTTTTTTTGCTATTTCGACAACTTTCTTATGTACTTTTCATCAAACTAAAGTTAACGGAAGTTAACAAAAGCGTTAACTTTTTTTGAGTTAACTTAAAAGTTAATCCGTTAACCATTTTGTTAACTTCGTTAATTAACGATTAACGGATTAACGAGTTAATGCTCACCTACACACTAAAAAAAACTGTATTGGACCAAGAAAATCTTGTTTTGTATATAACGAAAACAATATTTTCTTAATATAAGAAAAGTACTCTTAATCCAAGTACATTATTTCTTCGTCCAAGAATACTATAGTTGGTTTAAGAATATATTTCTTATCTTAAAAAAAATTTATTTTCGTTATATACAAAACAAGGTTTACTTGGCTCAAGTAAACCTTTCTACCTGTGTAATCTTGCCTATTGGATACTTACAGTCCCCATAAAACACCTGAAGTTGACGCCATTGTGTTCACAAATCCCATATCTCACCGGGGGTATATCGTCAGATTTTCTCATCCGCGAACTTTTCCGACGAAAATGGAATAATGTTTGTATAATGCAGCGCCCGCTATACGGACTCCGGCATAAATAATGCAACCACTGCCCGCCGCCCGGCTTTGTACGTGGTGGCATGGCGCGGTGCGGTGCGACGACACGGTCCAGGCCGACCGATGGTTTTGTTTTAAACGGTTCTATGCTGAATTTGTGATACGGGCTCTCCGTCTACATATTTATGAACACCGGATCAATTCTTCTTATTGTTCTCTTTAAAATCTTGTTATGTTGTGGCGCTTGTGTCGTATATGGTATATACTTGCAAAATAATATTTTTCATGTTTTCATATGCCGAAGAGAACAACCTACAAAAATAGATGTGTTAAAAAGTAATAAGTAATGGAACCCGCAGAATCCTTATGGGAAAGGGGTTTCATTCAAACTCTTTGAAACTTTAGATTATGATAGTCCTTGATGAGTAGATAAAAAGTGTCAATGGGCACTAAGTCCTAAAAACTCAAACTTTTAAGATATAACCCTCTAAAGTTGGGGATCATGCTCGCCTTTAATTTACAATAAAAAAAGTGTAGAACCTTAATTTTCGCACAATTATTTGTATGTATTCCTAAAGACATCTATAATCGATTGCCACCATATAAAAGTCAACTTTTCAATTCATTGAGAAATGACAACACTTAAATCTTATTGTTACGTTTTTTTTAATTATAAACAAATCCAATGTTTTATAATAAAAAATTGGTTTATAATAAAAAAAATGTAATAATAAGATTTAAGTACTGCCATTGGAAAAATAATTTAAAAGTTTACTTTTTTTTTGGTGACAATCGATTATATAAGTCTTTGGGAACACATACAAATAATTGTGCGAAAATTAAGGTTCTACACATTTTTTTATTGTAAATTAAATGCGAGCATGATCATCAACTTTAGAAGGTTATATCTTAAAAGTTTGAGTTTTTAGGACTTAGTGCCCATTGACACTTTTAATCTACTCATCAAGGACTATCAGAGTTTGACCGAAACCCCTTTCCCTTAAGGATTCTGCGGGGTCCTTTTTTTCAAAATCTTATTTAAAATGAACTAAAGCGCGGCCGTTTCGTTATACTTGGGCCACCCTGTACTTGCAAGGTAATACTTTTGTTTTTCAAGTTTTCATTTCCCTACAAATTCCAACCTACAAAAATAGTCAATTTTAAAATTTGTTCTTTAAGGGGGATGGCCACTGTGACGGGTCAAAAAATTGTCAATGTTTGGGAATTTTTTTCACAGATATAACTAATTATTTTTGAATCAGGTAAAGGACATTTTATTAAGTATATATATTCAACTTATTTAATATCAATTTTTATTGAAAAATATTAAATATTTACAAAGTTATGAGCCTCGATGTGATTACCAAAAAAAAATTTTTCTCTATGGTCGACTCGAAATTTCGAGAAGGGTGATATGAAAAAAAATAAATAAAAATTTTATCAATATACACTACCGCTCAAAAGTTTGAATACACTAGCTAAAAATGCAATATTTTATTTTTTTCTAGTTTTCTAAGGTGGTTAATAGTAAGAAACTATCCCTTTAAACAAGATTTGACTATTTTGTTAAGAAATTATCATTGTTGTTCTTATTATGTGCACGTTTGTGATAATTGACTATTTTGAATTTTGTTTGTTGCCAATTTTCTGTTTATTGTTAGTGTTTAATTCAGCATAATATAATTGTATGGCAAACAATTTTAGTACATAAAGTGATATAAAGCATTATAAGGCTTTTTTACATTTTTCCAACTAGTCAAATTGATTTTACATAGTGAAAATTAACAAAATTAAAAAAATACATATTTTTCAAAATTTATATACAATGAAGCTAAAAAGAACTGAATAAAGCGTAGAAACTCATGCTCAGACAGTTATTGTGAGAAAAGAAAAGATTTCTCTTCGAAATATTACAAAAAAATTGCAGATTTATCTGGGCGCTATGCAGCGCTCGCTCGCTAGGGCTGAAGAAACAGCAAAAATAAATCTTAGCTACGCTCTGAGGGGCCTAAAGTGACAACAATACATGAAGAAGGAATGTTAGCAATGTTATCAATGTATAATTAAAGTTAACCATCACTGATATTACCACAGATATAAATAACTTCAGAGAACAACTTGCCTCAATTTTAACTATCATGAGACGCCTCAACAATACAGGGTTGTATGTTCGAGTGACTGCAAAAAAACCTCTGGTAAGGTTATCAAATATTGTTAAAGACTGAAATGGACTCAACAGCATAAGGATTAGGCAGTAGGCATTAGACTAGCGGCGTTAAGTTCTTTGAACGGATGAATCGAAGTTTGAAGTATTTGAGTCAAAGCGTTGAAAATTCGTCCGTCGGCCAGCTGGTGAACGCTTCTAACCAGAATGCTTAATTTGCACAGTGAAACATGGTGGTGATAGTGTTCTGGTGTGGATATGTTTTGGATGGAAAAAAGTTGGATAATTAGTAAAAATAGATGGTATTATGGACAAAAAGGTATATCATAACATTTTTGTAAATAAAGTAATCCCTACGGGATGAAAAATTTTGGGTCATGATTTTGTATTTCAACAAAATAATGACCCAAAACATACATGTAAACTTTGTAAGAACTATTTTGTGTCGAAAAAAAAGGCTGGACAATTGAAATTGATGATGTGGTCGCCACAATCGCATGATGTATCTCTGATTAATTTTTTTGGGAGGAACTCGATAGAAAAGTCAAAAAATAGCTCCCAATAGTAAAACTGCACTCTGGGAAGCATTGTAAGATGCCTGGAAGGATATAAAAGCAGATATGTTAGATAAACTCACTTCTAGAATGCCACGAATTTGTCAGGCAATTAACAAGGCTCGAGGAGGATATTTGGATGAGGTCTATATTTAGTGTTTTTTATTATATTTAACTACAAAATACAGTTATTTTTTAGTCACATTGTTTTAAAAAATACTTTTGTAAGTTTTTTTGCTAAACAATTAATAATTAATACAGGTTTATATCAATTTTCGTTGATTTAACTAGGTGTATTCAAACTTTTGAGCGGTAGTGTATATATGAATGTAGCTATCGTTGCACGTAGCAGTTTTTTTTTTATTTAATTTTTTCACAAAATGGCGATCGTTTGAAATTTTTTTTCATTTTTAAGACCTATTTTTTTATTAGAGCGGTTTTAAAAATAGTTATTATCAAAATTTCGAAAATCAGCTACGTGCAACGATAGCTACTACAATTACGAAAATTATAAAAAAAAATTGAAATCGGTTCATTAGCCTTTGAGGAATCGTGTCGACCAGGTCGAAAAATGTAATTCCGAGATAAACGTGTTTAATGTTTTTGTTATGTCATAACCGGCCGTGCTACATCGTCTCACTAAATTGACTGTAACTCCGTCAATTTTCAAAATTTAAACTCAATTTTTTGTATACATATTTATGAATGTGTAAACTTTAAAATAATCTAAGAAAAATTTTATTTTTTATTTTTTTTCCGTCACATATATTAAATAATAATATACTTACCATATAAATAGATAAAATATTCCATTTGTATAGTTAAAGTTGTCTTATACTGTAATAGCATCAAGTAATATGATGGTCTATTCATGACATTTAACTTCATGTACTCCAATTAAATCTGAAATGAATACATTCATTGATTTCATTATAATTTTTTTATTCAAATAAATATTTGCAATTAACACAAAATGGTAATAACATAAGTAAGTCGTTTATAACAAATTGTACATGCATTGCAGTTAATTAAAATAATTAAATTAAAAACATTGGATTAATAAAGTAGGTACATATAACAATAAAGCTTAAACCATGCATTAAACGATTTATAAAAGATATTCTGTATTTGACGTGTCATGCAATAAAATCTTTATTCTGATTTAAGTTTTGTGCGAATGAATTGTAACACTAACATGGAAACCTTTTCAGGTCGAAAATTCGTATCGAGTTTAAACTTTATATATAGTTAGAGAAGGTCAAAGTAAGTAAGAAAAAAATTATCATAACTGCGGTAAAACGGTTTAAGGGGGTGAAACACCCCTATGAAAATGTGCAAAATAATCATATTTTTTCAAATAACTCTGAAACTAATTTTAAAAAATCTATAATACAAAATTTTCATTATTTTGTATGCTCTTTTGAATGGCGATAGTAAAAATTCGAAAAAAAATCGTTAACCCCCACCTAATTTTTTAGAATTGTGACTACCGCCATTCGAAAGGCATAAAAAATCATGAAAATTTTGTATTATGGATTTTTTTAAATTTTCATTGGTTTCAGAGTTATTTCAAACAAATATGATTATTTTGCACATTTTCATAGGGGTGTTTCACCCCCTTAAACCATTTTACCGCAGCTGTGATAATTTTTTTCTTACTTACTTTGACCTCCTCTAACTTATACAAAGTTTAAACTCGATACGAATTTTCGACCTGAAAAGGTTTCCTTGTAAGTCCAGTATCATAAAATGGCTTTGGTAGCCATCAAGCATGAGGTTTTAAACTCTTATGACAGTTCTTTTTTAGTTTCTTGAAGACTCTGACAAGTTTCGTGCACGCGTTAACACCAAAAGATATTAAAACAGTGGTGATAAAATAGAGGTTAAAAATCTTTAAGGGGTTAGGTGTAGTCAGAGACATGAAAAAATGACAATTTTAAATAATTTTTTTTTGCCAGTAAATTACTTTATTTTATAAAAGTAAAAACATAGCATCATTAAATAAGGTTTCGACTTGACTTGACAGAAATTTTAGAAAAAAAAAATTAATAATTTTAAAAGTAATGGCTGTTTGTGTTGATCCAGTTCCAACCGAAGCTCCTTGTGGTGACCATCACTTTTCCTTGGAGATTCATCCAAATTCAATCGGACAAAAAAAATGTGTTTTATTAATAGATAATCTAGTTCCTGATCGAAGCTTTTTTTTCTTTCTTAAATTAACAAAATAGCAGCCTCAGGAAATTTTTTTCAAGATTTTCGGGAAAAAAACCAACAGTTAGTTGTTTATAACAAATCGAAATTTAAAAAAAATCCTTCGATCAGGCACTAGTTTTTCATGTTTTCAAAAAGCTGTATAAATTTCATTAAAATCTACCGAGCGGTTTTCGAGCTACAGTGGTCACAAGTTCAAAAAACATAGTTTTGAGAAAAACTCATTTAAAGTTTTACACTCAATTTACGTAAAGTAATACGTATTATTTAATTACTTACACCGAGTCATCTATTAATGGGCCATATAATAGTTCTTCAGTCGTTGTAGCAGCTTCGATTTCTTGAAAATTCTGACTACACCTAACCCCTTAAGGCAAGATAACTATTGTATTTTTAGTCCTACAAAAAAAATACTTCTGGCCTTTTTTGTAGAACGTTTCTTAACAAACAATTTAATCTATTCATTTTTTTTATTTGGTTTATTTTTATTGAAGTTTCAGCGTTGTTAAGGGAGGTAAATTGAAAATATGTATGTGAGGTACGTAGGTACAAAAAATTGTTGATACAAATAAAAGTTTCAAATAAAAATTGTTCGCTGTAATATTTCCTACAACTTCTATTTTGAAAAAAATATTAAAATTTCATTTGTTTATCCGCTACGCTAACAAAAGTGGCTAAAAGCACACTTTATTAAGTTTTAATATCTAATTAATTACAAATTTATATAGGTAAGCGGTTGCCACCATAAAAAATCAATTATTCAATAATTTTGAAAATGGTGATGCTTAAGTCTTATTGTTATAAAATATCTTACAATAATGTTAAAGCGTCACCATTTTCCAAATTTTGCTAGAAATCTGTTCAAACACATTTAGCAGATTTTGCATCTGGACTACTCATTTGTTATAAGTAAAAAACGATTAAATGAAAAGTATTCATTATTTAAAAAAAAGTGCATTTTTGTATAATCTCATTAATTAAATGATATACAATAAAACACAGCTCAATACTTTATTCCATAAATGCATCGCAAATAAACAAGAAACATAAGAACGATGAATGATAGCCCACTATAATAAGATGCACCGTGAAGTGAGCATAATAACTTTAGTGTGCGTTCATTTATATTACATATTACCAACATACAATTTATTGTATTTTGCATGCGCTCGTGATGCCTTCGGGTGCGTGGCGGCGCGACTGTGCCGCCATCTCTGGTATAAACATCCGTACTAAACAAATCATTTATACTTACGTATTGTAGCTAATTGTATCCATTATTAAATGAACCTGTTTATATATTAGATAGGCATATGTTTTATATATACTAAAGAAATCTATACACGATCCAATTTGACACCCAATTTGCAGAGTTTTTTTCGTTTTGGTCTTAAAATGTTCCTCGAATACTATAGAATTGAACTGTACCAGAAATCATAGGTAATCAATTTTTTATTAAAAGTGGCATCCAGAGGACCGTGCACGATTTATGTATTTTTGTTTTATGAATTATTAAAAAAGCGCCGAGGCGATTTTTTTCTTTTTGGTCTTAAAATGTTCCTTGAATACTAACGAATTGAACTGTTCAAAAAAACAGAGGTAATCAATTTTTTTATTAAAGTTGGTTTCCAGAGCATCGTAATACGCAAAACACGTGAATGTGTAGATGAATAATAGTTTGCTGCGTTCGTACGCCAAAACTATTGATTTTACAAAAAAAAATGTGTAACATAAATTGTAGGAAATTTTCTCTAGTTTAATTTTGTATCAAATGTTTTTATCGTAAAATGAGTTGAAAAGAAGATATTGTCAAAAAACTACTATTAGGCCCCATTTTTCCAATATGGCGGCGCGAGCGGCAAAGATACGAGGTGGCAAAGTTGAAATTCGGAAAGAGCACATCAAAATCTATAAAACTACCAATTTTCAAAACTCCCGGAAAACTTTCCAGGTAACCTCTTTATTTCGAACCAAATGACTGTACTATAATAACAATAACAGTATTCGATTTACCCCCACTTTACTGACTCTACCTCCTTACAAATCGGCCCTGTAAATTGGATGGTGTACAGCAGCCTTAATATGCATTGTTTTTATTTTCTTATAATACTATGTTAGTTTTGTAAAGCCGATTTTTTTCGAATTCTGGATTTTTATGGAATTATCCATTTTGAGCTACCCTGAATCCATTCTGACTGTTTTTGTCATGATATCTGTGTGTCTGTCGGTTTGTCTGTCTGTCTGTAGAAAGGTGAAATTTTATATTTAAGGATTGATTTTTGTCTGGGAAGAAAACTTTATATTTTTTAAAACGATGTTTACTGATTAAATTTTTGACTTTTTCAAAATATTTTTAAAACAGCGCTAATTATAAATAAATGGTCAAGTAAAAAATTGTAGATATAATATTGTTATCTATAATTTATGTTCCGTCCATTTAAAAAAAAAGCTAAATATCGGGGACTTTCTTATACGTATTACAGAGATTAAACAGTGTATGTGTTTACCAGTAAGTACCATGTAACTTTCTTATACGTTATATTAGGAGTGAACTTTATGGGTGATTCTAATTAACTATGTACAAAAATTCCGACTAAATCATAAGAGATGGGAAATAAATTATAGATAGTAATTTACTCGACAATTTTTAGAAATGTAAACATTATTTACTGTCAGTATTACGTATAAGAAAGTCCCGTACCCCCATGGAAGATTTTTTTTGTATATTAACGTTGTTTATTTTTTTATTTTATTTTAATTATATTGCAGAGCTTTCGCCGCCAAATTATCACCGTCAGTGACAGTTTAGACGAAATCGTAGAAGATATTTGAAGACCCGAATTGTATGTAAGTCAAATTTATTTATTTATGATTATAAGGGTTTTATTTCATCAAAGAAATCTTCGTAAACAGTGACGTAGATAGCTCTTTGCGATTGGGGAAGGGGGGGGGGTATGTATATTTTTCGCAAACTACAAAAATTGGTTATATTTTCACTTAGATGTATTCATTATTGAAAAAATACTCGTATATTATAATAATCTTATAACTTTCGTACTCTTAGGGAGGGGGAGGGGTGATCCCCTTAATCTTTCCCTCTAACTACGCCAGTGTGATTAAAAATCAAAATTTGAAATTTTATAATTTAAACGCCAAATCAATAGCAACACCTGATATGTAACATTTTTAAGTGAAATGATGCTTAACGTTAGAAAAAAATTGCTTTGCAAAAGCTGTTAATAACTTTTATATGCTAAAGACTAATTTTAAGTAAAATGTATCAAGTAATTTTCAGTAATCCTTCAATTTTCGCGGTATATTGGTTCCATATAAACAACGCGTAAATAGAACAATAGAAATTGTGGTTTTTAACCATACATTAAATATATGGGGATTAGTATATATTAATATATTATTAAATTTGTATTGTCTTCTGAAACACATTTGAAACATTTTTCACGCGCAACGAGAAGATTTTATTTTCAGAAAATAAATACATTCAATAATGTAAATGCTATTTTAAAACCAGCAACAATTCTCAAACAAATAAAACGAGAGAGATAACACCATTCAGATAAGCGTAAAGTGCACGCGAGAGAAAAATAACTCAGCGACAATAATGAAGGAGTCCGGGCGTCCGGAATCGTGCCCGGAATATAACCGGGGGGCCCCCCATCACCGCCGTGTGCATGTCGTACGCTCGCGCGCATATTCTTTTCAAAAATAATGTCCATCCAACCCCGCGGGTCTTGTACGTCTCCCCCCCCCCTCCTCCCAAGTCTTTCTCTAACTCTGTATGCACCTCCTTGCCCCCCCCCCCCTCTCGCCGTGTCACGACCGCTCTGCTGCCTGGTCAACAACGGCTTTTCATGATTTTCCTACCCTCGCTTCTCGTGACGGTTTTTCCATATTCACCAGGGAGAAATTTTCTTGACAGGATTGTTCGGTACACTGTCATGTGGAAGCGGCAAATTTTTATTCGATTTTAAATTATAACCATTTCAAATATAAGTAATAAATGTTTAATGTTCGGTATTATAAAGGGGTTAACAATTTTGCAAGCTAGCTGGCACTCACAAATAAGGTTATTAGTATACAGAGTGTCCAAGATAAGCGTGATATGCATGGGGATATCCTAAACGGTAAGAGATACAGATGTGGTTAAATGAGATGAATCATTTGTATGAAAGTGGTCAGTATTACAACATCAAAAAATATTAATAATTTTATGTGGTTTAGGCGGTATACCCAAAAAACTTAAATATCGGAATTTCTTTAAATGGCTATAACTTTTTTGGAAAAATAGATAGGTACTTTTTGTTTGCCGTTTCTTAAAGCACTTTTTTAAGTAGTATTGATTGGTGTATTTAGAATTCTTATATCACTTATAGTTTCCGAGTTACAAGCCCTAACTTTAGTTTTTCTTATGGGCCACTAAGTTGGCTAAAGCATATTTGAACGTGTTTTTTACTCTACTTTACAACCGCTTATCTTGGACATCCTGTATATATGGATTTGCTATGGAATTTAGAGCAGTGATACTTCAACGTATTGTAACACAGTTGGTGCAGACTCTGACCGTATATAAAATAATTATGTATCATAATATCACCACTGTTTTAATACCGTAGTTTGTGTTTACATACAACACGTGTGCGAAAATTGTCAAAGTCATCAGAAAACTCCAAGAGAACTGGCATATAAGTTTGATATCTCATTTGAGAGTGCTAGCTAGCTTGCAAATTTATACTTTGCACTAAAAAATAATACGTTACACTTGATCTAAATTTGGACCTGTCAGATTTAAAAATTACATATTTTTGATGTATTTATTGAGATTTTCTATATTTTTACGTAAACTACCTACTAACCTTCTTCCTTTGGCCCAAATAGATTTGATATTTTTAATGTGATTTTTGTGATTTTCTATATTTTAACCTAACGTAAAAACTAACCAACCTCTGTTCGCCTCAATAGATTTGATATTTTTAATGCCATTTTTGCGATTTTCGGACTGTTACCGAACAGTTTCAGTTAAGCTATAGATACCTACTGTTCAGTATAAGAGAGGTGGGGTAGTTAAATAAAAACATCCACAGTATAAATTACAAAAAATCTATTGGTACTAATATTATATATAAAAATAATCTGCCGTGTGCCACGGGACTTTCTTATACATAATAATGACAGTGAACAGTGAATATGGCAAACACGTACACTGTTCAATCTCTGTAATACGTATAAGAAAGTCCCATGACACTCATGGTAGATATTTCTTCTCTGTTATGAACCATTTGAAATGTACTTTAAAACGAATACTTGGTAAAAAAAACAAAAAAATTAAATTTGTTTTTTTTCGAAAAAATGAATAGAACATATATTATAGATAACTAGGGGCTGTGCCCCTGGGCGCTTCGCGCCCCAACCCCCTTTTACACCATATTTTTTACACAAATTTACTCGGGTCTGCGACCCTCGTATGTGCATATATCATCCTCCTACCACTATTTTTTGATAGTTAATTTTTGAATTTGGCGGAGATAATCAATATTAAAATTTTCAGTAATCTTACATGAATAAATTACCTAATTACAAATTTACTCGGGTCTGCGACCCTCGCATGTGTATATTGTAATAATTTTCCATTCTTTTTGCTGATACTCATTTTTTTCTTAAATTGGCGGTGATAATCACATTATTACAATTTTCAGTAATATTACATGTACAAATTACCCAACCTCAAATGTACTCGGGTCTCAGCCTTCGGCTGTGACCCTCGTATGCATTAGTATATTATATTATAACCCTAAAAATGATCATTGAAAACATTTATTATTATTAATATTTAATTTTTAATCAAAATGAATTTGTCTACGTCACTTTTAAAAAATAGAAATTTTAATTATTTTTATGCGACACCCCTGACTTAATTATTATTTAAAAAAAATTTTATTAATATATCAATCTCAAAACTTTCAAAAAAATAATAATTCATAAATAATTTTTTTTAAGGCGCTACTGATCTATATTAAAATTTTCATATTTTTTTGAAATTTCTAATTTTTGAACAATTAAAATTTTTTTTTCAAAGTTTTTACAAACGTTACGAAATGTGACATTTCCCACTTTCATATATTTAAAACGACACCAGCCCCTGACTTAATTATTATTTTTAAATGTGAAATTTTGTAAACTGCATCAACAAAACTCTTAAAAATTACATTTTTATACAATTTCATTAAAAAAAACACAAATTAAAAAATATTTGAAACGCCGTCCCTGATTTAAATGAATAATTTCAACAATTAAAAAAAATTCAACAATTTCACTCAAAATAATTTTTTTTTTGTAATATAATAAATAATTTTATTTATAATATTACATGTATAAATTACCCAACCTAAAATGTACCTACTGTTATTTATTAAATGGTTAACTTTTTAATTTTTATATATTCCTGAAGTTTTTACTTTTTGTTCAATTTTAATCAAAATTAATTTGTGTACGTCACTTTTAAAAAATATCAATTTTAATTATTTTCATGCGACGCCCCTGACTTAATTATAATTTAAAAAAAATTATTAATATATCAATCTGAACTTTCAAAAAAATAATAATTCATAAATCATTTTTTTCGAGGCGCTACTGATCTATATTATAATTTTCATATTTTTCTGAAATTTCTAATTTTTGAACAATTAAAATTTTTTTTAAGTTTTTACAAACGTTACGAAATGTAACAAAAATTTCATATATTTAAAAAGACACCAGCCCCTGACCTAATTATTATTTTTAAATTTTGACTAAAATTGCATCAACAAAACTATTTAAAATTATATTTTAATAAAATTACAATAAAAAAACACAAATTTAAAAATATTTGAAACGCCGTCCCTGATTTAAATGAATAATTTCAACAATTAAAAAAAATTCAACAATTTCACTCAAAATAATTTTTTTACAAACATAAAAAATATGTCACATGTAAAAAACCACGTAATTTCAATAACTATCAAATCTAACGTCATCAAAAAATTTCTCACTCTAACCTTCTAGAACATTCCCTGTCAGCTGTCATCTGTCAAGAAGCACGTGTATGTCGAATCTGACAGAACATACGTCATTTTCGACCAATCAGAAACTCGAATTAGAAATAAATGCCGATGGTTTTTTACCTTAAAATTTAATTTTCAGTAAAATTTCGATGTACTTTTTCGGAAAAAAATCACAGCTCAGAGACCTTTCATAGCTAAGAAATGAAATTTAGCCTATTGACTGGAAAAAGAGTCAAGCTACATGACGAAAAAAAAATTATCAAAATCGGTCCGGTGAATCCAGAGTCTATAAAGCTATAGTTTCGAGGCGACATACAAATATATATATATATATATATATAAACATACACGTTTATATTATAGTGTGATAATATTACCTACAATTTTCAACTTGGCCATTTTTCTCTAATTCGCACTGTTTCAATGTAATTCGAAAAATTCAAAAATCGATGCAGGTAAACATCCGTTTCTGGTTGAAAAATCGTTTTCAAAAATAGGAGGTTTTCTTCCCAGGCAAAAATTAATCTTAAGTATAAAATATCACCCTTCTACGATTTGTCGTATTTGAGTTACAGCGCCCACAGACAGACAGACACACAGACATCATGGCGAAAATAGTCAGAATGGATTCAGGGAAGGTCAAAATTGATAATTCCATCAAAATCCGGATTTCGAAAAAAATCGCGTTTACTATACTTACTTATACCTACTATATGTATATTTCATATACATTGGTATAAGAAAGTAAAAATGTTTGTTAACTTTTCACAGCTTAACAGCTGAACCGATCTTGATGAAATTTGGCAGGGAGATAGCTTTCATCCTTAGGAAGGACATAAGCAACTTTACATACATTCGTATGTATGTGCGATAGGTTATACTTTTTTAGCGTAGACATCTAGTACATAATGTTTGGAAAAAAAATATCTTATTTTGAAAATTGGATATATTTCGTTTGTGCCGCTTGCCGGTGATAGTGTACCCAACATTTGTCACATCTATTATATCCAGTGGTATTTTCCATAAGCATGAGAATTTCGTTCGGCTGTGGCCTGGGTTCCCAATGGACCTTCAGGAACACATCCGAATCTCATCTTGTAGCACCCCCCGCCCCACCATTCCCACCCCTCCGCCAAGCTCCCATGTGACGTCACACTCGAACAGCCACCCGTACAAGTTGTAACATGCATGCATAACATCGCCGATTTGAGACTCGGGAATATTTGTTATGAATTTTATAGAAATGTATGTGTCGGACGATAAGTCTTGGGCTGAATTCTAAATGCGGTGAAAGCGTGTGTGTATGTCTGTCTCTCTCATAGTGTGTGTGTGTTTCGTATTTGAACATTTTTAGAATTTATTCTTTTGTACTAAAAATTCAAAATCAATTTTTTTTATTTTTATTCACACATTTTTTTGTTATTAAAAATGTAGCTCTTATCCGCGTTGAATACAGATTGGATAAT
Source organism: Sialis lutaria (assembly GCA_949319165.1). NCBI lineage: Eukaryota > Metazoa > Arthropoda > Insecta > Megaloptera > Sialidae > Sialis > Sialis lutaria. Next base: position 36,512,718 of record OX439233.1, read on the forward strand.
ATATATTTCTGTTATGATAGTCGATGAAACAGGTCTTTAGTTTCGTATTTGCACGTTAGATGTCACTAAACTAACCTAACAAATGTCACATATCCATTTTTTCGAGATATAAAGTAGGCTATGTTTTTTCTAAGGATGTAACCTATCTCCCTGCCAAATTTCGTCAAGATCGGTTAGTCGTGAAAAGGTCAGACAGACAGACATATGTATAGTACAGACTAAAATCAATTTTGTAATTTTTTTATTACACTATTTTTTTCTATAACTACACAGAAAAAAATAATTTGTCTGTGTTAAAAAATGTGATCAATATAAAAAATCCGTGATCGATTTTGTTCCGATAGAGGTTGTTTGTTAATATGATAATTTTTTACCAATATGGAAATATCCAAGTTTATCTTATTGATAAATGTATATTATTACTAACAATGTTCTTATCACGGTGAAAATTTTGTTTCGTATTGAAAACATACATTTTAAATATTATAAATGACATCACTGAATTTACCATATCGAAAATTGCACTTTCACTAGTTGGGTGGTGTAAAAAATATTCACACTGATAAATATTTATTAATACAACCATTATGTTTAATCTATTTGAGAGTTTCGTTAGTTGGTGTAATAAATTATTTATTAATTTAACAAATGAAAAGATTTTTAGATAAACATGAAGATATATTTTTCAAATTAATAAAATATTCTCAATAAGATTTTTTTATTGTTTTGCTTCCTCGCAATATCGAAGATACGAGAAGCTTCGTTATCGTTTTAAAACGAGAAAAAAAATTTGTTCTCCGATTTCAAAAATTTTACTTTATTTATCCGTTTCAGGTCAAGACAAACACTTTTTGTTCCGTGTCGGTCTGTCTGTGTGTGTGTGTGTGTCTGTCCCCCAATCCTTGTTACACGCTTAACTCATGAACCACTGAACCGATATTGATGAAACTTGGTTGGTTGGTTTGGTCTGGCTTGAGGACGGTCCCATTTCAAAATAATTAAAATTGTGTGTAAGGGGGAGGGGTGACATCCAAAAAGATTTATTTTTTGAAGATATCTCAAGAAATACACATGTTACGTTAAAATTTTATAGAACCTTTTTTGTAGAGCATTCAATTCTCTATAATATAAATCACCTATTTTTGTTGTAAAATATTCCCTAACAAAGATCTATCTCAATTTGACTTAAGAAAATCGTCATTGGTTTTTTTAAAACTGCTATTTACTTTGACATATTAAATGTCACTTTGACGTTTTAAATGTCATTTTGACATTCGTATAGCAGAAAAATAATGATTTTGATTGAAATTGTCAAAAAATTCAAAATATACGACATAATAACCAGGCGCGTATTAAGAAAAATGTAAAATTAATTTTTTTTATTAAAATCGTATGAAAATTAAATGGTTAACCAATGACAGGCAGTTCATCTAAATACTTTATCGGTTTTTATTTAAATTGTTCAACAATAATAACCTTTGATGAATTTAGCACGAGGAAGCACCGTGCATTTACAACGCAGAGTATTTATATTGAGGTAATATTGTTATATTAACAAGATAAATTTATTAAGCACTTTTCCATCTCAAATCAATAAGATCGAGTTTTTCCTGTGTAATAGAACGAATCTAAAATAGAAAATTCGAAATAAAATATCGCAGTTATAAAATGGAAATATAAAAAAATCAACGAGCGATAAAAGAGTGATATCACTTAATAGATATTCTAGAGGCTGCACTGAAACCAATTACATTACAAATCATTGTTGCCAACTTCAGACAGGACGAGCCGTCAAATATCACTAGATATACGTCAAGTGGGTTGGGGGGAATAAAAAGCTATTCCGAAGCGAACTGATTCCAATTTTTTGATAACGATTTTCCTAATATAATAAGGGTTAAATGCTGAAAAAATTATTACTGATAATTTTAACTTTAACTTATAGAATTTTCTGATAAAGATATAATTATTTATTACTAATATATCGATACTTTGAACCAAGGATTCTCAAAAAAGGCCAGGGACCCCAAGATTTATGTTTTCTAGAATATGTAAGGGGGTCTATAAATAAAACCATTCTTTCAAAAGGGGTCTATGTGAAAAAAAGTTGAGAACTCCTTCTTTAAACAGTAAAATAAATTTTTAGTAGGGGTCGTGCTATTGAGTACAATAATTCGGGTCTTAGCTTTCAACTTTTAACTTTCTATGATATTTTTTTAATTATAGTATATTTTTTTTATTATGTTGATTATGGGTTCTTACATACGGGACACCTGTATTATATATACAGGATGTTCCAGACCACCCTTCCACTTTGTAAAACAAAAATGTTCATACTTTCAGTTGTTTAGAAAATATGGCGACTTGATCTCTAATTTTGGGGTTTTACTAAAAGTGCTCTAATTTCGTTAAATATTAATGGAATTTTATATATTTTTTTTAATTTAGAAAGTAGAAATAACGACCTTTATAATGATCTATAAATATTTAAGATTTGGATAGTTTAAAGTGTTATACGCGACATATGAAAAATACAAAAGTTCAATTAGGGATAATTCAAAAATTTTAAATACAATGATATATCTATTAGTACTTTATCTTAAAAAAGACATGTAAATAAACAACTTTTGGAAAGAAAATTAAAAATTGAAAATCAAAATTTTAAAATGGAAAAGTTGTTTATTTACGTATCTTTTTTAAGATAAAGTAGTAATTGATATACCATTGTATTTAAAATTTTTGAATTATCTCTAATTGAACTTTTGTATTTTTGATATGTGGCGTATGACACTTTATACTATCCAAATCTTAAATATTCATAGATCATTACAAAGGTCGTTATTTCTACTTTCTAAATTTTAAAAAAATGATAAATTCCATTAATATTTAACGAAATTAGAGCACTTTTAGTAAAAACCCCAAAATTTGAGATCAAGTCGCCATATTTTCTAAACAATTAAAAGTATGAAAATTTTTGTTTTACAAAAGTTTCTTACTTTTTTATAGTCTTTACAATTATGTAATCTCGAATATACCGTTCCATTTGATTTTACTGAGAAACAGACATGTACCCCCCAATCTACCTCCCAAGGAGCGGTTTTAGGGGGTTGAAAATATTTTCCTGACATTCTTTAGGGTCGATATACATAGTAAATTTTTTTTCATAAGACTCTACAATAGTTTGGGCGTAAAACACCCTGTATAAATCTATTACGTGTTTTTTTACTTTTGAATGTCTTATAATGTTAATTTAAGAAATCTACTTATTAAAAATAGTTTTATTGATGATCAAAAATTGGTACATACAAATCTATTTTTTTTTTAAAGGGGAACAAAAGCACTAATTTTTTTAATGCAGAGCTATAGAATTTTTGGGGGTAAAATGGATAAAAAGGGACCATACTTTAGACGTGGCATTTTTCTATAACTAAGTATAGAAAAACACTCAAATATTTGCTTAATTATTTCGTAAAAGAAAAAATAAATATTGTGATTATAAATACATATATCTAATATTATTTTTCACTCACCAATAACTTTTGTATATTTTTCTGATTCTATTTATACCTAATGTGTAGGTTTTTATTACTGAGAATTTCTATATATATAAAATTGCCTACCTTGTAGCAAAAAGCCAAAACAGTTTCATGTATTTTATCGAAATATGTTTATTATACAATTTTATAATTAATAATGTAATTATTATTTACTGGTTATAAAAATAAGGGATATTTTATTTTTTATATGCGTTTAAAAATATATTTTTACAAATAAGAGTACAGGCTGTAAGACAAAATGACCAAATACAGGATGTCCAAGATAAGCGTGCAATGCATGGGGATATCGTAAACGGTAAGAGATACAGATGTGGTTAAATGAGATGAATTATTTGTATGAAAGGGGTGAGTATTACAACATCAAAAAATATTAATAATTTTATGTGGTTCAGGCGGTATACCCAAAAAACTGAAAATTCAGAATTTCTTTAAATGACTATAACTTTTTTGGCAAAGTAGATAGGTACTTTTTGTTTGCGGTTTCTTAAAGCACTTTTTTGAGTAGAATTGTTTGGTGTATTTAGAATTTTTATATCACTTTTAGTTTCCGAGTTATGAGCCCTAACTTTAGTTTTTCTTATGGGCCGCCAAGTTGGCTATATCATATTTGAACGTGTTTTTTACTCTACTTTACAATGATATGTCACATGTCATACTTATTATTAAAAAAAATTAAAAACCTTTTTTTTGTAATAGTTTATTGTTTTTAAATATGCATTTGTTATTTTCATTGTTGTTATTGCGATTTTTGTTTAACAATTTTTGTTTTTCATGGCTTACTTAAATGTTTGTAATAAAATACTTTATAAATATCACCAATATTTAGTACTTCGACTTATTTTCTATAATAAGTATGTAATGTGATATATCGTTGTAAAGTAGAGTAAAAAAACACGTTCAAATATGATATAGCCAACTTGGCGGCCCATAAGAAAAACTAAAGTTAGGGCTCATAACTCGGAAACTAAAAGTGATATAAAAATTCTAAATACACCAAACAATTCTACTCAAAAAAGTGCTTTAAGAAACCGCAAACAAAAAGTACCTATCTACTTTTCCAAAAAAGTTATAGTCATTTAAAGAAATTCTGAATTTTCAGTTTTTTTGGGTATACCGCCTGAACCACATAAAATTAATAATATTTTTTTATGTTGTAATACTCACCCCTTTCTTACAAATAATTCATCTCATTTAACCACATCTGTATCTCTTACCGTTTAGGATATCCCCATGCATTGCACGCTTATCTTGGACACTTCAAACTACTGCATTTATGTGAAAATAAAATTGTAGATACAATCAAAACTTAAGTTCATTTTAACGACAGTTGAAAATGGGTGAAAAGTAAAATCTGTATGATTTGCTTCAAGGATTAATAAAAAACATCTGCCAAGTAAATGCACAGTGCTACCTCGTGCTAAAGACATTAAAGGTAGTTAATTATTGAACAATTTAAATAAAAATCGATTGTATTCAGATGAACTGCCTGTCATTGGATAAACATTTAAATTTCATACAAAAAAATATTAATTCGATATTTTTTTAATATGCACCTGATTATATTTTTGTATATTTTTAATTTTTGTACAAAAATTTAATTCTAAATTTTTCTGCTATGCAAACGTCAAAATGACATTTAAAATGTCTAAATAAATAGCGTATAAAAAAAATTACGATTTTTTTATAAAAAATTGAGGTAAATCTTTATTAGGGATTATTTGACAAAAATACGTTATGGTGACCTATAACCTATATTATAGAAAATTGAATGCTCTACAAAAAAGATTCTATAAAATTTTCACATACCATTGTCTTTTTTGAGATATCTTCAAAAAATAAATTGATTGGGGTGTCATTCCTCACCCTTATACACGATTTTAATGATTTTCAAATGGAACCACTCTAAAGCCAGACCCAACCAACCAACCAAGTTTCATTAATATCGGTTCAGTGGTTCATGAGTTATGCGTGTGGCAAGGATTCAGGGAACAGACACACAGAAACACACGGAATAAAAAGTATTTGTCTTAAGGTAGTTGGTCCATCATAATGTGATCACATTAGGCCATGAGTACATATTTTTAATTTAGAGAAATGATCATGGCAACGCTGTACATTGTCTACTATTAACCAAGGTTATTAAACTATGTATGTATGTATGTTTAGTAACCTTGACTATTAACTACTTGTCAAATGATTATATTTTATCATCTAAGTTACCACAGAATATATTAATAATTAATTAAATCGATTATAATTCCCTTCAATCCACTTATCATATTTTGTAAAAAATTATTTCATTATTTCGTGTATTTTTTACTATAATCAAATGAATACGTTGTTGCCACATTGTCAACAATACTGTAATTTATGTGATGGTTTGGTAGTTAAATCTGGTTAGATCTTAATAACAGGATGGTCAATACCTAATTCCAATTTTTTGTATACTGTTTTCTTTCATATAAATATACAACATGTCAGTTTTTTTATGAAAAACTGACGCTACGTTTAAATTTTATCTAATAAAACGTTACGTTAGTGTACGGTTAGTCCATATAAGCTGTGTTAAAATATAAACTTTGAGATCGTTTTTCATGACTTTGAGATGGTCAATTTTAATAAAAATGGACTATTTTTCAGATATTAATCTAGGGAATATTCTTGTGCAATTTAAACAAAATCTGACGAAAACATGTTTACGGACCAACTACCTTAACTTGAAACTGAAAGATCAAATTAAATTTTTTAAATCGGAGAACATTTTTTTTCTCATTTTAAAACGATCACAAAGCTTCTCGTATCTTTGATATTGCGAGGAAGCAATATTTGTCTTAAAATTGAAGGACATTTTTTTGTCATTTTAAAAACGATCACAAAGCTTCTCGTATCTTCAATATTGCAAAGAAACAAAACACAAACAGTCTGAAATAGCAACTATATCAATCCAAAACCAACTCCACTATTCGCTGGGTGCAAAGTAGGTAGTGGGGGAAACGAAATCGATCACAGTGCACAACGTGGCAAAAAATAACACTTTGGGTGGACTAACTGTCATTTTTAATAGGCTCGTTTTTAACTGAAAATAGAAAGGTCAACATGGTTAATCCCACTATAGACTATGTGCAAGGGGATGGAGTTAGAAATAATGTCGATGCGAGTGTTCATAGTGAGCAATATTGTAAAATTATCGGCGCCAAAATTTGAGGTTATGCTGTCAATGTAAACGAATTAATTATTTCTCTATTATATGTCATAATTAAAGAGAAAAAGATACCAAAAATAAATAATTTTCACGTACCTTTTATGCTATACTATTTATATTATATGCAAACAGCTAAATTAAATGATATTTGTTTAATAAAAAATTTCACGGTATTAAACATATTAAACAATGATAAAAAGAGAGTTGAATCCATTCAATCCTTCTCTATTACCCGCTAGCGGCGCTAATACACTTCGTACACATAACCAATAGTCAAAAATAATCGTCTAAAATGTATATATTACGATATTTTATTGAAATTATTTGTTTGTTAGTACGTCAAAGTCCACCTAAGTTGCTACTAAAGTCCACCCATTAGTTGGCGCTGTCATCGCGCACGCTGCGAATACTAGCATTTATACAGATATCTATAGATCTGAATACCGGCACAGAAGGGTTGTAATATAATGTTGGTAACACTGAGAGCGCCTATAGAGTGTGGATGTTTATTTCTGCCGCGTCACGGCCGCCTCGATAACTATGATTAATGCGGCATATCTATAGGGAGACGGGCCGCTGTCATGCCAGTGACTGATACACTATGCTAAAGCACTAAGTAAGCAAACATTTGGCCGCATAAAAAGTGAATTTCGTGTCATAAATCAGCCCTAATGTGCGGCGGTGCTCCATTGAAAAGCGGGCAATGGAAAGTGTTCGTGAAAAATGATCTACCGGAAAACTCTTTGATGCTAGCTCTCCATTTACTGCTCTTTTTTTTTATTTTCTTGTTATGTGTGTTGATTTTTGACATATATCCGACTGAAAGAAAGTCCTACCTATTGTAGTATATGAATGTACTCGCCGCTTTTATGTCGGTTAGTAAGGTGAAAATTGTGTTCAATTTTATTATTTAACATTTCATTCATTATACGTCCATGTTCGAAGAAATGGAAGTATTGTAATACCGTCGAAATATCGTGTCCGAGATAAGAGCAGATTCTGATTGGGTACTACCTTCAAAACGTAAAGAAAAGTTGATTTTCGCATGGTGTGTGTGTCTGGGTGTAGAATTATCTGTAAATATGCACCGATTTGAATTATTTTTGTTTGTCTCAGTATGAGTACTCCAGACCTATTGATTTTGGTGCTAATCTGATTAGGGGTTTCGGAAATATTCGAAAATGTGTACCTTTTATCGTCAAAACAGTTAGTAGTAACTCACCAATTTTGATAAGACTTGGTACACTTGTAGTTCAATCCAATCTAAGGGGCACTTATTTCATATTTCATAAAATGTTTTATCAATATCTATATGATATTTTTGAACAAGTTTACTTCGATTTTTTCCGTCATAGAACATTTCCCCTTATAAGGACAATAAATTGGTTGATAATATACTGAGTATTAGACTGATAAAAAAAAAATTAATAAAACATCTATTCGTAATTAATTTTAAATTTCCAAAAAGTTGCTTTATTTTAGAATCTAAAATATACGCCACTGTTTTTACAGAGCCCATTTTTTCGGAGCACACTGGTAACAATTTTATATTAGTATTTTATAAAACATAGTACCTTCCTTGTTTAAGATTCTGTTTGTTATTTTATCAAAACTTTTTCACCGAATTTTTTCCCCAAAAATTGGTTAATATTTTCAAATAATTTTAAAATTCTAAAAAATTGGAACGCCACTGATGTTACGGAGTCCATTGTTTTGGAGCACACTGGTAACAATTTTAAGTAGTGTTTTTCAGGCGCGGATCCAGCCCTCAAGAAAGGTTGTGGTCACGGCCACCCGAAAATCGGCCAATAGTCCAGTACACTGACCCAATTATTTCGGGTACATTTTTTCCTTTGTGCATTGCTCATTTCCAGCGCATCTGAGCCCACCCCCCCTCCTCGACAGTAAACTATTTGAAGTAGACTCAATTTCCAATATAAAAAAAATTATCCCAATTGGTTGATTTTTCGCCCGCCAAACCACGCTCGAAATTGCGCTAATACTCGCGTGGCGAGCTCTGGCGCGTTCGCGATTTGCGCTATTTTTCTCGCTTTTGCGACTAATAAAACAATAATGAATTAATAATAACCACATATTTGTTTAAACTACGCTGAGAACACGCGTTTTACTTACATTTAAGGTATTATAGATGCATTTTAAACATGTATGAAGTTAGCCCCCCTTTTTGTTGAATTTCACAATTTTGAAAGTTGTGCCAAACTATGCTAGTTGTTTTTAACATCGTTCCAAAACATTAATACTCTAAGAAAATTTATCGGGCCACCAAAACAAAAAATACATTTTTTACCAGCCATCCGAGCGATTTTGTTTTGTTTTATTAGTGTAGTTTTTGTTTGATGGGTGTAATATTTTGGGTCATTGTTAAAACCAACTAGCAAAATTTAGCACAACAGTCAAAAATTTGAAATTCAACGAAAGGAGGACTACTGAAAAAAATCGTTTTTTTTTTTTTTAGTGTTGTTTTTAATTTAGGAGGGCAATATTTTGAAACAATATGGCACAAATATAGCACCATTTGGCAGAACTTTCAAAAATTTTTATTTCAACAAAAGGGGGGCTAACATCACACATAGGGGGTTCATTTAAAGTAACTTTTTTCTAATTTTTAATAAACCTGTTCTAATAAAACGAGAGAGACTTATAAAAGCCAGTACGTCTATCGCTTCTTATATGCTTATTTCTATTACGTTATGTTGCTAAAAGGAACCATGTCCTCAATTAGGTTGTGGGCATGCCCACCGTGCCCATATGGGTGGATCCGCCACTGGTGTTTTTATTGTCTGAGGTTTTGTTATATTATCAAAATTTGTTTGCCGCATTTTTTTCACTTTAAAGGAGCATTAAATTGGTTGATATTTTTGCAATTAATTTTAAAATTCCAACAAATTTGGAACGCCACTGATTTTACGGAGCCCATTTTTTCGGAGCACACCGGTAACAACTTTTTAGGTAGTATTTTCATTGTCTGAGGTTCTGTTATATCAAAAAAATATTATCAAAATTTGTTTACCACATTTTTATTTTATTTTTTAAATCACATGTCCATCATATTAAACACGAATAAAAACCGCAAGTAACATAAAATGTTTACAGTGCAATTCCCAAAAGAGACGTCAACCCACAATCGACAATCTAGGAATATCATCCACCCCTAAAAAATATAAATTACATTCGGTTCAAAAATCAAACCATAATTCACATAATACACCCTCGTAGTAAATTTTCTTTAAAAGTACATCTACAGCGTTTCATATATTGAATATATAGGGTAAACATAGTTTGGTATCAAATCGGCCACATATACAGGATGGTTACAAAAATTATTATTTTTGAAATTTTATATGTCACATTTAAATTACGATTTTCTAATTTTTAACTAATAATAAAAAAAGGATTGTGTGGTTTTATGAAACCACGGTAAAAGTGAAACTTTTTTTCACATTATAGACATTTAACTAAAAATTTTCGGAATAATAAATTCAAGCACTCAAAATTGAAATAAATCCATAAACAACAACATGCACCAGCAAAAAGTTCTAATAATTCTAATAAATTCTATATAAAAACCAATATCTTTTTTCCTTTTTCTATAAGCACGTGCTCTGTCGGCGTTCTGTTTTTTACGGCGTAAAATTAATTCATCGTCATTCATTTTTGCACTATTCTTTCTCGTTGATCAGTTTTTTGGACTCACTAGCTGTGTCGTTGTTTACCAAAAGCAAATAAATAACAACATTTACATTAAACACTGACAAATTACAATACAAACTTACTAAATATGTGTAATAGCACACAGTACATAAACTGTCATACAATGAATGGCTGCTTGTTCCACGCATGCGCAGTCCACGCGACATGCAACACACAGACCAAAAAGTTTGAGACGATGTAATAAAAGTTTCACTTTAAAAACGTTATGGATTATAGAACATGACTTCCATGTTTTATAATATATTTTACAATAATTTTGAAGGGGCTATACCATTGTGAACGCTGGAAATTTGGGTGATTTTCGGAAATTTTTTGGAAGAAAAATACTCCATGAAATATTTTGGAAAATTGAGAATATATTTAGCTATATTAGAGGTGTATTTCATAATTTTTTCACGTAAAAATAGCGATATCTAAGCGACTTATGCGCTGTCTTCGGAGGCGTCAAAAAACTGCGGCCATGATTCCGGGCGATGGAGTAGCTGAAATTGAAATAAAAAATTTCGTTAAACTGGAAGATATTTCCTGTACAATGACCTACGATTTTCGAAAAATATCAAAATCTAACAAAATGGCGTAGTTATGAAAAATAAGTCTGTTTTATTTCCTATAAAATGGTCGTATTTTTAATGCCAAATCGTCAATTTTCATCCAATCAAAAATATCCTAGTTCATCGTAGAGTAAATATATTAAAGAGTACTCAGTTCAAATTTCAAGTAAATCGGATAATTGGTCTTTGAGTTACAATGTCAGCAAATTTGAAAAATCTAATTTCGAGAAAAACGCATTTAAAGATTTAACTATCGATTTCATATCTGCAAGCGGTCGCTCTTTAGAATGCTGCTGTTTGGAGAGTAATAGAGATACGGCCTTGAAATTTTCACAGAATATTCTTGAAACTATAAACTCTCCAGAAAGGCAAAAAAATAGTTGATTTTTGAAAATTTCACAATAATTGGTACAAAATTTCGAATATTTCCGAAACCCATAATCCGATTAGCAACAAAATCAATAGGCCTGGAGTACTCACTGAGACAAACATTTTCCCCAAAAATAATTCAAATCGGTGCATATTTACAGTACAATCGTGAACGAAAGAAAATTTTACATCCAGACACACACTATGCGGAAATCAACTTTTCTTTACATTTTGGTAGTACAATCAGAATCTGCCTTTATCTCGAACACAATTTTCGCCGGTATTACAATACTTCAATTTCTTCGAACATGGAAGTAAAATTCAAGATTAAAAAATATTTCACCTTTGATATTTAGACCATCCTGTATGTTAGATAAAATTCTCTTTTCTTGCACAAAAATAATATACCGAAATGACATGAGCCCCCCCGCTGGTAAAAATTTATCACATAAAAACGTATAAATAAAATTATGGTCACGTGGAATGGGGTGTACTAACATGTGTTTTAAGATTTTTGAATTGAGTCCAAATTGTTTTGTAGTTGTAAAGTGAAATTGAGTGGAGTTATTCCATATAATGCAATATTTTTATTTTTCAATCTGATATGTACAACAGACATTGTATCAAATTGTTTTCGTAATTGTTTTTGAATTAATGTTCGTTCTTAGAATTTTTATTTATTACAAGTTTTTTGATGAATGATTTACATTTTACAGCGCGCACCCAGAAAAAATCGGTGTGAGAGGGGAGGGGGGCATCATTTTCATTTATTTAATTTTTAATGCGTAGGTCTGTCTGCCTGTTTTTTACATTTTCACGGCTGAACCGATTTTGATGAAATTTAACAGGCTACTTTCTATCCAGAAAAATGTATTAATTATGCAATTACTTTAGTTAAATTGACATTTGTACGCGAGATCTGTTTTATCGACTATCATAACAGAAATCTGTATTACCTAACCTTCCTCTTTTTCTTCTTCATGGGCTTTATGTCTGACAGCTTCTATCTAGCCTATATTGCACATACATAAAAATCGCTAGTAAGAGCAAGTTTATCAAAATTGTTAAATTATATAATGTAAGTTGACAGATTCGGGGTGGGGATAATCCCTTAAGGGGTATAGCCACTGTGACAGGTAAAAAAATTGTCAATGTTTTGAATGAATTTTTTTCACAGATATAACTAATTATTTTTGAATCAGGTAAAGGACGTTTTATTAAGTATATATTCAACTTATTTAATATAAATTTTTATTGAAAAATATTAAATATTTACAAAGTTATGAGCCTCGATGTGACGACCAAAAAAAATTTTTTTCTCTATGGTCGACTTGAAATTTCGAGAATGGTTATATCATAAAAATAAATAAAAATTTTATCAATATCTATATGAATGTAGCTATCGTTGCACGTAGCCATTTTATTTTATTTTATTTTTTCACAAAATGGCGATCGATTGAAATTTTTTTTAGCGGTTTTAAAAATAGTAATTATCAAAATTTACAAAATCGGCTACGTGCAACGATAGCTACTACAATTACGAAAATTATTTAAAAAAATATATAAAATCGGTTCATTAGTGAGGAATCGTGTTGACCAGGTCGAAAAATGTCATTCCGAGATAAACGTGTTTAATGTTTTTGTTATATGTCATAACCGGCCGTGCTACATCGTCTCACTAAATTGACTGTAACTACGTCAATTTTCAAAATTTAAACTCAATTTTGTGTACACATATTTATGAATATGTATACTTTAAAAAAATCTAAGAAAACATTTTTTTTTTCCCCGTCACAGTGGCTTTCCCCCTTATCTCGTCATGGTTGCGCCACTGTTCGTATACTTCTTCGTTGATAACGTCTTAAAGAACAATAGAATACACTCAAGAGTAACTTAAATTCGAACGAGACTAAACAATTTCGATCCATACGTGATTTTTTACAGTCTGAAACTGTAATAACATTTGCAAATACTTAATATAAATTGATGGATAAACTGCAAACATTACAGCCCCAAAATTATATATAACAGTTTCAGAGAGTACAAATTATTTTATAATAATAATAGATTGTCGCTTACTATCCGGGATGTACAGGAAAATACTTTAATTCTTTTGGTTTCTTTTTATCCGTGTATTTAATATTTTCTAATAAAGATGTATACAAATAAAAATTTTAAACGTTCAAATGACAATTTCATCTCAAAAAGAATATTTAATAAAATAAGATAAATAAATAAATACGTTTATTTTTATGCAGTGTTAAATTTTATGTAATTCGCACAGTAACTTTGCGTCCGCTATGTGGCGCGCTTGTGTGTGTGTGTCTGTATACGTGTGAAAGAGGGAAGAGGTTAGAATAGAATGGGGGGAGGGGAAAGGTTGCATGCATCTCGCACAATATTGATCGAGCAGTGGATTCTGAATAAATGTATGTGATATACTACAACATATATACAGGTATATGGAAGACAATTTATGGATTGTTCTTTTATAAAAATAAATTACTGGTCTTATTTACAGGATAAACGTTTACATATTTAAATTCCTTGAAATGCCAGCTTTCATTTAATACCCCACTCGCCGGGGATGAAATAATGGTAACCCGCTTCCCCCCCTGCTTAAAAAGCAACCAATAAAATTGTATAACTCATTGGTCTTGGTCTTGGTCCAAGGTTAGTAAATAATTAGGTATGCTTACTTGCCTGTGACGTCACCACGAAGTTCATTTCAACCTTCTTGATTTCAAATGGTCGCCAACGCTGTCAAACTGTCATTATATAAATTTGATCGTAATTGATTTATTATTAACTTCCCAATAGGGAGTTATTGTAATTGGTCCGAAAATCGAAATCAAAAATTTTAACATATTTTCATGTTTCAAGGGCATTAGAGTATATTGACACTATTTTTAGAAAAATGTCTGTGTGTGTGTGTGTGTGTGTGTATGTACGTACGTACGTACGTACGTACGTGTCATTTTTTTCCGGGACGAAATCTCGCGAACAAAAAATGCTATTGACTTCGTTGGGGTGCTAATCGAAGCGTCTTGACGTGAATATGATCTGAAAGAAAGGATTTTTCGAAATTCAACCCCTACGGGGGTAAAAAGGGTGTTTTTTTTCATTTTTATTTTTTTTCTTGGTCGAATTTAGTCGGAACTTAGAATAAATACCATACAATACAAATAATGAAACGTGTGTTTAGTATTTATTTTTTATATGGGTCCAAACAGCCATTAAATGGATGAAAACCACCATCAAAATTTGAATTTCATACTAATAAATACATCTAATAATTCATGTTGCCTTGGAAACAACACAATTCAAAATTCAAACATTCAAACTGTCAGATTAGTTTTTCTAAAAATGTGCATTATATTATTGACATTATTAGGATATTAGAAAACTAATATTCATAATACAAAGGGTGAGTTTTATTTCTGATAAATTCCATTAAAATTTTTCATATACATATTAAAAAAAAAAAATTTACAAACTATAACATAGTAATATTAATTATGGAAACAATAAGTAATCTGTATTCAAGTATTGTAAGTCATACCATGTTGGGAAGTTGATTGTGTGGACCTAAAGGATCGCACCCCACAGCATTATACATTATATAGTTTAATTTTATATCCCCGGGTAAAATTGGATCCGACAGCTAGTTGTGTTCTGTGTTTGTGCTATTCATTTATTGCTATAGTGAAGCTTCATACATATTAATTATATTAATTATAATTATGTGTGATTTGTATTTAATATTATAAATAAATGAAATCAAAAATTTGAAATGATCTTCGTGGTGACGTCAGAAGTAAGCAAACCTGTAATTTAGTAACCTTAGTCTTGGTCCACCATTATACCAAATTTCAGTTTCCTAGATCAAACAGTTAAGTAGCAGCTAGAAATCTATATAGAAGGCTATGACATTTGCCCAATTTCAAATAGTAATCGACCAGCCCTTTTGATTATTTTATCGGCCAATTTTACTTCCATGTTCGAAGAAATGGAAGTATTGTAATACCGTCGAAAAATCGTGACCGAGATAAGAGCATATTCTGATTGTACTAACTTCTATGTGTTAAAAAATGTGATCAATGTAAAAAATCCGATTTGGCTCCGATAGAGGTTGTTTGTTAATATGATAATTTTTTTACCAATATGGAAATATCCACGTTTATCTTATTGATAAATGTATATTATTACTAACAATGTTCTTAATACGGTGAAAATTTTGTTTCGTATTGAAAACATATATTTTAAATATTATAAATTACATCACTGAATTTACCATATCAAAAATTGCACTGTCACTAGTTGGGTAGTGTAAAAAATATTCACACTGATAAATATTTATTAATACAACCATTATATTTAATCTATTTGAGAGTTTCGTTAGTTGGTGTAATAAATTATTTATTAATTTAACAAATGAAAAGATTTTTTTAGATAAACATATATATTTTTCAAATGAATAAAATATATTCAATAAGATTTTTTTTATTGTTGTATTGAATAAATATTGTTATATTAACAAGATAAATTTATTAAACATTTTTCTACCTCAATCTTTTCTAATCTAAGGACCAAACTATCGATGCGTCGTCTAAAATTCTGTGACATGTTATAAACTAATAATAAATTATTATAATAATCAAAGTAATGTAAATTTATTGCTATAATAACTATAATTATAATACGTTTTCAAGTTCAGAATCCCTTACAGCATCTTTACTACAGTGGACCACATAATACATCACCGATCTATAGTACATTCGAGTATATGCAGTAACTATGTTACTTAAAACGTGCGACAACGTGAACTATTTCCATCCACATTTTCTGTTTCTCTCGTTCGTGAACACCCCAACCCACCCCCATCTCACCCTCAACCCCAGACGTGACCCCATGTGTTGTATTCTCTCTATGCCGATTCACCCTCGCATTTATATATTATTATTGTTCTATAGATGCAAATGTTTTGCTATATACATTGAATAATAAATATTGTGTAGTATTTAAATTATATTTAACATGCATTAAAATAGCTGTTACCCCTGTATTTTTTTATTTAATCAATTTTTGGGATATTATGTAGCCTATGCCCTTCTACAAGATGTAAGCTATGTCCATGACAAATTTCATCAAGATCGGTACAGTGGTTCAGCCATAAAAAAGTAACAAACATACATACAAAAAACGTTACTTTCGAATTGATAATTTTAGTAACTTTAATTTTTCTTAATATACAGGATGTCCAAGATAAGCGTGCAATGCATGGGGATATCCTAAACGGTAAGAGATACAGATGTGGTTAAATGAGATGAATTATTTGAAAGAAAGGGGAGTATTACAACATCAAAAAATATTAATAATTTTATGTGGTTCAGGCGGTATACCCAAAAAACTGAAAATTCAGAATTTCTTTAAATGACTATAACTTTTTTGGCAAAGTAGATAGGTACTTTTTGTTTGCAGTTTCTTAAAGCACTTTTTTGAGTATAATTGTTTGGTGTATTTAGAATTTTTATATCACTTTTAGTTTCCGAGTTACAAGCCCTAACTTTAGTTTTTCTTATGGGCCGCCAAGTTGGCTATATCATATTTGAACGTGTTTTTTACTCTACTTTACAACGATATATCACATGACATACTTATTATAGAAAATAAGTCGAAGTACTAAATATTGGTGATATTTATAAAGTATTTTATTACAAACATTTATGTAAGCCATGAAAAACAAAAATTGTTAAACAAAAATCGCAATAACAACAATGAAAATAACAAATGCATATTTAAAAACAATAAACTATTACAAAAAAAAGGTTTTTACTTTTTTTTAATAATAAGTATGACATGTGACATATCATTGTAAAGTAGAGTAAAAAACACGTTCAAATATGATATATTCAACTTAGTGGCCCATAAGAAAAACTAAAGTTAGAGCTTGTAACTCGGAAACTAAAAGTGATATAAAAAATCTAAATACACCAATCAATTCTACATAAAAAAGTGCTTTAAGAAACCGCAAACAAAAAGTAACTATCTAATTTAACAAAAAAGTTATAGCCATTTAAAGAAATTCCGAATTTTCAGTTTTTTGGGTATATCGTCTCAACCACATATAATTATGAATATTTTTTTGTGTAATAATACTCACCCCTTTCATAAAAATAATTCATCTCATTTAACCAAACCTGTATCTCTTATAGATACTGAGATCCCCATGCTGGAAAAGTTATCTGGGACACCCGGTATGTGCTCGGCCTAAAATTTTTTGGTTTAAATATTAATTTTGTATTTTCTAAAGAAATATCTTTTTTTTTCTTTAATACGACGGGCCTGTTTTTATTGTATTGATCATAAAACCCGAACTGTTTTTTTTTATTGAGTCTTATGATTTTTAAATAATAAATGTCCCATCAAAAATGGTATAGTAGTTTTTCATTTCTTATTTTTTTGTATTTGAAATGATTACTATGTTAAAATGAAATTTGAAGTTTGAAATTGCACCCAAAAATTTTGAATTTTAAAATTCGTTAAAAGTATGTTTTTTCTATAGAAAATGACGTGAAAAGTTGAAATTTTCAAACCGCAGTTCTGTATCTCAACCCGGTCTCGAGATATATCCTCTCAAAGTTTTTGTTTTTTCAAAATTTTGGAAAAAAATTACCATAACTTTTAAACGTGCGGTCGGATTTGATTTTTGTTGACAGAATTGAAATCAGCGTGTCAAAATCTATATAATGATATGTATTACAGTTAAAAATTCGACAAAAAATTTTTGGTCAAAAATCGACATTTTTTTAAGGTATACCCCTTTGAATTTTTTCGATTTTTCGCAAAAAAATTTTTGTCGAGTTTTAAAGTATTATACATGTTATTATATAGATTTTGACATGCTGATTTCAAATCCGTCAACAAAAATCAAATCCGAACACACGTTCAAAAGTTACGACCATTTTTATTCAAAAATTTTGGAAAATCTTAAACTTTGAGAGGCCATATCTCGAGAACGGTTTGAGATACAGACCTGCGGTTTGAAAATTTCAACTTTTCATGTCATTTTCTATAAAATAAACATTTAAACGAAATCTAAAATTCAAAATTTTATAGTAATTTTCAGCACCAAATTTCAATTTGTCATAAAAATATCAACTTTAAGATAAGAAAATAAAAAGGAAAGTCATAAATTACTATATAAATCAAACTTCCCAACCTTTTCCCTTCATAAACCTCTTAGTAAGTCTGTTATTTTACTAATCAACAATCAACATACGTAGGAGAGAGGTATTGCTTGTGCGTAGATATTGGAAACATTACACTGCGTCGTTCTAACCGGACAATTTATTGTTAAAATAGGTCGCTACAAGCAGCTGGTCGCTTAATTAAACCGGAGTCGTACTATACGGATATGTTTTCATAGTACGTCTATATGAAACCTAAATTGAGTTTACATTTTCGTCGCTAAAATACGGTTAGCCGTTATAAACAAAGTCGTTATATCCGGATTCTAAAGCTCCTTTAGCGCAAAATGCTCCTTTAAAGTAAAGTGTATTAAAAATGTGATTTAAATCAATATTTAAGCTCTCAATGAAAAAATTACATAATATACGTTGTAAAAAAATACTGCAGAAAATTTTAAATCTATTTAATAAAATGTATTATGATAATACGCCAGTTAGTTAAAGGAGCATTTAGTTAAACTTGATAATACTGGGCACTAAGGTTGTTAAGGGTTGAATCGAACCCTTGCATTACTCGTTATGTAAATTATGTATTAGCCAATCACGTGTCATCTACCCTTGTTGCTTGCACCCTTAGCTTTAAACTCGCGCTCTAACTTTTTTATCCACAACCCGACCAATCGCATAACATCTTCACTTCAACCCTCGTGTTTAAATTGAATCAACTTTATAAAAAATGGTGGGCGTAGTCGAAATCTTGATTTCGGATTTTATTTTTAAATTTCAAACTTTTTAAAAGTTTAAATAATTTTTATATAAGTTTTATAAAGTCGTTCAATGGAAAATATTTTTACTTTCTTATACTTGAACATCATAGCATTCATTTTTGTATTTTTGAAAGATAATTGAATTTTTGAAGTATGTAAGTGAAAATTCTTTTGTAAATTGAAATGACTTCGACACATTTTAAAGATGAAACGCTTAGGAAAGTAATACGAGTAGATACTCGCGTGCGTATATATGTCACTTTACGTCGGTTATGCGTAAGAGAGCGGTGAGTAAATGTATAAGTCTAAAATTTTAATATGCTATTTATGGATAGCTCATATATTTTATTAATTTTTATTTAAAATATTGGATGTATGGTTTTTGAGTAATTGGATATAGTTAATATAGTTTTTAACACAAGATAAATGAGAGAACTTGCCGAAAGTGCTCTATTTATTGAAATTCTACACAATTGGCTATATAGAACCGTTTTAAAAACTAATTATTCGAAACTTGAACCCTTTTAAATACTATAAAAATTATAAAACAAATATATTCACGTGTAATTTATTCAAAATAATGATAAACTAACTCTACTATTACAGCAAATTAGTACATGTTACTATTATACAGGGTTACACATTAGGAGTGGATATCGACTTTATTTTCGAAACTATAAAAGTTAGAACAATATTTCAAATCGTAACTACCCTTCAATTAGCATTTGGAAGAATAATTAAAAATCATGCAACCCCCATCCATACTCGCATCGCCCACAGGCCTCCCAACTTTGAAATTTCAAATGGAACCCCCCATATTTTATTTCAGAATTTGAAAGATCAATTTTATTAATGAATATTTTACTTCAAACAATTTTTTCTATGATGGACCATTTCGGAAATATTGGGTAATATTTCTATTTTTTATTGTATAGTATTTTGGTCACATTAGGGTGGATATCGACATTATTTTCGAAACTATAAGAGTTAGAACAATATTTCAAATCGTAACTACCCTTCAATTAGCATTTGGAAGAGTAATTTAAAATCATGCAACCCCCATCCATACTCGCATCGCCCACAGGCCTCCCAACTTTGAAATTTCAAATGGAACCCCCCATATTTTATTTTAGAATTTGAAAGATAAATTTTATTAATGAACATTTTACTTCAAGAAATTTTTTATATCATGGACCATTTAAGAAATATTGCGCAAAATGAGTATTTTTTAGGGTATAGTATTTTTGTCACATAAGGAGTGGATATCAGCTTTATTTTCGAAACTATAAAAGTTAGAACAATATTTCAAATTATAACTACCCTTCAATTAGCATTTGAAAGAATAATAAAAAGTCATGCATTCCCCATCCATACTCGCATCGCCTATACGCCTCTCAACTTTGAAATTTTAAATGAGAACCCTCATATTTTATTTCAGAATTAGAAAGATCTATTTTATTAATGAACTTTTTACTTCAAGAAATTTTTTCTATGATGGACCATTTAAGAAATATTGGACAAAATGTGTATTTTTTAGGATATAGTATTTTTGTCACATTAAGAGTGGATATCGACTTTAATTTCGGAACTTTAAGAGTTAGAGTAATATTTCGAATTATTACTACCCCCCATATTCGCATCGTCCACACAAATAAAAATGCTGTTATAATGTCGATGTCCACCCTAATGTGACAAAAATACTATACCCTAAAAAAATAGAAATATTGCCTAATATTTCTTAAATAGTCCATGATATAAAAAATTGCTTTTAGAAAAATGTTCATTAATAAAATTAATCTTTCAAAATCTGAAATAAAATATGGGGGGTTCTATTTGAAATTTCAAAGTTGAAAGTCGTCTGGGCGATGCGAGTATGGATGGGGATTGCATGACTTTTTATTATTCTTTCAAATGCTAATTGAAGGGTAGTTACAATTTGAAATATTGTTCTAACTTTTATAGTTTCGAAAATAAAGTCGATATCCACTCCTAATGTGTCCAAAATACTATACAATAAAAAAATAGAAATATTACCCAATATTTCCTAAATGGTCCATCATAGAAAAAATTGTTTGAAGTAAAATGTTCATTAATAAAATTGATCTTTCAAATTCTGAAATAAAATATGGGGGGTTCCATTTGAAATTTCAAAGTTGGGAGGCCTGTGGGCGATGCAAGTGTGGATGGGGGTGGCATGATTTTAAATTACTCTTCCAAATGCTAATTGAAGGGTAGTTACGATTTCAAATATTAATCTAACTTTTATAGTTTCGAAAATAAAGTCGATATCCACTCCTAATGTGTAACCCTGTATACTTACCGTTCTATTTCAATTTTTAAATTAAATTAAACTTTTTTTTACTTTTAATAATTAACAAAGTAAAATATTCCATTAAATGTAGGTACATGTGTTCTGAATATAAATTAAAAACAAAATTTTTCGGAACCAAATCTTTTTTTACACTGTGCTAGACGTATTACCTTAAGTCGTGTTTATGAGTCAAAATAAATTTGATTATAATTTAATTCGCATGGTTAATGAAAACAAAAGAAATTTAACTAACAGTGGCGGGGGGGGGTATGGGGGAGATAATTAAATATAAATATAATAAATAACAATATACAAGTACTGACTAGTAGTGACGTTAAAATATAATAAATAAAACAACTAATTGTCTAAACGTCAAAAAATTTAATTAGCAAGGAAACGTAGCGAGCTTTCGATTCACAGTATCATCATCAGGCTAAAATAATAAATAGTAATTAAATACATAATTAAATGACGATGATTCTGTAAATCGAAAGCTCGCTACGTTTCCTTGCTTATTAAATTTTTTGACGTTTAGACAATTAGTTGTTTTATTTATAATAAATAACTATATACGTTATAACAATTTGACCTCTCGTTCGTTACAACATTACAGTGGGGGGGGGGGTTGCTTTCTGTGCTCCCCCCTATCTGGTTACGCCACTGTCGAGTATGTACCTATATATAAACGCACTTACATAGGAACCTATATGTATGTACATAACCATATTATGTATAATATCGTGCTATAATGACAGCGTGAAAAACATTTGAAAGCAATTATATAAAAGTGGTGTACACAGACATTTGCGGCAGATAGACAGACAGACAGACACACAGACATACTTATCTCATACTAAAAGCAAACGATTCGCAACCACTGTGTGCTATTGACAACACTACAGTAAAATTAAGTTTAGTTTTTCAGACCCGGTTTTAGTTTTTTCATATCGAGCCCTATAAACGCCGAATTATCGTATAAGGCGGCTATTACACTATCAAATGAATATGTCAAAGATTTGATCATATATTAAATTACTAGCGGAATCCCGCGGCTTCGCTCGCGTAAACTTCGAAACTAATTAGAACACTCCGTACGTGATAGGGGATGACATATTACATTTTTTTATATTGATTTTTATTCATTACTTATAAAAAACCGTAAATATCTCGGATCTGAGTTAAAAATTGTAAGAACTAACCCACTGTCTACCGTCGCCATTATGGGTTGAATATCGAATTTTTTTATTGCAGATTATTTTGCCCGACTCCACCATTCTAACGTAAGCAGCTGTGCAGATAAACATATCAAAAACACAGACCCTGTCTACCCCCGCCAGTAGGGGTTGAATGTCAAAATTTTTATTTTAATAGATGACTATTTTGCCCGAATTTACCTTTATAAGTAAAGCAGGAATGCAGATAAACATATCTAAATCCATCCTCGTCCCCGTCATTCGATGAATACAAAAAAAAATTATTTTACAAATTTTTCCACCCCTCCTAACACTTTAGGGGTTAAATTTTGGGAAATGCTTAAATAATTGTTTCATTATTTATATTGTAGAGTATGTTCGATAAGTTTCAATTAAATGCGAACAAAAAAATATTTTTTTTTATATAAACTTTGACACCCTGTTTTAACCCCATAGGGGTTGAATTTCGAAAAATCCTTTCTTAGTGGGTGCTTACATCATAAAAGGAAGGCACCTACGAAATTTCACGTTTCTAGGTCCAGGGGTTTGGGCTGTACGTTGATATATGAGTGAGTGAGTGGTTAAGGACAAACTCTTTTATAGATATAGATAAGTAATTTCGTAGCCGAAACCGTCCACGAACACTTTTCAAACGCCATTTTGATTTATCCGTCAAAAAACTTTGATTAAATATAATAAGTAATAGTTGACATATTACACTGTCATATTTCTTTGATCAAAGAAATTTTATCACATTTTTTTGATAGTGTAATAGCCGCCTAAGAGACATTTTTTTCCAAAATTGAGTTTTGTTTGGCATCGTACTCATCTTTACATAGTATAAAACAAAGTCTGTCTGTCTGTATGTGCACGATTATCTCAGTAACTACTGAACAGATTTTTTCCGGTTTTCACTAATTGATTTTATGTATTATTTATGCATTATATACTAATTAAATTTTAATAGAATTGAAGGTAATACATACAGGCTGCTTCAATAGTCTAGAAAAAGTCAAATATGTCATTTATAGATTAAGTTAGGTTATATTTATCAAATCATTAAATTTTATTATTAGTTATGTCAATATTTATCAGTATGTTAAAAATGCTAGAACTTCTGACAGACCCCATTATATTAAAAAAAGTTTAAAATAATTTTACGAATAAAAAAACATATTGACTCGTCACCCTGGGCTTCTAGGCTAAAGCCATGTCACCCCCCTCTCTTATGTGGGCTATTATTATTGACAATTTAAAACACAAAATTAATAGAGAACGCTTGTGTGGAATAAACCAAAATTTACTAGTCGAAATCTTGATTTAAGATTTTATTTAATTTATTTATGAATTGTCGAATAATTTTCAGTTGAGTTAAAAAATCTTAAAATAATTTAACGACTAAAAAAACATATTGACTCGTCACTCTGGGCCTCTAGGCTAGAGCCCTGCCCCTTCCCCTTATATGCGCCTTTATTGTATACAATTTAAAATACAAGATTCGTAGAGAACGCTCGTGAGGAAAAAACCAAAACTTACTAGTCGAAATCTTGATTTAGAATTTTATTTAAAAAAATTAATTGTCGAATAATTTTCAGATGAGGTAAAATATCTAAAAATAATTTAACGACTAAAAAAACATATTGATTCGTCACTCTGGGCCTCTAGACTAGAGCCCTGCCCCCTTCCCCTTATGTGGGCTATTATTGCTAACAATTTAAAACATAAGATAAATTAAAAGTAAAGTTTTTTTTTATGAATTGTCGAATAATTTTCAGTTGAGTTGAAATATCTAAAAATAATTTAACTACTAAAAGAGCATATTGATTCGTCACCCCATGTTATAGGATAGAGCCCTGTCATCCCCCCCCCCTTATTACGTGAGTTATTATTGTTAACAATTTAAAACATAAAATATATTTAAAATAAAGATTTTAAAAAAAATCTGAAAATAATTTAACGACTTAAAAAACATACTGACTCGTCACCCTGGGTCTCTAAGTTAGAGCCCTGTCACCCCCCCCCCCCCTTGATATGTGGGCCATTATTGTTTACAATTTAAAACAGAAGATTCTTCGAGAACGGTTGTGTGGAAAAAAAATTCTAATGTAGGATTTTATTTTAAAAGTTTTTTTTATTAATTGTCGAATTATTTAAAAAATTTAAAAATAATTTAACGACTAAAAAAGCATACTGACTTGTCATCCTGGGCCTCTAGGCAAAAGCCATGTCACCCTCTTCCCCATAATGTGGGTTATTATTGTTTAAGAATTTAAAACACAAGATCCGCCTCTGTATAACGCTTGTGTAGGAAAAAGCCAGAATTTGCTTTTAGCGATCCCTAATTGGATTATTTTCCAACAGTACTGCCATCATCGTATTATGTGATTATGACAATTTTCGCGGAAACAAGGAAAAAAGGGTAACCACGTCCACTTTCAGAACCATTCAGAACTAATTCTTATCACTGTAATTAAAATTGGTAATTATAATAAAACATTTTTCTGTAATCTAATAAAAAATGTTTGTATTATATACCTATAGTTAGATACATATGTAAGGTTTGTATAAGAAACTAAACTTATTACGGAGGGGGGGAAGGGGTAAAATTGTAGTTTACCTTACTTGGGGGTTGAGGGATATGTATGGAAAGTCAAATACAAAAAATGTAGATACATTTTTCATATATTATGTAGGTACCAATAGATAAGTATGTAAGATTTGTATAAGAAACTAAACTGACTGTGGGGGGGGGGTATAAAATTTTACGAAATGCGAAATTAATTTAAAATACATGTACGAAAAAAAATGTGACAGTTAAATTTTTTATAAAACGTGGCAAATTCACTGCCATCTGATTGGTCGAATTCAAACTATTATTTTTTTGCATACATTTTACTTCCATGTTCGAAGAAATGGAAGTATTGTAATACCATCAAAAAATCATGTCCGAAAAAAAAGCAGATTATGATTGTACTAACTTCAAAACGTAAAGAAAAGTTAATTTCCGCATGGCGGCTGTGCGTGTGTGTGTGTCTGTGTGTCTGTGTGTCCGTGTGTGTGTCTGGATGTAGAATTTTCTTCCGTGTACGATAACTAATGTAGATATGCACCGATTTGAATTATTTTTGGGGAAAATGTTTGTCTCAGTGAGTACTCCAGACCTATTGATTTTGGTGCTAATCGGATTAGGGGTTTCGGAAATATTCGAAATTTTGTACCTATTATCGTCTAAAAAGTGGGTATTATCTCATCAATTTTGATAAGACTTGGTACACTTATAGTTCAATCCAATCTAAGGGGCACTTATTTCATAAACGTGCCGAAATAACCACTGAATGGGTGAAAACCACCCTCAAAATTTTAATTTTAAATACTAATAAATTCATGATGCCATGGAAACAAACGCAGTTAAATTCAAATGTCACATAATTATTATTCTACAAAAATGTATATTATACAACTAACATTAGAATATTAGAAAACTAATATTTATAATACAAAGGTGAGTCAGGGAATTTTGCTATACAGGGAAAAGTCAGGGAAATTTTATTAAAATGCAAAATTACACAAATTCTCGCAAATATTGAAAGAGTGACGATTTTTTTTAGGTTTTTTATATAAATTTTTAAAATAAATAACGGTATGGAGAACCATACATGACTTCCATGTTCTATAATATCTTTTACAATAATTTTTTAAGTTTTATGATACACATTTTTGTAGAATAATAATTATTTGACATTTGATTTTTAACAGCGCTTGTTTCCATGGCAACATGAATTTATTAATATTTAAAATTAAAATTTTGAGGGTGGTTTTTACCCCTTCAGTGGCTTTTTGGGCACGTTTATGAAATAAGTGCCCCTTAGATTGGATTGAACTACAAGTGTACCAAGTCTTATCAAAATTGGTGAGATAATACTCAGTTTTTAGACGATAATAGGCACAAAATTTCGAATATTTCGGAAACCCCTAATCCGATTAGCACCAAAATGAATAGGTCTGGAGTACTCACTGAGGCAAACATTTTCCCCAAAAATAATTCAAATCGGTGCATATCTACAGTAGTTATCGTACACGGAAGAAAATTCTACATCCAGACAGACACACAGACACACGCACAGCCGCCATGCGGAAATTAACTTTTCTTAACGTTTTGAAGTTAGTACAATCAGAATCTGCTTTTTTTTCGGACATGATTTTTTGATGGTATTACAATACTTCCATTTCTTCGAACATGGAAGTAAAAAACAGGGAAAAACGGTAAAAATTCTCCTGGATGTTCCAGAGAAATACTGGTCACCCTGTAAAAAATATTGTAAAAGATATTATAGAACATGGAAGTCATGTATGGTTCTCCATACCATTTTTTAAGATAGTGATCAATATTTATTATAATTCATAGTAAATCATCAACTTGTTCTAATTGTCACACACAGACACACACACGCACAGACACACACACACACACACACACACACACACACACACACACACATACACACATATGCTTGGAATTAGGTGCGTTCAGTGATCCGAAAAGAATTCCTGCTATTTCATTACAGAACACTGATTTGCCGACTGGGCCGTTCGCGTCGTCTCTTGTAGTACCTAGCGCTCCCTCTCTTATGTACATCAGCTCACCCCATACCGTATCTATTGTTCTCACTTCTCACCGTCTTATTCTTCTTCTTATTTTCTAAGTCTCCTCATTCATTGTGAGCCAGAGAATCCAGTCTCTAGTATATAGATAGTAATATAAAAGCCAATTGATTTTACTGTCTATGTGTAATAATGTAGGTAAGTTCAAAATTCAAAAATGATATATTTCTCGTTTTTTTTTCTAACAAGGGAACCTTTTCAAGTCGAAAATTCGTATCGAGTTTAAACTTTGTATGTAGTTAGAGGAGGTCAAGATAAGTAAGGAAAAAATTATCACAGCTGCGGGAAAACGGTTTAAGATGGTGAAACACCCCTATGAAAATGTGCAAAATAATCATATTTTTTTCAAATAAATGAAAATTTAAAAAATCTACAATACAAAATTTTCATGATTTTTTATGTTCTTTCGAATGGCGATAGTCAAAATTCGAAAAAATTAAACCTATGAAATGTGGGTGGGGGTTAACGATTTAATTTTTTAGAATTTTGACTATCGCCTTTCGAAAGAGCATAAAAAATCATGAAAATTTTGTATTGTAGATTTTTTTAAATTTTCATTAGTTTCAGAGTTATTTGAAAAAATATTATCATTTTGCACATTTTCGTAGGGGTGTTTCACCCCCTTAAACCGTTTTACCGCAGCTGTAATAATTTTTTCTTACTTATCTTGACCTCCTCTAACTATATACAAAGTTTAAACTCGATACGAATTTTCGACTTGAAAATGTTCCCTTGTAAGTGGAACTTTTTTAAATGAGCTAGTGGTTTTCAAGATAAAACCCTAATGTGTGAAAGAATGATTAGTATGCACTGTCGTGCAAAAGTCTTGAGACACTCATTTTTTTGCGTATTGTAAATATAAAACTGCAAAAATACTTGATAAAAAATCTTAAATGTTGATAAGAGTACTTAATTACAACTTTTGTAATAATCCTAGCATATCTAAAATACAGTATTTACAATTTTTCATGTTAAGGAAAATTTTTGAATTATATACCTGAAATGTCAGGTTTACTCAAGTTGAAAGTATTGACGCACAGTGTCTTTCAAGCTAACGGGAAATTATTTTTTTACTATTTTGACTACGAGTATGTATGTATAAGAAAATAGCAAATAAGTAAAAAAAGTGTCACAACTCAAAAAATGTCATATTTGAGATAAAAATATAGAATGACTCCAAATTACTATATATTTCTACTAAAAATTGTCATTAATGTAGGTACTTCTGTCAAAACTAGCATATTCTAAAAAAAAATGCCACATTTTTTATTTATATATATTTTAAATACTTAATCACTAAGCGTTTTAATAGTTACTATTTCAAACATCACAGGAATACTGAAATATTTAAATTAAATACTGTGTATCAGTCCTTTTCCTATACTACCTTTACAATTTTGATTTACCTAAATTGTTATAATTTCATTTATTCCTATTTCCTCAAAACTACAATTTTTTGAGTTGTGACACTTTTTTGCGGGGGTGCAATATTGAATATTTACATACTATTGATATTGAATAGTTATTATTTAAGATTACTTTTCGAAAACGACTTAATTTTATACTAGATACTACATTAGTTATTGCTCCCGAAGTATTCAGTAAAGCCGTTGCTACTGAATTTTTCGTTATGTGATGGTCTATTTCCCTTTGACAGTTAAATTGAATTATAGAATTGCGTAACACGATGTATGTGTAGAGCAATGACTGGTGGATGTAGATAAAAAATAATACGAATAATAGGGGCAAGATTTAACAGTGGTTATCAAACGGCGGAAACACTATAAAAAAATAAATGTTTCTAAATGCGACAATATTTTTTTAACCGTTTTTTTTTTGTCTTTAGTTTAATTGTGTTCACTCTTTGGTATTACAAAACGTTGTTCAGTATAACGAAATACATAATACGCACAGAAAAAAATAATTTATCTATGTGTTAAAAAATTTGATCAATGTAAAAAATCGGTAATCGATTTAGCTCCGATAGAGGTTGTTTGTTAATATGATAATTTTTTACCAATATGGAAATATCTACGTTTATCTTATTGATAAATGTATATTATTACTAACAATGTTCTTATTACGATGAAAATTTTGTTTCGTATTGAAAATACAAAAAAATACATCACTGAATTTACCATATCGAAAATTGCACTTTATTAATTTGACAAGTGAAAAGATTTTTAGATAAACTTAAAGAAATATTTTTCAAATTAATAAAATATCCTCAATAAGATTTTTTATTACTTTATTGAGGGGATATTGTTATATTAACAAGATAGATATATTAAGCATTTTTCCATCTCAAATTTTCAATAAGATCGATTCATGAATTTTCAACATTACAATGATCTTTAGAGATCTTTGTAGATCATTTTAGATCTTTGCAAGTCTCAAACAGATCAAAAACCAGTGAAAAATATAATACTGTCTCAAAATTCAGATCTATCGAGATCTGAGTAGATCTCTGCAGATCTACATTTTTTCCGGGGCTGTCAGAACTCATTAAATTAGAGTAAACTAGCTGTAACCCGCGACTTCATCCGCGTTGAATTTGTAATTTTTATCTAATCAAGCCTATGACCTCAAAGATGTAAGTTTTCTCCCTTCCAAATTTCATTAAGATCGGTTGAACGGTTTAGTCGTGAAAAGGTCACAAACAGACAGACAGACAGACTTTCACGTTTCATAATAATATAAGCATGGATTTGGAACCATTTAGAAAATTTAGATGAACTAATAAATATAAATAAAGTAGCTCATTACTTTACTAATATTTGAAATCTATAAAATTTCTATTACAGTAATCAAATAAATAATTAAAAACTATACGAAACGGAACACTAATTCGCAAGGCACAACTCGCATTTGACATTTTTTTAAATATAATTATTCAAAAAATATCAAAACTCACAAATAATTTTTTTTATCCTGACATAATCCATTAACATTTTGACAACCTCTTACACTGATAAATTTGCGCCCTTGTCTTTAGTATCCGTCATTATTGCACACTATTTCCGTACCCATCTTCAAAACTGTTTTTTATTACCACCCCCTACTCCCTGGATGGTGCGTGTGTGTGCGCGTATGTGTATATACTAGGGGTAAGCCCTCCCCCTCCATAGCCGAGGGCTATCTACCGAGGGGCGAACACTGCAAACTTGTATGCGTCTCTGTGTGTGTGTGTGTGTCTGTGTAGCTTACGCCAGGACACTTATCACTGGTGGCCAGCGGTCCACTGACATTGCTGATAACGCCAAGAAGAATTGTACAAAGTAAGCCCTATTATATTGGTTGCTTGTCTTTAGGCTGCAACGCCGCGCCAATGTAAGACGAATCTTCGCACTTTTAAAAACAAATTTATACTAGTCGTTGGACCCAGTATTACCCGGGGATATAAAATTAAACTATATAACGTATAATGCCATGATATGCGACCCTTTAGGTCCACACAACCAACTTCCCAACTTGGAACGACTATAAATAATGGAATTTGTCAGAAATAAAACTCACTTTCGTATTATGAATATTAGTTTTCTAATATCCTAATGTCGATAATACGCCCAGTATTATCAACTTTAACTAAATGCTCCTTTAACTAACTGTCATATTATCAACAGATTCAAGCATAATACATTTAATTAAATAGATTAAAAATTATTTGCAGTATTTCTTTACAAGGTATATTATGTCTATTTTTCATTGAGAGCTTAAATATTGATTTAAATCACGTTTGTAATACACCAAATTTACTTTAAATGAGCATTTAGCGCTAAAGGAGCTTTAAATTGGTTATATAATCAATATAATACACATTTTTATGCCCGGTATTATAAAGAAATTGCATGCAAGCAATTTGTTTCCATGGAAATTTGCGATTTGCAAACGCTATCTACTAGGAGTCAAATTGTCTTGATATTTTAAAGCTACAATCTGTGATTGGTTGTCATTTACATTTGACTCCTAGTAGATAGCGTTTGCAAATCGCAAATTTCCATGGAAACAAATTGCTTGCATGCAATTTCTTTATAATACCGGGCATTAGAATAACTAATCTGACAATTTGAATTGCGTTTGTTTCCAAGGCAAATATGAATTAGTAGACGTATTTTTTAGTATTTGAAATTTAAATTTTGATGGTGGTTTTCACTCCTTTAATGGCTGTTTAGACCCATATAAAAAAAAATACTGAAATACACGTTTCATTATTTGTATTGTATAATATTTATTCTAAGTTTCGAGTAATTCCGATCAAAACAAAAAATACTCTGCCTTGTAAATGCACGGTGCTTCCTCGTGCTAAATTCATCAAAGGTAGTTAATTATTGAACAATTTAAATAAAAACCGATAAAGTATTCAGATGAATTGCCTGTCATTGGTTAACCATTTAATTTTCATACGATTTTAATAAAAAAAATTAATTTGACATTTTTCTTAATACGTGCCTGGTTATTATGTCGTATATTTTGAATTTTTTGATAATTTCAATCAAAATCATTATTTTTTCTGCTATACGAATGTCAAAATGACATTTAAAACGTCAAAGTGACATTTTATATGTCAAAGTAAATAGCAGTTTTAAAAAAACAAATGACGATTTTCTTAAGTCAAATTGAGATAGATCTTTGTAAGGGAATATTTTACAACAAAAGTAGGTGACCTATATTATAGAGAATTGAATGCTCTACAAAAAATGTTCTATAAAATTTTCACGTAACATGTGTCTTTCTTGAGATATCTTCAAAAAATTAATCTTTTTGGATGTCACCCCTCCCCCTTAAACACAATTTTAATTATTTTGAAATGGGACCGTCCTCAAGCCAGACCCAACCAACCAACCAAGTTTCATCAATATCGGTTCAGTGGTTCATGAGTTAAGCGTGTGACAAGGATTGGGGGACAGACACACACACACACAGACAGACACACACACAGACAGACAGACACGGAACAAAAAGTGTTTGTCTTGACCTGAAACGGATAAATAAAGTAAAAATTTTGAAATCGGAGAACAAAATTTTTTTCTCGTTTTAAAACGATAACGAAGCTTCTCGTATCTTCGATATTGCGAAGAAGCAAAAGACATCATCATGACTCTTATTTTGTACAAATATCAATTCCTCTTACAAGATATTTAGGAACATACCATATTTAAGAACTTATATACATACTTTGGAATTCATTTTTAATACACAAAATAATTAAATTATTGTCTAACTCTGAATGTTTCATAATTGTTGACAAGGAGTGTGACGTCACTACTCTGAAATGTCACCTGCGAGCGTTTTGGCGTCATATTCAAAATAAGATTTAAAAGAGTCAATTTTTGCGATTAAATCTTTATTTTCTGCAGAAGTAAGTATTTTTTTGGAAATAGGAGACACATAACAGCATAAAATAGTTTTTTTTTTTTTTAAATTAGTCATCGTGCCTATTGTGAGAGAGGTTCCAAAAATTCGTGAATTTTGCATTCGGTATTTTACGGATAGCCCCTTACTGAAACACCACAATCATATTCACAATCCGCGATATCCAGTAGTACGGGGTTAAAACTTCATTCCACAGCCAACCTGAGTGATGACGTCTGACAATTGACAGTCGCACAAAACGTTTAGTGTGAGTGAGACAACGCCGCACGACAGAGACCCACTCATTATTATATAAAACCGCGTGTAGTATAGAATGTGACAGCACATGTTTTTCATATACGGTTATTGTGTGTACGGTGCACGGTGCTGTCACAGTCTGATGTGCGGTTACAGATGCGGGATGCTTTTGATGCTGAAATAACAAGTGAAGGATTGTTTTAAATAGAATATTTTTATTTTTTGCGGCCTTAGAAAGAAACGCGGGTGCGTATAAAGAGGAGCGAATTTTTTTTTAAAATATACAAAATTATTAATATTATTTTAAAAATTAACAGAAAATACTGTGAGCCTGAGGACAGAATCAACTTCTGAAAAAAATTAACAGAGAAGTCGGTAGAATTTAAAATAAAGTAAATGAAAAATACAATGACATACTGGTAAATTTTAACATAGTACCTATTAAAATTTATTTACTCTGAAAAAGTAATATACGCTATTCTTTAATTTAATTTCTTGCATATGAAAATTTCACGTACATTCTCTATAATTTTACTATGTTTCTATATTACTTTTCATATCTGGCCTATCGCCGTCATAGAAACTGCTATACAGAGTAATTCAATATATTGAATTGTAGTAGACGTTCTTTTAAATTTTAACATGTCGGGGGTTAAAAATTCTAGGATCAATTTCGTCCTCCCGTTAACATGTTTTTCATGTTAAAAATTAATGACTTTTTTTACTTCTAACAACGTTACACAAACTATTCCACACTAAGTAATAACTTGTTTTTCCAACGTTTCGTATACGCAACATTTTGTTGAAAATTTTTTAAAAAAACATGATTTTTTTTTCTTCAAAAACCGTTATTTGAGCATATATTTAGTAATAAAATGCAGTTAAAACATCAAAATAATGTTTTTTCTACTCTTGGTGATTAATGGGTTAAGGGGTTAGGTGTAGTCAGAGACATGAAAAAAATGACAATTTTAAATAATTTTTTTTTGCCAGTAAATTATTTTATTTTATAAAAGTAAAAACATAGCATCATTAAATAAGGTTTCGACTTGACTTGACAGAAATTTTAGAAAAAAAAATTAATAATTTTAAAAGTAATGGCTGTTTGTGTTGATCCAGTTCCAACCGAAGCTCCTTGCGGTGACCATCACTTATCCTTGGAGATTCATCCAAATTCAATCGGACAAAAAAAAATTAGTTTTATTAATAGATAATCCAGTGCCTGATCGAAGCTTTTTTTTCTTTCTTAAATTAACAAAATGGCAGCCTCAGGAAATTTTTTTCAAGATTTTCGGGAAAAAACCAACAGTTAATTGTTTATAACAAATCGAAATTTAAAAAAAAAAAATCCTTCGATCAAGCACTAGTTTTTCATGTTTTCAAAAAGCTGTATAAATTTCATTAAAATCTACCGAGCGGTTTTCGAGCTACAGTGGTCACCAGTTCAAAAAACATAGTTTTGAGAAAAATGCATTTAAAGTTTTACACTCAATTTACGTAAAGTAATATACGTATTATTTAATTACTTACACCGAGTCAACTATTCCTGGGCCATAAAATAGTTCTTCAGCCGTTGTAGCAGTTTCCATAAATGCAAAAAACAAAAATCGATTTCTTGAAAATTCTGACTACACCTAACCCCTTAAGGTAAATGATGCCTCGTGAATCCTTTTTACTATTTTTTCGTATTCAGCGCATCAAATTTCGTAAGGAAACATCAAATATTTTGTGTAGTATGGGTGGTCGATATTTCGACCACTCTCGTCCTCTAAAGGTTAACATTTTTAAATGAATTGATTTCTGCAAAAACCAATAGCTACGCCCCTGGTGTCGAGAGTATTGTTGACCGATTGGAATTCATACATGATGTTTTACATTTCCACTGCATTACAAACGACCCGATTGTAAAAATGGAAATTATGTTTACGGTAAATGTGACTTTGTTTATAATTTGTAAAAAATATATACATAAATACTGTCATTGGTATTTTAAGTAAGGGAATATAATGGCTAATTAATTACACAGATACATCAATGTGTTGGAATATACATACGAATTAATTATTACCTATTCATTTAAAGAGGTTGACACCAGAGAAAAAACATATGTCAAGTAAATGCACAGTGCTTCCTCGTTTATTATTGTTAATTATTGAACAATTTAAATAAAAACCGATAAAATATTCAGATGAACTGCCCCTGCTATTGGTTAATTTTCATACATTTTATTAAAAAATATTAATTCAACATTTTTCTTAGTAAGCGTTCAAGTATTACGTAACGCAATTTTTGGAGATTTTTGACACTCCCCCCTCTCTCCATGTAACGCGCGATAACGTTTTTCTGTACCCCCCCCCCTCCTCACCCCTAGTTAAACGTTACGTAACCACTAAGTGACCATTTTTACCTAAAAGTCACAATCATGTGGCGGTAAGTACCGGAAAGTCGCTAAAATACCTTTGTAATTGTTCTAATAGCGTTAATATTATTTATTAACATAACCGTTCTGAAGGGTTTAAAAAAAACAATGTTATGTAACGCGTAGTTTCATTGGTTTAGTGGTTCATAATTTATACGTGTGACAAAGATTAGGGGACAGACAGACACACAGACACGAACAAAAAGTGTTTGTCTTAACCTGCAACGGATAGATCAAGTAAAATTTTTAAAGTCGAAGAACAATTTTTTTTTCTTATTTTAAAACGATAAAAAAGCTTCTCGCATCTTCGATATTGTGAGGAAACAATAACTAACAGAGTTTTCGATGAAACTTTTTAAAAAAAAAACAAGACATTAATGTTTAAAAAATCATTGCATTTAAATGTCATTAGGATAATAGTTTAACAGATATTAAATAAACAAATTATGTAACATGCATTCTTATAAGAACTGTATAATTTCGAGACATGACAGGACTTTTAAAAGTGATGTGAGACAGAGAGAATTTGATGAAAATTTGAACATATCTTCGCTTATCTAACAACACCGCTCAAGTCATTTTGACCAACTTTAAAGGAGAGCGAAAAAACCGTGTATGTTTTATATAGGCTACCGGCTTGCGCGCTGTCACTATTTTTTGAATTCTGGTCTCTTATTGTCCGAAACGTCTAGAATGTGATTGGTAGATCGACGCGCAATGAGTAGCTCTATCCAATGACATTAAAATGTAAAAACCGCTAATTTTCGACTTGAGCGGTGTTGCTAGATAAGCGACGATATGTACATTATTTATTCTAAGTCTAAGGTGACTAGAATTATAAAAATAAAAAAGAGGATAAAATAGGGGTACCCTTCCTACCATTCAGAAAACTCAGGTCACTTTATTTTTGGACCTCGAAAATTTTATAAAATTTTATTTTTAAATCTATTTTATAAATTAAAATTTTAAATTTCAATTCAGTTTTATTTTTTCGATTTCAGTCAGATATTGACGTAAATTTTACGTCAATAAGGATTAATTTCAATAATAATTATTAGTTTTAATAAAAATAAAATATTTTTTTTTGTATTTTTATGGATAACATCTTTATTTTACCATATAATAAAAAAAAGTATTAAAAACTAAAAAAAGGACAAGTTTTCTATAGAGGACAGTTGGCCAAAATAGAAGAGCGTCCTCTTCAAAAGAGGACGGATGTTCACCTTATTTATTCATTTATAAAGAAATCTGTAAATTTTAAAAATGATTAGGAACCTCGTTTTTTAATTAAAAAAATGATAAGTGTGTGAAGAAAATATAGAGATTTCGCATGCTCCTGAGAGAGACACACCTTTCTTTCACTCTCTGCTCATTCACAGGCGCTTTCTCTTACCCGTATTACCCGTAATGGAACATTTTCTATTAATGTTATGTATTTTAACGTCTTTCTATTTACGCTCTGTTTTCATGGAACGAATCAACCACGTAAATAGAGAGACTTCTTCATGTTCAAACTTTAAATAATGTGAATAACTCGATATTATTTCACACAAATAGGTTATGTTACAACATCTATTATATGCGATGACATATTTGCAATATTTTAACGAAAGTAACTTTGTAAAACGTCAGATGGCATCCGGCCGCTATGTGTGTGTGTGTGTGTGTGTGTGTGTGTGTGTGTGTGTGCCAATATCCTATAATTTATCTCACCTGCGTCAGGTGATTTATGATTCGGTTGGGTATTTTTGTTTACTCTATTTCGTATTATATCGTCGAAAGAAAGCTTACACTGAAATTCACGTTTTTTTATACAATACAAAAAAAAACTTTTTTGTATAATGCTGCTTTTCTAAATGCATAAATTATGCATTTTAGTATAGATTATTTAAAAATATGTATTTGAAAAATTTGTCAAATGCGGGTAGATACTGGTATATTTGGTGTCCCGTACCATTTTTTATTTTAAACTGTACAATTAAATTTAAACTTATATACAAAAAAATTAAGAACCAATTTATATTGTATATACAGGATGGCCAGTTTCATGAAAACCGGGAAAAGTCAGGGAATTTGGTTGGAAGTCAGAGAATTTTTTATAAAAATGCAAAAACCACACAAATTTTCGCAAATATTTAAACAATTATCTATTCATATTTAAAAGAAAACATGTGCCCTTTTTTAAGTTCTTTATTTAAATTTTAAATAAAAAACAGGGAAAAACGGTAAAAATTATCCTGGAAAACCGGGAAAAGTCAGGGAAATTTGTTCCAGAGAAATACTGGTCATCCTGTATATAGTAGAATAAATATTATAGAAAAGGTGCCAGCACGCTGTAATTTTAAACAGTTTTAATTTTTGATTATTAAAAAAAAAAAAAAACGATGGGTGATACATTATAAGTACATATTTAATTTTTCAGATTTTTCTCACAATTTTTTTCTGAGATATGGGTAGAAAAAAATGTATACGATTTTTTTTTAAATTTGTTAAACGATGATTTAGAGTTTAAATAATAACAGAACGTTTATATATTTCAATTCCTTGAACTGTCAGCTTTCATTTGATACCCCACTCAATGAGTAACTTATCCCCCCCCCCCCCCCCCAAAAAAATATATTTTTAACTCATGTCTAACTTTCTCACCATTTAGTTTTCTTAAAAAAAACTATGTCGGACAGATAGACATAAAGTATAAGATAAATAAAATTCCGTAAAATATAAAACCAAAAACCCATTATTTTTTTACGAATATTGCTGAAACGTTAAAAAAATCTAATAAAAATTGTATCGATTCGGCCTAGCTACAATATGCAGTATACGTCTGTAGCAAATACAAATAAAATACAGAAATCGTATGTTTACCACCTTTTTCAATACATATCGAAACAAAACTGAAGCCTTATTTCGTATTCCGAAGACACATAGAACGAATCTTGTCCAGTGGCGCAATATGCAGCGATGAGGGGGGGGGGGGCAGTGGCGCACATACCACACTTAAATATTAATTACATAGTATTTATTTAATATATTAAAACATTTTTATTCTGACGCTGCGTATGAAAAAAAAAACGCAAAATTAAATTTATAATATAGGCATAATGCCAGGAACAAAGTACCATTTTAAATAATGAAATAGGTTAAAAAGATTCTAAAAAATGTGTTTATTTTTATATTAAAAACGTGATTAGTATAATTTTTGTTAAGGCTGTTCATGCCGATTTTTCCGAAACTAAATTCTACGAGATGTCGCCACCGTAGAAAACAAAAATTATTTGCACAAGTTTAGCCCTGAGGGGAAATGACAGATACAAGTAATTCAGTGACAATTGACGATCGAATGAAAAATGGGATATTCTCGAAACTAAACAGAGATGAAGCTACAAAGGATAGAACTAGTTCTTATGTTTTTCGGCTTACATTCAATATTTTTACAAATGAAAATTGCAGAATTATTATAAAATTAGAAAGCTTAAGCAAATATCTATGTCGTGGTATATTTTTTTCTCCATATTTTTCAAGAACTTTTGTTATATACTGAGTTTTATCATATCAAGAAAAATACACACATTTTCAGATTTTTTTTATTAATATATAAAAAAAATTAAGTACGTCATAACAGAAAAATTAATCTAGTTTATCACTGTATTTTTTCCTAAATGATTTATTAATACTGGTCAGAGCTGAACTTAAAATACAAAACCGTAATTTCTCTATAATAATTCTTATGGCAATTCAAATAGCATGTTCAGCCTTAAAATAAAAATACAAAATACAGCAATCCGCCATGTTAAATGGAACATCAATCAGAGCGAATACGTCACGCATCAGTAAACGTCTTTTATTTTAGATATATCAATTCCGCTTACAAGATTATTAGGTACATACCTTATTTAAGAACTTATATACTTTGGGATTCATTTTTAACACACAAAATAATTAAATTATTGTCTAACTCTGAATGTTTGATTATTGTTGACAAGGAGTGTGACGTCACAACTCTGAAATGTCACCTGCGAGCGTTTTGGCGTCAAATTCAAAAAGAGTAAATTTTTGCGATTAAACCTTTTTTTCTGCAGAAATAAATATTTTTTCGGAAATAGGAGACACGTCAGACACGTAAGATCATCATAGAATAGTTTTTTTTTAATAAATAATCATGCCTATTCCATAAAGGCCGTATCTTTATATTGCATTGAGTTAGTAATTTGATTTTTTTACATGACTTTGAAGCTGTACTCTTTATAGTATTTGATATTAATTTCAACATGATACTTCAAGCCGTTTCTGAGAAAAAAGGTATTGACGGAGAGATATGCAAGCAACAAAGGGTTCAGGTTTTTTTTTTTCGTAATATGTTTTTAGCTTCCGTTGTACCCCATGTTTTGCCGCCACTGTACATGTAAGGGGTTGTCTGAGCATCCCTAAGACAATAGTAATCCGCAACCAAGTTTGTTGGCCGGGCGGGAGTTGCACTAGGGTGATATTGTCTCGACCATATTATTAATGATGCGTCAAAAGCGAATGTCGCGTGAATTTATGCTAATTGTATTCTTGTGTACGCATAAAGCATTATTGATATAAATTGTTGGGGACTTGTCTATTATAACCTCCGCAGTTTGAAGAAACTAAAATCACTAGGAACAAGAAATGATCAGTCTGTAGATAGGCAAATGTGAGTAAAGTTTGTACTATTAATTTCATAAGGTAATTATGAGTAAGTACATTATGAGGTGAAGAATTAATCGTTTTGAATTGCAATTTTAGTAATAGATATCTATTGGGGCGAAATAGGGAGGTTAGTTTTTTTTGTTAGGTTGAGAATTAATTTATATAATTTATACAATACAAATATTTAAAAATATGTCAGGGGCGTACATGATAATGAAAGAGAAGATGGCGTCCAAAACTAAATAAATTGTTTTATTTATTCCTGGCTCGCAGATATCGACAAATTAACGAACTTTAAGTTTTATATGAATACTAGCGGAATCCCGCGGCTTCACTCGCATAAACTTAGAAACTAATTAGAACCCTCCATACATGATAGTGGATGACATTTTAATTTTTTTTATATTGATTTTTATTCATTACCTATAAAAAAACGTAAATATCCCGGATCTTAGCCCACCCTCACCATTATGGGTTGAATATTGAATTTTTTTATTGCAGATTATTTTACCCAACTCTACCATTATAACGTAAGCAGCTATGCAGATAAACATATCAGAAACACAAACCCTGTCTACTCCCGCCATTATGGGTTGAATGTCGAAATTTTTATTTTAATAGATGACTATTTTGCCGGAATTTACCATTAAAAGTAAATCAGGTATGCAGATAAACATATCTAAATCCATCCTCGTCCCCGTCCCATGCTATTAGGGCTTGAAAATCGAAATTTCATTTTTAATTTAATATTAATTTGTCCGAATTTACTTTAAAATCATGAACAATTATGAAGATAAATATATCAAAATTTTACCCCCCCCCCCCCCCCCGCTCCTCTATTCCCATAGAGGTTGAATTTTCGTAACTGATATTTGTCTTGTAGATTACCTACTTGTGTCATGTTTCATTCGGTGAATAAAAAAAAATATTTTACAAATTTTTCCACCCTCCTAACACTTTAGCGGTTAAATTTTGGGAAATGCTGAAATAACTACTTCATTATTTATATTGTAGAGTATGTTCGATAAGTTCCAATTAAATGCGAACAAAAAAAATATTTTTTTATACAAACTTTGACACCCTGTTTTAACCCCGTAGGGGTTGAATTTCGAAAAATTATTTCTTAGTGGATGCTAATATAAAAATAAGGCACTTACGAAACTTCAAGTTTCTAGGTCCAGAGGTTTGGGCTGTACGTTGATATATGAGTGAGTGAGTGAATGAGTGAATGGTTAAGGACAAACTCTTTTATAGATATAGATATAAGTTGATTCAATTAGCTAAATGTTAAGAAAATATAATATTTAACCAAATAATTAAAAATTTTTAAGGAAAATTTACAATTTCTTAAATTCACTGTTAATTAAAAAATAATATTTTTTAATATAGGTACACTGCCGTGCAAAAGTCTTTGGACACTCATTTTTTTGCGTATTATAAATACAAAACTGCAAAAATGATTAACAAAAAATCTTAAATGTTGATAAGAGTACTTAATTACAACTTTTGTAATAATCCTAGCATATCTAAAATACAGCATTTACAATTTTCCATGTGAAGGAAAATTTTGAATTATATGTCTGAAAGGTCAGGTTTACTCAAGTTGAAAGTATTGACGCACAGTGTCTTTCAAGCTAACGACACTAACGAGGAATTGTTTTTTTTTACTATTTTGACTACGAGTAAACATATTCTTTTGGGTATTTTTATTGACTGAAATCTGTATATTTACATTCAAAATCACAGGTGTGAATTTTACACGGCACGGCAGTGTAATATACAAATATTCATGTTTATTATTATTAATATAATAATAGTTTTGTACAGCCAGTATGTGTATGTGTACATATTACATATATGATAAAGATAAAAGCTGTAGAGACGTTTTGGAGTTTTATAGCGTCGAAGCGTCGTCCAGAGAATTAAGACATTGTCCTCACAGCTCTGGCATCCCTTTACACACACGCACGCACGCACACACACACACCCACTTACACTTACACCCCTCGTGTACAACACATTCTCTCAGACACATTGTCGGGGTGAAGCTTTTTACACTTATCTCTGCAAAATAAATTTATTATTTCGTTATTTTGTGAAACACTCATATATAAATACTTGTATGATATTTAAAGGGTTATATTTAATTGTACTATATATTAGATAGTATTCACTTTGTACATATAATATAATATACATTTTAATACTTTGCATTTTTTTAGCCGGCTATTACACTATAAAAGAAATGTGATCAAATTTCTTT
The DNA here is from genome assembly GCA_949319165.1 of Sialis lutaria. Classification (NCBI taxonomy): domain Eukaryota; kingdom Metazoa; phylum Arthropoda; class Insecta; order Megaloptera; family Sialidae; genus Sialis; species Sialis lutaria. Next base: position 36,555,215 of record OX439233.1, read on the forward strand.
GATCAAAGACATATATGACAGTGTAATAAGTAAGCCGTTGTTCAAAAAACTACAAATATTAACTCTAACTGATTTATATATTTACGAATGCTCTCTCTTTCTAAAAAGAAATGCTAATTTATTCTCTGGAAACATAAACTCTCATTGTTACAATACAAGAAATAAAGAAAATTTAGTCCCTCCATCGACCAGCCTAGCGGTAATCACAAAAGGTCCACACATTTCAATAATAAACATTTTTAATAAATTACCTAACGAAATAAAAAATCTTCCGATTAATATATTCAAAAAAGAGTTAAAAAAATTTTTAATTACAAAGAATCATTACAATCTAAGCGAATACGGATAACTATAATCAACTCCTTTCTTTTCTGCCTAATTCCTATCTCTTTCCCTATTGTATATGTATGAAATATTATTTTATAACTTAAATAACAGTTAAATTAAGCTTAAAATGTATAACTTTGAAAAATCTATGTAACAGTGTAATTATGTTTATTGACTCATTCTATACCATGGATGGTTAAAAAGAATAAAGCGTACTATTATTATTATTATTAATAAGTCAACTTTTTATAATAAAACCTTCATAATATTTCTCTGATCTATGACATCATAGATAAGATACTGCCATTATCTATGATCAGAGAAATATTATGAAGGTAAATATTATAAAAGTTGACTTATTAAACTGATCATATTTCATTGATCAAAGAAATTTTATCACATTTCTTTGATAGTGTAAAAGCCTTATACACTTTAACATAAATTTTAATACTTTTTTTATAATTTCTTAATGCATAAGGTGAATATTTAATCGGTTTTAAAATATAGAAAATCATTATCATATATTAAAAATATCAAATCTATTGAGGCGAAAGGAGGTTGGTTATAGTTTTATAGGTTAAAATAAGAAAAATCACAAAAATACATCAAAAATATGTATTTTTTTTAAATCTGACAGGTCCAAGTGTTTTTATTAAAAAAAAAGTGCATTTAAATACAAGTCATATTTATAATGTCTACATTTGGACCAGGGGACTTTCTTATACGTAATACACAGAAAAAAACTGTATTGGACCAAGAGAACCTTGTTTTGTATAGGTATAACGAAAACAATATTTTCTTAATATAAGAAACATACTCTTAATCCAACTACGTTATTCCTTCGTTCAAGAATACTATAGTTGGTTTAAGAGATTATTGTTTATCTCAAGAAAATATTGTTTTCGTTATATACAAAACAAGGTTTACTTGGTTCAAGTAAACCTTTCTACCTGTGTACTGAGTGTGAAAAGTGTACGTGATTCTACATTTATAAAAAAAATATTTCTGACAAACTAGTAAAGGGGACAAAAATTATAGATAACAATACATTTTTTTAAACGTAATAACTAAGCTGGAAACGTATGTTTCTTTTTATAAAATTTTGAATTGTTTTTGAAACGATGCGTAAAGAAATAAATGTTTTCAATAAAAATTGTCGAGTATACTATTATCTATAATTTATTCCCCATTAATTTTTTGCCATATTTTATAATTTAGCCAGAAAAATTTCTTTTACATAATTAATTAAAAACAATCACACTGTTTACTCTCAATATTACGTAAAAGAAAGTCAAATTCAAACTTTTTATAAGTCACATCTATAAACTTGACAACCCTGTTTTCTGTTTTGGTCAAGGGAGAAGCAGGGTCCTGTTAAAATTGCCATCGTCAATTTTTAAATTTAATTTTTGAATTTAATTTCTGTTTACTCTCATTATTACGTGAAAGAAAGTAAAATTCAAAATTTTTATAAGTCACATCTATAAACTTGACAACCCTGTTTTGGTCAAGGGAGGGGCGGGGTCCTGTTAAAATGGCCATCGTCAATTTTTAAATTTAATTTTTGAATTTAATTTCTGTTTACTCTCATTATTACGTGAAAGAAAGTAAAATTCAAAATTTATCTATAAATTTATCTATAAACTTGGCAACCCTGTTTTGGTCAAGGGAGAGGCGGGGTCCTGTTAAAATGGCCATCGTCAATTTTTAAATTTAATTTTTGAATTTAATTTCTGTTTACTCTCATTATTACGTGAAAGAAAGTAAAATTCAAATTTTTTATAAGTCATATCTATGAACTTGACAACCCTGTTTTGGTCAAGGGAAGGGCGGGGTCCTGTTAAAATGGCCATCGTCAATTATTAAATTTAATTTCTGTTTACTCTCATTATTACGTGAAAGAAAGTAAAATTCAAAATTTTTATAAGTCATATCTATGAACTTGACAACCCTGTTTTGGTCAAGAGAAGGGCGGGGTCCTGTTAAAATGGTCATCGTCAATTTTTAAATTTAATTTTTGAATTTAATTTCTGTTTACTCTCATTATTACGTGAAAGAAAGTAAAATTCAAAATTTTTATAAGTCACATCTATAAACTTGACAACCCTGTTTTTCTGTTTTGGTCAATTTAATTACTATTAAATGAATTTAATTACTGTTTACTCTCATTATTACGTAAAAGAAAGTTAAAATTCAAAATTTGTATAAGTCACATTTATAAACTTGACAACCCTGTTTTGGTCAAGGGAGGGGCGGGGTCCTGTTAAAATGGCCATCGTCAATTTTTAAATTTAATTTTTGAATTTAATTTCTGTTTACTCTCATTATTACGTGAAAGAAAGTAAAATTCAAAATTTATCTATAAATTTATCTATAAACTTGGCAACCCTGTTTTGGTCAAGGGAGGGGCGGGGTCCTGTTAAAATGGCCATCGTCAATTTTTGAATTTAATCTAAATTTATAGCATGCAAGGGGATGATTTTTATTCACAGCGACGATAACAGCGTGGCTTATGAACACCATGCATGGCACACTAGGGATGCCGAGGGTGCATCTGTACACTTTATGTGCAGTTTACATTTTTCTGGTCAATTATAACCCCCCCTATCTAAATTTTTAATGGACTTTTCATCTTTTTTCAAGTATTTTTGTATTATTCATAAGCACTCTGTGTTTAAAGTGGTTTTTGATAAAATAAACGTAAATGTTTTTAGTTTTGGAAAGTTGAAATATTTTTATCCATAATTGGAAGATGTTACTTATAAATACAGTACAACCCAGATATAACGACCAGGTACACTATGGTGGCCATTAATTTTCTTTTTTTTAATTTCTTTAAAGTCCTACCCCCAAATTTCTTAAAGGTATGAATTTTTTTTAAAGTGATTGAATTTTATTAACACGTGCCACCGAGCGATCGAATAATGCATTTAATTTTTTCAATTTTTCTTTAAACAGCTGTATCTTTATGAAAATTTAATAGATTTTGATGTTCTAAAATGTATTTTAAAGCTGACACTTTCTAGTGTGTGAACCTTTTATTCATTTTTTTAATCGCTTCCCACTACTCCTTGAGAGATTTCAGAAAAAGTGAAAGATGCCTAAAATTTAATAATCCAGGATAATTCAAAATTCGTGTGCCAAACTTCAACAGTAGGTTGATGGAATTATTTTGAGCAAAAAACTGTTTGTCCAAACATGTTTGTCCAAAATTATTTTTTAAGGGCATTTAATACTCTTGCGAAAAATTTTCGGATACATGTTTAAATAAAGTTTTTTGCTCAAACTAATTTTTCAATCTACTGGACTTCTTTCACTTTTCTGAAATCTCTCAATAAGTAGTGGAAAGCGATAACAAAATCGAATCTAAGGTTCAAAATCTAGAAAGTGTCAGCTTTAAAATACGTTTTACAACATCAAAATCCATTCAATTTTCACAAAGATACAGCTGTTTAAAGAAAAATTGAAAAAATCAAATGCATTTTACGTGTTAATATTCGATCGCTCGATGGCACGTGTTAATAATACCTATCCAATCACTTTAAAATTTTGTATACATTTTTTTCTTACTTTTAAGAAACTTAAGGTGGGGGGGGGGTCACGAAAATAAGAAAATAAATGGCCACCCTAGTATATATGAAACCTAATTTGAGTTTGCATTTTCGTCACTAAAAACGGTTAACCGTTATATCCAGTTTCTATCAGGGCCGGCAGAACAGATAAATTTCTAGTGTCTAGTAAAAAAGTGAGGGGAGGGGAAAATTGGAGAGTTTTTTTTAAATATGGTTTTTGAAACATTTTAAATATTCAATAGTTTTACAAATAAAAATTTAAATTAGCTTTTTATTCATAATATCTGACTCAATTATTACAAAGTATACATTAATTATCTGCGATACGGCGAAAACAGTTGTATGCTTATTATTTTTAACGATGAATTCGTCCATTAGTGTTTCAATGTCTAAATTGTCAACTAATTCTGAATAAATGTGGATCAAAGCCATATGATTTATAATCGGTCTTGCATCATTGTTGAACGAAGATAATTTTTCATTCGACGCAGAACTGAAAAACTTCGTTCATTTGTGCAAGACGATTCGGGTATATACGATTCCTATGCACCACCCCTCGTTATCACGTAAAAAAGTCACAATATCCTTCAACTTTTCAATTTTTTTGTTACTTCTTGTTGTCGAATCAAGGAACATGTCTCTGTTATTAATTAATCTGTCTTAATCAAAATTGTTTTTATCAAATTCAATAATATTTACTTGGTCAAAAATTTCATAATACGTTTTTCTAAATTTTACCTACAGTAAGTACATTTGACGACGACGATATCATTTATTTCGATAAAGGTTAATGTTTTGCAGGTCATAAATAAGTCCACGTAAACAGAACCTAAAAAAATGAAATGCTTTTCCAATCTCTGGTGGGTAATTCGACACACGCAAATTTTTCGAGTGTCTAGTACGACATACTGAAGCCTAGACTGATGCCGGCCCTGGTTTCTATTGTATTATAATAATAAAATAGGAGAAACCTACTAAATTTTTAATAAAAACTGTACAACCACTTACTTAGTTCACTGTACAATGTACATACTACATACGAAGTATATAAGGAAACCACCAACCCTATTCGAATTATATTTTCCAAGTAGACATTTCTATTCTACGAGTAACAAATTCATCACATAAGTATGTAGACCACCCGGTATGGAATCACGTCCTAGCTCATATTTTACAGCGGTGAAGCGATGACACCGACCGCCATCTTTCCACAAAACCCGCGTCACCGGGGATTCTCCCGGCGTCTGGTTATTGATGACGTCTCCGAGCGCGAACTACCCTTATAAAGAAAGACATACGTATACTGTACGCTACGTATCTCTTTGTTTTACACATCGATGTGGTAGCGGACACGTATTGCGAGATGGATAAAAAACTTTTTAAAATAATGCCCACACAGCGGCGTCCAGAAAAATAGCCGGTATTATCCGCTTCGGACGGATTACAACAGAGCCTGCAAGTTTGGGATGAGATACTGGCAGAAACTGATTTTGAGTGATTTCGCGGGGATGCTGTGTATTATGATGATGAAAATTATGGCTTAGGTTGTGTATATGTTGTACAGGTGTATGGGGTTATTAGGAATTGAATCAGGCGCGTATGCAGTTAGGGGGTCGTCCAGAAAAAAAGTTATTTTAATTAAGATGGATGGCCACTGTGACGGGTCAAAAAATTGTCAATATTTGAGAATTTTTTTCACAGATATACGATAGGAAACCATCTGTCAAAAACGACACGTCGCCACCTAGTGAGCGCCGTTAGCAACTTTGGGTATATTACTTTTAAAAAAGGACAGCCGAAAGTAATGTTCCCAAGTTCCGATTTCGTTAATTTTTTTTCTTATCTATAAACCTATGTATGAAGAAGTACTTGACCAAGTTTTAATTAATTTTAATAATTATTTTAGCTGTAATTAATTAAAATTTGAAAATCGAAAACCTTTTTTTTCTACTTAATGGTTTGATATAATTGGATGATATTTTCAGTAAAACTTAAGGGTAATATAAGGTCTTAAAACATTAATTTTTTATTTTTACTAAATTTTTCATAGCAAATTTTTATTTTTTATTTTCAAATGTCCGATGTTACTCAGTGAGTAAATTACGGGGTTAAAACACAAAGTTATGTGTGTTTTATTAAAATCTGTATTGAAGAGTATCAATCTTTGCGGATTATAAGGATTCGACCCGCGAAATTTGTCTATTTTCGATCAACTCTATTACGATTTTTTCTTTTTTTCTTTTGAGTGGCGTATCTTTGAAACCATATATTTGATTATAATGAAATCTATATGGTATCAGCTCGATAGTATACTCTTTCAAACAAACAAAAATCAACCGAATAGGTGCATATTTGTCGTAGTTATACCCGAAAATACATAAAAAAAATATATAAAAAAATAGAAAACTCTCCTTTTTTGAAGTCCATGGTCAGATTCTGATAAAATTTATATGAGACCACCTCGGGAGTATACACTTTCAAAGAAACAAAAATCAACCGAATAGGCGCATATTTGTCGAAGTTATGCTCGAACATACATAACAAAATATATTGATTGAATTGATAACCTCCTCTTTCTTAGAAGTCGGTTTAAAATAAGAAAATTTCGGGGTCAAATTCTAATAAAATACAAAGGTTGATACTTAATTATACAAATTTTAATATAACATACATAATATTATCCATTTTCCATTTTTTCCTTTCAATTATATGACAGATTGGTTTGACAGAAACCCAAAATTATTTATTTTTGCCACTTAGCGGCGCGGGCGCCAGGATCGATGGTTTCCTAGCGTATAACATTTTTTTTAATCAGGTAGAGGACATTTTATTAAGTATATATTCAACTTATTTAATAGCAATTTTTATTGAAAAATATTAAATATTTACAAAGTTATGAGCCTCGATGTGACGACCAAAAAAAATATTTTTCTCTATGGTCGACTAGAAATTTCGAGAAGGATTATAAGAAAAAAATAAATAAAAATTTTATCAATATCTATATGAATGTACCTATCGTTGCACGTATAGCCATTTTTTTTTTCACAAAATGGCGATCGTTTGAAATTTTTTTTCAGGCGTGTATGTAGTTAAGGGGTCGTACAGAAAAAAAGTTATACATTTAATTTAAAAAAAAAAAAAAACTTTCTGTTGTTGAAACTATAATATAGGGCAGGGGTTCCCAATTTTTTTCCTACATAGGCCCCTTTTAATACAATGATTTTCTTTATAGATCCTCTTACATTTTAAGATAATTTATGATTTTCTTTATTATTTCTTTATCTTAAAGTCGATACTATTATGAGAAATTGAAATTTGATGCATGAAAATTGCTATAAAATTTTGAATTTTAGATTTCGTTTAAATTATGTTTCTTTTATAGAAAATGACGTGAAAAGTTGAAATTTTCAAACCGCAAGTCTGTATCTCAAACCGTTCTCGAGATATGGCCTTTCAAAGTTTTCTATTTCTTAAAATTTTGGAGAAAAATGATCGTAACTTTTGAACGTGTGCTCGGGTTTGATTTTTGTCGACGGATTTGAAATCAGCGTGTCAAAATCTATCTGATGACATGTATAATACTTGAAAATTCGACAAAAATTTTTTTGCAAAAAATCGAAAAAATTCAAAGGGGTATACCTTAAAAAAATGTCGATTTTTGGCCAAAATTTTTTTGTCGAATTTTAAAGTATTACACATGTCATTATATAGATTTTAACACGCTGATTTCAAATCCGTCAACAAAAATCAAATCCGACCACACGTTCAAAAGTTACGGCTATTTTTCTCAAAAATTTTGGAAAAACTAAAACTTTGAAAGGCCATATCTCGAGAACGGTTTGAGATACAGAACTGCGGTTTGAAAAATTCAACTTTTCACACCATTTTCTATAAAATAAACATAATTTAAACGAAATATAAAATTCAAAATTTTATAGTAATTTTCATGCATCAAATTTTAATTTATCATAGAAATATCGACTTTAAGATAAGAAAATAAAAAGGAAAATCAAATTACTACATAAATCAGGGGTTCCCAATCTGTTTCTTACATAGACCCCTTTTAGAAGAATGATCCACATTTTTAGATTTTTGAAAACATCCCTAGAAAGTTATGCACCCCATTTCGAAGGGAGGCAGTTTTTATCGCCATGTTCTATACATCAAAATCTACCAATTTCTAGCACCAACCCTATAATAAATTGTCTAATGACTGGAGTAATAATGAAATTAAAATAAAACAGGCAAGTGCATGTTGGGCACGCACATGATTCCGTAGTCATTCTCACTACGATTTATAAAAAAGAGTTTTTTTCAAAATTTTCGTGACCGAAGGGTTAAAATCAAAAAGTCATTTTACTTTTATTATTGCATTTTAGGAGACCTATTAAATGACACCCCACTCAATAGGGTAAGTGGGAAAAAAAATGTAAGTTCAATTTTCAGTCTATGAAAGGGGGGTCCAAAATATTTTTGACAATGTTCGTTATAATTTTCAGTGAAAGTACTAATTAAAAGCTACATTCTGGAATTTTTTCAGATTTTTTAAATTGATAGTTTAGAAAATAGAGGGGGGAGGACGCTTTTTTAACGACTTTGGAGAGCAAAAACACATCGTGATTAAAGGGTTAAAATCAAAAAGTTCTGATACATTTTTTTATTGCATTTTAGGAGACCTTTCTAACGACACCACACTCAATGGTGTAGGTGAAAATTTTTTTTTGAAAACACTTTTCATTTTATGAAAGGGGGGTCTAAAAAAATTTATTTTCAAAAATCTTATCATTTCTGTTTTTGGGTCGTCAATCTACGACCGTATACCAAATGTCATGTTATTATCTCAAAATTTTTGAAGACGGACGGACGGACATGGAGAAACTATAAGGGTTCCTAGTTTTCTACGGAACCCTAAAAATATCGTTAAAAATGGAGTTAGTCTTCGCGTCATCTAAACAATAGTTATCACAAAGACAATATTGCGCCCGTTATCGGGCGAGTCGTGAGGGTGCTAACAGCTCTAATGTGTATCCACACTTCTCGCCTCATTTCACAGCTGTTAAAGTTTCCGAAAGGACCCTCCAATTTAAATTAAAAGCACTCAAATTTCAACCCAGCACGCAACGCTACTACAGCCCTTGTATATAAATTAGACATTTGGATGTATTAGCTTCGACTTATGTTAGATAACTAATACATATATGTAATAGAAAACATCTGATGAAATAATCGTGTCATATTGATTACCTATAGGTGTCCCGTAAGTCCGTACCCAGAGGTAAATATTAATTGAATTAGTTAATATGTGCCGGCGATATAATTTAAAAAGGTACGTTTTTTATACGTAATACTTTCTAAGTTTATTTAAAACTGATAAAAGATAGAAAAAATTAATAGGGCATAAATTATAGGGTATAATATTCTCTATAACTTTTATCTAAAACATTTTTCTCTAAATGGCACCGTTTCAGAAATAATTTGAAAAAAACCGCCATTCGGGGTTGAATATCGAATTTTTTTATTGCAGATTACTATTTTGCCCGAATTTACCTATATAAGTAAAGCAGGTATACAGACAAACATATCTAAATCCATCCTCGTCCCCATCCCATGCTATTAGGGCTTGAATATCGAACTTTCATTTTTAATTGAATATTAATTTGTCAGAATTTACTTTAATATCATGAACAATTATGAAGATAAATATATCAAAATTCCCCCCCCCCCCCCCCCATTCCCATAGTTAAATTATCGTAACTGATATTTGTCTTGTTAAGTACCTAATTTTGCCATGTTTCATTCGGTGAATACAAAAAAAAATATTTTCAAATTTTTCCACCCCCCTAACAACTTAGGGGTTAAATTTTGGGAAACACTGAAATAATTGTTTCATTATTTATATTGTACAGTATGTTCGATAAGTTTCAATTAAATGCGAACAAAAAAAATAATTTTTTATATAAACTTTGACACCCTGTTTTAACCCCGTAGGGGTTGAATTTCGAAAAATCCTTTCTTAGTGGGTGCTTACATCATAAAAGGAAGACACCTACGAAATTTCACGTTTCTAGGCCCAGGGGTTTGGGCTGTACGTTGATATATGAGTGAGTGAGTGAGTGGTTAAGGACAAACTCTTTTATAGATATAGATTTATATACGAATATAGTAAAAATTACGTATTATAAAAATTATAATAGAGATTGTAGAAGTTAATCAATTGACAGTAGGTACATGTTTGTTAAAACTGATAGTATTTTTTGATACAAAATTGATCGGCAACTGTAATTTTTATTAAAAAATCTCCGTGTACAAAAAAACCTTATGGGTCGTGACTTACAGGACACCTGTATGTATTTTAATTTATTTTTGTATTTAATAAATAATAAACACGACATTACTTATAGGTATTTTTCCGTTATCTTATTTATAAGGATTTTACTGACGCAAAAATAAGTAATTTTTTTTTACTTATAGTTATAATTCCTCTAATATTCGTTTAAAAGATATAAATGCATAATAAAAATAATTATAAATACGTCGTAAATATTTTCATTTAATGTCATATAATAATAGCATTAAAATGCCATAAATATTGAATAAAAGGGAAGGTTTTTTAAGCCATTAAATAAGGTTTAATTTGTGATATAAGATATTTATTGATACATACGAGTTAATTAACTCACAGTTGGTAGCACTGGAAATGGTCTACTGAATTCATTATGATTATTAATTAAATTGTGGTTGTTATAGGGGCATTTTTTATACAATATACATTTTTTATACAATATACATTTTTTATACAATATACATTTTTTTAAGAATAAGATAAAATTAGAGATTTGTTACTTTCTTATACAAATAGTATAAGTAAATATTGTAAGGCCGATTGTTTTTTAAATCCTGAATCCATTCTGACTATTTTCGCCATGATGTCTGTGTGTCTGTCTGTCTGTCTGTAGACGCTGTAACTCAAAAACGACAAATCGTAGAAGGGTGAAATTTTATACTTAAGATTAATTTTTGCCTGGGAAGAAAATTTGATATTTTTTAAAACGATCTTTCAACCGGAAACGGATGTTTACTGAGGTTAATTTATGAATTTTTTAAATTATTTTTGAAACTGTGCATATTAGAGGAAAATCATACATACTATTATAACTTATTATTTATGTTCTGTTCATTTTTTTGTAAAAACAATTTTTATTTTTATTTTAAATAATTTTTAAAATCGTTCATGACAGAGTGTCATGGGACTTTCTTATACGTATTACAGAGATTGAACAGTGTACGTGTTTACCGTAGGTACCATGGAACTTTCTTATACGTAATACTGAGAGTAAACAGTGTGGGTGATATTTAATAATTATTTTAAAAAATTCTTTCTAACTAAATCATAAATGTTGGAAAAAATGTATGGGGAATAAATGATAGACAATAACATATTTTTGTTCTTAAACTTTCGCGGTTATTTGATTTTATAATTGTTTCATTTTTTGGGTTTGTCCCGCGTCGCACTTGTTCATTGTTCGACGTTTCGACCATCGTCTCGTGGTCTTCTTCAGGTCATATATTTATAGTATTGACAATGTCAAATTAGCATGCGACACTGGCGGTCATTTTGCAAACTATTCAAAATGGCCGCAACCACGGACAAATTTCAATGTTGACGTATTGAAAAATTCAGTAAATTACTGTTTTAATTTGTATAAACAGTAATATCAACTCCGTGTTGTGGAGAAAATGGAATTTTCGGTCGGATATAGAAAAGCAAGCTTATTCTCATCATGTTTTGTACAACATAAAAATTTAACCTTCAATTCGAGCATATAATAAAATAAAATCTCCACAATATTGAATTAAATAGATGTTTTTAGAGTTTTTACATATTTATAATCATATTGTAAGTTTTATTTAATATATCTGATATTATTTTGTGTAATAATATAATAATATAAAAATATTTCCAATGACATCTGTCACATTATTATCATATTATAATTATCATATATGTATATCTTATATATATCATATTATCTTATAAGTAATATTGAAAATTAGCATTACGTTGAAAGATGTACACGTTTTTTTTCTATTACATATCTTATTTATTCTCGTTTATTGAAATACAAATGAATACATATTTGACTTCATTATTATTAAAGAGTCCAGAATTAATGACTTCTTGCCCTTCGCGCATATTTCGCGTTGTAGGAGTTGCTGCAGTGTACCTGCACAACTCCTCCAGCGATACAGTTAACATTACAATGATTGATATCACTTCTCTTGCGTAATTTGTGAAAAATAGTTAATGACGTTTTGTCCGTGGTTGCGGCCATATTTGTTTCGGAACACTAGCGCCACCGTTCTCGCGGTGTTATTTTTCTTTCTCAATAGCTGTTGTAAAAAACGTTGACATTTGCTATAATAAGCATATAATAAGTAATTAATTAAGTGTTGCTCGGCGACAGTACAAGTGCGACGCGGAACAAACCATGGAACAAACCCAAAAAATGAAACAATTATAAAATAACATATTTGTCATTTTTCATCTGAAACATTTTTCCTTATTTCAAAAATAAATCGAAAATTAAAAAAAATGATAAGAGTAAACATCCATTTCCGAGTTAGTTATTTTGTTCAACAAAATTCATTTGATACATAATGTATAAAACAATATTTCTATAGTTTATGTCCCATTCATTTTATTCTATCTTTTATTAGTTTGTCAGAAATATCTTTCAATAAAATAAAAATCACGTACACTGTTCACTGTCAGTATTACGTATAAGAAAGTTCCGTGACACCCATGGCAGATTTTTTTGTTTTAATAAAAATATAAATAAAATTTTATTTAAAAGTTTATTAATAAAATTCGTGTTACTAGAAAACCTCCCCCCCCCCCCCAATATAGATTTAATTCAATATCAATAACTTTATCTGACATATACATCATAATTGATGAAAATGAATTCCAAACGAAACACGTTTCACCCTGTATTATTTTTATCCGTCCCTGCATTGACTTGGGGGTGATGAAAGAGTTGATGGGGCTCTTTGACCTCTCCACCCCCCCCCCCTCCCAGATTCTACCCTTTCTATCACAATATGACTGACAGGTCCGCTAATCGTGAATGCTGCTAATTCATATTGATCACCTTAGCTACAGCTACCCGGTATTGTCACATTCTAATGTACCTTATTCAAAGAGTGGGAATGCAGTTTTATAGATTTTGTGTACATACACTGACAATGAGTTGTTTTGGAAAAAAAGTAAATTTTTAAGAAAATAATAATATTATACGTGATTTCACTTTTTGAGAAAAATTCGCTGATCAATAATCTTTTTAATTTATTTAGAGCTGTTGTTTGCAAGATATTAATTAAATTAATATAATTTAAATTTTAATAACTTAAAAAATCGAATTTTGCAATAAAGGCATAGGTGGGCATTAACTCGTTAATCCGTTAATCGTTAATTAACGAAGTTAACAAAATGGTTAACGGATTAACTTTTAAGTTAACTCAAAAAAATGTTAACGCTTTTGTTAACTTCCGTTAAATTCAACTTCCGTTAACTTTAGTTCGTTACATTGGTTGTTTGATGAAAAGTACATAACAAAGTTGTCGAAATAGTTAAAAAAAAGTCTTCAAACGTTTTGGATGGTTAACTTTTTAATGGATTAACTTTAACTTTCGTTACATTTTCAAATTTTCGGTTAACTTTAACTTCCGTTACATTTTCGGAATTTTAACGCTTTAACGGTTAACGAAGTTAACTTTTTTATTAACGGATTAACGATTAACGAAGTTAACTTTTCGATTAACTTTGCCCACCTATGAATAAAGGGTAGTGAGAGAGATGCACAATATGGTAACTAGTTCGTCCATCCGGAGGACAATTATGTATAGAATAAGTGAGAAAAATTTCAAACCGATCGGCAAAGCCGTTCTCAAGTTACAGTGATCACCGACTTCGAAAACATGATATCGAGAAAAAGCGCACAGTTGCCGCTTGCCGCTACCTGCCTACTTGAATACATTAGAGACGGCTCCGTTCAAAGTTATGTATCCCCATAAATAATGGTCCGATTTATCTGAAATTTTTAGAGAATAATTTTGAAATATTCTACTTTGAGGAAATGCAATAAAAAAATTGGTTTAAAAAAATTCTCACTTTTTTTTTAAATTTCATCTGACTAGTTTAAATAACTTTCAGATTTCCTTATAATATCTAGTATATCTCTTTAATTCTTGGGGAGGGGTCATGACCATTTGACCCCTGTTCCTGATACGCCCCTGTGAAACTCTCTATTCATTAATGAAAACCGCAATAAAATCCGTTCAATAGTTATTGAAAAAAAAAACGTTTACAAACAGATGGGTAAAATAATTTTTTTGTATACTCTGCACAATAAATTACATAAAAAAGTTAAAATATGAAAAGATATTGAGAAACGAACTAAACCATCATAAAGTAGAGTATATTTGCTCCATTTAAGAATAAAAAAGTTTTTAAAAAAGTTAATTTTTGACTAAGTTACAAGCATTTGAAAACAGGCTATTTTCTGGTGTTCCCTTAATTAATGTGCAGAGCTGCAGAGCATATATACAAATTTTGTTTAAGGTTGTTGTTCACTAAAATCGATCACTACAGAATTTGTTAAAATTTTAATATTGTGTTAAGTAAGCTAGTTCGCATTTGTAAAAAAAATTTCTGGTCAGTTTACCATTTCGTTTATTAATTATAAACGTGCAAAGTTGGCCTCTTACATTGCAAGCATAGGGATCAACTTGGAATTCGATATTCATTTAATTCGTGTATTAAAACTAAACGTCAGATTTTAACCAAAAACGGATATGTTATAGATTGGTAATTAAGGAATGTGTATATAAAATTTTAGAATGATTTACCATCTCCTTAAATAATTATTAATTTTTAACTTTGATAAATTCCTGAACACATGACGTAAATATACGATATAGCAACAGCGCATTCGGCGTGATCTTTGAAATATAAAAACGTGGTATTGAAAACTGACGCGCGTTGTAAATATCAAGTGATTATTGATTACATTTAATGTTTTTATTTATAATAATAATAGTTACTATTGTTATTATAATTATTACTATTGTCAGCAACAGTAATAATTATAATATTGTTAAAAATGAATCTTTTATTCTTGTCTAATATTATAAATTGTTGCCAGATCTATTTGTTCTTTTTTATCGACATATCAAAACCCTGTAGTTCATGCTAAATTTCGCTAGATGCCACGACTTTCAGTGAACAACAACCTTAAAAGTTTCTTAACATTTTTGTATGTATAAGGCGTTGCAGAACGGTGGTTAGACTGTGATTGATATGTGAAATAATAAGGCGCACACGAGGGAATCGATCGGACATATTAGAGTTTACATTATGTTGACGTAAAGATGGAAAAGATAACCCTGTCCGGGTTACTGCTGCCAGCTAATGGAAGGTCTCGATTTCATGCAATCGACAACTTAGACGTTTTATTGTGTTATCGGTTATTAAGTGTTCTGCAATACCAACACACACACATACACACACACGCACACACACATACGCGTTCGTAATTCAAAAATATTGTACGTGATTTATGTCTATAGGATTGAAAAAAATCAAAATACTTTTTTGGAAGAAAATCGCACAGAAAAAAATAATTTGTCTATGTGTTAAAAAATGTGATCAATGTAAAAAATACGTGATCGATTTGGTTGCTTGTTAATATGATAATTTTTTACCAATATGGAAATATCCACGTTTATCTTATTGATAAATGTATTTTATTATTAACAATGTTCTTATCACGGTGAAAATTTTGTTTCATATTGAAAACATATATTTTAAATACAAAAAAATACTTAATAAATAATATCACTGAATTTACCATATCGAAAATTGCACATTCACTAGTTGGGTGGTGTAAAAAATATTCACACTGATAAACATTTATTAATACAACCATTATGTTTAATCTATTTGAGAGTTTCGTTAGTAGGTGTAATATATAATTTATTAATTTGACAAATGAAAAGATTTCTTAGATATATTTTTCAAATGAATAAAATATCCTCAATAAAAATTTTTATTATTATATTGAGGAAATATTGTTATATTAACAAGATAAATTTATTAAGCATTTATCCCTCTCAAATTTTCAATAAGATCGAGTTTTTTTTCTGTGCTAGGCAGACAATTTGATCAAAATAGTATCAGTTACTTTTTTAAGTTTTTACTTTCTCATACTCAAATGTCCGGTATCACAAATAAGGTATTTAACTTATATAACAGTTCTCTTGAAGTTTCATGAAGATTTTGACGAGTTTCACGCACGCATTGTATGTAAACACCAAACAGTGGTTATATTATGATAATTTTTTTGTACGGTCAGTCGCAAACTGTGTTACAATACGTTGAAGTGTCACTGCTCTAAATTCCATAGCACACTATTACAAAATTAATACCTCATTTGAGAGTGCTTCATAGCTAGTAAATTTTTCTAACCTCTTTATGATACCCGACATTAGTGTCTTTGAAGAAAAGTTTCTACTACGAGAGAATTTTTTAAAATATTTATATTTGAATTTTTCTAAAAAATGTTTTAAATAAATAATTTAGAGAATATTATTTATACTTAATAATAAAATAAAGTCCCCTCCGCGTCTGTCTGTCTGTCTACTTTTATTAACTAATTAATAATTAAATGAGATTGTATTTTATCGAAATATATGAAAAATTTATCAAAAACCAAGAAAAAAAATTGTCCTGATCGAAAATTTAATTATTTGTTACTTGCATATAATTTTTAATAGCTCAACTTTTCGAAAAAAAAATCGTAATCTACAGACCTGGGCCCCTATTCTCGAGTTCGTACGACTTTTTCTCATTCGAGATTACTAAACTAAAACTAAAAGTCACTAAGTTATTTACTAGAATCTCGATTGTGTAAATTATACCGTATTCTCGAATCTCGATGCGACTTTTTTCTATAAATATCGAATGAAAAATCTCGACTCATCCTAGGCATGCGAGATTTAAAATCTCGAACGAAAAACTCGAATCGACATATTCTCGAGTGAGCTCGAAAATAGGGGCCTTGCCATTGAATACTCAAGGATTCTTTGCTTATTTAAAAAAATCCATAGAGTCCGTATTCTTTAAGGGGCCATACCAGTGTGAAATTTTCAAAAAATCAATTTTTCTTTACCTTTTTGGAGAGTTTATAGTTTCAAGAATATTCTGTGAAAATTTCAAGGCCGTATCTCTAATACTCTCCAAACAGCAGCCTTCTAAAGAGCGACCGCTCGCAGATATGAAATGCCCAGGAGCTGACGTTAAATGCGTTTTTCTCGAAATGAGATTTTTCAAATTTACTGACATTGTAACTCAAAGAGCAATTATTCGATTTACTTGAAATTTGAACTGAGTACTCTTGAATATATGTAATCTACGATGAACTAGGATATTTTTGATTGGATTAAAATTGACGATTTGGCATTAAAAATACGACCATTTTATAGGCAAGAAAACAGGCTTTTTTTCATAACTACGCCATTTTGTTCAATTTTGATATTTTTCGAAAATCTTAGTTCATCGTACAGGAAATACCTTCCAGTTTAACGACATTATTTCATTTTTCAATTTCAACTACTCCATCGTCCGGAATCATGGCCGCAGTGCGGAGGAGATTTTTTTTTTGGCATCTTCGAAGACAGCGTATAAGTCACTTAGATATCGATATTTTTACGTGAAAAAATTATGGAATACACCTCTAATATAGCTAAATATATTCTCAATTTACCAAAATATTTCTTTGAGAATTTTTCTACCAAAAAAATTCCGAAAATCACCCAAATTTCCAGCGTTCACACTGGTATAGTCCCTTAATAAATACATATATCAACACATTAAAATCAGTGAAAAAATCTCTACTAATTTAAACTTAAGTATAGACTAAAGAATATAACATAATACCCCCTTATAAAAATATATGAATTCTATAAAAAATAAAAAATCTCACGAAATAATTCCAAATGAAATCCGCGACCCCGTCGAGATAATTCTAGACTAGAGAAACTTCAAAAAGGGTAAGAAATTGCAAATTTCACAATGTACACGATTTGAACAATGATATTCCAGTTAACTGAGCATAATAATAGGGTAGTCTTGGGATAAAAAAAACGTTTTTCGTACGAAATAAAATAACTTCGGGGTATTTACACCTTCTTTGTGTTACCCCTCCACACAATGCTTTTAAATTCACTCGGGAGATTATTTTAAACCCACCAATCTGACTAAAAGTTCTCTATTCGATAATATCTAAGAGGAATTCGCGTGCGTTATAGGGTTTTGAAATTTTTCATATTTTTTTAAATTAATTATTTTTTATTTGAAAATTTCTTAAACCAAGAGCATTTTATGTTAAAACCCATCAATCTTCCTAAAAGTTATATTCTATAATATTTATTAAAAGGAATTCGCGTGCGTTATATGGTTTTTAATATATTTTTTTTAATTATTTTTTATTTGAAAATTTCTTAAACCAAGAGCATTTATGTTAAAACCCATCAATCTTCCTAAAAGTTATATTCTATAATATTTATTAAAAGGAATTCGCGTGCGTTATATCGTTTCCAAGATTTTTCATATTTTTTTAAATTGTTTTTTATTTGAATATTTCTTAAACCAAGAGCATTTATTTTAAAACCCACCAATCTGTCTAAAAGTTCTATTCGATAATATTTAAGAGGAATTCGCGTGCGTTATAGAGTTTTGAGTTTTTTCATATATATATATTTTTTAATTAATTATTTTTTATTTGGAAAGTTCCTACTTAAATATTTCTTAAACAAAGTATTTATTTATTTTAAAACCACCAATCTGCCTTAAAGTTCTATTCTATAATATTTAAGAGGAATTCGCGTGCGTTATATGATTTTTAAGATTTTTTTTTTTTTTCATTTATTGATAATTTACCACTTCAATATTCCTTAAACCAAGCATTTTAAAAAATATTTCAAATAAAAGAGGGAACAAAATCGTTTTTTAATACATGTTTTTGATATGGAAGACATTTTCAAGGTTATTTTTATAATATTTATAATAATATTTTTGATAACAGTGGACAAAAATAAGTAATTTGTTTCTTAAATCCTTCTTTGTATGACTTATTCTCGTCTAAACATTTAACAAAATAATTAGACATTTTTGATTTTTCAAAAATTTTACTCGAAAAACAAAATTTTGAAAAAAATTGCAAAAAATCTAAAAATTATATTTTAATCTTATAAAACATGGGGACTTATTCAAAAAAAGCTATTTATTTATTTTTAGCTAAAATTAAAATTTCTTGTATAACTTAAAACTAAGTAGTTGTAAGTTAACTCTCACAACTCAAAGGTGCTCAACACAGTAAAATTATAAAACTTTTTTATAAAACTGCGAGCACAGCTAGTATAGTTTCTATAACGCACGTGTAAGTATACATGCAAATGTAAGATTTATGCGTATGTAAAATGTAGTAGCCTGAAGTGAAGTAAATCAGACAAAATGTCGAGGGTGAAATCACATTTTTTAGTATAAAATCTACGTTTATGCACCCTATACAGATAATGCTCATGAATAAAAAATATAAACAGCCTTTGTTAGACTTTATTCGTAACTTGGTAGCAATTTATTTCTTATTGGTATAATGCATTAATTTATTTAAACTGTGCTATAAAATGTGTTATATAGTAAAATGTCGAAAGTAAAAAAAATGTACTTAAATATATTTAGCAGGGCTGTCACGTGTACAAAATGTTATTTTGAAAATGAAATTTTTTAACAATTTTTTTTCTGTTCAGATTCGCAAATATACTGCCAACAGTTTTAAGAGCAAGGTATACTGTTTGGGCGGGGGGGATGGACTTATTTTTTGTAATTCTCATGAATTTGGGTTACTAATAAAACAAGTGCCTCTTTATGAAATCATTTTAATTATCAAAATTCACAAATATACAGTGAATGATGAAAGGAACAAATTCGTTTAAATTTCAGGTAATTTTTTTGTGGAAAAACGCTCGGACCCGTCGATTTGTATTTTTAGTTGTGGATTTTTTGACATAAAAAAATTGTATACAGAGTGTCTCAAGAAGAAGATACGCATACAAAGTCATCATTGACTTTTTTAAATGGAACACCCTATATATTATACCATTTCTGAATTGTACGGTAAATTCTGAACACTTTTTGTACAACATAGCATAGCTCTAAAATCAGCGGTTTTTGAAATAATGACGTTTGAAATGTGTCTCAAGATGAATATATGCAGTCATCATTGATTTTTTTTAATGGAACAGCCTGTATATTATGCCATTTTTGAATTGTATGGTAAATTTTAAACACTTTTTGTTCAACATAGTATAGCTCTAAAATGAGCAGTTTTTGGAATAATGACGTTTGAAATGTGATAAATAAATAAGAAATTAATTAACTTTAATAATAAAACTTACAAAAGAAATAAGATTATCCCAAAAACCACTAATTTTAGAGCTTTGGTATGCTGTACAAAAAGTGTTTAAAATTTACCATACAATTTAAAAATGGCATAATATCAAGGCTGTTCCATTAAAAAAAATCAATGATGACTGCATATATTCATTTTGAGACACATTTCAAACGTCATTATTTCAAAAACCGCTGATTTTAGAGCTATGCTATGTTCTACAAAAAGTGTTCAGAATTTATCGTACAATTCAGAAATGGTATAATATATAGGATGTTCCATTTAAAAAAGTCAATGATGACTGCGTATCTTCTTCTTGAGACACCCTGTACACAATTTTCTTATGTCAAAAAATCCGCAACTAAAAATACTAATCGACGGGTCCGAGCGTTTTTCCACAAAAAAATTACCTGAATTTTAAACGAATTTGTTCCTTTCATCATGAACGCACTGTATATACACTAAAATGAAAAATTAACGAATCACTACATTTTTCAAATATTTTTAGGTGTTTTTAAATAGCTGGAACTTTTTGAAAATGTCGTAGAAAATTAAAAAAAAAACTGTTTTAAAGTTTAAACGTTCTAGTTTTTTAATCATTTATTAAAAATTTTATTATTCTTCAAGATAACCTCCTTTTTTAAGATGAAACGCCAAAAAAATTTTTTCAATAAATTATATTAATTTTGAGAGGCTCTACAGGACATGAAAATTTTTTTCGGTCAAATCTAATAAAAGAATGTTGTAAATCAGACTTTTTAATTTAATTTTTTTTTTTTTTTTCATTACTGTACGATTTTTTTTGACCAAGTTATGTGCAATCAAAGCAAAAATCATATGTTTGTCTTTGAGCGCTTATAACTAGGGAACGAATAATCGTAAAAAAAATTTAAGGGTAGATTTGGAAAGCTGAAAATATTTTCTTTAATGCTCTTTAGTTATTCATTTGATCAAAAATTAATTTAATAATATAAAATTAATTTGAAAGTGACAGTAATCCGTTAATTTTGTATTTTAGTGTAGTTTGTTTTTTTAAATTATAGACTTTTATTTTCTTTATATTTTTTCTCCAGTAATGGACGAAGTAAAACCAGTAATGATTACAAAATGATAAGTACTATGACACAAAAGTTATAAAATAAATAATCGTATAAAATTGTAAACAATGTAAAGCAGATACTATGGTAATATAATAACACTGGCCGACAGCCATTTTGCTGCAGGGATACAATAACTTTTTAAGGGTAATTTGGACACGCTGAATCCAAAAATGACCACCGTTTTGCTCAATCAGCTCTTGTTTTTGCGGTATATCAAAAAACATGTTTTTTGCTATTTGCAAACATTCAAATTCGTATATATATATTTTAAATCAATGACTTCCACCAATTATCATTCAGATGGAAGCTATGGGTCCTAATTGAACTAAAAACCCTTAAATTATATACATTCATAAAGTTATTCCATTCGAAAATCATGTTTTAAATGAATGAAAATTGGCGAAATGGTACTAAAATCAACTGCGCGTGACAAAATTTAGTAGTTCGGTCATATATTTTTTTAAATACTTCAACCAAAGATCATTCGGAATGCAATGGGTCCTAATTAAACTATAAAGCCTCAAACTATACACATTTTTAAAGTTATTCCCTTCGAAATTCATGTTTTAAATAAAGAAAATTCGATTTTTTAGCCATAATTCGGCAATTTTCAAATTTCAATGCGCTGTTACATAAACAATTTTTGTCCAATTTTAATATAATTTACTAAAATTGCTTTATATATCTTCTTTATTGTGTTAAAATTTTAACGTAATCGACTGAAAATTGGCAAAAAGGTATTAAAATCAACCGCCCGTGTCAATGTTTGGTACATAGTTCGCTCATAACCACTCCTGGCGTTAAATAAATTCTTTGAACAAAGTTATTAATTAAAATACGTATTAATTTGAGTTTCGAAACGAAAATTAATAACACTGTTTTACAAAATTAAAAAAAAATCATACAAAACGTTCTTGCCCATAAATTAAAAAAAAATCATTATGTGTAAGAAAAACTTCTTTTCAGCGATTATCTTGGCATAGTAATTATTATTTTCGAAAAAAATATATGAAATAAGTAAAAATTTATTCATTACTTTGTTCACAGAATTTATTTTACGAGCCATACATACGCCAGGAGTGAAAATTACCGAACTACCAATTTTGACACGCGCAGTTGATTTTAATACCATTTCACCAATTTTCATTCGATTACGTTGAAATTTTAACACAATAAAGAAGATAGATAAAGCTATAAATTTAGTGAATAACATTAAAATTGGACAAAAATTGTTTGTGTTACAGCGTTTTGAATTTTGAAAATTGCTGAATTTTTGCTAAAAAATTGATTTTTTTGGGTTTAAAACATGATTTTCAAAGGGAATAACTTTATGAATGTTTATAATTTAAGGGTTTTTAGTTCAATTAGGACCCATAGCTTCCATCTGAATGATAATTTATTGAAGTCATTGATTTAAAAAATATATATACGAATTTGAATGTTTGCAAATAGCAAAAAACATATTTTTGCTATACCGCAAAATCAAGAGCTGATTGAGCAAAACGGTGGTCATTTTTGGATTCAGCGTGTCCAAATTACCCATAAAAAGTTGTTGTTTGCCCTGCAGCAAATAAAAAAAAAATTTTTGTCGGCCTGTGTAATTAATAAATATATTACACTAATAATGTCCACCATTTTAACACTCATTGGTCGATTGTCATCCAATTAAGCTGTTTTACAGTTAAATGTCTATAGCAGGGGTTCCCAACCGGTGGTCCGTGAGGGGTAAAAAATGGTCCTTATAAAAGATTTCAAAGTTTGAATGAACTTTGAATTGTCGGCGATCTTTTTTTAGGTCTTTAATGCACAAAAAAAACTAATTTAAAAAAAAATTAAAAACGAAAAATTAAATGTGAAGACCTTTTTTAGCTTTTCCATTTCAAAACTATAAACAAAAAATATTTTTTAACCCTGCTAATAATAATAACATCAAAGTGGTCCCTAGTCAACAAAAGATTGGGAACCACTGGTCTATAGATTGATATGCAGTAATGGCAGTAGTATAGTTATCAAATATTAAAAAATATTTCTAATTAGTACATTTATTAGTACATTTTATTAAACAAGTATTGCACACCCAAGCAGGCTCTGCTTGGAAGTGTGTTCTATTATCGTGCTAAAATTTTTTTTCGTATATAAATTGATAAAATGAGCATTATATCTTAAATTTCTTCTGTATCCCACTTACATTTTTACATTTTGTGATAGAAAACATTACAGTCCCCATTTATACTTAGTTTAATATCGATTGGTTTTAATTTTCTGTTATAAAAATATAAATAAAGTTCAATTTGTTGATTTAACCCCCTTTTTTGATAAAAACGCCGAACTGCAGGTTACAATTCGAAATAAATTTGCACAAATCCTTTTGAATTCACTTCATCTATTATCAGAATAGAACCCTATTAAAACTCAACAAAATTGAATAACTAAAAGTAGCGAAATTTACAGTTTATTTAAACAAAAATTCATATTTTGACAAGAATTATTTTTACAAATAGAGTATAGCTAGGAGAAGTTCAAGAAACATACGTTAGGCGCTAGTGTCGCTATTTCTTCATATGCCATTGCAAATTACATGTATTATAATTATTATATTGTGTTAATTAATATATAAATACATGTACATCGATACGTGCTGTATTTTAATTATTTTATTCAAAGCCAATCAATCTTTTTAATCAAGATAAAATCTGGTAAGTTTGCATTTTTAAAACAAAATAATCTGCCGTGTGCCACAGGACTTTCTTATACGTAATAATGACAGTGAACAGTGTACGTGATTTTTATTTTAGTGAAGGATATTTCTGACAAACTAATAAAAGATAGAGTAAAATGAATGAGACATAAACTATAGAAATATTATTTTATAAATTATGTATCGAACGAATTTTGTTCAAACACGTACAGTCTCTGTAATACGTATAAGAAAGTCCCATGACACTCATGGCAGATATTTCTTCTCTGTTATGAACCATTTGAAATGTACTTAAAATCGAATAGGTATAAGAAAGTAAAAATACTCTTACTCCCAAACGACTAATGACGGAAGGCTAAAATTATATATTTAAGATAAACTTTCATCTGGGAAGACATCCACCTTATTTTTATAACAATCACTAAACCGGAAACGGATGTTTATTCTTGTAATTTTTTAATTTTTTTTAAATAAGACAAAAATGTTATAAATAAAAAATGTCGAGTATGTTACTATCTATAATTTATTCCCCATACATTTTTTTCCAACACTTATGATTTAGCCAGAAATATTTTTTTTTTAAATCTTTATTTAGAATAATCTATACTGGTTGCTGGGTGCTTTGACCGTACGGATCACGACTCATACCGTCATGTCGCACGACGACCACTGCAAACTAAATGAAATAGAGTATACAGTGTTTATTCTCAGTATTACGTATAAGAAAGACCCATGGTACCTATGGCAAACACGTACAGTCTCTGTAATACGTATAAGAAAGTCCCATGACACTCATGGCAGATATTTCTTCTCTGTTATGAACCATTTGAAATGTACTTAAAATCGAATACTTTGTAAAAAAAAAAAAAAAATTAAATTTGTTTTTTTTCGAAAAAATGAATAGAACATAAATTATAGATAATAATATTACCTACAATTTTCAACTTGGCCATTTTTCTCTAATTCGCACTGTTTCAATGTAATTCGAAAAATTCAAAAATCGCTGTAGGTAAACATCCGTTTCCGGTTGAAAGATCGCTTTCAAAAATAGGAGGTTTTCATCCCAGGCAAAAATTAATCTTAAGTATAAAATGTCACCTTTCTACGATTTGTCGTATTTGAGTTACAGCGTCTACAGACAGACAGACAGACAGACAAAAAAAAAGACATCATGGCGAAAATAGTCAAAATGGATTCAGGGAAGGTTAAAATTGATAATTCCATCAAAATCCGGATTTCGAAAAAAATCGCGATTACTATACTTACTTATACTATATGTATATTTCATATACATAGGTATAAGAAAGTAAATATATAATATATAACCTAACTTGACTTTTTTTAGATAATGTATGTTTCATTTTAAATGCTAGACATCAGGTGAACACAGCTGTTATCGCTGCAATATGTGGATGTATTTATCTTTTTAATTATTATTATTAATTAATTTATTTACTTTATACATTTTACAAAAAAAATATTTTATATAAAAATTGTAAATTAAAATGATTGTTGTTTTATCACAATACATCCTAAATTTAAATAAACACGGTAATAATCGATTGATATCAAGATTCATTGTTGATTTTCTAAAAAATCTTAATGAGTGATAAACTTCATATTATATATTTATATAATATTCATTACCTCCAATATTTTTTTCAAACATCCTTTTAAGTTTCACCAAATTTATTGTACCGTATTTATTTGATATTATAAGTTAATACATTTTTTTAAGTTTAAGGGGTGTGCATTTTATGGCCTAGCCATAGTATTTTGAAACTTTATTGCTTCCTCGCAATATCGAAGATACGAGAAGCTTCGTTATCGTTTTAAAACGAGAAAAAAAATTTGTTCTCCGATTTCAAAAATTTTATTTTATTTATCCGTTTCAGGTCAAGACAAACACTTTTTGTTCCATGTCTGTCTGTCTGTGTGTGTGTGTGTCTGTGTGTGTGTCTGTGTGTCTGTGTGTCTGTCCCCCAATCCTTGTCACACGCTTAACTCATGAACCACTGAACCAATATTGATGAAACTTGGTTGGTTGGTTGGGTCTGGCTTGAGGACGGTCCCATTTCAAAATAATTAAAATTGTGTGTAAGGGGGAGGGGTGACATCCAAAAAGATTTATTTTTTGAAGATATCTCAAGAAAGACACATGTTACGTGAAAATTGTATAGAACCTTTTTTTGTAGAGCATTCAATTCTCTATAATATAGGTCACCTACTTTTGTTGTAAAATATTCCCTTCCAAAGATCTATCTCAATTTGACTTAAGAAAATCGTCATTTGTTTTTTTAAAACTGCTATTTACTTTGACATATTAAATGTCACTTTGACGTTTTAAATGTCATTTTGACATTCGTATAGCAGAAAAATAATGATTTTGATTGAAATTGTCAAAAAATTCAAAATATACGACATAATAACCAGGCGCGTATTAAGAAAAATGTAAAATTTAATTTTTTTATTAAAATCGTATGAAAATTAAATGGTTAACCAATGACAGACAGTTCATCTGAATACTTTATCGGTTTTTATTTAAATTGTTCAATAATTAACTACCTTTGATGAATTTAGCACGAGGAAGCACCGTGCATTTACAAGGCAGAGTATCTTATTATTATTTCATTTTATGCTAGGATGTTTAAAAGATCTAAACCAATAAAATACAAAACACAATTATAAATCTGTAGTAAAAAGAAAGGACAGAAAAGACAAATAATTTTCTAATTTCTCGAAGTTGGGTTGAAACTGTAGAAATCTACTGTGGAATTGGAAGACAAATTCCACTGTAGATCAAACAAACGTGTTTTATTAGTACAGAAACACAAATAAAAAGTACTAAATTGATTTCTTTGACAAGTTTACTCTATTTCCAGAGAAATTACAAAATGTTCACATTTTAGAAGGTATGTTTAGATTTTTTAAATTCAAATTATTAAATAACTTATTATTTGGGTAAGAATATTTTATAGGGTTGGTAACCCTTATACATTTCATAGCAATCATTCAATTTTTAAAGAAATATTACTATTTGACGTAGTAATCTTCAAACGGTCCAAAATATTGTAAAATATTGTAATTACTAAAGTTACAATATCAATTAGTAATTATTGCGTGCAGGATCAAAATCTATATTTTTTGGTATAGTTTAATTTGTTATACCAATAAACAAATATACTATTAATATTACACAATTGTATTGTCTTAATTGAAATGAAATAATTTGTATAGCACTTTATTAACCCTGGATGGGTAGACGTCAAATTTAAGCCGAAAAGAGTAGACGTTCGTAAAATTGACTACTACTATATAATTTTTGGTTTTCTAATAAATTTATGGCAAAAAAAAGTTTTGCTTTTAAAATCTTTTGATTTATGTATTTTCAAAAATACCGAAATACGAAAGATTAAAATATAAGCTTAGTAATATAAGTTTACAGCGAATCGACAAACGAAAGAAAGTATCATTGGATCAAGCATTGAGACGAATGAGATCTTTTTCACATTCACAGCATATCCTTTTACGTACATATTTCGACTAAAATTTACGTAAAAGAGTAGACCTTCGTGAAAGATACGATGTGACTTGTCGATCTATGGCTCTCTCTCTAGAAAAATAGCAAACACTGACACCTGTCCTTGGCAGAGGTTGAAGACGAACTATTAAACGAGGCATATCTTCCCGCTCGGCTCCCCACCCCGTCTTGATTTCCCTGTAGAGGGCGTTGTGTAAATGTAGTCGTAATTATTACGAACGTCTACCCATCCAGGGTTAACAAATAATTTAACTTAAGGTTATAGGTCTAGCACACTGTAAAAAAATATTTGGTTTCGAAAAATGTTGTTTTTAATTTATTTTCCGAACACATGTACCTACATATAATGGAATATTTTACTTTGTTAATTATTAAAAGTAAAAAAAAAGTTTAATTTAATTTGAAAATTGAAATAGACAGAACGGTATATAATATGGTAACATGTACTAATTTGTACAATCATACAATGTAATGGCAGAGCTAGTTTTTAATTATTTTGAATAAATTACACGTGAGTATATTTGTTTTATAATTTTTATAGTATTTAAAAGGGTTGAAGTTTCGAATAATTACTTTTTAAAACGTCTCTATAAAGCCAATTGTGTAGAATTTCGATAAGTATTGAGCACTTTCGGCAAGTTCTCTCATTTATCGTGTGTTAAAAACTCTATTTTTAATATCCAATTACTCAAAAACCATACGTCCAATATTTTAAATAAAAATTAGTAAAATATATGAGTTATCCCATAAATAACATATATTAAAATTTTAGACTTTTATCTATACATTGCTCAAATGATCGAATAAACTTAAGGTAGTTGGTCCGTAAACATGTTTTCGTCAGATTTTGTTTAAATTGCACAGGAATATTCCCTAGATTAATATCTGAAAAATAGCCCATTTTTATTAAAATTGACCATCTCAAAGTCATGAAAAACGATCTCAAAGTTTCTATTTTTAACACAGCTTATATGGACTAACCGTACAATAACGTCACGTTTTATTAGATTAAATTTAAACGTAGCGTCAGATTTTCATAAAAACTGACATGTTGTATATTTATATGAAAGAAAACAGTATACAAACAATTGGAATTATTGACCATCCCGTTATTAAGATTTAACCAGATTTAACTACCAAACCATCACATAAATTACAGTATTGTTGACAATGTGGCAACAACGTATTCATTTGATTATAGTAAAAAATACACGAAATAATGAAATAATTTTTTACAAAATATGATAAGTGGATTGAAGGGAATTATAATCGATTTCATTAATTATTAATATATTCTGTGGTAACTTAGATGATAAAATATAATCATTTGACAAATAGTTAATAGTAGATAATGTACAGCGTTGCCATGATCATTTCTCTAAATTAAAAATATGTACTCATGGTCTAATGTGATCACATTATGATGGACCAACTACCTTAAGAAAAATAGTGTATTATAAAAATTATGACGGAGATTGTAGAAGTCAATTGACAGTAGGTACATGTTTGTTAAAACTGATAGTATTTTTTGATACAAAATTGAAATTTTTAATCGGCAACAGTAATTTTTATTCAAAAATCGATTCTGTTTCTCCGTGTATACGTTAAATTAGTTATAACTATAGTTATAATTTTTCCCAGAAATACGTTAAATTAGTTATAACTATAGTTATAACTAATTTAACGTATTTCTGGGAAAAATTAAAAAAACATCAAGAACTAGCCCAAATTTCTCTTAGCAAAGATATCGTCAAAATAAAATGATCTATTTAATTTGACATTTGACAATAAAAATGGCCGCCATCAAGTTTTATATAACGGACTTCTTATGCATTCATTAACTCTCCTATCTACACAGAAAAAAAACTGTATTGGACCAAGAAAACCTTGTTTTGTTTATAACGAAAACAATTTTTTCTTAAT
Source organism: Sialis lutaria (assembly GCA_949319165.1). Classification (NCBI taxonomy): domain Eukaryota; kingdom Metazoa; phylum Arthropoda; class Insecta; order Megaloptera; family Sialidae; genus Sialis; species Sialis lutaria. Next base: position 36,584,884 of record OX439233.1, read on the forward strand.
ATAAGAAACATACTCTTAATCCAACTACGTTATTCCTTCGTTCAAGAATACTATAGTTGGTTTAAGAGATTATTGCTTATCTTAAGAAAATATTGTTATATACAAAACAAGGTTTACTTGGTTTGAGAAATCCCTTCTATCAGTGTAACTGTATACTTACATTATCATAGCCTTCTGACTAAAATGTATTTTACCTGATGAAAAACATTTAATTAAAAATTTAAACCAACTGATGAATTGCAAGAATCCACCCCATTCTGGTAGATTCTGTATAGCAATAGCAACACAAATTAAATTATACTGACAATAAAGTAAAAAAGTTCAATGGAAAGAGAGATAAAGGCAGGAGGAGAGAGCTACTGCAATAGCGCCGTTTTACAAAAGACAATTACAAAATCAAGAATGCGATTCACGTTAAGTCGCAGAATTAGCCATCCGAATCCGATACAAACCAGGCGGTTTATGGGGGTGTATAAGAGTGTATGTGTGAGTGGGGGGGGGGGTTATACATGTATCAGGACCGTCTGAACAAGTACTAGATCCGGGCCTAACGCCCCAATCTAGCTTATTTTGAAACACAAAAAGGAACACTTATGGACTAAACACTGTATCTATTGTCAAAGCCTTCTAGTTATTGAACTTTTTTTTCTTAGGAAACTGAGATTCAAACTTATTTTGAGTGTTTCGTAGCGAAAACACAAAAAGGAACACTTATGGACTAAACATTGTATCTATTGTCATACCCTTCTAGTTATTGAACTATTTAACTTACGCCCAGTATTATCAACTTTAACTAAATGCTCCTTTAACTAACTGTCATATTATCAACAGATCGAAGCATAACACATTTAATTAAATAGATTTTAAATTATCTGCAATATTTATTTACAACGTATATTATGTCTATTTTTCATTGAGAGCTTAAATATTGATTTAAATCAGGCTTGTCCAACCCGCGGCCCGCGGGCCGCATGCGGCCCACGAGCACATTTCATGCGATCCGCAAAAGATTTTAAAAAAAGTAATATATGAAAATAATTAACGATATCAGGTAAAAAAAAGGTCTTCAGATTTTTTGTCATATAAATTATACAGGGTGTCCCATTTTAATCTATCACCCCCCTAATTTTTTTTATCTATCAATTAAATCAAAAAATGCTTCAAATAAAAGTTGTTTAGTTTTGAGGGGGGCCCAAAATGGCGTTATTAATTTTTTATTTTTTGGACGTCTTCATGGCCAAATAGGCCCAACTTTTTTTTTCTAATGGAAACCTATATTTTTTATTACAATATCTTATTGTTTGGAAAAAAACAAGTAGCTTTTGTTTCAAAAAAATTTTTGTATGACTTCATTTTTTTTAATATTCAACAAAATAATTTTAGATTTTAGAATTTTACTAATTTTTTACTCGAAACCCATTAACTTTAGAGGAAAAGTGTAAAACACAAAAAATGTTTATTTTAATATGATATAACTAGGAAAATTATTTCAGATTTTTTATTTTATTTTTTATTTGCTTTAATATTTTGAAGATCAAAAGTTATCAAAAAATCCTGATATAATTATCCTAGTTATATCAGATTAAAATAAACATTTTTTGTTTTTTACACTTTTCCTTTAAAGTTAATGGGTTTCGAGTAAAAAATTAGTAAATATCTAAAATCTAAAATTATTTTGTTTAATATTAAAAAAAAATGAAGTCATACAAAAATTTTTTTGAAACAAAAGCTACTTGTTTTTTTCCAAACAATAAGATATTGTAATAAAAAATATAGGTTTCCATTTGAAAAAAAAAGTTGGGGCCTATTTGACCATGAAGACGTCCAAAAAATAAAAAATTAATAACGCCATTTTGGGTCCCCCTCAAAACCAAACAACTTTTATTTGAAGCATTTTTTTATTTAATTGATAGATAAAAAAAATTAGGGGGGTGATAGATTAAAATGGGACACCCTGTATATATAGTGTAGATACAGAGATATAAATTAATTAATTAAGTCAACCAAAAAAGGCCCTTAACAATTTTTTTCGCTATTTTTTGCGCTCTGCGGCCCGCGAAGGTCAAAAAGTTGGACACCTATGATTTAAATCACGTTTGTAATACACCAAATTTACTTTAAAGGAGCATTTAGCGCTAAAAAAGCTTTAAATTGGTTGATAATACCGGGCATTAGGATACTGTTATGAGATTTGGCATAAATGTAGTAAACGGTACAAAGATAAAATTATTATTATTGGGGACTAAATATAGGCTACAAAATTTTTTTTTATTCAATACTGTCGAGTGGGGTACCAAATTAAAGCTGGCAATTCAAGGATTTTTTTACTATCGAAATATTTTGCTTATATCTCTTAAAGCAGCGTGAAATCTGTTTGACATAATTTTAAATACTTTTAAATATTATTTACCAGTTATTAATTAGTATCTAACGACCTTATTTGTTTTTCTGTCAGAAGGAGGGGGGGGGGGGGGGGGCATTGAAAAATAATTGTTCAAAAAAATAAAAAAATAATAAAAACTATAATTTAAAATTATAATCGAAAATATTTAAACGTTACTTACTGCACTGTTTTAAATTGGTTCTTAACTTCGCTAAAGTTTAAAATATATTTAATCTGTTTTTATTTGTTTTTCGTGCAATTTTAATTAACTAATCGAATAAATTGAAGAAAAAAAACTATACGGTACAGGAAACTTATACGCGATGCTTAAATCGCATTTGACAATTTTTTTAAACATTATAAATATTATTTAATTTTGATTGTCTGCTTAATAAGTATGATATTTTCGTTTCTTTTATGCGTAAATATGATAAAATAAAAACTACTGTACGGGACACTAATACGCGATGCTTGACTCGCATTTGACAATTTTTTAAAAAAATATTTCGTTTTTCCTATGTGTAAATATGATGTGTCCGGGGTTCTGAAAGGTCCTAAACCGATCCTGGTTTGTTTATATCGATAGAGACTGGGTTGAAATCCAATCTTGATTTGATATTGCATTCCTTCAATGACAGCAGTCACTCGCATTGTCCTGAGGGTTTGAGACGACGATGTTTGTTTGACTTTCTTTGTTTAACAGTGTTCTTTGACCCCCCACCCCTCAAACTCACCACCCAACAATCACCGCAACTCTTTTATTATTCCTATCAATTGTTTTACTTCATTTTAACAGAGATTACTGTCTTTAAATTAAACATTTTTTGTATATAGACATTGAATGATGGGTCAGTCCGCGGTGACAGTCGTGACATTTCAACTCGGATTGGAGTTCATAATTTCTAAATAATACTAGTAAATAATATGGTTTTACCTTTTTTCTGTAGATCTTAATGCAATACATGTATATTGAAAGAATAAAAGGTCTACAGTTATTTTACAAAAAATTGTCAGCGTTCAAAGCTCTGTGACGGTTGTGATGCCAACTATTGCAAGTTTTCCAACCTCTATCCAAAAACCCGAAAATTTAGCGAAAATATTGAAGTAACTTTATAATAATCATACTTTAATATGTTACGAATAAATTATTTTTTAGTTACACAAGAGCATCAGGTAAATACGTAATCTGTTTAACTGGTTATTACCTAATAAACATTGTGACGGGTGTGACAGAAAATTGTGACGGATGTGACACGTTGAATAAAAGGATACAATAAGTGTACTATTTGTGTGTTTAATTGCTTATTGATATCATGAACTAATACTTATAACAATTATTTATCAAATACATCAATAGACTCATTAAATTTATAATAAATGCGGTTACCCTTAGTCATTATTGTTGGTGAGGGTAATTTTTTTTTAATTCGGTCAAACGTCACGTTTGATATGTAATTGTCAAAGACTTTTAATAGTTTGCCACGAGCGTCACTTATTGTCAAGTAAGTTATTGCGATTTCACATTATTTGTTGTCTTTTTCGAAAAAAAATTTTTTTAATTTTCTTTTGGTTTATGAAAATTGATGTTAAATAGCTTGTTAATTTTATAGTTTAGTATTCATTTTCGTAAAATATTTTTTTAACTATCTGGTATTTAACCAGATTATTTTTTTCTGTGTTGATTCTGTCATAGCTTAATTAAGAAATTCATATAGTGAATATCCATCTCTTTCTCTAATTCTGTTTTAGAGAGATAGGTACAGTATGATTACAAAATTTTTAGATACTTGAAATAAAAATCAGAAATCCGATTGTGAAAAAGTATTTGAACCATTTACAAAATTGTATGTGTCTAGGTGCGTTATTATATTCCGATACATTTTGTTACAAATCGATTCATATTTGATAGAGGGCGGGCCAGGCTCCGGGCTCCGGGCGATGAGAGAAAGACACTGAAATTGGATATTCGCTTTTCGTTTGATCTCAAGTTATATTCGAATTTACAGGAGTGAGGATTTTGCGCTGGCGGTTATAAATATTGAAGTCCAATAAAACTTGTTACTTAGAATTTCGTGGCGAGGGAAAGAGATCAAAGAAGGCGCCGCTCTCACAGTTTTATGATTGGAACATGCGCAAAACACATATATTATAAATATATATACATACGTACAACAGTGGCGTATCCGATGGGGGAGTTAAAGGGTTATAAACCTCCTCTGATATGCATACACTGCCGTGAAAAAAGTCTGTAGACACCTGTGATTTTGAATGTATAAATATATACATATTTCAGTTAAGGGGTTAGGTGTAGTCAGAATTTTCAAGAAATCGATTTTTGGTTTTTGCATTTTTGGAAGCTGCTACAACGGCTGAAGAACTATTTTATGGCCCAGGAATAGTTGACTCGGTGTAAGTAATTAAATAATACGTATATATTACTTTACGTAAATTGAGTGTAAAACTTTAAATGCGTTTTTCTCAAAATTATGTTTTTTGAACTGGTGACCACTGTAGCTCGAAAACCGCTCGGTAGATTTTAATGAAATTTATACAGCTTTTTGAAAACATGAAAAATTAGTGCCTGATCGAAGGATTTTTTTTTTTTAAATTTCGATTTGTTATAAACAATTAACTGTTGGTTTTTTCCCCGAAAATCTTGAAAAAAATTTCCTGAGGGTGCCATTTTGTTAATTTAAGGGGTTACATGGGTTTCGTGGGTTCAAAAAATCGATTTTTTTTGTTTTGGCTTATTAATTTCTACAACATCTCAAGAATATTATCCTAAATTTTCAAGTCGATCCGAATAATAGTTTCGGAGATACAGACTTTGGAAGGTGTGCGCTCCAAGTCAGGTATAGGCGCGCTCAGGTATAGTGAGCAGCTGCTCACTATACCTGAGTATAGCGAAGCCAGAATCCGTCATCGACAGGAGCAAAATGATGCCCTGGACATTGCAACTGCTGCAGGATCTTTAGTTTATGGCCCAGGAATCGACGATTCACTGTAAGTTACAAAAAACATTTTTTTCCACTTTTATTGTTACTTAAAACTTTAACGCGTTTTTCTCGGAACCGTGTTTTCAAAGTCGGTTGTCAAATGTTCTCGAAAACTACTCAACCGATCTTGATGAAATTTTACACAGGTGTTTGAGATACAATTTACTCGTGCTTGGACGAAGGATTTTTTTTTTCAATTACAACTATTTAAAAAAATAAACAAAATGTCAAGCAAATTTGACCGAAATTTTCATTTTTTTGGAAAAATGTCTGCTAAAATTCCAATTTTTACTTTTTTTTTCTTTCCTTCGTTCAAGCACGAGTTTATGGTCTTAACTAAAACACTTATTTTTGTTTTTTCATTTTATATGATCCTGTCAGGAGTTATGCTGACAACGCGGACGCACCTTTTTTTCGAGGGGTCACCGGAAATGACGTCACAATGGAGGAGTTTTAATTATTTTTTTTTGAAAATTTCAGAAATTATTCTTTAAAGATGTATCTATAAGACAGAAAAAAGTTTGAATTAAATAAATAATTTTTTACATAGAAAAAAAAATATTGAAAATAGGCCTTTTTTTACCCGACGAAACCCATGTAACCCCTTAAGAAAGAAAGAAAAAAGCTTCGATCAGGCACTAGATTATCTATTAATAAAACTAATTTTTTTTGTCCGATTGAATTTGGATGAATCTCCAAGGATAAGTGATGGTCACCGCAAGGAGCTTCGGTTGGAACTGGATCAACAGCCATTACTTTTTAAATTATTAATTTTTTTTCTAAAATTTCTGTCAAGTCAAGTCGAAACCTTATTTAATGATTCTATGTTTTTACTTTTATAAAATAAAATAATTTACTGACAAAAAAAATTATTTAAAATTGTCATTTTTTCATGTCTCTGACTACACCTAACCCCTTAATAAAAATAGCGAAAAGAATATGTTTACTCGCAGTCAAAATAGTAAAAAAAACAATTTCTCAGTTAGCTTGAAAGACACTGTGCGTCAATACTTTCAACTTGAGTAAACCTGATCTTTCAGGTGTATAATTCAAAAATTTTCCTTAACATGGAAAATTGTAAATGCTGTATTTTAGATATGCTAGGAATATTACAGAAGTTGTAATTAAGTACTCTTATCAACATTTAAGATTTTTTATCAACCATTTTTGCAGTTTTATATTTACAATAAGCAAAAATCTTTCGACACTCATTTTTTTACCGTCAGGAAGTTCTGAAATTGCTCCAACTCTAAAAAAAATTAAACAAAAGTTATTAACTAAACAAACAAAATAATTGTTATATGGTATTTTTCAAAAACTAATCGTTTTTCGTAATATTTCTTATGGTCAAACAATTGCTCCCAAATTGCTCCAAAATGCTCTCTACTTAGTTTTTCAAAATTATTAATATTTTGAAGTCAAAATTTAAATTTAAATTTCACACTTTAATTGTTGCAAAACTGCATTAATAAATATGCAATATGGCAATGTTTTGTATAGGTCAAAAAATTGCTCCTTAATTGCTCCTCATGTATCTGAAATTGCTCCAACTCTAAACAAATTTAAACAAAAGTTATTAACTATTTTCAAAAAAAAAAAAATCCTAAAATGACATTTTTCAAAAACTAATCGTTTTTCGTAATATTTCTTATGGTCAATCAATTGCTCCCAGATTGCTCCAAAATGCTCTCTACTTAGTTTTTCAAAATTATCAAAGCGATATTATTAACACGTGCCACCGAGAGATCGAATATTAACACGTAAAATGCATTTGATTTTTTTCAATTTTTCTTTAAACAGCTGTATCTTTGTGAAAATTCAATGGATTTTGATGTTCTTAAACGCATTTTAAAGCTGACACTTTCTAGTTTTTTAACCTTTGATTCGATTTTTTTTATCGCATCCCACTAAGAAGTGAAAGAAGCCTAAAATTTAATAATTCAGGATAATTCAAAATTATTATATCAAAGGAATTATTTTGAGCAAAAAACATGTCTCCGAAAATTTTTCGTAAGACAGTTATAGCCCTCCAAAGTTTTTGTCCAAAATTATGTTTTTAGGGGGCTGTAATTAATAAAAATTAAAAATTGAGGTAAATATTCTTAATATTTTTCCAAAAAATTTCACCCCTAAAATAAAAACTGCTCTAATGCGGTGTTTACACCGAAAAAAACAGCAACACGGTGTTTTAAGGGGTTACATACAGTCAGAAGGCCAAAAAAATGTTTTTTTTCAAGAATTTTTTAAAAGAAGTATTTTAAATTTATTAATGTAAACATTTGTACACATATTATGGTAACTTTTATTTGTATTTTAACATTTTTTATTTGTAAAAATAATAATTTCGAAAGCTACTACAGCTGTTCTCCAGGAGGTCCTCTCAAAAAAGGCGCCTTGCGCTGACCACGATATCTCTGGACTGGATCATTTAAAATAAAAAAACCCAAACGAATTTCGTTAAAGTAATGTATAATCTTGTACTTAATCGAAGGAATAAGCAAAATAAATTTTTTTCACAAAATGGCGGCTTCTCAAAAAAAAAATATCGATTTTCGACAAAAATTTGACCTTAAATTGTTTATAAAAAAAATAAATATTTATCGGTGAGATAAAACCTTCGATCAGTTAACTAAAAAATATTCTTAAGAAACTTGTGTTAAAATTTGAGATTGATCGGTTTAGCCGTTTCCGAGGAATAGTGGTCACCGACTTTGAAAACGTAGATTTGAGAAAAACGCGCTGCCGCTCCGACCTCCTACATTCAAACGCTCTGAGACGTCTTTACAAATATGCGTGTAACTTCGAAAATAATCGCCGAATTGACTTGAAATTTTGTGTGTGTGTATTTAAATATCTGTACATTACGAAAATGGAATTAAAAAAATCGATTTTTTGAAAATTCTAACTGTATATAACTCCTTAACTCCGGCCTCCTACTTTCAAACGCTCTGAGACGTCTTTACAAATATGCGTGTAACTTCGAAAATAATCGCCGGATTGACTTGAAATTTTTTTTGTGTGTACTTAAATATATGTACATTACGAAAATGAAATAAATAAAAATTATATTTTTTGAAAATTCTAACTGTATGTAACCCCTTAAAACACTTCGTATTTAAAAATGTATGGGGTTTATTGCACTTTTGTAAAAAATACAAAATTATTTATTTTGTATTTAAAAATGTTGCGTTTTGTTTCTTCGGTGTTAACACGGCATAATAAAATTTTAAAAACTTTTGTTCAATTTCGCTATAACAATCCAAAATAAAAATCAATGAATAATTGACACAATATTTTCGTACACCTTCAATAAATTTGATAGAAAACGTAACCAATAAAAATTACTTAAAACGTGGTGCAAATCTTAATTCTCATAAAAAATCAACATCGCTATATCAGGGGTAGATACGCCTACTAGAAAGAGACACAACTATCTTCTTAACACATATCCACAAAGTCCATCCTTGTTTCTCATGTATAGAATTACCTAAACCATACGAGGCGTTAGAATGAATTAAAGCAGTGGCACTCAACCCAAGGTTCTCTCATGTAAAATAAACAAAAAATAATAAAACGGGTAAATGCGTGTTGGGCACGCACATGATAGGGTTTCGTAGTCATTCTCACTACGATTTAAAAAAATTTCGTGACTGAAGGGTTAAAATCAAAAAGTCATTAGACTTGTATTATTGCATTTTAGGAGACCTATCAAATAACACCCCAGTCAATGGGGTAAGTGGAAAAAAATGTGAGTTCACTTTTCAGTCTATAGAAGGGGGGTCTAAAATATTTTTAACAGTGTTCGTTATAATTTTCAGTGAAAGTACTAATTAAAAGCTACATTTTGTATTTTTTTCAGATTTTTTGAATTGATAGTTTAAAAAATAGAGGGGAGGGATGCTTTTATAAAGACTTTGAAGAGCAAATACATCGTGATTGAACGGTTAAAATCAAAAGGTCTTAATACATTTTTTGTTGTATTTAAGGAGACTTTTCTAACGATATACCACTCAATTGGGTAAGTGAAAAAAAAAATTTAAAACACTTTTCATTTTATAAAAGAGGGGCCAAATTTTTTTTTTGCAAAAATCGTATCATTTCTGTTTTTGGGACATAGATCTATGACCGTATACCAAATTTCATCTTATTATGTCAAAAGTTTTAAAAGACAGACGGCCGGACATGGAAAAACTATTAGGGTTCCTAGTTTTCTACGGGATCGCCCGTTCATTGCGTAAGATTTTTGACCCCCCCCCCCCCCCCTACCTCTCATAAAACCTAATAAAAGGTATTAGTGACCTCTCTTACTTTAAAAAAATATATTAAATCTTAACCCATTACTTTCCGACTTTTTATTTCTTCGAATTTTTTGATCAAGTTCTCAAGAAGTTGAAAATATTACTAAAAAGTTAAATTCAATACAAGACATAATAATTATCAATCGTAGACTAGATTATTATCATGAGAACCCAATGTCATATTTATAGGACAGCACTTTTTTTAACGACGCTAGTCTGTATCTGGATTTATTGGGAAATTATTGATATTGTTATGCTTTATTTACACTCTCATAAGTAATATTATACAGGGTCCTCCAATAGTGCGCCGGCATTGTTTTACGCCCAAACTATTGAAGATAGAGTTTTAGGATAAAAAATTTACTATAAATATCGACCCTAAAGAATTTCAGGAAAATATTTTCAACTCCCTAAAACCGCTCCTTGGGGGGGTAGTTTGAGGAGTACATGCCCGTTTCTCAGCAAAATCAAATGGAATGGTATATCAAAAAATAGATATTTGTAAAGATCATAAAAAAATAAGAAACTTTAATAAAACAAAAATTTTTATACTTTCAATTGTTTAAAAAATATGGCGACTTGTTCTCAAATTTTAGGGTTTTACTAAAAGAGCTCCAATTTTGTTTAATATTAATGGAATTTTATTATTTTTTTAAATTCAGAAAGTAGAAATAATGAACTTTGTAAAGATGTATTATTATTTGAAATTTTAATAGTTTAAAGTGTCATACACGACATACCAGAAATTGAAAAGTTCAATTAGGGATAATTCAAAATTTTTAAATGCAATGGTATATCAATTAGTACTTTTTCTTAAAATAGATATGTAAATAAACAACTTTTTTTAAGAAAATTTAATATAAAAAAACAAAAATTCAGTTTTCAATTTTAAAAATTTAATTTTGAATTTTAAATTTTCGTAACAAAAGTCGTTTATTTACATATCTATTTTAAGAAAAAGTACTAATTGATATACCATTCCATTTGATTTTGCTGAGAAACGGGCATGTACCCCTCAAACTATCCCCCAAGGAGCGGTTTTAGAGGGTTGAAAATATTTTCCTGAAATTCTTTAGGGTCGATATATATAGTAAATGTTTTATCCTAGAACTCTATCTTCAATAGTTTGGGCGTAAAACAATGCCGGACGCACTATTGGAGGACCCTGTATATAGTTTCGTCAAATTAAAGACGCTTTACTACGTGAAAAAATTGTAACTATTAATGTCGACTATTTGGAAAAATATACACGGTTACTTTAAAAGTGTTATAATTTGTCATTGAATGAACTCTAGAATTCGTTTTAAAAATGATTGTAAGTAGAGAGACTTAAAAAACATATTAGTAATGTAAATCAAATTAACTACGTTATTATGTCAGAGAAAAAAAAAGAAAATATGATGTCCTATAAATAGGACTCTGGGAAGTAATGGTTTAAGGTTAAGATAAAACCTACACCCAGAATTCTAAATTAATTTTTATATACACAGAAAAAAAAAACACTGTATTGGAGCAAGAAAACCTTGTTTTGTATATAACGAAAACAATATTTTCTTAATATAAGAAACATACTCTTAATCCAACTACGTTATTCCTTCGTTCAAGAATACTATAGTTGGTTTAAGAGATTATTGCTTATCTTAAGAAAATATTGTTTTCGTTATATACAAAACAAGGTTTACTTGGTTTGAGAAATCCTGTCTATCAGTGTACATATTATTAAAAAATAATAATCCTTGTAAATTGAAATCATTAAGAACTTCTGTATAAAAATAAAGCTAGCTGTGACCAAAACGTGCACTTTTCGATCATCCATCTCTGTTTTATTCAGATATTATGAGAGCATCGGGACGCGCAGTGTGTTGAGGAGGCGTGGCATTTAGATAATCGATGCGATATTGTGATATCGATTACCTTATACCGACCATCACGAATGCATACAATACTAATACATATATGTACATTATATATAAACATCGTATATGCATGCTTTCTTGTGCTTTATTCATATAGACAATGTCAAATGTCTTACATCTTACATACATGTTGTTTTTTTAAATGAGGGGGTGGGGTAAAGGTAAAGATTTGATTTTCTATTTTTTTTAATGCAGAAGATACCCAGTAATTTTGATATTAACTCCAAATATATTCATTTAGTTTCGCTCAAAATTTCATAAATTTTTTGTTTTTCTTTCGCATAAATTTATTTATTGAAAATTCGCTTAAAATATCGTAATCCCTGTACTCGCAATGTTACATATTTTATTTTATTTTGACGATGTCTCGCTATCATTTTAAGATTTTGAATGGAACTTCTAATAACCAATTTTTAAAGTTTTTTTTTACAAAATTTGAGCTTACTCATGAATCTTTTAGTTTTTCCAAGCAATACCTACCTTAAAAAAGTCTAATTACCGATTTTTACGAACTTATATGACTGGTCCCCTTGATGTCGTTATCAATAAATGTGATCAATGTAAAAAATCCGTTATCGATTTGGCCCCGATAGAGGTTGTTTTGTTAACATGATAATTTTTTACCAATATGGAAATATCCACGTTTATCTTATTGATAAATGTATATTATTACTAACAATATTCTCATCACGGTGAAAATTTTATTTGGTATTGAAAACATATATTTTAAATACAAAAAAATACTTAATAAATGACATCACTGAATTTACCATATCGAAAATTGCACTTTCACTAGTTGGGTGGTGTAAAAAATATTCACACTGATAAATATTTCTTGATACAACCATTATGTTTAATCTATTTGAGAGTTTCGTTAGTTGGTATGTTAAATTATTTATTAATTTGACAAATGAAAAGATTTTTAGATAAACATGAAGATATATTTTTCAAATTAATAAAATATCCTCAATAAGATTTTTTTTATAATTAACAAGATCAATTTACTAAGCATTTTTCCATCTCAAATTTTCAATAAGATCGAGTTTTTTTCCTGTGTACACTCAAATCTCTAAACAACGACCATCCTATTAACGTATACGCTCCGAGAAACGACTGGCCAACCACTCCATGTAACGACCTTCACCTATCCCTACCACAATACTACCATGACTGCTATATTTCTGCGTGAAATTAAAAGTCACCAATTAACGTTAAAGTCGTCACGGAGGTGGGTGCCCCTCTAACCTACGTTGTTAGGAGATTCTGAATTACCAATTCCTACGTTGTTCGGAAACGACGAGTGTTCACCAATACCTCGCTTTGCGTCGTTTCGTTTTGCGTTTTTTCGAAGATGCGTCGCTGCTGAATTAGTACTAATTTTCACTGTGCGTCGTTAGATTTTCGAAGTTGCGTTGTTTTGGGTTCGAGTCTTTAATTTAAACTTAGTATTTTAACAGTTTTTAATTTAACCTCCAAACAAATTTCCAAAGCGATGTGTTTGATTGACGAAGCTATGGAGTTTTTTTTAAAAAACGATCATGACAGCGGAAGGAGTTTTAAAGTATTCCAGGCGGTAGCTACGAATATCAATTGCTACAAAGAAATTTATTTTACGTTGAAAAAGCAAACATTGGACCTTATAACAAACAACAGACAAAAACTATGGTTATGACTTATCAAATACAAATCCCCTAACCATAAAAATTTTAAGAGTTTAGACTTACACGTGTTTCAATAGCAATGCTATCATCATCAGAGTCCTAAAGACACTAACTTAATTTTAAAATAACTACGACTATTTATAGGCCTAAGAAATCACTGAACCAGAACTTATCCTGGAACGGTACTCGTTGACCATACTGGTCTGAGTCATTACTCTAACAAGGTAAAAAGGTTGGACCACAGGGGTCCGCTGTCGGAATTAAATACCTTACCCTTATTTTTGAAAATCTCCATACTTTCATAGCAATCTAAGTCTTTACTATTAGAAACCGCTTTAACTAAATTAAGATCTTGAATTCTGTGGTGATTTTCAAACATATGAGTAGCTACACTGGACTTATTTAATCTTAAATATTTTACATCGGCTATATGTTCTTTAAATCTTACATTGATGGCTCTTCTACTCTGACCAATGTAAAATTTATCACAATCTTTACAATTTAATTTATAGATTCCTGATTTGTCCGTTTTTAATGCTATTGATAAGATATGTCAGGTGCATTGTGCATTACATCTATTCTACTATACAAATATTTAGTTAGTTAACGTACACAAACATTCCTCCAAGTATTCAACGTACCACATATAACATATTCACCCTCGACTTAATTCTACATTTACAATACATATTCCTTAGACACATCAGATGGATTGGCAAACATGTATCTCTCTGTATGTGGGGGGTGTGAATGTATGTGTCAAGCCCCCCCCCCCCCCCCCACTGTATTTCTTAGCGACATTTCCGGAAATGACGTCATGTTACTTATCATCATCACCGGTTTGATCGGATGTTGGTGAGACAAGAAAAGTGAAAATTTGTCGATAATATTATAAATGTTGTGCTGAAGGATTTTGATTTAAACAAAACAAAAAATATATATATTGTAAATCTATATCTATAAAAGATTTTGTCCTCAACTACTCATTACAGCCCAAACCTCTGGACCTAGAAACGTCAAAATTCGTAGGTACCTTCCTTTTATGATGTAAGCACCCACTAAGAAAGGATTTTTTGAAATTCAACCCCTACGGGGTGTCAAAGTTTATATAAAAAATATTTTTTTTGTTCGCATTTAATTGAAACTTATCGAACATACTCCACAATATAAATAATGAAACAGTTATTTCCCCAAATTTAACCCCGAAGGTGTTAGGGGGTGGGGGACAAATTTGTAAAACATTTTTTTTATATTCATCGAATGAAACATGGCACAAGTAGCACAATTCAACCTCTATGAGAATGGGGGAGGGAGGTAAAGTTTTGATATATTTATCTTCATAATTGGTCATTATTTTAAAGTAAATTCGGATAAATTAATATTCAATTAAAAATGAAAGTTCTATATTCAAGCCCTAATAGTATAGGATATAACAGAATATAACAGAAAATGCTGTGAACCTGAGGACAGAATCAACTTCTGAAAAAAATTAACAGAAAAGTCTGTAGAATTTAAAATAAAGTAAATGAAAAATTACAATGACATACTGGTAAATTTTAACATATTAAAATTTATTTACTCTGAAAAAGTATTATACGCTATTCTTTAATTTAATTTCTTGCATATGAAAATTTCACGTACACTCTCTATAATTTTAATATGTTTCTATATTACTTTTCATATCTGGCCTATCGCCGTCATAGAAACTGCTATACAGTTTTGATTGTATTGAATTGTAGTAGACGTTCTTTTAAATTTTACCATGTCGGGTGTTCAAAATTTCTAGGATCAAAAATTTTTTAATCAATCTATGCAATTTTTTATTTTTTTCCATTCCTACGCATCGTAATAAATAAAAAATTGTTCATCTGACTTTTAATAACTCGTTAAATTAATTATTTAAGTTTTATAATTATTTTAACATACGGTACCTATAGTAATTTTTGATACTGTTGGTATGAAATATTACTACGTTACCGATTAATTTTTCACAGAATGAAATTTCGTCCTCCCGTTAACATGTTCTTTATGTTAAAAATTAACATTAAATTTTTTCAGAGAAGAAAATTACTATATTGTATTGTAAGTAGTTTGTATATTTTTTATGGAATATAAAATATTGCAGATATATACACATTTTACTTAACTGGTCACCGAATACTGTGACAGACACACACACACGCACGCGAGACGTGAATACATATATGTATGTATATATACATAGAAAGAGAAGCGACACATCCATACATTTGGCAAAATCGAATCCTATAGCGATACATTAAGGGTTCGGATATTGCT
Source organism: Sialis lutaria (assembly GCA_949319165.1). Lineage (NCBI taxonomy): Eukaryota > Metazoa > Arthropoda > Insecta > Megaloptera > Sialidae > Sialis > Sialis lutaria. The sequence goes on from OX439233.1 coordinate 36,600,436, forward strand.
TGTACTGAATACTGTATGAATCGGGTGGATGGGGTGGCTTGCCCGCCGCAGTAGTCGTGGTCGGCCACCCTTCTTTTCGAATATTCTATATCTGACAAAAACCGGGGGTTGTAGTGGTAACAAAATATGAAGGCGTCGTCGCTTGCTTGCTCTAAATCGATGCTAGTTGTTTTATTTTGTATTTATTAATTTTACTTTAAGTTTTAAACTTACAATCGGTTATAATGAATCGAAGCGACCAGTCATAATGGGTGGCCAGTTTCTGGAAAACCGGGAAAAGTCAGGGAATTTTGCTATACAGGGAAAAGTCAGGGAATTTGGTTGGAAGTCAGGAATTTTTTTATAAAAATGCAAAAACCACACAAATTCTTGCAAATATTTAAACAGTTATCTACTAAAATGTAAAAGAAAACATGTGTGACCTTTTTTAGGTTTTTTATCTAAATTTTAAATAAAAAACAGGGAAAAACGGTAAAAATTCTCCGGGAAAAGTCAGGGAAATTTGTTCCAGAGAAATACTAGTCATCCTGCAATAGGTATATATATTAAAAACGAGATTAATATAATTTTTGTTAAAATAAAAATGCAAAATACAGCAATCCGCCGCCATGTTAAATGGAACAATCAGAGCGAATGACGTCACGCATTAGTGATTGACTTTTATTTTAGACAAATATCAATTCCTCTTACAAGATTATTAGATACATTAGGGTGTGCCAAAAAAAGTCGATGGAGACTTTTTTATAGAATGTCAACCGTACTACAATTTTGCTTGTTAACATTTTGCCCTAACTCGGATAGTTTAGCTGAAAAATGCAAAAAACGCGAAAAATGCGAAAATTTGAACTTCAAAGCTCTGTCAAAAATCAAATATTGAATATAGAAATTTGACTTAACGGGACTTTTTGTACTAAATTTAATACTCAAAAAGATCCATTCATTCATTTTTTTCAAAAATAATTTTTTCACAGTTTGCAGGACAAAAAACTGTTAAAAAACCCCGTTTCCCATGTTATTTAAACGGGAAAACTTCAACTTCCGTGAAGGACCTCTTAAAATTGGAATTTTGAGCTCCGCTTTTAACAGGAGCTTTGTTTGGACATTTCCTGAGATATTTTGGGCTGAGAGCGAAAAAAAAAATATCGCCTTTTTTTGGCACACCCTAAGATACATACCTTATTTAAGAACTTATATAGGTACTTTGGAATTTATTTTTAACACACAAAATAATTAAATTATTGTCTAACTCTGAATGTTTGATTATTGTTGATAAGGAGTGTGACGTCACAACTCTGAAATGTCACCTGCGAGTGTTTTGGTGTCAAATCCAAAATTAGTTTTAAAAGAGTCAATTTTTGTGATTAAACCTTTATTTTCTGCAGAAATAAGTATTTTTTTGGAAATAGGAGACACGCAAGATCATCATAGAATAGTTTTTTTTTTAATTAATCATCATGCCTATTATATGGGATTCAGTTGGACTCCCCCCCCCCCCCTTTCGAATATGTCGATATACAAAATTAAACTCAATTGCGATAGATAAAAAAATAAAAAAATATATTAAATTACAAAACAAATTACCCCCTCCCTCGATTTTTTTCTGGATGCGCCACTGTACAAACATATAGGTATAGAACCACGCCAATATATCGCTACTGTCGTACATATCCATATAAGAAACTGTGGACGGTGAACAGTGAAGACATTTTAATGTGACAGGTTCGGACTTGGCCCCCAGGGGGGTTGGGCGGCGGTCGAACGACGGACGCCGCCGCAAGATGACGCACACTATGTGTGTGTGTGTGTGTGTTTTATTTGACAACATCATTACTACCGCAGCAGGTGTGAGACCGAATCGAAAGGTATCGAATTTTTATATATTTGACCGCATGTAATATCAATATTATATATGCAAGTAGGTATTTTTTTTTCAAGAATTTATAAAAATATGAGGGTGTGTACATTAGTTAAGTTATGCTTTTTTGTGTGGGGGGAGGGCACTGGCGCAAGCGGAGCAATTGCACCGAGCGGCAAATTCTAGGGGCGGCAAAATTAAAATCAAAACCAACATTACCACTTTTTTGGTAATATTTTAATTGTAATTTTTATGGTGGTTTTTATTATCTACTAGTGGTTACAAATCAGGGTTCGATCTAGGGGAGGGGGCAAGCGAAGCAATTTCCCAGAGCGGCAAAATTGGTAGAAAGATAAAATTAAAATCAATCAAATCGAAACCAACAATGCCATCTTTTCGATAATATTTAAACCGTTACTTTTATATTGGTTCTAAGAATAAAATTGTTTCTAAATTACAATTATTGTAATGTTTGTGTATGGTTTATGTTATCTAGTGCCATTGTAAGATAATGTTCACAAGTGCAAAAAAAAAATCGAAACATTTTTTTACTGATTTTCTCATTAGTTTGAAATATTCGTGTTGTATTTTTGGATTAGATTTTTTTTAAAGGGTGTAGCATTTTTTGGTACTGAGATATTTAAGTTTGAATGAAAAAAGTATTAAAAATCGATCAAAATATTGATAGAATAGATATAGAATATCTGAAAAAAACTTAAACTTTTTTCTTCTTGCAAATTTTCTCAAAAAATGATTCTTTTTCGAAAAAAAAAATGTTAATAATTAATTGACCAATTGGTACCTACTACCAGAAAATGAGTTTTTTTTAAATAAAATTAAGGTTCCTTAAAAATTTTCGCATAGGTGTATAAAGGGCGGCAAAAATCCTTTTTACCCGGAGCGGCGGAAAAGCTAGATCGGGCCCTGGGGCACTGTGTATAAAGCGTTACTTTCATATGTGTTTTTTTCTTATTGTTTCAAAATACAGTAGAATCCAGATATAACGACTCCGTTTAAAATGATTAACCGTTTTTAGCGACGAAAATGCAAACTCAAATTAGGTTTCATATAGACGTACACAGGAAGAAGAGTTTACTTAAACCAAGTAAACCTTGTTTTGTATATAACGAAAACAACATTTTCTTAAGATAAGAAATATATTCTTAAACCAACTATAGTATTCTTGGACGAAGAAATAATTTAGTTGGATTAAGAGTACTTTTCTTATATTAAGAAAATATTGTTTTCGTTATATATACAAAACAAGATTTTCTTGGTCCAATACAGTTTTTTTTTGTGTACTATGAAAACATATCCGTATAGTATGACTCCGGTTTAAGCAATCAACTGCTTATAGCGACCTATTTTGAAAATAAATTGTCCGGTTAGAACGACGCGCAATGTTATGTTTCCAATATCTACTATTTCCAAAAAAAAAATACCTAATTCTGCAGAAAATAAAGGTTTAATCGCAAAAATTGACTCTTTTAAAACTAATTTTGAATTTAACGCCAAAACGCTGACAGGTGACATTTCAGAGTTGTGACGTCACACTCCTTGTGTCAACAATAATCAAACATTCAGAGTTAGACAATAATTTAATTATTTTGTGTGTTAAAAATGAATGCCAAAGTATATAAGATCTTAAATAAGGTACATATGTACCTAATAATCTTGTAATTGTTATTTGTTGTCAATCACTTTTGACGTTTACTGATGCCTGACGTCATTCGCTCTGATGGGTGTTCCATTTAACATGGCGGATTGCTGTATTTTGCATTTTTATTTTAACAAAAATTATATCAATCTCGTTTTTAATATAAAAATAAATACATTTTTTTAAATCTTTTTAACCTATTTCATTATTTAAAATCATTATTTCAATGATACTTTGTTACTTTGTTCCACTCCATTGCAAATGGAAAAGAAACATTTGCAATGTTTGCATGCGCCCAAGGCGTCGTCACTAGGGGGGACAAGGGGGAGGACACACACACACACACACACACACCACATAAAGTCTTTCGGAAGTTTGTTTTTTATCCGTGTCCCGCGAGAGAAGTTCGGCCGCCGATGGGGGAGAAATGTTATTTTAAATAAAGAAATCCGATAGACATGTTTGTGAAACATCTTTTGTTGTTGTAAGATTACGACCCTACATTATAGAAAATATTGTATAACCTTATGTTTCCTCTATTCAATTTAAACAAGATTATTTTATTATCGGAAGAAAACGCAGAAACATTTTTTTTACAAAAATTCATAATTTTAACTTTTCTTACATTTTTTTAATATTTATTATAAAAGAGGGGGGGGGACTTATATCATTCGAAAGGCACTATGCTATAGATGTGTACATACAAAAAAAATATGTGTAAGTTGCCGTTTAGGCAGGTAAAATAAACGTCGAATTTTTATCATACAGCGTGTCCCATTTTAATCTATCACCCCCCTTAATTTTTTTATCTATCAATGAAATCAAAAAATGCTTCAAATAAAAGTTGTTTGGTTTGGAGGGGGACCCAAAATGGCGTTATTAATTTTTTATTTTTTGGACGTCTTCATGGTCAAATAGGCCCAACTTTTTTTTTCAAATGGAAACCTATATTTTTTATTACGATATCTTATTGCTTGGAAAAAAACAAGTAGCTTTTGTTTCAAAAAATTTTTGTATGACTTTTTTTTAATATTAAACAAAATAATTTTAGATTCTAGATTTTTACTAATTTTTTACTCGAAACCCATTAACTTTAGAGGAAAAATGTAAAAAACGAAAAATGTTTATTTTAATCTGATATAACTAGGAAAATTATATCAGGATTTATTGTTAACTTTTGCTCTTCAAAATATTAAAGAAAAAAAAATGAAAGAAAAAAATCTAATAATAATAATAATTTTCCTAGTTATATCATATTAAAATAAACATTTTTTGTTTTTTACACTTTTCCTCTAAAGTTAATGGGTTTCGAGTAAAAAATTAGTAAAAATCTAAAATCTAAAATTATTTTGTTGAATATTAAAAAAAAATAAAGTCATACAAAAAATTTTTTGAAACAAAAGCTACTTGTTTTTTTTTTTCAAACAATAAGATATTGTAATAAAAAATATAGGTTTCCATTTGAAAAAAAAAAGTTGGGCCTATTTGACCATGAAGACGTCCAAAAAATAAAAAATTAATAACGCCATTTTGGGTCCCCCTCAAAACCAAACAACTTTTATTTGAAGCATTTTTTGATTTAATTGATAGATAAAAAAAATTAGGAGGGTGATAGATTAAAATGGGACACCCTGTATAGGCGATGCTAGTTTTTTATTAATTTATCTTATTGAATATGATATAATCAGTTGTGTATGTGTGTGTGTGTGTGTGTCAACAGGCTCTGAGAGAGCTTCAACGGGGCTCAGGCCAACCCACATTTTGGGGACCCCATCCCCCCCCCTTCACCGAGCATAAGGACATCCCAAACAAATTTCGTACTGGCAAACTCTAATAATTTTATGATATTATTTTAGTATTCAAAATCAGGGATTTTTAATAAAATTTTCCTTTTTTTGCTTTCTACTTGTTCTTTTACCACAAGGTGTGTCTTTTTTGCAGTATATTTATGTTTTTTAAATAACTTCTGTTAAAAATAGTATAGTATCAAAAAATATGTAAAGTTCAAATAATTTTCAAGGTGCCGAGGCATCGTGTTTAATTTTGCCGCCCAAACGCTCCTACGTATCACGAAGTCGCCCGAACTTCCAAGGTCGCACGCAGTCGATGCTCAAACTTGCATGAACTTTCATCAACGCATGTCAGTCGTTCTTTTCTGTACTTAACTCACACACCTGTTTATTTTAATAAATGTAATTTTGTGTGTCTATATTATGAGTTCTAAAAAAAGCAGGAAGGTTATTTCTGTTGAAATGAAATAAGAAATAATTAGAAAGAGGATTTGACCCTGCAAGCCTCGGTAGACTCTCCTAAATCTGATTCTGACTAAAAAATAAAAAACGTGTGTACAATCTTTTTTATGTTAGAGTACCATATTTTATGCTACAGAACGAATTAAATTTTTTTACATAGTATTGTTATGGGAAAACGCGTTTCACTTAACGAACTTGCTCCCGGAACGAATTAATTTCGTTATGCGAGGCACCACTGTATTTTCACTAAAAACTTCCTTTAAATCAAAGAACAATTTACAACTCCCCAAACGACAAAAGTAAGTATTTATACATTGAGTAACAAAAGTACAATACATATCCAATAATGCCAACGCATTCCAAACAAAGAAATCGTCTTTTTAATCTCTCCAAAGCACTTTTGATCTTGAATTTAATTTTACAAAAAGCCCTGACTTTATATCTCTTTATGTGAAACAATACCTGATCCAAAGAATAGAGGGGGGGGTCATAAAGGTCGAACCAATCTTACGGTGGTACGCACATTTGCTTATAAGGGTAGATAAGTGTGCGGCTGCCGTCAGGGATGTTTTTTATGTTGTCATTTTCTACCCCTTGAGTCGCTAAACGAGGGTGGTGTTATCAGCTTTCTTATGATGACACCACTCATAATAGGTCGTGGAGGTCAAGCGATAGAAAATAAGAATGCTTTTTATTTTTTTATTGTATTTTGTTTATTAAAATAGTTTCATAATTGATTTTAGAATTTAAGGTAGTTGGTCCGTAAACATTGTTTCAGTGAGATTTTGTTTAAATTGCACAGTAATATTCCCTAGATTATTATCTGAAAAATAGCCTATTTTTATTAAAATTTACAATCTCAAAATCATGAAAAACGATCTCAAAGTTTATCTTTTTAACACAGGTTATTTGGACTAACCGTACACCAACGTAACGTTTTATTAGTTAAAATTTAAACGTAGCGTCAGGTTTTCATAAAAAAACTGACATGTTGTATATTTATATGGAAGAAAACAGTATACAAAAATTGGAATTATTGACCATCCCGTTATTAAGATTTAACCAGATTTAACTACCAAACCATCACATAAATTACAGTATTGTTGACAATGTGGCAACAACGCATGCATTCGGTTATAGTAAAAAATACGCGAAATAATCATATTTTTTACAAAATATAATAAGTGGATAGAAGGAAATTCAAATTAATTTCATTAATTATTAATATATTCTGTGGTAGCTTAGATGATAAAATATAATCATTTGACAAGTAATTAATAGTAGATAATATGCAACGTTGCCATGATCATTTCTCTAAATTATAAAATAATGTGATCACATTATGATGGACCAACTACCTTAATATCACTTTTTTTACTTCCATGTTCGAAGAAATGGAAGTATTCTAATACCGTCGAAAAATCGAGTTCGAGATAAGAGCAGATTCTGATTGTACTAACTTCCAAACGTAAAGAAAAGTTGATTTCCGCATGTGGCTGTGTGTCTGTATGTAGAATTTTCTTCCGTTCACTATAACTACTGTAGGTAAAGTGTTTGTCTCACAATCAGTGAGTAGGCAGTTTTAAATTAGCATTTCAAGAGCGTACATAGACAAAAAAAATCGATCTTATTGAAAATGTGAGATGGAAAAATGCTCAATAAATTTATCTTGTTAATATAACAATATTTCCTCAATATAATAATTAAAAAAATCTTATAGAGGATATTTTATTCATTTAAAAAAATATATCTTCATGTTTATTTAAAAATCTATTCAAATAATTTATTACACCAACCAGTGGCGGCTTTAGGGGGTGGGCGACCCTGGGCGACCGCCCGGGGCGCCAAGCTAGTAGGGGCGGCGAAGAATCGCAAAAGAATGAAAAACTTAAAAATAATGAGAAAAGAAAGATGCAACAATGAAAAAAAAAGCTCATCAGATTTTTTTGCGGTAGAAATTAATTATATATTGTTAAATATATTGTTAAAGCCAACTGCAATTGCTTTATCTTTCTTCTTTTGATTAAAAATACTTAGTTTCTTCAGTTTAAAAAATAAAAAAAATAATATATCAATTTATTTTCAAATATTGAATTTGAAATGGAAAAAATTTAATTTGAAATGAAAAAACTTGAATTAGTTGTAAAAAACCTATATTCGAGTCAACAAAAAAAAGGGTCTTCAAGGGGGGGGGGGGGGGGGCAAAAATATTTCGCCCGGGGCGCCGAGCTTGCAAAGGCCGGCCCTGACACCAACTAACGAAACTTACAAATAGATTAAACATAATGGTTGTATTAATAAATATTTATCAGTGTGAATATTTTTTACACCACCCAACTAGTGAAAGTGCAATTTTCGATATGGTAAATTCAGTGATGTCATTTATTAAGTATTTTTTTGTATTCAAAATATATGTTTTCAATACGAAACAAAATTTTCACCGTGATAAGAACATTGTTAGTAATAATATACATTTATCAATAAGATAAACGTGGATATTTCCATATTGGTAATAAATGATCATATTAACAAACAACCTTTATCGGAAGTAAATCGATCCCAGATATTTTACATTGATTACATTTTTTAACACATAGACCATTAACTTATTTTAAAATTTAAATATGTTATAATAAGTAATGCATATTGCTTCCTCGCAATATCGAAGATACGAGAAGCTTTGTGATCGTTTTAAAATGAAAAGAAAAAAATTGTTCTCCGATTTCAAAATTTTAACTTGATCTTTTCGTGTCAGGTCTGTTTGTGTGTCTGTCTGTCTGTTCCCTGAATCCTTGTCACACGTATAACACATGAAATACTGAACCAATATTGATGAAGTTTCGTTGGTTGGTTAGGTCTGGCTTGATGAGAGTTCCATTTCGAAATCATCAAAATCGTATGTAATAGGGAGGAATGACATCCAAAAATATTAATTTTTTGAAGAAATCTCAAGAACGACATATGTTACGTGAAAATTTTGTAGAACCTTTTTTGTAGAGCATTTAATTTCCTATAATATAGGTTACCATAACGTTTGTTGTAAAATATTCTACTCAAAATAATATGCAACGACCAAAAACATTTATTTTTCGTTCTAAATAAACTGAAAAATGTAAAATGATAAATATCATTGCAAGGAATTATTTTATTATAAAAATTGTAATAACCTTTTTGATAGTAAATTTAATGCTCTACAAAAAATATTCTATAAATTTTTCAAACAAAACGCATCGTTTTTGAGATATTTCGGAAAACAAAAATAAAAACAATAATGAGATATCATTGACCGTCACCTCCACCAGAAGGTGATGATTTTTATGTGGACTCATTTAACCCCAACTAAGAAACCTAGGTTTATTAAAAAAACGTTAAGTGGTTGATGAATTAAATACGTACAGACAGACAGACATTCATACTAAAATAATAAGTATTTGTTTTGACTTTTGACCTGAAGATGAAATTTTAAAATAAAATATATATTTTTTTACTGTATACATGTAAAATCAGTATTCCTTAATTTTTTTGTAAGTAAGTACATCTGTAAATAAATTCAAAATTCGAAAAGTTATTTTATGAAAAACATTGTAAACATGTTCTAATTGTTCATAGTTAAATAAAAAAAATAAAAAAAATTGTACCTACTGATTTCAAAAATCAATTTTAAATTTACTTATTTAATGCAAGAAACAAAAAAATCTAAACGTTTCTTTTTCTGATATGTAAAATCCATAAATAAAATTAAATAACACATGCACAAACATTTAAATACAAAAATAATCAAGCAAAATAATTTTTAATCCTTCTTACGTTATCGAAAAATCCAAATCCGCAAAAAAACAATTTAAATAATTTACTCGTCACATTAAATTATTTAAATAAAACAAGTGCAATTAAAAATACTGTCAACAATAGTTCCCTCGATCCAACCTCTACAGAGGTCTAAACGTAACTGTTGAATGCAAATCATGCCGGACACCGTAAAGGATGGTTGTACCATGTACCAATCACAGCAAGGGGTTTTAAAAAACTGCAGGAACTAACCCTTCTCTATTCTTAAAATCAACCCCTTTTTTATTCATTGATAATGTAAACATCATCGCATTACAATAAAATGTTATTCTTTTATCAGCCGTTAAGTGTTTTTTTCTATAACATGTATAATGTTTAAAATAATTTTTATTTTGACGTATTATAAAATTTTAATTTATTGTTTACGTAATTAATATTTATTCACTTATAAACACAAAAAATCACTTCACAAACAATCTCAACTATAAACGTTAACATTCCACATGTCGACTGAACAAAAAACTGATCTACGGTTCAACATGTACGGAAGGTGCTCTCCAACTGAAAGATTTAAATTCACCCTTACGTTTAAATAAAAGACGAATACTAAAAAAAAGGGTGGAATATACAAGATGGCTACAAATAATGCTATCTCTCTCCATATCGAAGACGTGACGTAAGGTTTGAATGTTTCGCACACACGTTGAATGTAACCGTAGGGGAAAATTTTGTGACGTAAGATTACAGTGAGTGAAAAAAAGCTATCGTTACCCCTCACAACTGATTTAACCCTTGTTATTTTGCATTATTGAATGGGTAACCCTTTTTTAGTCACTTACAACCCTTTTTTATGTTTTACGATCTCTGAATCAGTGGTAAATTACATTACGAACATGGTTTTGACAGTGATTTAGCATCAAAATGATAATAAAATTACATAAATAGTATTTTTTAACTGATTTATTTTATTATATAATATTATTTATAATATATGGGCCCTTTTTTACAAGTAAAACAAATATTTTTTAAAAAAAAATTATTTTATAATATATAAAATATAAATACATTTTTGTAAAAACTAACTTAATTGTTGTCAATTTTTTAACATTAATACCAACTGTTACATTTATTTCAACATTTAAAAAGTAATTGTTGTTATAAATTATGTTATTTTATTATTAACAATATTGCAATAATGAAAACAAAAATATAATATTTTGCAAATCATAGTTTGATACTGTATTCTAATTGTGGTATAGTAACCCTTTTAAAAAATCACAACCCTTTTTTATAAAGGGTTGCACCCTTTTTTGTCGCGTGGCCGGCAGATGGCTCTGCTATAGTAAATAATAAAACGTCAATGTGTTTGCTTATTTACATTTAAATGACAATCTTTATTGTATTTTTTGTATGATAAATAAATATTAATATAGCTTGTTATTTTGTTGCTTATTTTTGAACAACACAAAAGTCAAAATCAGTCAAAATCTTCACTTTAAGTTGAATTTCTATTTTAGGTTATGAATTGTTGTAAAAGGTAAATTTTTTCAATAGTATGCTCTTAGACGAGGATGAGACAATGGAGTAACGACATTTTTAATTTGTGGGGGGGGGGATTAGGAAATATAAAATCTATTTAATTTTCAAATTCTTAGCACAAATTCATTTTCAAAATATGCGTCATGAAATTTTAAAATATTATTTTTGTTCGCGTTGTATATTTTAATTAATAAAAAAAATTAGGAGGAGGGGGGGGGGGTGATAAATAGCGTCGTTAATTAAAATACACAATATTATAATGTCTATATACATTTTTTTGTCAATAATTTGAATGAATCATGACTGAAAAATATTTAATTTTAAAAAAAATGGGGTAGGGGGGGTCAACTTTAAAAAAAATCCTATTTTTCAAATAACCTTTCTTGCTCTTCTCTTTAAAAAATAATTTTCAGGCGCAATTGAATATATACTTATTATATTTTTGCATGACTCCTAAACTACTCTTCAGTTTGAGGGGGGAGGAGGGTCAAATCCCCCCCACCCACCATCGACAATTCAGTCAATACAATAATTCATTAAAAAAATCTCCTTTGTCCCATACCTTTTTTAAACCATTTATGTATTCTGTTTATAAGTGAATACAGCAACAAGTGCTACCTTAATTATATAGCATAACATTACAATACACTACTAATATTTACATGAATACAGGTACATAATATATTATGTATGCGATATTATCTACCCTTCAATTCAACCCTTTCACTGGTGGTGTCAGGTATTTAACAATCATACGCCTATTTAGATATTTAAAAAGGGTGTTCTGCATAATATTGATGAACCCGTTTTTTACATATTACAACAGCCTTTTATACACATAATTGATGTTAATGTAGATACAGGTGGGTTAAGGGATGAAAATATTAACATGAAAAAAAGAGCAATGTTCAAAGGTTTGTAACTGTGGTAAAAATAGTGATATAGAAATAATTTAAAGATTGAAATATGAACTTTTTAATGCTCTTTGCAAATTTAAATTTGATTTATTTTTTGCGGAGTTATGGAGATAAGAAAAAAAATATTTTTTTTGTGATTTTCGTAACTAGAATTTCAGTTTATTGAGCAAAATATTTTTTAAATTAATTAGCATATACTTAACCCTTTGTAGCCCCATGTGACATTTCTATAACAAACCTCAATAATCCCGCTAATATGCGTACCACTGAATAACTTATTGTTAGTATCAAGTAAAATTCACAGATTGCATAACCTATTGACTTGCGTATTATTACGTAACTATTGGCAGTAAGGCAGGACCTTATTAAATGAACAATTCACTAAATATGACAATATTTTACCTTATAATATGTATAAGGTAATATGTATAATATAATATGCTTTGAAAACAACCGATTAACTAATCGTGAATTATTTTACTTTGTGCAACCCGAGGCCTATATTGAACTGGGGGCTAGTCGTTCTATGGATCGTTAAATAGAATGTCGTTATATCGAGCGGCGAGTTGTAATAACAATAATTAAAATCCCCTATATTGATTTCTGGAAAGAAAAGTTACTGGAAGAGAAACAAAGTACAATATTTCTCCATTTATAAGTTTATATTTATCACAAACTCTTTCTGACAGTTGAACTTTGGTAATAAATTTAACCTCATCTCGATTGTAATTGTTACCGCCACTCATATCGCGATAAATTTGCAGCACTTGATTGAAAAACCGAGTCAAACTCTGATTAGCCAAGTCCGCAGAGACAATCACATGTTATGTTGGTCACAATGTGAAATAAAAACTAACAAACTATAGACGTTTTTTTTGTTTATAGTGCACAATGGGGTGGGCAAACTTTTTATGAGAAACAGCACTTATTTGAATTAGCTAAAATACATACATTGCTTTTTTTGATCTATATCCTTAATATAGGTATATAAAGCTCAACGTCTGTCTGTCTGTCTGTCTGTCTGTCCGTCAGTGCGCTTATCACTCGAGAACCACTTATCCGATTTACGTAGTTTCTTTTTTAATTCATAGGTACATTTTCTCGCCAGGTTATAGGCTATATTTTGTTACGTTAGGTAACATAACAACGAAGCAGTGACAATAATAGTAAATCAAGTCGAAAAAAATTTTGCCGTCGGCGTGCTGTTTTGCAATACGCTGCAATAAAGTCCGCGACACCATATGCCTAACTTTTATATTTAAGCCACAATGACTGCTTTTATGTTACAAAGAAAACATAAAATATTTGGGTTCTGTTTACATGGACTTATGACCTGCAAAACTTTAATCCTTATCGAAATAAATGATTTCATCGTCATAAGTACTTAATGTAGATATAATTTGCCTTTTACAGAATCCAATTTGGTCTTTTGGTTTAGGAAATAACGTGAAATATACATATAATAACATATTATTCGTGACAATTCGCGCGAACCAGTGCCGGATTTACCAATAAGCAAAAGAAGCAATTGCTTAGGGCACCCGACCATAGGGGGCACCATGATGGGGCATCATCGCAAAATTGGGAAAAATTTTGTTAAAAAAGCTAAAAAAAAAAGTCTTCAGAATTTAAACGACTAAAAAAAAAAAAAAGGTCGTCAAAATTACAAAACGGGGCCTTTTTATAATTAGTGCTCAGGGCACCACATAGGGTAAATCCGGCACTGGCGCGAACTATGATAAAGTGTCACGGGGAGAGAGGGAAGATACTGCGCTCGGCCAGCAGTTGTTTATTTTGTTTTCAATAATTAACTTTTAAATTTAAATAGAACAAAAATTGTTTTTACTTTTTGTTCTGATTCGCTTTTGTTAGGTAGGTAATTTAAGTGTTGTTTGGTTTTTATTAGAAAAATAACTAATCGTATTTATACTTAATTCAACTATATATTTTTTAAATCCTAAACAATAATTCCGTAGTCCACGCGAGCGAAGCCGCGTGGGCCTAGCTAGTTTTATTATATTTTAGAAATGAATTTTAAGGAGATTGGCATTATATAGGGTGTGGGATTGGCTTTACGTAAGGTTTTAATTAAAAAATGCGGTTTTTAATCATTCTGTAATTTTACAGATATCTGTGTAAATGAATAAAGAATGTGTGCTCAAATTTTCATCAAATTCTCTCTGTCACATCAATTTCAGAAGTCCTGTCATGTCTCAATAAATAATGCAGTTCTCATAAGAATGCGTGTTAATTTGTTTATTTATTTAATATCTGTAAAATTATTCTCCTAATGACGTTGAAATTTTGCAATGATTTTTTAAATATAAATATCTTGTTATTTTCAAAGTTTATTTTTCTATGGTGGCAACCTCCTTAATAACCGGCAAGGGGACAGATGGTCATATTTGTAAAATTACATATACTACTGCTCCCCCCCCCCCCATAAAAAGTCCCTCCCCTCCGTCGCTAAAATATTAATATACAGGGTGTTTGGTTCGGCGATACGAATATTTTGAAGGAAGGTAGAATGAATCATTTGGAAGTGATTTAAGCAAATATACCTATATACAAAGTGCTATAGTTTTTTTATATCGGCCTTTTTAGTAAATTTTTGAGAAAACCCAGATTTATAGATATTAAGGGCGAAAGTTCAAAAGTTAAAGAGCCCATATTTTTCAAACATCATTTTTATATTACTTAAATATCTAAGCTACACCTTGAGATCAAAATAAAATTTATGAATAACAAAAACAAAGAATGGCTGCAGGTTAACATTTGAAAATTTATAAAACTTTAATAAAATTATTTCTTTAAAAAATTATTTTATAAAATCTAGTATACTTACAGATGTTCAAATGGTCTTAAAAACTGCTCTCTTTCATACCTTTTCGAAAAACCTACCATATTACCTACATGAACGGGCTACTTTTGTGAAAAAAACTTACATTTATCTGAGAATAAGTAAGATTTTTACATTTTTCCAGTGAGTTGATCTTAGTGTGCTTAATTTACCAAAAATCGAAAAAAAATCGTCATTAGTCTGAAGGGTCATCATTTTCAAGCATTTGTACAGGAGTAAGTGTTACTCTGTCCAATGAGTATAAAAAGAATGTTTGAAAAGTACCCGCATCATGTTTTTTTACGACTTATTAAGATTAGTATACTTGGATCAACTCACTGGAAAAATGTAAAAATCTTACTTATTTTCACATAAATGTATGTTTTTTTCACAAAAATAGCCCGTTCATGTAGGTAATACGGTAGGTTTTTCGAAAGGGTATTAAATAGAGCAGTTCTTAAAATCATTTGAAGATCTGTAAGTGCGCTAGATTTTATAAAATAATTTTTTAAAGAATTAATTTTATCCAAGTTTTAAAAGTTTTCAAAAGTTAACCTGCAGCCATTTTTTGTTTTTGTTATTCATCAATTTTATTTTGATCTGATAGTGTAGCATAGACATTTAAGTAATATAAAAATCATGTTTGAAAAATATGGGCACTCTAACATTTGAAGTATTGCCGTTAACATGTATAAATCTGGGTTTTTTCAAAAATTTACTAAAAAGGCCGATATAAAAAAACTGTATCACTTTGTATATAGGTATATTTGCTTAAATCATTTCCAAATGATTCATTCTACCTTCCTTCAAAATATTCGTATCGCCGAACCAAACACCCTGTATATATACATTTTTTAAATTATATCTAAATTCGTTATATGTACAATAATTTTTACACCAGCATGAGCAGCACATAATTATTATGATGCCGTGACGTCACATCCCAATAAAAAACCTCCTCCCCCCCCTTAAGAAAATTAATTATTCTGTCTAAATTAAATTCGCTATACAATTATTTTTACACCAGCATGAGCATCACATAAATATTATGATACCGTGACGTCACATCCATTACTCCTCCCCCCTCTAGAATGGCAAATTAATATGAATATTTAAAATTCAGTCAAAAATGTATAGAATAATTTTTACTACAGCATGAGTAGCCCATAAATATTATGAAGGCGTGACGTCACTTCCGATTAACGGATGCCAAGTGTACCACCAACACCATAACGCGGCATATTTCCCACCACCACCCCCACGACCAGAGCGGCCGTTAATTCGATGTCGGTTTGTTTTTCCTGAAGACTGTCTCTTATTTCATTATTCTATTATTGATTGGCTCCCGCGGGGGCTGAAACAAAACACTTGCGCGCCTCTTAAAACAATTTACGTCGTCGATCCCCACCCACCGACTGAAATCTAATATTTTTTAGTCGTTAAGTTGTCAGCATTGCACGACAAAGGCGCCTCCCCGTGTTTGAGTAACTAATAAAATGTATTGGCGGCAGCATTTTCCACTTTAATTTCGTTAATGTCTTTGGATTTGTTTTTCATCAGTAATTTCCTTTATAGAAAAGTATATAAATATATACCTATCCTTCTTTCATGTATTTTCTATTTTTATAGTGAATCTATATATAATATAGTAGAAACCGGTTATAACGACATCGAAGGGACTGGTCATGTTAGGTCGGAAAAGCGGATAGTCGTAATAACCAGTAAAAATGCAACTTTTTTGAGTCGTTAAAACCAATACGTCGTTTTAACCGGTTTCTACTGGAGCACATATTTAAATAAAATGAAAATTTTTGTCCAACTTTAATAATGTTGAAAATTTTAAAAATAAGATAAAACAGGCCAATAAAAAAAGTTTTAGGCCTCTAAACCGGGCTTTTTTTCTTAAGTATTTTTAGGCGCTGAAGGAGCCATACCAGTGTGAAATTTTCAAAAAATATTTTTTTTTTTTGCTTTTTTGGAGGCATTATTCGAGGAAGAAGAGGGTCCATTATATGGGCCAAGTATAGCTGATTAGTAGTTTTTATGGTAAATCAATAGTTAAATCTTTAAACACGTTTTTCTCTCAAATTTGCTGACATTATAACTCAGAGCAATTATCCGATTGACTTGAAATTTGAACTGACTACTCTTGAATACATTTACTCTACGATGACGTAGGATATTTTTGATTGGATGAAAATTGACGATTTGGCATTAAAAATACGACCATTTTTTAGGCAATAAAACAGACTTTTTTTCATAACTACGCCACTTTATTAGATTTTGATATTTTTCGAAAATCGTAGGTCATCGTACAGGAAATACCTTCCAGTTTAACGACATTTTTATTTTTTCAATTTCAACTACTCCATCGTCCGAAATCATGGACGCAGTGGAGGAATTTTTTTTGGCACCTCCGAAGATATCTAAGCACCTCGCTTAGATATCGAAATTTTTACGTGAAAAAATTATGAAATACACGTCTAATATAACCAAATATATTCTCAATTTTCCAAAATATTTCATTGAATATTTTTCTTCCAAAAAATTTCCGAAAATCACCCAAATTTCCAGCGTTCACACTGGTATAGCCCCTCGTTGACTCCCAAAAATATCCAAATTAATATAATATATTTTAAAATAATTTTTAATGTACAACTTTTCTTTACATTTTGAAGTTAGTACAGAATCGGCTCTTATCTCGGACACGATTTTCAACGATATTACAATACTTCCATTTCCTTCGAAATATTGAATTAAAATTGTAAAAATACAAATTTTAAATGTATATCAATTTTGAGAGCCTCCACGATCCATGAAAAAAAAAATTTGACAAAATTGAATTAACGCCTTTTATAGATCGGACCTTTCTCTTCAATTTACTTTTTTTTGTATCGCTATACGACCATTTTTGACTGAGTTATTTGCGATTAAAAGGAAAAATCATATTTTTAAGGTAAGTATGTAAAAAAATTTGAAAACTGACGTTATTTTCTTCATAAATCGATCAAAAATGGTCGTATAGTGATACAAAAAAAAGTAAATTGAAAAGAGAATTCTGATCTACAAAAGGCTTTCATTAGATTTAATAAAAAAATATATAACGACTCATGTTTAAAAATTTTCGAATTAAAAATTAAAAACGTTTTTTTTAACACCCTGTATAAAATAATGTCATTTAAGTAAAAATTTAGTGAGTTTAATATTTATTATAAAGTAAATAGTAAAGTGGAATCTTCATGGTTATATTCTAGAAGTGCAAGAGATTAAAAATGTAAGAAGCTTGTTAAGACAATCTTGCAAAGTTATCGACATCGGATAGTTGAAAGTATGTAGTTCTGTAGTATAAGAAACCCAATAAACGCCGTAGTTCCGATAGACAAGTGGTATTTTAACAGAATTCTTAGGATTGTGGAATTCACACGTTCTGTTCTCAACAAACCCATTTTACAGCATTTACAAAAAAACATTTGAAATCACTTAAAACGAGCCACTTCGTTCTACATATTGTATAACAAACAAATAAAAACGTAATATGATCATTCCATTGTTGAATTCGAAAGACAGTGGCATAACCAACCGGGGGGAAGGGGGCTTAACTCAAAAACATATACAAAATAAAACGCTATAATTTACTATATTTTCAGATTTTGGTAATTACCAAAAATTTATTAAAATTAAAATTTAATTAAATTGATTTAATTTTAATAAAGAAGTAGTTTTTTATTAGTAATTAGGTTTATGAGAATTACAAAAAAGTTGCCCACTAATCTGCAAAATAACATTTTGCGCTTAAGGGGCCATACCAGTGTGAAATTTTCAAAAATATCATTTTTTTGCCTTTTTGGAGAGTTTATAGCTTCAAGAATATTCAGTGAAAATTTCAAGGCCGTATCTCTAATACTCTCTAAACAGCAGCCTTCTAAAGAACGACCACTCGCAGATATGAAATGCCCAGGAGCTGACGTTAAATGCGTTTTTCTCGAAATGAGATTTTTCAAATTTGCTGACATTGTAACTCAAAGAGCAATTATCCGATTTACTTGAAATTTGAACTGAGTACTCTTTAATATATTTACCCTACGATGAACTAGGATTTTTTTGATTGGATGAAAATTGACGATTTGGTATTAAAAAAACGACAATAAAACATACTTTTTTTCATAACTACGCCATTTTGTTAGATTTTGATATTTTTCGAAAATCTTAGTTCATCGTGCAGGAAATACCTTCCAATTTAACGACATTATTTCATTTTTCAATTTCAGCTACTCCATCGTCCGGAATCATGGCCGCAGTGGAGGAGATTTTATTTGGCGCCTCCGAAGACAGACATAAGTCGCTTAGATATCGATATTTTTACGTGAAAAAATTATGGAATACACCTCTAATATAGCTAAATATATTTTTAATTTTCCAAAATATTTCATTGAGTATTTTTCTTCCAAAAAATTTCCGAAATTATAATGTATAGATAATAGTCTAAAATTTTAATATGTTATTTATGGATAACTCATATCTATATTTTACCAGTTTTTATTTAAAATATTGGACGTATGGTTTTTGAGTAGTTGAATATTAAAAATATAATTTTTTACACACGATTAATGAGAGAACTTGCCAAATTTGCTCTATTTATTGAAATTCTACACAACTGACTATATAGAAATGTTTTAAAAACTAATATTCGATACTTCAACCATTTTAAATACTATAAAAATTATAAAACAACGTGTAATTTATTCAAAATAATGAAAAACTAGCTCTGCCATTACAGAAAATAAGTACATGTTACTATTATATACCGTTCTGTCTATTTCAATTTTCAAATTAAATTAAACTTTTTTTTACATGTGTTCTGAATATAAATTAAAAACAAAATTTTTCGAAACCAAATCTTTTTTTACAGTGTGCTAGACGTATAACCTTAATATAAGAAAGTAAAAGCTTCTATGTTTGTTATTTAAACGTTTTTTACCTAAAACTCTTAATTAAAGTTGCATTAAAATACATTGAGGTATTCGCAGCGTGCGCGATGACAGCACCAACTAACGGATGGACTTTAGTAGCAACTTGGGTGGACTTTGACGTACTAACAAACAAATAATTTCAATAAAATATCGTAATATATACATTTTAAACGATTATTTATGACTATTGGCTATGTGCACGAAGTCTATTAGCGCCGCTAGCGGGTAATAGAGAAGAATTGAATGGATTCAACTCTCTTTTTATCATTGTTTAATATGTTTAATACCGTGAAATTTTTTATTAAACAAATATCATTTAATTTAGCTGTTTGCATATAATATAAATTGTATGGCATAAAAGGTACGTGAAAATTATTTATTTTGGGTATCTTTTTCTCTTTAATTATGACGTATAATAGAGAAATAATTAATTCGTTTACATTGACAGCATAACCTCAAATTTTGGCGCCGATAATTTTACAATATTGCTCACCACGAATACTCGCATCGACATTATTTCTAACTCCACCCCCTTGCACATAGTCTATAGTGGGATTAACCATGTTGACCTTTCTATTTTCAGTTAAAAACGAGCCTATTAAAAATGACAGTTAGTCCACCCAAAGTGTTATTTTTTACCACGTTATGCGCTGTGATTGATTTCGTTTCTCCCACTACCTACTTTGCACCCAGCGAATAGATATCAACAAAACATTAATAGATAATTTAAATAACAATATTGAATTAATTCATCTAATAAAAACGACTACACATATACGAGAAACGATAATAAGAAGCAAAACGCGTAATAAACCTGAAAGGCAATACTTAAAGCTGAATCATAATTGATCGTCTTATCAAAAATAGCTTAGGACGCGGCGTGGCGGGGTCGGCGCGCTTTCTCTCTTACTCCGGCGGCGTTGCCACGGTAACGCTTGTCTCCCGCGCGCGCGTGTGTCTGTTTGGTTATTATAACAACCCGGCGGCGGCGGCAACGACGGCGGCGGGCCGGTCCCGTCTAATTGGGGGGCCGCTTTGTACAAATACCAATTAGCAATGTACCGGCGGTGTTTAGACGGTCTGGACGCCGGTCGCCGCGCTGGTCCAGTCGGTGCGGGTCAGCTTGCAGACGCGATAGTCTGTGTACGTTTTTCTTACATGAAAGAGCTGTTTATTTTAGTACAGTGGGTGCCTCGCATAATGAACTTAATTCGTTCGGAAGCAAGTTCGTTATGTGAAACGCGTTTTCCTATACATGTTAAAAAAATTTATTCGTTCTGTAGCATAAAATATGGTACTGTAACATAAAAAAGACTGTACAAACGTTATTTTATTTTTAGTCAGAATCAGATTTAGGAGAGTCTACCGAGGCTTGCAGGGTCAAATCCTCTTTCTAATTATTTCTTGTTTCATTTCAACAGAAATCACCTTCCTGCTTTTTTTAGCAACTCATAATATAGACACACAAAATTACATTTATTAAAACAAACAGGTGTGTGAGTTAAGCACAGAAAAGAACGACTGACGCGCGTTGATGCATGTTCATGCAAGTTTGAGCATCGACTGCGTGCGACCTTGGAAGTTCGGGCGACTTTGTGAAACGTAGGAGTGTTCGGGCGGCAAAATTAAAAACGATGCAGTTCGTTGTGCGAGGAGGCACCACTGTATATAAGAAAGACTGGCACCAATTATGAACGAGTTAAGCGCAAAATAAGTTGTTTTTTTGGATTGGTGGACTATTTTTTTGTAATAGGCATGTGGCCAGTAACAAAGTATCATTGAAATTATGATTTTAAATAAAGATTTTAAAAAATGTATTTATTTTTATATTAAAAGCGAGATTAATATAATTTTTGTTAAAATAACAATGCAAAATACAGCAATCCGCCATGTTAAATGGAACACCAATCAGAGTGAATGACGTCACACATCAGTGATTGACTTTTATTTTAGACAAATATCAATTCTTCTTACAAGATTATTAGGTACATATGTACCTTATTTAAGAACTTATATACTTTGGAATTCAGCACACAAAATAATTAAATTATTGTCTAACTCTGAATGTTTGATTATTGTTGATAAGTGTGACGTCAAAACTCTGAAATGTCACCTACGTGCGTTTTGACGTCAAATTCAAAATTAGTTTTAAAAGAGTCAATTTTTGCGATTAAACCTTTATTTTCTGCAGAAATGAGTATTTTTTTGAAATAAGAGACACGTAAGATCATCATAGTTTATTTTTTATATTGTTTATATGTTATTTCTCCAATAATGAACACTTGCTAAAAATTACAAAATGATATGTACTACTACACAAATGTTATAAAAAAAAACGTAAAATTTAAAACATTGTAAAGCATTTACATAAGAAAATACACTTTTTTTGATAGTGTGACCGAACGGCGATAATTATTTATCCTCTGTTTTTAAACAAAATGATTAATTATCATCAAATCACGCTGTAAGACAGTTAAATGTATATAAATTAATTTCCAATAATGGCAGTAATCAAATATGAACAAATATTTCTAATTCAGTACATTTAATTTAAAAAAATGTTCAAAATTGTTGCCAGTACGTTCTTTATATTTTTCTAAGCCTTACTAAAGTGGCAGCCTCATTCAATTACGTCTTCGACGCGATAACGTTACAGCGATGGCTTATTTGCCAAATTATATTTTTCTAAACCTTACTAAAGTGCCAGCCTCGTTCATTTACGTAGTTTGAATTCTGAAATTCAACGCGATAACGTTACAGCGATGTCTTATTTGCCAAATTATATTTTTTTAACAATAAGCCTTACTAAAGTGCTAGCCTTATTCATTTACACAGTTTGAATTCTCAAATTCAACGCGGTAACGTTACAGCGATGTATTATTTGCCAAATTATATTTTTCTAAACCTTACTAAAGTGCCAGCCTCGTTCATTTAGGTAGTTTGAATTGTGAAATTCGACGCAATAACATTACAGCGATGTCTTATTTGCCAAATAATTTTGTGTTTAGTCGTTTTTGAGTTACAGCGTCAACAGACCGCAAACAGTATTCAGAAAAAATCAAAATGAATATTTCCATCAAAAATTCAAATTCGAAAAATTACACTATTTATAACCCACCCCCTCTTTTATACATTCTTGTAAAAAAATTCAAATAAGTTTCAGTAGTATGAAAAAAAATTATTTAAAAAAATTTACAAATTCAAAAGTCAAATAATCATTATTGTACTTTAAAAATATATCTTTTTGAGCTTGGGTAGATCGTAATACGTTATACATAGTTACCTATCGTTGTCGAAATGGACTATTGTAAAAGAAAATGGAAGAAAATCGCAACGAAAATGTTATAAAATAACAATAAATTAACGACATTAACAAAGTTCATTCAAATACTCCACCTAACATAAAACAATAACCAAAATTCTCACTCCCCGAACAATAGAAATCGGAATAAAGTCCCCATCTCACTTCAATCCCTAAGTACATCTTTGTCATTTGCGAGAATCTTCGATCGATACTTCTAAAGGGCGTGAACTCCCGCCACAACTAACTGCGCATGTGTAACATCCCCACTATTCGGTATCCCCACCATGTCTACCCCCTCCAACCGGTTTACGACCTATAAGATGCAACCGTCGAGGAGAGAAAGGAGGGGATGTAAGTCTGTATGATTATTATTTTCAAGTTTTAAACTGACTAGCATTGTCTTTTTCTTTGCAATTTATGCTCCATGATAACTAAAAAAATCAGTGAACCGTACAAGTTATTTTTTTTATGAGATAGTTGAATACCGCTGTAAGACAAAGAGATATGTTTACGTCATATACATTTTCTTTAATTGAATTTTCACATTGCAAGATTTTAAATATTATTTTTATTTATGTACATGAAAATCAATGATATTTTAGACTCATACAAATATAATAGATGGGGAGGCAACAACCAAATGTGGTCATCATAGCAGCCTGCCAAATTTTTTATGAAATTTGTTAACTGGGGTATAGGGAACTCAGCTAGATGGGTCCTAAGATCAAAGGACGCTGCCTTTAGATAGGACTGCCCGTCAGATATGTAAAATAAAATAGGCGAAAAATTCATAGCAACCCGTCAGATATTTATAAAATTTGTTAATTTTGATTTTTTATGAACTGCCATATAAACATCTGACGCCTAAATTGTTGCTTTATTTTTTTATAATAATTTAAACATGTAAAAAAATAATGACCGACATATTTATAGCCGCCCGTTCAAAATCTTTTTAATTCAATAGATTTAAGTTTCCTGAACAAGAAAATAATTGTATCTGATGTCTCAGTAGTTGCTTTATTTTTTAATAACAATTTAAACATGTAAAAAAATAACCAATTAATGAATGTATTTATTTTTATTATTATTATTATTATTATGTATTTCCAAAAAAAGGTCAAAAAAATCAAGCCTAACCACTAAAAAAATTGTTTTTACAACAGTAAAAAAATTGTCTGACGGGCTCTCCAAATCAAATGCAGCACTTTACGCGTCAGATTTATATATTTTTAGCATAAGGGGACATTATTCTACAAGATGGTATGAAAATCTAACAGGCTGCTAAAAATTAGTTGCCTCATTTTTTTTAACATCTTCGTCCCGCTATAAATTAAAAACGCAGCGGTGAGCACTTCAGATATACATATTCTGTTCTTGTAATAATCAAATCAACCTAAATCTTAAATATCTGACGGCTGCTAAAAAAAAATTTTTTGGGTCATTTTTTTTTCTTTAATTCACTCTAATATATTTAAACAGTGGCTTAGGCGTCAGAAAACTATATTTTCTTGGTCTGGAAAACATGTACCTACCAAAATGCATTTATCTGCCAGATTGCTATATGTCACCCTAGGTCAAAAACTTTACGACTTTGACAGCCTATCAGGGGTAAAAGCAACGTATTTTATGACTGACAATTTACTTTTAATGTACAGCTATACTAAATTAACAAATATCGTAACAAATTTTGCGGGCTGCTATGATGACCAAATTTTGGTTGCTGCCTCCCGGTCTATAATTTTTGGCTCATAATTAAAGAAATTTCGCACTAAATTGTTTTTCATTTACGGAACAAAGTAGAACACACCTAGCACATTTCGGCACAATATTATTTATAATACATTATGCCAATAATTAGCGGCAAAAAAACGGCAAATTTTCACTCATTTTAAAAAAAATTAGAAAATCGGCAAACTTTATAATTTCACAACTAATTAGCAGCAAATTATTGGCATAATGGCAGTTCTATTTTCCGAAGTTGTTTCGCTAAGTTGATGAACATGATTCGGTTATAATTAAATACAGTAGAAACTGGTTATAATAACGACTCCAGTTAATACAACGTACCAGTTTTAACGACTCGAGATAAAAAAATCCACTTTTACAACCTAATATGACCGGTTCCTTCGATGTCGTTTTAACCAGTTTCTACTGTATATTCTAAAAAATTTAAATGTTATTGCTATAAACTTTTTACAAGAAAATAATAACATTAACATTTACAATTTTTTTTTTATTAAATCGTTAAATATTATGGTGGAGGCGCCGAGTAGTTTTTAGATTGATTATTTTAGAATTTTAATTCTTAAATTAAATTAATATAAATCAATGTTTTTCGCTTATTTACATTTATAAAAATACATCTAAATCGAAATTAATTCCTTTTAAAAAAAGGTAAATTAAAAAATATACCTATATTTTATTAGACTCTTTCTCACTGATAAAAAATACGTTTTTTTTACTTTCGATCTTATTGAAAATTTGAGATGGAAAATTGCTTAATAAATTTATCTTGTTAATATAACAATATTTCCTCACTATACGCTAGGAAACCATCGATCCTGGCGCCGCCAAGTGGCAAAAATAAATAAGTTTGGGTATCTGTCAAACCAATCTGTCATATAATTGAAAGGAAAAAATGGATAATTGCCGTTATATTATGTATGTTATATTAAAATTTGTATTGATAAGTATCAACCTTTGTATATTATTAGAATTTGACCCCGAAATTTTCTTATTTTAAACCAACTTCTAAAAAAGAGGAGTTTATCAATTCAATCAATATATTTTGTTATGTATGTTCGAGCATAACTTCGACAAATATGCGCCTATTCGGTTGATTTTTGTTTGTTTGAAAGAGTATACTCCCGAGGTGGTCTCATATAAATTTTATCAGAATCTGACCATGGACTTCAAAAAAGGAGAGAGTTTTCTATTTTTTTATATATTTTTTTATGTATTTTCGGGTATAACTTCGACAAATATGCACCTATTCGGTTGATTTTTCTTTGTTTGAAAGAGTATACTATCGAGCTGATACCATATAAATTTCATTATAATCAAATATATGGTTTCAAAGATACACCACTCAAAAGAAAAAAAGAAAAAATCGTAATAGAGTTGATCGAAAATAGACAAATTTCGCGGGTCGAATCCTTATAATCCGCAAAGATTGATACTCTTCAATACAGATTTTAATATAACACACATAAATTTGTGTTTTAACCCCGTAATTTACTCATTGGGTGATATCGGACATTTGAAAATAAAAAATAAAAATTTGCTATGAAAAAATTTAGTAAAAATAAAAAAATAATATTTTTCAAGACCTTATATTACCCTTAAGTTTTACTGAAAATACCATCCAATTATATTAAACCATTAAGTAGAAAAAAAAGGTTTTCGATTTTCAAATTATAATTAATTATAGCTAAAATAATTATTAAAATTAATTAAAACTTGGTCAAGTACTTCTTCATACATAGGTTTATAGATAAGAAAAAAAATTAACGAAATCGGAACTTGGGAACATTACTTTCGGCTGTCCTTTTTGAAAAGTAATATACCCAAAGTTGCTAACGGCGCACACTAGGTGGCGACGTGTCGTTTTTGACAGATGGTTTCCTAGCGTATAATAAAAAAAAAGTATTATTAAGGATATTTTATTAATTTGAAAAATATATCTTCATGTTTATCTAAAAATCTTTTCATTTGTCAAATTAATAAATAATTTATTACACCAACAAACGAAACTCTCAAATAGATTAAACATAATGGTTGTATTAATAAATATTTATCTGTGTGAATATTTTTTACACCACCCAACTAGTGAAAGTGTATTTTTCGATAAGGTAAATTCAGTGATGTCATTTATTAAATATTTTTTTATATTTAAAATATATGTTTTCAATACGAAACACAATTTTCACCGTGATAAGAACATTGTTAGTAATAATATACATTTATCAATAAGATAAACGTAGATATTTCCATATTGGTAAAAAATTATTAATAAACAACCTCTATCGGAGCCAAATCGATGACGGATTTTTTACATTGATCACATTTTTTAACACATAGACAAATTATTTTTTTCTGTGTACGGTCATACTATATGTATATTAAATAAATAAAACAACTAATTGTCTAAACGTCAAACAATTTAATAAGCAAAGAAACGTAGCGAGCTTTCGATTCACAGAATCATCGTCAGGCTAAAATAATAAATAGTAATTAAATACAATAAATATAATATAAAATATTAGTCCAGTGCCAATCCGACTTTTTAAGGCTAAAAAACAGAAAAATTCTCTACAGGCTGGCGATAGTGGGAATCGTTGCTAAAAATGATTACAAACAGAGGAAAAATAAATGCACCCTTGCATATGAAGCGGTTTTGAAGGGGGGTGGTTTTTAAGGGTTGAAAACGGTTTTTTGCGATTTCCGACGAAGTATGACTTCCTATTGAAAAATGGTCTGCAGTAAAGTTGTAGATAATAAATAAATCTACAATTTTGTTTTTAACCAATTTACAACATAACCTCAAATTTTCCGAGATAATAGCGAAAAACCGTTTTTTTGAATTTTCGAGTTTTTTATGTCGAAAAAATTGTCAAAATACTTGAAATTTTCATAAAATATATATTTTGAAGTCCTTTAATTTTAACGAGCTGTCCGGAATTTCAAAGTTAAATATTTCCTGAAATATTAACTTTTTTCGAAAAATATGAGATTTTTTCAATCGAAAAATTGATCGTAGAAATTTTCGATTTTTTAACTTTTATGGTACTCATTTTTTTCGTCTTGAGTTGTACTTTAAGATAGATAAAAAATTAAAATACCTTTACATTTAAAAATTCTGTGAAAAATTAGAAAAAACATAAATAGTGATTTGTAAAAAACGCAATTTTATTTTTCAATCACTCTAAAAATTTTGTACTAATCATGAAATTTTTGTGCTAAAATACAAGAATAAATTATATTCAATTTTGTAAATGGATAATTTACGAAAAAAAATGTAATACAGTGTAAATTGATAGGAATAGAATGCTGTAATTAATTAATTGAAAATTTTTAACATAATAATAAAAAAGTTTATTTAAAAAAAAATAGTATATTAATTTTTTGTAAAATTAATATAAGTACTATGTAATGGAACTTTCTTTTATTTGTTAGAACAAAGTAATTTTAAATATATGTAAAAAAAATTCAATTTATAATGCTTTTACGATTTATTACCGAAAAATTACTTATTTACAGCATCCTATTCCTATCAATTTACACTGTATTACATTTTTTTTCGTAAATTATCCATTTACAAAATTGAATATATAATTTATTCTTGTATTTTAGTACAAAAATTTCATGATTAGTACAAAATTTTTAGAGTGATTGAAAAATAAAATTGTGTTTTTTACAAATCGGTATTTATGTTTTTTATAATTTTTCACAGAATTTTTAAATGTAAAGGTATTTTAATTTTTTATCTATCTTAAAGTACAACTCAAGACGAAAAAAATGAGCCCCCTAAAAGTTAAAAAATCAAAAATTTCTATGATCAATTTTTCGATTGAAAAAATTTCATTTTTTTCGAAAAACGTTAATATTTCAGGAAATATTTAACTTTGAAATTCCGGATAGCTCGGTAAAATTAAAGGACTTCAAAATATACATTTCATGAAAATTTCAAGTATTTTGACAATTTTTTCGACATACAAAACTCGAAAATTCAAAAAGACGGTTTTTCGCTATTATCTCGGAAAATTTGAGGTTATGTTGTAAATTGGTTTGAAACAAAATTGTAGATTTATTTATTATCTACAACCTTACTGTAGACCATTTTTCGATAGCAATTCATACTTCGTCGGAAATCGCAAAAAACCATTTTCAACCCTTAAAAACCACCCCCCATCGAAACCGCTTCATGTACAGGGGTGCATTTTTTTTTCTTCTTTTTGTTATTATTATTAGCAACGATTCCCACTATCGCCAGCCTGTAGAGAATTTTTTTCCCCAAAAAGGCTTTGGCACTGGACTATATTGGTATTTTAAAAATAAAAATTCAGAAATATACCT
The DNA here is from genome assembly GCA_949319165.1 of Sialis lutaria. Classification (NCBI taxonomy): domain Eukaryota; kingdom Metazoa; phylum Arthropoda; class Insecta; order Megaloptera; family Sialidae; genus Sialis; species Sialis lutaria. The sequence goes on from OX439233.1 coordinate 36,629,633, forward strand.
ATTTAAAGGGGAGAATGCGAGAACGGTGTCGTTATCTCAACAATTTTCATTAGCTACGGAATTGTTTGGAAAAAATAACAAATCTCTTAGTAACTAAACAGTCAGTTCTCGACTTACAACTACCTCGACTTACGGTCATTGGATTCGGTTATACGACGGAGAATAAATTATTAAAAAAAAAATAATATTTATTAATATTATGTCCCTATGTTATTATTTACAATTAGTAATAAAAAATAAAAATTATTAACATACTTTACACCTTTTTATTTTATGTCTTTTATAAAAAAATGTACCTTTTGACCCTCTTAAATCTATGACTATTTTTACCGTGATGTCTGTACAAACGTTGTAATAACTCAAAAACGACAAAAAATTGGGATAAATTTTATATTAAAATTTGTCCGGGAATAAATTTTTAAAAACGACTAATGCTTACTCTTTTTGAGGCTTCCGCGGTGATCTGGACATGGAACTTGGCTTCTGGGTGTAAGCCGCGTGAATTTGGTCGTGTTATTGGTCAACGTTTTGTCATACATTGCAGTGGACATTTAAAAGTTCCGAATGCTTATTTTATTAGTTTTTAGTTTTTCTAATAATTTTTGAAACAGTGCTAATAAGAAAAAAAGTTTTAGATAAAAATTGTAAAAGAATATTATTATCTATAATTTCTGTTCTATAAAAAAATTTCCGAAACTGTTTTTAAGGAAATAATCGAATTTTTAAATTATATTTAAAATAGTTTACAAAAAAAAAATTATAATAAAAGTTGTGGAGAACGTTATTTTCTATAAAAATGAATAGAACATACATTATAGAAAATAACATTGTCTGCAAAAAAATTTCTGTTATAATCCATCTGAAATGTAATTTGTATAAATCGATATTTGCTTCAAAAAATTATTTTTGAGAAAAATGAATAGAAGATAATTTATAGATTATAATATTCTCTACAACTTTTACTTTAACATTTTTTTTCTAATACGCACCGTTTTAAAAAACAATTAGAAAAATTAAAAAATTTACAAAACCAAGTTTTCGGTTGTAAGATTGTTTTCAAAAATAGGAAGTTTTCTTTTCAGAAGAAAATTGATCCTTAATATAAATATTAACAATTAAGAAACACCACATATTAGGTCATAATAATACAAATATTATCTTGCAATATAACTTTATGATTGTCCTTCTAGTTAATCTTAATACAACTCTATGATAAGTGTCAAATACGGCAAGTGCAATCCGTGCAACGAAAGCGTAAAAATTGTAATATAAAAGTACATGCATACAAAACACCTAATCAGATAATATTGATTTAATTTAATTTAATTTAAAATTTAACATCAATCAAAATGACTTTGTATCATTTTGGAAACTGTGTGGCGTTAATATACGTACCATATTATCTTACATATAAGTATTCCGGATTGTAAGATTCTTATCATTTTTAGGTTAATTTTCTTTAAATAATTTCATATATTTTAATTCCAGATCTGAATACGGAGCATTTTGGAAATGTATTCAAGCAGGATGCATATACATGTTTACCCAGTTAGCAAAAATGTTAGTACTTGCAACATTTTTCCCTGATGCGGATGTCGTAGAAGGAACTTTAAGTATTTCGGTAATTATTCTTTAAGGGAGTATCCTGCTTTATGAAGCCAAAAAAAACGTTTTTTGGGGAATTTTTTTAGGGCAGAAAAAAATAAGCTAGTGTAGCGAACTTTTCAGATTATTTTATTGCATATTTGAACGTTTTTTTAAGACAAAAATATTCAAACGCAGCCAATTTATTTGTACATTTGTACTACGCCTTGCAATCGCAGTCTCCAATCGGCGGGAAAGATGAAGCTCGTAATTTTTGTCTGAGACAAAAAAACCAAAGTAAATTTTAATTTTTATATATTTTTCTTCTATATGAACTAAAAAAAAAACCCAAAGAATTGTAAAATTTAAAAAAATTTCAGGTTTGAAAAAAAAATATGCTTTTTGCAAGAAAAAAAATTATTTCAACTTACTAAAAAAGTTGTTTAGAATTTTTTTTTCATGAATCTTTTTAGTTCAAATAGAAAAGAATTTAAAACTGAAGACAACAAGCTTTGGTTCATTTTGATTGGTCGTTTAGTTTTCTTGCAATCACGCCCGCCAGTTTAGAAAAATGATAAAAATTAAAACTTGAGAAAACACGCTTCAAAGTTTACGGTCAGAAAAAGTAGTTAAACGGAGAGGAAATATATCATTATAATTTGTACTATAGCTTGACCCGGCGCTTATACAAATTCAAAATATTGTTTTAGACACCCCACTGCGTTTAGTGCTGTATTTTTGAAAATATTTCGAATTTGCCTATAAAACTTTACAGACATATTCTCAGAAATATTAGGAAGAGATTTAAGCAATAAAAAAAATGGATTTTTTGAGACTCATAAAGCAGGATGCCTCCTTAATTAAACGTTAAATAGCAAGAACTAAATTATGTATTTTTCTATTAGGAATTTTTAAAAGCGACAGTAGATTTAGCAGATTTAATCGGAATGCATGTCGTACTAAACAGAATCCCCGGAAAAGGACACAGCAAAGTTTTGACAGCCGGTATAGGCTGGGCGACAGCCGAAGTAATACTATCAAGAGCGCTCTTGCTTTGGGTTGGAGCACGAGGCGCTGAATTCGACTGGCGTTACATACAGAAATGCCTCGACTCAAACATACTATTAATGCAGCACATTACAACCGTTACTTTGATATGGTTGTGGTCACGTCACGATCTGCAAAAATCATTTAGACGTGTTGTAATAACGTTGATATTTGTATCTGCGTATAAGACGTTAATCCTTGATGTTATTATTGCTACGATTATGGCTGGACCGTGGTTTGGATTGTTGATTAAAGCTTTCGTTACTTCGTGTATTGGAATTATAACTTTACAGATTTATGCGGGATTAATTCAAACAATTGGAATTTATTAATTATTGTATTTAATAAAATAATATATATACGTGTTGTGTACTTTTATTTGTAGTTGTTTTCTTTTTTATTTAAAATACCCATTTTTCCATAACAGGTGAAGTATTTTCGAGTAGAAGAAATTCCGACGGACGAAAAACAGTTTTTGCTGATTTTTCAGGTTTGTTTCAATTTTACAGCAGAAATAGTCTGATACAAAATGAAAGCTAATTAAACAGAGTCAGGGAATTTTGCTATACCGGGAAAAGTCGGGGAATTTGGTTGGAAGTCAATTCTGCAAAAATATTAAAATATTTTTTAAATGACCTTTTTAGCTTTTTTATCTAAATTTTAATTATAAAAAAACAGGGAAAAACGGTAAAAATTCTTTGGGAAAAATCAGGGAAATTTATTCCAGAGAAATACTGGCCACCCTATTAAATTCTTTTTCACCGGTGCAATGGGCCCATGACGTATTCAGTAACCATATTTTTGTTGTCACGTTAAACCCCTGAACTGTTAAACTTTTTTTTTTAAAGGCCCCACCTTAAAAAAGCGTCAAGGGCCCTAAATTTGTAGTTAAGCCACTGTTAGGAAGTTTCGTAACGTAAGTATACTTGCATTGTTTATATAAAGAAGGTAAGTAATAATTAATAGTACAATACTTTATACTTGTGTAGATAAACAGGTAATAGAAATCTAATTTTATGAGCATCTATGTAGATAAATAGATTTAATTAATCAATTAAATGAATTCACTACAAAATTTCTACATTAAAAATAATTTAATTTTAAAAAGTATACGTAGTGCCACCTGTCGGGAAAAGCTTGAACTATTAAAAACTTAGTCGAAATAGCTTCTGAAAAAATTTAGTTAAAAGAAAAGGTACCTATCGCGCCATCTATTGGGAAAAGTTTGAAAGTCTGAATAATGTTGTAAGTTCAAGCTTGTTTCGCTAGATGACGCCATGTTGTACATATGGAAGATTAGTAAATGTGTCATCAATTATCTTATATATTAAAAACTATATATGTGTTTAATATATGGTAAATGATATTATTTATAACCTGTGTAAATAAACAGGTATATTTAAAAAAAATACATTTTTTAAATGCAAGTGACGCTATCTATTACCCGAAAATAGCATCAGTCATTACGAATTTCTACATTACCGGTATATTTGTTAATGTAAAAAAATTTGTTTAAAATTTTTTGATTCTTAAATAATTAGACAAGGTATTGCGTGTAAGGGGATACGACACACTTAATATTTGATACAAAAAACTGTATAATATATTGATCCGAGCGCAACTATATATTAACATTTTTGGAATCAGTAGATTCGTAACTCGCCAAAAAAAAAAGTTTTGATTCATTAACGCAAAATTACTGCACCATGTACAAAATATTTTTTTAAATAATTTTATTTATATGGTGGAGGCGCCGTCATGTTACGTCATCGGCAAAAAATTTTTTTTGTCAAGGTAGGCACGCTATCGTATGTATAATACCATGCTGATTCCAAAAATGTTCATAAAAAGTTCCTCCAGAACTGCAATCACTGTTTTTTATCAATTTTTCGCACTAATATGGCTATAACTTTTGAACCCTTTAACATATTTCACAACTGATACGAAAAGTTGAATCAGCGTGTCCCTTTACATACGATAACGTATCTAATTATATGAAAATCGAAAAAAGTTTTTTTCGGTCAAAAAAGAAGCAAGGCTATTACCTTCCTTTTTTTTGGTGTCCAAAATTTTTTGTCGAGTTAGAGACGCTATCGTATGTATTAGGGCACCCTGATACCTAATATGCCCATCAAAAGTTGCGCTCGGATCGATAAATCTGTTTTTTATCAACTTTTGTTTTAAAAAATTTCATGAAAATTTGAACCAGTGAATTAATTTAAAAACTGATATCATTTATGGTATCAACGTGTATTCTTATATGCTATGGCGTTTCTATTACTTTCAAATTCAAAACGGGTGTGTTTTTTAGTACAAAAATTTATACTTCTGTTTTGAATTTGAAAGTATTATACATATAATCGTATATAAAAGGACACACTGATATCATAAATGATATAAAATTTTTAATTAATTCAATGGTTCAAAATTTCAACAAATTTTTTAAAACAAAAATTGATAAAAAACCATTTTATATATTTATAAAAATATGTCTGCGGTTTCAACATATGGTAAAGTTGCAACAATATAATATATTTATAAATAAAAGGTAAGTAATTTTCAATAATACAATACTTAATACCTGTGTAGATAAACAGGTAACATAGAACTAATTAAGAGCATCTATGTAGATAAATAGATGTTAAAAGTTTTACCAAACATGCTTATTACACTTATAATTAAAAATAAAACCCAAATTAAAATATAAGTTACGCCATCTATTATCCAAAATCAGCATCAGTAAGTACAGATTTCTGCATTACCGGCTTGTTTGCTAATGTAAAATGATTTTTACAAAACTTTTTGATTTTTCAAATAATTAGACAAGTTATCGTACGTAAGAGGACTCCCTGAAAATTTAATAAAAAATTGAACCGAACGCAACTTTTTATTAATCTGTTATACATATGATAGTGTACATAACACGACATAAAAATTTTTGGTTCAATAACGTAATTAAGAGTGTATCAATTTTTGTACTGAAAATACCATTTACGAATTTGGAAGTAATATACATGCATTCACTGGTTGAAAATATCACCGAAATTTTAAATCATAACGATTAAAACTCGACAAAACTTTTTGGGCTTAGTCGGAATGGCATCTGAAAAAAAATATTGAAATATGAAAAGTATAAGTGACGCCATTTTACGGATAAAACATGAAATAACAAAAACTTTAGCCGGAATGGCTTGTGAATAAATAATTGAAAATTAAAATTTCTGTTCACGTAATATGAAAACACCTCAACCATATATCAAAGATTTTTTGAAAATAATTTTATAAATATGGTGGAGGCGCCGTCATGTTATGTCATCGGCAAAAATTTTTTTTGTCAAGTTAGGGGCGCTATCGTATGTATAAGGATACCCTGATTCCAAAAATGTTGATAAAAAGTTGCACTCTGACCGCTATCACCGTTTTTTATCAATTTTTCGACTTAAAATCGCTATAACTTTTGAACTCTTTGATGTATTTCACAACTGATGCAAAAAGTCGAATCAGCATCTCCTTTTACATACGATAACGTATCTAATTATATGAAAATCGAAAAAAGTTTTTTTCGGTCAAAAAAGAAGCAAGGCTATTACCTTCCTTTTTTTTTGTGTCCAAAATTTTTTTCCGAGTTAGATACGCTATCGTATGTATTAGGGCACCCTGATACCCAATATGCCCATCAAAAGTTGCGCTTGGATCGATAACATGGTTTTTTATCAATTTTTGTTTTAAAAAATTTCATGAAAATTTGAACCATTATATTAATTTAAAATCTGATACCATTTATGATATCAGTGTGTTCTTTTACATATGATGGTATGTCTATAACTTACAAATTCAAAATGGGTGTGTTTTTCAGTACAAAAATTGATACATCCTTTTTGAATTTGAAAGTAATAGACACGTTATTGTATGTAAAAGGACACGCTGATATCATAAATGATATTAAATTTTAAATTAATTCAATGGTTCAAAATTTCAACAAATTTTTTAAAACAAAAATTAATAAAAAACCATTTTATATATTTATAAAAATATGTCTGCGGTTCCAACATATGCTAAAGTTGCAACAATATAATATATTTATAAATAAAAGGTAAGTAATTTTCAATAATACAATACTTAACTTAATACCTGTGTAGATAAACAGGTAGCATAGACAGGCCCGGATTTACCATGCAGGCAATGTAGGCACGTGCCTATAGCGGCAAAAATTTAGGGGCGGCATATTTGGGAAAAATAACCTAAAAAATGAAATTTGACAACGAAAAAAAAAAGGTAATTCATATGAAAAATATGCACTTTTTTTTATTTTTATTCAATGAAAAGGGCGGCAATTTTCGTAACTGCCTACGGGCGGCAAATTTGTAAATCCGGCCCTGAGCATAGAACTAATTAAGAGCATCTATGTAGATAAATAGATGTTAAAAGTTTTACCAAACATGCTTATTACACTTATAATTAAAATTAAAACCCAAATTAAAATATAAGTTACGCCATCTATTTACCAAAAGAAACATCAGTAAGTACAGATTTCTGCATTAGCGGCATGTTTTTAATGAAAAAATGATTTTTACAAAACTTTTTGATTTTTTAAATAATTAGACAAGTTATCATAAGTAAGGGGACTCGCTCAAAATTTGATAAAAAATTGAATCAAGTGCAACTTTTATTAATCTGATATACATATAATAGGCTGCATAACACAAAAAAAAATTTTTTGGTTCAATAACTTAATAATTAATGGTGTATCAATTTTGTTCTGAAAATACCATTTACGAATTTGGAAGTATTATATATTCATTCACTGATTAAAAAAGTCATCATTCCGTGAGCAACTTGTGTGCTGTAATCATAACGATTAAAACTCCACAAAATTTTTTGGACTTAGTAGGAATGGCCGGAATGGCATCTGAAAAAAAATAATTGAAATGTGATACGTACACGTGTCGCCATCTATCGGGAAAAGCTTGAGCTTAAAAAAACTTTGGTCGGAATGGCTTGTGAATAAATAAATGTAAATTAAAAATTGTGTACACGTAATATGAAAACACCTCAACCATATTTATAAAATAATTTCAAAAAATATTTTTGGTGGAGGTGCCGTCATGCTACGTCATCAGAAAATTTTTTTTTAAGTCGAGTTAGGGGCGCTATCGTATGTATAAGGATACCCTGATTCCAAAAATGTTGATAAATAGTTGCACTCTGACCGCTATCACCGTTTTTTATCAATTTTTCGACTTAAAATCGCTATAACTTTTGAACTCTTTGATGTATTTCACAACTGATGCAAAAAGTCGAATCAGCATGTCCTTTTACATACGATAACGTATCTAATTATATGAAAATCGAAAAAAGTTTTTTTCGGTCAAAAAAGAAGCAAGGCTATTACCTTCCTTTTTTTTTGTGTCCAAAATTTTTTTCCGAGTTAGATACGCTATCGTATGTATTAGGGCACCCTGATACCAAATATGCCCATCAAAAGTTGCGCTCGGATCGATAAATGTGTTTTTTATCAACTTTTATTTTAAAAAATTTCATGAAAATTTGAACCAGTGAATTAATTTAAAAACTGATATCATTTATGGTATCAGTGTGTCCTTTTACATCCGATAACGTGTACAAAACTTTCAAATTCAAAATGGAAGTATTAATTTTTGTACTAAAAAACACACCGGTTTTGAATTTGAAAGTAATAGAAACGCCATAGTATGTAAGAAGACACGTTGATACCATAAATGATATCAGTTTTTAAATTAATTCACTGGTTCAAATTTTCATGAAATTTTTTAAAATAAAAGTTGATAAAAAACACATTTATTGATTCGAGCGCAACTTTTGATGGGCATATTTGGTATCAGGGTGCCCTAATACATACGATAGCGTCTCTAACTCGACAAAAATTTTTGGACACCAAAAAAAAGGAAGGTAATAGCCTTGCTTCTTTTTTGGTCGAAAAAAACTTTTTTCGATTTTCATATAATTAGATACGTTATCGTATGTAAAAGGACATGCTGATTCGACTTTTTGCATCAGTTGTGAAATACATCAAAGAGTTCAAAAGTTATAGCGATTTTAAGTCGAAAAATTGATAAAAAACGGTGATAGCGGTCAGAGTGCAACTTTTTATCAACATTTTTGGAATCAGGGTATCTTTATACATACGATAGCGCCCCTAACTCGACTTAAAAAAAAATTTTCTGATGACGTAGCATGACGGCACCTCCACCAAAAATATTTTTTGAAATTATTTTATAAATATGGTTGAGGTGTTTTCATATTACGTGTACACAATTTTTAATTTTCAATTATTTATTCACAAGCCATTCCGACCAATGTTTTTGTTTTGTTACAGTTTACGTTAGACATACGATAACGTGCCTAACTGGACAAAAAAAATTGCCGATGACATACTCGTATATCAAATATACACAATTTTGAAATTTCAATAATTATTCACAAGCCATTCCGAATAAGTATTTGATAGTTCAAGCTTTTCCCGATAGATGGCGCCACGAACATTATAACTTAATTTTAAAATCACTTTTTTAAAGTTTTGTAAATAAATAGCCGATGAATTTGAATTCTGGTATGATTTATCGACTTTGTGTGTCTCGTTACATACGATAACGTATCTAATTGTTTGAAAATCAGAACATTTTAAAAATCTTTAATTTTACATTAGCAAATATGCCGGTAATGAAGAAATCTGTAATCGCGGATATTGCTTTTGGATAATAGATGGCGCTACATGTGTTTTAATTTTCGATTTAATTTTATAATATACCTGTTTATTTACACAGGTATAAAAAGTCAACTGACTCAAATTAAAGCATCTATTTATATACATAGATGCTCTTAATAATTAGTTATTTATTACCTGTTTATCTACACAGGTATAATGTATTGTACTATTAAAAATTACTTCTTTTATTATATGACGCCATTGTCGAGTCACCTACCTTCTATGTGCATTAAATATATTCCAACAATGCAGAAATGTGTAACAATTAATTTAATTACCTGTTTATATCAATATTATTTATAAAATTAATAAATTAACAAAAAAAATGTACCCACCGTGAAAATTTTCTTCTCCTGTCAAATTTGAAAAAAAATGGTAATTTGTATTAAAAATAAAAAGAACAACCCTCTTCTATCCAATAAATTATATTTGTAACATTATAGAACAGTCCTTATGAAAACAGAAATTTAAATATACAAAAAAATATATTTATTATTTATACAGAAATAATATTCTTATATTTCACCTTTGCACAAAATACATATCACTATACAAAGATTCAGTGCCTACGATAATGATATTAAAACTAAACTACCTATAGGCAAAAACAAGATAAAATTATATTGTTGAAAATCAGACAATTTTATTTTGATATTTTAGCCATTTAATGAATTTTTGATTTTATAAAACGTTAAGAGACTTCTATGGCTCCCCCTAGTTTAAGCAGACAGAAGAAACACCAATTATTTACGATATATTCATTTTGTACTGTAATTTCGTTTAATAACGGAGTTAACGCCAAAAGTAAAACAGTTATCATTTAATTTTATTTTCAAACCGATTTCTGAGATATGGCAACATTATATCAAAGTATAAAATAAAGAACGAATAATTACAGTTTTTTAATCGTATGACTAAGTTATTATAAATATTTAATTGTATATAAAAAATCACCAATAATTATATTTAAATAACGTTCCTATCCAAGTTTAAATGAAATAAATCTCTGTTACATTTATTTAAGCTATGTTCGTACTCAATACCGATTAAATCATTTCTTGTTTTTACACTATTATATTTTATTTGATGTACAAACAGAAAACATAACCTAAAATTGTTATTTTTTTCTCTCACTATTATGGTTTTTATTATATTAATTACTTAAAATAGCTACTTTCTAATTTATCTGTAAATTTACTTTAAAGATATCATGACATTCGAAATATTCATAGGGATTTTAAAAGTATTAATAATAATCATATTTTAGGTTAATTCGAAATCCACCCAAAAGAAATAACATAAACGGTAATCTAAAAGAGGAAGTCTAAAAAAAATATGAAGTTTAAAATACTTTTTCACCATTTTTAAAACCAGTCTGCTACTATTCTCTTGACAAATATGTGCGTTATTTCTTCTAAACATTACCTTTGAGAATATCATAGACTTATCCCTAACCAACTGTAAAATAAATACTGACGAAGAGACAAAGCGATAAAGTACCCAATACCTGTCTCTTTCTAGAAAGTCATTACACACCTACAGAAAAGAGACAGATATTGGCTACTTTATCGCTTTGTCTCGTTAAAGAGAGTGGTCAATTTTGTGAGGTTATTGTTCAGTCTATGGAGAATATATATAACATAACCTAACATCTATGTGTCATTCAAAACCATCTCCTGAAAATCCCTACAAACTTTTCAAACAAACCGAAAAAAAATCAATCCTTATTTTACTTTTTATGATTATAAAAGACATTTAAAAATTTTTATCATTTATTTGAATATAATTCAACGTACTCGTACGTTAACTTCCCTAAGATAATTAATAGAAAATAGCTATATTTTTGTTCTCATCGCTTAAATCAAAACGCATTTACACTGGCCAGATTCGTAAACATCAAAACTGATCATTGAATGAAACCAAACCAACTTAATAAACCGTATAAACGTGGCTTTAGTAGAAACCTCCTACGTGATATATCATTTAATTCAAATACAGCCTTTTATTTAACGGCACCGCTAATTACAAAATTATCTTTGGTAGAATCTCTTCTTCTGATTTAAGTTAATCAACCACACAGGAAGCTTTTACCTAACGATGATAATCTATTACAATATTGACGGTGGAAAGCAAAAACCAAATAAACGTAACACTACGATGGATAATATATCACTTGTATTACATTGAACTGAAAGAAAATCCTTACAATAAGCGACATCACTTATTATTTCATTCAATTTAGCTCAAAAAATATTAAACGCAATTGATTTTAGTAAATTTAAGAACGGCCGACTGTAAAATTTGGTACTTTAGCATTCCAACGTGGATATTTATAAAAATAAAACCATAAATACAGTAAACCCTCGTTAATCGAGACATAATAAATGCTGAAACTCAATCAACGAGATTTTACTGTAATAAAAAATAAGTTAGGAACTCTAACCTAAATATCTTAAGACATTTCAGAATCAGTTGATGAATTAGACGTAAATAAGAAATTAAATCCATCGGCTTCATCTTCATCATCCGTATCCTGCGAAAGAAAGACACAAATAATCTATTTTAAAAAAACTGTTTCGCTTCGATTAAATAACACTGGTCTGCAAAAAGCCACTGTAACGGAAAAAAAGTACATTTTTTTTAAAGTATACATATTCATGAATTTGTATACAAAAAATTGAGTTTAAATTCCGAAAATTGACGGAGTTACAGTTAAATTAAGTGAGACGAGGTAGCACGGTCGGTTATGACATATATCTTCAAAGTAGTATATTTCGATGAAGAAAAGTCGTACAGTGAAATGTAAAAAATCATTTTAAAGAGGAAAGACAGCACTATTTGTAATCATGAAAGAAAACTTCAGAAAAAAATTACCTACTCAGTAATAAATTCTTCAACACAGCCAAATTCGTCATTTTTGTGACTTTTAGGTTAGAATATCTCAAAAACCTGACTTGATGGAACCATTTGGGCAACAAATTCGGTTTCAGCATGACAAATACCTTCTACCTTCTCTAACAAATTACCTACTCAGTAATAAATTCCCCAACAAAGCCAAATTCGTAATTTTTGGGACTTTTAGGTTAGAATATCTCAAAAACCTGACTTGATGGAACCATTTGGGCAACAAATTCGGTTTTAGCATGACAAATACCTTCTACCTTCTCTGACAAATTACCTACTCAGTAATAAATTCCCCAACAAAGTCAAAATCGTCATTTTTGGGACTTTTAGGTTCGCATATCTAAAAAACCTGACTTTATAGATACATTTGGGAAACGAATTCGGTTTCAGCATGACAAATACCTTCTGAATTACCTATTCAGATCTCTAGGAGATTTTTTTGCAGACCAGTATAATCTACTCACCAGTAACGACCCTCTCCGTAAATACTGCCAGAGCGTGAACAACGTCTGCGCATCAGACGACCCTACGTTTATCGACTGCTTCCTCAACGAGAGAAGGTTCTTCGTGACAGCGTTCTCCAGAAACTTCATTGGATTCGGTTCCTCCCGCGAAGGGACCCATATTTTAATATCCGTGTCCAGCCCGCTCGTAGCTATTATCGGCATGCTCGGATGTGGCTCCATACAATTAACCTGATAATAAAACACACCGTTTTACGTTTACTTTGATAACTATACAATATATCGGTTATTTACCGCAGCCCTATCGGCCAGCATCCACTGAACGATCTGATGGCTGTCTTTATGCCAGAAGAATACATTCCCGCAGTCAGAACCGCTCATAACGTACTCAGAACGGGGCCCGTAGTAATTGACGCCTTTGATAGTCGCGCAGTTCCTATGTCCCCTATACCTATGCACATAATCCGAATCGGAAACGGACGTATCAAACGCATAGATATCGTTACCGTTGTACGACGCTAAGAGTTCGCTTCCGTTGTAGTTGTAGACAGTACATGTTATGTGAGCACCAAACTGAAAAGTGTAGCGTAAAATACATTTCTTATAAGAATGATTACGATTTACGACATACCAAGTACGAATTTTTAATCTGGAATTTTTTCAGTGGTTCTCCGTCAATTGTTATGTTCCGTCTGTCGAATATCTGTACTGTGGGGTCATACCCACTGACTAAGAACTCGTTACAGTTTAATGGATGAGTTTGTATCGTATACAAAGGCACTTTATCTCTTTTTTCACTACAATCTCTTACATATATCATTCTAAAAATAGTTAAGACATTAATTAATGTTTTTGAAACACCTGGCAAAGATTTAAAACTATTAAAAAACAAATTATTTACTTTTAACTTTAACCCTATAATTTTGCAGAAAATTAACAATTAACAATTACAATCGCATGCAAAAGTAGCAGTGATTATCGCACACAGTCTGTTATAATTTTAAAATCATTTCTCCATGTACCAAACAAAGACAGGTATATTTTAATATAATTTGTGAAATTTGTAACAATCAAAATTTAATAAAATTGAAATTTTTTTACCATAACCTAACTTTTTTCTATAAATATTAATGCAAAATCTCTTACTTATAACATTAAGACATGAATTAATATTTTTGAAAAACCTAGCAAAGATTTAAAACTATCAAAAAACAAATTATTTACTTTTAACCCTATAATTTTGCAGAAAATTAACAATTAACAATTACAATCGCATGCAAAAGTAGCAGTAATTATTGCACACGGCCTGTTATAATGTTTAAGTTAATGTTATAATCATTTATCCATGTACCAAACAAAGACAGATATATTAATTGAACTTTTTGTACCATAACCTAACTTTTTTTTATGAATAATAATGCAAAAATTTTTATATAAAACGTACTTTGTAGGTTTCTTTTCTCTGACATCATGACTCATAACAAGCGCATCCTCACCACAACTCAGAACAACATGAGGCTCCTCTTTCATAAGTGCAAGCCGATGCACTGCGCTACGATGGGTACCCAATTTACGTGAACCTACAAGTTATTTAAATAAATTAACCGTAAACTTTTTATCGATTTTTGTAAACAATCACCTCTTAACCCAGCATCAGTCAACTGCCACAGCCAAACTTGTCCATCTCGTGAACTAGTAACCAATTGCAATTCACTTTGCCCACTTAAATGTAAAAATTTACTTTGGAATATGTTGTTACGATGTAATGTTTTAAAACTAGTTTTTCGTTGTCCGTTTGCCCAATCCCATACAATAAGGCGTAAGTCGTCTGACCCACTCACAAGCAGACTTCCCTAAATAAATATATATATTATTGAGACGCACATTTAAAAAAAAAATGAGTGTGTGTACTTATGTACACGCGGTAGAAGTTATACTTCTTTGGCATGGTTGAAAAACAACTACGAATAATATGTATTAGTTAGAATTAAACAAACTTTGAGTTTTCATCAAAGAAAAATACAAAAATCAATTAAATTTTGTTACAACAAAGCAAATTTGAACAACTTGGCGACTTTTAGTGATAATATATTAATTATGAACAATACAAAAGGGCAGATAATCTAATCTAATAAAAATACTTTTTGAAATTAATATGTACGTATTTACAATCTCAATTCATTTCCAAACACGAGTAATTTATTAAACAATAAAGATACGTACTTTTTTACCGGTATAATCCATAGACTATAGTCACAAAAGAAAGAGATAGCATGCGGCGGTAAAACATGAGTGAGAATATTTAACACATTACTATATGTATAAAAATTTTAATTATGTCTATGGATGTCATGTCGCAATCATATTTTTTTATATAGGCAATACTCTTTACAGTTGTGTTATTTAAGTAAAAAACACAATTGAGGGGTTTGCAGTAACAACGAGTTAACTCCATTTTTAGGCCAAACAGAGTTAACAACCGTTTCTTGGGGGAAAAAAATCATTCTTTCGTTTGGTTCAACAAAGAGTTACCTAGCGTTGAAAGTTCTCAAGGTATCTGCTAGAATGAGTTAGCTGCTTCATTCGCTTGGGTAAAAATGGAGTTAACTCCAGGAGCTGACTCTTTGTTTTTGGGCTTAGAATTTAGTTAGTACACTCGTTACCGTGTTTTTTCTTGAAATAAACTAATTTTCTTGAAAATTGTTCTTATTCAATGCTTCCTTACTTTAAAAAGAAAATAATTTTCAACTAGTTGGGCCAAAAAGGAGTTAACTCCGGAATAAAATTGACTCTAGAATTGTGGATTTGACGAATTTCTCAATGGAATTTGGCCAAAACATGTGGTCGGTGACAAATAATAATTGGACGAAGACAAAGGCGATTTAAATACATTCTCCATTTTTCAAACAGTTTTTTCTATTTTCGCACAAATTATAAAAAATGGAGTTAACTCCTTGTTGCTGCATACCCCTCAATTTCTACAGACCATTCCTACCTAGTCCACAGTATAACGCTTCCGTACATTACTAAATTTTTACCCTCAACGCGCCTAAAGAAGTACAACTTCAAAAAAAAAAAAAAAAATTACTTACCTCTGCATTGAAACCTAAAGAATTAACACAGCCATCGTGAAATTGCATTTTATACATAAGTTCTAAACGCTGAACGGCATGTAACGAGCCGTGGTAACGCTGTTGAAATAAAACATTACCGTTCATTCTTGATCTATACCCCATCTGTCTATTGATTATTTCCGGTATCGAGAACCAATTTTGTTTTAAATCTTTCTTACAAATTGATTCCGACGCCGTACCAACACGATTTATAAAATCTAGGTCAGACGTTTCACTATCAACAGTTGTATATTCCGGATCGGAAATCGACTGTTCCACGTCACTATTACTAGATATACTTTCATGGCTGTTCGCCGAGAGCATGTGGGAATCGGACGAGCGACTGTTACGATTTATATCGTCTTCTGTTTCTTGGTTCTCGCTACTAGAGCTGTCATTGTGACTAGCTGCTCTACGTCTGAAGACTCTATTTTTAGTTCGAGATTTAAATCTTGGAAACGGAAATAAATCTATGTGCGGTGACGATGAGCCTGTAGGTGAAGCCGGTCGTGGAGTACTTTCATCGTTTCCAGTTGTTTCTTCTACTTCTGTGTTATTACTTGTACTAGGGATACTTACTTCGCTACTATTTGCCATTACTTCGGTAGAATTCTGATCACATTCTTTAATATCACTTATTTCATTGTTTGAAACTGATGATTGTTGGGTTACTACATCAATAATGTCATTGCTGTCAGTATTTTGACTGTCAGAATTCTCCATTTTAAATTATTTTAGTTTACTATAAAATATTAATATTAGAAAATATGATAAATTAACGTATTAATGTGTCATACTGGTAATTAAATTGTTAATTGTATAAATCACTTTTTAATATAATGATTATTAAAACTTCGCATTTTCAATACATCATGAAAATCGTGTACATACAGTTTTTTCAATTTGCAATTATCACAAATAAAAATGAAACTAGGTAAGGTAGTTAGGGGAAAAATGATGAACATATAGAAAACAAAATTACTATAAAATTCAAAATACGGTAACCAAATATCCCGGGACATTTACCGGTTTTTAACATTTTGTTTTTGTCCCACTATTCGGGACGCTATGTCCCGTATTTTAATCAAATTTATATTTTGATTCAAGGTTAGTAAATACACAGGTTGCCTCATGAGCTTTTGACCAATAAGCTTGGGCACCCCAAGTGACGTCACCCGAGACTAAACGTGTTATGATTGGACACATCATTCCCTCTCTCCTCATTTTGGCACCCCAGATGATGTATTTCCCTCTCTCGAGCCGAGCCATGAGGCTACCTTATACTTTACATACCTTGATTTTGATTAAAATAAATTTTGAAATAAAGTCCGTCCGTCCGTCAGTCTTCCACCGCGAGATCTCGGCCCCCTGACCACCTAGAGACCTCGGGTTTTCGGTAAATGGTAGATCTGTGGTTCTAGTTTAGCCCATTTTAGTAATTTTTCCGGTCATGACCCCCACCCCCTCAAAATTTTTCATATATGGCTTCATGTACCTCGTTGGACTCGGGATTGATTCACGAATCGATTGGTAAGGGTATTTTTTGAGTTGTGTCAAGTGGGTTGTGATAAATTTATATATCTTTTAGATACCTACCTGTCCCGTATTTTCTGCAATTAATTAAAAAGTAATTTTTTTTTATCAAAATACTTATTACACAAAACATACATAATTTATTTATTTTCTTACATATTCCTAATTATAAATTTTAAAATATAATATAAAGAAAAACAATTTAGAAGTACAAAATACAGGTATAATAGTAGATAATAATATAATATATAGTTATTATAAATAATTAATGATAAAGGTACGTATTTATTTTAGTAACAAATCATTTACTTTGAACTGAAACCGTCGGTTTACTGCGCAACATATACATTCCAGTTTTAAGACCAGCTTTCCACGTATAAAAATGAATCGTCGACAGCAACTTATACGTAGGAGAATCACAATTAATACTCAACGACTGACTGTGATCGATATATGCTCCCCGATCAACAACCATCTCGATAACCGACTTATTTGATATTTCCCAAACCGTTTTATAAATTTTCTTTATATTATCCGGCACTTCCTCGATATCTTGAACTGAACCATTATTCGCCAGTAGTTTTTCTTTTATCTCGTCATTCCAAATACCAAGTTCGATCAGATCTTTCAGTAAATGATGATTTACAATTTGGAATTCTCCAAACGACATCTTTTTGGTATAAACATTCGACATGCACGGTTCAAACGATTCAGTGTTTCCTAAAATCTGCGCCATCGCAGCCGTTGGATTTATCGCCAAGAGTAAAGAGTTCCTTACTCCGTATTTTGATATTCTCTGTTTCAATTCGTCCCAGTTCCACAAATCCGTAGGTTTTGTTTCCCACATATCAAACTGAAGTATCCCTTTACTTATCGGACTACCCTCATAAGTTTTATAAGCCCCATGTTTCTCTGCAAGTTCACAACTGGCTTCTAAAGCTCCGTAATACATCGTTTCAAATATCTGCTTGTTTAAAAATCTCGCTTCGTCGCTATCGTACGGCATACGCATTAAAATAAACGCATCGGCTAACCCTTGAATTCCAATACCGATTGGTCGATGTTTTAAATTCGAAATCTCAGCTTCTGCAATAGGATAGTTAGTAACGTCAATCACCCGATTCAAATTTTTTGTAACTATTTTCGTTACACTTTTAAGATGTTCAAAGTCGTACGTTTTGTTTGACTTTACGAACATATTAACTGCAATCGAAGCCGTATTTAATGACGCAGATTCGTCGGAAGAAGAGTACGCTACCATCCCAGCAGATAAACTTGCACCTTTAATGATGCCGATGTTTTTTTGGTTACTTTTCCGATTGCACGTGTCTTTATACAGCATATACGGACACCCTGTATCTATCTGGGACTGGATTATAGCAGTCCAAAGTTGACGGGCTTGTACTTTCTTTCTGAATTTACCTTCCTTTTCATAACTCACGTACAGCTTTTCGAAATCTTCTCCCCACGCGTCGACTAACCCCGGACAATAATGGGGGCACATCAACGACCATTCCTCGTCGTTTTCGACACGCTTCATAAACAGATCCGGTATCCACATTCCGTAAAACAGATCACGAGCGCGTCCTTCTTCTGTGCCTGTGTTTCTTTTTAAATCAAGGAAATCAAAGACGTCAGAGTGCCACGGTTCTAGATAAACGGTAATCGCGGCGGTTCTCGAAGTCCTGCCTTGTTCGACGTGAAGCGCTGTGTTGTTGAACACACAGAGCATAGGGACTATCCCGCTGGATATCCCTTTAGTCCCTGCTATGTAAGACCCCTTCGCACGGATGCAGTGAATGTTTAAACCGATTCCTCCGACTGATTTTGAAATCAAAGCGCATTGCTTAACTGTATCGTAGATAGCTTTTAAACAGTCGTCTTTCATGGTGAGTATAAACGAGGAAGAGAGCTGCGATGACGGAGTCGCAGCGTTTAAAAGCGTAGTACTGGAATGTGTGTAGTATCGTTCGGAAAGTAAGTTGTAAGTTTCTATTGCTGATTCGATGTCGTCTTCGTGAATTCCTAGGGAAACTCGCATTAGCATCTGTTGGGGTCGTTCGACGACTTTGTTTTTTATTCGAAGTAAGTACGAACTTTCTAATGTTTTAAATGCGAGATAATCATACTGGAAATCGCGTTCGTGAACTATCGCTGAATTAAAACGATCTACGTGTTTAATAATTATATCGTAATGTCTCTTGGAAATTAATGGACAGTTTTCTCCGGTAGTTTCATCGATAGTATTGTATAAATCGGACATCACCTCTGAAACAAGATTAATTTATAAACTCGATCGTTGCTGCATTAAGGGGTTAGGTGTAGTCAGAATTTTCAAGAAATCGATTTTTGTTTTTTGCATTTTTGGAAGCTGCTACAACGGCTGAAGAACTATTTTATGGCCCAGGAATAGTTGACTCGGTGTAAGTAATTAAATAATACGTATTGCTTTACGTAAATTGAGTGTACAACTTTAAATGCGTTTTTCTCAAAACTATGTTTTTTGAACTGGTGACCACTGTAGCTCGAAAACCGCTCGGTAGATTTTAATGAAATTTATACGGCTTTTTGAAAACATGAAAAACTAGTGCTTGATCGAAGGATTTTTTTTTTTTAAATTTCGATTTGTTATAAACAATTAACTGTTGGTTTTTTTCCCGAAAATCTTGAAAAAAATTTCCTGAGGATGCCATTTTGTTAATTTAAGAAAGAAAAAAAAAAGCTTCGATCAGGCACTAGATTATCTATTAATAAAACTAATTTTTTTTGTCCGATTGAATTTGGATGAATCTCCAAGGATAAGTGATGGTCACCGCAAGGAGCTTCGGTTGGAACTGGATCAACACAAACAGCCATTACTTTTAAAATTATTAATTTTTTTTTCTAAAATTTCTGTCAAGTCAAGTCGAAACCTTATTTAATGATGCTATGTTTTTACTTTTATAAAATAAAATAATTTACTGGCAAAAAAAAATTATTTAAAATTGTCATTTTTCCATGTCTCTGACTACACCTAACCCCTTAAGGGGGAAGGCCAATGTGACGGAAAAATAAAATTTTTTTTTTAGATTTTTTTAAAGTTTACATATTCATAAATATGTATACAAAAAATTGAGTTTAAATTTTGAAAATTGACGGAGTTACAGTCAATTTAGTGAGACGAGGTAGCACGGCCAGTTATGACATAACAAAATCATTTTATCTCGGAATGACATTTTTCGACCTGGTTGACACGATTCCTCAAAGATTAATGAACTGATTTCAATTATTTTTTTTTAATAATTTTCGTAATTGTAGTAGCCGATTTTTGAAATTTTGATAATTACTATTTTTAAAACCGCTCTAATAAAAAAAATAGGTCTTAAAAATGAAAAAAATTTCAAACGATCGCCATTTTGTGAAAAAAAAAATAAAAAAAAATGGCTACGTGCAATGATAGCTACATTCATATACCAGGTGGACCATTTTAACCTTTAATGGAGAATAACTCGACCGGTAAGTAAAATAATAAAAAAGTTTTCAGGTAAAAGTTGTATGGTTTGGAGGGGGACATAGACGTACTTGGATGACATTTTTTTAGGTGGTGTTTTCAAGGTGGTATGAAGGTCAACATCATTTTTTCAAATAGGAACCTATAGTTTTTATCAAGTCATTTTATTTAACGTGAAAAGACACGAAGCTTTCATTGAAAACTTTTTTTTAACAACTTAACCTTTCCAAAATATCTAACAAAATAATTCGAGATTTTTAACTTTCAATATTTTTTTACTCAGAAACCATAAATTTTAGAGAAAAATTACAATAAACAAAAAAAGTTTATTTTGATCTAATAAAACTAAAGAATTATTTTAAAAATTCTAAACAACTTTTTTAGCAAGTTGAAATGATTTTTTTTCTTGAAAAAAGCACTTTTTTTTTTTCAAACCTGAAATTTTTTTTTAATTTTACAATTTTTTGGGTTTTTCTTAGTTCATATAGAAGAAAAATATATAAAAATTAATATATTCTTTGGTTTTTTTCTATCAGACAAAAATTACGAGCTCCATTTTGCCTGTCATAAAAAAATTCCCAAAAAAACGCTTATTTTTGGCCTCATAAAGCAGGATACTCCCTTAACTAACATATTTTTCAGTATTACGGTTATTGCTATCTGTATTTCTAGTTCCGAGTTATAGCTCATCAATGTCGAAAAAAATCTTTTTTTGTTGAAATTTTTTATGAAAATGACATTTTTCTCCAAAAGTACCCCTAACATGTTGTATTTTTTATCATTATTTTGGTACGTCATAATGTTACCTACAAATTCACTATACAAAGTTTGGATGTGGGTCTTACAGTTATCCGGTAAATAATTATTTTTATGGTAAATAATAATAAATAATAAAATTATGTAGTTATAAACAAATAAATGTATTGATTGTTTCATTTAATAGGGCAGGTAACAAAATAGTAACTTTGGGGTTTAATTAATAACTGGAAAACTGTAAGACCCACGTCCAAACTTTGTATAGTGAATTTGTAGGTAACATTATGATGTACCAAAATAATGATAAAAAATACAACATGTTAGGGGTACTTTTGGAGAAAAATGTCATTTTCATAAAAAATTTCAACAAAAAAAGATTTTTTTCGACTTTGATGAGCTATAACTCGGAACTAGAAATACGGATAGCAATAACCGTAATACTGAAAAATATGTTAGTTAATTACCTATGAAACTGACTCGTTTTGATTCCTCTAGATACGTTATTTTAGAAATTATGAGATAATCTTTGTTGTAAGAACTACTCTGAAGGAAATTTTTTAAACACCCTGTAACTCAGAGGGTGTTGAAGATAGACCCCCACTTCCCGCACAATTTCTTACTCACAATGAGTCAGGGAATCAGCTCCTAAAATATCTGTACCCCAAACCGGACCATTCTGTATATTGATAAAATTTTTATTTTTTTTTCATATAAACCTTCTCGAAATTTCGAGTGGACCATAGAGAAATTTTTTTTTTTTTTGGTCGTCACATCGAGGCTCATAACTTTGTAAATATTTAATATTTTTCAATAAAAATTGATATTAAATAAGTTGAATATATACTTAATAAAACGCCCTTTACCTGATTCAAAAATAATTAGTTATATCTGTGTAAAAAATTCCCAAACATTGACAATTTTTTGACCCGTCACAGTAGCTATCCCCTAAGAATAAAAAAAATAGGTTTGTAGAGTTTCTGTGTTTTATTGGGTTTTGCCCGAATGTGCCTCAGATGTACCCCACTATGGGGCACTTCCGGACAAATGCTACATTATGAAAAATAACGAATTTTCCAAATGAATGTAAAGTTTATCGAATTTTTTTGAACATTACTCTATATTTAATGAATGAGTCTATCACTGTTTATTAAGAAAGTTACATTTGCTGAAAAAAAAGTGTCCGAACCTGCCCCACTCTCCCCTACTGCATTACTTACCGCTGAATACTTTCTTTGTTTCCTTGTGAAGATTAGAAACGGCAATACGTGCAGCTAAAATTGCGTAATCCGGATGTGCTATTGCTAACGATACAGCAACCTCCGCTGCCATATTATCCAGTTCAACTGTTGTAATACCTCTGTACACATTTTGGATAACTCGTAGAGTAATTTGCGTCTGAAAATGACAAAGAAAAATTAGTATAAGTATATTTATGTAGACATTAAGACCTTCTTACCGGTACAACCCATTCCATATCGAGCCCATAGCAAAGTTTTTCGATTCTTGAAGTGATTTTATCGAAATAAACAGATTCAGTTCTCCCATCTGAGGAAATATGTTTAACGAGGTTATTTTATTATGAATTATTATAACAAATATTAACATACCTCTTTTCTGGACGTACATTCTTCCTACAGGTTCATGTACCATGTTTTTACTGTTAATACAACGTGTAATAAGTAAAATTATCAATAAATAAATGCCGCGAAAATACGTTAATCAAGCTGACAATAAATCCCGCGAAATTCGTTCATTGGTTGGTTATTTCCATGTATGCCAACGTAGAGAAAAAAACATTAAATTATTGAAAAATCACGTACACTCATCGCTTAAATTACCGACGTTGTTGGTAATTCAACCGCTTGAATTGTCGACGTCGAGAGGGGCTTCCACCACCGTGCCAACCTCAACGTTGATTGGTGAATTTATTTAAATTTCGCGCAGATATAGCAATCACGGTAGGCACGGTAGTATTATGGAAGGGATAGGAGAAAGTCAGCAAATCGCGTTTGGCCCGTCGGTAAATCCAGCTGCCGGTAAATCAAAGGTCGGTAAATCGCGAGATGAGTGTAATTAATTAAAGAAGACTCATATGACTCATATGTATTGAATACTCACGTGAAAAAGACGTAAATTTCATAAAATCCAAAGAATAATAAAGACTGAATCAATTTTGTTAAATATTTTATTGATTTTCTTATTGTTGAAATTATAGACATAAAGAAATGGACAGCGCATCTGACTCGTAAAAAGAGCCGTGTCAAATGAGAGAGACAGAAGATGTTTGGAAATCATATATGTTATTTTCCAAACGACATGCATCTCTCTCTCACTTACAGAACATATGTTACACCCATATTACACCATTATGTTAAATACGAATGCGCTGTCTATATCTCTATGTCTATGGTTGAAATTACAATCTAGGGACATTTTTTGTAAGCGGGAATTTTAAACATTCAAAATTGATATTTTAATTTATATACACAGATCAAAACAACATCTTTATTTAAAACATTTAATTACAACTCTATATATTTCCGATACCATACAAATCATTATACAGCATGCCACCTTCCCCAGCCATTTCCGGATAAGGAAGTGGTTCAAAATCACTATCCGGAAACGGTTCAATTGTTGGAATTACAATAAGAGATTCTGCAGACTCATTCACGCGTATTGGTATAGGTTCTTGGGGCATTAATTCAGACTTATATTCAGTTATAGAATTAGCCCTCCATATTGGAATAATCGACCCATCATCATTCTGAAATAAATTTTATAAATAAAAAAAACTATCATTAAATTTAATATAGGTTAAATCCGTCTTCTTGAAAATATATCAAGATAAACTTGATAGGTATTTTAAATTACACAACATATACATATTTGAAATGCATATTACCAAAGGTTCGACCTTTATGTAAATTTTGTTTCATGTTTGAATCATTTCTGATAGCAGGGTGATAAACCTTAAAATACAAAAACCTCTAAAAATAAAACGGGCAAGTGCGTGTTGGGCACGCACATGATAGGGTTCCGTAATCATTCTCACTACGATTTATAAAAAAAGTTTT
Source organism: Sialis lutaria (assembly GCA_949319165.1). Taxonomy (NCBI): domain Eukaryota; kingdom Metazoa; phylum Arthropoda; class Insecta; order Megaloptera; family Sialidae; genus Sialis; species Sialis lutaria. Next base: position 36,654,346 of record OX439233.1, read on the forward strand.
TTCAAAATTTTCGTGACTGAAGGGTTAAAATCTAAAAGTCATTTAACTTTTATTATTGCATTTTAGGAGACCTATCAAATGACATCCCACTCAATGGGGTAAATGAAAAAAATGTGAGTTCACTTTTCAATCTATGAAAGAGGGGTCCAAAATATTTTTGACAATGTTCGTTATAATTTTCAGTGAAAGTACTAATTAAAAGCTACATTCTGATTTTTTTTCAGATTTTTTGAATCGATAGTTTAGAAAATAGAGGGGGGGGACGCTCTGACAGCGACATTAAAAAGCAAATATTTCGTGACTGAAGGGTTGAAATCAAAAAGTTATTTGACATTTTTTATTGCATTTTAGGAGACCTATTAAATGACACCCCACTCAATGGGGTAAGTGGGAAAAAAATGAGAGTTCACTTTTCAGTCTATAGAAGTGGGGTAAAATATTTTTGACAATGTTCGTTATAATTTTCAGTGAAAGTACTAATTAAAAGCTACATTCTGGAATTTTTTCAGATTTTTTTAATTGATAGTTTAGAAAATAGAGGGGGGGGCTTTTATAATGACTTTGGAGAGAAAATACATCGTGATCAAAGGGTTAAAATCAAAAGGTTCTATTACATTTTTTGTTGCATTTTAGGAGATCTTTCTAACAACACCCCACTCAATGGTGTAGGTGAATTTTTTTTTTTTTAAAACACTTCATTTTATGAAAGAGGGGTCTAAAAATTTTTATTTTCAAAAATCTTATTATGACAACATTTTTCAAGACGGACGGACGAACGGACATGAAGAAACTATAAGGGTTCCTAGTTTTCTACGGAACCCTAATAAACGGTATATTTTGACATGACGTCATTTTCGTTTAAATACCTTTACATCAGGTACATTGTCGAACTTTGGGTCTCTGAGATGCATATACTGCCCATGTTGCATTATTTTCATCTCGAAAGTGTAGCATCCATCACCTTTCGGGAGGTTATCCTCAAACGCGCCATGATAAGCATGGCGTGCGTGTAAAATCTTACCCGGGCCCTTTAATTTCCCCTCTACCCAAGTCCCTGATATCCGTATATCATCACTGGAGAAAGAATACGTGCCTAAACCGCTTCTAACACCTGAAACATGTTAAAATTAGTTTAAAATAAAATTATATAAAAAACAAACTTTTATTAAAAATGCACTAAAAAGTAAAAAATAAATTTTCAGCTATCACAAAACGTGACTAAAACCAATAAAAGTGCGGGGCGCTTACGAAGGTAAATGTATATTTTTTAATTAATTAATTATTTCATTACACCAATACCTCGCTTTGCGTCGTTTCGTTTTGCGTTCTTTTCGAAGTTGCGTCGCTGCTGAATTAGTACTAATTTTCACTGTGCGTCGTTAAATTTTCGAAGTTGCGTTGTTTTGGGTTCGAGTCTTTAATTTTTTTTTAATTAAAACGAGAGTAACTTAAATAATTCACTTTGCGTCGTTTCAATTTGCGTCGTGTTTTTTTGGAACGTAACCACGACGCAAAGTGAGGTATGGGTGTATAGTGAAGTATTATTATAGTTTATCAAAAATTTTACTGTCTTTATTTGATTTAATGTGCAAATTTTCTACTGTTATCTTATATCAATTTATATTTCATTTCTTATTCTGCATAAGAATTTTTATTCATACATTTGTCTTTATAGCGCCCCGCGCTTTTATTGGTTTTAGTCATAAAAACCTGAATTTTTTGTGATAGTTGACAATTTATTATTTACTTTTTAGTGCATTTTTAATAAAAGCTTGTTTTTAAAAAGTATTTTTTTATATAATTTTATTTTCAAATTTTTTAGTTACTGATTGACTAACTAACATACTAACAGGTAAAGTTCGACAAACTCTTTCATTTGATACCCATATCAAGATAGTTATAAAGAAAAAGGTAATCCGCCATCTTGGGGCGCCCGCCATATTGGAATTAGAATGACTTCACATAGCTAATCGTATTCTACTCGTCAAACCCTTTCATTTGATACCCATATCAAGATGGTTAAGAGAGAAATGTAATCCGCCATCTTGGGGCGCCCGCCATATTGGATTTAGAATGACGTCACATAGCTATTTGTATTCCACTCATCAAACCCTTTCATTTGATACCCATATGAAGATGATCATAAAGAAAAAGGTAATCCGCCATCTTGGAACATCCGCCATATTGGATTTAGAACGATATTAGATACACTATATTGCATTGTCACCGGACTCATATATGTATACACAATTTCAAAGCTCTATCTTAATTAGAACTAGTCGAAATGATTGCAAAATTTGATCTTAACTAACTAACAAACTTACTAACAAACAAACAAGTGAAGTTAAATAAAAACTTTTAAAAAGTACAATCGAAGACCGTACTTGTACCTTTAAACCAAGCGCCTTCGTATACGTCAGCATTCGGATAGTAGTACGCTCCGAAACCGTGCTTTTTGTCTTTCCTCCAGTCGCCGACATATCGCGCGCCGTCCGGGTACCAGAACGTACCGCACCCGCTCTTGCGTCCGAGCCTCCACTCGCCGACGTAGCGAGCGCCACCTCTGAACGCGTACACGCCGTAACCGTGTCGCTTACCGTGGTAGTAGTGCCCGTCGTATATGTCGCCGTTAGGAAGCTGAGCGCAACCGACACCGTGCCTTTCGCCGTTCTCGTCTCTGCCGCCATCGTACTCCTATTTATTATAAACACACTAGATACAGCGATCCCTCAGTTTACGCGTTTAATTGGTTCCGTGAAAACAACGCGTTAAAAAAAACTCGTAAACAGAAATTGAAGAGTTTGCAGCAACAAGGAGTTAACTCCAGTTTTTATAATTTGTGGGAAAATAGAAAAAACTGTTTAAAAAAAGGGGAGAATGTATTTAAATCGCCTTTGTCTTCGTCCAATTATTATTTGTCACTGACCACATGTTTTGGCCAAATTCCATTAAGAAATTCGTCAAATTCGCAATTCTAGAGTCAATTTTATTCTGGAGTTAACTCCTTTTTGGTCCAAATAGTTGAAAATTATTTTCTTTTTAAAGTAAGGAAGCATTGAATAAGAACAATTTTCAAGAAAATTAGTTTATTTCAAGAAAGAACACAGTAACGAGTGTACTAACTAAATTCTAAGCCCAAAAACAAAGAGTTAACTCCATTTTTATACCCAAGTGAATGAAGCAGCTAACTCATTCTAGCGGATACCTTGAGAACTATCAACGTTAGGTAACTCTTTGTTGAACCAAACGAAAGAATGATTTTTTCCCCCAAGAAACGGTGTTAACTCTGTTTGGCCTAAAAATGGAGTTAACTCGTTGCTGCAAACCACTCAATTATACATACTTAAAATCAAAAAATGTTTTGAAACCACTGACCACTTCCTTATCCATGTAAGAATTCGTACAGTTTTACCCCCCCCCCCCATTAAAGCCTTACATAATTAATTGATACTCCCTTCCCTTACGTAAAACTGACTTAATTTCCCTCATGTATAAATATATCAGAAATTAAATTATCAAAACCCTAGATTTGTGTTTCTTATAAATTTTTAATTATAATAAAATAAAATTAACCATTATCAATCATGTAGTTACCACGTGTACATAATTGTATTATAGATAATTAGTTATTTATAATACATTAACGCAAATATTGTATATAAAACAAAAACATAATATTTATATTAAGGAGGAATGGGAGTACTTTTGAAAACATTACCATAAATCTGAAATTTTGTAGAGTGAAAAGACAGACACACAGACATTAGGATTATGGTCATATACTTGTACAAATAATGAACTATAATGGCCAACACATTATTTTTTTCTTTATCTGAAAAAATATCTCGAAAAAGGGTGGTCGTACCGAAATATTGGTTGGGGCATAAATTATTTATAATTTTATTTTCTATAACTTTTATTAAAAACTTTTTTTATTTTATTAAAAATAATTAGAAAAAAATCATCAAAAATATATACCATTTTCACTTAAGTGGTGGTTAGTTTTAGCTGAAGAACGACAGACACACAGACATTAAGATTATGGTCGTATATTTGATTCAGGGACCCTCAAAATGTGCCGGAAAATTTTTAAGTCTTTATTTTTTTTCTGTTTGTGTTAAAAAAATGCCAGAAATTAAAATTCGACAGAATTACTAAATCTTTGATCGTATTTCTCTCGTTTATTAAGGAGGAATGGGAGTACTTTTGAAAACATTACCATAAATCTGAAATTATGTAGAGTGAAAGATAACTATACCAAATGTTCACTGTCAAAATTTGAGATTGATTGTCCACACCATTTTTGAGAAAATAATTTTTAAATATTTCTCTTATACATGGTCGTAAATGAAAAATATTTTTGAATGATTGTAAAATCTATACTAACATTACCATCAACTCACAATTCTCACCAAGAGTAAATATGATATTTATGAATCCTTAATTATCTTAATATATATAAATTACGTGTCACATGTTTGTCCGCGATGGACTCCTAAACTACTTAACCGATTTTAATCAAATTGTACACCGTGTGCAGTTTGATCCAACTTGAGAGATAGGATAGCTTACATCTCAATTTACGATCGCAATATTATTTTATTGCAAATTATTTGTCTTTATCTGTTAGCTCCAAACGATTCTAACAGATGGTGACATCTGTTGACTGGATTGGGTAAGTATTCAATAGATGGCGCTATGTCAAACTTCCAAACGTTTCATATAACCTACAATTTAATAGCATAACCACCACATGTTGCTAAAGTATAGGTTAACCACAGCAACGCGTGGCCGGGTCAGCTAGTATTATATATTTTTGATTGACAGATTTCGCATAAATTAAAATTATCAATTTCATGAGATCCCATTTGTTTTTTTAATTAAAATTACTTATTTAATCATAAAAATATGTTAGTAGTAATATACTATGGCCAGTAGGGGCCCAATTTTGAAAATATTTGGGCTCACTTTATTGAGAGATCCTAATAAAATCATTTTTCTAAAAAAGGGTCATTTTTAAAGTTTGGGCTTAATTTGTCTACTCCCTACTGTATAACGCGGTACTTAATGTTATAGGTGTCCCTGAAGTAAGCACCCATAGCGGAAAAGAACAGTTCAAAAAAATGCAGCAATAAAAAAAATTTGAAATTCTTATGAGTCCTGACTTACGGGACACCTATAGAAGACTGTTATACATTGAATTCGAATTATTAATTTTTTATCTTCAAGAAATTCTGATTTTGCTGTTTTCAATTTTAGTATTTTTACCTCGGGTTGCACAAAGCAAAATAATTCACAATTAGTTAATCAGCTGTTTTCAATCCATTATTGATAATTATTCTAAACTTATTCTCAATTTGTAAATTAACAATTCACTAAATATGACAATTTTTTATCTATATATGTATCATAACCGTGATTGTTTTTTTTTAGAATTGACGTAATAATGATTTGAAAACAATGTTCCATAAAACTTACCCCTAAAGGATTTTTCTCTTCTTCACCCCCTTCTCCTCCAACTTCTTCATCTTCATCTGATGACATTTTTATGTTATGTCAAAATGAAACAATTGAAACAAAAAACGTGAAAAACAATTTCATAACAATCCGTTTTTTATTTATTTTTTGATTAAAATATGTCTCTAGAAAATATATAAAATTTAAAACCCTATTTATCCCTGCGAACGTTGTTCTGCCCAAAAATAATTTATTTAAAAATCAGACCATAAATACACATTTTCGGAAATATCTCGAATCCAGCTCCACCCACCGGGTCAATTTTTGTAACAAATATTGATTTCCTTGTAACCAACACATATTCTGAATATGAGCCAAATCGGACCATAATTATACAATTTATGTAGCACCAAACGAGCATATGGTGTGAATATGGTTTCGATACATCCAGCGGTTTAAGCCTAAAGAGAACACATACAAAAACCCAACATTTTGGTGTATTTTTCAAAAAAATATAAACTTATCGAAGCATCAAACGAACATATGGTGTGAATATGGTTTCGATACATCTAGTAGTTTAGGCGTTATGACTTTACATGCACATTTGTACATGCACCAACGTTTTTTAAATCTATATATCGCACTCCGGCAAAAAAAGCGTCACAACTCAAAAAATGTCATATTTGAGATAAATATGTAGAATGATTCCAAATTACTATATATTTCTCATAAAAATTGTCATTAATGTACTTCGTGTATGTCAACAAAACTAGCATATTCTAAAAAAAAATGACACATTTTTTATTTATTTTTTTAAATACTTAATCACTAAAGGCTCGGATTAGTTACAAAAATTGCCGCCCTCTTTTTCAAAATAAATTTTTTTATTTGAACAAAAATAAAAAGGTATATTATGTCGGTAAGATTTAAGATACCGGTGACCTTTTTTTTAGTTTCCACCAAAATTTGCCGCCCCTTAATTTTTGCCGCTCTAGGCACGTGCCAACACTGCCTGCATGGTAAATCCAGGCCTGAGTTACTATTTTTCAAACATACCAACCAGGAATACTGAAATATTTAAATTAAATACTATGCATCAGTCATGTTCCTATATTACCTTTACAATTTTGATTTACCTAAATTGTTATAATTTCAATTATTCTTATTTCCTCAAAACTACATTTTTTTAAATGTAACACTTTTTTGCGGAGGTGTATGGAAAATCCAGAAAAGCATTCAATATTAATTAATCATTTTCGAATTCTCGTTTTTACCCCATTTCTAAATAAATTAAATTTATTGTTTACAAACTAATTTTCCTCTCCTAAAATATACATTATGTATATGAAAAATAGACATACATGCTTTTGATATGAAACCACATAATTATGATAATCAAATTATATAACAAAATACCAGGAAACTAAATTTAAAATTAACTGGTAGCTCTTACCCAGAATTCAAACTGGTAAATAATGCCAAACACGCACAAAAATAATTTAGAAAGTTTTCACAGTACCTACAACATATAAATTGTTCTTTCCAAGGCATCTACGTGCCTTTAAAGTTCTGAATGAATTTAAAAATGAATGAAAATATATATTTGAGATATTTATAACTTTTTAAGACAAAAATAAAAAAAAAATAAAACTTAAAATAGTCCAGTCAATTGTCAATATAAAATTTGAGCTAGAAAAAAATGACGGAGTACATTTTTTTTTCAAGAAATTGGTAATTTCAATGTATAGAACATGGCGATAACTTTCCCCCCTTCGAAGGGGGGTGCATAACATTCTAGGGGCTTACAAAGGTATTTAAAATCAGTTCTTTGGGAATAATCTACCAATTTTTTTCTAGCGACTGGACTAAAAATACTGTTTTTGAAATCAGTTTTTATTTTTTTTCTTAATGAGGTTGACACTATAGGGTGCGGGGCTGGTTTTGCGGGGAACGGCGTGGGTAAGGGACTATGGATAAGCATAGAGTGAAGGCATGGTGTGTCTCTCTCTGGAGCATGCGAAATCACGTAGATGCGTCTCAATTTTTTAATTAAAAAACGCGGTTCTTAAGGGGTTATATACAATCAGGACAAAAAAAAGTTTTTTTTTTCTAGAATTTTTTCAAGAGAAGGATTTTAAATTTATTAATGCATATTGTACACATATTATGGTAACTTTTAATTGTATTTTAACATTTTTTATTTATAAAAATAATAATTTCGAAAGCTGCTACAGCTGTTCTTCAGGAGGTCCTCTCAAAAAAGGCGCCTTGCGGTGACCACGATATCTCTGAACTGGATCATTTAAAATAAAAATATTCTGTCCGCGCAACCACCGCGGTAAGCGAATTTTATTTGATAAAAAAATAAAATAAAAAATAATTAAATGTGTAAAAAAAAGTTGGCTTTGAAATTTTTAAATTTTTTTATTGATTATTAACTTTTTACTCTACATAATAAACAAAGAAATAAAATAAAAAACTTGTAAAAAAAAAGTTCCACATCGGGACTCGAACTCGGCATTCTTAGTTTACAATCTCTACAATATTTTTTTTGTTTTTAAAATATCAACCAAACGGTACTTTATACCGAAAAATCACAAGAGACACAATAATTTTGTTTTATTGAGAGGATTCCAAAACATATTTGATATTATCAATCCGATATTTAATACCCGAGATATGATTTTTTTTCGGTTTTGAACGGCCGCCATTTTGAAATCCATAAAGGAATTTCGCTGACTAACGAACTTAACCGAGGTATTCGTGAGATCGATTTTTTAACCAAGTTTCAAAAAGATCGGAAGTAATCCTGGAAGGCTAGAGAGTCCACTCGAAACGGCAGATATACATATGTATATATATATATATATATATATATACATAAAGTTTTTAACGAACCTCATTTTCGTGATCTCGAGATCAAGTTTGATAAAGATATATAGTTTTTTTTCCGAAGTTGCGTCATGATGGTGATAGCAATAGCTATATTTTTCTTCGAAAAATTCGCTAAAAACACAAACGGATTTCGTTAAAGTAATGTAAAATCTTGGTACTTGATAGAAGGAATAAGCAAAATACATTTTTTTGGAGAACAGCTGTAGCAGCTTTCGAAATTATTATTTTTACAAATAAAAAATGTTAAAATGCAATTAAAAGTTACCATAAAATATGTACATATTTTTACATTAATAAGTTAAAAGTCTTCTCTTCAAAAATTTGTTGAAAAAAACCTTTTTTTGGCCTTTGTAACCCCTTAATGCAATCGATCCTTTACGGATTTTTACGACCTAATGACTGGTTCGACTGTTTAATAAATAATGAAGTCAGGTATATTCGTATAAAGAAAGAGAACAAATAATATTTAAATTTTATTGAAAATTATTTATTATATATTTTAGCGAAAAATTACAGCCAGTATGCTCGTACAATAATATTAATAAATACACAGTAAAAATTCAAAAATAATTCTTCACTGATTTTAATTAATTATTATTAAACTAAAATATTAATTATCTATTTGAGCCAGATGTAAGCATACTTATTAGCGCCGCCTTTTCTTTATCTTTCTTTCTTACGATATCGAGGTTCCTTGATTTCCAACAGCTTTTCCTTAATTTTATTGGACGACTTCCAACGTATCGACCTATAAAAGAAATACCACATATTGATCTATACACAGGTAGAAAGGTTTACTTGAGCCAAGTAAACCTTGTTTTGTATATAACGAAAACAATATTTTCTTAAGATAAGAAATATATTCTTAAACCAACTATAGTATTCTTGGACGAAGAAATAACGTAGTTGGATTAAGAGTACTTTTCTTATATTAAGAAAATATTGTTTTCGTTATATACAAAACAAGATTTTCTTGGTCCAATACAGTTTTTTGTGTGTATTATAAAGCGGGGCTTTGGAGAACAAAATTTAAAAAAAGTCTGTCTGTCTGCCACAAAAAATATAACAATATTAATATAACAATATTTCCTCATAAAAAAATTCTTATTGAATTAATTTTATTCATTTGAAAAATACATCTTCATGTTTATCTAAAAATCTTTTCTTTTATCAAATTAATAAATAATTTATTACACCAACTAACGAAACTTTTAAATAGATTAAACATAATGGTTGTATAAATAAATATTTATCAGTGTGAATATTTTTTACACCACCCAACTAGTGGAAGTGCAATTTTCGATATGGTAAATTCCATAGGTGGGCACAGTTCATCGAAAAGTTAACTTCGTTAATCGTTAATCCGTTAATAAAAAAGTTAACTTCGTTAACCGTTAAAGTGTTAAAATTCCGAAAAAGTAACGGTAGTTACAGTTAACCGAAAATTCGAAAATTTAACGAAAGTTAAAGTTAATCGTTAAAAAGTTAACCATCCAAAATGTTTGAAGACCTTTTTTTTCGTTTTCGACAACTTTCTTATGTATTTTTCATCAAACAACCAATGTAACGGACTAAAGTTAACGGAAGTTAACAAAAGCGTTAAAATTTTTTTGAGTTAACTTAAAAGTTAATCCGTTAACCATTTTGTTAACTTCGTTAATTAACGATTAACGGATTAACGAATTAATGCCCACTTATGGTAAATTCAGTGATATCATTTATTAAGTATTTTTTTGTATATAAAATATATGTTTTCAATACGAAAATAATTTTTCACCGTGATAAGAACATTGTTAGTAATAATATACATTTATCAATAAGATAAACGTCGATATTTTCATATTGGTAAAAAATTATCATATTAACAAACAGCCTCTATCGGAGCCAAATCGATCGCGGATTTTTTACAATAAAATAACTAAACAAAAAAGAAAAAATGAATTATCATTGAAACAAAATAAATTGGACTAATCAAACTGCTTGTAAAGTTGGAAATATATTTACAATAAAATATCAAACATCAATAACCTATAAAAGATACCTAATCCACCAATTAAATGTAGGTAGAAGAAAAATAATACAACATGCATACATCGAAATTACCTTGGAGCAGACATAAAACATTACAAACCTGAGATATATGTATGTACTTATGTACGTATGATATTTTTATTAATTTAAACAGTAGCGCATCCAAAAAAAAATGGGGGGGGCAACTTATTTTTTTGTAATTATATATCATTTTCGTTTTTTTTTGTTAGCTATCATAATTGTAAAATTTGTAATGTATATTAACAAATTCGGAGGGGGGGGGTCTAACTAACATTAATGATTTTTTGAGTTTTAGAAACTTGAATTTTTTACAGAGGACTATATGTATAGCCCAGCAATAAACTTAAAAATAGGTCAAACTAAGAAAAAATTCCGATCAAGCTGAATTTTATTTTAGACTTTTAATTTGATTACCTAAGCATACCCTAAAAAGTACCCTTAATTTGGGCCATGGGTTTTTGTTTTTAGGGAGTCTTTACTCCCTAAAAAGTCCTTTGGGGGCAAATTCTAGTTTTTTTACAAATACCTAAAAAAATATCGATTTTTTGAGGAAAGTAGTTATAAAGAAAATTGTAGCTTATAAAATTCTGCACAAAAAGAGTACTTATATTTTTTTGTATAATCAATATTTTTTAAGTAAACGGTTAGCCCAGTCAAGGGTGCAGTGAAAAGTGCCAATATCCGAACAAGTAATTTTATGGTTGATTTTTATAGATATTGGGGCGTAGAATTCGAAAAAAATAACCCGGACTGGCGAAAAGTGGTGCAACATCCTTAAAAAAAGGGTGAAAACTTTTTTTTCAATTTTTCACAAAATCAAAATCGATGACGGGGTGTTTTTATAGTTAATATTTGTTGGGAATCGATTGGGACCACATATACTCAATTTGACAAAAAAAATACTCTTTATAGAGGGTTTATAAAAACGTAAAAATGTTTTACATTTCGGGGAAAATAATTTAAAAATAATAATTTTTGTTTAAAACGAACTTGGTCTCAAATCGTTTCTAAAGTTCCAAAGAATAATGATCAACCATAATTTAAAAAAAAAAATATTTTAATCAGTTTAATGAACTTGAACTAGAACCGAACCGCTATATTTCAGTCAGCGAACCTGAATCTGAACCCGAACTTTTTCATGGATATCCGATAACCATATTTTTCAAAAGGTTCAAGAAATTATTTATAATATTTTATCAATTTTCCTCTATTGATTGTAAAATGTTGGATATTTGTTCTAATTTCACTGTATAATGTGACTTCTCAAGTCCACTACTAAAATTTAATTTTTTTTGCTTGCTTTATAATTCTACATATAACTTTGTAAAAATGTATTTCTTTTCAATTTATAAAAATCTGAAAAGAAGAGATTTCAATCTTTAAAATGTATTTTTATTTTTTGCAATTTTTTTCCAGTAGTATCTTCGTCCCTTCATTGCTTTGACAAATGTATATAACTATATTTATAAACTATAAATATAATAATATACATTTGTTATAATATGATTGACGAAAATAAATTTTATCTCAAGAAATGGAGATTTGAATAGCATGATTTTTTTAATACAGCTGAAAAATTAGAAAACTAAAAATACTTATACCGTTTTTAATTTTTAACTAATGAAAATCGCTAATGTTTAAGGGTAGGTAATGCATATTTTTTTTTATTTTTTATTAAATTCTCAATTAAAATGTCACACCCTGTATATTTAATATATCAGCGACGGGGCTTGCATTTTTACTCTACAACATCCGGTAAAGCATATGTCCCACCTCACACACACAGACACACACACACACACACACAGACACACACACACACACACACACACACACACACACACACACACACACACACACACACACACACACACACAAACCGGAAATCCTCCGGAGCGGAGCTAGTCACGTGCGCGCGTGCAACAGGTGCGGATGCCCGGAAAGACGCTAACGCCGTGCTCTCACTAGTGGATACCAATAAAAACTAAAATACAAGTGTGAAATAATAGTGTTTTTATAAAATATACGAAGGTAATTTTTTATTTTTCATATTAATTTTAATATTTTCCATTTTTTTATTTTTTTTGTTAAATAATTTTGGTCTTGACCGAATTACCGAATAAAATCTTTAAACAGGGTATCTAATTGTAGATCTGGGTTTCTTAAACTTTTTTACCTAGCGGCTCCCATATTGATAACTCACGGACCACCTATGGGTTAAAAATATATTTTTTGTTTCATTTTTATAATTTAAGCGATTGCATAGTTTAATATTTTAACTTCACAGTTCGTCACGGCCCCTTTGTAGGAAGGACACGACCCCCTACTTTAAGAAGCCTTGTTGTAGATTGTTAAAATTCAGCATATACAGTGGTGCACCCAGAAAAAAAGTCGAGAAGAGTTAAAAAAATTATTTTTCATTTTTTTATCTTCATAATAAATAATTGATATTGACACATTCAGGAGGGGGGGGGTCTATAACTCATAACCTCTACCCCCCCCCCTTTTTTTGTAACATTTCGTTTAAGTGATAAAAAAAAAATTTATAGAATGTTCTAGAAATTTATAAAATGTTTTAGAAATTTCGAGAAAAAAATAAAAAATTATCTCAAAGCCTTTTGTGAGAAGATTGAGTCGATTTTTAAATAAAAATTACAGTTGCCGATTACAAAAAACAGTTTTAACATGTACCCAGGGCCGGATTTAGAAATTTGCCGCCCGTAGGCAGTTGCGAAAGTGCCGCCCTTTTTGATTGAAAAAAATTAAAACGTTTTTTTTATGTTAGCGACTTTTTTTTAGTAAAAAATTGAGCAATAAAAATCTGAAGACCTTTTTTTTAAGGTCTACAAGTACAAATTTTATCAAGCTTTTTTTTACGCTAAAATTTGCCGCCCCTAAAATGTTGCCGCTATAGGCACGTGCCTACATTGCCTGCATGGTAAATCCGTGCCTGCATGTACCTGCTGTCAATTAAGTAACTTCTACAATCTCCATTCTAATTTTTATAATACTTTATTTTTACTATATTCGTATACATATCATTTATATTATTTATTCAACTTATTATTCAAAAGTTTAATTATTTGTTAATAAAGTGCTATACAAATTATTTCATTTCAATTAAAAGACAATATGATTGTTTAAAATTAATTATATTAATATTATATTTGTTTATTGGTAAGTATAACAAATTAAACTATACCAATAATATAGATTTCAATCCTGTACACAATAATTACTAATTGATATTGTTACTTTAGTAATTTAACAAACACGTGACCTACCCTAGCAAGAATTACAATATTTCAGACCGTTTCAAGATTACTACGTCAAATAGTAATATTTCTTTAAAAATTGAGTGATTGTTATGAAATATTTTTCCCCGTACAATAATTTTCAGTATTACAAGGACTTACTAAGATTCTATAAGTGCATAATGTCACCATTTGTAATTAGTTCAGTGGTTAGGGTTCAAAATTGTACATTGAAAATTAATTAAGATTATAAATTTCACGATCCAATATCAGACGATATACAGAGTGTTCGCGGGAACCGAGTGATCATTACTAACTTTGTTATTATTGGAGCTAGAAGTTCGGTTAAATGGACAAAGTATCAGTATTTTTTCCGGGATTAATAATGGCGGTGTCAAAAAAACAATTGAATGTCAAATTTCAGAGATATATTGAAATATAACATTTTTTTAAATGGAACAACCTGTATATTATTATTGAATTTTGTAGCTGAGGATGTTCTCTTTATAAAAGTGCAATACATGTATGATGGTAAAATTGATAGAAAACAAGTTATAACAAGTATAAAATTAATAGAAAATATCGAAAAATAGTGTGCTATGAAGTTTTAATAATTTGAGAACAAATGATTAAAACATTTAAAACAATAGTTTAAGGTTTTTATGTCATTTGTTCGCAAATTTTAAATGTTTTTGATTTTAACTAATAACGAAAAAAATCATTTATTATAATTAATTATATTTTTTCATGAATAATGCTCAAAAATGTTAAAAATCTGCGAAATAAGGCACAAATATCTGAAATTATTGTTTTAAATTTTTTTATCATTTGTTTGTACTTTATTAAATCTTCATAGCATACTATTTTTCGATATTTTCTATTAATTTTATACTTGTTATAACTTGTTTTCTATCAATTTTACCATCATTCATGTATTGCACTTTTATAAAGAGAACATCCTCAGCTACAAAATTCAATAATAATATACAGGCTGTTCCATTTAAATAAATGTTATATTTCAATATATCTCTGAAATTTGACATTCAATTGTTTTTTTGACACCGCCATTATTAATCCCGGAAAAAATACTGATACTTTGTCCATTTAACCGATCTTCTAGCTTCAATAATAACAAAGTTAGCAATGATCACTCGGTTCCCGCGAACAGCCTGTATATTCAGTTAATTATTATTGGTTAATTTTAAGGTTCTAAAGGTCAAAGGTAGGTAGGTAAATCTGAAGGAGGGCCGGATTAATTATTTTAAGATATACGTGGGCCTGTAAGAGTTTTTTTAACCCTTCAACGCACAAAGGTAAAAATGAAAATGTATATTTTAATAAAAATTTACTTATGACCAAATTTACTGATTAATTATTTTAAGATATACGTGGGTCTGTAAGAGTTTTTTTTAACCTTTCAACGCACAAAGGTAAAAATGATATATGATAATACATATTTTAAAAAAAATTTACTTATTACCAAATTTATTGATATTAAGGGGTTACATATACCTAGTTAGAATTTTCAAAAAATCGATTTTTTTTAAATTTCATCTTCGTAATGTACATATATTTAAGTACACACACAGAAAAATTTCAAGTCAATCCGGCGATTATTTTCGAAGTTACGCACGCATATTTGTAAAGACGTCTCAGAGCGTTTGAATGTAGGAGGTCGGAGCGGCCACGATTCCTCGGAAACGGCTGAACCGATCAGTTTCAAATTTTAACACAAGTTTCTTAAGTATATTTTTTAGTAATTAATCGAAGATTTTTTCTCACCGATAAATATATATATATATTTTTATAAACAATTTAAGGTCAAAATTTTTGTTAAAAATCGATTTTTTTTTTGAGAAGCCACCATTTTGTCAAAAAATTTTATTTTGCTTATTCCTTCGATTAAGTACAAGATTATACATTACTTTAACGAAATCCATTTGGGTTTTTGGTTAATACGGAGTGTACGGGTGCCCGCTGTCAGAATTGTCAAAAATCACGTGTATAGTTATTCAGAATAGAGTTCGTACACTAGAATGCACATTATTTATATGTTATATATTTTTCATTGTTTTCTTTACGATAATAATACCTAACCAAGTAAATAACCTACCCTAAGTAAACAACACGATTTCGCCCCAAACCTAACCCAACCAAGGACAATTAACTTGTATATTATTAAAAAATGTTTATTATATGTAGTCGCGCATGCGCATCAACTCTATTCTGAATAACTATACACGTGATTTTTGACAATTCTGACAGCGGCCACCCGTACACTCCGTATTAGCCGGGTTTTTTATTTTAAATGATCCAGCCCAGAGATATCGTGGTCACCGCAAGGCGCCTTTTTTGAGAGGATCTCCTGGATAACAGCTGTACCCACTTTCGAAATTATTATTTTTACAAATAAAAAATGTTAAAATACAATTAAAAGTTACCATAATATGTGTACAAATTTTTACATTAATACATTTAAAAGTCTTCTCTTAAAAAAATCATGAAAAACCCCTTTTTTTTGGTCCTTCTGACTGTATGTAACCCCTTAAAAAAATTCAAGTGTTCATTTTTATACCATATCCTTATACATATTAAATTGGTTTCAAAGGGATTGGAAGAGGGGGGGGGGGGGGTAATGTAAGAATGCCATTGTGTAGGTAAAATATTTAATAACATCCACTATGATTAAGAAATATGATTGAAATTAATACCCACATATAAGAAAATTACTCTTTCAAGCAGACACGAAAATTTATGTCTGCTTTCATTGTATAGTAATAACATTTAATTTATTGTTTAACATATTATTGTTTGTACAAAATACGAAATATTAATACACGTAAAAGAACAAATAGAAAAGAGATATTTATATATTATAAATTAATTATTGATATATCGTACATAAAGTATATGGAACCCCAATGCAATGCCCACGCAATGTTTTTTTCCTTTGCTTTTGAATAAGAATTATTAACTTCAATGATTTATTTGAAAAATAAATTGCAAAAAATATACTCGTATATAGGGCATGATTTGAAACCATTGATGGTAAAAATGTATTGCCATTTTTTATTTTGAATATAATTTTCAATGTATATAGGTGTCCTAAAAGTCCGCGCAATGTTTTTTTTCCTTTGCTTTTGAATAAGAATTATTAACTTCAATGATTTATTTGAAAAATAATTTGCAAATAATATATACTCGTATATAGGGCATGATTTTAAACCATTGATGGTAAAAATGTATTGCCATTTTTATTTTGAATATAATTTTCAATGTATATAGGTGTCCCAAAAGTCCGCGCAATGTTTTTTTTCCTTTGCTTTTGAATAAGAATTATTAACTTCAATGATTTATTTGAAAAATAAATTGCAAACAATATACTCGTATATAGGGCATGATTTTAAATCGTTGATGGTAAAAATGTAATGTCTTTTTTATTTTGAATGTAATTTGAAATGTATACAGTTGTCCTGAAAGTCCGGAAACAAATAGAGATATAAAATTATGGTAAAAATAAAGTTTCAAGGTTTTATGGCAAAATGTTAGGCAATTTTTTTATTTTACATGTAATTTTCAATGTATACAAGTGTCTCGAAAGTTCGGGAATAGATAGATATATCGTATTATGGTAAAAATAAAGTTTCATACAAGAGTTTTAAGTTTTTATAGCAAAATGTAATGCCATTTTCATTTTAAATGTAATTTTCAATGTATATAGGTGTCCCAAAAGTCTGGAAACAAATAGAGTTATCAAATTATGGCAAAAATGTGTCATATAAATGTTTTATGGTTTGGTGGCGAAAATGTAGGGTCATTTTTTATTTTAAATGTAATTTTCATGTATATAGGTGTCCCAAAAGTCCGGAAACAAATAGAGTTATCAAATTATGGCAAAAATGTGTCATATAAATGTTTTAAGTTTTTAGGTTTGGTGACGAAAATAAACGATTTTTTTATTTTAAACGTAATTGTCAATGTATACAGATGTCCCGAAAGTCCGGATATAGATAGATATATCAAATTATGGTAAAAAAAAATTATAAAAAAATTTTAAGGTTTGAAAAAAATGAATGTTTCTCTAACCAACTTTTATGGAAACAAATTTAATTTTTAAACAAACAATTTATAAAATATTATTTTGTTTTACTTCAATTTTCAGCACAGTTATACAAAATTATTGGAGATTTTTTGATTTTTAAGAATTTTTACTTAAAAACCATAAAAACTTTTTTTTTTAAATTTAAATTGAATTAAACTCTTTCATATATTAGAATACTGGCCCCACAAAGATTTAGGGCTTTAGTCAAATTTACGGAAACCATAAACATGATTTTTTTAAATTTACAATTGAAATAATTTTTTTCTAATACTAGTATTATAGTCCCATAAAGAGGGGCTGACAGGGCTCTAGTCTGGGGGTCCGGATTTTTTTTTCGTCGTCAGAAAAAAGTCAGAAGGGGGCTCACCTATAGTACCTATGTGGGAGCCATGATAAGTTTACCGAATAAAATTATGACAATGAAAATATGACAAAACAAAAAATGTTGGGAATTACTGCTTTACGTTCAATTTTCCGATATTATGAATGAGATTCATCCATTCATAAATGTAAAGAAAAATCTGGAACATCAAAGTGACTGGGTTATTATATTTTGTATTTTATAATTCACCTAACCACTCGCCTTTTTGAATTGATTTTTTTACTAGTAATAAAAATAAACTTCAATAAGTATATTCAAATAACACTTTTTTTAAAAACATTTTATTTTTCTTTCGTAGAAAAAATCCTAAATCATGAGATGAACATCAGTGGCGTCTCATGTCAAAAAATACCTATTTTTTGGTTATTTAAAGCTTAAAAATGAGTAAAAAATCTGAGCCAATTGACTCTTTTTTGATCATTAAGGTTGTTGTTCACTGAAAGTCGTGGCATCTAGGGAAATTTAGCATGAACTACAGGGTTTTGATATGTCGATAAAAAAGAACAAATAGATCTGGCAACAATTTACAATATTAGACAAGAATAGAAGATTTATTTTTAACAATATTATAATTATTATTATTGCTGACAATAATAATAATTATAGGTAATAACAATAGTAACTATTATTATTATAAATAAAAACCTTAAATGTAATCAATAATCACTTGCTATTTACAACGCGCGTCAGTTGTCAATACCACGTTTTTATATTTCAAAGAGCGCGCCGAATGCGCTGTTGCCATATCGTATATTTACGTCATGTGTTCGGGAATTTATCAAAGTTAAAAATTAATAATTATTTAAGGAGATGGTAAATCATTCTAAAATTTTATATACACATTCCTTAATTACCAATCTGTAACATATCCGTTTTTGGTTAAAATCTGACGTTTAGTTTTAATTAAAGTGACCAGACGTCCCGGATTGTGCGGGACAGTCCCGGATTTGAGTAGTCTACTCTCCCGCATAAGAAATTGTCCCGGATTAGACATTAACAACATTATATTATCATTATTGTGTGTTGGAGTAAAAAACAATTATTTTGGTGAGGAGCTAAAAAAAAAAAAAGGTCTTCAGAATTTTCAGTACTAAAAAAGGTCGTCAAAAATTTTATTATAAAAATTTTTTCAATTTTTTTTTTATAAAATTTTTTTTTTCTAAAAAACCTGTATAGTGGGGAGGGGTGTCCCGCAACAAGGTTTTAGAATTCTGGTCACTTTAGTTTTAATACACAAATTAAACGAATATCGAATTCCAAGTGGATCCCTATGCTTACAATGTATAAGAGGCCAACTTTGCACGTTTATAATTAATAAACGAAATGGTAAACTGATCTGAAATTTTTTTTACAAATGCGATACACAATATTCAAATTTTAACAAATTCTGTAGTGATCGATTTTAGTGAACAATAACCTTAAAACACTTAAAAGTATTTTTTCAGTTGTTAAAATGTACAGGGTATGACATTTCCCTGTATATCATAATTCCCCGACTTTTACCGATTTTCCAGAAACTGGCCAACCTGTATTATTGTCTTTTTACCAGTTTTTACGACTATCGGCTTTTAACGACTTAAATGATGTCGTTATACCCGGTTTCTACTGTACGCATCTACCGCGTAAAGAGAGTCTCTACTGTACAAAAATCCAGGTGTAAGCAGAATAGACGCCAATAAAAATCTCGGGATCAAAAGTTAATATTCGAGGACAACAAACACAGCTATTAATATAAGGTCAGGTCATATGAAGCAATCACCATATCGTAATTGTTAGTAAAATAGATGTATTTTTAGTACATGTGTGAATATACCATAGATATATAGTGCTAAATATAGCTAACATTGCCAATGTCGACCCGCCGGCCCTTGGTTTGGGGTCACTGATACACAGCCAGTCTGATTCGGATTAATGTTATATTATATTATAGTATAGTATATTAGGTACGGGGTACTGCTGTAAAAGGGTATTTTATTAAATAGCTTCCTCGCAATATCAAAGATACGAGAAGCTGTATATGTGATCGTTTTAAAATGAGAAAAAAAATGTGTTCTCCGATTTTAAAAATTTTACTTAATTTATCCGTTTCAGGTCAAGACAAACACTTTTTGTTCCGTGTCTGTCTGTGTGTGTGTCTGTCCCCCAATCCTTGTCACACGCATAACTCATGAACCACTGAACCGATATTGATGAAACTTGGTTGGTTGGTTTGGTCTGGCTTGAGGACGGTCCCATTTCAAAATTATTAAAATCGTGTGTAAGGGAGCGGGGTGACATCCCAAAAGATTTATTTTTTGAAGATATCTCAAGAAAGACACATGTTACGTGAAAATTTTATAGAATCTTTTTTGTAGAGCATCAAATTTCCTATAATATAGATCGTTTTGTTGTAAAATATTCCCTTACAATGATTTATCTCAATTTGCTTTAAAAAAATCGTCATTTGTTTTTTTTTAAATTGCTATTTACTTTATTAAATTTCATTTTGACATTTGTATACCAGAAAAATAATGATTTTGATTAAAACTGTCAAAAAATTAAAAATATACGACATAATAACGAGGATCGTATAAAGAAATGTCAAATTAATATTGCTTCCTCGCAATATCGAAGATACGAGAAGCTTCGTTATCGTTTTAAAACGAGAAACAAAATTTGTTCTCCGATTTCAAAAATTTTACTTTATTTATCCGTTTCAGGTCAAGACAAACACTTTTTGTTCCGTGTCTGTCTGTCTGTGTGTGTGTGTGTGTATGTCTGTCTGTGTGTGTGTGTGTGTGTGTCTGTCCCCCAATCCTTGTCACACGCATAACTCATGAACCTCTAAACCAATATTGATGAAACTTGGTTGGTTGGTTGGGTCTGGCTTGAGGACGGTCCCATTTCAAAATTATTAAAATCGTGTGTAAGGGAGAGGGGTGACATCCCAAAAGATTTATTTTTTGAAGATATCTCAAGAAAGACACATGTTACGTGAAAATTTTATAGAATCTTTTTTGTAGAGCATCAAATTTCCTATAATATAGATCACCTACGTTTGTTGTAAAATATTCCCTTACAATGATTTATCTCAATTTGCTTTAAAAAAGTCGTCATTTGTTTTTTAAAATTGCTATTTACTTTGACATACCAAATATGTATGTAGAAAGGGAAGTAGGGGCATACTTTTACCCCCCCCCCCCCCGAACACATTTAAAAAATATTTAAGAAAACTGAAAAGTCAAAAATTCTGCAAACTACATAAAGCAGCGTGTCCTTATAGAGTCACTGTAATAAGTTATGACAACGTCGCCATTTTAAGTCAAAAATTCCCTATTCTCGAACTCACTCGAGAATTGTCGATTCGAGTTTTTCGTTCGAGATTTTAAATCTCGCATGCCCAAGAGGAGTCGAGATTTTTCATTCGACATTTATACCGGGTGTCCCAGATAACTTTTCCAGCATGGGGATCTCAGTAGGTATCTATAAGAGATACAGGTTTGGTTAAATGAGATGAATTATTTGTAAGAAAGAGGTGAGTATTACTACACAAAAAAATATTCATAATTCTATGTGGTTTAGGCGGTATACCCAAGAAACTGAAAATTCGGAATTTCTTTAAATGGCTATAACTTTTTTGTCAAAGTAGATAGGTATTTTTTGTAGACGGTTTCTCAAAGCACTTTTTTGTGTAGAATCGATTGGTGTATTTAGATTTTTTATATCACTTTCAGTTTCCGAGTTATGAGCCCTAACTTTAGTTTTTCTTATGGATTACTAAGTTGGCTATGGCATATTTGAACGTGTTTTTACTCTACTTTACAACGATATGTCACATGTCATACTTATTGTAAAAAAATAATTATAATGTATTTTTTTTTAAAAGTTAATTGTTTTCAAATAGTCATTTGTTATTTTGATTGTTGTTATTGTGATTTTTGTTTACAATTTTTGTTTTTCATGGCTCACTTAAATGTTTGTAATAAAATACTTAATACATATCACTGGCATTTAGTACATCGACTTATTTTCGATAATAAGTATGGCATGTGACATATCGTTGTAAAGTAGAGTAAAAAACACGTTCAAATATGCCATAGCCAACTTAGTGGCCCATAAGAAAAACTAAAGCTAGGGCTCATAACTCGGAAACTAAAAGTGATATAAAAAATCTAAATACACCAATCGATTCTACACAAAAAAGTGCTTTGAGAAACCGTCTACAAAAAATACTCACCCCTTTCTTACAAATAATTCATCTGATTTAACCAAACCTGTATCTCTTATAGATACTGAGATCCCCATGCTGGAAAAGATATCTGGGACACCCGGTATAGAAAAAAAGTTGCATCGAGATTCGAGAATACGGTATAATTTAATTTACACAATCGAGATTCTCGTAAATAACTTAGTGACTTTTAATTTGTAGTTTAGTATAAATCTGGAATGAGAAAAACTCGAACGAACTCGAAAATAGGGGCCCTGACTCGAATACAAGACCACCCGGCTCGGGAGTCATATTTTGACTCAACAAATCCTTATTCTATGCTTTATGGGTGGATCATAGTTATACAACAATCGTTTCATGCTGTCAGAACTCCTTTTACGAATGACTCTAACAAAACCCAACTCGATATACTACTCAATGCGTGTTTTATTATCAACAAAGTCAAGTTTGCATGCTTCATTCTTGTGGTGTCCGAGGCGCCAAAAAAGTAATAAAATTTATTATTAATTGAATAAATAATAACAAAACATAACGTGACGTATATTTAATCCGCATTTTCAAAATCGAGTCCATAAGTTCAATCCCAATATATTTTTTTTTGCCTGGCGCCATTCGCTATAATTAAAAGATAATATGAAATCCAGAATATATTAGAATTGTGACGTTAAATTGTTATTTGTTATGTTTGCAGTTTATAATAATTATAATTGTTTTATTGTTTATATTTATTTATAAATGTATTATTAATTGTTTATAATAAATTGTACTATTTATAGCGAACAAATCACAAATAAACAATATATTATTGAAGTAATTTATATTTTTATAAAAAAAATACATTATTTACGTAAGAAGGGGGGGGGGTCCATAAAACCTCACAAAATATTTCGCATAAAACAGTTTTTTGACGTAGAACCACATTTTCCCAGGCAATATTAGAGGTTATGTACGCAACGAAAAATGTCACACTTTGATATAACTTATAACTTCGGAACTAACAATTGTAGAAAAATAAATAAAACGTCAGTAGATAGCCCATATAGTTCCATGTATAATAAAATCAATTTTAACCCTCCATCTTTCAACCCTTAAATACAGTAGCTTGAGTTAAATAATCGAATTAATACTAATAAATTTTTCGAGATATATACTAAGTAGACCATGTCATTTCTTTGGATGTAAGTTATCTACCTGCCAAATTTCATCAAGATCGGTTCAACGGTTTAGCCGTGAAAAGGTAACACACAGACATACAGACAGACAGACAGACATAGTTATTAGTATGGATTTTCTACAATAAAAAAAATTATTGGGAATTATGGATACTTAATTTAAATAAGTTTTAATAAAAATAGGATATTAATATTGTATGCAATTTACAGCTGTTTAAACTAAATGTCATGTTGTGGTAACCAATCTCCGATTGTGAAGCAGTACTGGGGGTTATTTCAAATTAACCAAGGGGGACTCAATATCCGGTAGACCACATACCACATAATTGTCGATAATTTATTGACTGAACTATTCTAAAGCCAAATTAACTAACTGTATTTTTGTATACACCCATTTTTGTCACTATTATTTTCGAAGAAATGAGCAAAATATTTTTTTAAAAATTTATTAAAATAAATATTTTAATAATAATAATAAAACGTTTACATATTCAAATTCCTTGAATTGAGAGCTTTAATTTGACACCCCACATGCCAGGATTAAATAAATAAAAAATTTAAAAAATACATTCCACCCCTCCTCAAATAGCGCCCAAAAACAAAAACAAATTTTTATAATCCAGGTATATTATTGATCCATCATTTATCTACTATAATTATACCAAAACTCAGCTCTCTAGGTCAAATGGAGACAGACAGACACACAGACAGACATTTTTCCAATTTCAGCAAATCTATTAAAACACATTTTTTATCAAAATATGACAAAAACTAAAAAAAAATTATAACTCAGGTCTATTATTGATCCATCATTTACCTACTATAATTATACCAAAAGTCAGTTCTCTAGGTCAATTGGAGATTTGGAGACAGACAGACAGACAGACACACAGACATACATTTTTTTCAATTTCAACAAATCAATTAATACACACATTTTTTATAAAAATATGACAGTCGATAAAACGTAAAGTTCGTTATATTTTTTCAAAGAAAAATATGTTATTTATGTTACATAGAAGATTTTTTTAAATTCATTATTATCTTTTGATTTTTATAAAATGTCATAACTCAGACAGAAAATATATTGTAGGTATCTAAATTAAACGATATTTGATACAAATTCAAAGAAAAATAAATACATACATAACAAAAAAGGTAGTTGAAAATATGAAGAAAATAAATCCGAGTTCGTTATTAAATAGAAAATAAATATAACTGTATTGTTTCTCATCTATGACTTCTTACAAACATAACAAAAAAAAAACACGAAGATTTGTAAACTAATATATTTCTCATTATTATGAGTGTTTTCGAGAAAATGAGTAAAAAAAGACAATAAAATAATTAAAAAACAAACTAAAGCAAGTCTCCCACTTTATACAGAATTATTTAAATATCAAATCAAGAATACGGATGTTTATTACAAAATGAAGTAGAAGGGGAACATCATTTGAAATAAGAGTGGGGGGTGGTTTAATTTATAAGATGAGTTATTCATTAACGAAATTAGTAAATACGGTACTGTTAACCAGTTCTTGTTTTAATTGTTTTGAAAAATTGCCGAAATTGAAAAAAGGTAATTTTTATTTATTTATTTTGCTGAATTTTGTGTAATTTTCATCCAATCTTACAGTGGACATTAAAAACTTTCTAGCTTAATCTACAATGCTAATATTAGACATAATTTTGTATAGTAAATTGTGGACCAATAATAGACCTAAGTTATAAAAATAGGATTTAAAGTTTTTCGCTAAAGTTAAGGGGGGCAAATGTGTTACCATAAAAAGTGTTTTTATTCAAACCTACCGAGTGGGGTATCAAATGAAAGCTGCCGATTCAAGGAATTTAAATATGTAAACGTCCTATTATTAAAATTTTTTACAAAAATTAAAAAATTGTAAAATTTTGCGAATTTTTACGAGAGGGGAAATTTTTACAAAAATTTTGCGAATTTTTACGTGAAAAAGGGGAAAAGTTTTTTTTTCTAATTAATCATTTTAAAATATCTACATTAATTGAAACAAGTTTTAAGTGAATTTAAATAAAAAAAAATGCTATCCATATACGAATAAAACTTAAACAAAAGCAAAATAAAACGGGCAAGTGCATGTTGTGCACGTACATGATAGGGTTCCGTAGTCATTCTCACTACGATTAAAAAAAAAGAGTTATTTCAAAATTTTCGTGACTGAAGGGTTAAAATCATAAAGTCATTGGACTTTTATTATTGTATTTTAGGAGACCTATCAAATGACACCCCACTCAATGGGGTAAATGAAAATTGTTTTTTCACTTTTCAGTTTATGAAAGAGGGGTCCAAAATATTTTTGACAATGTTCGATATAATTTTCAGTGAAAGTACTAATTAAAACATACATTCTGAATTTTTTTCAGATTTTTTTAATCAATAGTTTAGAAAATAGAGGGGGGGGGGGCGCTCTGACAACGATATTAAAATGCAAATATGTGACTG
Source organism: Sialis lutaria (assembly GCA_949319165.1). NCBI lineage: Eukaryota > Metazoa > Arthropoda > Insecta > Megaloptera > Sialidae > Sialis > Sialis lutaria. The sequence goes on from OX439233.1 coordinate 36,680,343, forward strand.
AAGAGTTGAAATCAAAAAGTTCTTTGACATTTTTTATTGCATTTTAGGAGACCCATCATATGACACCCCACTCAATGGGGTAAATGAAAAAAATGAGTTCACTTTCCAATCTATGAAAGGGGGGTCCAAAATCTTTTTGACAATGTTTGTTATAATTTTCAATGAAAGTACTAATTAAAAGCTACATTCTGATTTTTTTCAAATTTTTTGAATTGATAGCTTAGAAAATAGAGGAGGGGGCACTTTTATAATGACTTTGGAGAGCAAATATATCGTGATTGAAGGGTTAAAATAAAAAAGTTCTAATACATCTTTTGTTGCATTTTAGGAGACCTTTCTAACGACACCCCACTCAATCGGGTAGGTGAAATTTGTTTTTGAAAACAGTTTTCATTTTATGGTAGGGGGGTCTAAAAAAATTATTTTTCCAAAAATCTTATCATTTCTGTTTTTGAGTCATCAATCTACGACCGTATACCAAATTTCATCTTATTATGTCAAAATTTTTACAAGACGGACATGGAGAAACTATAAAGGTTCCTAGTTTTCTACGGAACTCTAATAAGGGGGGGGGGGGGGGGGGGGTCAATGAAAATGAGCTTACATAACTCTTTGCATAATACTTGCAAAAGGTCTAAAAAAATGTTTCTTTTAATTACAGAATGGATTCAAAATACATTTTCGCCGTCATAACTTTACTATTCAGCATCCACCAAATAAACTGCAACCCTTTACAGCAGCACCAAAGTATCAACAATCAAATACACCGTCCCGAGAGTAAAAAAGACATATTTGTATCACGAGGTTGGGCGGCCGGCGGAATGCCCTTCGGGGTATTATATCTCAAACCGAAATACTCATCGAAATTAAACTCAAAATACTACACGGCCGTCAAACAACAACAAAGGATGACAGAGGAACCGTTCCAAGCTTTACCGGTCGTTCAAAGACTGCAGACGATGTACCGTGGTAACAACGAACCAGTCAGGAAGGCGTACTCTGTCCTACCGCAGCTGTTTGTGTCGTATGGCTGGGGACCCATAGGGAAGAAGTAAATCTGCTTTATCGGAACCACATTGGGTATTTTGATTTGTCTATTAATGGCGGGCCACGGATGGGAGGAATCAAAGAATAAAATGAAATCTGATCGAGTGACAAGGATTCAGTGTAAATGTTATATCATTATTATTATTACTGTAAAATATATTTGAAGAGATGGAGTAAATAATACATAGTACAGTGTACAGTGAAAATAGATAATTTGAACACAAAAATTCATTCATCAATGAAATTTGGTACATACGTAGTTTTATACATAAACTTTAAGGTTGTTGTTCACTGAAAGTCGTTACATCTAGCGAAATTTAGCATGGACTACAGGGTTTTGATATGTCGGTAAAAAAAAACAAATAGATCTGGTAACAATTTATAATATTAGACAAGAATAGAAGATTCATTTTTAACAATATTATAATTATTACTGTTGCTGACAATAGTAATAATTATAATAACAATAGTTACTATTATTATTATAAATAAAAACATTAAATGTAATCAATAATCAATACCACGTTTTTATATTTCATAGATCGCGCCGAATGCGCTGTTGCCATATCGTATATTTACGTCATGTGTTCGGGAATTTATCAAAGTTAAAAATTAATAATTATTTAAGGAGATGGTAAATCATTCTAAAATTTTATATACACATTCCTTAATTACCAATCTATAACATACCCGTTTTTGGTTAAAATCTGACGTTTAGTTTTAATACACGAATTAAATGAATATCGAATTCCAAGTTGATCCCTATGCTTGCAATGTATAAGAGGCCAACTTTGCACGTTTATAATTAATAAACGAAATGGTAAACTGACCTGAAATTTTTTTTACAAATGCGAACTAGCTTACTTAACACAATATTAAAATTTTAACAAATTCTGTAGTGATCGATTTTAGTGAACAACAACCTTAAGGTCCGGTTTCTCAATATGAGTTTAAACTTCAGATTACGTTTATCAGTTAATCTTCACCCTAGATATGAACCTCACTCAATATAAGTTTAAATGGCGGCTTTTTGTTATGTCAAACTAAAAATTAACCTGAAATTATTATAATAAATGTAATAAAAAATGAGTTAATTTCAGTTAAAAAGAACAGGGTACATAACTAGAATTAATAAAAGAATATAGTGCTACTATAGAATATAAAAGAAGTTGGATAATATACGAAACATTATTTATTTTTGATTGTTTACAATTTATGTCAACAAACACATTTTGAGTGTGGTTCATATCTAGGGTGAAGATTAACTGATAAACGTAATCTGAAGATTAAACTCATATTGAGAAACCGGGCCTAAGAAACCGTTGAGCGTAGTCGACTAAGGGGTGAAAATGTAGTTTTTCATAAATAACATCAAAATAGCTTATTTTATTGAAAAAAAATTCAGATATTTTTTTGTAGCTCTGCGTTAGACCTTTAATTTGTTTTTTTATTTTATTCCAATACAATAAAAATTGACCGAGATACGGCCGTTACAATCTGACCTGTTTATGTGCGAAGCGTGATAACTCAATTTTTGTCTCGTTCCCGTTAATAATTCGCGCTGCTATTGCACTGATCCATCAATTTAAAAGTATATTTATATTTTTTGTATCTAAATTAAATTCTCTTTACGTTGGTATCAGTAAAATTACAAAAACTTGAAAATTAAGAAAGATATAACGGTTTAAAGGTAAACAAAAAACACAATAATTATGAAAAACTCACATTAATTTTTGACAACCTTCGAGTTGAGATAAAACCAAATTCTATTGATGAATCTGTAAATTCAAATTACGTCGAAAATATTGTGGCGGTTTTTTTATGGGAAACGGTTGAATATCTAGTCACGAAAAATTTATCTACGAGGTATTAAATCCGTTATTTACTTCAACTCTTCATTTTTACGTAAATGAGGGTTTATAAACTTTGATGTTAATAAATGGAGAATTGAAAATGTGAATATTAGCGTACCTCAGTTAAAACTAATTTTTAATAAGAGCCACCTTTTTATAGTGCTGTAAATAGTCACTAATTTCATACTTATAAAACAGAAATTTGTTATAAAACCGGTCTGGCCGCCATCTTAAAAAGATGGCCGACAAAAACGTTTTTTTCGTAATATCTCCTTTCCGGTAGACCCCACGACCAAAACAGTTATTAACAATATTAAAGAAGAGATAATTCCAAACAATTTTTGTCTTAAATATTTTTTTGTGTGTTCAATAGTTTCCGAAATACGGTCATTAATAGGCTTGTCTATTTATGCGTGAAACGTCATTATTATTTAACCTATAAAAAAATGTTTGCAATAAAAGTTATTGGTAATTGTCTCTTCTATAATATTGCTTATAAGTATCTTGACAGTAGAGCCAACCAGATAGGAGATATTACGAAAAAACGATTTTGTCGGCCATCTTTCCAAGATGGCGTCTTCCCCTTGATATTAGTGAAACAAAGGGATTCAAAATTTCAATAACAAAATTTTGTTACTGTCTCCTGGCTATAAATATATGTTTTTTTACAAGAAAGTAATAACTTTGCCTATTGAACACTTTATAATCGTTATACCGTACACAACAGACAGATCTAACCTAACTTTATTTCACTTGAAGTTAAACGAGGTATTGCTGTATTTGTCAATTATACTAGTCAATGTAAATTATACTTAAATAAAGTATTGATTAAAGAATTTCACTTACCGTTCATTTCTTTCATAGCTTTAATAAAATCTTGGGGATCTTTGAAACTGACGAACCCGAAACCCTTGCTTTTGTTAGTTCTCTTGTCTCGTATAACCCGAGCCTTTTGAAACGACGGAAACTTATTAAACGTGCGTGTGAGTAACTCGTCCGTAACATCATTTCCTAAATCTCCAGCGAATATACGAAAATCATCATCATCCCAATCTAAAAGCGTTGGATCTTCCCATGTTTGTCCACCCGCAGTCCGAATAATTTTTTTACCCTTTTTACTCCTCCTTTGTTCGTCAGGTCCGAAAGATTGTAACGCACTACTCGCTTTACCTTGACTAATAGCTTCTTCCGCAGTTGTAATTTTCTTTTCTGGTTTTAGTTTTTTTAATTTTTTCTCAACCTCTGCTTGTATAGCGGAAATGTTTAACACCGGTGGCATAATAACACGAGCAGAAACTTCCGGAGTTTTCGCTGTATATAGTTTAGGTGTTGCAGTAACAACGGCCGGTTGTGACACAACCGGTTGGTGGAACACATGAGCGGGTGCTGAATACGTATTCTGAGGACGTGATACTTGATGAGGTATCAGGAGAGAAGGAGGTGGCGGAGGAGGTGGAATATTACCAAAGCCAGTTAACATAGGTGAACCACCAAAAGAAGAAAAATCTACTGATTGTAATCGTTGTTGTACTTGATTATATGTGTTAGAACCAATTACAGCTCTAGGTGCACCTGATATTTCAGCCTCAAATCTATAATAATAGAAAATATGCCGATTTTAATGTTGAGTTTTGAGGTTATATTAAATTATTTTCATTTACCTGTTCATTTCATCCTCCATCTGCCGTAATCTATCGTCACTCGCCATTTTTAACAATTCTTAAATCGTATAATGTTGATTTGAGTTTAAATTTTAATTAAATATAAACAATATTTCAGTTTCAAACCGTAAATGACAGAAATGAAAAATATCGACAATCTGACGTTTATGTACTAATTTTCGATCATTAAAAGCAGGTTATCCAACTGTTAGATAACAATGCGGAAATAAAATAAATGAATACAATAATCTTTACGTAAATGTAATAAAAGTAGTATAAGCATTTTCAGAGTTCAATGAAACAAGAGCAAGCACGGAAACGCATCCAAAATGTACACGTGACATTCACCAAATATATTTTTGCCCAAGGTCAAATTAATTTAAAATTTTTTTGTCCTTGGTGAATTTTTTAACGGACCTGTGTCCTCTGTGTCTTGGTAACACTGGCCGAACACATATTACTTCATTTTAATAATCTGAGTTCCTCCTATTTTACCTTTGCGTGACCTGATCATTATAAACGTAAAAGTACAAATATAATATAGTGTTTTAGTATCTAAAGTTATAAATTTTATGGACGTTTAATTATTTAAATACAAAATGGCAAAAGAACTTCGACTTTTGAACACGTACAAAGGATTATTTGGCCAGGTACATATACATTGTAGCTTAAACTATTCTCTTACATAATAAATAATCGATTTTTAATAATAGATTCGCCAAATTCATATCACAGCACCTGCACCCGCTACAGCTGCAGCCGGTCCTCGCATAAAGAAATGCTACGTATATAGATATGATCCCGATTCAGGTAAAAAACCTGAGGTCAAAGAATACAAAATTGATCTTAATACTTGTGGTCCGATGGTATTGGACGCTCTGATTAAAATTAAAAATGAAATGGATCCAACTTTGACATTCCGGCGTTCGTGCCGAGAAGGAATTTGTGGATCGTGCGCCATGAACATCGGTGGTGTTAACACTCTTGCCTGTATCAGGTACTGTTCAAAAATATCTAATCTACATGTTTATATTAATTAACTAAACATTTAATTTATATCAATTACGCATAAATATTTTATATTAATTAAATTGTGTTGCCTAGGTTTTATTTATTTTTTTTTTTTAATATAAAATTCACCAACAATGAAATAGATAAATTTTTTTTAAATGGTTGAAGTTATAAAAATATGTCTTTAAATAATTATGTTTTATTTTTAAACATTAGCTATTTATAATTCTCAGAAGAACATATTGCAAATATAAAAATACAAAAAGCTTGCAAATGATAACAAATTGCATACACTTCTTATCTTATATTTTATCTCGACTTGTTATTTGAATTTGTTTATTTAATAAATATACCCTTCTAAATTTCTAATGCTTTCTTATCTAATAAATACTATTAATTCAAAAAATGTTATAATAATTAACCCATTAATGTCCAAAAGAAAACAAAAACATGCAAAAGATTTTTTTTAAGTACATATTTAATATATTGAACTAAGTAAATATCAACACAAACTTTTTTTTAATATTTAGAAAAAGAAATTAATAAATTGGGCAGATATGAAGTCTATTTTGTGTGAGAGTGCTTTTCTGATATCATTTTTATTTAGATAAACTCATGTTATATGATATGTATATTTAAGTTATTTCATATGATTTGAACAAAATTCTAAATCACATGCTCTAGTTGGATAAAATATATTAACATACTACGTACCCCTTTTCATTTAAAAATTATCTAGAACAATTAAAACACGTTTAAATACTTATGAAACTAATAACGTTAATAGATTTTGTTTGTTGCACTTCTACCAACTGATTTTTAAGGAAATATTGTAAATTAATATCCATAGACAGCAGCATTAATTATAAAATGAGGTGTACATAAATGTGAACGGCCGGCGTTAATGGGTTAATATTATTATTGAATTATTAATTCATAACGAGCTAGGAAGAAGACAAAACAAAATATAAAGTTCAAAACAAATGAACTTTAAAAGCATTTTTTTTAAATTCAACGCATTAAATTTATAAATTTTTAAGAGGTGTTATGGTCCTTATGAATCAATGAACTGGTAAACTTGTGTTTGTAAAATTCAAGGAATATTACAGTCAGAAAAAAATAGATTATTAAAATTAACTGTGCATTGAATTTTGGTTTTAGCTTGTTATAAAAAAACTGTTTTCTGACTCGAAAACAGAGTCATGTCAAAAGAAAAAGATAGAAAGTAGTTTGGAAATATATTTGTCCTTACTTGTACAGGAATGCAACTGTTTCTTTTTGGCTTAAATGACAAAAAATAACTAACGTTATAAGATATTTTATTTATTAAAAATGATTACTGATTTTTAAATAATATCAGTTTGCTATTTTTTGACTTAATTCTAATTTCTTGTTCATCTTTTTTTGTTGCTTCATAGTGTAACCTAATATTAAAAAACTTATTAATTAAATATTGTCTGTGATTGTTAGTGCAATTCACCTCATCATTTTTTAACAACCACATGGAAATTGTTTTAAAACTATTTTTTATTAATAAACATTTAATATTAGCACTACCAAAAAAATATTTCTTTCTCGGAAAATCCGTTCACTAATTTTACAAATTTCTATGAGATCAGCGGACGGTTTTTATAAATTGCCTCGATTTTTAGTAAAAAAAGATGATTACTGCAAAATAAGCAATTTATTGCAATTAAAACATTTGTTTTTTTTTGTATTTTCCTTACTACAAATCATGACACATAACTAATTATTTCAATAGTGTAATCATAATTAATGCCTTTATAAACACTCAAAATATTGTATTCGTGTTCATATGAAATAATTACGTGATGATTTTCAATACCTATATTTTTATCATTACAAATAAATAAATAAATATACGACAGAAATACTACCCTGAACTGTGGTAAACTATCAATCAGATTCTTAGAAAAATATATAGATATTTTCCAAACTATACTCCATTTCTCTCTCACTTTTAGTACAAACGTTACACCATTATGTTAATACGAATGCGCTATCCATGTCTATCAGGGGAAAATTTATTTTATATTATTTTATATTAGAAGTAGGACGTTTCTGATCATTATATAACCCATTTATTTCAGCAAAATTGATCCAAACACCAACAAGTCACTTAAAGTGTACCCCTTACCTCACATGTACGTAGTGAAGGATCTCATTCCAGACATGACACATTTTTACAACCAGTATACATCAATCGAACCGTGGCTACAGCGCAAGTAAGTAAACGTAAAATCACTCAACACACAATTATGTATAAATACATATCGAACTGACGATTCTAGAAATGAAGGTAAAATTGGAGAGCGCCAGTATTTACAGAGCGCAGACGACCGTAAGAAACTCGACGGGCTGTACGAGTGCATTCTGTGCGCGTGTTGCTCTACGTCGTGCCCGAGTTATTGGTGGAATGGACCTAGGTACTTAGGGCCAGCTGTACTTATGCAGGTACAAGAAACTTTTTTTTTTGCTTTGATCGTGAATAACTCGTTAAAAAATGGTCGTAGAGTGAAACAAAAAAAAACAAATCGAAGGGAAAAGTCTGATCTATACAAATAATCTGTTAGTTTTGGTCAAAAAAATTTAATACGGCCTGTGGAAGGTCTGAAAAGTTACGTAAATTTTTGAAAAAATTTTTTTCAGCGCTTCATCTTGAAAAAAAGACGTTTTCCTGAAGGAGAGTAAAAGTTTTAACTAGTGATTCGTAAACTAGAATTATTAAGGTTTAAAATCCTTTTTTTAAACTCTTCTATGGCCGTTTTTCACTGAGATATAGTGATTCAAAAATAACTAATATTTGAAAAGTTTTTCGGCGCTTCATCTTGAAAAAAGTACGTTTTCCTGAAAGACAGTAAAATTTTTAACTAGTGATTCATAAACTAGAATTATTAAGGTTTAAAATCCTTTTTTTAAAACTGTTCTACGACCGTTTTTCACCGAGATATAGCGATTCAAAAATAACTAATATTTGAAAAAATTTTCGGCGCTTCATCTTGAAAAAAGGACGTTTTCCTGAAGGAGAGTAAAATTTTTAACTAGTGATTCGTAAACTAGAATTATTAAGGTTTAAAATCCTTTTTTTAAACTCTTCTATGGCCGTTTTTCACTGAGATATAGTGATTCAAAAATAACTAATATTTGAAAAGTTTTTCGGCGCTTCATCTTGAAAAAAGTACGTTTTCCTGAAAGACAGTAAAATTTTTAACTAGTGATTCATAAACTAGAATTATTAAGGTTTAAAATCCTTTTTTTAAAACTGTTCTACGACCGTTTTTCACCGAGATATAGCGATTCAAAAATAACTAATATTTGAAAAAATTTTCGGCGCTTCATCTTGAAAAAAGGACGTTTTCCTGAAGGAGAGTAAAATTTTTAACTAGTGATTCGTAAACTAGAATTATTATGGTTTAAAATCCTTTTTTTAAAACTGTTCTATAACTATTTTTCACTGAGATACAACCGTTCAAAAATAACTAATATTTGAAAAGTTTTTCGGCGCTTAATAATCATGAAAAAAGTATGTTTTCCTGAAAGATAGTTAAATTTTTACCTAGTGATTCGAAAACTAGAATTATCAAGGTTTTAAATCCTTTTTTTTAAACTGTTCTACGACCATTTTTCACCGAGATACAGCCGTTCGAAAAAAAAACTAATATTTGAAAAGTTTATACATTTAATTTATTTTATCAGGCGTACCGTTGGATCATTGATTCACGTGACCAAGCATCAGAAAAGCGTCTGGATGACATGCGTGACTATTACAAAGCTTTCAGATGTCACACCATCATGAACTGTACAAAGACGTGTCCAAAGGTAAACGCTTTAATCGTTTTTACGATTTAACCGTATTATAATACAAATATTTCTTACAGGGGTTAAATCCTGGCTTGGCGATTGCCGAGATCAAGAAACTGCTCGCCGGTATGGCTAAGAAACCTACACCGGGAATGGAAGCGACAGCTTAAATTAATTAGATCTGTTTATTAAAATCGGTGTGGAATGTTGCTTCCTACAGTATTGCTTATTTATATTTTATATTTTTTGCATTAATAAAAAAAATGTTATATAGATTCCAAATCAAATGTATGTAGTTATTACAAAATGAATGACACATTAAATCTTTATGCGTTGAAATATTTTTTATACATAAATGTTCGAATGATTTGTTTATTTATTTAAAATATGTATTGACTACTGTACCTCAAGGAGTAATAATAAACGTTTATACTAGCTAGTTATTTATCTTGTTATTTATTCACAGCAAAATAAAAATATTGTACATATTTCACTTTCAGATTACATCTGTCAATTTTTGCAACAATGCCAATGACTTAATCAGCAATAGTACCAACTTAATTATAATTATAAAATAATATAACCGCAAAAAAAATTGACGCAAAAATATGACGTTTTACTTAATTAATACCCCAAGTTATGTCTTTTGGCTTTCAATTCTTAAATATTTATTAAATTTGCCCCTTTTACTCTATTATTTTAATTGATCATTTTTTGATATTTAGAAAAATTACGTCAACAATCAAAGAATTCAGTTTTCAAAAATTTTATTAGAATATTGTCATAAAGAAAAAATGTGTAAAATAATAAATAATAATTATTATTCACTGCAAAATAAAAACATTGGGTACTTGTCAATTATGGTCCCAATTTTTGAAAAAACTAAAATCACTAGGAACGAAACAAAATTCGTCTATAGATAGGTAAATGTCATGTATTATATATACACGTATGATGAAATCAGCGCCAATGTGACTAAAGTTTGTACTATTAATTTCAATATTTTTAAATAGGTAATTAAGGTAATTATTATAATTTTGGGGCGAAATCGTGTTGTTTACTTAGGGTAGGTTATTAATACGGTTAGGGGTTAGGTGGGTTAGTAGGGTTATATATATTTCACTTCCTACCTCAATTATTATTTAAAAATTTAATTGTCGTATTAAAATTAATAGTGCAAACTTTTGTCACATTGGCGTTAATTTCATCATGACATATGCCTATCTACGCACGAAATCTGGTTCGTTCCTAGTGATTTTAGTTTTTTCAAAAATTGGGACCATAATTGACAAGTACCAAACATTGTAAATATCTCACCCTCAGATTACATCTGTCAATTTTTGCAACAATGACTTGATCAACAATAGTACCAACTTAATTACAAAAATAAAGAAACGTAACCGCAAAAAAAATTGACTTATGTCCGATATTATAAAGGACCTAGCAAATTTGCAAGCTAGCAAGCACTCTCAAATGGGGTAACAAACTTATATGACAGTTCTCTAGAAGTTTTTGACAGATACTTTCATACATAGGAAGTAAAAAAAAGGTATATAAAGTATATTTACTAAAGTGTTTTTACTAATTTTGCGTAAAAAATGGTAAAAACCAACTTACTGCACCTGCAACTATCTGTTAAAAACTCAGAACTGTCATAAGTTTGGTACCTCATTTGAGAGTGCTTGCAAGCTAGCAAATTTGCTAGGTTCTTTATAATACCAGACATTAATACCCCGAGTTACGTCTTTTGGCTTCCAATGCTTATTAAATTTGCCCCTCTATTATTTCAATTGATCATTTTTTGATATTTAAAAAAATTACGTCAACAATCAAAAAAATTCAGCTTTCAAAAATGTTATTAAAATATTGTAACAATGAAGAATAAAAATGTGTAAAATAACGACTTTATTTATATTAAAAATGTTATCAACAATTCAATACAATTAATTTTTATTTTTTTTCTTCGTCTTTAATTTCCCAACTTTCTTCATTTTGCTCTTCTCATTCAATTTTGATTTTAACTTTTTAATAGCTTTTTGTGGAATATCTTCAATATTTACAACCTTAGATTTATTTTTTGTTTTAGTCTTTACAGCTTGTATTTCTGTATCATTATTACTGAAAGATACATGTTTTTTATTCTTATTTTTCGGTTTCACTTCTATCGATTTATCTTCAATATTTGTTTGTTTATTTCCTTGTTTTAATTTGTCTTTCTTTTTAATTTTTTTATCTGTTGATTTATCAACATCGTTCTTGTTTATTACAGTTTCTGTAATAATTTGATTCTGATTCTTTTTTGAAGTTTTATTTTTTAAATCTTTAACCGAATTTTCTTCAATATTATTCACTCTACCTTTTTTATTCTTTTTCGATTTAACTTCTTTATTATCAACACCGTTTGTTTGGTTAACAGAATTTTCTTCAGTATTATTTACTTTACTTTTAATTTTATTTTTATTTTTCGATTTAACTTCTTTCTTTTTGTTGGTATCTGTTACAACTTTCGCCTTTTTCAATTTCACAGAATTTTCATTACTGTTATTTATTTTCCTTTTATTTTTATTATTCTTTTTATTAGATTTCACTTCATCCGTACTAACATCTCCTCCTTCTTCTTCCTCTTTTTCATCAACAACAGCATTATTAGTCGGTTTCGGTATATTATTCGAAAACTTCTGTAGTTTCGCTACAAAAAACCCATCCATATTATGTGTATGTGGATAAAACCTTTTCGTTAACTTCATAGTCGGATGGAACCTATGATATCTATAATTAACAAATCCTTCTTCACCGAAATCAAGCCCCGTCGCAACTAACTTCACGTTTCTTTTTTTCAACGCGTAATCAACAACCCATTCATTCTCTTCAGGTAAAATCGAGCAAGTAGAATACACAACACATCCTCCCGTAGTAGATTTAGCATTCAAACAATCAATCGCAGCTAGTAAAAGCTCTCTTTGTAGATTATAACACCGCTGTACGTCAAGCTCGTCTTTATTTGTCTTAACGCTAGCGTCCTTTGCAATTACTCCAGTTCCCGTACACGGAGCATCTAAAAGAACCCTATCAAAACCTTTCATCACCGACGGAAACTTCCTACCGTCGTACGAACAAATTACGGAGTTAGAAATACCGAGACGATGGAAATTACCGACAACAGCGCTGATTCTATCTTTATTAACGTCGTTTGCGAATAGAACCCCTGTATTTTTCATGAGGGCTGATATATACGACGCTTTACCCCCCGGGGCGCAGCACATGTCTAAAATACGTTCGTTTTCTTGTGGCGCTAACGCCATTACAGGTAAAAGACTCGAAGCTCCTTGAATTATGTAATGGCCGGCTAAGTATTCAGGCGTTGCCCCCAGAGGAACGGTAGATGAATAAACGACAAGACCGACTTTAGTCCATTTTCCAATCGGGTCTAGATTTACTCCACGATTTATCAACGCTTGAGCCAAGTCCCTACGTCTTGTTTTGAGACTGTTGGCGCGTATTGTTAGAGGTCTTTGAATTTCACTTGCTTCGAGGAATTCAAGGAGTTCGTTTAGAGTAAAGAGCTGCATGAGACGTTCCATTAAAAACTCATTGTAACTGTAGTAAGAGCATAGATCTTTTCTTAGCAATTCGAGATATTCGGAACGGGATCGTCCGTCCTCACGTAGTTTTTTGAAGTTAGAAAGAACCATAGTGACGTCTTTCATACGTTGTTGTATTTCTTGAAGGCTGATAGGTTGATCTAATTCCTCCTCGGTTGGAAATGAGAATATATCTTGACTTGCTATGTTATCTTTTAATTCGGCTTCAGATAATTTTGCATCTTCTTTTTCTATTTTTCGTAACTTTATGTTTTCTTTTTCAATTGGTAATAAATCATCGTCATCTTCGGATTCGTCTGAAGAAAATTTGTCATCCTCAATATCACTGTCTACTTCGTTAATATTACTGACTGTGAATTCATTTTCAATTTCGCTTTCGTCATCTTCGTCAGATTCACATTTTTCTACATTTTGATTAGACTTATTCCGTATTTTAGGTTTTAACCAAGTGCTATTGTCATCGTTAAAACTATTTGTAACTTCTGTTGATTCATCGTTTGTCAATTCTTCGTCAGAATTATATTCTCCGTCACTATCTGTATCGACTTCACTCGTTTTCTTTTCTGCTACAATTGTTTGTTTTTTCGGAGCTTTTTTCTTCTTGAGACGTTTAGTAGCTCTTTGTTTCTGACGATGGCTAAGTTTTTTATCTTCATTTTGAGCTATATATGAAAATTTAAACGTATTCAATAATAATATTTGAGGTTATGAATTTTAAAACGTACCTGGAATATTTTTAAACGTTGGTTCTTTCTGTTTTTTAGTTTTTCTACCAGGTCCACGTTTTACCTGTACTTCTTTATCAAATTTTGCTTTACGTCCCATTGTAAAATTATAGATTTAAGAACAACAATATTTCCAACAACGTGATTTGAATTTGACAAATATAGTTATTTTTATTCGTATCTAGGGATTTTATTTTTTAAACACCGATGACTTCAAGTGGAATGTTTAAATAAAAAAGAGCGGGAACATATTTCAATAGCGTATTCAAGAAATGTACATTGTTGTATTATATAAATAAAATTCAAACGGTTTTAAAAAAAAACTGGGATAACAATGAATTAAAATTACAATTTAATTACATTTTCGATTACTGAGGTACTATGGTACTGTATATGGTTATAATTAATCCATAATTGTATTAGGCCGGTCCTGTAGGACCTTTTTATGAAAAACCTGCGAAACAAATCACATTTATCTCTGGACCTATCGAGAGTGAGAGAAAAAATTCATTTTTGCTGAGAGAATATCTATTTCCTGCGGATACTGATAAAGGATTTCCAATATTTATGATTTTTATGTACCATTCCGATGCTCAATGAAACAGCAATGTTCGATTTCGTATAATGTTTTTAAGAATTATACTTTTATGGTGAAATATTTACGTATGAATTGTTTAAATTTAAATCCGATAATATAAATTATATCAGTGCGCATGTGCACGTGCTTCAATAACTAAAAGTGCTTCGATCTTTTTAAAATGAAACAAATTTTTGAATTTTTATTTTTGGCTATATCAATAATTACTATATCGGAATACATCGATTTTTCGGATTGTGCCAGTGTTGGTGAGTACAATTTATTGATATTAAATTTTAGTTGGTATTGATTTGTGTATTATCAACTGCCCCTTTTATTATAATAAATAAAAAAATATTGTAGTTTCTAGAAATCACGTGTTTGCCTTGATGTAGCCATTTTTTTAAATGGCTTCTTAACAATGGCTACTATTTAGGGCTCAAGGGTTTACGGTGGCGAGACGTAGAAAATTTGTAGGATTTAACTATTTTTCATTCTTTAAACAAATTTTTAAAATTGTGATTCAAATATAGGAATAATTTAACTAAATAAAATTGGTATTAAAGAACTATTTTATATTCTAGCGTTTAAAATGTGTCCCCCTTTACGAATAAACAACGGGCAAGTGCGTGTTCGTCACAAAAAGAGGTTCGCCGTTTTTGTTTGCTATAAGGGCTACATTTTAGCTGGGGATAAATATACATCCTGTATCAAAGGACAATGGGACAATCCTCCTCCAAAATGTGTCAGTAAGTACTAATATAATATCATTATTACTCATTTGTAAAAAAAAAAAATCAAAATGGCGGCGATTCAAAATCCTTTAAAAAATCATAACTCCAGTACTAATTATCGGATCAATGATATCAAATATGTTTTAGAATCCTTTTAAAGAGATCTAAATATTATGTATCTTGTGATTTTTCGATAAAATGTACCATTTGGTCGATATTTTTTAATTTATAAAAAAATTATACATTTTAGAACCAACATGTGCAAAAATAAAATCTCCCCCCAATGGTTTAGTAATTTTCCCCCCTGAATACAAAGAAGGGGTTGCCAGATACTTCTGCAGTCCTCAATATGTACTAAATGGCGAATCCATAGCTTACTGCGACGGCATCAACTGGAACATTTCACCGCCTACTTGCTTAAGTAAGTCGTTAAATATTTTTCGCATTTCTAAGCACACTTGATAATTAAAAATAACTGACAGAACGTGGATCTAAGCCGGCCATGCGATGTGACTTCGAGACTGAAGATATGTGCGGATGGACTCACGGACTTAATCATGATTTTGATTGGAGGCGCCAGAATCTACTTACGCCGAGTGGCCATATAGGCACGGGGCCCAGCTACGACCATACATTAGGTGCTGGCAAAGAAGGTCAGTAATTTATACAGAATGTTCCAGAGCACCTGTTCACTATGTTTTACGCCCAAACTATTGAAGATAGAGTTTTATGATTTTTTTTACTATACAAAGTGTCCCATTTTAATATATCACCCCCCTATTTTTTTTATCTATCAATTAACTAAAAAAATGCTTCATTTGAAAGTTGTTTTGTTTTGAGGGGGACCCAAAATGGCGTTGTTATTTTTTTATTTTTTGGATCTTAATGGTCAAATAGAGCGAATATTTTTTTTCAAATGGAAACCAGTATTTTTTATTACGGTATCTTATAGTTTGGAAAAAAATAAGCAGCTTTTGTTTTAAATAATTTTTTGTATGACTTCATTTTTTTTAATATTCAACAAAATAATTTTAGATTTTCACTATTTTTTTAACTCGAAACCCATTAACTTTAGAGGAAAAGTGTAAAAAACAAAAAAATGTTTATTTTAATCTGATATAAATAGGAAAATTATATCAGGATTTTTGAGTACCCCTCAAAACCAAACAACATTTATTTGAAACATTTTTTGATTTAATTGATCGATAAAAAAATAGGAGGGGGGGGGGGTGATATATTAAAGAATTTCAGGAAAATATTTTCAACCCCCTAAAGCCGCCTCTTAGGGGGTAGTTTGAGGGATACATGCCCGTTTCTCAGTAAAATCAAATGGAATGGTATATCAAAAAGTACATATTTGTAAAGATCATAAAAAAGTAAAAAATGTATGTAAAACAAAAATTTTCATACTTTCAATTGTTTAGAAAATATGGTGACTTGTTATCAAATTTTAGGGTTTTACTAAATTATTTTTTTTAATTTAGAAAATAGAAATAATGATCTTTGTAAAGATGTATGATTACTTAAGATTTTAACAGTTTTAAGTGTCATATGCGACATATCAAAAATGCAAAAGTTCAATTAGAGATAATTCAAAATTTTTAAATACAATGATATATCAATTAGTACTTTATCTTAAAAAAACATGTAAATAAACATTTTTTGTTAAGAAAATTTAAAATTATATATTTGGGGGGGGGGGGGTAAAAGTATGCCGCACTTTATTTAAAACAAGTACCAATTGTTTCTAAACAACTTTTTTTTCGCGCTTAAAAAATATTTTCAACTGCAGAGGGGTTAGCCCCACCCTCCCTGCCCCCTTAAAACAATACAATATCTATCAATATTCACTCCACAGGTTATTACATGTACATAGAATCAACGTCCCGTTTAGAAAACGATACCGCCTTATTATATTCTCCGATTTACGACCCGTTCGCGAGAGTTAACTCTAACAATGTCAATATGTCGTGTCTTACCATGTACTATCACATGTACGGTGCTGCCATCGGCAAGTTGAGGGTTTATGTTCTAAAAGCAGGTGTTCAAGCGGCTAAAGCTTACGAGAGAGTCAAGTCGACGATAATGTTTAGAAAAGATGCCCTAAACGCTCAGCAAGGTTCTGACGGCAATATGGGTAAGTGATAAATCCATTTTTTTCAGTGTTCTGGTTTCGGTGTCCGTCCGTCTGTCATAGATGATTTTCTATGATACTATTCGACGTAAAAATTTGAAAATTAGCACGGAGATAGAATGGGGTGGCCCCATTGTAGACGATAGTTGAATTTTGATTCTAGGGGTTAATTTCAGATGGTAAATTCTGAAATGGGGAAAACATGTAAGGGTGTCGTGTAGGGCAGAAGTTCCCAACCTTTTTTTACATAGACGCCTTTTAAAATAATGATTTTTCTTTTCCTTTTCTTATCGGAAAGTCGATATTTCTATATATGATAATTGATATTTGGTGCATGAAAATTACTATAAAATTTTGAATTTTAGATTTCGTTAAAATTATGTTTATTAGATAGAAAATGACGTGAAAAGTCGAAATTTTCAAACCGCAGGTCTGTATCTCAAACCGTTCTCGAGATATGGCCTTTCAAAGTTATCAATTTTTGAAAATTTTGGAGAAAAATGACCGTAACTTTTGAACGTGTGGTCGGATTTGATTTTTGTCGACGGATTTGAAATCAGCGTGTCAAAATATATATAATGACATGTATAATACTTTAAAACTCGAAAAAAAAATTTTCGCGAAAAATCGAAAAAATTCAAAGGGGTATACCTTAAAAAAATGTCGATTTTTGACAAAAATTTTTTTTATTATTTTAAAGTATTATACATGTCATTAGATAGATTTTGATACGCTGATTTCAAATCTGTCAACAAAAATCAAATCCGACCACGCGTTCAAAAGTTACGGCCATTTTTCTCCAAGATTTTCAAAAATCGAAAACTTTGAGATGCTATATCTCGAGAACGATTTGAGATACAGACCTGCGGTTTGAAAATTTCAACTTTTCACGTCATTTTCTATAAAATAAGCATAATTTAAACGAAATCTAGAATTCAAAATTTTCATGCACCAAATATCAATTTGTCATAAAAGTATTAACTTAAATATAAGAAAATAAGAAGGAAAATCATAATAAGCAGGGCAGTAACTACCACTGGAGCCCCAGGGGGCCTCCTGAATAATCGAAATTGAAAAAAGGTCATCAGAAATTCAAAGTATCATTAAGAGCTAAAAAAAGTAATCAGAAAATTAAACAACAGGGCCCTTCAATAACTTGCTGCCCCGGGGCTTCAAAGTCTCTAGTTACGGCCCTGGAACAATTTTTTTAGAATCTTTTAAAACTAATCGTTAATAAAAATGTTATTTCTACAGCCGTTAATACTTTAAATGCAGGGAGCTATCAAGTAATGCCACCCTTAAACATTGGAAAACGTTGGAATGTGGACCCATTATTTGAAATATCAGGAAATAAAGGCGATATTTGGAAAAAGGTTACATTAAGGCTACCTGAGGAAGTTGTCACATATAGCAACGGATTTCAGGTTTGTCGTTATTTGTTTAACTGTTTTCAGCTGCCTCCTTTGAAGTTAGATCACCAGATATTACAAAAAAAAAAAAATTTTCGAAATAAAAATAACGGGGCTAACTTTACTGACTTGTGAATTTTTTGGGTCGTTTTGTGACGACGTTTACCCGAAGTGATCGTGAGTAAAATAAAAATAACTACACGTGAGTGCATTTTTGTCTGGCGTGAATTATATTAAAAAAAATTAAAAAAAATATTTTTTGAAAAATTTCTGCATAAAATCGTGTAAGAGCGTGACCCACCGTGCGTTATCTATATCATGCAAACTGTTGCTGCCTCATCTGAAGTTAGATCACCAAATACCGTTACTGATGATATTACACACAAAATTTTTTTTCGAAATAAAAAATGGCGGGGTTAACTTTACTGAGTTGTGAATTTTTTGGGTCGTTTTGTGATGATTTTTACCCGACGTGGTCGTGAGTAAAATAAAAATAACTACACGTGAGTGCATTTTTGTCTAGCGTGAATTATATTTCAAAAATAAAAAAATCAGTTTTGAAAAATTCATGCATAAAATCGTGCTAAAGCGTGACCCATCGTGCGTTATCTGTTTAACTCTTTTCAGCTGCCTCCTTTGAAGTTAGATCAGCAAGTACCGTTACTGATGATATTACACAACAATTTTTTTTTCGAAATAAAAAATGACGGGGCTAACTTTACTGACTTGTGAATTTTTTGGGTCGTTTTGTGACAATTTTTACCCGACGTGATCGCGAGTAAAATAAAAATAACTACACGTGAGTGTACTTTTGTCTGGCGTGAATTATATTTAAAAAAAAAATTGAAAAATTCATGTATAAAATCGTGCTAGAGCGTGACCCACCGTGCGTGAATAAATCGTGAACGTTTTCATAATTTCTTATAAAAAATACGTGATTTTTGTTTCTCTTGAAATTGAAATTCTGTCCGAAAAGAATATCAATTAATTATAATATTTTAGATTATAATAGAAGGGGTTCGAGGGTCATCTTACGTGAGCGATATGGCAATAGATGATATAGAAATATTCGAAACATGTCCTCAAGAAGAAATCGCAACTACAACCGAAGATTCAAATCTGTAAGTTCTTGTTTAATTAATTTAATTATCATAATATATTATATTATATACACCTATCTTACAGGAAGTTAAATAAATAAAACGTACGTCTTTTAATTGTATTTTTACATAAGTTAAAATACATACATAAATGTCGTAATTATTATCAAAAAACACATACCTTTATATAATTTTCATTGTTGTCACAGATACACTGAATATAGCACTGTCACTGAAGATACTACCAACTTCATAAATGCAAATACATCGTGCCAAGACAGATGTGTTTTCTCCTTCGAAGAAGATACCACAACATATCCACCAAACTCATGCTCTTGTACACTAAACTGCCGTGTCAAGAACACATGCTGTCCCGATTACTACATTACGTGCCTTTTAGACAATTGTATAACATTAAATAACAAAATTTATAAAATAATTTTACTTTAGGAACATTTTACTTTTTTAGATTCGACATCAAGTTATGAACTTGATACAATTGAAACTGAAGAAGACAGCCCCACTACGGCCACGCCGGAAAAAACAACGCAAAGTACAACGGTTCAAATAAAAACTACAATTCCTACTACAACTACTACAAGAAAAATAAACAAAATTACGTATTTGTTACCAAAGAAAACGACTATTCCAACAACTCTTACAACAAAGCGTATAATTCAAACGTTCGCGCCAAGAAAATATACAATAATATCTTTTACAAAGCCTACTAAACAAACGATAAAAACAATTCAAACTCGAAATGTGCCAACAATCAGAAAGGTGCCAACTACAAAACTTACCACTACCACTACTACAGAAAAAAATACACCATCTTCTAAAAAACAAAACACGATAATTATTTTCAATGAAGTTACAAAGAGTAAATATTTTCAAACGACTGAAAAAACAGATGTCCAGAAAAAGTTTGTACTAGAACGATCTGTTTCAAATGAAACGTTAACGTATACAAATAATGAAACAATGATAGTTGTTATAGCGTCGTTAACATTATGCGTTCTTTTAATTGCTATATTATTAGCAGTTAAATACAAATACTGTTCAATTTTAAATATAAAAGGTTTGAAGAAACATAGATCTTCGACGGATTCTGTTAGTGATGTAAGATTTTTGACATCGGATGAAAGATTAGATTTTACTTTAGCTTACACAACAGATTAAATATTTGTGATAAATTATTTGTTATACCTATTATTGTTTTGTAATGTTTTTTATCATATTATCCCAAATAAACGATGTAGTATTATTTTCGATTGTTACACTCAAATCTCTAAACGACGACCATCCTATTAACGTACGCTCCGAGAAAACTTCCCCTATCCCTACCATAATACTACCGTGACTGCTATATTTCTGCGCGAAATTTAAGTTAGGAGATTTTGAAATACCGATGCCTACGTTGCCTACTAGTCCAGTGCCAATCCGACTTTTTGATGCCAAAAACCGAAAAATTCTCTACAGGATTGCGATAGTGGGAATCGTTGCTAAAAATGATTATTAAAAGAGGGACAAAAATAACCCCTGCATATGTAGCGGTTTCGAAGGGGGGTGAGTTTTAAGGGATGAAAATGTTTTTTTGCGATTTCCGACGAAGTATGACTTCCTATCGAAAAATAGTACACAGTAAAGTTGTAGATAATAAAAAAATCTACAATTTTGTTTCAGACAATTTTTCAACATAACCTCAAAATTTTTGAGATAATGGTAAAAAACCGTTTTTTTGAATTTCTGAGTTTTTTATGTCGAAAAAAATTACTAAATACTTGAAATTTTGATAAAATCAATGTTTTGAAATCTTTTAATTTTACCGATCTGTCCGGAACTTATAAGTTAAATATTTCCTGAAATATTAACGTTTTTCGAAAAAAGTGAAATTTTTTCAATCGAAAAATTGATCGTAGAAATTTTCGATTTTTTAACTTTTCAAGGACTCATTTTTTTCGTCTTGAATCGAACTTTAAGATAAAAGAAAATAAAATTACCTTTACATTTAAAAATCCTGTGAAAAATTAGAAAAACCAAAAATAGCAATATCTTGTTCGGATCGACGAGTGTACACTCATCTCTCGATTTCGTAACCTTCGATTTCGTAACCGCTTGATTTCGTAACGGGCCAAACGCACGATTTACCAACCTTCTTCAATCCCCTCCATAATACTACCGTGATTGCTATCTCCGCGCGCAATTTAAATTCACCAATCAACGTTAAGGTCGGCACGGTGGTGGGGACCCCTCTCGACGTTGTCAATTCAATCGGTTCAATTACCAACAACGTTGTGAAATCAAGCGATGAGTGTAGTTTTAAAATTAATTCTCTATCGGAGAAAACACGAACTAATCTAGTAACTATTTTCTACTGTAGGTGGCAGCACTCGCATTTGTTATTATTCGTGATTCTTGACGTTTCGAGATAAAAGCAATTAGAAACGCAAATGTCATTATCATAGTATTTAATTTAGTTTATTTAATAAATTTATTTAATAAGTGTTACTTACTTACTAATAATCGTTCATTTATATTGAATACAATGGGTTTTGATTTTGGAGATACAGTCGCCCTTATAATGGGGTTGATTATCACAACTATAGGAATATTAGCTTGTTTAGGTGCTTACGCAAGAAGGATATCTCACGTGGAGAGAACATAAATATAAAAATATCGGTAAGTTATTTTATAATGAGAAAATAAAATAAAATTATACATATAACCTATATTTTTTTTAGGTACACTTATTACGTTAATATGAATGGTCTGAAATCTGAATTAATTGTTTATTATAAGATGATACATTTTCAGATATATTTTTTATATAAGAATCTATATATTATACAAAATTAATTTTTTAGAATATTTTTATACTCATGTGTCAAATCAAAATATACCATGTATTATATAAGAATTTAATAAAAAAATAAAATATGTTTAAAATTATTTTTTACGAGTTTTGTTAAGTGCAGGTGAAGCCCTATTAAAATAAAACTGGCATGTGCGTGTTGGGCATGCACATGATAGGGTTCCGTAGTCATTCTCACTATGATTTATAAAAAAAGAGTTAATTTTAAAATTTTCGTGACTGAAGGGTTAAAATCATAGTCATTTGACTTTTATTATTGCATTTTAGGAGACCTATCAAATGACACCCCACTCAATGGGGTAAATAAAAAAAAATTGAGTTTAATTTTCAGTCTAAAAAAGGGAGTCCAAAATATTTTTGACAATGTCCGTTATAATTTTCAGTGAAAGTAATAATTAAAAGCTACATTCTCAATTTCTTTCAGATTTTTGGAATTGATAGTTTAGAAAATAGAGGGGGGGGGATGCTCTGATAACGACATTAAAAAGCAAATATATCGTGACTGAAGGGTTAAAATCAAAAAGTTATCTAACATTTTTTATTGCATTTAGGAGACCTATTAAATGACACCCCAATCAATAGGGTAAGTGGGAAAAAAATGTAAGTTCACTTCTCAGTCTATGAAAGGGGGGTCCAAAATATTTTTGACAATGTTCGTTATAATTTTCAGTGAAAGTACTAATTAAAATCTACGTTCTGGATTTTTTTAATTGATAAGTTTAGAAAATAGAGGGGGGGGGGGGACGCTTTTATAATGACTTTGGAGAAAATACATCGTGATCAAAGGGTTAAAATCAAAAGGTTCTGATACATTTTTAGTTGCATTTTAGGAGACCTTTCTAACGATACCCCACTCAATGGTGTAGGTGAAATTTTTTTTTTGAAAATTTTTATTTTCAAAAATCTTATCATTTCTATTTTTGGGTCATCAATCTACGACCGTATACCAAATTTCATCTTATTATCTCAAAATTTTTGAAGACGGACATGGAGAAACTATAAGGGTTCCTAGTTTTCTATGGAACCCTAAAAACAAATGACGATTCTTTTAAAGTAAATTGAGATAAATCTCTGTAAAGGAATATTTTACAATAAACGTAGGTGATCTATATTATAGGAAATTGAATGCTCTACAAAAAAGGTTCTATAAAATTTTCACGTAACATGTGTCTTTCTTGAGATATCTTCAAATCAAAAAATAAGTATTTTGGGATGTCACCCCTCCCCCTTACACACGATTTTAATACTATTGAAATCGGACCGTCCTCAAACCAGACCCAACCAAGTTTCATTAATATCAGTTTAGAGGTTCATGAGTTATGCGTGTGACAAGAATTGGGGGACAGACAGACAGACACAGAACAAAAAATGTTTGTCTTGACCTGAAAATTTTTAAAATCAGAGAACAAATTTATTTTCTCGTTTCAAAACGATAACAAAGCTTCTCGTATCTTCAATATTGCGAGGAAGCAATAACATTACTTACCTATTGACGTATATAGTTTTGTACCTAAACGCAATCCCTAATTTTACCGGGTAAGTAAATAAAACAATACAATATTAATAAATTAAATGTGTATTTTTGCTATTAAGCAATTTCATATTCAATTTAATATGTAATAGGAAAACTAACTAAACTATAATACAATGCTTCAAATAATAAAAAAAAAAACGTCCGCAGTTGGCATTTTATCTCAAATCACTAGCGTATGCTAAATCCATACCTTGGCTACGTTAAATGCCAAAAGCGTAGGACCTCAACAAAAAACAAAAAAAAATATAATATCAAGTTTAGATATTTTTTATAATATACATGTAAAAATATACAAATATTTTTATCTGCCAATCACAGTATAATATAGGAGTGATTAAAATATAATATATGCTTAAATAAAACGTCGTTTCAAACTTATCGTATGTAGAAACAATATAAAATATGATTCCTTTTGGCCTTCCTCTGTCCCATATTATGTAATGCAATTGGTCTATTTAATATTGAACTGTTACATAATTTGTCAGAAATAAATTTACTTCAAGATTTATAATTAATCAATTACAAAAATATAATTTAATGGCACGATTGTTAGGTTATAATAAACAGATACAGTAAAATAACAAGGTTAGTAAATACACAGGTTGTACCATAACTCTGGTGGGGTGAGGCATGAGAGGGGAAACCGCGTCATCATGAGGAATCCTCTAACGGTAAAAATAGTTGTCAAACTTTTTTTACTATATAAAGGTTCCTCAGGATGACGCGTTTCGTGCGGCCGCTGATTCGTGAAAAGCATAGACATATAGTACTGGACAGCGCGATCTGTATCGTACGAGTCCTTAGAGCATATACTACTAGAGCCAGCTTTGCCGCTCGGCCGTGCGAGAGAGATAGCGTAAGAGTACTACCTCCATTCTCTCGCTCCGCGTGCTGATTTGTACCGGTAATAGCGGGAAGCACTTGCCCGTCTCTGCCGACCAATAAGCACGCGGAGCGAGAGAGAAAGGAGGTAGTACTTTTACGCTATCTCTCTCGCACGGCAAAGCGGCAAGGCTGGCTCCAGTAGTATATGCTCTAAGTACGAGTCTAATAAAGTGGTAATCAAAAGTAAAGATAGAGATATTGGCTGCACCGATTCTGTCTCCTTCTAAGTTCGTGACACGCATTGTGTACGGTAGAGATAGAACATACTGAAGCCACCGCTCCATCTCTTTTATTCTTGACGACCATTTGAAAATGCGGATCACGCTGTCCAGTACCATATGTATGTCTATGGTCAAAAGATATGGGACAACCTCTTGGTAAAATAACTGAAATTTGTAACTTCGTATCAAATCCGAACATTGTTAACGACGATTTACTGCCTCCTTTTGGGATGTTTTTCGTAAAATAGGCGTCGATTTAAACAAAAAAAAAAGACATTTCCATCCTTTTCGCTCTCACATAAATACATCCCATGTAAAGAGAACATTTTCATCAACATAACCTTACTTTTTATTCGAAGATGACAATTAATATTTGCTTTATATTATTAATCTCTAGCACACGTAAAATAATTTTACTATTATAATATAATAAATGCAAATTAATGAACTCATAATTTTAAGTTAAAAAAAAAAAATGCGTAAATTCTTCTGACAAAAAACAGTGCAACATGTCCAACGATACACATACTTATATACAAACACATATTCAATTCTATACATCTCTTTTCACCAGTTTTTTACAACTTTACAATCATAAGATTGTAAAATATGTCAAATAACTGAACACAGTATCACTTCCAAATCTTACCACTATCTGTACATTATTGTTATCCAACAACAGAATTCAACCCTGTCTTTTACTAAATCTGCAATAATTATAATAATGTAAATAAAACTAACCCTACATAACCTTACTTTTGTCTCCAGTTGCACCAATCTGTTAAATTTTCAAGTTTACCAATCAAAGCCCATCATTTGGAACTTACTTCCGAATGCTGGGTTCTGATTGGTCTATTTGAAAATTTACACGGTTGTTAGAAATGACAGTTGGTGAAATTGGAGGTTATGTTACTTATTGTTGCAAAATTAAATGTGCAGTGAAGTTCGTATTTTGAGACCACTGTCTGTTCATAAATAAAGAAGCTTCTTTACAAAAACGTAATGAATTTTTTGTATAAATCTTATTTTTGTTTTAACATACTTTAAAGTAGTAGCACTAGAAATCTTCTCATATGTAGATATATATTTATAATGTTGATAAAAGACATGACTTAAAATACTGACCTGTGATATTTTGTTTTTAACAAATAATAATAAACAATAACATATACAGTTTTTAAATGTCTGTAAACCAATGTTTTAAATATAATTCAAATGTAACATCAGTTTCATCAAAGTCTGTTATTTCTAACAGCCTTGTAAAAGCTATTGAAATAACAGACTTTAGTAAATCTACACGTTAGCTAACACTGGTTTTAACATTTTCAAAATATCACAAAATCAAAACTGGATCATTAATAAAATAAAAATTAAAAAAAAAACATAAATAACCATCACTCACTAGCAATCTTAGATTCACGATTCATATTATAAACATTTTCTACACGAATGTAAAATAATCGCACCATTCTGTTATGAGAAATTAATGTACAAATGCTAACAGAACATGGTTTATTTATAAGAATTCAACTATATTCACTGAAATAACTTTCAATTAAAATTATAACAACTCTATCAAAAAATATTTTTACAGTACCTAGGATATTTTATAAGAAGAAAGGTATATTATAATGTTGGCAGTTATGAACTATAATTCAACTAATCTATGGTACAGAGTTGAGGTGGCGATTGTCAAATAAATTAACAATATTCAAATTATTTTGAATTAATATACTCATCGTAGAACCTTGAAATTTCGGAGTTTAATTCTATAGGCATAGATGATGACAGCTACTGAGCCTTTTTTTAATCAGTTTATAACTATTGGATAAATCAACAATCAAATATGAATTAATTCATTGTTGAGTAAATTAACAACTCAAATATTCGAATGATTTGAAATACAACAATCAAATCAACATTTATTATTTGAATTGAGTCATTTTTGAACAATTGAAATATTAATTTATTTGAATTCACATTTCACTCACCTTTATTATTGATTAGTAACTTTAGTGACAAGTGTACTGTAAAGAGATCTTTTGATTCCGCAATTAAAAGTTATTTAGTGAATATACTAAACAAAATAAACACATTATAACAACACTAACCTTTTTGTAAAGAAACAGGCAGAGTATGAATTAAAAATATCAAATATTATTTGGCGAAATGTTATCAATAACATAATATAATAATTCTTTTATATTCATTTACAATATTTTCTTTTCTATACGTTATATAACTTCTATGACTTAAGCAATTTAATATACAACTAATTCAATTAATTCCCTAAAATTCCCTTTACTTATTTTTTGCATTATCAGTCTTTTCCAATATATAGTTTTTTTTCATCTTATTGTTCTTTTATTTTGACCCACATCTAGACGTTTTTATATTCATGAAATCCATTACCACAGTCTTTTCTTTTTATACACACAATAAAGACAATACCTTCATAATAACGATCTGTTAAAAAAAAAAAAAAAAACAAGAAAGCGACCAAAGAAACTATAGCACGATATACTATGAATGGGTAGTCTAAAATTTGAATGTATAAACGATAAATAATAATATATAATTGTTTTTCAAGCTAATTGTGATATGTTAATTCATTTTTATAAAATTATAAGTATATATTAGTTTTAAAAACTGTACGGTTAAATATGAGCAATCGTTTTTAGTAAAATTACAATTTTAAAACCAATATTACAAATAAGTAATGGCCCGTTTACACGTATCCAGTGATTTAGTGGTTTAGTCAAGTGACAAGTAATCGTATACATGTAAACAGCAAGTTAAGTTATGTTTTAACTAAACGATTTAGTGTTTAAGTGAGAAAGTAGAACAGAATCTGTCTCAGGAAACTCAACAAAATCCGAAGGTGTCCGATCCGTTTTAACTTAACGATTTAGTTGATTACTTGTCACTTGACTAAACACTCAATCACTAGATACGTGTAAACAGGCCTTAACTGTGTAAATAATTGATTAATCGATAATTAACGTTCCGAGTGCATTTTGTAATAATAAATATAATATAAATTGAACCAAAATACTGGATATGATTTTGGGTTAAACTCGGAAAGTATAATTTATAAATGGTAGACTGTAGATATGAACTTCATCATTTAAATTCTTTCCTTTATAGATAAAAATTCGGTGACTTTATATGGTGCTACTAAAAGCACTAAATATGCAATAGAAGCTCGCGTCAAGTGTGTCTAAAAACTCTTTTTGTATAATTTTAACGAACACTTTTATTTTAATAAATATTCACACTTTAACAAAGTGTAAATAAATTTATATTATTATTATGTACTTAAAAACGTAGAAACTGACATACTTTATAACTTTTTTTAACTAACTTGATGAAATAATAAAAATAGTATCACATTTTATGGCATTACCTGCATTTAAAAAACGATACCTTTTTTTTCTTATTGACTAGTACAAATTAATGTTTTTTTAAGTAAAATATTTCTAGTCAAAATTCTTTAACAAAAAGGTATAACATTTATAAACAAAATAACAAACCATATATAAATCTAAATTAATATATTACAAATTATATATAAAATAATTATTTGTTTCTTTCATTTATTTTTGTTTCACATAATGTTTTATTTATATTTTGATATATCGGCGCACTCTTGTGTATTGATATTTGATGAACCTGAAGCACCTAAATCAAATTTTAAATCAGTAACGTACATTTATAAAACCGGGTGCACACGGCGCTAGATTTTCTGATATTTTGTTTGATAGTTACTGTGCTGGCAACCGCGCTACTTTCAGTGATAGAAATGACGTCATTGCGTGCTATCATACTAGATTTCAGAATGATGCCATTAATAAAATATGATTGAAATTATGATTTTAAATAATGGAAAAGGTTAAAAAGATTCTAAAAAAATGTATTTATTTTTACATTAAAAGCGAGATTAATATAATTTTTGTTAAAATAAAAATGCAAAATACAGCAATCCGCCGCCATGTTAAATGGAACACCAATCAGAGCGAATGACGTCACGCATCAGTAAACGTATTTTATTTTAGACAAATATCAATTCCTCTTACAAGACTACTAGGTACATGCCTTATTTAAGAACTTATATACTTTGTAATTTATTTTTAACACACAAAATAATTCAATTATTGTCTAACTCTGAATGTTTGATTATTGTTGGCAAGGAGTGTGACGTCACAACTCTGAAATGTCACCTGCGAGCGTTTTGGCGTCAAATTCTAAATTGGGTTTAAAAGAGTCAATTTTTGCGTTTGAACTTTAATTTTCTGCAGAAATAAGTATTTTTTTGGAAATAGGAGACACGTAAGATCATCGTAGAATAGTTTTTTTTTTTAATTAGTCTTCATGCCTATTAGAACCGGGGCTATTTTTCGTACTAGATTTATTTCTAGATTCGAGCAAGAACCAATCAGAAGACAGTATATTATCACGTGAGCATAAACGTCATAAACAATATATATAATATACTTTTGTGACAGTTTATGTTCGTACAAATCATAAGAAATAATTATGTCCATTTTTTGATATTCAAACTGTCAATTCAAGTATCGTGTGAAGCCAGCACCGCATTGATATCATGACAACAATCCAGCACCGCAACACGCTTGAAAACTATCAGCAAATCTAGCGTCGTGTGCAGCGGGCTTAAGGGGCCATACCAGTGTGAAATTGAAAAGAAATCATTTTTTTGCCTTTTTGGAGAGTTTGTAGTTTCAAGAATATTCTGTGAAAATTTCAAGGCCGTATCTCTAATACTCTCCAAACAGCAGCCTTCTAAAGAGCGACCGCTCGCAGATATGAAATGCCCAGGAGCGAACGTTAAGGGGCCATACCAGTGAGAAATTTGAAAAAAACAAACATTTTTTTGCCTTTTTGGAGAGTTTATAGTTTCAAGAATATTCTGTGAAAATTTCAAGGCCGTATCTCTAATACTCTCCAAACAGCAGCCTTCTAAAGAGCGGCCGCTCGCAGATATGAAATGCCCAGGAGCTGACGTTAAGGGGCCATACCAGTAAGAAATTTGAAAAAAAAAACATTTTTTTGCCTTTTTGGAGAGTTTATAGTTTCAAGAATATTCTGTGAAAATTTCAAGGCCGTATCTCTAATACTCTCCAAACAGCAGCCTTCTAAAGAGCGGCCGCTCGTAGATATGAAATGCCCAGGAGCTGACGTTAAGGGGCCATACCAGTAAGAAATTTGAAAAAAAAAACATTTTTTTGCCTTTTTGGAGAGTTTATAGTTTCAAGAATATTCTGTGAAAATTTCAAGGCCGTATCTCTAATACTCTCCAAACAGCAGCCTTCTAAAGAGCGGCCGCTCGCAGATATGAAATGCCCAGGAGCTGACGTTAAATGCGTTTTTCTCGAAATGAGATTTTTCAAATTTGCTGACATTATAACTCAAAGAGCAATTATCCGATTTACTTGAAATTTGAACTGAGTACTCTTGAATATATTTACTCTACGATGAACTAGGATATTTTTGATTGGATGAAAATTGACGATTTGGCGTTAAAAATACGACCATTTTATAGGCAAGAAAACAGACTTTTTTTCATAACTACGCCATTTTATTAGATTTTGATATTTTTCGAAAATCTTAGTTCATCGTACAGGAAATACCTTCCAGTTTAACGACATTATTCCATTTTTCAATTTCAACTACTCCATCGTCCGGAATCATGGCCGCAGTGGAGGAGATTTTTTTTTGGCGCCTCCGAAGTCGCTTAGATATCGATATTTTTACGTGAAAAAATAATGGAATACACCTCTAATATAGCTAAACATATTCTAAATTTTCCAAAATATTTCATTGAGTATTTTTCTTCCAAAAAATTTCCGAAAATCACCCAAATTTCCAGCGTTCACACTGGTATAGCCCCTTAACAAATCAAAACAAACAAGTGACCATTTTGATAAACCATTTAAATAAATATCCCTGGTATCGTAGACATGATTAAAAACATTTAACTAATTACCTTCTGCGTCACTGTTCGATGAGTAAGTATAGGCACTGATTAACGCCTGTTTTAACATTTCCCGTTCAGACTGGTGCTTCCGTTGCAGAGCCTCAAGCTCTTCCTGTTGTCTCCTGAGCAGCTCCTCAAACGCCACAGTCGTTTGCTCGTTCGTGACAGACGCTGGCGGTAAACCAACGCCTATATTATCTTGTCCTGCGATATGCGGTACAACCCGTAACTGTTTTAATGTAAAACAATTATTAATACATATCGATAACCTCTTAAATTAATTATTTAAATTAAGTATCGGTAAATTTTTTATTTATGTATATACAAAATATTATCAAAATAATGCATTGAAAGATACCAAAACATTATGATTTCAGAAGAATATTAGTAATTTGACAGTTTGGTTGCATATCGAGATTAAATTTTATTAAAAATGTAACACTTTTTACACTTTCATGCTCCAGTGCAAACGTGTAAATGAATGTGTAACAAAAAAATTATATCTTTGAATAGGTTCAATAAAAAAAAACGATTATTTAAAATTTAAATGATATATACCCAAGGTAGCCTCATTTGCTCCTTGACCAATTAACGTTGGCGCGGGAATTGACGTCATCACGAAGACATATTCAAATGTTATAAATGTATAATAGAATATCAATTTTCAAAAAATTCCTTTACTTATTATTGTTTTTGTATTTTTTTATATTTTAACTACACATACAATCAAAGAAGTACAAATTCGACATTACAAAATCATTTAAAACTGTTAGAATCACAGAACGTATTGCCAACTTAAGAATAGTAATAAAATATCGCGGTGAGTTAAATAAGGCAAATTTAATATTTAAAAATGACGCTCCCCGAGAAGACCATATTGTCTGAAACAGCTTCTTTATGATTTTACAATATCGAATTAGTACTTTTTGATTGTATGTTTTGATAAAATATCAAAAATACGAAAACAAGAATAAATAAAGGAATTTTTTGTAATTTATATTTAATTATACATTTATAACATTTGAATATGTCTTCGTGGTGACGTCAGTTCCCGCGCCATCACTGATTGGTCAAGGAGCTGATGAGGCTACCTTGTCTTTGTATACCTGTCAAAATACTTTATTTATTATAAACACAGAACCTATTCAAAAATTATAAAATAATAAGTATTTTATATTACTAATAAAAATTCAAAAGCAAACAGTGCTGACGTTTTTTTTTATACAAAATATATAAATGAAAATATTATTTACAACACGGGTAACAGGTTATGTAATATCCTAAAACAAGTTAATTAGACACAGGGTGGTTATTAATTATGTAACTTTTATCCGAAAAAATCAATATAGTATTTTATTTTAAATATTCATTGTTATAATATGTTCACTCCAGTTACCTAATAGAAAAAATATAAACAAATTTAAATTCAGAGTAATTAAGATTACTCTACCTGAAAATTTTAAAATAGCATCGTATAAAATATGATATGTAGTATAATATTCAGTTTTAGTATACTGTAAAAAATCTACAAGCCAAATATTAATTAAGTAGGTACATTTTACTTTTAAGATACTACAATCAATTGAAAATTTATACGAAATTTAAAAACCAAGGATAACATAACCTACAAATTTCTCTACAAATGAAAGTAAAAGCTGTCTACCATGCGTCTACAAAAGCTTCACCCATCAAAATTACCATCCCGTCACCTTTTCAGAAAAGACAAAAAACAAATAAGAAACATAATCTTTTTCCACTATAAGATAAAAAGCAGCACTGAAAATATTCGAGGCAATGCATTTTGGATGTTTAACTATAATTGTTGTATTCAAATTAAAATTTCAAATAGCAGTTATTGTTAACAATTAATAATTTGAATTTAAAATAAAGAAGTAGGCTGAAAACTTTTTATGTATCTTGTTTAAATGAAAATATTTTAACTGGCCAATCATATAAAAGTAAAATAGACCCTTACCGTTTTTTTTAATTTCGTCAACAATTAAACGTTTCGTTGGTATCATTGTTGAAGCGATATACCTAATAATGGTGCAGACAGAGTACGTATTATATATTATAGTACATAGTAGAAAGAGAGGGAATGTGTTTTCAGTTCATTTACCGCCTTTTTTCAAAACACATTCCCTCTCTTTTTACTTTCTACTGTATCGCATGATACGTATTCTACATTGTTATCCATTATATCGCTTCAAAAAGTTATTTTTTGATAATTTGTTTGCTGTCGGGATTATTTTTGATGTTTTAAAGTCCGGTGTTTTTCAAAATAGTATATTGAAAAAATAAAAAAAATGTTTTAATTTATTTTTTGTATAATATTTTCATTCTATCCAATTTACATAAAAAGATACACCACTTATCAACCAGCTCCAGTATAATCCTAGAGCATATACCTACTAGAGGCAGCCTTGCCGCTTGGCCGTGCAAAACAAGCGTGCGAGAGAGAAAGCGCCATAACGCTACATCCTTTCTTTCTCGCTTCGCGTACTGATTGGTACCGGTAATATCGGGAAGCATTTACCTCTCCCCACCGACTAACCAGCACGCGGAACGAGAGAGAACGAACGTAGCGTTATGGGGCACTTTCTCTCTCGCACGCTTGTTCGCACGGCGGGCGTAAACGCTGCCTCTAGTAGGTATATGCTCTAAGAGTATAACAGTATAAACTATTAATTGTAATAAAATTTCATGTCAGTCACCTAAATGTACTGCCTTAAATAATTTTTTTTAAAGAGAAAAAAAAATATATAGAAAAAAAATATAAATAATATTAACTCTTACCCCAAAAGGGACTTTTTGCCGATTTTGAATTGCCGCCCAAATTGGGTGGAATTGTTGATTTGGAAGCTGTTCGCACGTCAAACTACTCCGGTCCCCGACGCAGAAATACTTTTTCGACTTAAACCGTAATTTATGAAACCGTGTACGGTACTTTTTATACAACTCCACGTAAACTCTGGCTACTGTTACCTTTTTTTTACTACACCGTGAACGCAGTCGGTCTCTCTTTACTAACTTTTTGACGTATTTCGAAACGATGAATCGCCTCGTTCTATTCTTTGGTATTTCAGCGTTAAATGCTTTTCGAAATGAAATATCACTAGTGCTTACGGATAATAAATTCTGTTCTGAGATTGTTTTGTGCCGCGAAGGCGACTTAACGTAATCTCCAGAATAGTTACTGTTACTGTCAGTATCAAAGCAGCTTACGTCATCTAGATTTTTATACGAATCCGAATTTACCGTTGACGTACAACTATCGCAACTACCTTTTTCTGGTATTTTATAATTTTCTAATGTCCACTTCATAAAGTCTTCCGGTAATTTCATACCAGCGTGTATCGTGTGATAGTTATCAAAAGAAAACGAAAGGGAAGATGGCTTTCGGGTCTTAGCGACCAACTCGTGATCAAATTTTGGCGAATACAAGTTCGGAAAACTGCCATGTGGATTTTTATGTATTAACTTAGTACGAGATTCGGGGACGAATAAATTTTGAAGACTTGTATGTGCATTTTTCGGAACTTGATCTGTTTTGTTCACATTAAATACATTTTGGAAACTGTATATCTGTTTCTCTTTTTTAATTTTCATATCTTCACTTTGCGACGTCGATGAAAACAGATTTTGTAAACTCAAACATGTATTTTTATTCGAGGAAAATTCGCTAAATGGATTTTTAAACTGATCTAACTTTGGCATGAATAAATTTTGTAAAATCGTCTTACTCTTTTCAATTTCTTGTGTATTAACATTCGTCACATTTCTAGCAAAAGGGTTTCTCTTCGGTTCCGATTTAGGAAAAAACAGATCTTGATAATTTGATTTTTTCATTTTATTCTCCATAGATTTATGCAGCGTTTTTGAATTATCAACCATAAAAGGATTGAACCCCTTATTTTGATTCGAATCATTCGAAACGCTTGACTTAAATTTCATTTTCGCAAGCTCTCTTTTAGTATCCTTAAAACATAACTGTTCTAAATTATCATTTGGTTTATTACCATCTGATTTTTTCATACCAAAATCTAACCTAGGTTCTTTTTTTGCTAGAAAATCCGCATCCCAATTCAAATTCTGAAGAGACGCATATTTATCAGATCTATTCCTACCTAGAGTCAAATCACATGCTCTTACAACACGTACATTCTCAAAATTCGAATCGGCAAAGATATTTTGCACGGAAGCAAACCTGTTCAATTTAATTTTAGACAAATTAGAAATAAGTACTTTACTTTTTTCAGGACTCTTCCTCCCGTAATCAAGGGTTTTAAAATCGTGACAAGACGAACTCATACCCGATTCGTATAAGCTCAACTTATCACGCAACCTTTGTTTAATTGATTTATTTAACATTTCTCGTGGATCGTCATAATCTGAAACGTTGAAATGATGCATACATTGGATAGATAACGACTTTCTTACATTTTCAAATTCAGGACTTAAAACATTATCTTTGGCGTCACTTTCGTCAACTTTGTCTTCAGTTTCTGCGATCGGATAAAAATCAAAATTCAATTTCGGTTTATCGACAACGGGATCTGATTCTGAAGACTTATTTGCATCTTTATTGATTTTATCCAAGCAACAATCGCACTGGCATACAAACAACCTATCATTCCGAATATTCCGTTCTAATTTTTCATTCAGCTCGATTATTTTCCTTTCGATTTTCCTTATATCCTCCAACGATCCTTTGTGTCGTATTTTATCATGAATCCTATGCCCTTTCCTATCCTTACCATGACAAAGATTCGATAACGAATCAAAGCGATGTTTCGATAACTTAACATCAAGAAGTTTAGCATACGTCAATTCTGTTTTCGTAGAAGCTTTGAGATTCTTATACAAATCGTGCGTGTGCCGATGTTTATGCTTACTTTCTTTATTTTCAAAACAGAAATCAAAGGGGTTCAATACAGAGCCACCCCCAGCAGGTGCAGTACGAGGCCCCGGCGTGAAAATCAACCCTTCATTCGGTTTATTTACATCAAACGAATTAAATCTAGTAAACCACGGTTTCATTTTAGATTCATTTTCGCTAATCAATAATTCATTACTGTTCAATTTAAACGGTAAACTTCCAAAATACTGATTCGAATTACCCGGCGTTGATTCCTGTGAGGTAAATAAACACGGTTCGTTTTTTATTACCGACGATGACCCCTGCTGATTATTTGCAGTAGATAATGCTGCTAGATTCACCGTGATCGATTCTAACATACTTCTTAAGTAAGTTATCTGTTTTTCTAACTCAGCAGGTGAAGTTTGAGGTGATGTTTGAGTAATGTCACAAACCTGATTCACCGGAGGATTTATAACGATTGTTGGAGATTGAATAGACGATACAGGACTGGTACGATAACTATTGCTACCATCTGCCTGAAATACTAAAGGTGGAGACGGGGCAAAGTTTAAATACGTTGGCCTGAATACATTTTGTGAACCGAAAGTGCTTGGTTCGAAATTCTGCATAAGGCTTTCATCATTTGGTCTAAATATATTTTGTGAACCTAAAGTACTCGGTTCAAAATTCTGCACAAGGCTTTCATCATTTGGTCTGAATACATTCTGTGAACCGAAAGTGTTCGGCTCAAAATTCTGCACAAGGCTTTCGTCGTTTGATCTAAATACATTCTGTGAACCGAAAGTGTTCGGTTCAAAATTCTGCACAAGGCTTTCATCATTTGGCCTGAATATATTCTGTGAATCGAAACTGTTCGGTTCAAAATTCTGCACAAAGCTTTCATCGTTTGGTCTAAATACATTTTGCGAACCTAAATTATTCGGTTCAAAATTCTGCACAAGGCTTTCATCGTTTATATTATTATTTACAACATATCCTACATTATTATATTCAGGGACTGTATTAACTAATTCTATTCGATCATTTTCACCCGGAACATCTTGCGCTGTAACCGAACTATAGTTATTTATATTACAAACAGGAATTTGTGAACCGAATCGAGAAATATTTTGAACATTAGTTACATTTTGTACGCCTGGATTAAAATACTTAACATTGTTGCAATTCATATTTGTATTTTGAATGCTCGTAGAACATTCTTTCGTTGGGGTATCGATAATTTTAGTGATTTCAAAATACCGTTCTTTTTTAACCGGTTGAACCGTTTCTTCTACTTTAGTTATTTCAAAAAACCTAGTCTTTTTCACAGCGGTTTCAACACGCGGAATTGTTTTTACAACTTCATCACTAGTGATATTTACATTCGTAAAAGAACTAGCGGCTTGAACTGGTTCCGTATTAATACAAGATACATTTGGATGCGAGCTATAGATCTGCGCAGCGCTAATACTGGGAAGATTTGGTTTCTTTGTTCTACTAAAACTAGAGCTCCTCTTTGGAAATATTTGGTCGATTTGCGCTACAATGTCTATATACGACAGACTCTTTTGTTGATTAGGACTATGTCCAGATTGCCCAGTCGCATTTGTCGTAGTGTTCGGTGGGTAACTAGTCGCCATGTTAGCTTGAGATAGGCTACGTTCACGGTCAGAGTGGAGTTTTATAAGTAAAGCTTTCCGACGTGATTTCGGCGACGGGGATTGCCGGGCGGTAGCAACGCTGAACGCAAGGGTTGACGGTGGTGTAGTGGAGCGTGTTGCGGTCGACTACAGCCCAAAAAAATACCCACAAAAAAATAAGAAAAATACGTAGCGGAATATTTCAAATATTCTAAACTACGTGTCACTTTATTTGTGTGTGTATTTGCCAATGCTTGTGCACAGTGCCCGTAAATAATATATATATATATATATATATATATATGTAAGTATATATTTATAATTTAAGTGTGTGTTATTCAGATTATTCTTACATGGGGAGATTTTTAATCAAATTATGCATATTAATAAAACTTATGTATGTAATCCATGGACATAGGAATATAGGGACAGAGCATAAACTAGCTTTATAGGCGAGGGGGGTGATGCCGAATTGCGGAGGGGGACTGATTGATTACTATGGTTATTTTGGTCCCGAGATTTGATTGGTTACACTTGTGCGACGTTCAGTACCGCTAAATTTAAAAAATAATTATTGATAAATTCGATTTTTTAAAGATAAATAACAACTATTCCTAACTTTATAGAAAAAAACTGTAACAATAATTCATTCTACCATTATTGTATCTTAAATAAATAAAAATAATTGCATAGTATACTTTTTAACAGATTTAATTTATTAAAAAAATTAAATTATATTTGTTTAACATAATTATACATTTCACGTAATAAATATTTTATTAACAAGAGCAACAGATATTTTTAAAAGATAAATAACAATAATAAAAAAATTTAATACCTAACCGTGAAATGAAATCTTTACATTATTTTCTCTATTTATTATTTTCTTCCAGTTTTGATTGTCTGATCTGTTTTCACATAAAGGTACACAGCACTGCACCATTTTTGGGTGTAACCACTCCTAATTCATTTGAATTGTAAGGAAAATAATGAGTTGCTAATTACACAAAAAAGTTATTTGACATATGGACATAATATAATATTCAGTAACATTTGAATTCTATAGCATAGTAACCACATAGTAACCAATCAAAATTGAGGACCAACTACTTCGTCTCCCTCCCCTTTCAGGCTTCCACCCCGCAGCGTTATGCTCCGTCCCTATATTCCTATGTCTATGATGTAATCGTATAAATATAACCAAAGATATGGCGTTCCCGAGTTTCATTTTTTTTTTACTATTTTACGCGTGACGTCACAAGAGAGTTAGTATGTTTACATATACGTGATACGTTTATATGGACACATAACACAGCGTCTTTTACTATGCTTTTACTTCCATGTTCGAATAATGTTTAAAATACAAAGCTGAGTTTTATATTAAGGGGGCATATACCAGTGTGAAATTTTTAAAAAAGTATTTTTTTTGTCTTTTTGGAGGCATTATTCGAGGAAGAAGAGGGTCCATTATATGGGCCAGGTATAGCTGTTTTTATGGTAAGTCGATAGTTAAATCTTTAAACGCGTTTTTCTCGAAATGAGATTTTTCAAATTTGCTGACATTGTAACTCAAAGAGAAATTTTCCGATTGACTTGAAATTTGAACTGACTACTCTTGAATATATTTACTCTACGATGAACTAGGATATTTTTGATTGGATGAAAATTGACGATTTGGCATTAAAAATACGACCATTTTATAGGCAATAAAATAGACTTTTTTTCATAACTACGCCACTTTATTAAATTTTGATATTTTTCGAAATACGTAGGTCATCGTACAGGAAATACCCTCCAGTTTGACGACATTTTTTCTTTTTTCAATTTCAGCTACTCCATCGTCCGGAATCATGGTCGCAGTGGAGGAGATTTTTTTTGGCGCCTCCGAATCGCTTAGATATCGATATTTTTACGTGAAAAAATTATGGAATACACGTCTAATATAGCCAAATATATTCTCAATTTTCCAAAATATTTCATTGAGTATTTTTCTTCCAAAAAATTTCCGAAAATCACCCAAATTTCCAGCGTTCACAATGGTATAGTCCCTTAACAATTATTGTAAAATATATTATAGAACATGGAAGTCATGTATGGTTCTCCATACCGTTTTTTATCGTTCTTGTAGTTGTTCAAATTAAATTTTATATTAAAAGACTTCAATATTCACACAATGAGCACCACATTTAAAATTATGTCGGCAAAAATAACAAAATAAACAGGTTTTATCACGTTTTATAAACGTCAAATAATTAGTTTACTATCATGGACTACTATATTATGACGTCATGACGAACAGAGTGAAGTTAGGTGATATTTGCAATACCATCAACATTTTTATATATTTCAAACTTTTAATTTAGCCGTTAGCTTGTAAATATTTATAAATATACATATGTATATAAGTTTTATTGTGAATTTTTCTACAAGTATTAATAAACATATACTTATATACTGGCAAATACGTTCAATATTAAAACATAAAAATACTTGCAAAATATAAAATACTGTACAGTCAGAGGCGGAAAGAAGTAGTGCATGAAGTGCAAAATAAATTAAAAGTAAACCACCATATCATGCAACCATAAAGGGCGGGTAGAGACAAGTTATATATTTTTTTTAATTTAAAAATATTTTTTTAAATAAATTTTGTCATACTTTGTTAATATGTCGAATATATTTAATACATTATTTAATATGCCATATTATATTCATTCGTTACAGAATAGAGATGCCAATATTTCAAGTAAAACGTAAGTAAAAGTACTTTTTCATACTTGAAGTACTTAAAAAAATATTTGATACTTATTATCACAGAGATAATAAGACTTGTACTTAAAGTACTTTTTGTATGTAATACTTGGATTTAAGAAGTAAATAACTTTAAATACTTGATACTTTAAGTATTTTCACTAAGTACAAGGTACTCATACTTCCAAGTACTTTTTGAATGTTATACTTGGTTTTAAGAAGTAAGGTACTTGAAATATTCGATACTTTAAGTACTGTTACAAAAACTAGGTACTTGATACTTTAAATACTTTCATCAAGTACTTGGTACTTGTACTTCAAGTACTTGGTACTTGTACTTCAAGTACTTGGCACTTGTACTTCAAGTACTTGGTACTTGTACTTTAAGTACTTTTGAATGTTAAACTTGTTTTTAAGAAGTAATTACTTGGTACTTGTACTTCAAATACTTCGCTCTTCGATGTACATTCACTTAAATAATTTATAAGTTTTTTAATAAACAATATATTACGTTAATATTATAAAGTGTTAAAAAAGGGCAAAAAAATAATGTTAAGTATTTCAAGTACTAT
The DNA here is from genome assembly GCA_949319165.1 of Sialis lutaria. Lineage (NCBI taxonomy): Eukaryota > Metazoa > Arthropoda > Insecta > Megaloptera > Sialidae > Sialis > Sialis lutaria. The sequence continues at coordinate 36,721,349 of OX439233.1, forward strand.
TTTAAGTATTTTAATAAATTAAAGTAAATATCGGCTGATATAGTTAATTTTGAATATTTTTTTTTTAATTTTAAAAATTACTATTTTTATTAACAAAGTACCAAAATAACAATATTTATTAATGTGGCAATATTAAACGATGTCAAATCATTTTCAAAATAAAGTATGCACATATCCTAAAAATTGAGGAAAAAAAATGAAAAAAAATTTACCTTACCCTTGAGACAGAAATTTCAAAAATAAACAAACTAAATAATACAACAAAAGAAACATGTTAGTCGAACAAAATAATAATTTAAAAAAATAAATAAATAAAGAAAAACACACACACATACCAAAAATATAAGTACAAATAAATTTATATCAAGAGTACGTAAAAAAAAACAACAAAAACGACACTTACAGGTAAATTATCACTAGTCGGAGATTCTGGCTCGTCTAGAGAATCCCCAGACAGCGTCTTCACATTTATATCATGTACAGGAGGTAAATCTGTATCTGGAAATATAAAAAATGTCAATCATTTAACAATCTAAACTAAAGCAAGTCAAGAATCAATAAAACTTACAACAATGAAAATAATCAACAATTAAAAAATTTGAATTCAACAATTAAAAATATTTTCAAGGTTAGGTTAGGTTAAATTCCTTTACTTATTTTCTTTAATTTTACTTTTCTGTCAAATATTTCACGGTGATTGTCGGTGATGTCACTATAATTACCTTATTTTCTTTTTAAAACCCAGTCACACACAGACACACAAACACTGTTCAATGCCAAGTGTGCAAAAATACAAAAAAAACAACAATACATACTTATATGTTTTCTTCAAATTTAAATTAGCTCCTTACAGATAACTATGAGTGACGACTTATGTACTTATAGACAATACCACTTCTTTAATTATTACCCAGTAGTTTTATTTCATCAATACTTTCTATTGGTCCTTTTTTAAATTGATAACAAGGAAAATTTTATTTTAAATTATATTTTTTTTAATACAATCAACATTCTTATGCAAATCAATATTTCATAACTATTTTTAAATGTTTCTTAACTTTTTAAAATTAATTCACAAGTTAGATTCACACAAATCTAAATTTAAAAAAAATTAAGTCGGCCATCTTGGTTTAGGTTTTATTTAAAAAAAATTGCAAATTGAATTTTCCAAATTACGTATAAATAAAAACAAAAAAAAATGACGTATCACTTGTAACTAAGAAAATAAACTAAAACTCACCCCCTCCACACAAAATTCTACCATCTAAGAAAGAACTAACTAACCATCAACATTAGTAATACTTTTACTTTCGACCTACATAATTATCAGGTACGCTTACTAAAAATTACAGTTCCCACACACAACCATGAACTGTACAATAAATTAAATGCCATTTATTCAATTAAGACCATTCAAAATCAGACGCACTGTAAGGAATAATTGTATCTCAAGTTCTATGCAATTTTTTTTTACATTTATTATCTTCAATTATGTATCATTTACTGGAATTGTCAATGCTACATAACATCTTATATTATTGTAATTTGTAATGCACTATTTATTAAACTGGAGTCCATAAAAATGAATTTATTTATTTATTTTCACAATTAAATTTAAAATCACCTACAAAAATTTAAATTTAAACGTTTTTATATTAACTCTCGCACACCTCACATTTTTAATTGTTGTATTTTTTTTATTAAACTGGCAACAATGAATTTAATTTAAACCGATTGTTGAAAAAATATATTAATTTGAAAAAAAAAACGTACACATGTTAAATTTACACAGTACAAAATTTATGTATAATGGTTTAATTGAAGGTCAATTACATCTTGAATTGTATTAACTAAGTGACAAATGTTTAAGCAAAATTATCCAAGGACATTACATACTTAAGTAATGCTGTTTGTGATTTTAGTTCAACATTAATTAAGGGGTTAGGTGTAGTCAGAATTTTCAAGAAATCGATTTTTGTTTTTTGCATTTTTGGAAGCTGCTACAACGGCTGAAGAACTATTTTATGGCCCAGGAATAGTTGACTCGGTTTAAGTAATTAAATAATACGTATATTACTTTACGTAAATTGAGTGTAAAACTTTAAATGCGTTTTTCCCAAAACAATGTTTTTTGAACTGGTGACCACTGTAGCTCGAAAACCGCTCGGTAGATTTTAATGAAATTTATACAGCTTTTTGAAAACATGAAAAACTAGTGCCTGATCGAAGGATTTTTTTTTTTAATTTCGATTTGTTATAAACAATTAACTGTTGGTTTTTTTCCCGAAAATCTTGAAAAAAATTTCCTGAGGCTGCCATTTTGTTAATTTAAGAAAGAAAAAAAAAGCTTTGATCAGGCACTAGATTATCTATTAATAAAACTAATTTTTTTTTGTCCGATTGAATTTGGATGAATCTCCAAGGATAAGTGATAGTCACCGCAAGGAGCTTCGGTTGTAACTGGATCAACACAAACAGCCATTACTTTTAAAATTATTAATTTTTTTTTCTAAAATTTCTGTCAAGTCAAGTCGAAACCTTATTTAATGATGCTATGTTTTTACTTTTATAAAATAAAATTATTTACTGGCAAAAAAAAATTATTTAAAATTGTCATTTTTTCATGTCTCTGACTACACCTAACCCCTTAAATAACATGAAACTGCAAATTATTAAATTAACCAATTTAAAATAAATTACTATAAAAAATACAAGATTTTTCCCCATTGATTAAAAATAAAAACAATTAAAATAATTATTTCAGCACTGCTTTTAAAATCTCTTCAAACTTATTATGCCCATATCAGATAACCTATCTATTTAACAGTATATTTTCCTTTTACCCCCACATAATTGATAAAAACTCATTCCATATTGAATTAAATTAAAGAATTATTTGAAATTGAGCTATTTTTGCTTTATATTAATAATACAAATATAATTTAAAAAGATTGAAACTTATGTGACAGTTATAATTGTTGTACAAATTAAACATAACCTCAAACTAGTGTCTAATGGTGGGAAAGAGACAGAATCTTATGTGACAGTTACAACCATTGTTGCAAAAATTAAACATAACCTCAAACTAGTGTCTAATGATGGGAAAGAGACAGAATCTTATGTGACAGTTACAACCATTGTTGCAAAAATTAAACATAACCTCAAACTAGTGTCTAATGGTGGGAAAGAGACAGAATCTTATGTGACAGTTACAACCATTGTTACAAAAATTAAACATAACCTCAAACTAGTGTCTAATGGTGGGAAAGATACAGAATCTTATGTGACAGTTACAACCATTGTTGCAAAAATTAAACATAACCTCAAACTAGTGTCTAATGGTGGGAAAGATACAGAATCTTATGTGACAGTTACAACCATTGTTGCAAAAATTAAACATAACCTCAAACTAGTGTCTAATGGTGGGAAAGAGACAGAATCTTATGTGACAATTGTTGCAAAAATTAAACATAACCTCAAACTAGTGTCTAATGGTGGGAAAGAGACAGAATCTTATGTGACAGTTACAACCATTGTTGCAAAAATTAAACATAACCTCAAACTAGTGTCTAATGATGGGAAAGAGACAGAATCTTATGTGACAGTTACAACCATTGTTGCAAAAATTAAACATAACCTCAAACTAGTGTCTAATGGTGGGAAAGAGACAGAATCTTATGTGACAGTTACAACCATTGTTACAAAAATTAAACATAACCTCAAACTAGTGTCTAATGGTGGGAAAGATACAGAATCTTATGTGACAGTTACAACCATTGTTGCAAAAATTAAACATAACCTCAAACTAGTGTCTAATGGTGGGAAAGAGACAGAATCTTATGTGACAATTGTTGCAAAAATTAAACATAACCTCAAACTAGTGTCTAATGGTGGGAAAGATACAGAATCTTATGTGACAGTTACAACCATTGTTACAAAAATTAAACATAACCTCAAACTAGTGTCTAATGGTGGGAAAGATACAGAATCTTATGTGACAGTTACAACCATTGTTGCAAAAATTAAACATAACCTCAAACTAGTGTCTAATGGTGGGAAAGAGACAGAATCTTATGTGACAGTTACAACCATTGTTACAAAAATTAAACATAACCTCAAACTAGTGTCTAATGGTGGGAAAGAGACAGAATCTTATGTGATAGTTACAACCATTGTTGCAAAAATTAAACATAACCTCAAACTAGTGTCTAATGGTGGGAAAGAGACAGAATCTTATGTGACAGTTACAACCATAATGGTGGGAAAGAGACTAATAAAGTAAAAATAAAACAATACTTACACTGCAATGTTGTATCAACATCCCTAACCTCTTGCGACGGATTTGAATGGGTAATAATACTGAATCGACCTTTTCTAACTTCAAAGTTGCTAGCTGCCGTCTCCGGTTTCAACTGGCTGATATTATTTTCAGACGAGGCGTGCTGCATTTTCTGCTGATCCTTCTCAATAACTAACGCAGTTTGTACGACCGTACTTTGTTGAACTGGTACAGTTCCGGACTGAGCAGAATTAACTGTCTGTTCGTTTGACGTCTGAGTGACTTGCTGCGTTGGCACCTGCACAATCGGTTGTGATGTATATTGTGGTACCAGTTGGCCGACCGGCACTTGTGATGTTACTTGTCCAACCGGTATAATCTGCGTGACCTGCGGTATCATTTGAGTCACTGTAATTGGCTGTGATGTCAACTGTTGAGGAACTCCAGTTTGAGCTGCAGGTTGATACGTCTGTTGCATTCCGCCGATAAACTGAGAATTCTCAGATATCTGAGTCTGCAAGATAGCAGAACCCAAAGCCTGGTTTGTTATTTGTTGAAACTGAGACAACTGCTGATTCTCAGACATTGAATGCGGTATTTGCTGCTGCTCACCTTGAGGCTGATAACTTAGATGTTGATTTTCGGACATCGAATGTGGTAGTTTACTCAAGACTTCAGTTGACTCGGTTGTTTTTTGATCGGTAACTAACTGAGAACGGTCTGGTTCAGTGACAACGCTGACTTTAAATCTTGAAATTTTACGTTCGACTTTTCTTTGAACAGCTGGACTTCCGGTTTCACTGCTTGATGTCACGCTCTCTGTCATAGAATCAGCAGGTTTCTGTTCAGTTATTGTATTCTCAGGTGAAGTCTGAGCTGATGTAGACTTGCTACTCGGCTGTGATAATATCTCGTTCTCTTTACGTTGATAATTAGTATTGATTTTAGCCAATTCAGTTTGAAGATCTGATAAGTTTGACAGTTTTGGTGTCGCAGTACCGCTTTGAAGTCGTGTCTTCTCCGGTGTTGCCATAACCGCCATGTTATTCTGAGAAGAAGGTATTTCAAAATCACGAATCGGAGAAAGAATATCCGTACTGTTTGTACCACTATCTTGAGTCGAATCGAGCATCTGGAGCTGAAACAAACGATTTAAAATTAAATACCAATTTAAATAATCATTTCGTAAAAACTCACTTTCAAAACTCCACCAACATTACTGCTTAGTTCACTACCGACTGTAGAATCAGGACTAGATATTGTCATTTGAGCACCGTGAGACGTTGCATCAGAGACAACAGATACAGAATCAACAGTTTCATCGTCCGTATCTCTTATTGCAGGGAAAGCACCGGCAGTCGACGGTTGTGGACTTGACGCTCCACTCTGCATATCACCGGTTAACTGTGACAACTTACGATGAAGTGTTTCAAGTTTCCTGATAAATAAAAATAAAATCAATAAGTCAAGATCAAATTTAAATACTACAGAGCTGTACACAAGTACTCATACAAAAATGTACTTAAGTACAAGTAATACAAAAAACGTACTTAAGTACAAGTACTCATACAAAAACATACTTAAGTACAATTACTCATACAAAAACATACTTAAGTACAAGTACTCATACAAAAAATGTACTAAAGTACAAGTACTCATACAGAAACGTACTTTAGTACAAGTACTAACGCTAAAAACGTACTTAAGTACAAGTACTAATGCTAAAAATGTACTTAAGTACAAGTACTCATACAAAAAATGTACTTAAGTACAAGTACTCATACAGAAACGTATTTAAGTACAAGTACTCATACGAAAAACGTACTTAAGTACAAGTACTCATACGAAAAACGTCCTTAAGTACAAGTACTCATACGAAAAACGTACTTAAGTACAAGTACTCATACAAAAAACGTCCCTAAGTACAAGTACTCATACGAAAAACGTACTTTAGTACAAGTACTCATACGAAAAACGTACTTAAGTACAAGTACTCATACGAAAAACGTACTTAAGTACAAGTACTCATACGAAAAACGTACTCAAGTACATTGTATGTGTTTAAGTACATTTTTAAGTACAATTATTTTTCCATAAATGTATTAAAATATCAGTACAAAGTACTTTCTTTAAGTTTTTAAGTACTTTTGTTTGGTAAAGTACTTATCATGCACAGCTCTGTTTAATACCAATTTAACTTACGTAGTTTCAATGTTCATTTGATTACTTAATTTTCTATGCAACGAATTCGCCAGCTCGGTATTAGGCAGAATAGTAGAATCAGGTGTGTTGCTCAAACTGTTATTCCACGTCGACAGAGCGGTCGAATCTAACGCCAACTCATAACTAGCTCTTCTTGATAAGTTCATCTGCTGTTTGCTACTTGCACTCTGCAAGTCCGACGTCGGTTCTTCAACAACCGACACTTCTTCTCTGTGTTCCGGTTCAAACATTGGCATCATCCCTTCAGGAATCTTAGGCAAATTAGGCTGTATAGACGGATACACATGCTGCTGCTGTTGCTGCACGTGATCAGTCTTAACCTCACTTTTACTCAAATCCTGATCGATTTTTTTATCAGCGTTTTCAGAAGACGGCGTCTGCGTATTTTCTTTATCCTTCTTTACCTGCGAATGTGTTATATTCTCCAAGCCGATTTTAAGCTGTTCGAGAGTGTTGATTGACTCGGGTCCACAAACAGTCTGAGTTACTTCAGGTTGTTTTTCAACAACCACTTGAATATTATCGGATATCGGTATCTGCTGATCTTTTATAACCAACATGGCTGACTGATCTACGAGCTGTTCGTTGATCAGTAACTTAGCCGGTTGTTGTTGCTGCTGATCATTTAAATTATTCATTGGCATCTGATCTGTAATCATGGAACTCGTAGACGATACATTCTCAACTTGAAAATCTGGATTTGTCATTATTAAATTGACTTTACTCGGTGTCATATTGATATTTCCATCATCTCTCGACAGTACGAGGTTTGCTGAGCCTAAATTAGTGATACAATCACCTGGAAGATTTGCCTGAATCGTAACAGGGAACGTCGATATAGGTTCTTGTGTTTCTTGTTGATTTTGTTGAAACGAATTCGCGTCAATGTTCACTTGTAAATTCGGCATCATTTCATTATCGACTTTAATTATACCGTCAATAATACTATTCACAGGAACGTACGGTATAATATCTTGCACTGGAGGTATATATTGTTGCACGATATTAGAAGGATTAATAATAGCCTCCGGTTGTTTAGCTGCTTCAATTTCAACCGCCGCATCTGCGATTTTGTCTTTAGGAATTTCAAGTTTATCTAAAACAGGGCTGACCAAAAACCGTGAAATCTTCCTCTGTGGTACTTTCAGACTTTCCTGCGGTTTGAATTCAGGAGACTGCGGTTTTGCTTTCACCGGACTTTTAGCTACCTCCGCGTAAGTCTGCGGTTGCGGGATCTGTGTCAAAATCAAATTCTCTTTCGTTTGTACGATCGTTTGTGGCTCATTTACAATATTCTGCACTCCTTCAATAACATTTTGCTGTATTTTATTTTCATCTTCAACACTTTGCTGCTGCTCAAATTCTTTCGTTTCGATTATTTCAGAAGCTAAAACTTTACCACCGTCTACAATTTCACTCGTAGCGGGCATACTGACTTCTTCCATCGTTAACGTCGCGTCCATTGTCGTCGAATCTATTTTCGCTGTTAATATCGTTTCGATTTCAGGCGATTGGAGATTGCCAAGTGTAGCCGACATTAGTAAAGTGTGATCAGGCGTATATTCACTCGCCGTACTTGTTTTACGTGATACATTTTCACTATTTGAAACACTGTCTATTTCGTAATCATTCGAAGAAGATACAAGAGCTTGAATCATGTTATTTAAATTGATCTGATCGGACGACGGGTCGAATTTCTTCGATTGAATATTTGTCGTTTCATCTCGCTGTAAAAAATTAACGTAAACACATCGTTAGTTTAAAAACAACTACATCAACACATTACGTGAACTAATGAGTATTTATTAGTAATGTGTCAATTTGTAAACGTAACTTAAAATATATGTCTGTAAACGTAACACCAAAAGCAGACTTACTGATTTGTGTCGCCTGTGTGATTTTATTGATGATCTATGAGAAGATTGCCTTGTGAGTGACGCGTGTCGTACCTGAGTATTTACCGTATACATGACAAATAACGTGACGATAAGATGAAATAATGAGTGTTCCATGTGAGCAGCATTAACAAAAAATGTACACAGAATTAGATGTACACGTAAACATATTTGTCGCTATTTTATTAATGCGTTTATTATTTATTTGGTTTCAGCTTATCATAATATACAGGATGATTCAATACAAATCGTGTCAAACATGAACTGTAAATTGGGAAAAATATTTTAAGCATGAAACTTTATATGAGCATGCGTCCGTCCGAAAAATTGCCGTGAGGGAGCTACAACCTTTCGAAGATTTTACCCAAAATCAATTTTTATTTAATATCTTGAGAACCCATTGTAGTAAAGTTATGAATATGAATTATAACCTATTTGTCACGTGATCGCAAAAGCGTCTAGCAGAACTGTCACTGGTATCATGACGTAGTTACTTACTAAAAACGTCAGAATACTCGATTCCTAATGGTTGATTTCAGTTTGTTTTAGTAAACAGTTACGTCACAGGGCATACCACGTGACTTTGAATGCGCGTTTTGGCGGGAATTTTTCCATTTGAATAGAAAAAGATTATTTTAAGCGTTTTTTCGGCATTATTTTGAAAAAAAAAAAAAACTAGTAGTGACGTTAATTAAATATAATAAATAAAAACAACTAGATTGTGTAAACGTCAAAAATTTAATGAGAAAAAAATAGTGCGAGCTTTCGATTCACATAATCATCTTCAGGCTATTAAAAGGAATAATGTGAGAATGAAATACCCTATCTAAATCAGGGCTGTACATGTTCACAATTTTTTTCTCGATTTACTGTTCAAATACGACACAACAGTGCTTAACCACCCTATATATATACATAAAACTAAGGTGACCAATTATTTTTGGCACAAAAGGAGTAGTTTCCAAGAATATTTTAAAAAAATGCTGTCCAATTATAATGAGCTTTTTTTAAAACGTTTAATTGTAATGATTTATGGTAATCGTCAATGTAATTTTTAAATAATATGAAAATCAATAATAATCGTTGTAGTTTTTATGTTAAAATTTTAGTTTAAAATGGAGTATTGTCCATAAAAAAAGGAGTTCAAAACTCCCTAAATGAGTACAATTGGTCACCTTAATAAAACACAAAAACAAGTATGAAATGTATTCCGAAATTGCATTGGTAAATAAACACTAACACCGACAAAAACGACATTTATTATAAAACAACAAACACTAACCTTTTGTTCGCTATTGGAGTCCCTGCCTCTGTTTCTCCTCTGCGCTTCGCTGCCCGGCGAATCGTCACGCCCAGCTTCAATCCCTCCATCTGCAACAGCATCCGAACCCGTATTCAGATTGAGCGAAGCCCCGATCAACGTCGACACAATCGGCATCTTGTCAGGATTCAAACGCAACTGATTAACTATATCGGAAATCAGTTCGATGAACTCTTCGCTCTGATTTGCCGGCAGAAGATTTTCAGTTACCTGAAATTATTGCACATTAACGAATTTTTACGTTAAAGTGAATCATCCCAACTTACCAATTTATTTGCGATATCGATTGCATTCATATCGTCTATATCAAACTTGAAAGTAACGGTCTTTTGTTTTGAACTATCGAGCTGACATTCTACAATCGAGTTATTAGCGACAGAAAGAACCGACAACCTTGAAGGTTTTTCTGTATATTTATGCGATCTTCGTTTAACACCAGATCTCTTAAGACGTTTCTCCATAGCCGTTTGATGTCCTGGAATTTGATTGGCTAGATCCACAGATGTTTGATCGGTATTTTGATCAACTACCGATTGATCAGTTTGAATATTATCAACAATCTTTTCTTTATGTTCAACAATTGAACTTGGTTCAAACGATTGTTGAATTTGGTCTTGCGATTGTTGTACAGGTTGTGGACTAGACTCATGAGACTGAGGCTGTATGTATTGTTGCACAAATTGAGACTGTTGAAGCGACTGCAGAGATTGCTGAAGGGATTGCTGTTGCACATATTGATTTGGGAATTGCGGTTCTACCATTTGATTCGGTTGTGGGCTAGGTTCGTGAGAGTGATGAGTAACCGCTAGTTTTTCACTTTCAAACTGTAAAGTGTGTTGTTCTTGTAACGATAACTTATGCATTGGTTGCTGAACAACATGAGGTAAACTGCTGTGGTGCATAGTTTGTTCAGCATCTTGCCCTGCTATTTGTGTCGGCGGTTCTACGACAGAATACCTCTGAAAATGTTGCGCATCCTGGGCTTGATTAGAAATCAAAGGTGGTTCTGATAATCTACGAACGTTTTCTGGCTGGACTTGAAGTTGATGTGGTTCAACAGGCTGATTTTGGTATTGCTGTTGAGGTTGCTGAATATTTTGATACTGAGCTGGTTGATGAAATTGATGATATTGCGGAATCTGTTGTATTTGTTGCTGATGTATTGGTACTTGCTGGTAATTTTGAAATTGTTGATTTTGTATTTGTTGTTGAAATTGCTGTTGAACTGGTGTTTGTATTTGCTGCAACTGTTGCTGAATGGGAGGTTGCTGAAACTGTATTTGTTGCTGTTGTTGAATTATTGGTTGTTGCTCAACCACACCTGTTTGCTGCAATTGATTCGGTTGCTGAACTGAAGATAGCTGGTATTGTCCTGTATCAGATTGAATCGATTCTTGACGCTGCATTGATATTTTTCTATTTTGCTCTTCTAAAACTTCAGACTGGTGTTGTCCATTTTGAGATATAGATATTTTTCGTATCTTTTCTTCTTGTTCATATTGATTCTGGTCAATACTTTGTTGATGTATTAATTGCCCAACATTACCTTGGTCAATACTACACTGTCTGGTATACTGAGGCTGTATTGAACCATCTGTAACAGACTGCGGATGATATTGTTTATTTTGTTCTTGTTCTTGTTTAATGTTCCCTTCAACCACTTGAGCGTAAGTCAAATTTTGATTTTGAACTGTTTGTTGGAGATATTGATTATTATCTGTAGGAAATTGTGGTTGAGTGGCAACTGGTTGAGGACTTGGTTGCGAGTAGATTATTTGCTGAGGTATAATTTGTTGTTGAGCAATATTCTGTTGTTGGTTTTGTTGAGGTTGAAGTAATTGAGCTTGCTGAGGTTGTTGCAATTGCTGTTGAATAATCGGTTGCGTTTTTGGAACTTGACCTGCTTCAATGAATTGTTCTGGAATTTTTTGTGTTTGGACAGGAGTAACAGAACTCTGCGACTGATACTGCTGCGATTGATTTTGCGGTTGCTGAACATGATATTGTGGTTGGATTTGATTTTGTAAGTCTTGAGGTTGTGATTGTTGCGAAATTTGTTGTTGATATTGTGGTACTTGTTGCTGATATTGTTGTGGTTGCTGAAGTGGTTGTTGTATTTGTGATTGAGGTTGTTGCTGAATAGGTGGCTGTTGAACTTGTTGTTGTAGCAGATGTTGTTGTTGCTGAGTATGTTGCTGAACAGAAGGTTGTTGAATCTGTTGCTGTACATGATGTTGTGGAATTTGTTGGTGTACTTGCTGCTGTACTTGTGGTTGTTGATGAGACTGTTGAATTTGCTGTTGAACTTGTTGCTGAACATGTGGTTGTTGTTGAATATGTTGCTGTACTGGTGGTTGTTGAATATGTTGCTGTACAGACGGTTGTTGAATTTGTTGCTGTACAGGCGGTTGTTGTTGTTGAATGTGTTGCTGTACAGGCGGTTGTTGTTGTTGAATTTGTTGCTGTACAGGCGGTTGTTGTTGAATATGTTGCTGTACAGGCGGTTGTTGAATATGTTGCTGTACAGGCGGCTGTTGAATTTGTTGCTGTACAGGCGGTTGTTGTTGTTGAATTTGTTGCTGTACAGGCGGTTGTTGTTGAATATGTTGCTGTACAGGCGGTTGTTGAATATGTTGCTGTACAGGCGGCTGTTGAATTTGTTGCTGTACAGGCGGTTGTTGTTGTTGAATTTGTTGCTGTACAGGCGGTTGTTGTTGTTGAATTTGTTGCTGTACAGGCGGTTGTTGTTGAATATGTTGCTGTACAGGCGGTTGTTGAATATGTTGCTGTACAGGCGGCTGTTGAATTTGTTGCTGTACAGGCGGTTGTTGAATATGTTGCTGAACTGGGGGTTGTTGAATATGTTGCTGAACTGGGGGTTGTTGAATTTTTTGCTGTACTGGGGGTTGTTGAATGTGTTGCTGTACAGGCGGTTGTTGTTGAATATGTTGCTGTACAGGAGGCTGTTGTTGAATTTGTTGTTGTACAGGCGGTTGTTGTTGAATGTGTTGCTGTACATGCGGTTGTTGAATTTGTTGCTGTACTGGGGGTTGTTGAATATGTTGCTGTACAGGAGGCTGTTGTTGAATTTGTTGTTGTACAGGCGGTTGTTGTTGAATGTGTTGCTGTACAGGCGGTTGTTGAATTTGTTGTTGTACAGGCGGTTGTTGTATGCGTTGCTGTACAGAAGGTTGTTGAATATGTTGCTGTATTGGGGGTTGTTGAATTTGTTGCTGTACAGACGGTTGTTGTTGAATATGTTGCTGTACAGGAGGCTGTTGTTGAATATGTTGCTGTACAGGAGGTTGTTGTTGAATTTGTTGCTGTACAGGCGGTTGTTGAATTTGTTGCTGTACAGGCGGTTGTTGAATGTGTTGCTGTACAGACGGTTGTTGAATTTGTTGCTGTACAGGCGGTTGTTGAATTTGTTGCTGAACAGGCGGTTGTTGTTGTTGAATGTGTTGCTGTACAGGCGGTTGTTGAATTTGTTGCTGTACAGGCGGTTGTTGAATTTGTTGTTGAACAGGCGGTTGTTGATGAATGTGTTGCTGTACAGGCGGTTGTTTAATTTGTTGCTGTACAGGCGGTTGTTGTTGAATATGTTGTTGTACAGGCGGTTGTTGTTGAATATGTTGCTGTACAGGCGGTTGTTGTTGAATATGTTGCTGTACAGACGGTTGTTGAATTTGTTGCTGTACAGGCGGTTGTTGTTGAATATGTTGTTGTACAGGCGGTTGTTGTTGAATATGTTGCAGTACAGGCGGTTGTTGTTGAATATGTTGCTGTACAGACGGTTGTTGTTGAATATGTTGCTGTACAGACGGTTGTTGAATTTGTTGCTGTACAGGCGGTTGTTGAATTTGTTGCTGTACAGGCGGTTGTTGAATTTGTTGCTGTACAGGCGGTTGTTGAATTTGTTGCTGTACAGGCGGCTGTTGAATTTGTTGCTGTACAGGTGGTTGTTGAATGTGTTGCTGTACAGAAGGTTGTTGTTGAATTTGTTGCTGTATAGGAGGCTGTTGTTGGATTTGTTGTTGTACAGGCGGTTGTTGTTGAATATGTTGCTGTACAGGCGGTTGTTGTTGTTGAATATGTTGCTGTACTGGCGGTTGTTGCTGAATATGTTGCTGTACTGGGGGTTGTTGAATATGTTGCTGTACAGGAGGTTGTTGTATAATTTGCTGCTGTACAGGAGGCTGTTGTTGAATTTGTTGCTGTACAGGAGGCTGTTGTTGAATTTGTTGCTGTATAGGAGGCTGTTGTTGAATTTGTTGCTGTACAGGCGGTTGTTGTTGAATATGTTGCTGTACAGGAGGCTGTTGTTGAATTTGTTGCTGTATAGGAGGCTGTTGTTGAATTTGCTGCTGTATAGGAGGTTGTTGTTGAATTTGTTGCTGTATAGGAGGCTGTTGTTGAATTTGTTGCTGTACAGGAGGTTGCTGCTGAATCTGTTGATGTACTTGATGTTGTGGAATTTGTTGCTGTACTTGGGGTGGTTGTTGAACTTGTTGCTGCATTTGTGATTGCGGAATTTGCTGGAATTGTTGAATCTGTGCTTGTGGCTGTTGAACTTGTGATTGTGGTTGAGAAATCGTTTGATTCTGCGGATGAGACTGATGAATTTGTTGCTGAACTTGAGATTGGGGTTGTTGAAATTGTTGCTGAATTTGTTGTTGAACTTGAGGCTGTGGTTGTTGAATCTGCTGCACTTGAGGTTGTTGTATTTGCGATGGTGGCTGCTGAATTTGCTGTACTTGTTGAACTTGAGGTTGCATCTGTTGCTGAATTTGAGGTTGCATCTGTTGCTGAACTTGAGGTTGCATCTGTGATTGTTGCTGTAAAATTTGCTGTTTAACCTGAGGTTGAATGGAATTTTGCATTTGTTGAATTTGCTGTTGAATATGAGGCTGTGGCTGTTGAATTTGAGATTGTGGTTGCTGAATCTGTTGATACTGAGGTTGCCCTTGCATTTGCTGTTGATAATGCTGCGGTTGCCCTTGAATCGGTTGTTGATATTGTTGCCCTTGAAGCTGAGCTTGTTGCATCTGATACTGTTGTGACATATCTTGTTGATACTGTTGCTGATACTGCATTTGATATTGATTTGACTGCATCATCATATCTTGCTGGTACTGACCCTGCTGGGTCTGTTGATATTGTCCATCATTAAATTGATTTTGCTGCATAATCATTTGAGATTCTTGTTGGATATGTCCAGTCTGATTTTGAAGAACTGAAGTGTCTTTCTGTTCCTGCGGACTCGCGTCATTTATTCCAGGTACTTTTATACCTTGTTCTATTATCACCTTCCTATCTTCCTTTTCACGATTGAGAAGATTTATTTGATGCTTCAAGAGACGGGATAGAATTTTCGAATCTTCTTCGAAAATAAAACCAGATTTCGACATTTCAGATGCAACTTCGTCTGCATAATCGTTCATAATATCAAACTCAAACTGAATAGCTTCATTTTCTTTGTGTTTATTCGACCGCTTCTTAGGGTCAATAACACGGAGTCTAAAATCGACTTTTGAGATTCCTGAGAGAAATGCACTCACGGCTGATTCACGAGAAGTCACAAGCTCTACCTTCAAACCGACATCTTCAGCAAAGAACTCGTGATTCAATAATTCTTTCACACTCGGCCTATGATAAACAAATAATTCGAATAATAGGCATGTGGCCAGTAAGTAACAAAGTATCATTGAAATTATGATTTTAAATAATGAAATAGGTTAAAAAAATTCTAAAAAATGTATTTATTTTTATATTAAAAGCGAGATTAATATGATTTTTGCTAAAATAAAAATACAAAATACAACAATCCGCCATTTTGAATGGAACACCAATCAGAGCTAATGACGTCACGCATCAGTAAACGTTTTATTTAAGAACTTATATACTTTGGAATTCATTTTTAACACACAAAATAATTAAATAATTATCTAACTCTGAATGTTTGATTATTATTGTTGACAAGGAGTGTGGCGGCAAATTCAAAATTAGTTTTAAAAGAGTCAATTTTTGCGATTAAACCTTTATTTTCTGCAGAAATAAGTATTTTTTTTGGAAATAGGAAACACGTAAGATCATCATAGAATAGTTTTTTAAAATAAATCAACAAGCCTATTTTGACAAATAAATAAATTCACTTACCTTTCTTCCTTTTTAATCCGAATACAATGTTCTATGATATCTCGAATTTCAGGATTTTCAACTTTATAAAAGCTCTCCGGTTTTATTCCCTGCAAAGAATACAATTTATTACACCACGTATAAAATGATTACGCATTTTTCCACAAACTCACCGAAACAACTTTTTTATAAATCTGCGCTGGGCCTAGGCATTCAGAATACGGATACTCCGAAGTAGCCATTTCCAACATGCACATTCCAAAAGCGTACACGTCGACGCTTTCATCGTAATGTTCTTCATACATTTCCGGTGCCATGAATTCTGGCGTGCCTGTGAATGAAAAAATAAATAATCAATTTTCACTGGACCGATAAAAATGAAATACAAAACGTACCGATAACGCTTTTAGCAAAACTCCTGTTCTTCAACGTAGCTAAACCAAGATCACCTATTTTAACACTGCCCGTAGTTCCCGTAATAAAGATATTATCACATTTCAAATCCCTGTGAATTATCGAAGGTGTTCTTGAATGAAGGAATGCAAGCCCTTTCAGAATTTGCCGACACCAAGACTTCAATACTTTAGGGTTGATCCGTTTGAACCTCCGTAGATATCTGAAATAAACCTCGATCAAAATACAATAATCACTTTTAAGGTTGTTGTTCACCAAAAGTCGGAATTAAGCATGATTCCCTGACTTCCAACAAAATTCCCTGACTTCCAACCAAATTCCCTGACTTCCGACCAAATTCCCTGACTTCCAACAAAATTCCCAGACTTCTAACTAAATTCCCTAACTTCCAACCAAATTCCCTGACTTCTAACTAAATTCCCTGACTTCCAACCAAATTCCCTGACTTCCGACCAAATTCCCTGACTTCTAACTAAATTCCCTGATTTCCAACCAAATTCCCCGATTTCCAACCAAATTCCCTGACTTCCAACCAAATTCCCTGACTTCTAACTAAATTCCCTGACTTCCAACCAAATTCCCTGACTTCCAACCAAATTCCCCGACTTCCAACCAAATTCCCTGACTTCCAACCAAATTCCCTGACTTCCAACCGAATTCCCCTGACTCCAACCAAATTCCCTGACTTCCAACCAAATTCCCTGACTTCCAACCGAATTCCCTGACGTTTCCCGGTTTTCCAGAAACTGGCCACCCTGTGTAGTGATCGATTTTAGTGAACAACAACCTTAAAAAACACACGAAACTCACGTTTTCAAAGTACCGCTCAGCATAAGTTCCGTAACAAGCACTATATTCTTCTTCTTAGCGACGGTCGTTTCCCAATAGTTATAAAACCGTACGATATTCGGATGCTGGAGTTTCTTCAACATTTCAGCTTCTTCGCGAAACCTTAACCTTTCAGTTTTGTTCAGCTTCTTCTCTTGAAGTTCACACCACGCAACGGCAACGCCCGTCTGCGTGTCCAGACCTCTGTAAACAGTCTTGAAAGAACCTCTTCCGATTTCTTCATCATACTTAAAAAATCTCCCATCCGGAGATTCGGCAATCGGAATCTCGTCATCGTCCTCATCCGGAATATATCTCTGTTCAGTTTTATCCGGTTCGAAAATCGGTCCGTACACGAGATTTTGTTCGAGGTTTTCAACGATATCCGGATTCTGTTCACATATTTCCACGTTCCTGTGCAGTATCTCGATATTCTGATCCGTGATTTCGGCCATTTGAGGATTCTTAAACGTAGGTATGTAGTTCTGATTAAACAAGAAGTTCTGGTAGACGGGAATAAGCGCCATGTTGTCTTTGTTCTGAATCGGCGTCAGATCTTGATACATCAACATCTGTTTGTGATCCAGAACCGGAGATTTACTTGTAGATGATTTTGTTCCGTATTCCCTTTCGTTTACGATTTCTTCAACACGGTTCGTTATTAGATTTAAAATAGAGTCCACGATTTTTACCGGATCTGTTCCGGAATCATCGTGTTCTTCTTCTTCGGTGTCTGACTCGACGTTAATAAACTCTCTGATTTCAATTTGAGGTTCGTCGTCGGTATCGTCGCCCGCGGTTTGCGATTTTATTTCAGCTGTTTCGACATCTTCCATGCCTCGCGAAAAATACACCGAAAGATTTTTTTTATCTTCACTTTTACGTTGCAGAAAAGGTCTTGCGATTTTTTTATCACGTAGGGCTGATTTTCGAGGGAATCCTGATGTACTTGAATCTTTAGATCTGAAATAAATTATTAAATTAAGTAAATCGTGCAGCGGACATTTAATTTGTGAAATTACCTGTTTCTTAACTTCATGAATAACTTGGAAGGTTGTTTTTCTGGCGATTCCCGTGAAGAATCAGACGACAGACGTGACTTATCTGGAGAGTTTCTGCTGCTCTCCGACGAGTCTCTCGAAGTCCTTTTCCATTTTTCAGGAGAGCCTTTATCCACAGTGTCTCTACTTGTTCTCGCAACCTAATGAAACAAAACAATTCTCAAAATAATAATTAAAATAAATTCACAGAGTGACCATTATTTCTCTGGAACAAATTTCCCCGACATTTCCATGTATAGCAAAATTCCCTGACATTTCCCTGTATAGCAAAATTCCCTGACTTCCAACCAAATTCCCTAACTTTTCCCTGACATTTCCCTGTATAACAAAATTCCCTGACTTCCAACCAAATTCTCTGACTTTTCCCTGTATAGCAAAATTCCCTGACATTTCCCTGTATAGCAAAATTCCCTGACTTCCAACCAAATTCCCTGACTTTTCCCTGTATAGCAAAATTCCCTGACTTCCAACCAAAATCCCCGACATTTCCCTGTATAACAAAATTCCCTGACTTCCAACCAAATTCCCTGACTTTTCCCTGTATAGCAAAATTCCCTGACATTTCCCTGTATAGCAAAATTCCCTGACTTCCAACCAAATTCCCTGACATTTCCCTGTATAGCAAAATTTCCTGAATTCCAACCAAATTCCCTGACTTTTCCCTGTATAGCAAAATTCCCTGACTTCCAACCAAATTCCCTGACATTTCCCTGTATAGCAAAATTCCCTGACTTCCAACCAAAATCCCTGACATTTCCCTGTATAGCAAAATTCCCTGACTTCCAACCAAATTTCCTGACATTTCCTTGTATAGCATAATTCTCTGACTTCCAACCAAATTTCCTGTATAGCAAAATTCCCTGACATTTCTCTGTATAGCAAAATTCCCTGACATTTCCCTGTATAGCAAAATTCCCGGACTTTTCCCGGTTTTCCAGAAACTGGCCACCCTGATTCAGATAGTCGTCAACTTACCCGTTCAGGTGACCCGCCAGGGAAAGTCTTCCTATTCTTCTCCGGTGAATTCATCTCTCCTTCAGACGAGTCGAAAGACCTGTACGGAGATGAACTCTTTGACCTCATCACGCGGTGTTGTTGCTCTGAAACTATCTTCACTCGTTGGTGCACTCCGGCGTTACCGCTTGTACCAGTTGACGATTTAGGAACTTTAGAATCGCTCGTGTCCGAGTCACGCCTCTCGCTCGATGTATCGAACGATGCTTGATCGGGATCGGACAGACGTGATGGCATTGTTGCTTAAAAATAACAACAATCGTTAAAACTTGTTAATCTTGAACACGATTGTTGTTTTTTTTAATAAGAATCTTGTGTAACTTACCAACAGATTCACCTATGCTTCGACTCTGAGGAACTTTGTCTTTTCTGGTAAAAACTCTAGTTTGATTTTGATCCGTAATGTTTTTATTACTGGCATTCTCAACTTTCGATTGTGTTTTTGCAATACTTTCAGCCGATTTTACTATATTATCAACCAATTCCACCAACTAGAACAATTTTTAAATCATTATTTTAATTAACCTACTCTTTATTCTTATTGAAAAAAAAAATGCACAGAATAACAATTAATGATTAACACAAAATCTTGTACTGTAAAAATAACAATAAGGTATTTGATTAAATTTTAAAATATATTATAAATTGTGCGTATGTATACAGGGTCCTCCAATAGTGTGTCCGGCATTGTTTTACGCCTAAACTATTGAAGATAGAGTTTTAGGATAAAAAATTTATTATATATATTGACCCTAAAGAATTTCAGGAAAATATTTTCAACCCCCTAAAACCGCTCCTTGGGGGGTAGTTTGAGGGGTACATGCCCGTTTCTCAGTTAAATCAAATGGAATGGTATATCAAAAAGTACATATTTGTAAAGATAATGAAAAAATAAGAAACTTTCGTAAAACAAAAATTTTCATACTTTCAATTGTTTAAAAAATATGGCAACTTGTTTTCAAATTTTAGGGTTTCACTAAAAGTGCTCTAATTTCGTTAAAAAATAATGGAATTTTATTATTTTTTCAAATTTAGAAAGTAGAAATAATGAACTTTGTAAAGATGTATGGTTATTTGAGATTTCTATAGTTTAAAGTGTCATACGCGATATATTAAAAATTCTAAAGTTCAACTAGGGATAATTCGAAATTTTCAAATACAACGGTATATCAATTAGTACTTTTTCTTAAAAAGGATATGTAAATAAACAACTTTTGTTAAGAAAATTTAAAATTTCAAATTATAATTTTAAAATTGAAAACTGAAAATTAAAATTTTTAATTTTAATTTTTTTTATCAAAAACTGTTTATTTACATATCCTTTTTAAGAAAAAGTACTAATTGATATACCGTTGTATTTGAAAATTTCGAATTATCCCTAGTTGAACTTTTGAATTTTTAATATATCGCGTATGACACTTTAAACTATAGAAATCTCAAATAACCATACATCTTTACAAAGTTCATTATTTCTACTTTCTAAATTTGAAAAAATAATAAAATTCCATTATTTTTTAACGAAATTAGAGCACTTTTAGTGAAACCCTAAAATTTGAAAACAAGTTGCCATATTTTTTAAACAATTGAAAGTATGAAAATTTTTGTTTTACGAAAGTTTCTTATTTTTTCATTATCTTTACAAATATGTACTTTTTGATATACCATTCCATTTGATTTAACTGAGAAACGGGCATGTACCCCTCAAACTACCCCCCAAGGAGCAGTTTTAGGGGGTTGAAAATATTTTCCTGAAATTCTTTAGGGTCGATATATATAGTAAAATTTTTATCCTAACTCTCTATCTTCAATAGTTTGGGCGTAAAACAATGCCGGACGCACTATTGGAGGACCCTGTATAATAGATACTTCCTTAGTATTTTTTTACAAAATAATGCCGAAAAAACGCTGAAATAATTTTTTACTTTCTTATACCAATGTATATGAAATATATATATAGTATAAGTAAGTATAGTAAACGCGATTTTTTTCGAAATCCGGATTTTGATGGAATTATTAATTTTGACCTTCCCTGAATCCATTCTGACTATTTTCGCCATGATGTCTGTGTGTCTGTCTGTCTGTCGGTCTGTCTGTAGACGCTGTAACTCAAATACGACAAATCGTAGAAAGGTGGAATTTTATACTTAAGATTGATTTTTGCCTGGGAAGAAAACCTCCTATTTTTGAAAACGATCATTCAACCGGAAACGGATGTTTACCTACATCGATTTTTGAATTTTTCGAATTACACTGAAACAGTGCGAATTAGAGAAAAATGGCCAAGTTGAAAATTGTAGGTAATATTATTATCTATAATTTATGATCTATTCATTTTTTCGAAAAAAACAAATTTAATTTTTTTTTTTTTTACTAAGTATTCGATTTTAAGTACATTTCAAATGGTTCATAACAGAGAAGAAATATCTGCCATGAGTGTCATGGGACTTTCTTATACGTATTACAGAGACTGTACGTGTTTGCCATAGGTACCATGGGCCTTTCTTATACGTAATACTGAGAATAAACACTGTATACTCTATTTCATTTAGTTTGCAGTGGTCGCCGTGCGACTTGACGGTATTAGTCGTGATCCGTACGGTCAAAGCACCCAGCAACCAGTATAGATTATTCTAAATAATGATTTTAAAAAAATATTTCTGGCTAAATCATAAGTGTTGGAAAAAAATGTATGGGGGATAAATTATAGATAGTAACATACTCGACATTTTTTATCTATAACATTTTTGTCTTATTTCAAAAAATTAAAAAAAATTACAGTTCTGCTAGATGCGTTTGCGATCACGTGACAAATAGGTCCAAAATGACAAATTTTACAGGACAGCGAAAAAGAAACGTTCTAAATCGTTTATATTCAAATTTAAATAAAACTGAAAATCCTGTTGGATTGTTTTCACATAAAATATGATTCCATTTCCTAAAATAATAATTATGTTCCGTGGAGATAGCATGTTTTCTGTAAGTGATTTTTAAAAGAAGTGTTGGAGTTAGCACGTTTTCCTACAGAATTTTCTTATTTAAAAAATAAGTATTGATTTTTTCCATTCATACTTCATATTTTCTACAATAATACACGCGGATATCGAGTGTGATGCATGAAGTTTTACTTAAAAATTTTGAATTTTAGATTTCGTTAAAAGTATGTTTATTATATAGAAAATGATGTGAAAAGTTGAAATTTTCAAACCGCAGGTCTGTATCTCAAACCGTTCTCGAGATATGGCCTCTCAAAGTTTTCGTTTTTCCAAAATTTTGGAGAAAAATGGTTGTAACTTTTGAACGTGAGGTCGGATTTGATTTTTGTTGACAGATTTGGAATCAGCATGTAAAAATCTATATAATGACATGTATCATACTTCAAAAGTCGAGAAAATTTTTTTTGCCAAAAATCGACATTTTTTTAAGGTATACCCCTTTGAATTTTTTCGATTTTTCGCAAAAATTTTAAAGTATTATACATGTCATTATATAGATTTTGCCACGCTGATTCCAAATCTGTGAACGAAAATCAAATCCGACCTCACGTTCAAAAGTTACGGCCATTTTTCTCCAAAATTTTGGAAAAACGAAAACTTTGAGAGGCTATATCTCGAGAACGGTTTGAGGTACAGACCTGCGGTTTGAAAATTTCAACTTTTCACATCATTTTCTATATAATAAACATACTTTTAACCAAATCTAAAATTCAAAAAATTTTAGTCAAATTTCATGTGTCAAACTACAATTTTTCATAGACATATCAACCTAAAGATAAGAAAACACGAAAGAAAATCATAAATAAATATAAACAATAAATTTCGTTATTTATATAGAGCGCTATTGATAAACACACATTCAAATTTTTCCGGTAATGACCCCCCCCTCAAATTTTTTCATAATATGGCTTCATGTACCTCGTTGAACTCGGTATTGATTCACAAATCGATTGGCAAGGGTATTTTTTGAGTGGGTTGCGTTTTGATAATTTTTTTTAAGTGTAAGTACTTGTGTTTGGTAAAGTAATTAAGTATAAGTACAATTACTCAAAAAGGGACTTAAGTACTTGCATACTTAAGTACTTGGAGAGCTCTGCTAGACATTACTAAACGGAAAAATATATGAATCGACTATGAAAGAGCTTACCTGTTTTTTATCGACTTCAATTCGTGATTTGATCTCACTTTTAACAGTTACTTTAGCCGCACCATCTTCACTTTTTTTTGACGTGGACGGCCCTTCGAAAAATTCCTTTCTTCTCGTCGCCTGAATTTTTCGAATAGATTCTTCCGCTGTCACATCCACTTTTGTTGTTTCTTTTAACCTTTCGGATACATCTGACGAATTTGATCTTTTCACCCTAGGCTCTATGAGTATATTTTGGATTTGAACGAGATTTTTAACAGATCTAGAACTGCCTGAACCAGACGTTTCCCTATCAGCAGAACTTGTTAGCGTGACTTCGTATTGTTGGGGTTGCTTATCGTGTACAGTTACGCAAAGGGTTTCGTCTTCTGGTGATTTTATATCCTGCAATAAATTTAAAAAAATGTTCTGGCGGTAATCAAAAACTAACATGGGATATTAAAAATTTGACGGAATATAATTTTAAGTATGATAAGATTTACTACACCGTTTAAAAATTATAGCAGTTTAAAGTTAGCACATTTTAACATGTCTTCTTATGGAGAATTGAAAAAATTCAAATTCAAACCTTATTTAAATACCGAAAAAACGTAGTCAAAAATATATATTTTTTTATTTATAGTAAAAAATATCTGTTTTACTTCTGTACAAAACTTATTAGTTTTTACTAACTCATTTCAGAGAAAAAAAAATATTGTGTAAGAAAACATTATAAAAAATAAAAGTGATGAATTGGCAACAATGCACTCAATATTAAATGTATGCACAAAAATAATGACAGTTCGAATTGGACCAATCAGATTGCAATTAGGTTAGGTACTTTTAACCCTTGTGTTACCACCCAAAAAAACTCACAGCATCTGCGACCCGGGTACCCTTCCTACAAAATTCTTAGAAAAAGAATATAACGAAAACTCCATAATTTTTATCCAACAATCACATTGTAAAATGTGATATTTATTATTATTATACAGGGTGTTGAAAAAGATGAATACACCTGCGTAACTCGCCAGGGAGGAATTATCAGGAAAAATGATTCAGCAACAATGTTAGCATTTATTCCCAGCTATCACATGGCGATGCCAGTTATAGAGGAAGATCTACCCCCTGGGGGGAACGCTCCCCCTTCGTATTTTTTAAATGAGAATCCCCTATTTTTATAACAGATTTCGATTCCCTGGCCCAAAATACCCCGGAAACCGCTAAAATAATTTTTGTTCCCCCCCCCCCACATTTTGTAAATACACCGTTATTTTCTCGAGAATATCGATTTTTCTTCCCAAAAACTTCCGAGAATCATCAGTGATGCTTTTTTGTCCCATCTAGACATAGTGGGAAATTGCCCCACCCCGGTAGGAAATGACGGAAAACAAATTCTAATGTCTGAAAATTGTTTCCCCCCACACAGACAGTGGGGGCAACTGGTATACAGTACATTCACTAAATAAACAATTCGAAATTAATATATATTGTTATTATTTATATATTAATTCATATTTACTTATTATATTTTTACAACAAACTTTTTTTTATGATATACTATACGAAAATCATGCTTTTTCTATTGGGGTACCCGGGTGGCTCATACGTGTTTTTTTTTCAAATGTAAAATTTTTTAAGTTAAATAATTTTCAAAAATATGTAGAATGCAAATTTCGATAGAGAATCGGTCAAATCATGGGGATTCGAGAAGTTTTTGGCCAAGTTTTCTTGGAAAAAAATTATTCAACAACACGTACGCTGATGGGTACCCGGGTGGCAACACAAGGGTTAATTGTCATCTTTTTTTCATATATTTATGCGTGAAAACGACTTATATTATCATTTTCATTACATTTATGTTCTAAAGAGTGTTATTTAATTATATTTCTTGTGTTATTTAATAGTATTTTCAGTTATCAAGTCATTTATAATAATAAAATATATGGGGTTATTTATTTCTGACAGATTAATTTAAATGACATTCACAAACAAAATTTCTTTAGTTAAAATAACAGTTAAAATACGAAATAAGGTTTTAAACATAAGTACTAATTATTATTTTTGCCTCAGATTGTACGTCCCAAACATCGTTATTAAATTGAGGTTAAGGTTTCTTACCACTGTACTAGTACTGTCTTCCGTTGCATCTGATTCTGACAGCCTGTTCTTCTTCTTCCCACTGAACTTCCTCCTCAGAAACGTCGCTTTTGACGTTTTCGAGCCAGGCGTAGGTTGACGCTCACCGCTCCGTCTGTCAGGGCTAGACGATGGGTCTCGCGCCGGCGTGCGCGACACATCCGAACTTTCAGAGCCCCTGCCCCGTCTACCGTCAGGGACTATATCCGACCCGCAGCTCTCCGTTTTGTGCACTTTGCATTTGGACTTCTGCGGTGAAATTTTGGACTGCTTCTGATTTTTTTATAATTATTAAACAATTATTAAAACTGACCAAAACTATATTTTATATTTAATCCGTTTCATGCCAAATGGCATAAATTTTTTTACTGTTTTCAATCGTTTGCTTTTTAGTGAGTCAATCAACCAAAGCTTTCTAAGATACATATTCTATCGTAATTTTTTCTGCTCTTTCCGAATCCGGCGACAGAGTTTTTCTATCTGCCGCCATTTTTTAAATATGGCAGCTGAAAGCAAAAAAAATGTGAAATTTCAAATATTTTTTTCCAAACAATCGTAAATTTGAACAAGAAGCACTTACGGTAAGAGGCTAATTCTTCATATCTGGTGGAATAATCGATTTTTCTAAAAGATAGGACCGATAAAGTAAGGAAATTCAATATGGCGGATTTAAGATGGCGGCCATGACCACGCAGAAAATTACGATTTTTACAAAGTCAACCGATTTGGACCAAATTTGGTAAATTCGTCCGCCATATTGCATCCGCCATCTTGGATTTTGCAAATCCGACTTCAAATTCATGATCAGCGTCTCAGAAAACCCTTATATACCAAATTTGTTCCAAATCGGTCGACTTCTTAAAAATCGCAATTTTTTGCGTGGTTATGGCCGCCATCTTAAATCCGCCATATTGAATTTCCTAACTTTATCGGTCCTATCTTTAAGAAAAATCGATTATTCCACCAGATATGAAGAGTTAGCCTCCTACCGTAAATGCTTCTTGTTCAAATTTACGATTGTTTGGAAAAAAATATTTGAAATTTCACATTTTTTTTTGCTTTCAGCTACCATATTTAAAAAATGGCGGCAGATAGAAAAACTCTGTCGCCAGATTCGGAAAGAGCAGAAGAAATTACGATAGAACATGTTTCTAAGAAAGCTTTGGTTGATTGACTCACTAAAAACAAACGATTGAAAACAGTAAAAAAATTATGCCATTTGGCATGAAACGGATTGGCATAATAACGCACTGTTTTCTCCGGGCTCCCGAGGCTTGAGCTTACGGCCCCCGTTTTGTGTGGGGCGTTTACAGATGTAGACGGACAGGGGACAGCAACAAACGGCCGTCCACCAGTCTGTCCATTTGCCACCGCGCACGCTGTGTTCCTCCTCAACACACGAGGGCAAGTCGACCCGATGGTGGGATAACTGTTCTGCACCTCCCCTCTGAACAAGTAAAAAAAAACAATTCACTTGATATTTTATTCCGTAACTTTACCATTAGTCCAGTCATTTGGTAGTTTTACCTGGAAAGTTTTCAGGGAGTTCTGAAAATTGGTAATTTTATAGATTTTGATGTGCTCTTTCCGAATTTCAACTTTGCCACCTCGTATCTTTACCGCTCGCGCCGCCATATTGAAAAAAATGGCGCCCAATAGTAGTTTTTATCGTAAAATGAGTTGGAAAGAAGATATTGTCAAAAAAGGCACATTTTTTTCAATATGGCGGCGCGAGCGGCAAAGATACGAGGTGGCAAAGTTGAAATTCGGAAAGAGCACATCAAAATCTATAAAATTACCAATTTTCAGAACTCCCGGAAAACATTCCAGGCAAAACTACCAAATGATTGTACAAATAATACATATATTTAGTGGAAACAATTTTGAAAAACGACTTTTCTTATTTTATGAATTATAAAAAAAAGCGCCAAGGCGATTTTTTTCGTTTTGGTCTTAAAATGTTCCTTGAATACTATAGAATTGAACTGTACAAAAATTAGAGGTAGTCAATTTTTTATTTAAATTGGCATCCAGAGCAGCGTGCACGATTTATGTGTTTTTGTTTTATGAATTTATAAAAAAAGCGCCGAGGTGATTTTTTTCTTTTTGGTCTTAAAATGTTCCTTGAATACTAAAGAATTGAACTGTACAAAAAAATCAGAGTTATTCAATTTTTTTATTAAAGTTGGCTTCCAGAGCAACCTGATACGCAAAATACGTGTTGGTGTAGATGAATAATAGCTTGCGGCGCTCGTACGCCAAAACTATTGATTTTACAAAAAAAATTGTTATTACATAAATTGTAGGAAATTTTCTCTAGTTTAATTTTGTATATAAATATTTTAATCGTAAAATGAGTTGGAAAGGAGATATTGTCAAAAAACTACTATTAGGTGCCCTTTTTCCAATATGGCGGCGCGAGCGGCAAAGACACGAGGTGGCAAAGTTGAAATTCAGAAAGAGCACATCGAAATCTATAAAATTACCAATTTTCAAAACTCCCTGAAAACTTTCCAGGTAACCTCTTTATTTCGAACCAAATGACTGTACTACATATATTATATAATAATAATAATCTTTAATACAAATAATTTTTGTTTTGTTTAAATTTAAAAGTTAATTATTGAAAACAAAAAAAAAATAAACAATTGGCGTTCAAAAAAGACAACGGCCAAGAACCGAATGAGTTGAAATGCCGGCCGAACGCACGCGAAGATTGTCGAGTCAGTATAGTCGACCACTCAAGCTGTTTTTACGTAGCAGCGAGGTTTTGTCGAAAAACGCGCTGGCCGACTTCAATACGCATTCTCTCTCTCACTCTCTCTGCAGGCAGCGAGTGTAGAGGAAGAGAGATATAAAACTAACTCGAAAACAACCGGCGTAATTGTGAATCGGCGTAAATCGAAGCGGCGCAAAACGACGTTTACCTGTACATATAACTGACTGACTGATTCATCATCGCCGAGCCTAAACCCTTAGACCTAGAAAGGTGAAATTTCATGAGTGTCTTCCTTTTATGATGTAAGCAGTAAGCACTCACTAAGAAAGGATTTTTCGAAATTCAACCCCTACGGGGGTAAAAATGGGTGTTAAAATTTGTATGGGTAAAAAATAATTTAATATTTCATCCCCTGTCACGTATGGAGAGTTGTAATTTGTTTCAATAGATTCAGCGGGAAAAATGTTACGGGCAGGGGTTTTTAGGAGGGGAAACAACCCCCTATCTTGCATAGGAGCCGAGATATTTACGATTTTGTATAACGAATAAAAAAAAACCAAAATAATAATTTAATATTTCATCCCCTGCAGGGTGGCCAGTATTTCTCTGGAACAAATTTCCCTGACTTTTCCCGGTTTTCCAGGAGAGTTAAGAATTTCCCTGTTTTTCATTTAAAATTTAGATATAAAAACCTAAAAAAATCCTTCACTTTTCCCAGTTTTCCAGAAAATGGCAACCCTTCCCTGTATGGGGAGTTGTAATTAGTTTCACCGGCGGGAAAAATACCACGGGAGTGAGGGGTTTCACAATTTTGTATAATGAATAAAAAGCAAAACATTTTTTTTTATATTTCACCCCTGTCAACCCCCCATCAGGTGGGAAAAAACCACGGGGGTGGGGGTTTCGAAATCTACGCGAGCGAAGTCGCGAGCAACTGCTAGTATCATATAAAAATGATCAACAATGTACAATAAAAGTACCTGGTGGTAACATTTCCGCTATTTTATTGCTAGAGATGACCTAAAAAAGTATAGAAAAGAAATTGGCAGGTCTTCACAGTGAGTTTAACCCAAAAAGTGGACAGAAATTAAATAAATATTTAAAGAGTGTTTCAATTAATTGTTAAGTCCATAGGCGCCGACTCTGAGAAAGGGAAGGGGGATTTTGTTTGTTTAGTAAAATAATATTTTTCTTCTTATTTTCATTTAAGGCTGTTCATGCCGATTTTTCCGAAACTAAATTCTACGAGATGTCGCCACCGTAGAAAACAAAAATTATTTGCACAAGTCTAGCCCTGAGGGGAAATGACAGATACAAGTAATTCAGTGACAATTGACGATCGAATGAAAAATGGGATATTCTCGAAATTAAACAGAGATGAAGCTACAAAGGATAGAACTAGTTCTTATGTTTTTAGGCTTATATTCAATATTTTCAAATGAAAATTGCATAATTATTATAAAATTAGAAAGCTTAAACAAATATCTATGTCGTGGTATATTTTTTCTCCGTATTTTCAAGAATTTTTGATATATATTGAGTTTTATCATATCAAGAAAAATACACACATTTTCAGATTTTTTTTATTAATATATATAAAAAATTAAATTGAAAAATTAAGTATGTCATAACATAGAAAAATTAATCTTGTTTATCACTGTATTTTTTCCTAAATGATTTATTAATACTGGTCAGAGCTGAACTTAAAATACAAAACCGTAATTTCTCTATTCGCAGCGTGCGCGATGACAGCGCCAACTAACGGGTGGACTTTAGTAGCAACTTGGGTGGACTTTGACGTACTAACAAATAATTTCAATAAAATATCGTAATATATACATTTTAGACGATTATTTATGACTATTGGCTATGTGTACGAAGTCTATTAGCGCCGCTAGCGGGTAATAGAGAAGGATTAATACCGTGAAATTTTTTATTAAACAAATATAATTTAATTTAGCTGTTTGCATATAATATAAATAGTATAGCATAAAAGGTACGTGAAAATTATTTATTTTGGGTATTTTTTTCTCTTTAATTATGACGTATAATAGAAAAAATAATTAATTCGTTTACATTGACAGCATAACCTCAAATTTTGGCACCGATAATTTTACAATATCGCTCACCACGAACACTCGCATCGACATTATTTCTAACTCCAACCCCTTGCACATAGTCTATAGTGGGATTAACCATGTTGACCTTTCTATTTTCAGTTAAAAACGAGCCTATTAAAAATGACAGTTAGTCCACCCAAAGTGTTATTTTTTGCCACGTTGTGCGCTGTGATCGATTTCGTTTCCCCCACTACCTACTTTGCACCCAGCGAATAGTAATTCTTATGGCAATTCAAATAGCATGTTCAGCCTTAACAATTGAAGTTTGAGGCATGAAATATTACCATAAAATTTCATGTTTTTGATTTCATTAAAAGTAATAACGTGAAAAGTTAGGTTAGGTGATTGTTTCATCTCAAATATATACTTTCTATATACTACGATAGGGTCCTACATATTTTATAAACAACTCACCGTTCTTTCTTCTTGTTCTTCTCCGCCTTTTTCCTCCCCTCCCTCAACCCCAAAGAATCTTTAATCCTAGGAGCAAACTCTGCACCCTTACTGACAAGCTGGGGTTTCCTCGCGTTCTTTACGTCCCCGTTACGTGTATCATCCTTCACTGCGTTATCATTCGACGTACCCGTCACAACCACGGGCGACCCCGTACCACCACCACCACGCTGTCCTATCTCCGAGATGTTGCTCGTACCCTGCTCCTCTTGGTCCAACGCACTCAAGTTACTCACAAA
Organism: Sialis lutaria; assembly: GCA_949319165.1. Taxonomy (NCBI): domain Eukaryota; kingdom Metazoa; phylum Arthropoda; class Insecta; order Megaloptera; family Sialidae; genus Sialis; species Sialis lutaria. Next base: position 36,752,308 of record OX439233.1, read on the forward strand.
CGTCGGCAACCGGTTCGTAGCTACACAGAGCACGCCGCTATCAAAAGACGATGTCTTCCGATGAAAACACAGACGTTTATACGACTTTTGTTTAGGCGAACGGTCAAAATCTACGTCAGTCTGTCTCAGATTAAGAGTATAGTCATTGTTGTTCCTCGCAGTGAAATTTATATTAGACACGTTACGATTGTTCGCATTCAAGACGTTTTCTGTCCGAGCGTACTGTCCTGAATCTATAACGTTATTCGAAACCGACCTGTTTATAATTAAAGGGCTATCGACGGACTCGTGAGTAAAAGAACTGTTCTGGTGTGAATGAGACCGTCTGTGGTGAAATATCCCGCGGTTGTTGAGCCCGAAAGACGTCGAAAACCTGTGAGAATACTGTTTCTCATCATCTGTCGTCACATTGCGATCTATTACGTTCGCGTTCGTACGTTCTGCGTATAAGTTGTTAACAGTTTTATTCTGTATTGGATCAATTTTGCTATCGTGATTAGACACCGCCCGATCTAAACTACTTTCTGATTCAACACCGTCCTTACAAACCTTTTCTTTTATATTACAGTCTAAACCTAACCTCGCTTTTAAATCCGGGACGAATGATTCAAAATTCTTAACGATTTCGTTAAGATTTTCGCTGGTTTTTATTAAATCGAAACCTTTGAAATCGTCTAGTCTCGACAATCTTTTTGATAACCCACTAACGCCTGGCCATACACTACCCCTATGTTCTTTTATTTCGTTCTTTGCAGTATCGTTTTCGAACTCTCTATTTGCAATAACGTTTATTTCGTCATCTGATTTAACCTCAACACCTAATTCAATACTACCCTTCGAAGAGCTCGACCAAAATATAGCTTTCTCACTTTCACTACTGCTAGTTTGTTCTGTGTTACCTTTCTCCGCGTATAAATGAGTTGTTTTTTGATGAAAAATCGACGTAAACTGACTTTTCCCGTGATAACTATGCCGGTTCGAAAGAAACTTAACGTTTTTAAATGTTTCGCATCTAGAACTTGTCTCCCCCACACACAAAACTATATTCGGATTACTCTGAGTACAAACTTTCGAACTATCTTTAACGACTGGGTTTGTATCTTGTTTATTTTCTGACACAACTTGTCTACGGAATGAATTTGAATCTACTGCAAAAGGATGTCGACTGACCAAACTAAACCTATCCGGAGCATTTACTTGTCTATTCCGTTGACTGATATCGGAACTTCCATTTTGGTGTTGATCTTTCTTATCTGTTTCATTTGGCTGACTACTTTGACTGATTTCACACAAAGTCTGACCAATTTTGGCAAGGTTATTTACTTGATCCGACGACAATTTCTTATTGAAGTCGAATCTCTGATCATTTATTTCAGATACATCAAAACTGTCCGATTTTAGAATATTTGTATTGAGACTAAGAGATTTTAAAAGTGGCCGTGGTTTTTTATCTTTTTCAGTTGTTTGATCGCTGAAAACTAATTCTTTATGGAACGTAAATGTTGTATCTAGACTTTTAGAAACGTAATTATTTTTGGCTAAAACTTTCGGTGGTTTATTTTCTTTAAATGTTTTTAAATTTGAGTCTAAATTAAAGTCCGTGCTATTTTCATAGTTATTGTTGATTTTTGATAGGTTATTATCGGTTTTTTCGCAGTTACTACAATTAGCATTTAAACCCGTTGTTGAATGACTAACTTCAAACAGACGTTGAGATTTATTTAAATCTACTTTTCCCGTGCAACTATCAGAACTTTTACTTTCTAAGTGATTGCGATTTTTTACATGTGATTTCTTTTTTCTGTGATAAAAATTTCTTGGCATTGAGTGTTAAAACCGTATTGTGTTTTTTTATAGATCCATATTTTAAAATCGGTCCAATATATATTAATTAATATAAAATAAAAGGTTTCAATAACGGAGGAACAACGTAAAAATCATGTCCGATATATTGTCTCAGAAAATAACATTTTGCAAATAAAATTCAAAATAAAAAATAATGCAATATAAAATTAATAATAATAAAAAAAAAGCAAAATAAATTCAGAAAAAAAATTCAATATTCTGCATACAAAATACAAAAAACGTAAAAAAAAATTCAAACAAGCTTACCAAAGAAATACTTCAAGCGTAAAAATAATTCCAAAGAAAAAAAATATTTGGATTTATGTCAGTCAACAACACTGGATGTAGAAAAATTTAAATAATGTTTTTGTGAATCGATTGTCCAAAACACTTTTCGTTTATATATTTATATCACAGTTTTTATTATAGTTTACGTTCACTTATCACCAAGTTCAAAATGAAATCTGGAAGAAAAACAATAAATAAATATTACTATTTAATTGTTACAATAATTATAAACGTAAATATTAAAAAAAAAAATTAAGTCAAATTTCGTAAGTGTGTAATTACTAACAAAAGAAAATTATAGTGCCTAATCTACTATTCAATATTTAATCATATTATAATACTCAAATATCTCAGTTATCTTTAAAAAAATCATCTCGGAATAAATTTCATTACAGATAATATTTGAAAGAAAAAAATAACTTTACATTTACTCTAAGTAAGGCAAGACACATAAATGACTTTCTCGAATTATTTTTTCTATGTATTAAAAAATATAAGAAAATAACATGTAATGTTTAAAAATATAATATTTAAATTGGATAAACGGAAATATTTTAATTATATTACGTCAAGGCATATTAACTCCTAAATACACGATATAACAGTACGACATAAGTAAATGCAACAATTGTAAAATGCGGTTAAAATGGTGATTCATCTGTCAAAAATACTTCATTTCACCGTATAAAAAGTAACAAACACTTCAAATATGCGACTATTATATATCACAAGATAGAAAAACACTTAAACAATACATACGATACAGACAAAACTCTAAATCAAATAAAAAATCAGTTAAAATCGTAATTTATTTACTGCATAACTAGCACGCAAAAAGACTATGACATTTTAAATACTCGTTCGGAGATGTGTTTGATGTTTATTTATGCACTACCAACCAAAAGCGATATTTAAGAATAGTACTAAATGAATGATAACGACTGTAATAATATAAAAACTTACATTTTACACATTTTTTCAGACTACACCCTATTCTTTAAACATGGAGGCAATAGGCAATGGCAATTTCAACCACGCTGCTATCTACCTTGAGAATTTCACACTAATTTGCGGAAAACACGAACATGCGGATTTCCTCGGCTGTTCACGGAAGCCCGAAAAGGATCGAATTACAGATATTTGAGTGGCTTCATATCAAAGACGGACATCTGTCACAAACATCGAAATTGAGTTAGCAGTGGATTCTTATAGAATTTTTTGCGCTCTTTCCAATAGTGTAATCGGTTTCTATCAAAAATGGACGTAATTGCGTTATTTTCGTATTCAAAGTTGAAGATTCGCTTCATAATTAAATGTATGCTCTACACCAAAAAATGCATTTTTCTCAACTTTACAGAAATGACAAATGTCCGTCTTTGATATAAAGCCACTCATTTATTTTCTATAAAGTGCACGAAAGAAATCATCTAATTAAAAATTACTGATTTAAGTTGATATTACAACTGTTATTAATACAAAAATAATCATGCGTTTAGATAAAAATAAAAAAAACTCAATATTTACATTTATTTGTTGTGACTTTTCTACCACTCTATATAATTTTATTTAGTACAAAATTACCTTCTGCCTTACTGGTTATAAGTATGGATTATAAAACCTGTTTTATGATATACAAATACTTTTATGTATTAATTTTTAATAATCACTTCACTGCACTTACCACATTAAAAAAACATTACTTCTTGTACCAATGAACAACGGGTTTTATTAATGTCTAATCTTCACTTCAAAAATAGAATCCAGACAAAATGCAGACATTCGATTACTAGAGAAAAGACATAATTCTATCTTGCTTCTTCTTTGCACTAATGGTAATTTGTTGTCGGATTCGTTTACAGTAAATCTTGACATTTTTTTTTTCAAGGGCGGCATTTTATAAGTCAATATTTGACATCTGTCAAATGCAAGTCCGTATTTCAATTAACGATGGGTTAGTTTTAAAATAATATCATTGTTGTTATTTACTATTAAACTATAAATAAACGAATCTACAACAATGGCGAAAAGTTTTATCGGAAAAATGCATATTTTTTCACCGGATAACATGATCTCAACTACTGAAATATCGAATTACATATCTTCTAATTCAAAAAAACATGTAAAAAACGTGTTGGATAAATATTCTTCTATAAAAAATTCTGTGGGCCAAACAACATTCTCAAATAAATCTATTGAACTTATATCCGAAAACGCAACAACTATTTTATCAACAACAATCGATTTAAGTACTTCAATAAATGAAAATCAAAACGAAAACAGCAATTTAAAATATCTTTTCATACCCCTAGGAGTAGTTTTTACTGTTTTCATTTTAACCGGACTGGTAAGTATTAAAAAAAAAATTACCTATACATAGATAATTAATTCTATATTATCTTTTAGGTGTTTCTGCTGGCGAGGAAACGAAAATTAGACAACTTAAGGCATCGTTTAATGCCACAATACACGTTCGATCCTTCAGAAGAATATGAAAATGAATGGGAAACCGAACTTTTAGATGAAACGTATGATAAAAAAAACAAGGTGACGTTTAGGTTTAAATTATAAGATCGTAATTTAACTGTTAAATTATTTTTTTAGTTTCAAGGTTATAAAACAATGGATTTCAGAAAATTATAAATGTTTGAATAAAAAAAATAACGGTACAAATATTTTAAAGACTTAAACGAGTCTAGTCATAAATTAATTGATTTATATTTTGTATTATTTACAACGTGATATAAGAAATTTCGTAGAGTTATCTGTATAGATGTAGACATTTTAGAATATTAATGTAAAACTATTAACAATCAATCCTTATCATAGGTGGGCATTAACTTGTTAATCCGTTAATCGTTAATTAACGAAGTTAACAAAATGGTTAACGGATTAACTTTTAAGTTAACTCAAAAAAATGTTAACGCTTTTGTTAACTTCCGTTAACTTTAGTCCGTTACATTGGTTGTTTGATGAAAAGTACATAACAAAGTTGTAAAAGCTAAAAAAGGTCTACAGAAATTTTGGATGGTTAACTTTTTAACGGATTAACTTTAACTTTCGTTAAATTTTCGAATTTTCGGTTAATTTTAACTTCCGTTACATTTTCGGAATTTTTACACTTTAACGGTTAACTTTTTTATTAACGGATTAACGAATAACAAAGTTAACTTTTCGATTAACTGTGCCCACCTATGATCCTTATACAGGGTGTCCCATTTTAAGTGCACACCTCTAATAACTTTTTATGGTGAAATGTTATCAAAAATCTTTTCAGATAAAAGTTACACGGTTTGGAGGGGACATAGACGTACGAGGATGACATTTTTTTAGGTGGTGTTTTCAAGGTGATATGAAGGTCAACATCATTTTTTTTAAATAGGAACCTATAGTTTTTATCAAGTAATTTTATTTTACGTGAAAAAACACGTATCTTTCATTGAAAACTTTTTTTGAACAACTTAAACCTTTCCAAGATACCCAGGAAAAAGCGATCAGATCTAATTGGATCAGAGCAGATCTGAAATTTGATCCAATTAGATCTAATCAGATCTGAATGGGCCAAATTACGGATCTAATCAGATCTGAATGGGCCAAATTACGGATCTGATCAGATCTGACGCAATTGGATCCAATCAGATCAGATTGGATCCAATTAGATCTGATCAGATCTAATTGGATCAAATTACAGATATGCTCTGATCCAATTAAATCTGATCGCTTTTTCCTGGGTATCTAACAAAATAATTTTGAACTTTCAATATTTTTTTAACCAGAAATAATCAACTTTAGAGAAAAAGTACAAAATACAAAAAATGTTTATTTTGATCTAAAAAGACTTCAGAATTATTTTTAAAATTTTAAAACTTTTTAAGCAAAAAAAAATTGTTTAAAAATATTTAGAATAATTCTTTAAGTTTTATTAGACCAAAATAAACATTTTTTGTATTTTATACTTTTTCTCTAAACCTCATGGTTTGTGAGTAAAAAATATTGAAAGTTCAAAATCTCGAATTATTTTGTTAGATATCTTGGAAAGGTTAAGTTCTTCAAAAAAAGTTTTCAATGACATATTCGTGTTTTTTCACGTAAAATAAAATTACTTGATAAAAACTATAAGTTCCTATTTCAAAAAATGATATTGACCTTCATATCACCCTGAAAACACCACCTACAAAAATTTCGTCCAAGTACGTCTATGTCCCCCTCCAAACCGTGTAACTTTTATCTGAAAAGTTTTTTGATAACATTTCACCATAAAAAATTATTAGAGGTGTACACTTAAAATGGGACACCTGTATAGTCGATTAGAAATATAGAGTCGTATCTTCTAACTATAATAATGAAATAAAATTTTATAACGATTCTTATAATGTAAAAATATGTTATCAATCATTAATATTTTGTTATATATTATTAATTAAATATATACATATCGTTAAGACACATCATTCATCAAAGAACTGTAATAATTAGTAATCTTTATGTAAAATAGATGTTCGTAAATTTATATACTGTTTTTTCAAAAATATATCTATAATAATGTTTTGAATTATCGCTTTAAACCAGGGACCCGAACTGCAATAAATTGACTTACGAAATACTGAGTTGATGTTCTACGGGAAATATATAGCTAAAATATTGCTGTTCAAGTCCCTGTTTTAAATTATTGAATGTAAATTTAGACAAATAAAAACTTTATTAGAGAATTGTTTTTTTATTTTATTATATTATTACAATTATTATACTAAATAAATATTAAAAATATTTATTTACACTTAATTAAATTAAATTATACACATTATCAAAAAGACATGCTTCAAAAAATGGCGCTAAGTATTTGGGAAGAGAAGAAATTCAGATCGAGTATATATATATTTTTTAAATCCCGATTACTCAAGTTTCTTTCAACTTTACGATAAAAATGGTCAGATACAAAAAGAAAGCTAATTAAATCCTCTACAAAAAACTTCCCATATATATTTTTCACAGATTCATACTTGACTGAAAAAAAAACGTCTGAATTTATTAAAACTGAAAAAGTCACGATACTAATTTTTATAAATTAACACGGTCATAACTGGGTGAAGTACGAATCTGTGAAAAATATGTATGGAATCTTTTTTGTAGAGGGGTTAATTAGCTTTCTTTTTGTGCCTGACCATTTTTGACGTAAAATTGAAGGAAAATCGATAAATTAGCAAAAAACGATTTTTCTCATTCTTGACGTCGACATATGTATAAAAATTTCAATAATAAAATCATCAAAGTTCAATGTAATTTATTTCTTATCCTATCTATTAAAGGTACATACGGTAAATAAAATGAATCACTGATATCATCCTTCAAAAAAGGGCGCTAAGTATTTGGGAAGAGAAGAAATTCAGACTGTTTATTTTTTTACCAAAAATCCCAATTACTCAAGTTTCTTTCAACTTTACAATAAAAATGGTCAGATACAAAAAGAAAGCTAATTAAATCCTCTACAAAAAATATTCCATACATATTTTTCACAGATTCGTACTTGACTAAAAAAAATCGTCTGAATTTATTAAAATTGAAAAAGTCACGATACTGAATTTTATATATTCAGATGATTTTTTTCAGTCAAATACTAATCTGTGAAAAATATGTATGGAACCTTTTTTGTAGAGGGTTTAATTAGCTTTCTTTTTGTATCTGACCATTTTTATCATAAAATTGAAAGAAAGTTGACAAATAAGCAAAAAACGATTTTTCTCATTTTCGACGTCGACATATAAATATTTCAATAATAAAATCATCAAAGTTCAATGTAATTTATTTCTTATCCTATCTATCAAAGGTACATATGGCAAATCAAATGAATCACTGATATCATTGTTATCTCCTGGAATTTCATTGACTACCAATAAATCATCCTCTTTATCAGTTATTATCACATCACCTTCATCACTATCAGAAATGTCTATATCTAACTTATCAAATGTTTTTTCGAACATATCTCTTCCCATATGTAGTGATTCAAAAAAGTGACTCACTTCATTTGAATTAATTTCTTGGTTTGATTCATCTTCGACTATTTTTCGTACACATGTTGTTTTTAAATTTTCTAACGGTTCACTTTTTGTAATTTTATCAACAATTTCAGATAAGTCCATATTGGAATCTTTTTCAAAATCTGATAAGTTTGATGAGTTAAAGTCAAAACTGTTTGCGAAATATTCGTATGATGATATTTTTATATTATTTGTTTCGTAATTCTCCTTTGGAGTATCTGGTTTAAAAGTATTGTTTGTTTTTGGGGTTGAACAAGGAGGTACTGTGTCATTTTTAACAAAGAAAAATTGATTTATTTTCTGTAACCCTTTTTCTTGTATATTTTTATCGGGTTTTGTTTTTTTCTGTTCTAAATTTGTACTTGAGTCTAATTCTTTTTTACTACGTTTTCTTATTTTTTTAGGTTTTTCTGTAATAGATAAATTATTAAGACTCTTTTCAAGATCGTTTACGCAAATGTTTTCTTTCTCTTTTGTTCTCTTTTTTCCAACTTTTTTATCTAAAAACAACAAAATATTAACTATTTAATGTTTAATTTCTTTGTGTAACAAAGACAGATATATCAAAACACATTTGTTAGACAGAGAAATACTCAGCAGCCATTGTAATGAATATTGCAACAATTGGGAATTTTGTAACAGTCAAAATTTGAATTTCAATAAAGTTTTTGTAACAATCAATTTTTAAAATTTAATAAAAAATTTGCAACAATCAAATTTTTTAATTTAATTAAAATTTTGTAACAATAAAAATTTGAATTTACAAAAAAAATTGTAACAATCAAAATTTGAATTTCAATAAAAATTTCGTGACAATCAAAATTTGAATTTTAATAAAATTTCATAACAATCAAAATTTGAATTTTAATAAAATTTCTTAACAATCAAAATTTGAATTTGAATAAAATTTCGTAACAATCAAAATTTGAATTTGAATAAAATTTCGTAACAATCAAAATTTGAATTTGAATAAAATTTCGTAACAATCAAAATTTGAATTTATAAAAAAATTTGTAACAATCAAAATTTGAATTTCAATAAAAATTTCGTAACAATCAAAATTTGAATTTTAATAAAATTTCTGTAACAATTAAAATTTGAATTTTAATAAAATTTCGTACCAATTAAAATTTGAATTTTAAAAAAATTTGTAACAATCAAAATTTGAATTTCAATAAAAATTTCGTAACAATCAAAATTTGAATTTTAATAAAATTTCATAACAATCAAAATTTGAATTTTAATAAAATTTCTGTAACAATTAAATTTTGAATTTTAATATCATGAATGTACTATATTACAGTTTTACTGTAATGCTCCGTCCCAGTAAAATTAAAGGTGTACTATTACTTTTGCATGCGATAGTCTCTTACCTTTCTTTTTCACTTTAGATTCCATAAAAATTTCAACTAATGTCGGATAAGCTTTCTGTACTAAATCTTGAGGTTCAATCGTCGACCATATGCTTTCTAAAATATTATCATTCACTGAGTTTTTCTGTAACTCGTCTAATTGGTACTGTGGTATTAATTTTTCATAATATTTCCCGTCATCTTTCCATACTATTTCATAGCTAGCAATACCTAAAATAGTAATACATATAATAAAAACCTGAATTATAATATATCATATAAGAAATCACCTCGCAAAACTCTTTTCTTTTTAATACAATCCGGATAAAGCAATCCCGGAATCGAATCCGGATTTTTACTTAATTCCCGTTCAATGTAATCATAATTTAAAATTTGCCATCTTGTTAAAATCGGGATAAATTTTTCAACAGCGTAAATTTCTTCCCACGTTAACATTTTCAATGTAAACTTCTAAAAAACAAAAAAAAAAAAACAATGAGTGTGTACTTATGTACACGCGTTAGAAGTTATACTTCTTTGGGATGATTGAAAAACAATTACGAATAATCTTAATAACAATAATCTGCCGTTTGCTTTAAATATAATTAAAAATTTAATTTAATTATAATATTTAATTAATATAGGCAATACTCTTTACAGTTGTGTTATTTAAGTAAAAATCTTTATTGCTAATTTTGTCAATACGCTATAATTTTTTTTATATAGGCAATACTCTTTACAGTTGTGTTATTTATTCTGTATTTTCAGTCCCGGGCTAGATATTTCACCGCATAAAATTTCGTTACAATTTCGTTTCATTTCCGTTACATTACTGATTTAATTCCTGTTACATTACTCAATTTTTACCCTCAACGTCCCTAAAGAAGTATAACTTCAAAAAAAAAACTAATTTGAATTAATTCCCGTCAAAATTTTATAATACCGCAAATGCAAGAAGTTCAGGTTTTTTCCATTTTAAATTCAGTCGTGGTATTTCTTCATTCCGAATTAAAAACTCATCTATTATCTCCTGATCTGGAAACTTATCACAAGTCAACGCTTTCGATCGCATTGCAAGTTCATTTTTTATTAAAACTCTTTCTTCTCTAAACAAAGACGAATCACATCCTTTCTCTCTCTTGCATTCGACACAACCACTTCTTGTATGCTTTTGAACTTTACCGTAATGTCCACAAGACGTACATATATTAGGATCACTAACTTTACGTTCTAGCTTTTCAAAATACGATGCATTTTGTCTCCAACTCTTTAAGCGATTTAAAATTTCAGTGTCGTTAAAACGGTTTAAAAATTTTATAGCTGCGTCACGACCGATTCCAGTTACCCCGTCTGCATTGTAATCGCAGCCACAGAGTAAAGCTAGTGCAACCATTTTATTACGGCCAAAATCTGAAATATTAATATTATAGTCACGTAGTTATTAAGAGGTTGCGTTATTGTTTTACCCATAGAACGTTGGACAACCCTTATATCATAAATATCGACAGCTCCCCCGGCTGCAGCTGATGCGCCTTGATGTGAAACTGAAAAATTACGGTAGACAACTTTCGCACCGTATACAAAACAGTCAGAATCTTGACTGATACAACCATCCACAAACTAAAATCGTAGAAAATAAGATATGTTATATGTAAACTTTAAATTAACGTATAAATATTCACCCCATCTTCGTTTAAATAAGCACACAATGCTTCGGCTTCTCCTGCACCTTGTACACATTTTATACCCATGCATGATAATAACTCTGCGCACTGTTTTAATATAGCGTTAAACCTTGTCCGATCTTTCCCAGTTTTAACTTTACCATTATTTGGTCGTGATCCCTTAAATTGTATTGCATTTCGTTGAGCTATTGTGTCATATTTAAGTACTGGTGCTTTTCCATCCAATACAAATACAGGATTAACGCCCATTAATAATAAATAACAGGTTCTGAAGTATAAATTTCTAAAAGAAAATGTTTTTAAGTGTCATGTAAACGTAGTATATTGACACATACTTTTAACGAAGTGACAGTTGGTAAATAAATCGAAAATGTAATTTAAAGTTATCAAAATGAATAAACAAACATGATTAAATTATGTAATATGTCATAAATGGGAAATAAGACTCGTATTTACTTACCTGAGATAAAATCTTGGTTGGGTTGAGTATTCTATAACAGTCAATGCTTCACAAATCCAACCAGCTAAATCTATCGCTATAGTTTTTCCTTGAAGTTCATATAATGGTTTTCTTTCACAAAAAGGCCCTAAAATTGACCATAATTCTTTAATTCCCATTTTTTACAGCCGTTTTCTCCGATTTCTGTTTGAAAAATTTGCATTGCTACATTCGCATGTAAGTAAACTGCTATACTCACAGGAGTGTTCAGTACGTTTACATTATATCAATACAACGACTTTCTATGTCTATCTTTTATTTTTCAAAATATGTACACATAAATACAATACAATTTTGATACACACAGTAATATTACCAAATAAATAATAAGAATTTATCTTTAAACAGTTTTTTTTAAATAATTACATATTAATTATACCACAATAACGTACGTATTAATCATATATTTCTCACAAGAAGAAATATATGAAATATATTAATAAATATTATTTATTTGATACATCAACAATTAATTTAATAATATTCTGGAATGAATTAATATCTAATAATACAATTTTCTAAATGTATCTACAAAAATATCAGAAACCCACCCAAACTTTATACAAATAAAATACAAGATATGTTTGTTTAAAAGGAAAATATTATTGTTTTATATATTTTAAACTTTATAATTTGTGACAGAAGTCAAATAAATATTTTTATTTAAAAGGGAAGCATTTAATCAACAAGGGAATATTAACAAATTTATAATTAATTAAACTATTTATATCAGAAAATTAAAACAAATGTCTTTTGATTGGTAGGCCAGGTGCCATGTTTTTTAAGAAGAAGAAGAAAAAGATGAAATTCTGAAAATCTGGATATTTGTTTCATGTGTCACAAAAAAATCTCTTTCAACGAGGTAATATTCTCACTTCATTATTCGCTGAAATAAAAACCTGAGGAAAAATATGTATATAACCTTTCTTGTAGAGAATTTAACTACCTTTAATTTTGCTTATAACTATTTTCGACATAAAGTTGAAAGAAAGCTTAGAAATCGCTAAAAATAGATTGGAAGGGATTTTTTTATCGACAAGTTTTTCCAACTTGACATCTGGCCTATATAAAATTAGATAGCAGCACTTGGCGTTGAATTAAATAAACTTTTTTCAAACATTGATCAAACTTGTACGCATTGTATAAAAAAAAATAATAAAAAACGTATATACAAATATAATTGTACGTCTGCCGTAAAATAATTGAATAATAATAATATAATATTTTAGTTTAATTAAATATTGTATCGGTTTTACTTAAAAAAAAAAATCTAAAACGGATTCCATATAAAATAATTAATTGTGCTTCTTACATTTGATCAATATTCAAATAGTAATAAAACGATGAGCAATATTTATATAATTTCACGATACCAAATACACATCTCACTAAATGCAATTAAAACCAGCGTCTAAACTGCATTCAATGCAGGGATACCAAAACAACAGCCGTTTATTAATAGCTGACTGGTTTATCTTCAAACTTCGCCTTCGATGTCTGTAAAGAAATATATATTAAATATAAAATAAAAAATTTAATGAGCAAAAAATATAGAGCGAGCTTTCGACTCATAAAATCATCTTCAGGCTAAAAAATATAATAAATAATTAAATACAAGTTATATGTATAATGAAAAATATTGATATAGGTTTTTTACCTCTAATTCAAGTTTTTTCATTTCAAATTAAATTTTTTTCATTTCAAATTCAATTTTTTCCATTTCAAATTCAATTTTTTTCATTTCAAATTCAATATTTGAAAATAAATTGATATATTTATTTTTTAATTGTTTAAAAGTACTTAGTTTCTTCAGTTTAAAAAATTAAAAAATAAATATATCAATTTATTTTCAAATATTGAATTTGAAATGAAAAAAATTGAATTTGAAATGGAAAAAAATTAATTTGAAATGAAAAAAATTGAATTTGAAATGGAAAAAATTGAATTTGAAATGAAAAAAATTGAATTTGAAATGGAAAAAATTGAATTAGAGGTAAAAAACTTATATTTTACCTATTAATAATATTACTCCTTATTAATATGCAGTGGCGTAGTAACGGGGGGGTTTTGGGGACACCCTCCCTCAAAAATGTTCAATGTTCTAAAAAAACGTATGTTTTGAGAAAGTATCAGTTCAAAATACCTTCCAAAATTTAACACATACGTAAATATCCCCCCCCCCCCGAAAAATTTTCTTAGTACGCCACTGTTGATAGGTATATTTCTGAATTTTTATATTTATATTATCGATATTTTTCATTATAATATAACTTGTATTTAATTATTATTTATTATATTTTTAGCCTGAAGATGATTTTGAGAATCGAAAGCTCACTCCATTTTTATATTTTAACGTCACTACTAGTATATTATTAAATATAAAATATATATAATCTAATTAAAATTAATTCCTTACCATATAAATACCAACAATGAGACCGAAAAGACCGATAGCGCTACCAAAAATCTCAACAATCAGAATTTTAACGAAAAGTGCTGAATTCGCTGCATCAGCGAGCGCAGCTCCTGAACCGACAACTCCTACAGCTATTCCACAGAATAGGTTAACGAAACCTACACTCAAGCCAGCGCCAAATATTAAATAACCAGCCAACCAATTGGTGCCTTTGACTAAGGGGTTATTTTCCACCACGTCCATTTTGAAATCCTTAAAATAAATATAATAAATGTAAGAATGGGTTTCTATCTATGCCATATTTTTTTTAATAATTACTTCAAGAATTCCCGAAAGTACAATAGCCGTGATTAAACCGTAGATGGCGACGGCTTCACAGAAAATAACCGAAATCAAATTCTTTGTTTTAATTCTTGGTGCTTTGACACCTCCTCCAACTATACTGACACCCGTCGTATGTATACCCCTGAAAATTTACATGTTAGTATTTTTGTAACGTGACGTATATAATTTTATCGGTTATCTATCGTTTTAGTGCTCCAAATTATTTCATAAATTGTCAACTTCTTCGAGAGTTTTAATCTATGGATTCTGTGCAAATAGATGCTTAAAGCTGTTATTTTAAGGCGGTTCAAAAGTCTTTTCACTTTAATTAAATTGTTTTTTTTTTACAGATTTTATGTATCATATTATATTAATATTGTTTATATTTTTATTTATTTAATTTATTACTTTAAGCAATTTAGGCAGCTGTTTAGGGTACCAACATTTAGAAAAAATCGTATACGGATCACAAGCAGTTTGATACCTATTATTAATATTAATATTTTAGTCCAATCAAATTATCAAAAAAATGTAGTTCGTAAGACATTGTTCTACAGAGTCATTTTTTTTGTTTTAAAATGTTAAGGGGTGTATTCTGAGTACTACATTAAGTTGGCGTGGTCTATGACCTTGAGCGTTGTCCGCCATAAGCACGAAAACTTTAAACGTAATTATCTCGTAAACCGCTCATTCTACGATAAAATTTGTCATAACCTTTCTTATTCACCAGGGTTGAATCTACAATTTTATTCACAGACTCAATTCTCTATTGTCAGTTGGTGACGAGATATATTGTAAAAAAGTTTACAAAAAATTATTTTTTGCATTTATTTCGTAAAGAAGCGATTGTATTGAAAAAATTTAAATCACAATCTTTTAGAACTCTCAATTTGCAATATTTTTGTTATTAGATGCCATTTTGCAAAATCGATAATTTGCGTGTTATAGGCCGCAAAGCTTTGCAAAAACACATTTTTTCATTATATTTCAAAAACTATAATAAAACCTACAAAATGTGTAATAACAAAAGTCAAGATCACAAAATTCTACACTTTTTTTGTTCAGAGAAAAAAATATATTTTTTTTGTACATAAACAAAAAAAAATTTTTTTAACGAAAAAAAGGTTTTTTTCATTAAACAAAGAAAGTGTAAAATTTTATTATCTACACTTTTGTCATTACACATTTTGTAGGTTTTATTATAGTTTTTGAAATATAATGAACAAATGTGTTTTTGCAATGCTTTGCGGGCTATAACACGCAAATTATCGATTTTGCAAAATGGCATCTAATAACAAAATATTGCAAATTGAGAGTTCTAAAAGATTGTGATTTAATTTTTTTCAATACAATCGCTTTTTTACGAAATAAATGCAAAAAATCATTTTTTGTCAACTTTTTTACAATATATCTCGTCACCAACTGACAATAGAGAATTGAGTCTGTGAATAAAATTGTAGATTCAACCCTGGTGAATAAGAAAGGTTATGACAAATTTTATCGTAGAATGAGCGGTTTACGAGATAATTACGTTTAAAGTTTTCGTGCTTATGGCGGACAACGCTCAAGGTCATAGACCACGCCAACTTAATGTAGTACTCAGAATACACCCCTTAACATTTTAAAACAAAAAAAATGACTCTGTAGAACAATGCAGACCAAAAATACAAATTGATTGGACTATTTGTTTATTAATAATAAAGAAATAAATAAATTTTCGTAAATAGACTTAAGGATCATCTCTATTACAATATATTTCATTCAAAACCATTTTTAGGGTTCCGTAGAAAACTAGGAACCCTTATAGTTTCTCCATGTCCGTCCGTCCGTCTTCAAAAATTTTGAGATAATAAGATGAAATTTGGTATACGATCGTAGATTAATGACCCAAAAACAGAAATGATAAAATTTTTGAAAAAAATAATTTCCATAAAATGAAGTGTTTAAAAAAAAAAATTTCACCTACCCCATTGAGTGGGGTGTCATTAGAAAGGTCTCCTAAAATGCAATAAAAAATTGTAACAGAACTTTTTGATTTTAACCCTTCAATCACGATGTATTTGCTCTCCAAAGTCATTAAAAAAGCGTCCCCCCCCCCCTCTATTTTCTAAACTATCAATTCAAAAATCTGAAAAAATTCCAGAATGTAGCTTTTAATTAGTACTTTTACTGAAAATTATAACGAACATTGTCAAAAATATTTTGGACCCCCTTTCATAGATTTAATAATGAACTTACATTTTTTTCATTTACCCCATTGAGTGGGGTGTCATTTGATAGGTCTCCTAAAATGCAATAATAAGCCAAATGACTTTTTGATTTTAACCCTTTGGTCACGAAAATTTTGAAACAACTTTTTTTTTATAAATCGTAGTGAGAATGACTACGGAACCCTATCATGTGCGTGCCCAACACGCACTTCCCCGTTTTTTATTTAATTGTTGAATCCATAGACTATAGGTTGAGTAGTTAAAAAAAACATAGATTTATATTAAAATAATTTGGGACGCTAAAACGATAAATAACCCAATTTTATCTACGTACAATGCTGCACCAACTACGGATAAGGCAACAGATAATCCTATACCGATCGTACTCCACATAAATGGAGAGGTTTCTTCTAAGAACCTAAAATAAATTTTATAAACATGACACATTGATCTATAAAATGACTTTTTTATGTTTCCCTTACCATCCAACGCTAATCCTTTCTCCTTTACCAGTAAGGACATGGTATAAAACTAAAAAATACACGAAGGAAACATATTAATGATAACCATGTACTAGAAATGTTAAATCACATGACTTTTAAAGAAACGTATTTACAACAATGTTATATAGAATTGCTTACCTAATATCGTTACAACCGTGACAAGGGTTGTTAAAAACGTATATCCCAAAATCTTCCTCATTTTGACTTAACTTCTCCTAAAAATTACTGCAATACTCTTTTGAGGACAACTGTCAGCTGACCTACCGATCGACACGCCTGATGTCTATGTAATATAGTTGCGTTTAGTTAAAATGTCAAGATAATGTAAATATTAAAATCATCGAAAAATTTGTTTATATTACTCTGAATCATATTTAAAATATCTATTTTACTAGAAAATGAATAAAATAACAATAATATACACATTTTTATTAATTTGTTTGCTTTATTTGGAAATAATATGTCAAATACTAGTCACTAATGACATATTAAAAAAACCTGGGTATAGATATTCAGAAAAGTAAAAGTACGTCCATCTATTGGCGTATAAAGATATTAATATTACAGGTAACTGTATTTTCAATCATAAAGAATATAGACAGGAGATGAAACTCTATATATCTGTAATACAATTTTATGTGTCAAAATATGACCGCCGAAGTGGATGGTTTCTCGCGTTTCTCGTGCTTAGACTGTTGCGCAGTAGTTGACTGTGCATCCGTATAGTTGTGTGTGTACCACAAGGTATGCGCACAAACTTCATAAAATGCGGACCGCCTACTCCTGTTCCGTTTTTTTCGACATATTCCCTCCACTCGAGTTTCATCTCCTGTCTCTATTCTTCATGTTTTCAATTTAACAAAAATTCAAGTGCGATTCGAATCACGCGATTTAAGTGTTCCGTAACGTATTTTTTTCAATTTATTCGATATGAAATCAATTTTTGTCGAATTAAGAAGCACAAGTTATGCTTCTATTAGAAAATAGAGGGCTCTAAATATTGGGATCCGTCAGATGGGAGGAGCCTAAAAAAACATGGCGCTGATAAGGGCAAATTAATTACCGTGAAATTGTTTGATTTTAAAAATCACATATTTTAAAGTCACTCATTATAATTACAGATAATATCACGCTATAACATAAAATACAATACACATACGTTATTTATTTTTGATTGTTTACAATTTTTTTTTGCCATTTTTTTTAATTGTGTTGACTCCATGTTCTTTTTCCTATTTTTGGTAAAAAAATGAAGAAAAAACAGAATAAAAATCAATTGATTTATTTATTGCTAATAAATAAATTACATCGTATTCCACATAAACAAATAACAAACTAAATTATTTTTCCAAAATCGGAGAAAAGATTTTTTTTATATAAAAAAAAAAAATTACAACAGAAATTAAATCTTCAAATAAATTTTTTTGATATTTTATATTTACGAATTACGCATTATTTAATTTATACACTTTCAGTATAAAAATAAGAGTATAAAATCGGTACACCATTTCGATATTAATTCGTTTTTCCAGATAAAAATATTATTTTAGTAAAGAAAGTTATAAGGGAAGAGAAACTGAAAAAACAACAACCGAGCAAATTATCAGTAAAGTAATTTTGACTTAGAACTGAAAGCGATGTACGCCACGACAACCGACAGGGCTGCTGCCATGAATTCACTCTTAAGCCAAGGTCCAGAGAACGCGCCTGGGTGGTTAACGATCACAACAGCCAAAGGTTCAACAGACGAAGCACTTTCTCCAGAACGCATCGCACGTTTCAATGTTGTGAATCCTTCTTCATCAAAAAGTCTCACTTGCCGATCACCTCTGTGAGCTTTTTTAATATCTTCTGTCCAGCTAACCTACGAAAATAAATAATTTATTACGATAAACGATAATATATGATATTTAAGGGGGTATCCTGCTTTATGAGGCCAAAAAAAAGCGTTTTTTTAGGGAATTTTTTTAGGACAGAAAAAAATAAGCTAGTGTAGCGAACTTTTCAGATTATATTATTGCATATTTGAACGTTAAAAAAAATTTTTTTAAGACAAAAATACCCAGGAAAAAGCGATCAGATCTAATTGGATCAGAGCAGATCTGAAATTTGATCCAATTAGATCTGTTCAGATCTAATCAGATCTGAATGGGCCAAATTACAGATCTGATTGGATCCAATTGGATCAGAGCAGATCTGAAATTTGATCCAATCAGATCTGATCGCTTTTTCCTGGGTATTCAAACGCAGCCAATTTATATGTACATTTGTACAACGCCTTGCAATCGCAGTCTCCAATCGGCGGGAAAGATGAAGCTCGTAATAATTGTCAGAGACAAAAAAACCAAAGTAAATTTTAATTTTTATATATTTTTCTTCTAGGTGAACTAAGAAAAAACCCAAAAAATTGTAAAATTAAAAAAAATTTCAGGTTTGAAAAAAAAATGCGCTTTTTGCAAGAAAAAAAATAATTTCAACTTGCTAAAAAAGCTGTTTAGAATTATTTTTTCATGAATCTTTTTAGTTCAAATAGAAGAGAATTTAAAACTGAAGATAACAAGCTTTGGTTCATTTTGATTGGTCGTTTAGTTTTCTTGCAATCACGCCCGCCAGTTTAGAAAAATGATAAAAATTAAAACTCGAGAAAACGCTCTTCAAAGTTTACAGTCAGGAAAAGTAGTTAAACAGAGAGGAAATATATCATTATAATTTGTATTATAGCTTGACCCGGCGCTTGTACAAATTCAAAATATTGTTTTAAACGATAATTGGACCTTTTTTTTGGATTTATTCGACCGAGGGGAGAAGCGAGCTCTCAAAATGCCCGAGCTGGATACCCCACTGAGTTTAGTGCTATATCTTTGAAAATATTTCGAATTTGCCTATAAAACTTCACAGACATATTCTTAGATATATTAGGAAGAGATTTAAGCAATAAAAAAATTGATTTTTTGAGACTCATAAAGCAGGATACCCTTTTAAAGAAAACTAACTTGGAATTTATCTTCTATTTTCGCTACAGTCAAAATAGAACCATCGACCTCTGCGTACAAAGCATTAGGAATAACACCGTTAGCGCATTTAAGTGAAAATTCTGTTATAAGTGCGATTTCAGATACGACTGTAGCATCTTCCGTTGTGAACGACGTTGCTTCGATTTCTGCAGGCTTAATACATGAACTAGCTGATGTCTTATATAATATACAGATGAGAAGTAACGATAACGATAAAGTTTTGAACATTTTGCGGCTGTTACCTGCGTAAAAAAAATATTTATTATTTTTAACATGCTGTACGTCAATATCAATATGACATGTTATTGTGTAATGAAATATTTACTTAAAATGTAAACTATAAATGAAAATATATGTACAACAATGATTTCAAGGGTTGATATATTTTTTTCCAGAGAAAATACTTACGTATTCTAATTAAAAATCACAAATACCGGAAAACTGCTACCTGAACCACGGCATACACATTTAGTTGTGTGTTCGTGTGACGTGAGTTGGCCTATCGTTCCCCAATTTTAATTCCACGTTGCTTGATAGGATGTGAATTTGACGTTTATACCGTTATTGTACGTATAAAAAAGGATAGCGATATTCGTTTTCAATGTGTAGAAAAAGACAGACTTACATACCAAATTAAGAAAGTTAAGTGTACGACCGCGTTATCTTCTTTTTCTTATTCTATACACTCATCGCTTGAATTACCGACGTTGTTGGTAATTCAACCGCTTGATTTACCGACGTCGAGAGGGGCCCCCACCACCGTACCGACCTCAACGTTAATTGGTGAATTTAAATTTCGCGCAGAAATATAACAGTCGGTGGTATTATGCTGGGGATAGAAGAATGTCGGCCAATCGCGCGTTTGGCCCGTCGGTAAATCAAGCGGTCAGTAAATCAAAGGTCGGTAAATCGCGAGATGAGTGTATAATTTAAAATGAATTTACATATGTACGTACTTGTATTTAATTAAAATGCGTTAAGTATGTATTTATTACTTAAATTTATAGTTTGATACGTTTATTATTAAATTATTTAAATATCAAATCGAATTAATTTATTTTTTGTGTAGTGAATTAAACCGGAGAAAACCGGAGTGGAATTAAATCGAATTGTTTATTATGGTGGTGGATCCGTCCATCTAGTAAATTATCGAATTAAAAAAAACATGAATTCGATAAACAGTAGTATGAATGATTTGTAACTAATTTGAATAAAAAATGTCAAAGTTCAAGATAATACGAGGAATTTAAAAAATATGTGATTTTTTTAATATCCAAGAGCAACGTTAATAAAATATGTGGGACAGAATTTCAAATTTTACTATATATATGGAAAATGTAATAGGTAAGTGAAGGAAAAACTATCATATTCTAATGTATATTCATCAATTATTGCAGTAAAACAATAGCTAAAATAATATTTAAATAAGAAAAAATCAACTGTCAAAATATCAGCTGTTATCAAAAATACAGGGAACTGTAAGAAAACGTCATTTATTATTGAAATTTAAAAAATATAAATAATTTCAATGTAAAATATTAAACATATAGGATTAAAATAGATAGATAACATCATATTTTCAACTAAATTGTCATTATTGAAGCAAATATAACCTTACATTTCACAACCATAACCTAACAATTTTAACAAAATATATTATTACAGTTGAATACATTGATATTGACTATTACCGATTAGTAACATGGCTTCTAACCCCATTACTACTGACGTATTATCATTTTTGAAGCAAATATAACCTTACATTTCACAACCATAACCTAATAATTTTATTACAGTTGAATACATTGATATTGACTATTACCGATGGGTAACATGGCTTCTAACCCCATTACTACTGACGTATTGTCATTTTTGAAGCAAATATAACCTTACATTTCACAACCATAACCTAATAATTTTATTACAGTTGAATACATTGATATTGACTATTACCGATGGGTAACATGGCTTCTAACCCCATTACTACTGACGTTTTTGTTACCATTCATCATCGTGATCCTACTTTACTTGACAGCGATTATATTATACATATACAAATTACACGGAGCTCGTCTTCGAGCTGCTTATGAAACTTACGATGTTTGGGACGCTGCACGGCACACAGTTGCAGCGTTGTGGGATGCTCACGGGTGGATTTGGCACGGTAATATCATTATTGATATATTAATTTACTTTACTATGTTAATTTTATATTTCTAGGTTATGAGATCACAGGTATCGATAATTTACCCATAAACTCAGCTGCGCTTATTGTTTACTATCATGGTGCTATACCTATAGATTTATATTATTTCATATCGAAAGTATTTTTATTTAAAAATCGCCTTGTACATTCTGTTGCCGATAGATTTTTATTTAAAATACCAGGTATTTCATTGATATTTATTTAATTCGTTTCATTTAATAATAACAATATTCATACACGTTAAGGTTGGAAGATAATATCCGAAGGTTTAAAAGTTATACCTGGAACAATTCAATCTTGTTCTGGAATATTAAAAGAAGGGAACATGTTAGCAATTTCGCCTGGCGGTGTATACGAAGCACAATTCAGCAATTCGTACCAACTTCTGTGGAAACGGAGGTTAGGTTTTGCTAAAGTTGCAATCGATGCAAAAGTGGTGTGTATTTTTTATTTTTAAATCATAACGTAGGAAAATTCGAACGGTTATTTATTTTTCAGCCGATAATACCAATGTTTACTGAAAATTTAAGAGAAGCATTCCGAACGGTTAATTTTGGTAGACGATTGTTTTTGAGGTTATACGCAGCTATGAAATTTCCTTTTGCTCCGATTTACGGGGGATTTCCGGTTAAAATGATTACGCATTTAGGTGATCCGATACCGTACGATGAAAATGTAACTCCTGAGGAGTTACAAATCAAAGTAATAAATAATTAAATTAACGTATTATTGTATACAGGGTCCTCCAATAGTGCGTCCGGCATTCCTAGCGCACTTCCCGTAGGAGATAGAAAAAAAAGTTTGGTACATAATATTATTGGTTTGAAAAGATCAACGTCGTAAAATTATTTTCAATAATACAGGGTGTCCCATTTTTGCGCTGTAACAAAAACAAACATTTTTTTAAATGGAACCCCCTATAACTTTTTCAGTATTCCGATGTCATATTTTAACCTCCACATTATCATCTATTCATTTTTTGATTTAGTGACAGTGTTGCCAAATTATAAATTTTTTTCCGAAAAATAATCCATAAACAGGGTCAACTTTAAAAAATTGTAGCGACCTCGTTTTTTTTGAAGCGATTGATTTTTTTAACAATAATATTAGTCCTGATAAAGAGTAACATTTTGATAATAACCAATTTGAATTTAATTATACAGGATGTCCATAAAAAAATGTCAAAATTTTCAAACTTAAAAATGATAAAACTCATTTTTTTCAAATGTGACTACCCTTTTTTTATTTCGCTATTCGATGAGGGTTTTTCTCCTTTTCAATTTGTATATGGGATGTCCTATGTCTAAACCCCATAGTTTCTCAGATATTCAATACTTTTAATAAATTTAACCTTTTTATTACACTTTTATGCACTGAAGTAGGCCGTGCTGATGAAAAACACATGCCGGCAAATTGACTTGAGCCATGATTTGAGCCTGGATGAAAATAGAAGACATTTAGAACATTTATTTTGAACTTTTATCTATTATGTTTTTTAAATTTTGTAACTTTTCATAATTTTTTTAAATAAAAGAAATAGTTGTATTACATAAGTATAATCCGTTTTAATTATTAATATTTTGATCAAATATTACATTGATACTTAAGTACTACATTTTGTCATTTTTTTTTCATCAGCACGGCCTACTTCAGTGTATAAAAGTGTAATAAAAGGTTAATTTTATTAAAAGTATTGAATATCTGAGAAACTATGGGGTTTATACATAGGACATCTCTTACACAAATTGAAAAGGAGAAAAACCCTAATCGAATAGCGAAATAAAAAAAGGGTAGTCACATTTGAAAAAAATGAGTTTTATCATTTTTAAGTTTGAAAATTTTGACATTTTTTTATGGACACCCTGTATAACTAAATTCAAATTGGTTATTATCAAAATGTTACTCTTTATCAGGACTAATATTATTGTTAAAAAAATCAATCGCTTCAAAAAAAACGAGGTCGCTACGATTTTTTAAAGTTGACCCTGTTTATGGATTATTTTTCGGAAAAAAATTTATAATTTGGCAACACTGTCACTAAATCAAAAAATGAATAGATGATAATATGGAGGTTAAAATATGACATCGGAATACTGAAAAAGTTATAGGGGGTTCTATTTAAAAAAATGTTTGTTTTTGTTACAGCGCAAAAATGGGACACCCTGTATTATTGAAAATAATTTTACGACGTTGATCTTTTCAAACCAATAATATTATGTACCAAACTTTTTTTTCTATCTCCTACGGGAAGTGCGCTAGGAATGCCGGACGCACTATTGGAGGACCCTGTATATTAATTTAAAAAATGATTTTCAGGTAGCGAAAGCTTTAGAAGAATTAATTTCAAAGCACCAACGTAATCCAGGTAGTATAACACAATCGTTGATAGAAAGAATCTATCAACCGAAACGTAGTAAATCATTTACAGAATTAAATGAAAGTAAGATACATGTCGCTTAAACTAAATAGACTGAGTAGTTACAAAATGCCATAATTGTATTTAATTATTCTATTTCTTAATTTTATTTGATTCACGAGCATAAAGTAGACATAAAAAAGATAATAGAATAATTATTACATATTGAGATGTTTTAAATAATAATTATAAGTATTGAATTTATCATAACGAATAAAAACGTGTCAAATAAAAATTAACCAAATTTTTACTCGTATTTTTTTAGATTTTTATATATTATATACGTATTTAGTTATATTTTAATCAAGTACTTAATGGAATATATTTGAATTTGAATATACAATTTTCTTCTGGGAGCTTCCGTGGCCGTTGTCCACGTTATCGTAAACCTCATAGACATAGAGAAATGGACAGCGCATTCGTATTTAACATAATGGTGTAGCATTTGTTCTGTAAGTGAAAGAGAGATGCAAGTTGTTTGGAACATATATGTAATACAGTATTACATATATGATATTTCCAAACAATTTCTGTCTCTTACATTTGACACGGCTCTTTTTTCGCGTCAGATGCACTGTCCATTTCTTTATGTCTATGGTAAACCTTCAAGTGTTACAGGTTAGGTTATAATCATGATCCAATAATAGGTTGCCCCAGTAGCTTTGACCAATCAGCTTGAGCACCCCAAATGACGTTTTTTTCCCTTCTCATGCCGAGTTATTAGGCAATATTTGTTGTGATTGGGCAGATCATTTCCCCTCTCCTCATTTGAGCACCCTCGATGACGTATCCTTTCTCCCGCGCTAGCTACTGAGACTACCTTCAATAATATGTACAAGGTCTGCTTGACAGTTCATTTGTTCTATACTGTGACGTCATCACCACGAAATTTGTGATAAACGGAATATAATTAAATAAATAAACGACCAATACTGTTTACATAATAGTTTTTTTTTTAATTTTTTTCTTTGATTTAATAATCGATCAATTATTTGAAGCATAATACACATAAATTTCATGTCAATGTAATACGTCAATTACGTCATCAACACGAAATTTATATTAAATGGCGGCTGTCAAAATATCCATAGCAGACTTTGTTTTATTGGATCATGGATTTATAATATCTTATAATATAAAATGTATCCCACTGAAATGTTATTGTTAATAAAAAAATTAATTATTTGTAAGATATTGTTTGAAAAAAAACTGAAAACATTCTAACATTTTTAACTGTAGATATATCATATACGACCTTAGAGCATATACTACTAGAGCCAGCCGTGCGAACAAGCGTGCGAGTGAGAAAGCGTAAGAGTGCTACATCCTTTCTCTCTCGCTCCGCGTGCTGATTTGTACCGGTAATAGCGGGAAGCACTTGCCCCTCCCTGCCGACCAATCAGCACGCGGAGCGAGAGAGAAAGGATGTAGCACTCTTGTCTCTTTCTCTCTCGCACGGCCGAGCGGCAAGGCTGGCTCTAGTAGAATATGCTCTAAGTATACGACTTTTTATTAATACATATTACCGATCTACGTAATTATGTAATTTTAATACTTTGCATTTTCTCTTGAATATATTTATGTAAATAATGTACAAATACGTTATTCGCAGCGTGCGCGATGACAGCGCCAACTACCGGTCGCAACTAGGGTGGACTTTGACATATTAACAAACAAATAATTTCAATAAAATATCGTAATATATACATTTTAGACGATTATTTATGACTATTGGCTATGTGCACGAAGTCTACTAACGCCGCTAGCGGGTAATAGAGAAGGATTGAATGGATTGAACTCTCTTTTTATCATTGTTGAATATCGGGAAATTTTTTTAACTAAACAAATATCATTTAATTTAGCTGTTTGCATATAATATAAATAGCATAGCATAAAAGGTACGTGAAAATTATTTACTTTGGGTATTTTTTCTCTTTAATTATGACGTATAATAGAGAAATAATTCATTCGTTTACATTGACAGCATAACCTCAACTTATGGCGCCGATGATTTTGCAATGTTGCTCACCTAGAACACTTGCATCGACATTATTTCTAACTCCATTCCCTTGCACATAGTCTATAGTGGGGTTAACCATGTTGACCTTTCTATTTTCAGTTAAAAACGAGCCTAATAAAAATGACAGTCCACCCAAAGTGTTATTTTTCGCCACATTGTGCGCGGTGATCGATTTCGTTTCCCCCACTACCTACTTTGCACCCAGCGAATATTGTGTAAATTTTATTATATTATATTATAAACTATATTTTCTTAATTCATTTTAGACACACGCACTTTATTAGAGATGAAACGGATAGTGTTTTGGCCGGATACCGAATACCGAATATCCGGTGAGCTGTAAGGTCGGATGACCGGATATTCGGCGGCCGAATATCCGGCCTGTTTTGACGGTAAAATGCACGATTCGTACCGTCAAAACCCCGGCAACCACTGCATTCTTAAATGAAATAGAGCATAGGTGTCCAGCCTTTTGAGCTTTGT
Organism: Sialis lutaria; assembly: GCA_949319165.1. NCBI lineage: Eukaryota > Metazoa > Arthropoda > Insecta > Megaloptera > Sialidae > Sialis > Sialis lutaria. Next base: position 36,779,604 of record OX439233.1, read on the forward strand.
GGGCCGCAGAGCGCAAAAAAATAGCAAAACAATTTTTTTTTTGTTGTTGTTTACTTAATTAATTTATATAACTATTTATATCTCTGTATTTATAATTTATATTTTATAGATTTATTAGAAATATTATATTTCTATACTTTGAAAAAATCTGATTTTCATATTTCACTTTTTTTTTAATCTAGTGCGGGCCGCACGAAAAGTGCTGGCCCATGCGGCCCCCGGGCCGCGGGTTGGACAAGCCTGAAATAGAGTATAGATAGTAGTAAATTGTGTTGTGAAGTATTAATTAATAATCAAAATTAATGAGTAGTTAATTATTTCCCTTCTTCAAACTGAAATTTGGTTAATGTGATTGAATTTCTTATTTTAATAAAATTCGTTATTTTACAAGTCAATTTCTTATTATTTGCCTCACAAATATTTTATTCTTGCAGTTTTTAAATCAAAAATTGTGATTTTTAAATATCCGGTATCCGGCCGGATAATGTGTTACTATCCGGTACTAAGCCGGATAACAAAATAAGGCCGGATAGGCCGGATACCGGATAGTTACCGGATATTCGTTTCATCTCTACACTTTATTATTCTAATAGGCCGCAATTTAACTCTCGCCATGTTATTGTAAAAGAATTTCACCACATATCATAAATTAATGGGAACCATATTAATTCTTTATTTCTAGGTGCAAGTTTGTGTTTATTTAAAACTTATTTTATAAGATTTAAATAGAAAAAACTAAATTTATTAGAATTATTATTAATTTCGTGTTGATTGAGAAAATATAGCAAATGGAAATGCAAAGATATGTTTTATACTTAGATATTTTTATTTTTGCATAAGATAAATCGTGCATTAAATGCAAATAATTTTAAAAAATGTGATACGCATTTGCAAATTATATAAATGTGATTTTAAATCATTAAATGATTGTATTGTATATTGGTGTTGATCAATAAATAATTTTAAAGTAATTCATGTCTATATTTATTTAATTTTTCCAGCCATTGTTATTATGTACCATATTTGTATAAAAGTATTCAAATAAATTTCAGTTACGGTTTTTGAGGTTAGTAGAAATTATTCTAACCTCCAAAACCGTATTCAAAACGAAATCAACAAACTTGACATCGATGCTGAATGGCATAAAGAAAAGAATAATTTATTTTTATTTTGAATAACTTTAACTTCACTGGAAATTCTTTAACAACTTTAATTAACGTTTTCCTGATTTTAATAATCAATTGTTGACGTGAAGACTCCATTTTGTCTGCTTTAAAATTGTGCAAAAGCATTGTAAGTACGAGTGTCGAACAACGTGTAGACGATTTACTAGCACACAGCATGCTTTTTTTTACTGTCTCGCATGCCGAACTCGAAGCGTACTACCGCGGCCCAAAGGATTAGTAAGAATTTAGATTTACTGGTAGAGTGAGTAAACTATATACACAATGACATGAGGAACACAAAACAATAGGCATGATGCCAATATAACAAAGTATCATTGAAATTACGATTTTAAATAATGAATGAAAACGAGATTAATGTAATTTTTGTTAAAATAAAAATGCGAAATACAGCAATCCCCGCCATGTTAAATGGAACACCAATCAGAGCGAATTTATTTATTTATTATTATTTATTTTACACAAATATCAATTCCTCTTACAAGATTATTAGGTAGGTACATATCTTATTTAAGAACTTATATACTTTGGAATTCATTTTTATAACACAAAAAATTAAATTACTGTTGACAAGGAGCGTGACGTCACAACTCTGAAAAATCACCTGCAAGCGTTTTGGCGTCAAATTCAAAATTAGTTTTAAAAGAATCAATTTTTGCGATTAAACCTTTATTTTCTGCAGAAATAGGTATTTTTTTCGAAATAGGAGTCACGTAAGATCATCATAGAACAGTTTTTTTTAAAATTAGTCATCACGTCTATTACCCAAACGATCCAAACCTTTTATTACTTCTCTATCTGCTTTCTCCTAGAGTGAAAAAGACAAACAGCTGTTCAACACCGCACTTAACAAATATAAAGATCTTAAGGATGTATGGCACGTACAGTCTGAGTCAAAAATAATGTAAATCTAGACAGTGGCTTTGCTGGGGGGGGGGGGCGCCCCGGGTGTCACCATTAAAGGGGTGACACCCATCATATATATTATGTCGGTTACAGTCTCTTGATAAATTTTTATTTTTAAATTGTCAGTCATCAATTTTTTTCCACAAAACTTTACTTTTTTTTAGTCACCATCTATAACTTACAGAGGTGACACCCATTTCATATGCAAAAAATAGAACTTATTGCCCTTTCTATTGTTTGCCTTAACATTCAAGGGGTGACACCCATTTGGGGGACACTCATCTCATGTTAAAAAATGAAGCCTTTAGACCACATTTTTTGGGATATTTTAAGCTATCGTAAAATATGTAAAATTTTTTTTACCAATTGCCTTTTTTTGGTATTTGAAAGTTTAAAGGGTGACAAACGTCCAATTTATTTAAAAAAAATTTTTTCTGCCATTAAAAATTCACAAGGGGTGACACCCACTTAATGTACAATTTTTTAAAAACTTTTTTTTTGGGGGGGTGATACTCTCGATTTCCGCCCCGGGTGTCACCCCCACTAGCAACGCCACTGAATCTAGACGCAGTGAACTGTTATTTTACAATTTTAGCCAAAAAAAAAAAATATTTGTTTAAGTTTTATTAAGGAATAACTCCTCCAAATTTCAACTATTTCTCGTGTAAATGAGATACCTGCCATACATCCTTAATTGAACTAACAATAAGTACAAATAATTACCGTTAACACCAACCTATTAAAACAAACCTGTTAGAATAAAAATAAAACAACAAAATCCACATGTATTGTTTTATTGGGACGTTCACAAACATTGAATTACATTTACATGTAAACTTTACATATTTTTATGCAGTCAATTAAACCGAACTTTTAAAAAACTTCAAGCTTTAATATAACAAAAAAAAAAGGAACCAGAGGATTAAAAATAGTATAAAAACAAACGAAACATCTTAGAAACTATTTTAGCTACCTCTTTCATTATTCCCTGCAAAGCAAAGTCTACGTTTTTATTTTTTTTAATATTTTTAATTAAACGGTTTAAAGAATTCACTTTTTTTTTTGCAGGGAAAATAACTAAATTTAATATCGTTTCAATCTAAATTCAATGAACATGTTATTTTAGTAGTTCTAGGAAGTATTTATTTACGATATTCTTAAGCTAAACTCGTTAGGTACTGATTATGAACCTTACACCTCATTAACTTTGCAAAATGTCAAAATTAATAATTAAAACAAATTTAAAATATTATGTATAAGAAAAACACATACAATAACATTTTAACGTGGTGATTATAACGGACGTACACGTCGGCAACTTCTTTCTCCATATCAAATCTATTAGAACCTTTGCAGTTTGAAAAAAAACTAAAATCATTAGGAACATAACATAATCAGGTCTGCAGATAGGCAAGTGTCATGTATTATTTGAGATAATCAGCGCCAATGTGGTTAAAGTTTGTACTATTAAATTCAATATTCATATTTATACTAGCTGACCCGGCCACGCGTTGCTGTGGTTAACCTATACTTTAGCAACATGTGGTGGTTATGCTATTAAATTGTAGGTTATATGAAACGTTTGGAAGTTTGACATAGCGCCATCTATTGAATACTTACTCAATCCAGTCAACAGATGTCACCATCTGTTAGAATCGTTTGGAGCTAACAGATAAAGACAAATAATTTGCAATAAAATAATATTGCGATCATAAATTGAGATGTAAGCTATCCTATCTTTCAAGTTGGATTAAACTACACACGGTGTACAAATTTGATTAAAATCGGTTAAGTAGTTTAAGAGTCCATCGCGGACAAACATGTGACACGTAATTTATATATATTAACTAAGATAAGTATTACATTGAATGATAACTTCTAACTGTCCTTGGTTAGGGCAATCTATTGAGGGCAACATCGAGATATTAACCTAACAAAGAAACTAACCTCCCTATTTCACCCCAATAGATTGCCCTAACCAAAATTGCAATTTAAAACTATTAAATCTTCACCTCATAATGTAATTAGTAACAGAATACCTGAAATTAATAGTACAAACTTTACTCAAATTGGCGCTGATTTCATCATGACACTTACCTATCTACAGGCTGATTATTTCTTGTTCTTAGTGATTTTAGTTTTTTTTTTTTTAAACTGCGGAGGTTATAATAGACAAGTACCAAAAACTTGTCTAGAAGAAGCTGTAAAATGTAACTACATATTTTTATTCTTTTTTTTAAGTTTTACACACAATATCTAATAAACTCTTTATTGCAGTTAACGTGTATAAAACATAAAATAAGAAACACATTTATCCTGCTACGTAACAGATATTTTATTTGAAACAAAACGTTGAAACAATTAATAAATATTAAACAATTAAAAAACGATACGTATTTAGAAATGTCAAAACCATTTAATCAGCCACATTAAAATGTATTTGTTTAAATAAACTATGTGTGAATTTATTCAAGGCTCGACTCTGATGAGTTCCACATCGAAGATCAGAACCGCATTTGGTGGGATGATGCCGGGATGGCCGCGGGACCCGTAAGCAAAGTCCGGTGAACAAGTGAGCTTTGCTCGTTGTCCGACGGAAAGCTGGGCCACTCCCTGATCCCAACCTTTGATTACTTCCCCTTTGCCGATACGGAATTTGAACGGGAGGCCACGGTCTCTGGACGAGTCAAACTTTACTCCGTTCTCCAGGGTTCCTGTGTAATGTACGACGACTGTTTGACCCGTTTTAGGGAATGTTTGACCTAGAATTAATTTTTTAAAAGTTAATATTTCAACTGTCTAAATTGAAAATAAAAAAATTAGTACGTGTACTTATGTACACGCGTTAGAAGTTATACTTCTTTGGCGTGATTGAAAAACAACTACGTATAATCTCAATTTTAACTTGATTAAATGAATAAAATAATGCAATGCATATTTTATAAAGAACACTAATATTTTATTTAATAATTCGTAACATTATTTCACTATACTATTTAATCAAATTAAAATTGAATTTTACATTATTTCAAAGTCCATAATATTTATAAATCATGAAATTTGAATATAGAATATAGAAGGCTAAATTCATTTAGTGCTAGATGGCAGCACCAGTATTAAATCGAGTTAAAAAAAATATATAGGCAATACCCTTTACAGTTGTGTTATTTAAGTAAAAGACACAATTTCTACAGTTTTGTTGATACCCATACCTACACAGGTAGAAGGGTTTACTTGAACCAAGTAAACCTTGTTTTGTATATAACGAAAACAATATTTTCTTAAGATAAGCAATAATCTCATAAACGTAGTTGGATTAAGAGTATTTTTCTTATATTAAGAAAATATTGTTTTCGTTACATACAAAATAAGGTTTTCTTGGTCCAATACAGTTTTTTTTTTGTGTACCTAGTTCAGTGCCGGATTTACCCTATGTGGTGCCCTAAGCACTAATTATTAAAAATTAAAAGGCCCCCTTTTGTAATTTTGACTTTTTTTTTTTTTTAGCTTTTTTAACAAGAAAAAGTTACTAATAACTCTGAAGACCTTTTTTTTTTTAGCTCCTCACCAAAATTTTTCCCAATTTTACGATGGTGCCCCCTATGGTCGGGTGCCCTAAGCAATTTCTTTTTACTTATTGGTAAATCCGGCACTGACCTAGTTCCACCGCGTAACGCTTCGTTATATTTTCGTTACATTGCTAAATTTTTACCCTCAACGCGCCTAAAGAAGTATAACTTCAAAAATAAAAAAAACGTTTGTAATTTAAATGCTTAATCATTCAATTGTTATAATACAATATGCAAATGTTAAAATAATTTGCATATATTAAAATATAGAGACATATTAGGGGACTTGAGTAAACCTAATCAATAATTCTTGTCGTGTATTTTATGGAAAAATTTAAATCACGATCAAAAGAATAATTTTAAATAATCTTTCATTTTATTGGCAAATAAAGCATATAAAATTGATCAACGTGCCGTATAAACGTATTTATAACTGCTTCATTGAACTGGATTAACTGTTTCGTAAAAATGGCCGATCATGTTATTCTTCACTCGACATAATTACTATCTGACATTATAAATAAACCATTATTGACGTAGGCACCGAGATTTTAAATTAATTACGGAAGTAAAAGCTGTGATTTTGTACATGTGCTATAAAAATGTTTATAAAAGATGGCCATGCATACAAAAAAACACTATCGTTTAAATAAGTAAGAAAATATTATTAATAAATTAAAAAGTAAATTAGACAAACGTATATAACCTAATTTTCAGTTCATAAATAATAAATACATAAGAATTTACGGTAATTTTAACTCACCATCTCCGTCTGAAATAGATTCAACATCCACACCCATTTCGTCGGTTTTTTTAAACTTAACTACAAAACAAATATATTTAAAATTAAACCAACCGCTGGCGATTGATTTTCCGGATTCAAATTAAAAATTAGGAATAAATAATTTACATAAACACACCAAAAACTTTACAAGATATTACCGGACTGACCGGACAAAAGTCAAATAAAAAATTATCTAATGTGAAGTTAGCATCAAGCTACATAATGCAAAAAGAGAAGCAGATGGCACTGATCGATAAGGCGGGAAATATGAACTAGCTGTCGGATCCAATTTTACCCGGGGATATAAAATTAAACTATATAACGTATAATGCTTTAGGTCCACACAATCAACTTCCTAACATGGTATGAGTATCAATACTTAAATACTGATTATTTATTGTTTCCATAATTAATATTACTACGTTATAGTTTGTAAATATTTTTTTTAATATAATAATATGTATATAAAATATTTTAATGGAATTTGTCAGAAATAAAACTCACCTTTGTATTATGAATATTAGTTTTCTAATATCCTAATAATGTTAATAATATAATGCACATTTTTAGAATAACTAATCTGACAATTTAAACATGAATTATTAGACGTAATTATTATTTCATTTTGAAATTCAAATTTTGATGGTGGTTTTCATCCCTTTAATGGCTATTTGGACCCATATAAAAAATAAATACTGAAATACATGTTTCATTATTTGTATTGTATTATATTTATTCTAAGTTTCGACTAAATCCGATCAAGAAAAAAAATAAAAATGAAAAAAACACCCCTTTTTACCCCCATAGGGGTTGAATTTCGAAAAATCCTTTCTTTCAGATCATATTCACGTCAAGACGCTTCGATTAGCACCCCAACGAAGTCAATAGAGTATTTTATTAGCGAGATTTCGTCCCAGAAAAAAATTATATGTACGTACATACACACAGACATTTTTCTGAAAATAGTGTAAATATACTCTAATGACCTTGAAATATGAAAATATATTAAAATTTTTGATTTCGATTTTCGGACCAATTACAATAACTTTCTATTGGGAAATTAAAAATAAAACACTGCATAATAAGTAATATGAACTTTATTTTCTAAAATACAATTAAATCATAACCATCGTGAATTTTCTAAGCTTTTCATCCCTTCTGCTTGCAATCTTGACAATATAGGTCGATAGATTTCTGGTGTAAACGGCAAAACAATTCCCCTTTGTTGTATTTCGCCTGTAAATTTAATACATCAAATATTAAATAAACTTTTATTTTTCTTAAAGCACTGTTAGACGTTACTAACCATCTATGATCATTTTAGTTGCAATAGCAGCTGGATATCCGACTGTTTTCGCCATTGCAGAGTGACCGTTAGTATCTCCGTAAACAATAAAATTAATTCCTCTGAGTTCTTTACGATTATCCGGCCATTGTATACCAATATCGTGACGTAAAATAATTAAATCTCGTTCATCTTCACCTGCAAATTATGCTTGCAATATACTGAATTCAGATAGATAAGATTTTAATTTACCTAAAGCGAGTTTCTTTGATAAAAAGTAACTCAGCGTATCTAACGGTGTTTCTAACTTATTAACTGGGTCGTCTTTAAGTAAACCAAGTTGTTCTAAGTTGTCAACATTTTCTTCTCCTATGTGTTCGCTTAATTTTGATTTTAAATTTTCGTAGAATATATTACAATCCATTAAACCTAATAAATTGCAAATTAACTGCCTCTGTAAATTAAAAATTACGTTTATAACTGATGATTTCAATAAATATAAAAATCAGACAGCAAAAAAATCAAAATGATATCGTAAAGATATCTTTTTGAAGATATGTCATAAAAAGATATCTTGATGATATCATAAAGATATCTTTTTGAAGATATGTCATAAAAAAGAACCATAACCTATAATTTAAAGGACCGACATTTTTCAGTTCAAAAGTGATGTCACAGATATGACCAATTAATTTATATGTAGGCCCAATATGTCCAACTGAGCCTCCCCTTCCCTAGTGGCCACTAAAGTGGCAATGCCAGTCCTGTAAAGGTTAATGATATCATAAAGTTATCTTTTTGTAGATGTCATATAAAAAGAGATCTCAATGATATCATAAAGATACCTTTTTGAAGATGTGTCCTGAAAAATAATCTCAAAGATATCATAAAGATAACTTTTTGTAGATGTCATATGAAAAGATATCTTAATAATATCATAAAGATACCTTTTTGAAGATATGTCAAAAAAAGAATCATAACCTATAATTTAAAGGACCGACATTTTTTAGTTCAAAAGTGATGTCACAGATATGGCCAATTAATTTATGTATATGTGGGCCCAATATGTCGAACTGAGCCCCCTCCCCCTCTCCTAGTGGCCACGTCGGTCCTGTAAAGGTTAATGACACCATAAAGATATCTTTTTGAAGATATGTCACAAAAAGATATCTTAATGATATCATAAAGATATCTTTTTGAAGATATGTCATAAAAAAGAGATTTTAATTATGAAAATTTTGCTGTCTGGTAAAAATTACCCAAGTTATATCTGGTCCGTTTGGATGTAAAGCAGAATGTGGATTAGGATCAATTAAACCTAAAAGCTGCATCCCTTGAATACAGTTGGCGAAACCTCTGTAACGTAAAGTACCACGGAGAATGGTTTTCGCTTCTGATTTAATACCGTACAAATCTGCATATATCGTGCTGTCTCTATTCGGATACCCTTCTAAATGGAAACCCGGTAAGAAATCTATTTCACGAGTGCATGACATCAGTTCTCCACCTCCGTCGATTTCGACAATCTAGGAAAAAAATGTTTACAACTTTTATGTAATAATTAATTGCGCAATTAATTATTACAAACCTGTCCTTTGCTTAAATATTTTGCACTAGATAATGTATTTAATAAAGCTCCCTTTGGCGACCAAGAAAACTTATATCTTAAAGGATTATCGCTATATTCCGGCGCAGGTAAACCTGAAAATATTTTATTAATTACCGTTTCACTTAACTAACTTGTTTATATTTTACCTCCGCAATAAGAAACAAAACTTTCTATTTTCCCCCCGGTATTTTGAACGTCGTGAAAGCACTCCATTGCTAAAAGATGGTCAATACCCGGATCTAACCCTATTTCGTTCATTATTGTAATACCGGCTTCCACTGCTCTGAAAAATAATAACGTAATCAAAATCGATAAAGAGAGAGTAATCTCGAAAACTACTGAACCGATTTTGATGAAACTTGCAACGACAGTTCTTTGAAATCTCAGAAGTCTTATAGGGTACATCGGATCACGCTATCGCTCAAAACAGCTGAGCGATAAGTAAATAAAATACTTACTCATTATAGTCAAAATCGATAAAGAGAGAGTAATCTCGAAAACTACTGGACCGATTTTGATGAAACTTTCAACAACAGTTCTTTGAAATCTCAGAAATCTTATAGGGTACATATAATCACGCTATCGCTCAAAACTGCTGAGCGATAAATAAAATAAAGTACTTACTCATCGTGCATGTTTTTTACTTCGGGAGATGTATAACTGGCAGTAACTAAATGCTTTTTAAGATCAATACAACATCTTGCAATGCGTGAGTGCAGTGTATAAGGTAGAAGTGATACAACAATGTCACTTTGCTTCACAAGATCGTATAAAGTGTGAGTTTTATCCATCACGTTGAGATAAACGCTTTCTACACCGTGGTAACGATTGGCTATCGCGTCTGATTCATCTTTAAGTGCAGATCCGACCATTATTGAATAGGTTTTGTCCCGATGTAAATATTCGACGACAGGTGCGCTGACAAAACCTGCACCAAGTACTAAAATTTTCTTTTTATCGCTTGTTTCGGCTGATGTTTTACGCTTTTGCCTAGAAATCATAAATTTTAATATATCTGGTTTGAAGTGCTCAAAAAAGTAAAAACTTACTGTCGTAGTTCATGAATGTATTCATAATTTGGTGTTAATTGGCCGTTACTAACTATTATTGCCTGAAAAATATGAATAATTAAAAAATTAAATAATATTTAAATAGTTTTACTAACCCCTTTTATAGCAGGTAGGAAATTATGATCTTCAATTGGTCTATCAGCATCGGATTGAAGTATATTAAATGCAAACGGTGTTAATAAATCTCCAAAGAAATCGGTACTCTCTCGAGGTAATTGTGTTGGCATGTTATCAATACTGCATACCAGAACCCCAGGACCTTTGAAACTACAATAAAAATTTCATTATTTCAAATCTAGATGGTAGAACATTTCAAAATGATATCATAAAGAAGACCTTTTTTTAGATATCCCAAAAAAAAGATAACTTAATGATGTCATAAAGAAGTATTTTTTGGTTATGTTGACAACAAAATAAATTAATGATATCATAAAGAGGTATTTTTTGGTTATGTTGACAAAAATATAAAATAATGATATCATAAAGAGGTATTTTTTGGTTATGTTGACAAAAATATAAAATAATGATGTCATAAAGAGGTATTTTTTGGTTATGGTGACAAAAATATAAAATAATGATATCATAAAGAGGTATTTTTTGGTTATGTTGTCAACAAAATAAATTAATGATGTTATAAAGAGGTATTTTTTGGTTATGTTGTCAACAAAATAAATTAATGATATCATAAAGAGGTATTTTTTTGGTTATGTTGACAAAATATAAACAATGATGTCATAAAGAGGTATTTTTTGGTTATGTTGACAAAAAGATAAATTAATGATATCATAAAGAGGTCTTTTTTGGTTATGTCAAAAAAATGATGTGATAAAAAGGTATTTTTAGGTTATGTCAAAAAAATGTCAAACCTTTTTGTATCTTTATTTCTATCTGCATCATACAAACAGAACGGTGTATCTATCGTCGTGCACTCGTTCATAAACTCAATACTACCGCCAGGGTCAGCTGAGATATCACAAATCGCTAACATTCTATGCGGTAATGCAGGAGAACCGACCGATGTAGGTAACCACGGAGTATTAGCAGGCCTGAGCAAGTGTTTAGCATCAGGTATCGTAAGTAATTTGGGACTATCGACAGCCCAATAGATACCGTTGATTATAACTGATGCATATGGTGCAATCTAAAATGTATTTTATTATTATAAAGAAATTATTATAAACATATCACGCTATCACTCAAAACAGCTCAGCAGTGAGTAAATAAGTCAACGTTTAACCCATAAACTTTATAAGACTCATTGAAAAACTGTTGGTTTACTTATTTATTATTTATCTGTCACCTTTTTACTAAATGTTGAGATATAACGTTCCGGATGTTCGTCATACTCTTGAGCATCATAACCCCCCCCATTTTTTCGTTCCAAATGGTGCCTTCTACGTACTTCACAGCCATATATTTTATTTGTACCTTAAATAAATTTTTTATAACTTAAAACTGCAATTTCAATCGACAACAATCGTTTAAATACATACTGCCGTGTTCAGCTACTTTTTGTAACATTTCCGGCGGGACATATTCGTGAGGGAGTTCCTGGAATACTTCTTGACCACCCTGATGATAATATTTATCATTTAATAAATATCAAACGAGAAACGTAATTCAAAATAAAAAAATACCTGCGATACATTTCCAGACCCTGTAAAAACAAATGTAAGCGGACCGACTGATTTTGGCATTAGACCTAATGCAATTTCGTACCCTGAATCTCGAATTGCTTGTCTTGCCATTGAAGAATTACGATAGTTATGAGGAGGGCCAATATGCTGAAAATTATAACACGAAAAAATATATTAGACCTCGTGAATATACCAGGTGGACCATTTTAACGTTTAATGGAGAATAACTCGACCGGTAAGTGAAATAATAAAAAAGTTTTCAGATAAAAGTTGTACGGTTTGGAGGGGGACATAGACGTACTTGGATGAAATTTTTTTAGGTGGTGTTTTCAAAGTGGTATAAAGGTCAACATCATTTTTTTAACAGGAACCCTATAATTTTTATCAAGTAATTTTATTTAACGTGAATAGACACGAATCTTTCATTGATAACTTTTTTTTAACAACTTAACCTTTCCAAGATATCTAGCAAAATAATTCGAGATTTTGAACTTTCAATATTTTTTTTTACTCATAAACCATAAATTTTAGAGAAAAAGTACAAGAACCAAAAAATGTTTATTTTGATCTAATAAAACTAAGGAATTATTTTTAAAATTTTAAAACTTCTTTAATTTATTTTATTTGCAAAAAAAAAACAATGTTAAAAAATTTTAGAATAATTTTAAAAAGAATTCTTAATGTTTTATTATACCAAAATAAACATTTTTTGTATTTTATGCTTTTTCTCTAAACTTGATGGTTTCTGAGTTAAAAAATATTGAATGTTCAAAATCTTGAATTATTTTGTTAGATATCTTGGAAAGGTTAAGTTGTTTAAAAAAAAGTTATCAATGAAAGATTTGTGTCTCTTCACGTTAAATAAAATTACTTGATAAAAACTATAGGTTCCTATTTAAAAAAATTATGTTGACCTTCATACCACCTTGAAAACACCACCTAAAAAAATTTCATCCAAGTACGTCTATGTCCCCCTCCAAACCGTACAACTTTTATCTGAAAACTTTTTTATTATTTCACTTACCGGTCGAGTTATTCTCCATTAAACGTTAAAATGGTCCACCCGGTATATTTAATCTGTTATTTTTACCATAAACGGAGTATGGTGTCCTAATGCTAACAATCGTAACCCCAAACCATGGAAAATATTAATCATTCCAGCGACACCAGCATATTTACCAAACGCTACAACTCTTTGCCCAGATTCATCCATTAACTTTTCGTAATCAATCAGTCTTATGTTCTGAAAATGTTTTTTTTTGTTATTATTTCATAATTTTAAAGTAAGTTAAAGAATACACCTTTTCTAAAATAGCGTCTAATAACGGCATATTTGATTCTTGAGCTTTGATAGTGTGAGAAAAAAAACAGTAAGTTTTATTCGGGATTAATTGATCTACGGGTACTTGTTTTACTCCAAAAACAACACTCGCTTCAGAAATATCTTCTTGAATAACGGCACCTATAATATTAAACAATAATCATTTTGCAGTATTTTTTTAGCGGTGATGGAGATGAGGGTAGAAAGAAGTCATATATATCTAATTGACAGAACTGTCACAAGTACTTAGTGAAAATACTTGAAGTATAAGTACTTAGTGAAAATACTTGAAGTACAAGTACTTAGTGAAAATACTTGAAGTACAAGTACTTAGTGAAAATACTTGAAGTACAAGTACTTAGTACTTTTTACTATTTTCAATTCTACTTGAAAAACTTCAAATACTTGTTGGAATAAAGAATTATGAAAAAATTAATTTAGTACTTAAGTACTAGTACTTGAAGTATCAAGTACTTTAATTTCGCAATTTCCAGATATACTGGAAATAAGTAGTTTAGTTGTTAAAATAAAAAAATACTTGAAGTACATGTATCAAGTACTTGAAAAACAAGTGCCAAGTACTTAATGCATATATTTGAAGTATCAAATACTTTTTGCTATTTTCAAATATACATCTACTTAAAGTAAGTACTTGACTTTATTAGTTATAATTCAAGTAAATTATGAGAAAGTACTTGAAGTATTAGGTACTTTAAGTGATTTTTAAATGTTAAATACTTTATTTGTTAAAATAAAGTAATACATTCAAAAACTTGAAGTATTTAGTACTTAAAGCGATTTTTAATGTTAAGTACTTTATTTATTATATTCAAGTAATACATTCAAAAAGTACTTGAAATATCTAGTACTTTTATTTATTTTTATGATGGGGCTATTTGGACATACAGTATGTGCATGCAATTGGCTATTTACACATACCACTAACCTAACCTAATTATAGGTACACATACAGTATGTTCAAAGAGCCACATTCATATTTTTTATTATTTGGCAGCTTTGATGATATACTGAACACGTAGATGTACCAATATTAAGTTTAAAAATGTTATTTGCCTTAATTCATGATTAAATATAAAAATCAATGATATTTTAATGTAAACAAACATAAGTTAAAATCAATATTAAATATATTGAAGGACGATTATGTAATCTTATCAATATTAATTCAGTCCATTAGGTAATAAATAATTACAAGTGGATTATAAACATTACCTGCATTTATGTAAGCTTGCATAGGGTAGGCTCTTCTATTCGAGGGCTGTACAATAACTTTAACATTTTTTTTAATTAGCCTTTTTACATTTGAAGGTGAAAAAGGCGCTCTCCTTTCCCAGACGCTTTGATCTTCTCTGCGTATTGCAATGACTCTAGGTTTCGCACTCTATTTTTAAAACAATTTTAAAATTAAAACTAGCTCATGGTTCAAATTGAAATGGTTTCCTTTAAAATAACTTCTTCGAAAGTGGTTCGCATGATATTTAAGAAATAAACTGAACCGATTGGCTTCAAATTTGGCCTCCATGTTAACCAAATAGTAGATTTACATAGATCGACATATTTAGAACTATCACAAAGTAAATATATTTAGATTTGATTAGATCTACTGTGATTAGGGTTGCCAGTAGCTGAAGGTGTGAAAATAGGACTCGTTCATTAAAAAAGAAGGACAAAAAGAGGACAAATTGAAAAAATAAAAAAGTGTATGTTATATCGATTAGATTTTTATTATTTTTTATTGCTTCCAACCCGAAATTTTTTATTGATACTACTTTTGACGACCTTTTTCACGTATGTAAACTTCTTTATAACCCCGGACACATTTGGAAAACCCTCCCAGATGCCCTTAAAAAGAGGACGGATGGCAACCCTAACTGTGATAGATCTAATCAACACTAGTAGATCTAATTAGATCTTCTATGATAGTTTTAGTAGATCTAAGTAAATCTAATTAGATCGACTGGGATAAATCTATTTAGATCTAATCTAATCTACTTTAGTAGTTCTAAATAGATCTACGTAGATCTAATTAGATCTTCTATGATCTATAGATATAAATAGATCTACATAGATCTCCAAATTTTTATTGAATTTTAAATTTAGAGTAATTTTTGCAACCATTATTGTCTAAAATTTCATTAAAAAAAAAACTCCCTTAAAATGCCCCCCCCCCCCTCCTTAAAGAACTAACAATTAAATCATTAAACAAAGAATACTTATTTCAGAGTTTTGTAACTAAGAGACTTTTTTTTAATTCCTCAAATAAATAATTAAATAATTAAAATTACCTTAACTCCATAATTTCTTTTGCAGTTACTCACTGAAGTTTTACTTATATTTCTAAACATTTTGCTACTTTAATTAAAAACTTATGTAATGTATTCAATTCATTTATAAATAGGTCGTAACTTTATTACCAAGATAAAATATGAATTGCACTTTATTTTATAACATTTATGCTGCAAAGATAGATTGCTATAAAATGGATTGATAAAAGTAATTTTGAACAGTATATGTGTGTTAAAATTATCACATGAAGAAAGAGAGAACTGATAAAGAATTATTTGCTAAATATAATTGTTTTCAGTTTTCTTGTATGTACATATTAAACGACCTTATCAGTTAACTTTATTTAAAAATGATTAAACATTGTTTTTCTTTATGTTTCATTTGATTTTCTGTACCCATATTATCTTGGAATTGTTACGTAATCTTGTAATTTGTAATAAAACATTTTTTTCTTCTGTAAACAATTTTTACTTTCGATAAAGATATTAATAAATCATTTATTTATCTAAAGAAAGCTAATAAGGGTTTCAAAAGACAAAACAGAATTAAAATTAAACTTTGTTTATTTATTGTTTAAATATTATAAAAAATTGTAATGTATTTTACGCTTATTCTTTTATGTGAGGTTAGATTTTCATAACCATTGTTGATTAAGGGACAAATAAATAAGTAAATGTGAATTAAATGAAAAATGATGAAAATTGAGTTGTTATTTTTATGAAAATTGAAATTTGATATATGAAATACCACTAAAAAATTTCATGTTTTAAATTTTATTAAAAGTATGTTAATTAGATAGAAAATGACGTGAAAAGTTGAAATTTTCAAACCGCAGGTCTGTATCTCAAACCGTTCTCGAGATATGACCGCTCAAAGTTTTAGTTTTTTCTAAATTTTTGAGAAAAATGGCTGTAACTTTTGAACGTGAGATCGGATTTGATTTTTGTCGACGAATTTGAAATCAGCGTATCAAAATTTATATAATGACATGTATTACACTTCAAAAGTCGAAAAAAAATTTTTTTGTAAAAATCGACATTTTTTAAGGTATACCCCTTTGAATTTTTTCGATTTTTTGCAAAAATTTTTTTGTCAAGTTTTAAAGTATTATACATGTCATTATATAGATTTTGACATGCTGATTCCAAATTTGTCGACAAAAATCAAATCCAACTTCACGTTCAAAAGTTACGGCCATTTTTCTCCAAAACTTTGGAAAAATTAAAACTTTGAGAGGCCATATCTCGAGAACGGTTTGAGATACAGACCTGTGGTTTGAAAATTTCAACTTTTCACATCATTTTCTATCTAATAAACATACTTTTAAAGAAATATAAAATTCAAAATTTTTTAGTAATATTTCATTTACCAAATTCAACTGAAACACAAAAAAGTATGTTTATTATATAGAAAATGACGTGAAAAGTTGAAATTTTCAAACCGCAGGTCTGTATCTCAAACCGTTCTCGAGATATGGCTTCTCAAAGTTTTAATTTTTCCAAAATTTTGGAGAAAAATGGCTGTAACTTTTGAAAATGTGGTCGGAATTAGCAAATTTCATTTTTTATTCAAAACTATTTGAATATTACACATTTTTTTAGAAAAATAAAAAGTTAATTTGCCTCCCCTCTCCCCATGAATTTGCACCTATGTACAACATATTAAAATATTTGAATTTTTCAAATAATACGTTTAAAACGGTTTTCCATCAAAACAACGAAAATAGAAACAAAAATAAAACTAAACTGCAAGACCTTGCTATCTTGTAATAAATTCAATACTAGTTATTCTTGTGGCTTCACTCGCATAGACAACGGAATTATCGTCTAGTTTTTTTTTTTTTTTATTCTACATAATTCTTTGCTACATTACATTGTTCAATATGTAACGGTTTAGGCAGCATATTGCAAAAGAATGCGCTTGTCAACTTGATTTACTATTATCTTCACTGCTTATTCCTTATGTCACCTAACGTTACAAAATATATACTAAAACCTAAAGAACATATCTATGAATTAAAAAAAAAACACGTAAATCGGATAAGTGGTTCCCGAGTTATAAGCACACTAACGGATAGACAGACGTTGCATTATATATGATCAGCGTTGTAAATAATGCATTATTTTCGTAATGGCATTACCAAAAGTAATGCATTATCTCGCAATGCGCGCTATGCATTGTGAGATAATGCATTATTTTTGGTAATGCCATTACGAAAATAATGCGCATTATGCATTATCTCGCAATCCATAATGCGCATTGCGAGATAATGCATTACTTTTGGTAATGCCATTACGAAAATAATGCATTATTTACAACGCTGTATATGATACTAGGTGGGCCCGCGCGGACTACGGAATTATTGTTTAGGATTTAAAAAATATATAGTTGATTATTTAAAAGTTAATTATTCAAAACAAATTAAACAATTGACAATCAAAAGAATACCGGCCTGTCCCCTCTGCCCAGCGCGGCGTCTACATAGTCGTAGTTCGCGCGAATTGTTACGAATAATGTTATTGTATATACTTATTTCACGTTATTTCCTAAACCAAAAGACCAAATTGGATTCTGTAAAAGGCAAATTATATCTACATTAAGTACTTATGACGATGAAATCATTTATTTCGATAAAGATTAAAGTTTTGCAGGTCATAAGTCCATGTAAACAGAACCCATGTTTTATTTGTAACATAAAAGCAGTAATTGTGGCTTAAATATAAAAGTTAGACATATGGTGTCGCGGACTTTATTGTAGGATTTTTGATTCTACACAGTTCTTTAATACATTATTTTGTTCTATTTTCAACGGTTTAGGCAGCGTATTGCAAAACAGCGCGCCGACGGCAAAATTTTTTCCGACTTGATTTACTATTATCGTCAATGCTTGGTTGTTATGTTACCTAACGTAAAAAAATATAGCCTATAACCTGGCCAGAGAATGTACTTATGAATTTAAAAAAGAAACCACGTAAATCGGATAAGTGGTTCTCGATAAGTACACAAACGGACAGACAGACGTTGAGCTTTATATATATTAAGGATGTAAGCACGCTGGCGACTTGATTTATTATTATCGTCACTGCTTATTCCTTATGTTACCTACCGTAATAAAATATATACTAAAACCTGGCCAAAGAACATATCTATGAATTAAAAAAAAACACGCAAATCGGATAAGTGGTTCTCGAGTTATAAGCACACTAACGGATAGACAGATGATATGTAAGAATGTAATATTTGTTTAGAATTATTTTCCTGTTTGGATTTGAGATTAAACTATAAATAAAATGGATTATTACATAAGTTATTGATAAATAAGTCTTAATTTGTTAGATACCCAATAAATATATTAATATGAATTAATTAAAAATGAATGTTATGTAATATTGATTTCAGTTCTAGTTAATAACTTACTTGAAAATTAATTTAGGTTAGTTCTGAACTTGTGTTTCATACAATTGATTTTTAATAATTGTAAATTTAAATTAATTGCAAAATGTATCCGTCAAATAAAATAAATAAAACAAACACTCGAGTAACAAACGGGAAAGAAAATTCTGTTAAAACTGGAAAATACAAAGCACAAAATACAGGCGCAAAAAAGAAAACAAAATCCACCGTCGTTCAAACTGATATCAGTTCATCAGAAGTAGTAAAAATCATCGAGGATATAGAAATATCAGACACGGAACATTGTTTAAAATTGAGTAACGGGATGGTTATGAACATCAAAGTTCAAGAAGAAAAAGAAGAAGAAGATTTGAATGATTCGAGAAGATTTTTCACATTTTACGCAAAATGTCCAATTTGCAAGAAGTCGTTGTTTGGAAGTCGACCGATAAGTAGCACTAAATGTGGACATGTGTTTTGCACCGAGTGTATCTCAAACAATTTCCACCCTAAATATTTATATCCTCAATGTCCTATCTGTGAGATACTCTTAGTATCAAAATATGCTATTCATCCTATTTTTCTGCTATTTTAAAGTGTAGCTTTTAATTAATTGTATTATTATTATTTTGTGAATTTTATCTGTTTTTTATACATAATAAATATGTTTTTGATGTATATTTGTCATTTATTTTGCAATATATGGTTTGTATCTTAGATAGATAAGTTAGGTTAGATTTTTTTAGTTGTCAAACTTTAACATTTTATAAAAAAATTCATTGAATTAATTACAAACATTTAAAATATTGTTCTAGTTTTTCATATTATTAATATTTCACATTCATTTTAAATAAGGTGACCAATTATTTTTGGCACAAAAGGAGTAGTTTTAAGATTTAAAAAAAAAAATGCTGTGCAATTGTAATGAGCTTTTTTTAATATATACGTTTAATTGTAATGATCTATGATAATTGTCGATATATTTTTTAAATAATATGAAAATCAATAGTAATCGTTGTAGTTTTTATGTTTTTGGAAGTAGATAGGAGTATAAAATCTCGAAAAGGAGTAGTTTGAGATTACAGTTTAAAAAAGAGTACTGTCCACGAAAAAGGAGTTCAAAACTCCCTAAAGGAGTACGTTTGGTCACCTTATTTTAAACGAAATTTTCTGTCATGTGGGCGCCATTTGCAATATATGGTTTGTATCTTAGATAGATAAGTTAGGTTAGATTATTTAGTTGTCAAACTTTAACATTTTATAAAAAAATTTACTGAATTAAACATATTACAATATTGTTCTTCAACATTTCATAAAAAAATTGATTGAATTAATTAACAAACATTTACAATATTGTTCTAGTTTTTCATATTATTAATATTTCACATTCATTTTAAGTGAAATTTTCTGTATGTGGGCGCCATTTGCAATATATGGTTTGTATCTTAGATAGATAAGTTAGGTTAGATTTTTTTAGTTGTCAAACTTTAACATTTTACAAAAAAAAATTATTGAATTAACAAAGCATTTCTACTAAAACGGTTGTTTTTCGAAAACCTTTCTGAGAAAAAAACACAAACAAAACAGTTTTTGAAAATGTGGTTAATTTTTGTGTATTTTAACAGTTTCTTAAAAAGAAACCCGCTATGTTCATGAAACTGAGCACAGATGGCCTTAAATTTTCAGGAACTAAAATATAGACAGTTGAAATGTTTATACGACTAACTATTATGTTGCTTTTGTGGAAAACCGCTTTAACGTCCGATACAATTAAAATTAAAATAACGCTATTTGACATAATCAATCAGCAATAACGCTTTTGACAGTACAGACTTTTGCTCTTCACTGAATTTTTTAAGATTTTTCTCCCTGTTATGTATTTTAAGATGTTTTTTTAATGCAGATCGAACACAAAAACTTAAAGAACAAATTACACACTTATACGGTTTATTTTTTTCGTGGAATCTTCTTAGATGTTGAATTACATGGGCTTGAAGTTTGTATTTATTTGGGCATTTAGGACACTCGTATCTGAAATTAAAACAAGACCCGATTTAATTTCAGTTCATTCAAATTAAATTGAAAACTACTGGACCGATTTTGACTAAACTTGCAACAATGTATCTCAGAAGTCTTAGAGTACATATCAGCACGCTATCACTCAAAACAGCTGAGTAGTGAATAAATAAAAAATATGTATAGAAATTTTGTTGACAGTAATTTTAATAGGTAATTATTTGGTGAAGTATGAATCTAACGAAAAATATGTATAGAACTATTTCTGTAGAGAATTTAATTAGCTTTCATTTTGTATATAACTATTTTTACCATAGAGTTAAAAGTAACTGGTAAAAACTGATTTTTGTCCCTTCCCACAACGCCGAAGTTTTCAGAGAAGAGATTTTTGCTGTAAAGTTGAAAAATCTGCAAAAACTGATTTTGTTGGATAGGGGGAAATTTTAAAAGCTCTTAAAAACACTAAGAGAATATTCTTTGGTGCTAGAATTTAAGTAAAAACTTACTTTTTTTCATCCGAATGACGAGAAATAGTATGCCTTTCCAATTCCCTGTTTGAATAGCATCCCTTCCCACACATACTACAAATCAATTTTGGTGGAATTGGATTATTTTCATGTTTAGTACGCACGTGCGCTGTTAGAGAATGTTCACCTAAATAACGTTTTGGACATTGTTTACATTGAAATATACTCTTTTCTTGTTTCGTCCTCTTGCATTTAGTAGCAGGTGGGGGTTTAATAACAGTGTGACTTTTTATATGGCTGAAAAAAAAATTACGTAAATCCATTTCAAAGAGTTTGTTTTAAGTCTAACCGAGAATTTACTTCAAATATAAATTTGAACTCACGTCTCCATAATTAATTTGTTAATATGTTTTCCACAAGTATCACAAAGTTCGTAATCTTCAGGGTGATCTTTATAATCATCGTCTTGTTTATGAAAAGCAGCATGTTTATTTATATTTCTCACAGTTGTAAACTCTAAAAAGAAACAAATATTTTTGTTGAGATTTTGTTTCAGCAGTTTAAATTATTTCAATTATATATTTACCTGCTCCACAGAATTCACAAATATATCTACGTCTTCTACGTGGTTCTGTACATTTAACAAACCTATAAAGTAAGATAAAATATTATTTATCTCACCTACAAATAAAACCAGGGTTCCTAAAAACTATTAGTCAATTTTTCATAATTGACAGAATTAAAATATTTAAGTTTTCTACACGGTTCTGTATATTTAACAAACTTATCAACCCTATAGTACGTTTTCTACACGGTTCTGTATATTTACACTCATCGCTTGATTTACCAACGTTGTTGGTAATTGAACCGCTTGAATTGACGGCGTCGAGAGGGGTTCCCACCACCGTGCCGACCTTAACGTTGAATGGTGAATTTAAATTTCGTGCAGAAATAGCAATCACGGTAGTATTATGGAGGGGATTGGAGAAGGTTGGTAAATCGCGCGTTCGGCCCGCCGGTAAATCAAGCGATGAGTGTAACAAACTTATCAACCCTATAGTACGTTTTCTACACGGTTCTGTACATTTAACAAACCTATAGTAAGTTTTCTACACGGTTCTGTACATTTAACAAACCTATCAAACCTATAAGATAAAATATTATTTATATTACCTATAATTAAAACAAAGGTTCTAAAAGCTGTGTCAAAGAAATCAGAATTTTTACATATTGCATATTTTTAATTAATAGTCTATTGCCCAGTATTATCAACTTTAACTAACTGTCATATTATCGACAGATTCAAGCATAATACATTTAATTAAATAGATTTTAAATTATCTACAGTATTTCTTTACAACGTATATTATGTCTATTTTTCATTGAGAGCTTAAATATTGATTTAAATCACGTTTGTAATACACCAAATTTACTTTTAAGGAGCATTTAGCGCTAAAGGAGCTTTAAATTGGTTGATAATACCGGGCAAATATGTCATAATTGACAAAGTGAATATATTTGTTTTCTACACGGTTCTGTACGTTTAAATAAGCTACAATAAAAAAAAAACATTTATATCTGAAGGGTATAAAAAATATATATAATAAATCTTTGAAGATATAGGCGTTTATTCTAAAATGTACTGAATATCGACAATGGAAAGCTGAAACCAAATTAACTCTGATATTGAGTTACATAACCTTTAAAATTAAAACTGCTGTTTTAACTCAACTAAAACGAAAACCTTATAAAAAAATTTCAAACGTGACTAATTTTAATAGAAATAAGAACAAAATTGATAAAATCGCTGGCAAAAAACTGAAAGATTTTTTTTTTCTCGATCAACTCTAAAACTTAGCACATTATTTCAACATTCCATCATTGATAAGTTCTCTGCTTATACTAAATAATATTTCCAGCATGAGAATCTCAGTAAGTACATACGAAGATATAAGATATGAATTATTTGAGGTTATCGTTCAATTATACTTTGTAAAAACTTTTTTTAGGTTATAATTTATTAATTTATTTAATTTTTATTTTAAGACCACGGGCTGTACAAAAAGAGGATAAGAATCATAAAGAAAAGACTCGCCCCTTCTTTTAAAATAATTTATATCTTCCGTATTTATCGTTACTGAGAATCCCATGCACGAAATGTTAAAATTAAGTTACTTAATGCGTACTTTTGATGTTTTGTCAACGTTGCTTTATCGTAATACAGTTTCCCACATCGTGAACACTGCAAGTCACTGACTATTTTAATATTTCCTAAATTTTTTGGTTGCGGTATTTTCCTTCGTTTACGTTTATTTGTATGAGATTCAGTATGCTGTTCTAGAAATTCCATTGAAAGACATTGTCTATTACATATTTTTATATGGCTGAAAAAAAAAATTACGTAAATCCATTTCAAAGAGTTTGTTTTAAGTCTAACTGAGAATTTACTTCAAATATAAATTTGAACTCACGTCTCCATAATTAATTTGTTAATATGTTTTCCACAAGTATCACAAAGTTCGTAATCTTCAGGGTGGTCTTTATAATCATCGTCTTGTTTATGAAAAGCAGCATGTTTATTTATATTTCTCACAGTTGTAAACTCTAAAAAGAAACAAATATTTTTGTTGAGATTTTGTTTCAGCAGTTTAAATTATTTCAATTATATATTTACCTGCTCCACAGAATTCACAAATATATCTACGTCTTCTACGTGGTTCTGTACATTTAACAAACCTATAAAGTAAGATAAAATATTATTTATCTCACCTACAAATAAAACCAGGGTTCTTAAAAGCTATTAGTCAATTTTTCATAATTGACAGAATTAAAATATTTAAGTTTTCTACACGGTTCTGTACTTTTAACAATCCTATCAACCCTACAAGATAAAATATTATTTACCTTACCTATAATCAAAACAAAGGTTCTAAAAGCTGTGTCAAAGAAATCAAATTTTTTACATATTGCATATCTTTAATTAATAGTCAAATTTTTATAATTGACCGAATAAATATATTTACGTTTTCTACACGGTTCAGTAAAATAAACCAATTATAACCCTATAAGTAAGATAAAATACTATTTAACTTATACCTACAATTAAAAGCAGAGTTCTAAAAGCTATGTATGTCAAAGAAATCCGCATTTTTACATTATTTTTAATTAATAGTCAATTTTTCATAATTGACAGAGTGGATATATTTAATTTTTCTACACGGTTCTGTACATTTAACAAACCTATCAACCTACAATTAAAACAAAGGTTCTAAAAGCTGTGTCAAAGAAATCAGAATTTTTACAAATTGCATATTTTTAATTAATAGTTAATTTTTCATAATTGATAGTGAATATATTTAAGTTTTCTACACGGTTCTGTATATTTAACAAACCAACCAATCCTACAATATATTTATGTTTTCTACATGGTTCTGTACGTTTATATAAGCGCCATTAAATAAAAAAAAATAAATAGCATTTATATCTAAAGGGTATAAACTATATACATATATAAATATATAATAAACCTTTGAAGATAGAGGCATTTATTCTAAAATGTACTATATATCGACGATGGAAAGCTGAAACCAATTAAAACTCCAATATTGAGTTACATAACCTTTAAAATTAAAACTGCCGTTTTAACTAAACTGAAAAAAAACCTTATAATAAGCAAAATGGACATTATTTCATTAAATAAAACTGAAAAAAATATCAAACGTGACTAACTTTAATAGAAATAAGAACAAAAATGATAAAATCGCTGGCAAAAAACAGAAAGAATTTTTTTTTTCTCGATCAACTTAGCACATTATTTCAACATTCCATCATTGATAAGTTCTCTACTTATACTGAATAATATTTCCAGCATGAGAATCTCAGTAAGTACATACGAAGATATAAGATATGAATTATTTGAGGTTATCGTTCAATTATACATTGTAAAAACTTTTTTTAGGTTATAATTTATTAATTTTTATTTTAAGACCACGGGCTGTACAAAAAGAGGATAAGAATCATAAAGAAAAAACTCATTCCTTCTTTTAAAATAATTTATTTCTTCCGTATTTATCGTTACCGAGAATCCCATGCACGAAATGTTAAAATTAAGTTACTTAATGCGTACTTTTGATGTTTTGTCAACGTTGCTTTATCGTAATACAGTTTCCCACATCGTGAACACTGCAAGTCACTGACTATTTTAATATTTCCTAAATTTTTTGGTTGCGGTATTTTCCTTCGTTTACGTTTTGTATGAGATTCAGTATGCTGTTCTAGAAATTCCATTGAAAGACATTGTCTATTACATATCTTGCATTCGTACGTTGGTGTTACATTGGTAGTACGTGCAGAGGTATCGGGTTTGGGTAGAATAAATACAGACTGGTGTACCGCTATAATTTAAAAAATATAACCGTAGAAAAATAAATTCAATTATTTTCATTTTAAGGAGGAAAACCACTGTGACGGATTTTTTTTTATATTTTTTTAAAGTATACATATTCATAAATATGTATACACAAAATTGAGTTTAAATTCCGGAAATTGACGGAGTTACAGTCAATTTAGTGAGACGAGGTAGCACTGCCGGTTATGACATAACAAAAACTTTAAACATGTTTATCTCGAAATTACATTTTTCGACCTGGTTGACACGATTCCTCAAAGACTAATGAACCAATTTCATATTTTTTTTTAAAATAATTTTCGTAATTGTAGTAGCTATCGTTGCACGTAGCAGATTTTTGAATTTTTTTTTAAATAATCGCCATTTTGAAAAAAAATAAAATAAAATAAAAATGGCTACGTGCAACGATAGCTACATTCATATAGATATTGATAAAATTTTTATTTATTTTTTTCATATAACCCTTCTCGAAATTTCGAGTGAACCATAGAGAAAAATGGTCGTCACATCGAGGCTCATAACTTTGTAAATATTTAATATTTTTCAATAAAAATTAATATTATATAAGTTGAATATATACTTAACAAAAAGCCCCTTTACCTGATTCAAAAATAATTAGTAATATCTGTGAAAAAAATTCCCAAACATTGACAATTTTTTGACCCGTCACAGTGGCTATCCCCCATAATATTTACCTGGTTTTATTCTATGCTGTCCCGAATGCGATATTAAGTCAGTATTATTTAAAAATGTCTCACTGCATACGTTACATTTAAACTGCGATTTTTTTACGTCAGTTTTTTTAACTGATATTGTTTTATTTTCTTTAATAGTATCTGCAACTGCATTTAATTTTTAACGTACACTGAACTCTCACCGATAAATTTGAACACTTACCTGTAATCGTGTTTGGTACAATGATTGTTTGAATTTTAGTATTACTGCTCACCTTTAATAAATCTTTTATATTTTTTACACTTAACATATTACCGGTTTTGGTCACAATTTTGGGTACTTTAGTTATTTTAGGTAAAACATGTTCGTTGTTTATCGGTGCGACTTGTTTTATATTTTTTACACATAATAATTTAGCGGTATTGGTCACAATTTTGGGTACTTTAGTTATTTTAGGTAAAACATGTTTGTTGTTTATCGGTGCGACTTGTTTTATATTTTTTACACATAATAATTTAGCGGTATTGGTCACAATTTTGGGTACTTTGGTTATTTTAGGTAAAACATGTTCGTTGTGTATCGGTGTGACTTGTGTTTCATTCTTTTCTTCATCGTTAATAGCTAATGGATCTTGTCGTGATTTTTTTAATAATTCATTTAAAAACATATCATTTTTTTCACACATAACTTTAAAAGAATAAAGCATTCTAATTTTGTTTATACAATCTACACAAATCATATCAGGTAAACCATCATCTTTATGAATCTAAAAGATATAAATTATATGAAAAAAAATTAAGGTAAGTATAATAATATTATAATTACATTTAAATCGGTGAACGCTTTCATTTTTTGAACGATATCTGTATCGCATATTGAATTCAAGTTTGGTTTTTCTAATAAACAAATTCGGCATATTTTATAAAAGTCATCTGTTGTGATCGAGTTTGTTAATTTTGTGTCTACAATTTCCAAAAAACGAAACGTTTTATCGGTTTTATCCATTATTCATGTTATTGTATTTTTAGGTTATGTAGTTATTTGTTGGTTAAAAATGTTACGAAATTTATTTTAATTTAACTAAAAACATGTATACGCGATAGTTGATACCTATATATTTATTATTTTGTGAAACACACGATATGAACAATTCAAATTTACTATGCTTTGTCAAATTAGATAATTAATAACAATTTGACATATTGTTTCGATCCGACGGATTCGGTAGTGTGGGATGAGGGGAAGGTTAGAGGGGTACGTGATTCCCGAAGCATATTTCTTCCCCTACTCACGAATCCGTCGGATCTGGACTGCATTTGTGGGAATCATGTAGCATATAATAAGGGGGGTGAACTCAGTGGCGTAACTACCGCCGGTCTGGCTGGTTAGATTATCCGGGGCCCCGAGCATCTAGGGGGCCCCCAAAAGTGGTGAAATATATTTTTTTTAATTGTGTTTTTTTTTAAGAATCGAAACGATCAATAAAGTTTTTGGTGAAAAAGCTGATTTTTCAGTTATTTTATTTTAAAATTCTAAAATTAAATATCAAAATCTCAAAAACATGAAAATTTGGCGTGTTATTGACTGTTTTTCATTTTAGTATTGAATTTTTTTTTAAATAAATCAATTTTTATCGAACGTTTCCGTATCCATACCTCAAATATTTACATCCCTTCACAATTCTAAGCAATAATTATTATTGTGTGTGTGGGGGGGGGGGGAAATAATGTAAAAAGGGCCCCCTTCTGAAAAATTGTCTGGGGCCCCCATTTCTATAGTTACGCCACTGGGTGAACTATGTATCTCTGTAATACAATTTGAATTTGTTAACAATTAAGTCAAAATATGACCCTGGAAGTGGGTGGTCTCTCGTGCGCAGTAGTTAAAAAAGTCCCGATTTTTGGAAAGAAGTTTTGATTTTTGTTAATTTTATAATGTTAAACTTTAATAACAACAAATGATTGTTGAGAACTGCTTATCAAAGTTCGCATTGTTGATCAGTTGTTAGAATTCAACCAAGGTTAGTAAATACACAGGTTGCCTCATGAGCTTTTGACCAATCAGTTTGGGTACCCCAAATGACGTCATCCGAGGCTACACATGTTATGATTGGACACAACATTCCCTCTCTCCTCATTTTGGCACCCTAGATGATGTATTTCCCTCTCTCGAGCCGAGCCATGAGGCTACCTTATACTTTACATACCTTGGTTTTTTATTTGTCAAATTCTTTTCATTTTCTGAGTTATGGCTGGTTTTTTGGACTGATCCGGACCTATTTATTTATCTATGTATAAAAATAAAATAAAATAAAACATTTTTGTACAAAATATAATTTATTAATTTATTCTACAGTACTGCATGTATTATTTGATATATTTATTTTTGTTATAAGTTTTTTTCTAGGCATTTTAGTCGCTCTCAAATAAGGATTATCAATTTCTGGATTTCCCGAATTTTCAGACGTTTTTCTTTGTTGATACGAATTCGTTTCATTCGTTTCTTCAGTCTCGGTTTCGTTTTCACCTTCAGTAGGATTCGCCTCTGCCTGACCGGGATCAGGTTTGAACCGTTTACTTTTCGAATTATC
Source organism: Sialis lutaria (assembly GCA_949319165.1). Classification (NCBI taxonomy): domain Eukaryota; kingdom Metazoa; phylum Arthropoda; class Insecta; order Megaloptera; family Sialidae; genus Sialis; species Sialis lutaria. The sequence continues at coordinate 36,808,825 of OX439233.1, forward strand.
ATTTTCTATTTGTTGATTCGCCGGATCTTCTCGTGGATCGTATTCTAAATCTTCTGGATCGAATATTTGATCTTGCGGTAATAAAGCGCTCAAATATGGAGGATATAACTTTTTACACGCAATCACTGAAACAATATAAATGTTATTAAACGTTTTAATTATTTAATACTTAAATTACTACCCAACAAAAGTGAATCAGAACAAAAAGTAAACATAATTTTTGTTCTATTTAAATTTAAAAGTTAATTATTGAAAACAAAAAACTGCTGGCCAAGCACAGTATCTTCCCCCTCTCTTCCCTTTGACACTTTATCATAGTTCGCGCGAATTGTCACGAATAATATGTTATTATATGTATATTTCACGTTATTTCCTAAACCAAAAGACCAAATTGGATTCTGTAAAAGGCAAATTATATCTACATTAAGTACTTATGACGATGAAATCATTTATTTTGATAAAGATTAAAGTTTTGCAGGTCATAAGTCCATGTAAACAGAACCCATGTTTTCTTTGTAACATAAAAGCAGTCATTGTGGCTTAAATATAAAAGTTAGACATATGGTGTCGCAGACTTTATTGTAGGACTTTTGATTCTACACAATTCTTTAATACATTATTTTGTTCTATATTCAACGGTTTAGGCAGCGTATTGCAAAACAGCGCACCGAGGGTAACATTTTTTTCGACTTGATTTACTATTATCATCACTGCTTAGTTGTTATGTTACCTAACGTAACAAAATATAGCCTATGACCTGGCCAGAGAATGTACCTATGAATTAAAAAAAAACACACGTAAATCGGATAAGTGGTTCTCAAGTGATAAGCGCATTAACGGACAGAGAGACATTGAGCTTTATATATATATTAAGGATAATACATACAAGGATAAATATTTGAATCATCCGTTTGAAATAAATTATCTATAGGCCCCGTTCTCGCTAAAAATTTCGTTAATGCTTTTTCCATATCCCGTTTTTGCGTTGCAGCTTTTTCTCGTATTGCTTCATATTCAGTAACAGGTTGTTTATGCGTCTACAAAATATAATACAATTAAAACTATAACGTAACGAAGTTATCGATAAAGTTTAACATACCGGAGTTCTTATATAAGCGTGCGGATGGGGAAAAGAAGGCAAATGAGCAGGCACGTAACTAGGATGTGGTTGTTTAGTTCCTGCTTGTAACATGTTTAATTGTTTTTGAGGCTGCCATGCTTGCGGTGTTGGTAAAATCGTCCGGTTTGGTCGACGAGCAAATTCTTCAAGTCCAGTTAAATCGATTTCTGATAAAAAAATATATTTTATAGGTTATCGAATTATAATAAATCAAATAAGAATTAGACTTACCCATTCTACGTAAGGCTAAAATAACATCACCGATTATTGGTTCTGTACGGGATGCTAATTCGCAATAATTTCTCGCGCTTATGCCTACTTCTGTTATAACTGAAATAATATTTTATTTAATTAAATGATCCATTTAATAAATAAACACTTTAAAAAATACATACAACATTGGAACATTTCTGTGAGAGTCTCTAATGCCATTTTATCACAACAATCAAAACCTGCTTCCACTAATATTGCACTAACTGCAGTTGTAAGTATTTTTCGCTGTACACAAATAATAGGCGGATCCATTTTAATTTCTTTAAATATTCACTTATATTTGAATTAATATTCCGATAAACAATAAACTAGGTTATCTTATAGATGTCATATTTTGTATACTATAATGAACATAGGCGTAAGTGCATAAGTACATAGTACACTTAGCACTCTGCTATATGACCATCCACTACACGACTGCTCCGTTACACAATGTGCCAACAGTTCTAACCAACTTCCTTCCCCCATCCCCATCATAATACCACCATGTCTGCTATATTTCTGTGCGTTTTAATTCACCAATTAACGGTGGAGGGTGCCCCTTTAGCCGACGTGTAGTGGAATTTTGGAATTACCAATGCCGTCGTATAGCAGAATGCTGTGTAATTTATTTCGATTGTTTACCACCATGTTGACTTTTGTCGCTATATTCGTTCTTATAAACATGTCAATTGTCAACCAGTGTCAATTTGTTATGACAGTTTATAAAGGGTTTACTTTACAAATTAACAGAATAATAAATATATTAGTTGTTAATTAAATCGTTGATTCACCTTGATTAAAATTATTATTTCATTTTGTTTTATGAATGCTACACCCAACATTATTCTGTTACAAGTTTACAACCCTGTTTTTTTTTTATTTTTAGCAAAAATATTAAAGATTTGAGAATTTTTACCAATATTATTTTTAATTTAAAAGCAATTTAATATTTGTTTAGAATTATTTTCTTGTTTGGGTTTGAGATAAAACTATAAAATGGATTATTACATAAATGATTGATAAATAAGTCTAAATTTGTCTGATATGCAATAAATATATTAATATTAATTAATTCAAAACCAATCTATTTTAGTTAATAACTTGCTTGAAAATTGATTTTAGTTTCGTTATGAACTTCTGCGTGACACAACTACTTATACTGCTTTCATTTTTAACAATTGTAAATACAGATATATTTAATTTAGAAAATAGTATTATTTTTATAGTGTAAAATTACAAAATGTATCCGAATACTAGAATAATAAATAGAACTAATTCTCAAGTAACGAATGAAAAAGAAAATACAGTCCGAAGACTCCCCATTAATACTGAAAAATACAAACTGCAAAGTACAGGCGCTATAAGGAAAAAGAAGTCTACCGGTGTTCAAACTGATATTATTTCAACTTCAACGGTTGTTGATCAGCCAAAGGAAGTAATAGAACTCATCGAAGATATAGAACTATCAGACGATGAACATTGTTTAAAATTCAGTAACGGAATGGTTATGAACATCAAAGTTCAAGCAGAAAAGGAAGATATGAATGATTCGAGAAGATCTTTCACATTTTACGCAGAATGTCCAATTTGTATTCATCCGATTGGAAATCAACCGATAAGTAGTACGATTTGCGGACACGTTTTTTGCACTGGGTGTATCATAAGCTCTTTTAAGGCTTCCTGTGCATGTCCTATTTGTAAGAAATTTTTAATGGCTAGAGATATTCATCCACTTTTTTTGCCAGTCGAAAGTGTTGGTTTAAAATGATTGATTTTAATTTAATTAATATTATTATTGTTGCTATTATTATCTTGACTTGTGAATTTTTATTGTAATAAATATGTCTTTAATGAATTTTTTTTATTATTAATATTATAACATACCTACCTATTCCTTTTTAAATTCAGTTTTTCGATATGTGGTGCCATCTACAGTATATGGTTTGTATCTTAGATGGATTAGATTCTTAACAAAATAAAATCTTTTTTTTTAGTTGACAAAATTTAACATTTTACAAAAAATATTTCAGTTGTACGTAATTTTTATATTATTTTATTATTTCTTTTGAATTACCACTTATTTACGACACTGTTAAATGTATAAAAAAAAAATACAAATTCGTTAAAAATTAGGTTAGAAAATATTGAATATTAAAAGTTAAATAGATTAAATATGTTTTAATGAATTTGTATATTATTAATTTATTAATATCACAAACATACCTTATTCCTTTTAAATTAAGTTATCCGACATGTGGCGCCATCTACAGTATATGGTTTGTATCTTAGATGAATTAGATTCTTAACAAAATACATTTTTTTTTTAGTTGTACGTAATTTTCATATTATTTTATTATTTCTATTGAATTACCACTTATTTACGACACTGTTATACGTTTTATATATAAAAAAATTAAATAGATTAGATATTTTTTGTGAATTTTTTATATTATTATCACACCATATTCCATTTAAAATAAGTTTTTCGACATGTGGCGCCATCTACTGTGTATGGTTTGTATCTTAGATGGATTAGATTCTTAACAAAATAAAATCTTTTTTTTTAACTGTCAAAATTTAACGTTTTACAAAAAAATACGTAATTTTTAAGTTATTTCTTTTGAATTATCACTTATTTATGATTTACGACACTGTTATAGTTTTATGTTTTATATATATCAAACAAAACCAAAATTCCGTTAAAAACTATTAGGTTAGAAAATATTGAATATTAATAATTAAAGACTTTTGTAAAATTTACTTATTTTGATTGCAAAAGTTAAGATCTAAATGTTTTCATATAATAAAATTATATAATTTTTTTAAGGAATTAATTACGATACTCGTTTGATTCATTTGAGGCATCTTTTGTAAACCGGTTTTGGTAGGTATTTTTTACAATGAACCCAATGTATCTAAATGTGTATTTCTTATTCTGTTCTTCTATTCGTACATACAAATGAAATATTTGTATGTTCCATGAACTAATTACAAAATATTAACCATGCAAAATGTTATTAATTGCTGATGTAAAATTATTTAATTATTCTAATTAATAAATTTATAATAATAAATTATAATTTACCTACAAAGTGTCGGAATAATCATAAGGGCGTATATTACTGATTAAAACAAAAAAAATATGAATGATTTTCAGCCTAGACAAGTTTTCAAATTATTAATTACGATTGTTAGTAATTACATTAATTCTTAATTAACTTTTGCAGGTTTGTAACACTGAAATAGTTGGTTTGTGGATCCATATTGATCGGACTTTTTTGTTCACTACATAATAAGAATTCAATTTCAATAATAAAAACATATTATCATACATACCTGTTGATATTTATAGGTAACATAAAGGTATGATATAATAATACAGACAGTACACAAAATGTGGCAATACATTTTTAACAATAGATTAAAACCAGTATTGAACCTCTAAGAGGGGGGGGGGGGGTCGATGTTCCGATACTTGGTTACTTGAATTTATAGTATTTTCGAAAAAAAAATTCACTTATATTGATTTAATTATTTTGGCAAATAACATAGTATTGAAACGTCGCCGCGTCGACCTTGAGAATTCAAACTATGTAAATGAATGAGCCTGGCACTTTAACCAGACTCTGAGCTAAAATGTCGAGAATAACCAGGACTGACAACTGAAAACTTGTAAGTGAATGAGCCTGGCACTCAAGTTAGACTCTGAGCTAAAATATCAAGAATAAACAGGACTGACAACTGAAAAACGTGCAAGTGAATGAGCCTGGCACTCAAGCCAGACTCTGAGCTAACATATCAATATTAAACAGGACTGACAACTGAAAATGTGTAAATGAATGAGTCTGGCACTCAAGCTAGACTATGCTATAATATTAAGAATAAACAGGACTGACAACTGAAAAAGTATAAATGAATGGGCCTGGCACTCAAGCTAGACTATGCTAAAATATTAAAAATAAACAGGACTGACAACTGAAAACGTGTACGTGAATGAGCCTGGCACTAAATCCAGACTGTGAGCCAAAACGTCAAGAATAAACATGACTGACAGCTGAAAACGTGCAAGTGAATGAGCCTGGCACCAAACCCAGACTCTGAACTAAAACGTTAAGAATAAACAGAACTGACAACTGAAAACGTGTACGTGAATGAGCCTGGCACTAAATCCAGACTGTGAGCCAAAACGTCAAGAATAAACATGACTGACAGCTGAAAACGTGCAAGTGAATGAGCCTGGCACCAAACCCAGACTCTGAACTAAAACGTTAAGAATAAACAGAACTGACAACTGAAAACGTGTACGTGAATGAGCCTGGCACTAAATCCAGACTGTGAGCCAAAACGTCAAGAATAAACATGACTGACAGCTGAAAACGTGCAAGTGAATGAGCCTGGCACCAAACCCAGACTCTGAACTAAAACGTTAAGAATAAACAGAACTGACAACTGAAAATGTACAAATGAATGAGCCTGGCACTTAAGCCAGACTCTATGCTAAAATATCAAGAATAAACAGGACTGACAGCTAAAAATGTGTAAGTGAATGAACCTGACACTCAAACTAGACTCTGAGCTAAAATATCAAGAACAAACAGGACTGACAACTGAAAAATAAACGAAAAAAAAAACGCTGCATGTAATTCATAATTTATTGTAATATTTTAATTATTATTATTATACATACTTTTTACATAGATGCAAAAATAAAATAAAAACCACAATTTGCTGGTAGTATTAATAATAAACAAACTTACTGACAATTGTACAATAAATTTAAAAATACATCCGTAATGTCATAAATAAGTCTTTTAGAAATTATTAACAACAAAATTATTGTTACTATATATTATAATCACCCTTTCAGGATTTTCGACTTGTTCATTCCTTTATTAGGAATCAAAATTCCTAAAATTAGGCAATATACGGCTTATTATAACTTATATATAATAATAATATATATATAATGTGTTCCTAACTACATTAAGGGTATATATGAATATATTGGGCAGCTTTATATATTTTTATATATATATATTTATATATCAAATATCTGTTATTTATAGTTTCTTTACTCACTTGCACCTTCTTTGTTAATTTATTAATATCTTAGATTAGGAAAAACTACGGATACATAATAACCAATGCTATAGTTCATATATGAAACTGTTACCAAAACTCGAAGGCGGCCATTTTGAATTATACGTCACTTTCGTATTTTCCATGCATATATTATCCCAGATGTAAATCAATTATCACTGAAATACTTTTAAAGATAATATAAAACATTTATTATTAATTAATTTTGTAATTTAAAACAATTGATATTTATTTTAAAATCCCAATGATACGCCTATGATTCGTGGAGCGATATGGTAACAATGTGTTATTACTCCTATATCTTTCCTTGTCTAAGATATTGAAAAAAATATGTATATCGCTCTGTTTAGCGAAAAAAACAACGCACTCTATTTCTTTTATAAATAGGTACTTTTCACAGTGCAAGCAACTAAAGAAAACAAAATATACCATATTATAATTACTTTATCAGTAAATGTATATTATATACAATAGTAATTTTAAATAGGCATATTTATTTACTAATGTATTTTATTGTATAGTGAAAATATAGCACATTTATTGTGCATGGCATCTGTTAATGCTGTCATTCCAATGTCATGTCACTGAAAATGTACTTAAAACACAATTTAATATATATTTATGTAAATTTTACATTTTATATTATATTTGAAAAAATAATCTTTGTAAAATATACATAAATTTACAAAAATGAGGTAACAGGTTTAATATTTTTTTTGTAAGCAAACACAATTTAACACGAAAAAATATTTACAAATAAAATAAATTAACTAAAATACAACTCCAAAAATTCGATTCAGACATAAAACATAAGTCACACAATTATTATAAGATAGGTCCGATAAAAATATCACAAAATGTCATGTATACAATTTCTAAAGATTTCAACAATTACTAATAAGATAAAATTACCTTGGGCCTCATGAGGGACCCAGTTTCACCAACGTATAAAATAAAATAAGTTAATTGTTGAAACCAATTCAAATCCGTACGAGATTCTAACGGCCAATCAGATTACATAACCTCATTTATCTGTCAAAAACACGTCAGCGTGGTGCAGCGGTGGCGCACTCCAGCGTTAAGTGAAAGTACTAATTCACCGCATCTCTCATCGATTAAAACACACTCCTCCAGCCTTCTGGATATCTAATGTTTACAAACATTAAAGAAACACCACAGAGTTTGTAAACAGCTTTAGGGAATTCAATGCCGTCAAGTTTTGACGGGCTACGTATTCCTCAGACTTGTAATATAATAACAAATAGACTGTTTCACCCCTTGATTAATTTGATCGGGATGGAATGAGAAAAAATCCTTTTAATTATGCACCGATGTGTTCTGTCGTTATTAGTTCAAAGACAATCGATTGATGTCATACAATTGTAATTAAAGCTACTTCTACAAAAGCGTATATATGCCCATTCAGTGGCGTAGGAAGATATTTATATATTATTATACATTTATTTCTATTACGACTTAATTTTAATTTTGTTTCGGTTTGACTTAACGGAGAAGTGTGTTTTTATTCAAAATGGCGTCTGTTTTTTGATTGTTATTTGAATTTTGCAACGGTAAGTATTTAAAGGATCAATAATTTTTTTTATTTAAATTACATAAAAATCTAATAACACTGAAATGGAATATTTTGACATGTACGTATCTTTTATAATTTTTTTACTATTTTAAAGACATTTTGAAATGTTTAATTTCATAGAAAACCTACACAGAACTATTTTCATAGATTATGTACATAATTATACTGTTGTTAAAGTGGTACCAACATATGAAAAAAATAACATGGTACAGATGGGAGCAAATTGTTCCATAGATTAAAACCTTTTTGAACTAATAGTTTAATAACATTTATTATTTCCATTGTTGTCATTGGCGATATGTTACCTAACCTCACATAAACGTTCTATATCAAAGCATATATATTACAATAACCATTTCAAGTCCGATTCATATGAAGTTAGGTCACTACATATATACATATACCGATTGAATTAACATATTATACAGATGTATGTACTATTTTGTTTTTATTTGTTATAAATCTACATTTCTTTTTTTAAATAAAGGAACATCTTTTATATATATTTTTAAGTACACAGTGCAATGAAGTGTGGTATTTTTTTTTTGAATCAATATGTTTTTTTATTTATTTATTAAAATTTTTGTGCGTAAATTTACTCGTGAAAAAAAATAAAACCATGATATTTTGGCAGCTCTTTGTATTTGATTATTTATTAAAAAAAAACATTTTGATTCAATATAAAATATTATATATATATAACATATCATTATGTTGTCTTATATAATTCGCAGTAACAATAACGTCTTATATAATATATTTTGTAGGTTAAAAAATATCCATCTATGTAAAATATCTATTATAAATATTTTTTTACGAAAAACGTAATTTTTTTTTGTTATTTTACATATAAATATTATAACGGTTACCAACTCTATTTATTTTTTAATATATTATATATTTTAGTGTGCACTGAGCCCATAGTATATTTGACATTTAATATATAAAAATCACCAATTTTATTATGTAATAAGCACTTGGCATATAATTTCAGACTTGAGTGTTTAAAAAAATTGTTTTTACACCTTTTGGAATGGACAAAATATAATTAAATACATTTTTCCATAATAAATTTAGCATATTCGCTACATACAGTGCCTTCCAAAAATTCGGGGCCACCTAAATAACTTTTGAACGGTTTGAAATATAGAATTGAAATTTATAAAGATACAATGGGATCACCGGGATCTATTATTTAACCACAAAAGCACCCACCAGCATATCACCGGGCGGCGGGGGGAGAGGGGAGCAAAGAAATCTTAAATGGCACATGGGGTTGAGTGAGGGCTCATTCGAAAGGGCTTACCGAGACAAAAACAATGCAGGATCGCAGAGATCTCTACGATTTTTTTCGAAAAGTTATGATGATTTTAACCTAATCTCAATAAAAATGTTAAAATGATCACAACTATCCGAAAAAAAATCGTAGAGACCTCTGGGATCCCGTGTTGTTTTTGTATTGGTAACCCCTTTCGAACGAGCCCCCACTCAACTCTATGTGCAATTTAAGATTTATTTGCCCCCCCCTCTTCCCGCTACCCGGGGATATGCCGGTATGTGTTTTTATGTTTAAATAATAGGTCTGATGATCCCATGGTATCTGTATAAATTTCAATCCTATATTTCAAACCATTAAAAAGTTATTTAAGTGGCCCCGAACTTTTGGAACACACTGTATATTATTATATACCATCCACATTTATCCAATTGTAAAGTTTCGAGCATATATCATATCAATTACATTTATATTTCTAATAATAAACGGGGGACAGCGAAAATAAATTAATTTTGAACGTTCTGTTGTATGCGAATAAAGAATTAATACCTACTTTTAACACTACGCGGCGCTGAGGCGCACTCGGCGTCCCTCGAGAATATGAAATTGTTTGTGCAGCTTTAATTCAGAAGGTATTATTAATATAGCAAAAGATAACAAAATATGACATTTTCGCATAGCGTACCCGAGTTAAAATTCAGAACGGACGTGTTTTGGACTTTTAATAAAAACAAAACACAATTCGAATGTTATTGTTGCGATTGTGAACGAATTCGTTTTCAAACTTTAAATGTAATTGTTGTAGAAATAAGTCAACCAATCAAAAACGTTGGTTTTTTTTATTTTTGATTGTTGTGATAATTATATATAACATAAAAAAACGTTACAAAATTTAAATTCGAGAGAGCAACAAAGGGTGTTTTTAAATATAAATTAAATATATTCTTAATTTTAAGCCAGTCTTTTCTAAAACTACAATAAGGAATGTATCCAGTTACTAAATTAAGACAAAAAAAGCATATAAATACAAAAATATATATAAAAAAAAAACATATATATTTTACGTGTTAAATTGTATGACAAAATTGGCAAGGTATATTTGAAAAAGCGAGTATTTTCAAAATAAATATATAATATCAGTGACTTCTAAAAAAATATGCTGCACATTTTTTTAATATTTACAAAATCCTAAATATAAAATATATATACACAGAAATAATCGTCAAAATATCATAATATATACATGCTATATAAAATAAGGTTAAGCAGCGGCCATTTTAAATTTTCGGCACAACGAAATGGCGAGCAAATTAAAAACGAAACAAAATGGCGGGTCATGCTAAATACATTAAAAAATACTGTGTCCCTAGTCAAGAAACATTTAAAAAAAATATCTAATACTGATCACAAAAAAACGTGCCCTTCACAAATACATTTATTATTTCTTTTGATATTTTTTATTTACATACATTATGGTTAGTCGTTATCTATTTGAAAATATTTACGCATTTATGAAAAGCACTACTATTATGGTAAAGTGATAAAAACTATTAAATAATTAAATATTTGTAAAACATTTTTTTGCACTGTACCAAAATAACAATACATCATTTTTTTTTTACTTTACAGTTTTGTATATTTACATATATAATTGACTGTATAGCTTAAATTAAATTGGTACCTGACACAAAAAAATTATTAAAATAATTAATTACTTAATAAATCGGAATGTGGTACTGTATTATTATTTTACACGTCATCAAAAAAAAATTCAGTTTTCATCTAAACAATAATACGCATTGATCTAATTGTAAGTATTTCGAACGTAAATGTACAGAATACAATCACATAGACATCTATGTTGAATACAGAACTGTTTCACACCTGCACAGATGGGAAACAAATGAACGAACCCCACGAAAGACGTTAATTCAAACATTATATAATTATTTACAGTTTATCATATTTGAGAGTAATTCAACCCAGCCACTGTCACTATCATTCGAACATATATAGTCTGGAAACACATAATCTTCAGGGTAGGGGGGTATGTAACGACTGGTCTCCACATCAACAAATACAAAACAATAATTATATAGCAGACAGTCATTACGAATTATTAAACACATTCTTATTTTTGTGTTCTCTGTTTTTCGAGTTGGTACGCTTCGACCGTTCTAGCTGTTGCTTCACGACATTCTCATTACCTAGATTCCTGAACCTCACGAACCCGTTCTCGTCAACTAGCATCGAGTCCGAGAGCTCGTCGTTCATCGGCATCTTCTGCCCGTACGTGTGCACCTTCTGCGCACTGTTCAGCGTCTGCACGCCGTTTCTATGATAGCCGTGACCGCTACCACCGTGCTTTCCCCGCTCGCTGAAATCGTTCAGAGTCCCTGATTTCCTCATTGAGCGACGCTCGAACGTACCGGCACTGTTACCCGAACTCGAGCTGTTCGAACGTTTCTCTGAACGCATCACGTGCTTCGATCCGTAGTTAGAGTTCGTTCTAGAGCTAGGCCGTTCGAAATTCGGCCTCTCGTAGCTCTGAAAGTTGTACTCTTGATCCACCGGTTCGTTATAAAGACCCTGTTCGTTAAATTGACCAATCTTTGTACCCATCACGCTGTTAGAGCGTGAGCTGCCGCTGCACGTATCGAGATTATCCGGTGCATACTTTTCATGCGCTCTTTTACTCCGCCTGAAAGTATGTTCCACCTCGAAATCAGGATTCTCGTAATGATCATCAGAATTATTTTGGTCTTCCATGTATCTGTTATCGAAGCAATTCAAAGCTTGGTTAGAATCAGCTCTTCCTGAATTTGTAAAGTGTCCACCGCGTTCGAAATTCCGCACGTTCGAACTTCTCTCGTAGTTGTTCCTCTCGAACTGCTGTGGTGTCATACGTCCAGCGGTGTTTGAATTTCGTTCATAGTTTGACCGTTCGAAATTATTCACTCGTTCGAAGTTACTCGCACTGCCGCGTTCGTAATTTGTACGATCGAAATTGTTTTGACTCGGTAGCGAGTGCTGATGTGCGTGATCGAAATGGTTGATTCCACGTTCAAAATTAGTGTTCGAATTGCGTTCGAAATTCGAGCTGGTCCTTTCGAAACTAGACCTATCCGAATTGGTTGGTGCTCCGAGATTAGGTCTTCCGATAACCTCACTGGGTATACCGTCCATATTATTCAAAGGGAAATTATCATCGTATATGCTCTTTCCACTTCTCAACGTGAAATTATGCACGTTTTGGTTTGTTTGGCAAATTGCAGGATATATCTCATTATCGACTGTAGAATTTGAATTAGCGCACGGGAAAAGTACAAATCTTGTATTGTTATCAATTGTCTTTTCCCTTATCGACAGTTTCAAACTAACAACCCAACTCAATAGTGCAATCACGCTTATTTCAATTAACCTGATAGAGAATTGGAAACCCCATGCAAGCCATTTGTACGGTGGACTATGAGAGAAATTCTCGTGAGAAGCAATACCAAAAATTCCATAGATCAAAAGACCGGACAGTACGAGAAAAACTAAAGCAATCGCTATTGTAATATGAGTGGCGTAGCTCAAATTTTGGATACTGAGTTCTGAAAAATTCTGTGATTTCTTCGCCAATACCTTCTTGATTATTTTGTATAAGTATAGATAAACGAAGCCTAAGAACAGGCAAAGCAATATGTAAATGAATTGGCAAACTAAACTAAGCACGTGGTTGTTTTTACCCATTACGTCAAAGCTTTCTAGAAGATGAAGAGTTATACAGAGTAAAATATGAACAAAAGAAAAGATGATAACGAAAACAGGCCTGACCTTAAAATGTGTTTTATTAATAGTCCTTTTCAGGAAGTAACAAACGACAGTAGCAAAAGCGATCGCCAGGAAACTTAATGGCAGGTTGAGGAATATATCAGAAATGAACTTATGGAAAGATAAATTGATATTATAGGGATCGTAGATTAAATAAAATATCCTCGATACGCAAATAGTTGTTAGAAGAAGATGCACAATAATGAAATAACTCTGGCTAAAGAGATGCGTCAGTTTATCATACCGGATTATTTTATATATCGAGTATACAGCTAAAAGCGTGTAGAGGATAGCTGTCAAATAAACATGCAAGTTCCAAAACACATTCCATGTGTAAAAATCATCCCTAGTTGTCGAATTCAGAAACGTACTTTTGGTTGAATAGATTTGAAAATTATTCCTATCTCGATTCACATTCGGTAAATTCTGAATATCGTGCTCTATGTTCAACGTGGTCTCATCTGGGTTTTTATTCGGTTGAGTTGTACTCTGCGCGTGAGCTATAGCTCCAGGTTTCTCTTCGACAATATGCGGAGACAAATCATCATCGTCATCTAGTTCATCGAGGTCATCAGGATCGTCTACGTATTTAGGAACAGATGAACTCTCATGCAGCCTCTTAGTTGTATGCGGTTGTTGATGTCCTAACTGAAACTCTTCATTATCTTCCGGCGGTCTCTTCGTCGACGGAAACGGCAACGGTAAATTAGGTTTCGCTGTCACCGTCCTCAACAGAACATCCGGAATTTCATCCTTCTTCCCATTCGAACCCGACAGTATCCTCCTTATGCTAGGAAAAATCCCACGCGAATCATATTCAAACTGCGACTCGTTGATCGGCGTATGCGGCGAAAACTCGCCGAGCCTATCCAGGTTAACGTTCTGACTAGGTGTGTTGAGTACTTTCTTTTTCCCATCCGAACTTCCGGTGAATATCTTCCTGTTTTCCGGATCGGAGTTGGTCTGCGCACCGATACTTTTCTGCACAGCGCTCGTGTTAACGTTACCTGTTGCGCTCTGAGGTAAGTCGGGCCTGAACGGTATCCGGTCTTGTTTAGGCATGATACTAGGCGGTGGTAAAGGCCTTTTGTTCTGATAGTTATTCCCGGCCGAGTTAGTTCCCTTCAGAGTAGGCGTGTCGGCAAACTGGTTTTTGAATTCAGGTGGTAACGGTGGCGTGAAATACGATCTAGAAGGCGGGGAGTAGCTCGGCAACTCCCCGCGGTGCATCGGCTGAGTAGGATTTATATTCCTCAACAGATTATAGCTGCTCTGAGTGGATGCAATCTTACCAGAATCTGTTTCCAATAGACTACTCGGTCTCCTAGTTTCCGGGTATGTTCTGATACTTCCAGGTATATCTCTCCCGACTCCTTCGGGTAATTTAGGATAATCATCACGCCCGTACACTTTAAGATTGTGACGTGAACGATCGTTCGAGTACCTGTTAGGGTTAGAGTAATGTTTATTAGTGTTCCCTTTCAGTATCTCAGCATTAGGTGCTGATGTCGGTAGTGCATGGTCTTTCTCCAAATCCATCTCATAAGAAATGCCATGGTGATGGTTTTTATGGTGGTGTCTACGTTCTTTAACCGTGTCCAAATCAATAGGTAGTTCTTCTTCTTGTGGAGGTCCAATATCTTCACCGAATCTATGTCGATTTGGGTTCGTATCGACGTCGACTCTCAAGAACTCTTCGTTGCCGTCCCTGTATCGGTACGTTGTCAGCAATGGAGTCGCCAACGTGGACAACTGTGGTACAGACAGGTTTTCTGGGATCGATCGTTTGGTTGTAGATGAACCGTACGCGACTTTATTAAATACAGCCGCTATCGATCGTTCAAAATCATCTGCAGCCGCGACATCCGTGCAAATATTAATTAAGTAGGTGAAAAAGAGGATCTTTAGGAAACTAGGTACACTTGCTTTTGTTCTATTAGCTCTCGATTTATCACATTTGTGTTTCTGCAACCTCCTCCGGTCGCTTCTTAATTTGTTACTTTGTGTATTACTCGTACTATCTAAAGATAAAAAATTATTATGTATATCGGTTGTGTAAAATAAATTAGTGTTTTTATTAATTAATAAGGACGAATTTGACGGGTTAGAATGGACGAAGTCAGTCGAGAATTTTGAACATGTGTTGTTTTCAAGTACATTAACTGGCGAAGACGACGAATTTTTCAAATCGCTATCAAACGGTCTGCTCTTATCGCGTGTGGTGTAAGATCGCGCCGAGTTTTTACCATTTCGTCGCCCTTTATTGAAGCAAATAGCTGGTAAACTCGACACGCATAACTCCCGAGCTAATCGTCTCACACCCAAGTCTGAATACCTTCCCGATTCCCGTCTCCTATCCCTTTTCCTCACCACCACATGTTTGTTAATTGACACCTTATAAATAGGCCTCCGTTGTACCTTTAACCTCATATTTCTATGACAACATGGCTGCTTTCTTCTCAACATATAACACATTTTTACAATTAAGGTATAGTATATATATCAAATCACATATTTACGTAAATTATGTTAAAATTATAAAAAAATCATCTACTTAAAAATTAAACTTAAATTTAATAATAATAATAATAGTAATAATAATAAACGATAGTTGCCAAATTCGATGAAGCTGTAAATTCCTCTGCGATGAGCTGCTCTCCTAGTAGATCCAATACATTTTAGTTATACCAAGTGATGAATAATTTTTCACAATCCAATTTCTTTGCATGGATTTACACGATCCAGGATAACATAATGATGAAAAGTCTACTTGGAAAACTGTTTAAAAATCAGATTTTCTACATCATTATCGTGTTATTGTTATCTTTAGGTTAGAAAAAATGAAATCCTCCTCTTGATATTGGGGATGCTGTGACGACGACGACGACGACGGTACACACAGACAGACAGACAGACAGACTGACTGAGACGCCGCTACGTGTCGCGTGTGCCCTGTAACAAAGACAAACGAAACACAAGTTAATACAATGCAAATAAAAAACGTATTTGTATTCAGCGTGGGTATAAGATGGCAGCATGATTGCACGACGTCGTTTTTGTAATGTGACCCCCCCCCCCTCTCCCAGTTCTTAACTCGTGTTTTATTTTGTGGTGCGAGTTTTATTGTTAACTGCATTTATTTTTTTTAAAGGCCTGTGATTTTTTTACATCCGGATCCCCCCCCCCCCCCACTAGATTGATATCTATTTTCTATGATTGGTTTTATTTTACTGCCCTTTTTTATACCTGTCAGGGCATTACATTTAATTTAAATCAACAAATAATAGAGGTAATAAAAATACATTTTTTAAAGGCCTGTGATTTTTAACATTAACATCCGGATCGCCCACCCACCCCTCCCACTAGATTGATTTCTATTTTCTATGATTGGTTTTATTTTACTACCCTTTTATATACCTGTCAGGGCATTACATTTAATTTAAAACAAAATAAAACATAGAGGTAATAAAAATACATTTTTTTTAAAGGCCTGCGATTTTTAACATCCGGAACGCCCCCTCTCACCCCCCAAGATTGATTTCTATTTTTGATGGGTTTCATTTTATTGCCCTTTTTATACATACACTTAATTTGAAACAACATAAAAATACAATAGTTAAATAACGTTTAATTAAAAAAAATAAAATGAGTGAGTGTACTTATGTAACCGCATTAGTAGTTATACTTTTTTAACGTGATGACATCTAGCGTGCAAATGCAAAACTAAAAACTGACTATTATAACAGAAATATGAACAGTGGCCCTTGAAGTAGTAATTTTTTTTTGATATACAAGACACTCTTTAAAACTAGATCTCCTAGTTTACCCCCATTATATTTTTTTAAATTTTATTAATTCAAAAAGATTTAAACATATGTGACAGTTACAAGTACAATTCAAAGCTAAACCTAACCTCAAATTCCTATAAAACTATAAATTATCTTGAAGTAGTAACTTCAAGGGGCACATGACATTTTTAATATGTACATTATCACTGTTTTAGTATCATTTTCCCAGACATATAAATTCGATACCCCAAACAAAGTGTTTGGAAGCTTATAAACTCCATTCATTTTATTTATAATACCGTTTAAAATATTAAATATGATGAAAATAAAAATAAAGCTGGTTATAAAATTTAATAAATAGGACAAATTCCTCTAAAGGAAATTACAATCAAAGTAAATAATGTTCAATACCGGAATGACGACAGGATAAGAGGTTTGGTGGTTTGTTTTGAGGGGGGGGGGGTGAGGAAGGGGTCGTCATCAAGGAATAATAATATCTTGTTACATGGCGGTTTCCGTTAATGTACTGAAGTTAACGTTCTTAAGAGAAATATTTTGTTGACAGAATTCTAAAATTCTAATTTCTTAGAAGACTGTTATGGTTAATACCAGTGGCGCCTCGTGTTAAAATTTGTTAGGGGATATTATAGCACGACATGTTATGGTTGTAAAACAATTATAGTCAAAATCGGTTTTAACGATATCGAGGGGTCCCGGTCAAATTAGGGTTTTATTTTAAGTCGTTAAAACAGATATACTGTATTAACCGATATCGTTGTAACTGGTTTCGACTGTATATCTAAACAAATTTTTCTTTTAAGTATAAAAAACAATACTGCAATAGGCATGATAACTTATTTAAAAAAAAAACTACTCTATGATGATCTTACGTGTCTCTTATTTCCAAAAAAAGTACTTATTTCTGCAGAAAATAAAGGTTCAATCGCAAAAATTTACTCTTTTAAAAATAATTTTGAATTTAACGCCAAAACGCTCGCAGGTGACATTTCAGAGTTGTGACGTCACACTCATTGTCAACAATAATCAAACATTCAGAGATAGACAATAATTTAATTATTTTATGTGTTAAAAATGAATTCCAAAGTATATAAGTTCTTAAATAAGATATGTACCTAATAATCTTGTAAGAGGAATTGAAATTTGTATAAAATAAAAGACGCTTACTGATGCGTGACGTCATTCGCTCTGATTGGTGTTCCATTGAACATGGCGGATTGCTGTATTTTGCATTTTTATTTTAACAAAAATTATATTAATCTCGCTTTTAATATAAAAATAAATAGACAGACAGGAGACGTCGCGTTTATCATCAATGCTTATTAAATATGTTACCTAACGTAATAAAATATATACTAAAATCTGGCCAAAGAATACTGAATTAAAAAAAAAACACGTAAATCCGATAAGTGGTTCTCATGTAAAAAGCGTATTAACGAACAGACAGAGAGATGTTGCGCTTTATAATATGAAAACATAAAAATTATATTAAAAAAAAACACATGTAAATCCGATAAGTGGTTCTCGAGTGAAAAGCGCATTAACGAACAGACCGACCGACAGACAGACAGAGAGATGTCACGTTTTATAATATGAAAACCTAAAAATTATATTAAAAAAAAAACACATGTAAATCCGATAAGTGGTTCTCGAGTGAAAAGCGCATTAACGAACAGACAGACCGACAGACAGACACAGAGACGTCGCGTTTTATAATATGAAAACATAAAAATTATATTTAAAAAAACACATGTAAATCCGATAAGTGGTTCTCAAGTGAAAAGCGCATTAACGAACAGACCGACAGACAGACAGAGAGAGAGATGTTGCGTTTTATAGTATGAAAACTAAACATGAAAATTATATCAAATTAATTAATTTTTTTTGATGCGCCGCCACTGTACAACAAAATATCCACTCTCGCCACGAATATTTGCTGGTTCATTATTTCCACAGGCGACATAATAACGCAGACAGTAACTACAGTTCCACGATGCTTGTTTCATCAGCATTACAACAATTATTTAAACTTTAAACGTATCTCGGAAGCAGTACGTTCATTTTTAGTGCTCAACAAAACGCTACTCGGCCTTCCGAAATACGTATAAACTTTCAAAACAGTCACTGTTTCATGAAAATAGTTACCCCATATTGGATAATAGAAACTTATGTTACATAATAATAATAAATAATAGCTTATGTCTTAGCTAAAGTTAAAGTTTCTTCGATGGTCAGTTTTTGTTTTATTCAGATTTTTTTTTTGATATACAGGACAAACTCTCTAAAAGTATATCCCTGTCTCCTTCTACCCCCATTATAAAACTATAAAAACTTTATTAAAATATTACAATTTAAATTTAATTGATTTAAAAAGATTTCAATGTATGTGACAGTTAAAAGGACAATTCAAAGTTAAACCTAACCTCAAATTCCTATAAAACAAATAAAAAAATGATCTCATTTTATTCTAAAGTTAAACCTAACCTCAAATTCCTATAAAACAAATAAAAAAATGATCTCATTTTATTCTAAAGTTAAACCTAACCTCAAATTCCTATAAAACAAATAAAAAAATGATATCATTTTATTCTAAAGTTAAACCTAACCTCAAATTCCTATAAAACAAATAAAAAAATGATCTTATTTTATTCTAAAGTTAAACCTAACCTCAAATTCCTATAAAACTATTCAAATTAAACTGAATATTATTAATTTAAAAAGATTTAAATGTATGTGACAGTTGCAAGGACAATTTAAAGTTAAATCTAACCTCAATCTCCTATAAAACTATAATAAATGCTCTTGATTTAATTGATTTAAAAAGTTTTGAACGTATGTGACAGTTACAAGGATAATTCAAAGTTAAACCTAACCTCAAATTCCTATAAAACTATACAAATTGAACTGAATATTATTAATTTAAAAAGATTTAAATGTATGTGACATTTGCAAGGGCAATTCAAAGTTAAACCTAACCTCAAATACCTATAAAACTATATATTAAAAATTATATTATTATTTTTCATTTTTGTATAACAAAAACAAATTGATTCTGGGTACAACCAGCCTTCAAAAGGATTATAAATAAATAATTATTCTTCCTCTTCTTTCATTTTGGCTTCATTTTAATAACATATCAGCCACTTTAAATTTAATCCCATTTGTTTTTTTTTTATTTTCATTTATTTTTGTAAATAATAATTAATAATTATTAACCAATATATCAGGCCCTGAGAGAGCTTCAACGGGCCCGGGTCTTACCACATTTCGGGGGGGGGGGGGGGGGGGTGATCTCCTTCTGAGCATAAGAAAAGTCTAAGCAAATTCTGTATTATCCTTAAATGACTCGTAAGATCTTTATAACTTTCTAATATTACATTAGTATTAGTATCAAATAAATATAAATAATTTTTGGGGCACTGGGGTCCATGAGACATCAGGTGGCCCGGGCCATACCCCCCCCCCTTCTATCTATAGTTAAATAATCAATACATTTCGATAACGTACAAAAGCTTTCATCCCTTGAACAATATAAACAAGACCCAATAAAACATAGGTATAGTATATATATATAAGTCCTTCAAACACGTCTCAGATCTGTAATTGAATAAGTCCAACCCTTGTACCTACTACACACATTTCTTGTCTGACAACCGTAACAGAAATATTTTTTGAAGGAAAGTGTCAATACCAGAAAATAAACACACGCTGGCCAATTTTTATTTTGTTCAAAACGATTACGAACTACGCGAGAACAAGAAAAAGAAAACTAGATCTGACTGATTCAGTGACACCTCTACCTTCTACTATCGACTCTCAAACCCACCCTTTCCCTCAACCCCTAACTTGATATCGTTTTCGGAATGTTTACATTCTAGACAGTCTGTTACTGGAGCCCTAAAGCTCGACAACACACAGTGCAGTGTCGTAATTGGGATTTTCTTCCCTAGGGATGTTCTCGTTTATTTTCAGTCTTAATATTTCGGTATTAAGGAGGTTGACACCATAAAAAAAAATAACAGTAACTTTGAAAAAAGGAAGACATTAACCCAAGGTTAGTAAATGACCAGGTTCGCTTACTTGTGACGTCACCATGAAGTTCTTTTCTACCTTCTTGATTTTTTTATTTATCTATGATTTTAACTGTCATAATATTAAACACAAATAATTATAATTAATATGATGTGTGAAGCTTCACTATAGCAATAAATGAATAGCACAAACACAGAACACAATAATAAATCAATCACGATCAAATTTATATTATGACAGTTTGACATCAGCGTTGGCGACCATTTGAAATCTAGAAGGTTGAAAAGAACTTCATGGTGACGTCACAGGCAAGTAAGCAAACCTAGTCATTTACTTACCTTGATATTTACCTATCTACTAGAGTTTTTCAAAGAATGTTAATGATTTGAGTAAGGCTAGAAGTGAAAAATCTATAAAACAACATTTGTGTAAAACTAGTTTTCTTTTCAAGAAACCTTTTCAAGTCGAAAATTCGTATCAAGTTTAAACTTTGTATATAGTTAGAGGAGGTCAGGATACGTAAGAAAAAAATTATCTTAGCTGCGGTAAAACGGTTTAAAGGGGTGAAACACCCCTATGAAAATGTGCAAAATAATCATATTTTTTCAAATAACTCTGAAACTTCATTTATAGCTAACAATTTACGAATACCTTTTCAACTTGATTTAATTGATACAAAATATCAACAAATTATACACCTAAATTTTCCTCGTGAAACGCTCTATCCATTTGTGAAAACCGGGACAAAATCCGTTTAGCAGTTACTGAGAAAATCGTACACAAACGTACATACATACGCAGTCATTGTTTTTTTTTACTATGTCGAGATTTAAGATTTAAGTGTTTTCTTATTTGTTTCATACTAGCAACGACACTGTGCTTGTGTGTGTGTGTGTGTGTCCGTGTGTCTGTGTATATGTATTAGATCGATAACTGCTTCAAAACACACACACACACACACACACACACACACACACACACGCGGGTGCCACTTTTACAATGTACTATAACTATATGTTTGTCAAATTGTAAATGGGAAAACCTTATTTTATAACATAGCTATTTTCGAATGATCTGTATCCGAAATTGCGGAATAATATATATTATAAACGATACCTATATACTGTCTTATTGATATTCATAGATGGGGCAATATTCTATTATGATTATTTTAGAAAATCTTATTATATGTTGAGAAAAATAGAGTCGATTTTTTAATAAAAATTTCAGTTGCCGATTAAAAATTTAAATTTTGTATCAGTTTTATTTTAACAAACATGTACGTACTGTCAATTGAGTAACTTCTACAATCTGTATTATAATTTTTATAATACGTTTTTTTACTATATTCGTATATAAATATCATTTACATATGATTATTATTCAAAAGTTGAATTATTTGTTAATAAAGTGCTATACAAATTATTTAATTTCAATTAAAAGACAATAATACAGTTAATACAAAGATTGTGTTAAATTAATTATATTATTTATTGGTATAACAAATTAAACTACACCAATAACATAGATTTAGATCCTGCACGCAATAATTATTAACCTTTAGAAGGCTGGGATTTCAGGGGACAGTTCGCCCTCAGAAAACTGGTATAAAAGGTATTTTATATCATTGATTGATCATAGGCCAAGTGTCGATCACGGGGTGAGCCAATATATTGGCTTTCCGGCCCGTGTTAAAAATTTCAAATTAGAAAAAATATACAAATATACGTTTTCGATGTATTTTTCGACGCTGAATCCAAATCTGACGTCAAAAATACAGTAAACCCAAAAACAACCCCTGTAATAGAGTAAAAACTACCTCTTTGCCTCGCGTGAACGATTTTTATTTATTTGGAAGTGCAAATATACGTTTTCGATGTATTTTTATCTAAAAACAAAAATTGAAGATTTTCAGGTATATACGCTAAAAAGATTGGTTTTCCGGCCCTCTAGAAGTTAATTGATATTATAACTTTAGTAATTTAACAAACACGTGACCTACCCTAACAAGAATTACAATATTTTGTACCGTTTACGTCAAATAGTAATATTTCTTTAAAAATTAAGTAATTGTTATCAAATATTTTTCTTTGTGATACTTTCCCGATATTTCAATAGATCAGCCAAATGACAATCTCAAAATCTCATCATACAATTTCATCTTGACACACACACACACACACACACACACACACACACACACACACACACACACACACACACACACACACACACACACACACACACACACACACACACAGACTCGAGGGGGATCGAATCAAAATACGTCAAATTACGCTCCGTGATGCATATTATTAGTAGCGGTGCTCGAATACGGCGGGTGTGTGAGGTGGGTGTGTGTGAGAGAGAGAGAGAGGTGGATGTGGGTTAAAACCAGAGTTAGGTACGGGGACCGGAGGATTCTTCTGGTACGGGAGGGGTTACAACGAGAATTGGACTTTAAAAAAAGGTTTTAGTGTAATTTTTATGTGATAGGTGGTATCCTGCCGTACCGCCTACTACATTCGAAAGCTTCAGGCTGTATTAGCTTTGCGAATTAAGTTGCCGGGAATATGAACTTAAATTTACTCAAAGTTAAATGATTCCGGAATACGTGGCTAGAAAGAAAGTGTATGGAAAAAAAACCGGAGTCGTACTATACGGATATGTTTTCATACTACGACTATAGGCTTGTTTACACGGATCCAGTAATTTAGTAGTTTAGTCAAGTGACAAGTAATTTTATTCGCTGGGTGCAAATTAGGTAGTGGGGGAAACGAAATCGATCACAGCGCACAACGTGGCAAAAAATAACACTTTGGGTGGACTAACTGTCATTTTAATAGGCTCGTTTTGAACTGAAAATAGAAAGGTCAACATGGTTAATCCCACTATAGACTATGTGCAAGGGGGTGGAGTTAGAAATAATGTCGATGCGAGTGTTCGTGGTGAGCAATATTATAAAATTATTAGCGCTAAAATTTGAGGTTATGCTGTCAATGTAAACGAATTAATTATTTCTCTATTATACGTCATAATTAAAGAGAAAAAGATACCAAAAATAAATAATTTTCACGTTACCTTTTATGCTATACTATTTATATTATATGCAAACAGCTAAATTAAATTTTATTTGTTTAATAAAAAATTTCACGGTATTAAACATATTAAACAATGATAAAAATATTCTCTATTACCCGCTAGCGGCGCTAATAGACTTCGTGCACATAGCTAATCGTCATAAATAATCGTCTAAAATGTATATATTACGATATTTTATTGAAATTATTTGTTTGTTAGTACGTCAAAGTCCACCCAAGTTGCTACTAAAGTCCACCCATTAGTTGGCGCTGTCATCGCGCACGCTGCGAATTACACTATCAAAGAAATGTGATAAAATTTCTTTGATCAAAGAAATATGACAGTGTAATATGTCAACTTTTATAATATTTACGTAATATTTACCTTCATAATATTTCTTTTATCATAGATAATGATAGTTTCTTATATTTAATCAAAGTTTTTTGACGGATAAATCAAAATGGCGACTGAAAAGTGTTTGCGAATGGTTTCGGCTACGAAATTACTTATAATTTAATATATGATCAATTCTTTGTCAAAGATCTTTGACATATTTATTTGATAGTGTAATAGCCGCCTAAGATGTATCTAATTAACCAAATAACTGTTTTCCAAAAAAAACAAAAATCACAATTTATGCGCATCAAAAATACCTCTAATCATGCTTTGTATCGGTTGACAATTACTGCAAAACAATAAAAAAACAAAACAATATCAGTACATATTGTATTCCTTTTGAACCACCGCGCTGACAGATTGCACACAAAATGAATCATTGAATTCCAAAAATAAATTCAAATTTGATCCGTCTCTAAACACACAAAACGTGAAACAATATATTATTATCGTAACAAAGAATTTTTAATTAAACGACAATCCATCCACAGCGCCAGCTATGATGATCTGTCCGAACTATTGTATAGTGGTGTTATGTTTTATTATGTTGGTATATATACACACTACTGTAGCAGCATTCATTGTAGTCACTATATATATGCAATAATGAATGCACACGGCTGCCTGGATCCGATATTGCGGCGACCTGGCTGCCGTTCTTCATTTAACAACCTTTTAATTCGCTCTCCCCGACGAATTATTCAAAATCCCTGCCGTGTATCATGAATTTATGAACGAATTGTTATTACGATTTTAATGTTCTAAAAATATGAGTTTTGCTTTTCGGCAAATGATTCGGTGGAAATTATACTTTTTTTTTCTCTGCAACATATGGGTTTTATTTTATTTTATATATATATTGAGGTATTTTTTTTATTCTGGAGAGGGAAAAAATGTGAATTAATGAATATTAAAAAATATATATTTAAATGTATAGGGATTACTTATTCAAATATGAAATGGAATTTTTTTTAATTTTTAATGTATAAAATATTAGTAATTTATAATTTAATCAATATTTTTTTTTAACTCTGTATTTTATTGTATGAATATTATATTAATGTCGTCAAAATATAATTACATTCGAAATAGGGGATCAGTTTTTCTTATCTTTAAAATTTACATGTATATGAAAAAATGAAATTTTAACTATGAAAATTTACTAAAAAATTAAAAATTTTATATTTCGTTAAAAGTATGTTTTTTATATAGAAAATGATGTGAAAAGTTGAAATTTTCAAACCGCAACTCTGTATCTCTAACCGTTCTCGAGATATAGCCTCTCAAAGTTTTAGTTTTTTCAAAATTTTGGAGAAAAATGACTGTAACTTTTGAACGTGAAGTCGGATTTGATTTTTGTTGACAGATTTGGAATCAGCGTGTGAATATCTATCTAATGACATGTATAATACTTGAAAATTCGAAAAAAAAATTTTTGCGAAAAATCGAAAAAATTCAAAGGGGTATACCTTAAAAAAATGTCGATTTTCACCAAAAATTTTTTTTCCGAATTATCAAGTATTATACATGTCATTATATAGATTTTGACGTGCTGATTCCAAATCTGTCAACAAAAATCAAATCCGACCACACGTTCAAAAGTTACAGCCATTTTTCTCCAAAA
Source organism: Sialis lutaria (assembly GCA_949319165.1). Lineage (NCBI taxonomy): Eukaryota > Metazoa > Arthropoda > Insecta > Megaloptera > Sialidae > Sialis > Sialis lutaria. The sequence continues at coordinate 36,834,925 of OX439233.1, forward strand.
TTTTTGAAAAATTAAAACTTTGAGAGGCCATATCTCAAGAACGGTTAGAGATACAGACCTGCGGTTTGAAAATTTCAACTTTTCACATCATTTTCTATAAAATAAACATATTTTCAACGAAATCTAAAACACGAAATTTTTTAGTGATTTTTCTCTGTTCAAATTTCAATTTTTGATAAAAATATCAACTGGAATATAAAAAAAAAATAAGAAGAAAAATCATAACAGGTTTTTTAAAAGAACCAAAATATGTTAGGCTATAATTTATAATGTAAAAAAATATAATTTATACAGTGAAACCTATATAACTGGAATCTCAAGGGACCAGTTGTTTTATCCCACTTAAAGAGGTGTCCCTTTTACCCAGTTATATAGGTACAGATGTATATAGAAGTATATGACAGCACCTCAGTATGAATTCTAGTTAAAGATTTTTCCCACTTATTCAAGTCCCACTAAATCAAGTTTCACTGTATTTTCATCGCACATATATTTTCAAATACACTTTGACCGAGGTACCAAACTATTACAACACTTCTATTATATGGAATAAAAGCTCAGTGCATGCGCAGTAAGTAAAAAATTCAACGCTAATTTCCCACTTATCCAAGTCCCACTTAAACAAGTTTCACTGTATTTTCATGGCCCTGGCTTGCAAATACTTTAAACCAGGTACCAAACTACATTACAACAGTTCTATTATAATGAAGAAAAGCTCTGCGCATGCGCAGTAAGTAAAAAAATCCACCGCTATTAAATATGATAAAATATTTAACACAATAATTAAATACCCTTGCCTGCAAGTTAATAAATTTATAACACCGGGGTATTAACCAAGTTACTTAACATCTTAAAAAGGAACGACTTCTTACAAAAATAAAACTAAACTTACATAAAATCAATATTTAATTAATAACAGCGTAATATAAATGAAAAAAGTTTTGTTACAGTAACTCAACTTGCTGTTCGTACGTCATCCAGTAAACCAGAGGTCTACAAAATGTACCAAAAGAATATTTTTTCAGTATAAGTTTTTTTTATTTTTTTTGGGGAGGGGGGGACGCTAGATTCCTCATGTCAATAATTATCTACCCAGAATCAAAATCCCTTAATTTCTTCATTTAAAAAAATGTGTATCTTTTGTGCAGTGACATCTAACGAGTAAATACAAAATTAAAAACCTGTTTTACCGACTATCGTAATAGAAATCTGTATTACCTACACACCTAACCTAACTTCACGGTGTTAAATTGTTTCCGTTGCATGCAATTTCTGTTGCGATACTAAAACTTTACCCAGAACGCACTTAAAGAAGTAGGTACAACTGAAAAGTTTTGAAACCACTGTATAAAAACATTACAAAAACGTGTGATTTATTTAAGAAAGGGCGGTTAATTTTTATAAGCCCTCGTACAAACATTTTCTTCGCGGAATTCTCAACGACCCCCCCCCTTTTCCCCCCTCCCGATGGGAATACAGGATGTGTAGAGCAACGAAACAAACATAGGTCATATTTTTAAATTTAAATTTGCTTTATTTAATATTCATCTACAATCGAATTTATTACTCCTATACGACAGAAATGTACTGAATTATTTCAAATTATAATGAAACCTGGATAACTGGAATCTCAAGGGACCAGTTTTTTTCTAACCCACTTAAAGAGGTGTCCTGTTTACCCAGTTATAGAAGTGACAGGAGCTCAGAATATATTCTAGTTATAGAAAATTCGCATTTTTTAAAAATATGTCTTATACATTTTTATAGGTAACTATCTTAATTTTTTTTAATCTAATTAATTTTCAGGATACTAAGTAGCCTATGTGCTTCCTGAGAATGTAAGCTATCTCCCTGCTAAATTTCATTAAGATCGGTGCAGCAGTTTAGTCGAAAAAAGGTTACAAACAAACTTTTGCATTTATAATAAAAGTATGAAAAAATCAGACAGTTAATAAGATGTGAATTGTACCCAGAAACCCAGATTGAAATGATTCTTTCCTTAGGATATAAGCTAACTCTCCACCAAATTTCATCAAAATCGGTTGAGCGGTTAAGTCGAAAAAAGGTTACAAACAAAATGCATTTAAAATATAAGTATGGATTTCAAGTATGAAAATGACAGTTAATAAGTTGTGAATTGTACCCAGAAACCCAGATTGAAATGATTCTTTCCTTAGAATATAAACTACCTCTCCACCAAATTTCATCAAAATCGGTTGAGTGGTTAGGTCGAAAAAAGTTTACAAACAAAATGCATTTAAAATATAAGTATGGATTTCAAGTATGAAAATGACAGTTAATAAGTTGTGAATTGTACCCAGAAACCCAGATTGAAATGATTCCTTTCTGAGGATATAAGCTACCTCTCCACCAAATTTCATCAAGATCGGTCCAGTGGTTAAGTCGAAAAAATGTTACAAACAAACTTTTGCATTTATAATATAAGTATGGATTTAAAGTATGAAAAAATCTGGCAGTTTATAAGATCTGAATTGTACCCAGAGACCCAGATTGAAATAATTTAATATCAATTATAATAAAAAATATAGATGTGATATTTTTCATAAATACATTCAATTAATTTTCAATTTATATGAAATGAAAAACATATTGTAAGGAAAATGCTAATCAATAATTTACTAATTAATTTATAAACGTTCAAGCTTTGGTAAAAAATTAATTTCTGTTTTTTATGATTTTTCAATACCTCTATAGAAATGTACTAAAATGGTTTCGATGTTTAAAGGCAAAATAAAATAACATTTTCATATACATAAGTTTTACAAAAACTTTGGTTTTTTTAAATAAAATATTTGATTTTAAACAGTTGGTAATGTACACTAAATTACATACATGCTCTAGTATAGATAGGCGACTGTGTTTCCTCTTACCGCTTGCCCCTTAAAGATGCCCATTTTAATTTATACCGATTTTTTTATTGGCTTGATACGAACTTCAAATTTTTTTAAATTATTTTATACTTTTTAGGGGTTTTACTATTACTAAAACAAACTGAAATCAACCAATAGGGATCAAGTATTTTAACATTTTTAGTAAGTAACTACGTCATACCGGTGACAGTTCTGCTAGACACATTTGCGATCACGTGACAAATAGGTTAAATATTACATTTTTAAAATTAGGTTTATTATTAAAATACTGACTTATTTCACGTAAAAAAACACTGGATTGTAATTTATATAGTAATATATACTACACTGGTAGAAAAGATTTCTCAAACCAAGTAAACCTTGTTTTGTATATAACAAAAACAATATTTTCTTAAGATAAGCAATAATCCCTTAAATCAACTATAGTATTCTTGAACGAAGGAATAACGTAGTTGGATTAAGAGTATGTTTCTTATATTAAGAAAATTTGTTTTCGTTATATACAAAACAAGGTTTTCTTGGTCCAATACAGTTTTTTTTTGTGTACACTATTCAGAACATTTTAGTCTTTATTATAAATAGTGTGTCAAATACCCTTTTTTCCGAAAGGCCTATCAAATTCTACCGTTTCAGTAAATACAAATTAAAAAAACATCGATTCAAAACCAACTCTGTAAAAATTATACGGCATTAATTACGACATTACCTTTTTTTAAATATACGAGGTGAAATGGCGGAATAGGATTGACGGTGACAGGAAACGGGAGTGGGGGGGGGGTAAATATTACGCACGTAAACAAATTGGAATCGTCCACCGGAGTCTCTTTTCCGGGATGGGTCCGGAGGTGACGTAAGACACGGTAATTACCCAATGAATATTAAAATTTAAAAAAATCTAATTTTCTTGAAAAACATACATTTATTTATTTTTCGTCGTTAGAATTAAATATTTCAAAATTTCTATACGACATTATTAATTATACTTTAATCTATCACCCCCCTAATTTTTTTTATCTATCAGTTAAATAAATAAATGTTTCAAATAAAAGTTGTTTGGTTTTTAGGGAGACCCAAAATTGCGTTATTAATTTTTGATTTTTTGGACGTCTTCATGGTAAACTAGGGCCAACATTTTTTTTTTCAAATGGAAACTTATATTTTTCATTACGGTATCTTATTGTTTGGAAAAAAACAAACAGCTTTTGTTTTAAATAATTTTTTGTATGACTTTTTAATATTTAACAAAATAATTTTAGATTTTCACTAATTTTTTACTCGAAACCCATGAACTTTAGAGGAAAAGTGTAAAAAACAAAAAATGTTTATTTTAATCTGATATAACTAGGAAAATTATATCAGGAGTTTTTTTTAACTTTTGCTCTTCAATGGCTATATAGGGACGTTTTAAAAACTAATTATTCGAAGCTTCAACCCTTTTAAATACTATAAAAATTATAAAACAAATATATATTCACGTGTAATTTATTAAAAATAATGAAAAACTAGCTCTGCCATTACATTGTACAAATTAGTACATGTTACTATTATATACCGTTCTGTCTATTTCAATTTTTAAATTAAATTAAACTTGTTTTACTTTTAATAATTAAAACAATTAAATGTAGGTACATGTGTTTTGAATATAAATTAAAAACAATATTTTTACAGTGTGCTAGGCGTGCAAGTTTCACCAAAATCGGTGCAGCAGTTTTCGAGATCACCTATACATTCGTGATAATACATTTCTCACAATGTAGGAATAATTTACTATACTAGACAACTACTTTACAAAATTAACAAAAAAAAAAAAAAAATCAAAATTGCTTTTTCTCATTCATATTATAAAGACCGCTACTAGTAATTTAACAAAACCTAATGCCATTAAAAAAATCAATACACTAATGTTCTTTTTATACAAAAAAAAGAAACCAATTCAATCCCGATACGATCCTTTTAAAGTAATTTTCATCCTCGCAGTTAGTACCACCACAAGAACATAAATTTGATTTTCCGAAAAATTAAGTTTTACGTGTAGCTGCTTAACGTTTTATTTTATTTTATTTTTTTTGCAAACACACGTAATCGAAACGATAAATAACGATTAAATATATCTAATAAAGAAAATGGCGGCCCGGAGGTGAAATAAAAATACTAATACTTCTAATTCCCAAATGTTTCCAAATATTTCGGAGACAGGCAAACAATATATGGAGAACGTCAGTACAATATTTTCTTTTAGTGTATAAGTATAGCTTTCCCAGTTGAATTTACACAGGGTGTAGTAAAATATATTATACAGAGTGTCCAAGATAAGCGTGAAATGCATGGAGATATCCTAAACGGTAAGAGATACAGATGTGGTTTAATGAGATGAATTATTTGTAAGAAAGGGGTGAGTATTACTACATCAAAAAATATTAATAATTTTATGTGGTTTAGGCGGTATACCCAAAAAACTGAAAATTCGAAATTTCTTTAAATAGCTATAACTTTTTTGTTAAAGTAGATAGGTACTTTTTGTTTGCGGTTTCTTAAAGAACTTTTTATGTAGAATTGATTGGTATATTTAGAATTTTTATATCACTTTTAGTTTCCGAGTTACAGGCCCTAACTTTAGTTTTTCTTATGGGCCGCTAAATTGGCTATATCAATAATTGAACGTGTTTTTACTCTACTTTACAACGATATGTTACATGTCATATTTATTATCGAAAAAAAGGAAGAGCATTTTTTTTGTAATAGTTTAATGTTTTCAAATATTCATTTGTTATTTTGATTGCTGCTATTGTGATTATTGTTTTTCATGTCCTACTTAAATGTTTGTAATAAAATACTTTATAAATATCACTGGCATTTAGTACTTCGACTTATTTTCGAAAATAAATGTGACAAGTGACATATCGTTGTAAAGTAGAATAAAAAACACGTTCAAATATGCTATAGCCGATAGCCAATTTAGCGGCATATAAAAACTAAAATTAGGGCTTGTAACTCGGAAACTAAAAGTGATATAGAAATTCTAAATACACCTTTTAAGAAACCACAAACAAAAAGTGCCTACCCCAAACAAACTTTAATAAGAAACTATATAAAAATTCACAATATTTCTACAAAAATTAAATTCACTCAATTTCGTTATTTTAAACTTTAAATATCGCAAAATCTAAGTTGAACCGTATATCTTAATCTTAATATATATAAATTACGTGTCACATGTTCCTCCGCGATGGACTCCTAAACTACTTAACCGATTTTAATCAAATTTGTACACCGTGTGCAGTTTGATCCAACTTGAAATATAGGATAGCTTACATTTCAATTTATTATCGCAATATTATTTTATTGGTAATTATTTGTCTTTATCTGTTAGTTCCAAACGATTCTAACAGATGGTGACATCTGTTGACTGGATTGAGTAAGTATTCAATAGATGGCGCTATGTCAAACTTCCAAACATTTCATATAACCTACAATTAAAGTATAGGTTAACCACAGCAACGCGTGGCCGAGTCAGCTAGTATATTCTAAATTCTAAATCACCTGCTAATTTTGCATTATATCTAATTTCAGCCAACGTGAACTCCCTGGGCCACAATATTACCCTAGAGTCATACACCGTAACAACGCCTGGGGACTTTTACACAATTTGGTTGGATGTACTGACGCAGTGCGAGTAAGAAGCACACACACACACATCTAATCTACTCCTGTCCTTGTTGTCGGGGTGGGCACGTTGGGTGTGTTGTGGGAAATGGCGCGGAATCGCACGACGGGATCGCCCCAGTGGAAAATTTAGTTACCTAAAGCAAGACAAATCATACTCAGAGATGCTACTTTGCCTAATATATCAAGGATTAGCTAGTATTATGCATACTGGTAGAAACGTTGGCTTGGGTCAAAAACCCCTTGTTTTGTATAGAAAGAAAACAATATTTTCTTAACCCATTAACGCCTGCATCTCATTTTATAATTAGTGTTGCTGTCTATGGATATTAATTCACAATATTTCAGTTGGTAGAAGTGCAACAAACAAAATCTGTTAACGTTATTAGTTTCATAAGTGTTTAAACGTGTTTTAATTGTTCTCAATAATGTTTATATGAAACGAGGTAATATATTTTATCCAAATAGAGCATGTGATTTCGAATTTTGTTCAAATCATATGAAATAACTTAAATATACATATAGCATGGCTTTATCTAAATAAAAATGATATCAGCAAAGCAGTTTCACATAAAATAGACTTCATATTTGCCCAATTTAATCGCTTGAGTACATAGTTTTTTTTTTTCTAAATATAAAAAAAAGTTTGTGCAATACTCCTAAAAAATTTTGGAAATGCCTTAAGTGGGGCATATCACAAAAAAGGTTGGGAAACACTGTTCTAGAGGGTTTAAAAAAACGTAGAAATGTTTATTTCGGGAAAAATATTTTATAAATTAATAATTTTGGTTCAAATCGAACTTGGTGAAATCTATTGCCTGGGCTATGATGCTTCAAAGAGAAATAATAATATTCGCTGGGTGCAAAGTAACTAGTGGGGGAAACGAAATCGATCACAGCGCACAATGTGGCAAAAAATAACACTTTGGGTGGACTAACTGTCATTTCTAATAGACTCGTTTTTAACTGAAAAAATAAAAGTCAACATGGTTAATCCCACTATAGACTATGTGCAAGGGGGTGGAGTTAGAAATAATGTCGATGCGAGTGTTCGTGGTGAGCAATATTGTAAAATTTGAGGTTATGCTGTCAATGTAAACGAATTAATTATTTCTCTATTATACGTCATAATTAAAGAGAAAAAAATACCAAAAATAAATAATTTTCACGTACCTTTTATGCTATACTATTTATATTATATGCAAACAACTAAATTAAATGATATTTGTTTAATAAAAAAATTCACGGTATTAAACATATTAAACAATGATAAAAAGAGAGTTCAATCCAATCAATCCTTCTCTATTACTCGCTAGCGGCGCTAATAGACTTCGTGCACATAGCGAATAGTCATAAATAATCGTCTAAAATATTACGATATTTTATAGAAATTATTTGTTTGTTAGTACGTCAAAGTCCACCCGTTAATTGGCGCTGTCATCGCGCACGCTGCGAATAACTGAATTATTAAGAAAAAAATAAAATGAAATAGACACTACTGTTTAAATAAGGACAAGTATATCCCAAACTATTTTCCATCTCTTTCTTTTGACACAACTGTGTTTTCGAGTCAGATACGCTATAACTATGGACACAGTAGAGTAGCAAGGTTTGCGAACAGTGTGCGCTAGAAAGAAGAGGTATATAGATAGAGAAAGGGGGTGGGAGGAGGAAGAGGGGTAAACGGAAGTGAGTGGGCGTGTAGATTTTTCACGTCACCATTTACTCGTCCTCTGCACTCTGATGAAATATTGGACACTCATGAGATGTATTAAAGAGAAAAACCTAATTTATTACGCACCGTGTACAGCAGGTACGAATATTGCTTGCCTCCTTTTATCAAAGATAAATTATATTAATATATATATATGTATTTTGTAATCGCGCGCTTAAATATTATTAACGGGGTTATATTTTTTTATATTTTCATGAACGAACGTAAACTTTTTGAAATATGCCTTTGTATACCATATATAATAATTAATATAGTCAAATAAGGTACTGGATCATACCATTTTTTATCCACTCTAAATAAGAAATATTTGTTGATATTCGATTACTATTGCAATTACCTAATCATAATCAAAATATATACACTTAGCTATAAAATAGCTCAATTTGATAATAATCGGTCAATGGGTGTAAAAATGGTGGACATTATTAGTGTAATTTATTTATTAATTATTATATTACCATAGCATCTGCTTTACGTTGTTTACAATTTTATCATTCTTTATTTTATAACTTTTTTGTCGTAGTAATTATAATTTTGTAAGAATTAGTAAGTGTTTTACTTTAAAATTAAAATACCAAACTATGTTTGGGGACTTTGGTAATTAAATTGATTTAATAAAGAGGTAAAACAGCATACCTACTTTTAAAGTGACACTTTTTTAAATGACTGATAAAAAAAAGTCTTTTTGAAACTTTTTATATTGGATCTATTGATAAAGCTTATCGAATTATCAATAAATGTGTGGTAGTTTCATTTAAGTAAGTATATATTACAACTATTGTAAAAAATTATATTTATCTTTTTTGAATAAAATAAAAGGTCACGTGTTTGTTAAATTACTAAAGTTACAATATCAATTAGTAATTATTGTGTGCAGGATCTAAATCTATATTATTGGTATAGTTTAATTTGTTATACCAATAAACAAATATATACTATTAATATAATTAATACTTTACACAATCTTTGTATTTATTGTATTGACTTTTAATTGAAATTAAATAATTTGTATAGCACTTTATTAACAAATAATTCAAATTTGAATAAATCATGTTAATTTTATTTACGAATATAGTACAAATAGAGTTTTATAAAAATTACAATGTAGATTGTAGAAGTTTTTCAATTGATCCTACATGTTAGTTAAAACTAATAGTATGTTTTGATACAAAATTAGATTAATAAAAAATCGACTCATTTTTTCTCTGTGTTTAAAAAAAGAATATTTTAATCGATATGGCGAGAAAGGTAACACTATTTTTTAATATTTTTAATTATATTAATTTCATTCACAACCAATGGACTTTCCGATCACACAACAAACATTTTCTCACAGATATATTTTCGATAACATGCATAAAAATAAAAAAAAAAAACAAAAAAAAAAACCTGCAATAAATCATTAGCACCGGGGTAATAAAAATCTACCAAAATAAACTCAGTAGGCGTTGGTACAACATCAACCAAAACAAACCGACATTCTCTACTGCTTGGTGAGATTATGTCGTGTAATATAGACAGACAGACAGACACTACTACATGTGTCCCATAAGTCAGGGCCGATATGGATTTAAATATTTTTTTATTATGTAGCAAATTATGTATTACCTACTATAATTTTTCCCTATGGGTGCTGACTTACGGGACACCTATACTTAAGTGGGCTCTCACACTGGAGCAATATAGCAATATAGCAACTAGCAACTTATAACTAGCGATATTATTGCTACCTGTCAATATACATTTAATCGGACATATTGTCTCACACCAAAGCAATTTGATATCGCTATATTGCTAATAGGTAGTTACTTTATTGCTGTGTTGCTATATTGCTATATTCCTCCGGTATGAGAGCCCACTAATACTAAGAAATATACCCATATATAAATTCCCTTATATTTAAAAATAAATCTTAAATAAAAACTCAAAAATATTTTTTAGATAAAATACAGTGTTTTTGTCTCGGTTAGCCCTTTCGAACGAGCCCTCACTCAACCCCACGTGCCATTTAAGAATTCTTTGCTCCCCTCTTCCCGCATCCCGGTGGTATGCAGGTGGGTGCTTTTGTTGTTAAATAATAGATAAGGTGATCATACAGCATCTCTATAAATTTCAAACCATTCAAAAGTTATTTAGGTAGCCCCGAACTTTTGGAAGGCACTGTATATTATTACTAACAAAAGTAAAAAATTCATTTTTCATCATAAAATTCATTTAAAAATAACCAATAACAAGAAATCTTATAAAGATACTAACGAAGAGAATTTATGTAAAAAAAAAAAAAAAACAGAACACACAAGAAAAAAAAACGTTGCAAAGTTAAAAGAGCTACAGCTATGAACCGTGCAAAGGGTGGGGGGGGGGTAAAACAGTAAGAGGGAGAGGGGGTTACCTCACCCTTTACCCCGCACCACAAAACATAACCTAACTACTATATATAGATATATATATAAATCTACCCTAGTAAATCTGAAAAAAACGTAGGAATTTATCATCTTTAATTTAAAAAAAGATGAATCACCGCCCCCGTTATCTAAACCTGTTGTGGCGTTCTGAACGAACGACGAAGAGCGAGACGAGGCGGCGTTCTGTAAGTTAGATCGTCGTTAGGCCTATTTCACACATATACGGTTTCATTCGGTTCGGTTTGTTTTCGGTCGCTGCCGACAAGTGTGAAACGATGATTCAGTTTGTATTCGGTACCTAATAGAAACCGTACAGAACTGAATACTCCCTCCACACGGACAGATTTCATCAGGTTTCAATTCGTGTCCAGGGAACACAAAGCAATGGACGCGTTCACACATACTCGGTTTTAACCTGATAGCGAGTGTTATTTTTTTTTTTAAGTATTGTCGCAGATTTTCTAATAAAATGAGCGGTATTCTAGATGTTGATGTGGATCGTCTTCATGCTCTTTAGCTTCGGGAAAATAGTGTAGAATGCTCCAAATTCCTGCTGTAAAGTGATGAGAGGGTGCTCGCAATGAATTCTAGTATTCCTCCTTCATTTTTTAATTTTTCTATAGAGAAACAACATGGCAACAACTTGCTTTCTCTCCATGATAACTACTGAGTTTACGGAAAAAAATAAAACCTAATATGAACCGTATGAGAACCGTGTATGTGTGAAAGGGTTTGATTCGTTTTCGGCTGAAACCGAAAACGAACCGAACCGAATGGAACCGCGTATGTGTGAAACAAGGCTAACTCAATGATTATGTTACTCTATGTCAAAAATGTATACAGTGTGTTTCATAAGTCTCAAAACGGTTTAATATCTTAAAAGGAATGAATAGGCATGATGAGTAATTTAAAAAAAAACTATTCTATGATGATCTTACGTGTCTTCAGGCTTCCGCGGTGATCTTGAAATGGATCTTGGCTTCTGGGTGTAAGCCGCGTCGATTTGGTCATTTTACAGTAAAATGTAAAGTAAAATGACCAAATGCCAGTAAAATGACCAAATCGACGCGGCTTACACCCAGAAGCCAAGATCCATGATCTTACGTGTCTCCTATTTTAAAAAAAAAGTACTTATTTCTGCAGAAAATAAAGGTTTAATCGTTAAAATTGATAAACTAATTTTGAATTTGACGCCAAAACGCTCGCAGGTGACATTTCAGAGTTGTGACGTCACACTCCTTGTCAACAATAATCAAACATTCAGAATTCGACAATAATTTAATTATTTTGTGTGTTAAAAATGAATTCCAAAGTATATAAGTTCTTAAATAAGGTATGTACCTAATAATCTTGTAAGAGGAATTGATATTTGTCTAAAATAAAAGACGTTTACTGATGCGTGACGTCATTCGCTCAGATTGGTGTTTCATTTAACATTGTGGATTGTTGTATTTTTTTTTTATTTTAACAAAAATAATATTAATCGCGCTTTTAATATAAAAATAAATACATTTTTTAGAATCTTGTTAACCAATTTCGTTACTTAAAATCATAATTTCAATGATACTTTGTTACTGGCAACGTGCCTATTAGTAATTTTTTCAAAATTACTAATTCTCTTCTAAGGCGGCTATTACACTATCAAATAAATATGTCAAAGATCTTTGACAAAGATTTGATCATATATTAAATTACTAGCTGACCCGGCCACGCGTTGCTGTGGTTAACCAATACTTTAGCAACATGTGGTGGTTATGCTATTAAATTGTAAGTTATATGAAACGTTTAGAAGTTTGACATAGCGCCATCTATTGAATACTTACTCAATCAGTCAACAGATGTCACCATCTGTTAGAATCGTTTGGAGCTAACAGATAAAGACAAATAATTTGCAATAAAATAATATTGCGATCATAAATTGAGATTTAAGCTATCCTATCTTTCAAGTTGGATCAAACTGCACACGGTGTACAAATTTGATTAAAATCGGTTAAGTAGTTTAGGAGTCCATCGCGAACAAACATGTGACACGTAATTTATATATATTAAGATAAGTAATTTCGATTCCGAAACTGCCAACGAACACTTTTTAGTCGCCATTTTGATTTATCCGTCAAGAAACTTTGATTAAATATAAGAAACTGTCATTATCTATGATAAAATAAATATTATGAAGGTAAATATTATAAAAGTTTACATATTACACTGTCATATTTCTTTGATCAAAGAAATTTTATCACATTTCTTTGATAGTGTAATAGCCGCCTCAATCAATTAACAAATGAACGTTGTAACCGGAGCTATAGACGTTAAAACCGTAGTAAAATAACGTAATACCGTATTTAAATACACCGTGATGTTACCATCCGATACCGTAGTACCCGAATCTCGACTATAAATATACGAAATTATCATTTATTTATAACCCCATTCCATTTTTCATTTCATAACATAAATACAACAGCGGTCCCCCACTTGACATTTTTATAAGGGCTATTAGCATCATTGCAATATTTTGCCTAAAGTATCTCTCATATTATATTTAGCATATACACATAATATTTTTCTATGTTTTATGTTGGCAGAACACTTTTGATAAAATTTGTGTACAATTGAATTTAGTAGCACGATTTATTTTTTTATTTCTACCGTTTAGATATGGTGGTATATATGTATTATGTACATAGGTTGACACTATATGTTGCTGGGTTGGTGATGCGGGGAACAGTGACCGGAAAAATTCTTAAATTGGGTTAAACTAGAACTACAGACCTACCATTTAGCGAAAACCCGAGGTCTCTAGATGCACAGAAAAAAAACTGTATTGGACCAAGAAAATCTTGTTTTGTATATAACGAAAATAATATTTTCTTAATATAAGAAAAATACTCTTATAGTCGGAGAGCTGATCGCCACATCGACTAAAGTGCTCGTTACAAAGGTAATTTTTTTTATATTGTTTATTTAATGATAGTAAAGTATGAAAACCTTCGTCTGCCGGGGCTAGCGCGGTTGCATAAAACTGGAAACGGATGTTTACTAGAGAAGTTTTGGAATTTTTCGAATTATTTTTGAAACGGTGCACAGTAGAAAAAAATGTTTTAGATCAAAGTTGTAGAAGGTACTTTTATCTATAATTTATGTTCTATCCATTTTCCCCCCCAAAATTTATTTTTAGGAAATAATCGATTTTCTAAAAAAAAAAAATTTTTTTTTGATTTATTTTTTAAACGGTAGGTATTAGAAAAAATGTTTGAGATAAAAGTTGTAGAGAATATTATTATCTATAATTTTTGCTCTAATAATTTAAAAAAAATATGATTATTTCCTTCCACAATATTTTTTTTTTTTAATTATTAGAACAAAAATTAGTCGATGGGCGATCAGCTCTTGAACTATTAATCCAACTACATTATTTCTTCGTCCAAAAATACTATAGTTGGTTTAAGAATATATTTCTTATCTTAAGAAAATATTGTTTTCGTTATATACAAAACAAGATTTCCATGACTCAAGTAAACCTCTCTAACTGTGTGGCCAGGGGCGCCATTTGTAGATAAATTCAACAATGTTGTCTAAATCATTAATTTTCATATATTCCTAGGAAAAAAAACACACTAAAAAATGTCCCACTGTGTCTTTTTTTTTATTGGCCACAGATTGATTTTTTCCCCGCAATCGGTATTTTGCACGCACATTGACGAGAAATTAAAAAAAAAGGGTCTGACACTTTGTGACAGGAGCTTTAACCAATAATTATAAATGTCACTGCAGGAAGATTTATTGAGAATCGTATCGGGTTGGAAAAGGGGATATTAAAAAATTCACTCCCCTCGTAAATTTTTAATCGGTCGGTAAAGTAGAGCACGATAGCCCGGAGTCCGGATTGAAGTTAATTTAGATTACAAATGTTGTTAACCTTTCTTTATTTTTTTTATTCAGCACTGAATTTAAAGAATAGAAATAATAGACTTTCTTTTTTCATATGTAGTTAATTTAAACGTGTTGCTTAGAATGTTGCAATATGTTCTTTTGTTTTATATATTTAGTATCTACTTAGAAATATCACGATTCGAGTAATATATTTGTTTATATTTATATATACGAAATAGATTTTATCTTAAATTCGTAAAGGTCATACTAATAAAAATGTAATACACAGAAAAATACAGCTGCTAAGTAAATGCACAGTGCTTCCTCGTGCTAAATTCATCAAAGGTAGTTAATTATTGAACAATTTAAATAAAAACCGATTAAGTATTCAGATGAACTGTCTGTCATTGGTTAACCATTTCATTTTCATACAATTTTAATAGAAAATATTAATTCGACATTTTTCTTTATACGCAACTCGTTATTATGTCGTATATTTTGAATTTTTTGACAATTTCAATCAAAATCATTATTTTTCTGCTATACAAATGTCAAAATGACACTTAAAACGTCAAAATGACATTTAATATGTCAAAGTAAATAGCAATTTAAAAAAAAAACAAATGACGATTTTCTTGAAGCAAATTGAGATACCTCTTTGTAAGGGAATATTTTACAACAAACATAGGTAACCTATTTTATAGAAAATTGAATGCTCTACAAAAAGGCTCTATACAATTTTCACGTAACATGTGTCTTTCTGGAGATATCTTCAAATCAAAAAATAAATATTTTGGGATGTCACCCCTCCCCCTTACACACGATTTTAATACTTTTTAAATGGGACCGTCCTCAAACCAGACCTAACCAACCAACCAAGTTTCATTAATATCGGTTTAGTGGTTCATGAGTAAAGCGTGTGACAAGGATTGGGGGACAGACAGACAGACAGACAGACAGACACACAGACAGACACGGAACAAAAAGTGTTTGTCTTGACCTGAAACGGATAGATCCGGTAAATTTTAAAATCGGAGAACAATTTTTTTTCTCGTTTTAAAACGATAACAAAGCTTCTCGTATCTTCGATAATGCGAGGAAGCAAAATATACAGAAATGAAATCGGTTTCAACATTTAAAAAATAAAATAAAATTTCATGATGAGTGGAATACAAAAATTATATATAATGAAAAAAATAAATAAAAAATTATGTATACAAGGAGAAGAACAAGAAGATAATGTACAAATAATCTAATAAAAATTATACGAGTAGGTAATTAATTTCTCCTTAAAAAGTTTATTATAATAAAATTTACTTACTTGATAATGAAAAAAAAATATATGACATAAAAAAAATGATTAATATAACATCAAATTCATTATTTTAATGAAAGGTAAAGAAAAATTGATATTCGAATTATGAGGTTCAACAACGTTAATAATGAGAAATATTTTTTCGTTCAACGATTTTCACCCTCAGAAAAATTTACACTAAATTGCATTTTAATATCTTTTAAATTGAATTTAATCTGTAATAAAAATTTATGACAAAATAAAATTTTTGGTTATTATATAATACCATCAATTATAAAATATTTTTCTACTTGATATTTTTTTTACATCTACCTACATTTACTTATAATGAATTAATGAAAATTTAAGAGGTTTTTCTTTACTTTATTTTACTGGTCGTTCAAATAATTAATTTTAATATATTATGTCACATTTTACAAATTTGAAAATGGATCATAAAGTACGAAATGACTGATAGTAAAAAATATAGTCATAACACTTTTATGTTCATTAAAATTTTTCATATACAGTGGAACCTCGTTTAAAAAAAAGGGGGGGGGATACGTACTAATTAAATATTGGGTATTTAATGCCGGGAGTTGAATACCTAAATATAATTCATGGGGAACAACACCATAAGTCGCAAAATTGCTGATTTTTGTATTTTTTTTAAAATTTAATTGATTTTTTAGAAAATGGCGAAAATTGACAATTTTTTGAGTTTTTGAATACTTTTTTTTGTTCAATTAAGACACTTTAAACGATAATCATTTTCAAAATTTTGAAAAACGGTTACGTTCAGACTTAACCACTGCATTTAAGAAAATTTTCGTAAAAAATAAAAAGAAAATTATACGCTAGGAAACCATCTGTCAAAAACGACACGTCGCCACCTAGTGTGCGCCGTTAGCAACTTTGGGTATATTACTTTTAAAAAAGGACAGCCGAAAGTAATGTTCCCAAGTTCCGATTTCGTTAATTTTTTTCTTATCTATAAACCTATGTATGAAGAAGTGCTTGACCAAGTTTTAATTAATTTTAATAATTATTTTAGCTGTAATTAATTAAAATTTGAAAATTGAAAACCTTTTTTTTCTACTTAATGGTTTGATATAATTGGATTATATTTTCAGTAAAACTTAAGGGTAATATAAGGTTTTGAAAAACATTAATTTTTTATTTTTACTAAATTTTTTCATAGCAAATTTTTATTTTTTATTTTCAAATGTCCGATATTACCCAATGAGTGAATTACGGGGTTAAAACACAAAGTTATGTGTGTTATATTAAAATCTGTATTGAAGAGTAACAATCTTTGCGGATTATAAGGATTCGACCCGCGAAAATTTGTCTTTTTTCGATCAACTCTATTACGATTTTTTCTTTTTTTCTTTTCAGTGGCGTATCTTTGAAACCATATATTTGATTATAATGAAATTTATATGGGATCAGCTCGATAGTATACTCTTTCAAACAAAGAAAAATCAACCGAATAGGTGTATATTTGTCGTAGTTATACCCGAAAATACATAAAAAAATATATAAAAAAAAATAGAAAACCCTCTCCTTTTTTGAAGTCCATGGTCAGATTCTGATAAAATTTATATGAGAGCACCTCGGGAGTATACTCTTTCAAACAAACAAAAATCAACCGAATAGGCGCATATTTGTCGAAATTATGCTCGAACATACATAACAAAATATATTGATTGAATTGATAACCTCCTCTTTTTTAGAAGTCGGTTTAAAATAAGAAAATTTCGGGGTCAAATTCTAATAATAGTCAAAGGTTGATACTTATCAATACAAATTTTAATATAACATACATAATATAACGGCAATTATCCATTTTTTCCTTTCAATTATATGACATATTGGTTTGACAGAAATCCAAAATTATTTATTTTTGCCACTTGGCGGCGCCAGGATCGATGGTTTCCTAGCGTATAGTTCGTATTTAATTTATCAAAATTTAGAATATTTTACGTACTGTATCTTTATCAATTTCGAATATTTTGACTTGAAATTTTTTCGAGATATTTTTGAATGCATATTCTTTAAGAATATATAAAAAAAATGTTTTTTTTTTTTTTATCAATCATATTATTATTCCTCTCATTTCCATTTCAAGTTTATTTATTTATTTATTTTTATTTACCTACCACACTGGGGTCACTTAGTACCCCAGACACTAAAATACTAACTACTCGTAAACTATTGAATATTTTAATTCAATAAAATTCCTCTATCATCTTCGAACGATACGGAATGCACTCAATTCATTTATTAAAAAAAATTAATAATATTTAATCTTATAAAATTAAAACAGTTTACATTGAAGATGCGCCTGGTACCCCACAGGGGCATCTAACGGTTTAAAATACAAATATCATTTTTCCATACATAAATAAATTCAAAAATTACATGTCTGAATAGATACTCTTTTTTTCTACTCAGAAAACAGCGTTTAAATATCGTTGTCAAATAAAAAAAAGTACATCTTTCATATTAAAGCACCGTATATTAATTTTATAATGCATTAGTCTGCATGCCATAACCACATTTTTTTGTATTTCACCAAAACTATTACCCCAACCATCACAAATTCCAAGTGTAGTTTAAGAGAGAGAGAAAGAGAACAAGTAGGGAGATTGGAATATTAACCCGGGAACAGGCACGCTATGTGAAAAAAAAAAAAAAAAGTACTTATTATTTTTGTATACTTTATTTATATTATTTATATATTACACAGAAAAAAAAACTGTATTGGACCAAGAAAACCTTGTTTTGTATATAACGAAAACAATATTTTCTTAATTTAAGAAACATACTCTTAATCCAACTACGTTATTCCTTCGTTCACGAATACTATACTTAGTTTAAGAGATTATTGCTTATCTTGAGAAAATATTGTTTTCGTTATACCGGGTGTCCCAGATTACTTTTCCAGCATGGGGATCTCAGTATCTATAAGAGATACAGGTTTGGTTAAATTAGATGAATTATTTGTATGAAAGGGGTGAGTATTATTACACCAAAAAATATTCATAATTCTATGTGGTTTAGGTGGTATACCAAAAAAACTGAAAATTCGGAATTTCTTTAAATGGCTATAACTTTTTTGTTAAAGTAGATAGGTACTTTTTGTTTGCGGTTTCTTAATACACTTTTTTGTGTAGAATTGATTAGTGTATTTAGATTTTTAATATCACTTTTAGTTTCCGAGATACAAGCCCTAACTTCAGTTTTTCTTATAGACCACTTAGTTGAATATATCATATTTGAACGTGTTTTTTACTCTACTTTACAACGATATGTCACTTGCCATATTTATTATTGAAAAAAAGTTGAAATACTAAATATCAGTGATATTTATGAAGTATTTTATTACAAACTTTTAAGTGAGCCATGAAAAACAAAAATTGTAAACAAAAATCACAATAACAACAATCAAAATAACAAATGAATATTTGAAACAATGAACTATTTGAAAAAATATATTATAATTTTTTTTTAGATAATAAATATGGCAAGTGACATATCGTTGTAAAGTAGAGTAAAAAACACGTTCAAATATGCCATAGCCAACTTAGCGGCCCATAAGAAAAACTAAAGTTAGGGCTTGTAACTCGGAAACTAAAAGTGATATTAAAAATCTAAATACATCAATCAATTATACACAAAAAAGTGCTTTAAGAAACCGCAAACAAAAAGTACCTATCTACTTTAACAAAAAAGTTATAGTCATTTAAAGAAATTCCGAATTTTCAGTTTTTTGGGTATACCGCCTAAACCACATAGAATTATGAATATTTTTTGGTGTAATAATACTCACCCCTTTCATACAAATAATTCATCTCATTTAACCAAACCTGTATCTCTTATAGATACTGAGATCCCCATGCTGGAAAAGTTATCTGGGACACCCGGTATACAAAACAAGGTTTACTTGGTTTGAGAAATCATTTCTACCAGTTAGGGATTGCAATCCCGGGATCCCGAATCCCGGGATTTCGGGATCCCGCCTAATAATTGGATCTCGAAATCCCGGGATTAGAAACACATAAATACCGGGATTTCGGGATTTTTTAATAAATGAATCTGCATTTGCATTCTGATATTTTTATGAGGATATTGTAACGCTAACCCATATAGAAAGTGAAATTTTTAAGTTTAGCGCCAACACATCTGGTTGCAATAAAGACGACCCTTTTAGAAACTGTAACCTTACAAGGGTCTACTGGCTGCATTGTCTTTTCCAAGAATGTGTAAAAAAATGCATTTTAACAAAATTTAAGGATCGGTATACACTATACAATATATTTACTATTTACATCTGGGCGTATAAAGTTATCGACATAGAACTATAGCAACACCATAGTGACTTTTAGTATCTGATTACATTTCTTTTTACATAGATCTGAATATATCAAATATTTATGGCCGTAATATCGTAATAAACACTTGTAAACGTATCTACATAATAAAGTTTTTGAACGGTGAATTGTTAGTAGTTACTTATTATGGTCAAACAGATAAATGTGTTAATAAAAAATATGTGGAATTAAATAGTGCACAAGAATTTTCTGTATGGAAATACTTTTTGTGGGAAGTGAATGAACAATCTGCAAAATGCAAAATAAGCAAACAAAGAATTAAGGTTCCACAAAAGGACTTGTACGCATTTAAATTTTATTTATAAAATCAATTTATTATTTTGCCACGAAAGTTAACTGTTTGGATATTTTCATAATTACACATAAAACCGTAAGTACACATTTCAAAACTAATTTACAAGTTATTAAATGGTTAAATATTTCTTTTACAAAAACATATTCTAATCCCGGGATCCCGGGATTTGAAAATGGTCCAATCTCGAAATCCCGGGATTGAATATTTTGACCGGGATTGCAATCCCTACTACCAGTGTACCTACTACCCCCTCTGTCTTTTTCTAAGCCCCCTACTGCCCCCCCCCCCCCAAGGCTAGAGTCCAGTTAGCCCCCTTTTCCCATTATATCAGCAATACAAAAATGTTTCAATTAAAAAAAATGATTTTAATGAATAAAACGTTTGTTTTCTTACATGACGCGCCTACTGCCGGGTTAAATTAGCACACATATATCATGCGATGTTTACAACTACTTTATTACAACTTTTTTTCGACGCAAACCCATTTCTCTTTACTCTTCTGCTTTTTATTACCTTTTAGTGAATATTTTTTTTTGTTACTTACATCAAACAATGTTCATTACATAAATTAAAATTACGCTTTTTAATAAAATTAAGAACCCCCCCCCCCTCCCTCCAACCCCCCGATCTGTTGTACTAAAAATGTTCTAAATATAACAAAAAAGGTATCAGTATTCAAGAACAATTTATTTTAATTTTAATAAATTATTTTAAACATTTTAATTCTGTCTACATTACTCAAAATATAATTGTTTAGATTTTTAGTTTGTATTTATTGAGATAGTGATTTTGGGGCGGGGAGGGGGGAGTGCAATAAATATCTCCCCTATTTAGTATTTTTATCCAAATTTTTATATTTGGAGTTCATAATTTTGTATAGGTAAGTATTTATAAAAAAAGTTAAGTTTTTAGTATAAATAATTAAGACAGAGATATTTTGCTGTGACAGACAGACATACAGACGGACGGACTGCATTGAGAGGGGGGGGGGGTAGCTACACACCGAATGGGGGGTTAAGTTTTTTTTATTTTTTTTTTCAGAAAATACATTTACTAATATTATAAATGTGTCTGTGTGTCTGTCTGTTTGTTACCTTTTTACAGCTAAACTACTGAACCTTTATTCTTACCTTTAATCATTGAAAAATAATATAATTTTATTATTTGTAATTTCAAGCATTCGTATTATGTTAAATTCTGCATGCTTTCTTTTCCATCGATATTTCTCGAAAACGGTTTATCCTATGATAAACAAGCAAAGTATATTTTTTGTGTATTTTGTGTCATATAATCTTATTGATGTACCAACTCAGAAAAAAAATTAACGAACAAACAAATACTAGATAAAAATTGATGGGCCCACTGGCCCCATACAGCCCTGGTCTAAAATACAATTGATTAATATTAGAAATCGAAACACATATTATTACTAAACCAAATACTAAATTTCATTATTCTATCACAAAGGGTTCTCTAGAAATTAAATTAAAACTCATTTTTAGTAAAATCTTTGGAGGCCTGTAGTTCCCTAAGGAAAAATTTCCGGATACATATTTATTGGAAGTTTTTTGTTCAAAATATTTTTCTCAATCTACTGTTCAAGTTTGAATCACCCTGAATAGAAAACAAGGTTTTCTTGGTCCAATACAGTTTTTTTTTCTGTGTACACATTTCCGTACCCCTTAATATATTATTTTTTATTCTGCGCACACCACTGTATTAAAATATATCAATAACATTTCCTGCGTACACAAAACGTGAACAGAGCACCCTTAAGATATTTTGTTTGCGCCCGGAGCATCTGCGCGTTAAAAGTTGGAAGACTTTTAAAGTAGAATTGATTCTTCCTAAAAAAAAAAAAGTTGGATTCGACGTCAATCTCAAGGGAGTGATAATTGTACTATTAAAAAAACAAACTTCCGTGCACTTTTGACTTTAGGAATTAAAGTAGAGAGAGAGGGCAGCAGCACTCCAGCCCCTCGCGTGCTACGAATACTGATAACAACCCGGAAATGATTATGCGTAATTTTAAATTCCTTAATTTTGGTGATATTACCCTCTGAGAAACACTAACAGCAATTTAGTTTAAAACGAGGTTGTGGTTTTAAAATTTTTTTTTGTATAGTTTTAACCCTTTTGTAACCAGTGGCGTACTTTTGTTATCTTCTTAATATATATAAATTACGTGTCACGTTGTTCCTCCGCGATGGACTCCTAAACTACTTAACCGATTTTAATCAAATTTGTACACCGTGTGCAGTTTGATCCAACTTGAAATATAGGATAGCTTACATCTCAATTTATGATCGCATTATTATTTTATTGCAAATTATTTGTCTTTATCTGTTAGCTCCAAACGATTCTAACAGTTGGTGACATCTGTTGACTGGATTGAGTAAGTATTCAAAAGATGGCGCTATGTCAAACTTCCAAACGTTTCATATAACCTACAATTTCACCACATGTTGTTAAAGTATGTATAGGTTAACCACAGCAACGCGTGGCTGGGTCAGCTAGTTTATTATAAAAAATAGACCGACCGGCAGTGCAGACAACGCACTCTGTGTGCCGTCCATAAAAGATTAAGAACTTATACGATTATTAAATATTGATTTCAATTTATAAATATTTTTAAATCTAAATACCATTAAAATGCATCTATAATACCATAAATCTAACAAGGAAACCTTTTCAGGTCGAAAATTCGTATCGAGTTTAAACTTTGTACATATACAGTTAGAGGAGGTTAAAGTAAGTAAGAAAAAAATTATCACAGCTGCGGTAAAACGGTTTAAGGGGGTCAAACACCCCTATGAAAATGTGCAAAATAATAATATTTTTTTGAAATAACTCTGAAACTAATAAAAAATTTTAAAAATCCATAATACAAAATTTTCATGATTTTTTATGCTCTTTCGAATGGCGGTTGTCAAAATTCGAAAAAATCAAGTGGGTTGGAGGTGGGGGTTAACGGTTTATTTTTTTCGAATTTTGACTGTCGCCATTTGAAAGAGCATAAAAAATCATGAAAATTTTGTATTATAGATTTTTTTAAATTTTTATTAGTTTCAGAGTTATTTGAAAAAATATGATCCTTTTGCACATTTTCATAGGGGTGTTTGACCCCCTTAAACCGTTTTACCGCAGCTGTGATAATTTTTTTCTTACTTACTTTAACCTCCTCTAACTATATACAAAGTTTAAACCTGAAAAGGTTTCCTTGTAAGTAAAACGCGTGTCCTCAGCCCAATATAAGCAAATATGTGGTTTTTATTAGTTCATTATTATTTTATTAGTCGCAAAAGCGAGAAATATAGTACGACCCGCGAACGCGCCAGAGCGCGTCACGCTAGTATTAGTAACTTCGAGCGTGGTTTGGTGGGCGAAAAATCAACCAATCGGGATGATTTTTTTTTTAAATACTGGAAATTGATTCTACTTTAAATAGTTAAATACGCGCGGAGAAAGCGGGCGAAATGACTTTTGGGAAAGTTTTTTCAACTTTGGACGTTAATAACTTTTTTCCAGGATATCGGAGAGTTTAATCTTAATATATATAAATTACGTGTCACGTTGTTCCTCCGCGATGGACTCCTAAACTACTTAACCGATTTTAATCAAATTTGTACACCGTGTGCAGTTTGATCCAACTTGAAAGATAGGATACCTTACATCTCAATTTATGATCGTAATATTATTTTATTGCAAATTATTTGTCTTTATCTGTTATAGCTCCAAACGATTCTAACAGATGGTGACATCTGTTGACTGGATTGAGTAAGTATCCAATAGATGGCGCTATGTCAAACTTCCAAACAATTTCATATAACCTACAATTTCACCACATGTTGCTAAAGTATAGGTTAACCACAGCAACGCGTGGCCGGATCAGCTAGTTTGATATAAACTTAATTAAAGAGCAAGGTTTGACGAGTGCAACGAAATTCATTCTTGAGCGATTGAAAATAAAAAAGTAATCAAAGATGGCGGCGGGAGGGGGGATTTGGGCAGTGTGCAAACTCAGGGTTAAGGTCTTCATCGAAGCCCCTTTCAAATGAGCCACAAAAGAAAAAATGTACCCGAAATAATTGGGTCAGTAACTAAATGCACTGCATGGACTAACTTAACCCCATGTTCCATTTAAGATTTCTTTGCTCCCCTCTCCCCCTGCCACCCGCGGATATGCAGGCGGGTGTTTCTGTAGTTAAATAAGAGATTTGGTGATCCCATTGTATGTCTATAAAATTCAATCCTATATTTCAAACCATTCAAAAGTTATTTAGGCGACCCCGAACTTTTGGAAGGCACTGTGTATTACACCACGACGACACTGATATTTCACAAAATCTGAATTCAACAAAAATCTCAGCTACGTACGGCATTTATACGCCTTAACGTCGCGTCTGTGTGTTACTACCCCCTCCCACACAAATACTCCACATAGATTCAGACGACGCGGCGCGACGACGACGGGTGAATCGAGGGTCGAGGGTTTCTGTATTACCTGCCACATCTAGACCCCCCCCTACCAATTAAATGTCTGCGGTGATGATATGTTAAAACACCGTACTAGTTATTGATTTTACCTTATACCATCCATTACTATTATTATTATTATCGCTATATACCATCTATTATCAATATTATCATTATGATCTGTACATTTGTGTAATTCGATGTGTTTTACATATGTATGTATGTATGTCAAAACATAAGTGTTTATTATTGTATACTAGCTTGGCCCGCGCGGCTTCGCTCGCGTGGACTACGGAACTATTGTTTAGGATTTAAAAATATATATATATATATATAGTCTATTTCATTTAAGTTTGCAGTGGTGGGCGGGGATTAGACGGTACGATTCACACAGGAACTATTTTATAGCTAACAGAAAAGTTTTTTCACTAGAAATTTATTAAATCTTAAACCTTTCAGTGAATTTTTTTCAAACTTTCACTGTATTTAGATTCATCCTTCATACAAAGTATAGGCTAAAATTTATTTTCAACACATTTATAGTTTTTATGCTGTGATTTTTTTGTTTGGCAAAACGGGAAATAACTCGCATTTTAATTTATTACTGATTGTTGTAAATACTCAATAGTGTTTTTTTTTCTTGACGTCAGACGTGTAATTTTTTTAAAACCACGTAATTTTTGGCATATCTGAACTGTCATATAACTTTTAATGGAATTTACAAGAAATTAAATTCACCTTTGTGTCATAAATATTACTTTTTTTATATCCTAATGTCAACTGTATACATACATACATTTGTAGAATAACTAATCTGACAGTTTGAATTTAATTGCAATTATTATTATTGCAACATGATGTATTGCATTAGTGAAAATTGTGTTATTGTGAATTTATCTGGCGTTTTGACCAATCAGGAGCGCGTATTATACTTCCTATGCTAGCTACCGCTGCAATCTTAAATGAAATAGACTATAGTTGATTATTTAAAAGTTAATTATTGAAAACAATTTAAACAATTGACAATCAAAAGAATACCGGCCTGTTCCCTCTACCCAGCGCAGCGTCTACATAGTCGTAGTTTGCGTGAATTGTTACGAATAATGTTATTGTATATACTTATTTCACGTTATTTCCTAAACCAAAAGACAAAATTGAATTCTGTAAAAGGGAAATTATATCTACATTAAGTACTTATGACGATGAAATCATTTATTTCGATAAGGATTAAAGTTTTGCAGGTCATAAGTCCATGTAAACATAACCCAAATATTTTATGTTTTCTTTGTAACATAAAAGCAGTCATTGTGGCTTAAATATAAAAGTTAGACATATGGTGTCGCGGACTTTATTGTAGCACTTTTGATTCTACACAATTATTTAATACATTATTTTGTTCTATATTCAAC
Organism: Sialis lutaria; assembly: GCA_949319165.1. Taxonomy (NCBI): domain Eukaryota; kingdom Metazoa; phylum Arthropoda; class Insecta; order Megaloptera; family Sialidae; genus Sialis; species Sialis lutaria. The sequence continues at coordinate 36,861,363 of OX439233.1, forward strand.
GGTTTAGGCAGCGTATTGCAAAACAGCACGCCGTCGGTAATTTTTTTTCCGACTTGATTTACTATTATCGTCACTGTTTAGTTGTTATGTTACCTAACGTAACAAAATATAGCCTATAACTTGGCCAGAGAATGTACCTATGAATTAAAAAAAATCACGTAAATCGGATAAGTGGTTCTCGAGTGATAAGCGCACTAACGGACAGACAGACGTTGAGCTTTATATATATTAAGGATTATAGTTGGTATACGTGTATAAGGTTTTGGCACCAGTCAACGAAACTTTAAGAGCAAGGTATATTTTTTGAATTGACGGGCTTCATTTTTCTAATTTTCTTGAACTCGTGTTACGTACAAATAAAACAAGTAACTCTATTAAATCAATTTAATTATATAACATTCCCGAGAAAAAATAGTAGATCTACTCAGATCTCGACAGATTTCCATTTTGAGACATCTTGAAAACCATCATTAAACCGGAAACGCATGTTTACTCGTGTCAATTTTTGAACTTTTCGAATTATTTTTGAAACGGTGCGCAGTAGAAAAAAATATTTTAGATTAAAGTTGTAGAAGGTACTTTTATCTATAATTTATGTTCTATTCATCCCCCCCCTCCCCAAATTTGTTTTAGAAAATAATCAATTTTCTAAAAAAAAAAAAAAATTTTAAACGGTAGGTATTAGAAAAAAAATGTTTGAGATACAAGTTGTAGAGAATATTATTTTCTATAATTTTTGTTCTAATAATTTAAAAAAAATTGTCGAAGGAAATAATCATTTTTTTTTAATTATATTTCAAACGGTTCATATCAGAAAAAAATGTTTACAAGAAAAGTTGTAGATAACGTTATTTTCTTTAATTTATGTTCTATTCTTTTTTTTGTATCTTTTATGAATCAACCAAAAAAATAATAATTTTAGTTTTAATTTAAAAATAATTTTAATAATCTAGTTATCTATGACAATGGAGGAATTTATTATTATACAACTGTCAAAATTGAAGTCTAAGAACATGAAAACATAAGTATTCAATGATCAATAATCCTTATTTGTTTTGTTATTAAAATTATAATGTATCCATTACATTCACTGAAAATCATTTTGGAAGTAAAATATTTAAAAATCAAATGTTAAAAGATAAAATTATCCATATTATCAATACTTCGGTATCATGATGTATAAAAAAGTCTCGTGCCGACCAAGGCAGTTTATTTATTAAAAAATCGACTCCATTTATGATTATATAACTAATACAGTTTCATAGAGTTCTTAAGATTACAAACGTTTAAATACCACTGCTTTAAAGTTTAAACACAGTACCACATATTGTCAATCTAGATTAGACTAAATACAAAACACAGATGATAAAAAGGTACATACTACCTCATACATACAGCTCGTATCTCTCCACATATACAAATTAATTCAAAACCTGCATATGGAGATCTCCAAAACCGCACTCAAAGGGCTTGGAGAGAGAGAGGAAGGACTGATAATGTTTAAACATTACATAAATAAATCGTTTTTAAGCGGCTGAGAATAAATAACACCGTGTGTGTGTTTTCTACGTGAAAATAAACAGTTTTTTTACCGCTGGCATTTCCGGCGTGTGCTCTCCTAATGTGTGTGGGAGGGGGTGTCCTCCACTTCCTTTTTATCGTCCATCGTGTGTCCCTTTGTATATTCTAACCAGATGCGTACTTATTTTGAGTCTATGTAGGGTTTAATATACAAAGTCACAACTTCACTTATTATTGTTATACAAATATTGTCTATATAATGAAAAATGACCGGAGCGGTAAGGGAAGGAAATCCGAACTGATGTTAGTCCATAGGCGTAGTCAAACACAAATATATGAATGTTAGATTACCATTAAAAAATAACACTATGCAACAAAAAAATTCACAGAAATTTGAATAGGTGATTTAGAAGGTATTTGTCATGCCATCACGTCAGGTTTTTTAGATATCCGAACTTAAAAGTCCCAAAAATGACGATTTTGGCAATGTTGGGGAATTTATTACTGAGTAGGTATTTTTTTTCTGAAGTTTTCTTTAATGATTTCGAATAGTACTATCTTTTCTCTTTAAAATGATTTTTTACATTTTACTATGCGATTTTTCTTTACCGAAATATACTACTTTGAAGATATATGTAGTAAAGTTCATTGTATGTACTATACTACATTCTATTAACAAAAATAGCATATCTTCAAACTAGCACATCTCGGCTAAAAAAATCGTACAGTAAAAAGTTAAAACTCATTTTAAAGAGGAAAGATAATACTATTTGTTACCGTGACCGAAAATTTTTTACGTACTCAAATTCCACGAACTGTCAGCTTTAATTTGATACCCCACTTGCCGGAATTCAATAATGACCCCCCCCCCCAAAAAAAACCGCTAAAATTTAATTTTATAACTAAGGTCTATTATCGATCCACCATTTACCATCTCACCTTCTGAGGTAATACGGGTCATACATCAGTGTTTTCAAATTTCGTTACAGAACATTAAAAAAATTACAATTTTCCCTTTTCATTCATTCCGATCTCAACTGTTTATAATTCATCAAAAGTAACAAGAACATCATCGGGTATGGAAGTCATGGAATTAAATTTAAATTTAATATTAAATTATTCTTTAATACAAATAAAGACACGTCCTTGCATTTAAAATAGTTAGTTAAAGTACTAGCACCAGTTTTGAACATTTTTAACTAAAATGTACCGAATTAGAAATACATATATGTTTATATATTTGATTACTCTGCCATTACTTGACATTAATCTATATACATTTAACAGTCTTACATCGTGATTTGATGATAATTGATCGTTTTATTTAAAAAACAGTGGACAAATAATTATCGCGGTTCGGCCACACTATCAAGGAAAGTGTATTTTCTTATATATATTTTTATGATTAATCAATTTTATTTCCTTACATGTACAGAAGTGCAGTCCACTATATAATACATGCAGAATTTTGACTGTATATGTAAATACTTTACATTGTTTTAAATTGTATGGTTCTTTATTTTATAACATTTGTGTACTGTTCGTTACGTGCTTTACTTTGTCCATTACTGGAGAAAACACATATACAATAAAAAAAAAACTATATTTTGGTAATAAAATTGATTTAATACACAATTACTAGTTTTATAAGTAAAATAAGCCCAACAACTAAAAAAAAACATGTTTTGCACTAAGACGGGTGCCAGTATCTTATGTTAAAATTTCAAATGTCCAATATAAGTTGTTAGCATTCACTACATGGTAAACTGTAGACTCTATAGGACACGCATTACACCCAGAACCCTAGACACGGTTAAGCTGTGACTATTATTACGCACGTGCCATCATGATTCCCCTTTTTCACCTTCACTTTGTTGTGAGAGTGCCTGCCCCTCCCCCTTGTTCTCGTACTTCAATCCACTCTGGCTCGTGAAGCGGGCACTGCGTACGCAAGTCCCCTTTAACTCTCCCCCAACCCCTAACCCCATATATACAGAATTCTGCCCCGGAACGTACCGGAGCTATTTCTTTTCCATCTCGCTTGTCATCATAAACATAATGTGGCTTTAATACAGCGCAGCCTACTCCTTTTTTGAGAGCCCCCAGCCCTCAACCCCGTTCTCTGTGACTCGCTCTTTATCCCACATGTCTTCCCGCGCCCGTATACGCATGTTTTTTTTGGTGAAAAGTGTGTAAAGTCGACACCCCATGCGTTTATAAAAAATATATATGGGAAAATTATGTATTACATTGAATACATTATTGAGTTAATACAGAAAAGAAATTTATTTTATGCCAGAGTACATTTTTATAGAACTATTACCGGAATAAAAGTTTATGCAGTGAAATTATTATTATTATTGAAATATTTTTTTACTTTCTTATACGGTCATATGTATGAAGGACAAGAAGTAATGTAAAAATCGATTTTTTATTGAAGTATCTATTTTGACATTCCCTGCATCCATTCTGACTATTTTTACCATGAAATCTGTCCGTCTGTAAATGCGATAAATAGAGTGAACTTTTATATTTAAGGTTGTTGTTCATTGAAAGTCGTGGCATCTAGCGAAATTTAGCATGAACTACTAGGTTTTGATATGTCGGTAAAAAAGAACAAATAGATCTGGCAACAATTTATAATATTAGATAAGAATAGAATATTCATTTTTAACAATATTATAATTATTACTGTTGCTGACAATAGTAATAATTATAATAACAATAGTAACTATTATTATTATAAATAAAAACATTAAATGTTATCAATAATCACTTGATATTTACAACGCGCGTCAGTTTTCAATACCACGTTTTTATATTTCAAAGATCGCGCTGAATGCGCTGTTGCCATATCGTATATTTACGTCATGTGTTCGGGAATTTATCAAAGTTAAAAATTAATAATTATTTAAGGAGATGGTAAATCATTCTAAAATTTTATATGCACATTCCTTAATTACCAATCTATAACATATCCGTTTTTGGTTAAAATCTGACGTTTAGTTTTAATACACGAATTAAATGAATATCGATTTCCAAGTTGATCCCTATGCATGCAATGTATAAGAGACCAACTTTGCACGTTTATAATTAATAAACGAAATGGTAAACTGACCTGAAATTTTTTTACAAATGCGAACTAGCTCACTTAACACAATATTAAAATTTTAACAAATTCTGTAGTGATCGATTTTAGTGAACAACAACCTTAAGTAAAATTTTATTTTGACATTTATTGTTTTTATTTTGACGTAATATTTGTTCATAGGTGGTGAATCATTTCAAGATTTTGAACAAGTGTTCTTAGACAAAGTAAGGCCAGTAATGGACACCCAATGATAGACACTTGCTAATGATTATGTGCAAAATGATAAGTATTATGACAAAAGTTATAAAATAAAGAATGATAAAATTTGAAACAATGTAAACCAGATGCTATGATAATATACCTTATGATTAATAAATAGATTACACTAATAATGTCCACCATTTTGGTACCCACTGACCGATTGTCATTAAATTAAGCTGTTTTACAGTTAAGTGTCTATACCATAGATCAGTGGTCCCCAACCTTTTTGTACCTAAGAGCACATTTTAGAATACCGGTTAGGCGGCGGGCACCATTTATTTTTTCAAGGTGCCTACATCAAATTTTTTTTCATATCTTATCTTTCTTAGTTCCTACGTAAGCCGTGACTGTATGGTAAAAAATGCTATTCATAAAATTATGATCGTTGTTTATAATATTGTTGAACGAATTTGTGCAATGTTTGATATATGCTCAAATGTTTTTTATTAACAAATCTACATCAACAAAATATTTTTAATTTATCTTTAGAATTAATGTATATATACCTAAGTGATTTTTGTGATTGCGTACATCCAGAAAAAGATTAAATGGTTACATATTTTTCTGGCTGTAATTTACGGTATACGTTAAATTTGAGAGAATAAATGTAAAATGATATAATATATTTATAAACAAATATTTTTTTTCAAATAAATACGTTTATATTTCTCTAATTAGTTACTAGAAATTAAAAATAAATTACATGTAATTGAAAACTTATTTTTTTTATCGTTTACAGTCAATGGCGGGCACACGTAAAACAGTCGGCGGGCACAATGGTGCCCGCGGGCATAGGGTTGGGGACCACTGCCATAGATTATACACACGTTTTTTTTTTGTGTGAACATCTATGGCAGAATGATCGTGCTCACTAAATGGGGTGCTAATAAGGAGATTTTGCCCGCGTACTCTTTAATACGCCACTGCTATTTTTTTACAGTGACAAATGTTTAAATAAAACAACAAAATAAATTTAAAATACAAATGTTTTAACCACTTTATATAGATACAGAGCCGGCCTTTGCAAGCTCGGCGCCCCGGGCGAAATATTTTTTGCCGCCCTCCCGACCTTTGAAGACCTTTTTTTTGGCTGATTCAAATATATAATAAATTTCTACCGCAAAAAAATCTGATGAGCTTTTTTTTTTCGTTGTTGCGTCTTTCTTTTCTTAATTTTTTAAATGTTTTTCATTCTTTTTCGTTTCTTGCCGCCCCTGCTACCTTGGCGCTCCGAGCGGTTGCCAAGGGTCGCCCCCCCCTTAAGCCGCCACTGTATAGATAATCCTCTATTATGGTAATAAGAGTGTAATATGGACTACTACAAGCTATCATATTACACGCAAAAGAGACTGATTTTCGATCGATTGTTTTAGATATTTTTTTTAATTTTTTTTTATTTAAGAACAGGGGTTGAGATCTGAAGATTAAATCTTCCTTTACTTTAAATCTGAGAGCGAGCGTTTTCATTATCGACGAGCATAGTTTCGATGACGATGAGAACATGCATCGTTCTAGCAAGGATTGAATCGTAGTAAAATTCTAATGTACTATACTCGACCGAATGAACTCAGGAGCGAAACCTAAACCAGTCTATGAGGATTAAATCCTCGAGCGATTCAGCCAGAAGAAATCTTGACTGAATCGCTCCTTGAGTTAAACCTTGGAGTGAGTTTGCACTATAGTTTAACTCATAAGTAAAACCTTGAGAGTTTATATTTTGTATATATTGTTTTCAATTATATTATTTTTATTTTTTATGCGTATATTATTATAAAAAAAACTTTTTGAAAACGGTATTGAATTACTTTTATATTACTATCACATTTTACTTGTTTATAGCCGTGTCTATGAAATAGATTAAGTAGATAAAAATAAGAAATATAAGCTTAAATTATGAAATAAAAACACTGGTGTTTTAAATTTTAATTTATAATTAAATTAAACAAAATTTAGTTTGACCTTAATATTAATAAAAAAATATTTTATAAATAAATAAAATATAAATATTTATATAGATATATTATTCTGTTCTCTACATATATTATAATTTTTCAACTTTTTGATTTCGTTGAACTACTAATTACTAATAAATTTTGCACATTCGAAGAGCGGGTTCTTATAAGGAGTAAAAGTATATAAATCATCGATGTTTAACTCTCTAAAGATTTAATCTTTTAGCGATTCATTCAAATAAAACTCTGTTGGTAATGAATACTGAGCAAGAGCAGCATACAGTGCGATCGCAGGTAGACGGTTGGTACGTAGAGTAAATCCATAGAGGAGCAAAACTAAAAGGTTCCTACTAAGGATTTAATCCTCGAAAGATTAAATCGTTGAAGAGCACAAATATATTTACTCTCCTATCTTCTGCTCTTACAGGTATCGATACTCGTTTCGATCGTGAGTTATTCGAGAGTTAAACTAACTCGAAGATTTAATCGTAACCCCTGTTTAAGAATCTATTTTTGCCTATTCAATCTCATTAAAAGATTAAATTCTCTGTTCAATGAAATGATAAGTGCTTATTTCCCATATATACCGACTCTTTTTATTAAACACACCCAAAAAAGAAATTAGTAAGTATTACAACAGTGCGGCATATTGCAAAATCGCTTCGAACCGTCAAATTGTAAAATTTACAAGAACTTAAGCAAAAATTACAACTTCGTCTTGTAAATCAAGTAAATACAAAATAAAATAAGCAGTAGATACTGTAAACATTGTAATTTTAGCTCATTTTCCTAGCACTTGGTCGGATTCATTAGTAATAGTTTGTAAATTTTACAATTTGACGGTTCGAAGCGATTTTGCAACATGCCGCACTGTAATACTTACTAATTTCTTTTTTGGGTGCAGGGTGACCAGTATTTCTCTGGAACAAATTTCCCTGACTTTTCCCGGTTTTCCAGGAGAATTTTTACCGTTTTTCCCTGTTTTTTATTTAAAAAATTTAGATAAAAAACCTAAAAAAAAACCGTCACTCTTTAAATATTTGCGATAATTTGTGTGATTTTGCATTTTTATAAAAATTCCCTGACTTCCAACCAAATTCCCTGACTTTTCCAGGTTTTCCAGAAACTGGCCACCCTGTTAAATAAAACACACACACACACACATCAAAATTCATTTGTTTTTCTCAAAAATAAAAGACGAAAAGACATGCTTGGATGCTCGATTTTTGTTATAAAAAAAAAAACAAGCAATGATGATGTGCTTAAAATGTCGAACATAAATAAGAACACACACGCACTTCTCCCGGAGATAAATTACATTTTATATTTATTTTGATATATGTGCACGCGCGCCCCTTACACCCCATTCCCCGCCTCAAACCACCGGGGATCTACCTCGACTCATCGTTCGCTCGTTTTCTCGCAAGAAATAAAAATAACACCCATAAAAAATCGAACGTCGCAAAGCGAATTGTGATTTATAACATATTATATTCATTCGCGATTTGGCGAAGGAAACACCACCACGCACACAAAAAGAACTAAAATCATAAAATAATTTACATCAGTTGTACTATATACGCCCTTCGTGCAATATATTAGGTTGTAAGAGTTCTATGTTCAGTATCATAAAGGAACTAGCAAATTTGTTAGCTAGAAGCACTCACAAATGAGGTATTAATTTTGTGATAGTATCTATGGATTTGCTATACACTGGTAGAAAGGATTTCTCAAACCAAGTAAACCTTATTTTGTATATAACGAAAATAATATTTTCTTAAGATAAGCAATAATCTCTTAATAAAATACCGTTGTTATTGTTTACATAAAAAACTTTTTCAAAGTCTTCATGAAACTCTAAGAGAACTGTCATATAAGTTTGATACCTTGTAAGTACTTGCAAGTTATCAAATTTGCTAACCCCTTTATGATACAGGGCATAAGAGTAAAATGGCAATTTATATGAATTCATTATTATAAAAATAAATAGTACTTGTCAAGCTCTATATGAAACTCCAAGAGAACTGTCAACTAAGTTTAATACCTTGTAAGTGCTTGCAAGCTATCAAATTTACCTCTTTATGATACAAGGCATAAGAGTAAAAAGCCAATTTATACAAACTCATTATTATAAAAATAAATAGCAATTAAATTTTCATATTGTATAAATACAGTATTTATAAACAAAACAAAAAATAAACACACGAAATTTGTAATTACTAAATACAAATACAGCCCATAAAATAAACAAGTGTTAAAACAACTATAAATATAATCCCCTTTATATTTTATAAATTATAATAACATATACACCGCTAATAAAAAGCATTATTACATTATGTTTTTTTTTTACGTGTATATTTATATTTCGGCTGGATCAAGTTACATGATATTAAAATACTTAACATAAAATTACCGAGCGCGTTTATTTTTTACACAGTGGCGCGACTGCGACCATTTTTTGCGACATAATTTTGTTATATTTATTTTTAAAACTACATATTAACATACATTTATTTTTTTATAAATATAATTTTTTGCGACATTTTTTTGTTATATTTATTTTTAAAATTATTAACGTACATATTTTTTTATAAATTATATTATTTCTGATACCGTAAAACCCTCGACATTTCGACTTGCAAAAGGAATTTGGCATGAATACACTGTGTCAATTATAGTTTATGTCGAATTGTAAACATAGCGTTTGGGGTATTGCGGGACACTTATTTTGAGGAATAGTAAGACACGTATTGCTTCCTCGCAATATCGAAGATACGAGAAGCTTCGTTATCGTTTTAAAACGAGAAAAAAAATTTGTTCTCCGATTTCAAAAATTTTACCGGATCTATCCGTTTCAGGTCAAGACAAACACTTTTTGTTCCGTGTCTGTCTGTGTGTGTGTGTGTGTGTGTGTGTGTGTGTGTGTGTGTGTGTGTGTGTGTGTGTGTGTCTGTCCCCCAATCCTTGTCACACGCTTAACTCATGAACCACTGAACCGATATTGATGAAACTTGGTTGGTTGGTTTGGTCTGGCTTGAGGACGGTCCCATTTCAAAATAATTAAAATTGTGTGTAAGGGGGAGGGGTGACATCCAAAAAGATTTATTTTTTGAAGATATCTCAAGAAAGACACATGTTACGTGAAAATTTTATAGAACCTTTTTTGTAGAGCATTCAATTCTCTATAATATAGGTCACCTACTTTTGTTGTAAAATATTCCCTTACAAAGATCTATCTCAATTTGACTTAAGAAAATCGTCATTTGTTTTTTTAAAACTGCTATTTACTTTGACATATTAAATGTCACTTTGACGTTTTAAATGTCATTTTGACATTCGTATAGCAGAAAAATAATGATTTTGATTGAAATTGTAAAAAAAGTCAAAATATACGACATAATAACCAGGCGCGTATTAAGAAAAATGTCAAATTAAATTTTTTTATTAAAATCGTATGAAAATTAAATGGTTAACCAATGACAGGCAGTTCGTCTGTATACTTTATCGGTTTTTATTTAAATTGTTCAATAATTAACTACTTTTTGATGAATTAACACGAGGAAGCACCGTGCATTTACAAGGCAGAGTATTTTTTTATGTTTCTCAAATCAATATAGGATTTTTATGCATATTAGTCATTTTTCATGCAAAAGAAACAACCCTAATGTCTACGGTGGATATAATCAGTATTTAAGTATAAGTAGTTTTACCATGCTGGAGAGTCGGTTGTTTGGACCTCAAAGGTCACACCCCACGGTTTGTTTTATTCATTATTTATCATAATTATAATTTTTGTCATTCTGGACTTTCCAATAAATATTTCACATTCATATTTTTCATTTTTGGCTCCTGTCCCACTATTCCCCAAATTTTTTTAGAATGTCGAAATTTAACGTTTTCGAAAAACATAGTAAAGTTTTACAGTCGTTCAAAATTTCAACAAACTGTGGCAGCTAAAAGTTAGATACATACATCTTCAAAATTTGAAAAAATATAAATTTTTAAACAAGTTATGTGCTATACAAAAAACGTGTCCCACCATTCCCCAAGTTCCCCTATATATTATGATTTTTCTGAAAGCTGGTTTTTTTTTAGAGAAGACTATATTTTTACTTTCTTATACACATGTATATGAAATATACATATACTTAGTATAAGTAAGTATTGTAAAGCCGATTTTTTTCGAAATCCAGATTTTGATGGAATTATCCATTTAGATCTTCCCTGAATCCATTCTGACTATTTACGTCATGATATCTGTGTGTCTATCTTTAGACGCTGTAACTCAAATAGGTACAACAAATCGTAGAAGGGTGAAATTTTGTACTTAAGATTAATTTTTGTCTGGGAAGAAAATCTTCAATTTTTTTTATCTTTATTAATCAATGTAGAAATTTATAAATTAATAAAAAATAGTATTCTTTAAAAAAAATCAGCTAACAGAAAATGCCATAATAAAAAAATTGAGAGCAAATTAATATTTTCAGAAAAAACATCAAAATTGGTAATTAAAATTTAAAATACACGCTAAATTAAAAAAAAAAGCACTGAACATAACCTAGATATTAACTATCACCATTAAAATTGCGACTACCTTATTTTTTATCCCAAAGAACAATTCGAGGGGGCGCCCCATTAATATTCTACCCCAATATACACTTTCAACAATAGAAAACCGATCCTTTTATTCGAAAACAATCCACCCTGGCACACAAACATTCAGAACACACAAAACATTCCAAATGCATAAGCAACAAGAAGAACAATATGTGCCCCATAAAATTTTACAACTCTTCTATAATTTTCAGAGAGCAGCGGCAAAAATATTTCACAAAAGTGTGCTTATACTGTATACATAGATATGTACATATATAGGCCAATCATCACGAGCACTGCCAAGGGACGCTCTCTGCCGGTCAGTAGAGCGGGGTGGGGGAGGGGAAGGGGTGTTGTTAAGGGGTTGGGGGGGGGGGATACACAACTCCACAAATGACCCCCGACGGCTGACCCCAACTTCGGAACATCGTCGCCGAACGACCTCTTTCAATATTGCTTTTCGATAAATTGAACTTGTCTGAGATTTTCTCTATACCACTAAAGCGGGGTCCCCGTATGCAATATGGTGAATGTATGTATGTCGTATGTATACATACAATAGACAGTTATGGTGTGCGTTGTATACAGGATGATTCCGAATAAACATTTTTATTACACGAAAATCGTAAATTAGAAAAGAATACATACACTAATATGTATATAAAATTATTATTTACTTAAAAACTGCTCAACCGATTTCGATGAAACCTGCATTAATGCGTTCTTTGTAACTTCAGAAGTCATATAAGAGTATATTATACTACCACAGAAAACAGCCGAGCAGTGAATAAAATTTTTAACATCATTTTTTTATAAAAAGCAGTCGTTTTTAAAACTGAGTGGATTAGAAAATGAAAATGGTGTCCCCCCCGCCCCCCTAAACCGTTTTACCGCAGCTAAAATAATTTTTTTGCTACTTATCTTGACCTCCTCTAATCTATATCTATAAAAGAGTTTGTCCTTAACCACTCACTCACTCACTCACTCACTCATATATCAACGTACAGCCCAAACCCCTAGACCTAGAAACGTGAAATTTCGTAGGTGTCTTCCTTTTATTATGTAAGCACCCACTAAGAAAGGATTTTTCGAAATTCAACCCCTACGGGGTTAAAACAGGGTGTCAAAGTTTATATAAAAAAATATTTTTTTTGTTCGCATTTAATTGAAACATATCGAACATCTATAATATAAATAATGAAACAATAATTTCAGCATTTCTCAAAATTCAACCCCTAAGGTGTTAGGGGGGGGGGGGAATTTTGTAAAATATATTTTTTTTGTATTCACCGAATGAAACATGGCACAGTAGGTACTATACAAACAAATATCTTATGGGAATGGGGGGGGGGGAAATTTTGATATATTTATCTTCATAACTTTTGATGATATTAAAGTAAATTCGGACAAATTAATATTAATTAAAATTGAAAGTTCCATATTCAAGCCCTAATAGCATGGGACGGGGACGAGGATGGATTTAGATGTTTGTCTGTATACCTGCTTTACTTATAAAGGTAAATTTGAGCAAAATAGCCATATAGAAAATAAACATTTCGACAATCAACCCCTAATGGCGGGGGTAGATAGGGTCAGTGTTTTTGATATGTTTATCTGTATAGCTGCTTACGTTATAGTGGTGGATTCAGGCAAAATAATCTGCAATAAAAAAATTCGATATTCAACCCCTAATGGCGGGGGTTAGTTTTTAAAATTTTTAACTAAAATCCGAGATATTTACGTTTTTTATAGGTAATAGATAAAAATCAATATAAAAAATATGTCATCCCCTATCACGTATGGAGGGTTCTAATTAGTTTCGAAGTTTACGCGAGCGAAGCCGCGGGATCCCGCTAGTTATATACAAAGTTTAAATTCGATACGAATTTTCGTCTTGAAAAAGTTCCCTTTTCGTTATTGAAAAAATACTCGTATATCATACTAATTTTTGAAGACTCATGGGGGAGGGGGTGATCCCCTTAACTACGCCAATGAAGAGTGTACTAGTTATCTTTAAGGTCTCCAGACACCGACCGTGTATATTTATCTTTACTGTTATTTATAAACTATTAGAAGAACAAATACAAGTCATTTCATTCTTTATTTACTTCAACTCTTGAACGAAGCACTACATATTTGTGGTGAGTAAACATCAATGCTAACATTGTGTACCACTCGTATGTATACGCTATGTGACCAGGAACAAACACAAAACGGTTCCCCGGGGACTGTTCTAGAGATAACATTGCCAATACCTGCGTAAGTTCAGGTATATGGTATATCAAAAAACAACCAACCAATAGACCTGTCGTTCATAATAAGCTAAGTGACCAACTGAATAAAATTGATTTTTAGTGCAACCCACCAAAAGTCCGTCTGTCTGTCTTCCACCGCGAGATCTCGGCCCCCTGACCACCTAGAGACCTCGGGTTTTCGCTAAATGGTAGGTCTGTGGTTCTAGTTTAGCCTATTTTAAGAATTTTTTCGGTCATTACCCTCCATCCGGCATAATGTCATTTTTCATAAAAAAAAATCATATATGGCTTCATGAACCTCGTTGGATTGATTCACGAATAATCTTTATGGGACAGCTGCAACCTAACCTAAATTCCACGTGAACCATATACACACCATATTCTATAAAAAGTGAATGAATGTTTTGACTTAATTTATATTGTAGGGTAAGGTTTCTTAAGTCGTACCGCCGCCTAAGTCGTACCCCGTCAATATATCAGCATGTTTAGTTTCAACGGCGCCTCTAGTGGTTGTAAAATGTACTTCCCAGTCGACCATTTTAGTGGACATTGAAAATCGTTCAGTTAGTGTGTTCATTTAAAAAATATTTAATAAATAAGTTTTTTAACATCTTTCATCTTATTTTTTAACTAGATTCATTAGAGTTTTTTGTTGATAATATGGTGATAAAGACATTTTAAATGTTCACTACTCTCTTAAACTGAATCAGTGAGAATTCCACTGATTCCCTCAGTGAAGGCAGAACTCACTGGAAAATCAGTGGTTCTCACTGGTAACCAGTGACTTTTGCGCATGCGTCGTATGTCAACTGTCATCCATTTTACGTTAAGAACGATTACAATGTGTTATAGTGGTAATTGCTTTTATCGTGATTAATAAGGTAAGTTTACATTTGTTTTTCTAATTATTAATATCATGATATGGTTTATATAATATACAATAATCCCAATAAAATAAAGATATAACATACTTATGATTTAAACGCGAAAATAAATTCTAACCTCATTTGTGTATTTCAAAATTTTCCATATACATACATGACAATAGTATCTATGTTTATGGAAATTATATTAGAATTATTATTAAAAATTATGTTAAAGTATTAAAATTTCTGCCTGCTCTTCAATGTAAATAAACTTTTAGAATCTTAAGAAGAATTGGCAATTTATGTGGGCTAATAAACAACCTAACCTCACTTTTATTCTAATTGTAAGTAATAACTATGCATTACTTACAACTTACAATGATTCTCAGTAAGCTTATATATTTTTACCATACTTTTCTATTTTGTTATAGTTTATATGTTGTTTTTAGATAAATAAATATTAATAATTTTTTTAGTTATCCATCTGTCAGCAAAAACAGCGTTAGCCAAAGCAATTGTGGCAGAATTTCCACATCTACGAAATGATTATTCATCTGAAGGATATGTTAGTACTATTGAACATGTACATATGTATATATAAAGTTTTGCACATTATTTTTTTATTTTTTTAGATTTATTAGGAACACTATTACGATGAAAAAACAAAAAAAGGTTTTATTGAATTTAGATTATGGACGACTTAGCCCTTCAAAAACAAAATATCAACTAAAAAAAACCTTTGGATTCTGGAACTATTAGTTTGGATATTGAAAATCTGAAAACTGAGGAAATGAATGAAAAAGTATAAAACATTTTCATCATTATTTGATAAAATCAATTTGTTCGGTTTATCGATATTATTATTTTTATTCGCAGTTTTTTTTTACAGATCTCGATGATGAAATTTAAAAATCCAACAGAAGAAAATAAAAATACAATAATTCAAGGATTACATGATACTTATATATTTAAACGATATTGGATACTGACAGAACAACCAACAATTACACAAATTTTCCAAATGTATCCGCGCTTGCAAGATTATCATGGTGAAATGGTATAAAAATATTTTTATTATATTATATGATCAACGTACAATTAATATAATGAATATGATATGATGTAAAAAAATACTTTCAGATTGATATAGAATTTCAAAAGATGTTTCCAAAATTAAATGATAATTTTATATCTATAAATTTCCAACATACTATACACAACGTATTCTATCTTATGCGAAAAAATTTCGCCCTGCCATTTTTATAACGTCCAGAACGATTGAGAATGGTGAATATCATATATATATACAAAATAAATTTTGATTTTAATTATTATTAATACCTGTGATATTTTTTTATAGTTAAACATTGAAAAAAGCAAAGAAGAAGACGTAATGATAAGGAAGATTAGAAGATTTGGAAAAAACGCTGCGAAGAGAAAGCTCAGAAAATATTCAACCCTATATTATTATTGTAAAAAGACAAGGAGAATGTTCAGTTTTTATCCAAGGAGATGGATGCCTGTCAAAAGTACCTGAAAGTTCAAGTCCTTTGAAAGCTTTCGATATTTTATATAAATTTTTTTATGTTTTTAATGTGGAATATCCACGAAATTTAGTCAATTTCTACAATTTTATTGATAAGTTTATTTATAAGATGTCTGTGCAATCGTGCATAGGGATGAAATGATACCGCTGAGGTATCGATACTTTTACTCGATACAGTATCGGTCGTAAAGTATCAATACTTACTCGGTATCGATTGAAAAGTATCGATACATACTCGTATCGATCGATTTTTTTTGTAAAATTTGCCAATCGCATAAAAATAATTTTGTAACCTTTAAAATAAGTTGTTAGTGACTAATAATTTATTTAAAAAAAATTATTTTCACCCTTATATATGCATGCAGTTCATCCAATACTTCTAATAAAAAATCTAATGGTAAAAGAATTAATTTTTTATTTGAACTTGAAACGTGTTAAATGTAGCAATAGCGCACTCAGCTCAATTGAATATAAAGTCCATTAAAATGAGTACAACGTATACTTGATGACATGTAAAAAATGGGATAGATGCTTATATAGCGTAGATTTTAATTCATATATTTAACGGTTGTTTGTTTTTGTACATGACGGTGCGTTCAAAAATTTCAATATTCAATTCACAAAAAATCATTTTCATCAGTATACCGATACCTACTCGATACTTAGTTTCAAAGTATCGATACAAAAAGTACTTGGTATCGGAAGAAAAGTATCGAGTAAGTACTCGTATTTACTCGTATCGTTTCATCCCTAATCGCGCAGTGTTGTGTGTTCTCTCTACATCAATATTTCTAATATAGAACTTGGAGGAGAATGACAACTGTGATTTATAATACTATACAGGGTGTCCCATTTTAATCTATCACCCCCATATTTTTTAATATCTATCAATTAAATAAATAAATGTTTCAAATAAAAGTTGTTTGATTTTGAGGGGGACCCAAAATGGCGTTATTAATTTTTGATGTCTTCATGGTCAAATAGGCCCGACATTTTTTTTAAATGGAAACCTATATTTTATATTACGGTATCTTATTTTTTGGAAAAAAACAAGTAGCTTTTGTTTCAAAAAAATTTTTCTATGACCTTTTTTTTTTAATATTCAACAAAATAATTTTAGATTTTTACTAATTTTTTACTCGAAACCCATTAACTTTAAAGGAAAAATGTAAAAAACGAAAAATGTTTATTTTAATCTGATATATGTAACTAGGGAAATTATATCAGGATTTTTTGTTAACTTTTGCTCTTCAAAATATTAAAGCAAAAAAATAAAAATAAATAAATAAATCTGAAATCATTTTCCTAGTCATACAAAATTTTTTTTGAAACAAAAGCTACTTGTTTTTTTTTTCCAAACAATAAGATACCGTAATAAAAAATATAGGTTTCCATTTGAAAAAAAAATGTTGGGCCTATTTGACCATGAAGATGTCCAAAAAATCAAAAATTAATAACGCCATTTTGGCTCCCCCTCAAAACCAAACAACCTTTATTTGAAGCATTTATTTATTTAATTGATAGATATAAAAAAATATGGGGGTGATAGATTAAAATGGGACATCCTGTATAGTTATCCAATTGTTATAACAAAAAAAAATGTTTTACATAAACAAAAACGCAAAAGTATTAAAAAAATTATAGCCTGTTAAAATGTAAATTAAACAAATTATCATTATACTGTATTATGTATTAAGTTGTGCAATAAAAACCATCTTAAAAAATAACAATAAATTTTTATTATTTATGAAATTCTCTGTAATGAAATTTCACTGATAAATCAGTATATATAACTGAACTAATCAGTGAATAGTCACTGATTACCAGTGGAAGACTTAGCACTGATAAATCAGTGAATATAACTGAACTAATCAGTAAATAGTCACTGATTACCAGTGGAAGACTCTGCACTATTTCAATCAGTGAATAGTCACTGATTATCAGTGACTATTCACTGATTCAGTTTAAGAGAGTACGGATTTTATAGTATTTAGTGAGTTATTTTTATAAAATGAATCGACTTGCAGTTTTTAGGATATGTGATTGTGATTTTTTTAAGTTTTAATTAACATGTGTCCTAAGTCGTACCCCTACAAATAGTACCGATAAGACTTAAGTCTATGTGGTAAACTTCCAATTATATTTTTTTATATTTTACTATTCTAGTTACGGAGCAATAATATAGAATTTAATGAAGTGCATAGATTATATAATATCCCGAAACCCACCCCGCGACGTATAATTTAATTTGATATTATTTAATATCAGTGCCTTCTTTTTTCTGTTTGTTTTCTTGGTTGTTTCTACCAAGTTGATTATAATTTTGTTTATCATTGTTTATTATAATATATAAATTACTTAAAAGATGTTATATGCTGTTCATTCTACATAAGTACGACTTAAGCTATAGGTGGTACGACTTAGGAAACCAGTGTCCTAAGTCGTACCGAATGTATTTTTTTTAATTAATAAAATTATTATCAAAATGATAAAAATTTCGTTCTTTGTTGTAACAAATAGATACATAAATAACCAAATTACAAATAATGCATACACATGTTTTTTTATCAATCAATCATTCAATCTATATCCATTTTTCCCTTATGGGGTACGACTTAAGAAACCTTACCCTAACAACTGTCGAAAAAATAAAAAAAAATTATTATCAAACGCGAACGAAGCCGCGTATAACAGCTACAATATATATAATATATATCATATATGATACAACATGTACGAAACACGATTATGTGACGCAATATTTGGATAGCAAATTGGAAATTTATTGAAATGAAATATCAGTTAAGGAACTCAGAACGAAGTATAAAGATATCGTCGCCAGAAAACTGAAATATTAAATAAGCGACGTTAAGGTCGATATCGAGTCAAATATTAACACATTGCCGCGCAACCTACTTGGACACAACTCAAAAAATACCCTTGCCAATCGATTCGTGAATCAATCCCGAGTCCAACGAGGTACATGAAGCTTTATATGAATTTTTGAAGGGGGGGGGGTCATAACCGGAAAAATTCCTAAATTGGGCTAAACTAGAACCACAGACCTACAATTTAGTGAAAACCCGAGGACTCTAAGTGGTCAGGGGGCCGAGATTTCACGATGGAAGACAGACTGACGAAAAATTGAGCATAGATTAAAAAATTACAAAAATTTGTCTGTGTAGGATTAACTCAGTAACTATTGAACGGATTTATTCCCGGTTTTCACTAACGGATAGAGAATTTCATGAGGAAGGTTTTGGTGCATAATTTGTGGATATTTTAGGGTTAGATGGTATAGAGGCGAATACTTTTATAGATGTTGTCAGATTATATGGAGGTTCAAATTCTATAGATTAAAATAAGTATTATAATGTTTTCAGCACGTCCACTTCCTTTATACATATCGCGAGTTCTGAGAACCGCACACAGTGTATTCGTAGTACAGCTCGTATATGTGTACCTACCTACCTATAGCATAAAAGATAGGTGAAACAGCCAGCCGTTCAGGTATCGTCAAATACATTGATATTGCATGTAATATCATTCCCATCGATCCATATTAAATTTAGACGAACAATTTTTCAGATTTTAACATCGTTTCATCTCGCTCAATTCCAGCTCCTTACCGTTCCTCTTTTCCCATTTTTATCTTCGATATTCATTCGAGTAACGTATGTATATACCTATATATTTTAATAATATATTTATTAATGTTATACCGTCTCGCCGTGTCTAGTATTTTTATTTTTAATGGAAAATATTTCTACGAAGATATGAGTATTTCTTTACCAGGGCCCCTATTCTTGAGGTCTCTCGTTAATATGTTGAGTTTTTAGTTCGATTTGAAATCTCGCATGCTCAGGAGCAGTTGAGATTTTTCATTCGATATTTCTATAGAAAAAAATTGGACCTATCCCAGCTTCAATCCTTCTAGACCTTGCCGTTGATTGGTCTGAATCATTGAAGCGTGATAAGTCCTTTTAGTATATATATAGGTTCTGACCAAGACTGTATCAGTCTGGAATCGTTAGGCTCCTGATGAGGACTTCTTGTGAAGTCGAAACACGTGTCGAGTGACATAAATTTTGTGGTTAAGGTGTATTTTTAGTTTAAGTAAAAAAATTGCAACAAGATTCTAGTAAATAACTTACAAGGGAACCTTTTCAAGTCGAAAATTCGTATCGAGTTTAAACATTGTATATAGTTAAGAGGAGGTCAAGGTAAGTAAGAAAAAAATTATCACAGCTGCGGTAAAACGGTTTAAGGGGGTGAAATACCCTTATGAAAATGTGCAAAATAATCATATTTTTTCAAATAATTCTGAAACTAGTGAAAATTTAAAAAAAATCTACAATACAAAATTTTCATGATTTTTTATGCTCTTTCGAATGGCGACAGTTAAAATTCGAAAAAATTAAACCGTTAACCCCCATCTCCCACCCAGAGTTAACTCCTTTTTGGCCCAAATAGTTGAAAATTATTTTATTTTTAAAGTAAGGAAGCATTGAATAAGAACAATTTCCAAGAAAATTAATTTATTTCAAGAAAGAACACAGTAACGAGTGTACTAACTAAATTCTAAGCCCAAAAACAAAGAGTCAGCTCCTGGAGTTAACTCCATTTTTACCCAAGCGAATAAAGCAGTTAACTAATTCTAGCGGATAC
Source organism: Sialis lutaria (assembly GCA_949319165.1). Lineage (NCBI taxonomy): Eukaryota > Metazoa > Arthropoda > Insecta > Megaloptera > Sialidae > Sialis > Sialis lutaria. Next base: position 36,882,122 of record OX439233.1, read on the forward strand.
CTTGGAACTATCAACGGTAGGTAACTCTTTGTTGAACCAAACGAAAGAATGATTTTTTTCTTCCAAGAAACGGTTGTTAACTCTAATGCCCGGTATTATAAGGAAATTGCATGCAAGCAAATTTGTTTCCATGCAAATTCGCGATTTGCAAACGCTATCTACTAGGAGTCAAATGTAAATGACAACCAATCACAGATTGTAGCTTTAAAATATCAAGACAATTTGACTCCTAGTAGATAGCGTTTGCAAATCGCAAATTTGCATGGAAACAAATTGCTTGCATGCAATTTCTTTATAATACCGGGCATAAATGGAGTTAACTCGTAGTTGCTGCAAACCCCTCAATTTTTGTAGACTCATGGGGGGGGGGGTTGATGCTCTTAATGCCCCCCTAACTACACCACTGGCATAGACAAGATAAAAGTTAGTGGTTAGAAAGGTTATCATCGCAAACTGACTAGAATTAAATAACATATATAGCAAGCAGTATTAACTATATACAAATATACACTCCGCCGTTTTACATTAGACCATGGGGTTAGAAAACGAGAAGGGGAGGTGGGGAGGGGAGGGTGAACACTTCACGGAGCTCTGTAAGTTAGTGTTATGAAACGATCATATTGCATATGCCTTATTATACAAGAAAGTTGTTGTGAATTATATTATGATAGTCGTAAAATTGTTAGCAGTGTCTTCTTCCAAGCGCGCTTGTACCTATATATACGCACTTATATTCTATGTAACATATAGGAACGGTTCCGAGATAAAACTACACAATTTAACATAATAATTTATACCATGCCCTATCTTTCTTTTATAACTAATTTACTGCTCATTAAAATTGTATATAATACTTTTTTATAAAGAGTTGGGGGGGGGGGGGTCAAAATAGTTACTATAGGTTAATATTTTGTTGATGTTTTCCCAATTGTGGAATAAAACCACAATTTAACCCTTTACTTTCCAGTGTTCTATTTATAGGACATCATATTTTCTAAAAGAAATTTCTCTGACATAATAACGTCGTTAATTTGATTTACATTACTAACATGTTTTTAAGGGGATAGACCCAGTTAGAATTTTGAAAAAATCTATTTTTTTGTCATTTTCATAAAGTAGAATATTTCAAAAGTATTCTCTAAAAATTTCAGACAAATCGGATCGTTATTTATGGAGATATATAACTTTGAACGGAGTCGTCTCTAATGCATTCAAGTAGGCAGGTACAGACTATCGTCGTTAAAAAAAGTACTGTCCTATAAATATGACATTGGGTTGATAATTATTGTCTTGTATTGAATTTATCTTTTTGGTAATATTTTCAACAAGAATTGAGAATTTGATAAAAAAATTTGAAGAAATTAAATCTGGTTAATACGCGAACGTATTTACAGCGTAAAAAGAAACTCTAATATATGAAACATGTAAAATCACTTATATAAAATTGTTTTTGCATCTTTTAAATTCAATCCATTCTAATAGATCTTATCAAAACTCAACATTCTAATAGAAAGTGTTACTAATTTGTTCATCTGCCAACACTTCGGTAAGTGTTTTTTTTTTACATTATTCATGATGATATTTTTGACTGTACATAATACCTTTTAAAAAATCAAGAAAGCAATGATCCATAATATAATAATTTTACTTCCTCAATATTAAGTTTCTAAAGTATGTAAGTGTATAATTAAAAAATGTACATGCATTAGAACTAATAATACTTTATCGTGTTTATGCCAAAGACCTTAAGGATGTTGTTCACTAAAATCGATCACTACAGAATTTGTTAAAATTTTAATATTGTGGTAAGCTAGTTCGCATTTGTAAAAAAAATTTCAGGTCAGCTTACCATTTCGTTTATTAATTATAAACGTGCAAAGTTGGCCTCTTATACATTGCAAGCATAGGGATCAACTTTGAATTTGATATTCGTTTAATTCGTGTATTAAAACTAAACGTCAGAATTTAACCAAAAACGGATATGTTATAGATTAGTAATTTAACTTTTTATTTAGATCAAAATAAAACTAGTCCTGAAAGGGTTCACATCAGATATAGAACACATTACTTAAAATTACGTAGCGCGGAAAATCGAAAAGTGAGAGTTACTTTTTCCATATAACTCCCGTTCAAGAACAATTTGAAAACTTTCCAAAACAAAGAGCCACTGTAAATTAAACGGCCATATCACACACACACACACACACACACACACACACACACACACACACACACACACACACACACACACACACACACACACAAAGTTTTTAATGTAGGAGTCCATCAGGAATATCTTCGCCGTCCTACTAGAGAATATTACACCCGTGCGACGACGACGCACTCTTTGATTCGAACAATACGGAGCCAAAGCAGCGCTGCTAGCTGCTACATACGAATTAATATAGCAGCCCCAACTCCCGCCGAAAGATAACGGCTCAAGTTTAGCGCGGAGGGTCGCCGCAAATTGCCTGGCTAGCGGACCGTGAGATATTTATTTAGCAGAAAATTATCATTTTTGAACAGAATGTACTAATAATAATAAGTGTCACTCTGTTATTGTTAATTAAGGAAAGGAACCCGCTGAATCCTTTTATGGGAAAGGGGTTTCGGTCAAACTCTTTGAAACTTTGGATTCTGATAGTCCTTGATGAGTAGATCAAAAGTGTCAATGGGCAACTAAGTCCTAAAAACTCAAACTTTTAAGATGTAGCCCTCTGAAGTTGGAGATCATGCTCGCCTATAATTTACAATAAAAAAATTTTTAGAACCTTAATTTTCGCACAACTATGTGTATGTGTTCCCAAATACTTATATAATCGATTGTCACCATAAAAAAGTAAACTTTTAAATTCTTTAGCCAATGACAGTACTTAAATCTTATTATTACGCTTTTTTTTTAATTAAAAAACAATTTTTTATTATAAAACAATTGGATTTGTTTATAATTAAAAAAAACATAACAATAAGATTTAAGTGTTGTCATTTCTCAATGAATTGAAAAGTTGACTTTTTTATGGTGGCAATCGATTATAGATGTCTTTGGGAACAGTTGAGCGAAATTTAAGGTTCTACAAATTTTTTTATTGTAAATTAAAGGCGAGCATGATCCCCAACTTCAGAGGGCTACATCTTAAAAGTTAGATTTTTAGGACTTAGTGTCCATTGACACTTTTGATCTACTCATTAAGGACTATCAGAATCCAAAGTTTCAAAGAGTTTGACCGAAGCCCCTTTCCCATAAGGATTCTGCGGGGTCCTTTCAGAGAGAACTGGTGCAAGTCTTGTGCAAAGTATACCGTTTTTTTTTTTGTTATTGTAGTAATTCTTATGAACTTTATTACTAATACTTACAATAAATATTTCTTTATTAAATACACAATTATTGTTTGTTCTTAATTTTTTTCTCGAGTAATGGATAAAATAAGGCCAGTAATGTCCACCCAATGATGGACACTTGTTAATGATTACAAAATTTAAAGTACTATGACACAAAAGTTATAAAATAAATGCCACTACCAAATTTTGACAGGCGCGGTTGATTTTAATACCATTTCGCCAAATTTCATTCAATTACGATCGGGTATCGTAAGCCTTGTTTCACACATATGCGGTTCCATTCGGTTCGGTTTGTTTTCGGTTTCAGCCGAAAACGAATCAAACCCTTTCACACATACACGGTTCTCATACGGTTCATATTAGGTTTTATTTTTTTCCATAAACTCAGTAGTTATCATGGAGAGAAAGCAAGTTGTTTCTCTATAAAAAAATTAAAAAATGAAGGAGGAATACTAGAATTCATTGCGAGCACCCTCTCATCACTTTACAGCAGGAATTTGGAGCATTCTACACGATTTTCCCGAAGCTAAAGAGCATGAAGACGATCCACATCAACATCTAGAAAACAGCTCATTTTATTAGAAAATCCGCGACAAAACTTAAAAAAAAAATAACACTCACTATCAGGTTAAAACCGAAACTAAACCGAGTATGTGTGAACGCGTTGTGTTCCCTGGACACGAATTGAAACCTGATGAAATCTGTCCGTGTGGAGGGAGTATTCAGTTCTGTACGGTTTCTATTAGGTACCGAATACAAACTGAATCATCGTTTCACATTGTCGGCAGCGACCGAAAACGAACCGAACACGAACCGAACCGAATGAAACCGTATATGTGTGAAATAGGCCTAACTCGAGAAAAAGGGCCCTGTAGAGATCTGAGTAAATTTCTGCAATATACATTTTTTCCCCGTGTAAACAAGTGTCCAACATTGGGGTTATATTTCCACCAAGACTTTTACTACGTGAAGTAATATGTACATAAATCAGGTAAACACTTTTTGCAGATAAACATAATCTAAATTAACATATAAAAGAGGCACCACACAAAACGTCACAAAGCATAGATGTTTTATTTGTACAAACTACGACGCACGGTACGTTTGCTGACATATTTTATTTATAAAAGTCACCGGGGCTCTTTACACGCGGCGGCCGCCGGCGCCGGTGTTGGTGGTGAAGAAACATTAATATCTCGGACAATTTGTAAACTAGCGAGAGAGACAGAAAGATAGGGACGACGTACCACCACCGCACTAATTTTAATTGTAAACATGTTTTTAGGCTAGGTTAGTTAGCGCCGTGTTTTATTAAATTACATTTAGGTGTTGAGGTATGGAGACGTAATTGGATTTAATTTAAATTTACAACACCCCGTCGTTTCTGCTGCCCAGACCTAAATAAATATCTTACGGGCGGCCGCGCGCCGGCCCGCTCGGTTATCCCTTATTCGCATAATTCACTCACTCACGTTCACGTTGATTTTCTGTTAACGCTCGTCATGAAGTTTTCATTCATCTTTACCTAATGGCTATTATTAATAATATAATTATTATAAACAATAATATGGTATTTACCATGTAAGAAGCACACGCCACTGAAAATTTTATTTCACGTTGATTTTCTGTTATCACTCCGTCATGAAGTTTTCATTCATCTTTACCTAATAGCTATTATTAATAATATAATTATTATAAACAATAATATAGTATTTACCATGTAAGAAGCACACGCCACTGAAAATTTTATTTCACTTTGATTTTCCGTTATTACTCGTCATGAAGTTTTCATTCATCTTTACCTAATAGCTATTATTAATAACATAATTATTATAAACAATAATATAGTATTTACCATGTAAGAAGCACACGCCACTGAATATTTTATTTCACGTTGATTTTCCGTTATTACTCGTCATGAAGTTTTCATTCATCTTTACCTAATAGCTATTATTAATAACATAATTATTATAAACAATAATATAGTATTTACCATGTAAGAAGCACACGCCACTGAAAATTTTATTTCACGTTGATTTTCTGTTAACACTCGTCATGAAGTTTTCATTCTATACCTAATAGATGTGTCCACGGTTATTACTGATAATAGAATTATTATAAACAATAATAGGTATAGTATTTACCATGTAAGAAGCACACGCCACTGAAAATTTTATTTCACGTTGATTTCCTGTTATCACTCGTCATTAAGTTTTCATTAATCTATACCTAATAGCTGTGTCCACGGCTATTATTAAGAATATAATTATTATAAACAATAATATAGTATTTACCATGTAAGAAGCACACGCCACTAAAAATTTTATTTCACGTTGATTTTTTGTTAACGCTTGTCATGAAGTTTTCTTTCATCTATACGTAATATCTGTGTCCACGGCTATGATTAATAATATAATTATTATAAACAATAATATAGTATTTACTATGTAAGAAGCACACGCCATTGAAAATTTTATTTCACGTTGATTTTCTGTTAATACTCGTCATGAAGTTTCCATCTGGTTATAGTTATATTCTATACCTAATAGCTGTGTCCATGGCTATTGTTAATAATAGAATAATTATTATAAACAATAAATAACGTATAGTGTTTACCATGTAAGAAGCACACGCCACTGAAAATTTTATTTTAATTTTAAATTGCATTAATTAGGGTTATACGTCTAGCACACTGTAAAAAAAGATTCGGTTTCGCAAAATGTTGTTTTTAATTTATATTCAGAACTCATGTACCCACATTTAATGGAATATTTTACTTTGTTAATTATTTAAAGTAAAAAAAGTTTAATTTGATTTGAAAATTGAAATAAACAGAACGGTATATAATAGTAACATGTACTAAGCTGTAATGGCAGAGCTAGTTTTTCATTAATTTGAATAAAATACACGTGAATATATTTGTTTTATAATTTTTATTGTATTGTATTTCGAATAATTAGTTTTTAAAACGTCTCTATATAGCCAATTGTGTAAAATTTCAATAAATAGAGCACTTTCGGCAAGTTCTCTCATTTATCGTGTGTTAAAAACTCTATTTTTAATATCCAATTACTCAAAAACCATACGTCCAATATTTTAAATAAAAATTAGTAAAATATATAGGGGTGTACCGGAACTGGAATTTTCGGTTCCGGCCGGAACCGGAATTACCGGAATTCACAAAAAAAATCCGGCCGGAAATCCGGCCGGAACCGGAATTTTTTTCAAAAAATTGTATTTCAATTACTAATGATAAAAAAATAACTAAAATGTTATAAATATGCTTTATATACATAGATTATCATCATAAATTATTATAGTATTATTTTATATTGTATTTCTTAAAGATTAAGGGGATAGAGTCTTACATTATATTATAAAACATAGTATTTTCTATCGTATTTTATTCGTGCGATTTTTACAGCTTTATAAGGTGTTTTAAATTGTTTTTTTTAATCTAATTAAATTACTAGTATATCAAATTTATATAAGTAAATATGATAAATCAAAACAGCAGTTAAACAAATTCACAATAGAGAAAATCATATAAAGTATCAATAAAAGAATACCAATTACTCGAAATTAAAGCACCATTATGCGTTACTTTAGTTCTAGTGCAATCGTCTTCGAACTATTTTCTGCGGTACCTCTCTGGGGGTTCCGTGAATAAAAATTATGAAGCACTCACATTAGTTAAGTAGTATTTATTAACTTAATATAAATATATGATAGATTTAGAGAAATAATTATGCGAGTCTTTCTGATTTTGTAGCTAATCCCAATAGCATAAATACTTGTGCAGTAACAAATTTTTCACGGGCCACTATTTTGAATATTATTATTTTAAGATATATTTTATATGGGTAAAATAGAGTACACCGAAAAAACATTTTAGTTTTAATCGGGAAATATTTTTGAAATAACAGGACTAGAGTATTATTTAAAAAATGCAGAATAAGTCTTATTTTACAGATATTAAAATTTTTTCGAAAATCTTTAGTTTCTTATTGTACAGTTCATATCTTATTTATTATCAGTTTAATGTCCGTAGTCTGTAATATAACGACTTTTTTATTAATATATTTAAAATCAATTAATGCTAAAATTTCAATCATATTATGATAAAACAAATAATAAAAAACTGCCTTTGAATTACGGAATGATTTTTTCATTAATAAAATGTTATTTATTCATAATTATATTCTTTATGAATTTTTTAGTAAAAGAAATAACAAAATTTAAAAATTCCGGCAAACCCGGCCGGAATTTCGTAGTTCCGGCCGGAACCGGAACCGGAATAAAATCGTCAATTCCGGCCGGACCGGAATTCCGGTACACCCCTAAAAATATATGAGTTATCCACAAATAACATATTAAAATTTTAGACTTTTATCTATACATTGCTCTAATAATCGAATAACATTAAGTAAATATTTATCAATAATAAACCTAAAAATATATTTAATGGAGAATTAAATATCTTTTGAGCATAAAAATAACATGTTACGAATTTTTATTAATATAAAATCATTTTGAAGTATATCCAGTTAAAATTATACACGAAATTTCTTTAAAAATCTCTGACAAGAAAATTTCCCCTTGAAGCGTGGATTATTTGGATTAAACGAAAGTTAAAAGCAGTTAACCAAATCTTTTTCTTCACAAAGTAGAAGTGGCTAACGTACTATGGGAATTTTCACTTTAATTAAGGGTCGACTTTTTTATTTGTGTATTTTTTTTCTTTTATCTTGAAAATGTACTCGTCGAAAGTTTTTAATTTTTTTTTTTATAAAAAGTCACTAGATGTGTTATGTTTTTATGTTTATTAATTCAAATCTGATTTTTCTGTACCAACGCAATTTGTTTCGACATTTTACCCATAGTAATATTAGCGTAACTTTTTGATTCTTTATTCATTTACAAAGATATCTGTAAATTTTCAAAATGATAAACAACCGCATTTTTTATTAAAAAATGATAAGTGTGTAAAAAAAGCACTCGATGCATATCCACAAGCACTTACCCCACTCCGTTCCCCGCACCACCAACCCAGCAACCTCCTTAAATAATGTTTTCCTTGCCTTCATACACCTGAAGTTACCTCAATGATTTAAAAAATTCTATACGAGTAATATGTGTTATCAAAAAAAAACTGTAGGTACTTAATTTCCATGGTAACAGAACAATCTATTGCACACCCCAAGCAGGCTCTGCTTGGAAGTGTGTTCTACTCTCGTCCTAAAAATTTTTTTCGTATATAAATTGATAAAATGAGTATTATATCTTAAATTTCTTCAGTATCTCACTTACATTTTTACATTTTCTGATAGAAAACATTACAGTCTCCATTTTTGCTTAGTTTAATATCGATCGGTTTTAATTTTCTGTTATAAAAATATAAATAAAGTTCAATTTGTCGATATAACCCGCTTTTTTGATAGAAACGCCGAACTACAGGTCACAATTCGAAATAAATTTGCACCAATCTTTTTGAATTCACTTCATCTATTATCAGAATAGAACCCTATTAAAACTCAACAAAATTGGATAACTAGAAGTAACGAAATTTGCAGTTTATTTAAACAAAAATTCATATTTTGACAAGAATTATTTTTACAAATATAGGTAGTAGTCCGTGGAAGTTCAAGAAACATCCATTAGGCGCTAGTGGTGCTATTTCTTCATATGTCATTGCAAATTACATGTATTATAATTATTATATTGTGTTAATTATTATATAAATACATGTACATCGATACGTGCTGTATTTTAATTATTTTATTCAAAGCCAATCAATCTTTTTAATCAAGATAAAATCTGGTAAGTTTGCATTTTTAAAACAAAAATATATAACCTAACTTTACTTTTTTTAGACAATGTATGTTTCATTTTAAATGCTAGACATCAGGTGAACACAACTGTTATCGCTGCAATATGTGGATGTATTTATCTTTTTAATTATTATTATTAATTAATTTATTTACTTTATACATTTTCAAAAAAAAATAATTTTATATAAAAATTGTAAATTAAAATGATTGTTGTTTTATTACAATACATCCTAAATTTAAATAAAAAAGGTAATAATCGATTGATATCAAGATTCGTTGTTGATTTTCTAAAAAATCTTAATGAGTGATAAACTTCATATTATAATTTATATAATATTCATTACCTCCAATATTTTTTTCAAACATCCTTTTAAGTTTCACCAAATATATTGTACCGTATTTATATGATATTATAAGTTAATACTTTTTTTTAAGTTTAAGGGGTGTGCATTTTATGGTCTAGCCATAGTATTTCTTATTATTTTATGAAACACATACAAGCAGCAAAAAAAAACAACAATATGAAAAAAATCAAATGACTTCCAACACGAAAATTGGCTGCAAATTATATATAGTCACCAAAAATAAGACATCAAATATTCACACTGTGTTTTCAGACGAATAACGCGAAAAAAATAAAAATAAATGTAACAAAATAATATGTACGTGTGAAACCCATCCCTACCACTTGTACGTGCGTCTGTCTGTCTGTCTGTCTGTCTGTGTGTGTGTGTGGTAAATCCAGGGTGTCAAATTTGTGGTAAGTGGAATCACGACATTGTACAAAAATATTCTTTAAACTATACAATTTACAAGGATTAAAGTGTGCTGGTTAGGGGTTTAAGGGTGGGGGGGGGTAAAACCGCCAACAACTGCTTCTTTACACATAACCAAAACCACAAGGGTAGTGGAATTTACACATTTTTATACAGGGTCGGATTTGGGTAAAATTTTATAAATTAATTCATAAAATCGAGCATTTTACTTTAGGTTTTTGTTTTAAAAAACATGAATTAAATGAAAAATAGTGAAAATTATTGCTTGTATAGTAAATATTTTGTATATTTTTTTATATTTGAGATAAATTTTTATGAAAAACTGAAGTCAAGTGCATGAAAAATTACAGATTTTTTTTGGGATTTAGATTTCGTTAAAAGCATGCTTATTGTATAGAAAATGATATGAAAAGTTGAAATTTTTAAACCGCAGGTCTGTATCTCTAACCGTTCTCGAGATATGGCCTCTCAAAGTTTTAGTTTTTTCAAAATTTTGGAGAAAAATGACCGTAACTTTTGAATGTGAGGTCGGATTTGATTTTTGTTGACAGATTTGGAATCAGCGTGTCAGAATCTATATAATTACATGTATAATACTTAAAAACTCGACAAAAATTTTTTGGCTTAAAATTGAAAAAATTCAAAGGGGTATACCTTTAAAAATTTCGATTTTCACCAAAAATTTTTTTTCCTAATTTTCAAGTATTATACATGTCAATATATAGATTTTGACACGCTGATTTCAAATTCGTCAACAAAAATCAAATCCGACCTCACGTTCAAAAGTTACAGTCATTTTTCTCGAAAATTTTGAAAAAACTAAAACTTTAAAAGGCCATATCTCGAGAACGGTTAGAGATACAGAGCTGCGGTTTGAAAATTTAAACTTTTCACGTTATTTTCTATAGAATAAACATACTTTTAACGAAATCTAAATCACAAAATTTTTCGGGTAATTTTTCACGCATCAAACTTCAATAACTCATAGAAAGCTATTTGAATATTGAAAAAATGTTTAGAAAAATAAAAAAAGGAAATGCAAAATTAACAAAAGGGAAGAGGGGGGGATTTCCTCCCTTATATCGGCGCCTATATATGCATACTACCTCACCATGACCGCGTATAAATTATTTTGTACAGTTATCTCATTATCATAGGTAAAAATGAATGTGACTATTTGCATGAAATTGGCTATTTGCACATACACTCAGCGTTCTACATAACGTCGCCATCGGTAATTCAATAATTCCACAAAACGCCGGTTAGAGGAGCCCCCACCACCACGCCTAAAAGTTGACAGATACATAATAATAATAATAAAAATGGAGCTGTTGGTGAACGAGATCCTATGCATTCTATGTATGTAGTTTGTTGGCTTTTTCAATTACATATGTACATACAAATACCATACGATGGACTCAGTCAACTGTATACTTTAATACTGGATGAAAAATGTATAGATTTCTATACAATCATATGGCAATAATTTATTTTTGTTATTTCCTTTTTCAATCGTTTTCAAATTATCAAATTTTAAATAAAATGACCTTACACATTTTTTTATACTATTTATTATATTTCAATTTCAACGAAAATTGTATTGAATTTCATTTTTTTCCACATTGAGTCACACCAAAACACAAGTTTTGTGTATAAAATCTACATAGAAGACTATAACATCAATTTGTTAATTTAAATTTGGCGCTGAAATATAGCAGTCACAATGGTATTATGGTGGGGGTTGGGGAAAGACGTTCTATAGAACTGTTAGAACATTGTACTATGGAACGGTCATACTGTGGATGGACGTTTTATAGAACGCTGAGTGTACTGTTTATTTATTTAATTAGGTTAGGTCGTTAAGTTAGGGTAGGTTAGTTTACGTTAAGTTAATGGTATGTGCAAATACCCAATTGCATGCACATACACAATGTGCAAATAGCCAATTGCATGCACATACATATGCGCAAATAATCTCATCCGGTGAAAATATCTAGAAGTAAACACGCTAAAGAAAAACCAACCTGTATACCACATTATGATAATAGTATTGCACAGTGTGTTTAACTAACACATTGCTTGTCCAAGAAGAGATTCCCTGTTAAGTACACACAATTTAGAGAAAAAGAAAGATAAAGTGAGTGAGTGAGAGAGAGGAGAAGAGAGCGCAGCCACAATCGTGGCGAGGCGATGATTGTGTATGAACGAGATGGGATTTGCTCCAACACCATGAAAGCAGTAGCAGTGATGATGCTGGTGGTAACTGTTTCCAACTGTTGTTTATTTCCAATAAGCCGAAAGAGAAGAAACACATTCCTATAGTTGTTGAACTTCGACCGGAGCATATTGAATTTTATCCATTATTGAATGGCTACAGATCCGGACTGACTAGGCTTTCTTTTGTTTTACACATATTTGTAACAAACCATAAAAATACGGACGGGAAAAAATTGTAGATCTACAAATACTAACAAGAGTAACAAGTAACATTACTCAAGTGCCACTCACCGATTTTCATGAAACTTCGCACACATGTAGTTCATCAAAAAACATTTTATTCTGACTAACAAGGCGTTTTAAGGCTTGAACATGCTATTTGAATTGTCATAAGAATTACTATAGAGAAATTACGGTTTTGTATTTTAAGTTCAGCTCTGACCAGTATTAATAAATCATTTAGGAAAAAATACAGTGATAAACTAGATTAATTTTTCTATGTTATGACATACTTAATTTTTTTATATATTAATAAAAATTAATAAAAATGTGTGTATTTTTTTTGATATGATAAAACTCAATATATAACAAAAATTCTTGAAAAATACGGAGAAAAAAATATACCACGCCATAGATATATTTGTTTAAGCTTTCTAATTTTATAATAATTCAGCAATTTTCATTTGAAAATATTGAATGTAAGCCTAAAAACATAAGAACTAGTTCTATCCTTTGTAGTTTCATCTCTGTTTAATTTCGAGAATATCCCATTTTTCATTCGATCGTCAATTGTCACTGAATTACTTGTATCTGTCATTTCCTCTCAGGGCTAGACTTGTGCAAATAATTTTTGTTTTCAACTGTGGCGACATCTCGTAGAATTTAGTTTCGGAAAAATCGGCATGAACAGCCTTAAGGGTAGAAAACACATTCGAAAGTTTAACTTCATATATCACGCAATACTAACTAACGCTATTTATTTATGAGTGTATTCTCTTACAGTTTTTACGACATTTCTCTATTATAATTTCATTGTCTGCGTGTTTTTGAGATCGTTAATGATGATTTTGACATTAGTTTAACGAAAATGGTGGATAAAATCACAGAAATTTCAAAAACTTTATTTAACATCACTTGCGAAGTTTATTAAATACATAATTACGATTTTGATAACAGTTATATCAATTTAGAAGTGGTGGATGAAAAATTTAAAATGACGCATCCATGGGCAAATATCAGTGGGCAAACTGTACAATTGGAAACATGAAAAAGATATAATAATCCTGTTTTTATAATTCATAAGGATCAATTTTTTAAAATTTCGTGATTTGCTTATTGTTTCCGTCATTTGAAAGAAGGGTGTTAAGAAGTTTGCGATCTCAAAAACACGCAGACAATGAAATTATGATAGAGAAATGTAAAAACTGTAAGAAAATGACACTCATAAGTAGTGTTAGTTAAAACGCCTTGTTAACAAAAAAAAACGTGTTTAATGTTTTTTTTTTATTTTGTATACGTTTTTTCTTCAGTAAAACCAGTAATGAACACTTATGTCGGCTTCAGAGTTCATAACTCCGGCATTTATACGAATTTCGACATGAAATTCTGTGTGCATACTCTTACGACCATTTACTCGAAGATTATGTTAAAAAAATGTACGATTTTTGGCGGGAAACTCCTCTCTTTAATTAGTAAAAAAAATGACAGATAATGCTAACAATAAGGTTCGAAATAAATATTTTAGTATGAAATAAAAATATATACTCATTTTTTCATCAATAAGATATTCCACAGATTTCACGAGTCAAGGAAAATCCCCTTTCCCTCCCTTATCGTTTATACCCCCCCCCACATAAAAAACAATCTGGGTTAAAAGTTAAAACATATACAGGTATATTAATTAAATTTTGTCTTACAAGAACACATTGACTATATTCCATAACACATCAGTTAGTTGATTTGGAGGCAGGTAGGTAGGTATTATCCACACCTCGGCAAGTTCATAAGCAACACACACTACGATACGGTTAGGTTCAGAAAGGTGGTACTACCTGGATTATGCAGATAAGATAGTATAAACCGAGCTTTGGTGTAAAGCACGCATTTTAGTTAAATCTTTAATAACTATTCTATTCCAGTCTTTGATACGCACACACATAAAGGATAACACCTATAACTATAGTAACCTAGTGAACTTCAATGCGTACGAAAAGATATACAGGATGTCCCAAAACAAATGCACACTTAAATCAAATTTTGTCAGTGTTTTTTTAAGACATTCCTATTTTCGTGATTTTTGGTGGAACGTATTTACCGCATAATAAGAGACCATACTGTAAAAATGAAATGTATGTATGTTACGATTTAATTTTTAAAAACTGTCAAATTTTCAGAATAATTAGTATTGATAAATATTTGATATAGAATGAAAAAAGGCAGATTCATTTTAGACTATAGTTGTAATATTTTATTCATTTTCGATGACTTGAGCTTTGTGTATGCTAATATATTTTAGCTGAATTTTTATGGTTATGGTAGAGCGCTTACTCAGAATCGATTATTCATCAATTAGTGTATTGTTTAAATACAAAAATAGAACAATGACCTGACCGCTGACTGATTTTTTCGTAGAAGTTATTGCATGTCTTAATAATAACCACAACAAATTACATATTTAAAGAATGTCAGTCAAATTTTGCGTAGGCATGACTGTATTTATTTCCAAAGTATGTACTTAAGTCATTTGATTATTTAACTGAATTTTTTTCGACTTGCGGAACTAGGGTTTTCCTATGGCGCCTTCATAGTATCAAACTTATATGACAGTTCAAGTAGTACGTATCGATATCGCCATTCTTAAGACTTCTTAAGGTGGTTCAGCGATTTTCTGAAGAGTTACGGATGATGCATCTATTTTGACCACGTATTCGTATTCAGCGCACGTAAATACTTAAAAAAAGTGGCTTGGTCACTTTATAATGAAATTTGTTTTCCATGCCCGTGAATCAGTGGACTTTTTGTTCATCGAGCACGTGGATTGGATAACGTTAGAAGGCTGTAGCTTCAGAACAGTAGTTTTTCAGACCTAGGTCCCATTTACTTTTTTGATCTACACATTGAGGACTATCAGAATTTCGTAACATTTGACCGGGACCGGTTTTTCATAAGGATAGTAGCGGCGTCTTTTAACCCATTAAAGCCCGCCGTACACATTTGTGTACATCTCATTTTATAATTAATGCTGCTGTGTATGGATATTAATTCACAATATTTCAGTTGGTAGAAGTGCAACAAACAAAATCTGTTAACGTTATTAGTTTCATACATAAGTGTTTAAACGTGTTTTAATTGTTCTCAATAATTTTTATATGAAAAGAGGTACGTGGTATGCTAATATATTTTATCCAACTAGAGCATGTGATTTCGAATTTTGTTCAATTCATATGAAATAACTTAAATATACATATAACATGACTTTAAAATAAAATTTATCTTAATAAAAATGATATCAGAAAAGCAGTCTCACACAAAATAGACTTCATATCTGCCCAATTTACTCGCTTGAGTACACATTGTTATTTGTTTTCTAAATATTAATCGTTAAATATATTGAATATGTACTTAATTTCATTTAAAAAAATCTTTTGCATGTTTCTGTTTTCTTTTGGGCGATAATGGGTTAATTAAATTTTATTATATTGATTGATAAGAGACTTGGTTACTACAGTCGATTCGAGCTATCAGAACTCTTATTATGAGCGTTACTTTAGTACACAGCGTTAGTTGAATATGTATTATAACAAGTTATTATTATTTATTGCTTACATGTGTATTTGTGTATACAATATACATCCTAATGTAAAATTGAAAATATATTATTATTGCGCGTGATATTCGTGGTTTATTCCCACGAAGACATCTTACGCGTATCCACTGGGAATAACAACTAGTATGGCTTTGGGAACATCTGACTATTACAGCGTTGCTTTTACACTGTGCTTCGGGAATCGGACGGGCGGCAAAGTTAATCGATAGATTGTATTTATATGTGTGTATGTGTGTGTGTGTGTGTGTGTGTGTGTACCTACGCACATGAGCGTATATTAAGATAATTCTCGGGGAGCAGCAAGGTTTTCTTTATGTTATAATAAAAAAAAATTATTTCGTGACTCCTGAAATTTTTCAGAAAACTATAAAATAACACATAAAAAAATCATCATGAGTAAACCCAAATTCTGTAATTAACTAAAGGAAGATTATAAGAATCTCTATTTAAAATCCAGAAATGATTCACCGTCTGTGAAAAAAGATATCGTCAAAATACATAAAATCAACATTGTGATTTTTTTTTAGTTTTGAAAATTTTCAAAAAATAATTTTGTATTTTTTGGCTGGTTGTAAAAACGTTGTGTACCTTTTTTTAACTAAAAGTGGATCCTTTAAGAGATAAATTTATAAATATTTGATACCTCGTTCAAAGTGTTTGTTCGTTTACAAATTAAATATAATAAAGTTAAATTTTGGTACTCATTTTTCAAGACAAAAATAGAATAAAATTTTGATAACCACCAGACCCATATTTAAACAGTTAGTGGGAGGGGGGAGGGGGGGGGGGCGACACTTGATGGTATAAGATGACATCTTCAAACGGAAAGCGAGGGTTAAAACATTCGCTTTCAGTTAGATTTGAAAACTTTTTATGCACAATTAAAATTTTCCCAAGTTTGCTAAAGTTATAATATAAAAAGTAAAAAAAAAAAGAATGAATTCTTTCTTTTACTTCATTTACATTTCAACATATCGAATTAGGGGGGCGAAAACGCTTGGCTAATATAAAATAAAACAAATTAAATTTATATAGAAAATTGAAAATTTATTAAAAATTGTAACAGGGTGGCCAGTATTTCCTTGACTTTTCCCGGTTTCCAGGAGAATTTTACCGTTTTTCCCTGTTTTTTATATTTAAAATTTAGATAAAAAACCTAAAAAAGGGGTCACAGTTAAAATTTAAATATTTGCAAGAATTTGTGTAGTTTTTGCATTTATATAAAAAATTCCCTGACTTCCAACCGAATTCCCTGACTTTTCTCGGTATTCCAGAAACTGGCTGTGTAAGGTACTGGCTTCACATGAAATACTGTTTTTTTTTGTATTGAGTATGGGGGGGGGGGGGGGGGGGTGATGGGCTTCATTTTTGTAATCTTCATGAACTCATGTTACTAATAAAAACAAGTGACTCTTCATTAAATCAATTTAATTACCAAAGTCCAAAAATATAGTTTTTTTTTAAATTATAATTTTTTATTTTGTTTATGTTTTTTCTCCAGTAATGGAAAAAATAAAATCAGTAATGAACACTTGTTAAAAAGATTTAAAAAACTACACACAGATAAAAAACTGTATTGAACCAAGAAAACCTTGTTTTGTATATAACGAAAACAATATTTTCTTAACCCTTAGTGTGCATACGGGGTCAGGCTGACCCCACATATTTTTTCTTACCTGTACATCATTCATAGGTAAGGGTCAACTTTGAGCACGTTTTTGAATTACTATAAATGGTTTTTTTGGAAATCTAACTTCACGGCCTTAAAGTTCGATCGATTCACTGCAAAAATTGACTTAATCTTTTTTTCCGAAAAATGCATAGTTACCGAGATATTCGAGGTCAAAAATGACCTGGGGTCAATTTGACCCCATGTGCACGAAATGATTCGCTGTGAAGGTGTGCACACTAAGGGTTTTAATATAAGAAACATGCTCTTAATCCAACTACGTTATTCCTTCGTTCAAGAATACTATAGTTGGTTTAAGAGATTATTGCTTATCTTAAGAAAATATTGTTTTCGTTATATACAAAACAAGGTTTACTTGGCTCAAGCAAACCTTTCTACTTGTGTACACAAACGTTATAAAAATTAAAACAATGTAAAGAATTTACATACAAAAATACACTTTTCTTGATAGTCCGAACTGCGATATTTATTTACCCATCGTTTTTAAACAAAATAATCAATTATCATCAAATCACGCTGTAAGATAGTTAAATGTATTTAGATTAATATCTAATAATGGCAGTGTAATTAAATATCAACAAATATTTATAATTCAGTATATTTAGAAATATATTTCTAAATATATTTGATTAAAATTATATCCTTTATAAAAATCATTCCCAATAGAGAAATTATTTTAATAAAAAATTAAACCCTTTCCCATCCGATGTTCAAGTTTTACGGGTCGCCTAACATTTTCATTTATTTTTATAGGGGAGACGCTCTATAAAAGCGCAGTATTTTTTCTCGATTTTAACCTTTTTCACGCTGTTTTCACTTTATGGTCCATGTAACATTTTCATTTATTTAAAACTAGAGAATGTCTACGCTTTGCAATGTTCAGTTCACCCTTTAAGGAATATTAAAAAGAAATTATACTATTTGTGCAAGATTTCTTTATACAGGGTGATTCAGCACTGTCGTGCCAAACTTAAACCATAGATTGAGAAAAATATTTTAAGCAAAAAACTTCCAATAAACATGTGTCCGGAAATTTTTGGTTGGGGAACTACAGCCCACCAAAGATTTTCATCAAAATGAGTTTTTATTTAATATCTAGATAACCTTTTGTGATAAAATTATGAAATTTGGTATTCTGTTTAGTTATAATAAGTGTTATCGATTTCTCATATTAAACAATTATAATTTAGACCGGGGATGTATCGGGCCTGTGGGCCCATCAATTTTTATCTAGTATTTTTTGTTCTTTAATTTTTTTTTAAAGTTGGGTACTTATTTAAGGTTATATGACAAAAAATACGTAAAAATATACTTTGCTTATTTGTCATAAGATAAACCGTTTTCGAGTAATATCGATAGAAAAGAAAGCATGCAGAATTTAACTTAATACGGATGCTCCAAATTACAAAAAATAAATTTATATTCTTGTTCTATGATTAAAGGTAGGAAAAAAAGTTCATATAAAGAAACCTCCTAATATGAATCCTCTAAGATCTATAGCCAGTTGTAATACTGTATTATCTACTCTAATAATTTGACTAAAAAACGAAACTAAAAATGGCTATATTTGTTGATAAGGATGCATTTTTTGAGGTATACTTATGTTAACTTTTTGTCTTAATTTTTATCATAGAACAAGAATATAAATTTATTATTTGTAATTTGAAGCATCCGTATTAAGTTAAATTCTGCATGATTTCTTTTCCATCGATATTCCTCGAAAACGGTTTATCCTATGACAAATAAGTAAATTTTTTTTTTGTGTATTTTGTATCATATAACCTTAAATAAGTGCCCAACTTTATAAAAATATTAAAGAACAAAAAATACTAGATTAAAATCGATGGGCCCACTGACCCCATACATCTCTAGTCTAAATTATAACTAGTTAATATGAGTAATCGATAACACTTATTAATACTAAACAGAATACCAAATTTCATAATTTTATCACAAAGGGTTCTCTAGATATTAAATAAAAACTCATTTTTAGTAAAATCTTTGGAGGCCTGTAGTTCCCTCACGAAAAATTTCCGGACACATGTTCATTTGAAGTTTTTTGCTTAAAATATTTTTCTTAATCTACGGTTTAAGTTTGGCACGACAGTGCTGAATCACCCTGTATATTTTCATGATACATATTTTATAAATTTTTTAAATGTTCTAATTTACGCTAAAAACGAATTCGACAAAAAACTGCCTAATTTCCGCTATCGTTTTTTGAAAGCCTCCACGAACTGTGGTAATTTTTTTTTACCAAAATTAATGAATGCATTTTGTAGAGCAGACTTTTCTCTTTAATGTATTTTTTTCTGTATTATTATACGACCATTTTTGACAGAGTTATAAAAAAAATAATTTACGTTATAGAGTTAAAAGTGTTGGTTTTGCTACAATCGCAAATAACTCAATCAAAAACGGTCGTACAGTGATACAGAAAAAAGCAAATTGAAGAAAAAAGCCTGATCCAATTTTTTTTATAATTTTTTTGATAAATGGGTCAGTCCGCGGTGACGGGTGTGCCATTTTAACTCGGATTATAGTTCATAATTTCTAAATAATACTAGTTAATAACATGGTTTTACCATTTTTCTGTAGATCTTAATGAAATACATGTATATTGAAAGAATAAAAGGTCTACGGTTATTTTATTAAAAAAAAAATGCCAGCGTTCAAAGCTCTGTGACGGTTGTGACGCCAACTATTGCAAGTTTTGCAACCTCTACCCAAAATCCTAAAAGTTTAGCGAAAATATTGAAGTTACTTTATAATAATCATACTTTAATATGTTACGAATAGATTATTTTTTAGTAACACAAGAGCATCAGGTAAATACGTAATCTATTTAACTGGTTATTACTCAACAAACATTGTGACGGGTATGACACGTTGAATAAAAGGATACAATAAGAGTACTATTTGTTGATACCTATTATTAATTAATACTTATAACAATTATTAATCAAATACATCAATAGATTCGTTAAATTTATAATAAATGCGGTCACCCTTAGTCATTAATGTTTGTGAGGGTAACTTTTTTTAATTTGACCAAACGTCACGTTTGATATGTAATTGTCAAAGACCTTTAATAGTTTTCCACGATCGTCACTTATTCTTAAGTAAGTTACTATGATTTCACCTTATTCGTTGTCTATTTTGAAATATTTTGAAAATTGACTAAATTTTTTCTAATTTTCTTTGGTTTATGAAAATTGATGGTAAATAGCCCGTTAATTTTATATTTTAGTATTCATTTTCGTAAAATCGACCCAAATGCATAAAAAAAATCACAGAGCCTTGTCTTTATGAAAAAATAGGGTTCAATACATTATATAAAAATCAATATAAATTAACTTCACACTGCCATAAAATACCCCAAACAAAAACCCAAAAATCAAAATCAACTTACATCAAATTTCCCGAAGCATCCCGACAATCTCCTGTAACAAAAAAAGATAAACACTATTAAAAATACATAAACCAAAATGCATCATCAAAAAAATCATGCACCGTGCATATTTTATAATACACACGACGCGCAGTAACACCAACACACTAAAAATTAAATATAGAACATAAATTTCACGAAACAGATAAATAAATTATCTCCAGCACGCGGCCTACTTGCTCCTCTCCACAACGACGACGTCTATATTAAATTACATAAAAAAATAAATAAATTTGCGGATTTTGTGTGTACTACAAGAACGCACGTCAAACCCTTTTTATAAAATGAAATATTCAAGAGGGAAAGAGAGGAGAAGCTATAGAATGTGAACTGGCGGTGGGGGGGATGGGTAGAGACACACCCTCTACGGGGCGCGTGTATGTAATGTAACATAAGGGTAGTTTTCATACTTTGCACCAAATCAGTTTAAGAGGTGAGAGACTGTCCGCAACTGTCATCACGTCTATTTAATTTAGAGGGGGGGGGGGGGTGTCTAGTTAATGATGTTTTTTTTATAAGGTACTGGTACTATAGTTAAGACGCTTTAAGAGTAAAGTATTCTATTTTTATTGGGTTTAATGGGCCTTTTTGTAATAGGCTTGATGACTAATTTAAAAAAAAATCTATGATGATCTCACATGTTTCCTATTTCCAAAAAAAAAACTTATTTCTGCAGAAAATAATATAAAATGACTCTTTTAAGACGTATTTTGAATTTGACGCCAAAACGCTCGCAGGTGATATTTCAGAGTTGTGACGTCACACTTCTTGTTAACAATAATCAAAAATTCAGAGTTAGACAATAATTTAATTATTTTGTGTGTTAAAAATGTCTAAAAATGCCCAACATTTTGACACCCATTGACCGATTGTCATCAAATTAAGCTGTTTTACAGTTAAGTGTCTATAGATTATGATTCAATAATGGCAGTAATCAAATATCAACAAATATTTCTAATTTAGTACATTTTATTAAGTGACAATACATTTTATTTTTAATTTTTTGAATATTTTGTATTTAATTTTTTTTTTTTAGATAGTTGCTACCCTGGAAATATTTTGATGCTATATATTAAAAATATACAGTTAATAAAGTATGGCAAAATATAAGAATAATCCATTTCAATATAAGTATAAAACAGTAAAACAAATAAAAAAGGGAATATGGCATCTCAAAAACAAAAGCAATTTCCAAGATACAAAAAGAGTAAAGAAGATGTAAGAAATTTAGCGGTTCCAAAACAATGGTTAAAAATCGATCTCAAATTTATACAGGACTAGCTGCGCCCGCGACTTCGCTCGCGTGGACTACGCAGTTATTGTTTAGGATTTTTGAAAAATATATAGTTGAAAAAACATAGATATTTTTATTCTACTATATTAAATCGGATTCTATTTGACCCGTACAAAACGACCCTAAAGTTCATGTACATACTAAATAGAGGTTGATAGAGGTAGGTATACATGTGTGTTATGGTCGCGTGTTTATGAATCTACCATATGTTTGCGAGCCTATATGTGAGACAGAGGAACTGATATTGGCCGTAAGCACGCCACTGCTTTTAGATATTGCGCGTACACTAGAATGGATTCAATGTACATATGTATTAATGTATTGTACATATCATAAAATAAAACGGGGGGGGGGGGGGGGGATGAGAGTTCACTTTTCAGTCTATAGAAGGGGGGTCCAAAATATTTTTGACAATGTTCGTTATAATTTTCAGTGAAAGTACTAATTAAAAGCTACATTCTGGATTTTTTTTTTAGATTTTTTAAATTGATAATTTAGAAAATAGAGGGGGGGGGACGCTTTTTTAATGACTTTGGAGAGCAAATACATCGTGATTAAAGGGTTAAAATCAAAAAGTTCTTATAGATTTTTTGTTGCATTTTAAGAGACACCCCACTCAAAGGGGTAGGTGAAATATTTTTTTTGAAAACACTTTTCATTCTATGGAAAGGGGGCCTAATTTTTTTTTTTACAAAAATCTTATCATTTCTGTTTTTGGGTCATTAATCTACGACCGTATAACAAATTTCATCTTATTATCTCAAAATTTTTGAAGACGGACGGACGGACATGGAGAAACTATAAGGGTTTCTAGTTTTCTACGGAACCCTAAAAAGACCGGTGCGGTAAGGGTAGGAAATCCGAAATGACGTCAGTCCATAGGCGTAGTCAAACACAAATACATGAATGTTAGATTACCATTAAATTAAAAATAATTATTGAACTATCCGTCTCTGCCTTGATTCAGTGGGCTCGTCCAGTTCATTCCTCAATAGAACGCCGCATATATAACACAACAGTTTAAGCGGTCGACTATAATATTTACAATTAGTATATAGAGAGCGGCACATCTACATTTTAACAAACTATGTAACATTTCGAGTAAGAAGCTTCATATGCATAGTGACATGTGATTACATTCCTAAGCTCGTTTTTTTTCATGATATGGACATTGGACAGTATGTAAAAAAAATGTACATATATAGAGCAATCACTGGGTGAGTTTCCATAAGGCGGCTATTACACTATCAAAGAAATTTGATAAAATTTCTTTGATCAAAGAAATATGACAGTGTAATATGTCAACTTTTATAATATTTACCTTCATAATATTTATTTTATCATAGATAATGACAGTTTCTTATATTTGATCAAAGTGTTTTGACGGATTCATCAAAATGGCGACTGAAAAGTGTTCTTGGACGGTTTCGGCTACGAAATTACTTATAATTTAATATATGATCAAATCTTTGTCAAAGATCTTTAACATGTTAATTTGATAACTCAGATCTATCATTGGTCCACCATTTACTACAATTATACCAAATACCAGCTTTCTAGATCAAACAGTTTATTAGTTAGAAGTACAGTATTTAGTCCATAATGCCCGATCTACACTTGACTAATTTTTCAAAGCTAGGATAGAAAACCATGTAGTAACTCTAGCACCGTGTGAAATAAACTAGCTTCCTTTTTAAGCTAGCATTTCAATCTAGGATTGGGTTCTATTTAAACTATCCTGGTTTGAGATGCTAGCTTGAAAAACTAACCTCGTGTAGATCGGATCCTTTTTACGATTTATTTGTTCGTACATTTTGCGAGACACTGTATTGCGGTGGTTGGATGATGTCAGGTTTTAGATTCATCACGCGCGCACCGGTTCAGTTGTTATTGCTTTTTACACGCGCTTGCACTTTTTGATATATAAATACGTAATGTTACATTTTCATTCGTTTAATTCCGTTACATGTAACACTGAAACGCGAACATTTAACGAGAAATTCCTTAAACAGTAACATTGTAGCACTAAACAGTATCGTATTTGAGATATTTCAGACAATTTTACTTAAGGTACCACAAAAAAAAGGATTGTGTGGTTTTATGAAACCACGGTAAAAGTGAAACTTTTTTTCACATTATAGACATTTAACTAAAAATTTTCGGAATAATAAATTCAAGCACTCAAAATTGAAATAAATCCATAAACAACAAAATGCACCAGCAAAAAGTATAACCATATAAAAACTACAAATACCTACTTCAAATAAACAGATATATTTTTATGTATTCATGTTTGTAATATTTTTTTTTAAACCGAACAATAATAACATACTTATATGTTAAACATATAAAGCTATGTTTCTTTACATTAACGAAAGACTAGTTTTCAATATCATTTTATCAAATAATATAAATACTAAACTGTGACAGAACAAAACATTTTCGATGAAATATATTATGTAGAAAATATTTTCTTAGAATTAGTAACTCGTGGATGAACACATAAATCCTCTTGGAGTAAATTTTGGATGCCTTTCTCATTATTACCGTTATAGAGTCGCTTAATATAATGTTTTTTTTTATAAATTACATTTACTATTTTAGGTTATGCGTGTAAAAAATAAACATATACCATAGACATAGAGAAATGGACAGCGCATTCGTATTTAACATAATGGTGTAACATTTGTTCTGTAAGTGAAAGAGAGATGCAAGTTGTTGGGAACATATATGTAATATGTAATACAGTAATACATATATGATATTTCCAACCAAACAATTTCTGTCTCTTTCATTTGACACGGCTCTTTTTTCGAGTCAGATGCACTGTCCATTTCTTTATGTCTATGGCTCTGACGTATTTATCCCTACTCCGCGGCCGAGCGTCACGCGACATGCAACACACAGACGAAAAAGTTTGAGACGATGTAATAAAAGTTTCACTTTAAAAATTAGAAAATATGGGTACCCTCCGTACCATTCAGAAAACTCCTCGGAAAAAGGTCACTTTATTTTTAGATCTTGAAAATTTTATACGAATTTATTTTTAAATATTTTTAACTGAATTGATACGTTCTTCTTGCAAATATGTACTTGTATATATTGGACCAAGAAAACCTTGTTTTGTATATAACGAAAACAATATTTTCTTAATATAAGAAACATACTCTTAATCCAACTACGTTATTCCTTCGTTCAAGAATACTATAGTTGGTTTAAGAGATTATTGCTTATCTTAAGAAAATATTGTTTTCGTTATATATAAACAAAAAGAGGATAAGTTTTCTATAGAGGACAGTTGGCCAAAATAGAGGACTGTCCTCTTCAAAAGAGGACTGATGGTCACCTTATTTTACTTATTAGAAAAAAAAACATTAAAAAAGATATAATACAGTGGAATCTTGATAACTGGAATCTCAAGGGACCAGTTATTTTATCCCACTTAAAGAGGTGTCCCATTTACCCAGTTATAGAAGGTAATATATGGGACCTCAGTATAAACTCTCCGAATGGTATTTGACGTTTCCAATATCGAAATATAGATAGTTCAAATTTAAAACGCTAGATGGACCACCCGTTAGTATACTCGGTCAATTTGACCCTGCTTATTTTTGATCGCCTATAATTCCGCAACTACGAAACGTTTTGACTTACCAAAATTCAAAGGTATACTTTGATTCATGGTAAATGAATTTATAAGTGTTACAAATACCTTTGAAGTATTCAACATACTTAAAAAATCGCGAAAAATTTAAAATACCTGAGCGCTATTCACGATCAAAGTCGGTGTATGGGTCAAATTGACCCATAAGAGGCTCCGAGGGTTAAGAAGTTTCCCTTTCACTGCACTGTAATAATTAAATTTAATAGATTTGAAGTAGATTTTATTTTTTTTCTTAACAAGTTTTTTATTAACTTGGCACCAATTTTTTTAAATCCAGCCCTGCTCTGTCTTTACTCCCCTCCCCCTGGAACCCCTCCTCGACAATTCGTGCAAATGTTCGCTTTGCATGTGAACAAATGCAACAGTTATCAATATTACTTCTTGTGTGTATGGTAGGTATATTTATTATTAACTTACACAATATTCATTTGCTATAAAGGTATTACACTATTATAGGATATTACTTACATAGGTACTACAACCACACGATTTGTAATAATAATAATAATGAATTCACTTCTGATATTTATTTGACGTAGTAATGTAGAAAAGGTTCAAAATATTGTAATTCTTGCTAGGGTATGTCACGTGTTTGTTAAATTACTTAAGTCACAATATCAATTAGTAATTATTGTGTGCAGGATCTAAATATATATTATTGGTATTGTTTAATTTGTTATACCAATAAACAAATATACTATTAATATAATTAATACTTAATAAAATCTTTGTATTGTCTTTTAATTGAAATGAAATAATTTGTATATCATTTTATAACAAATAATTCAACACATGATGCCAGTAACAAAGTATCATTGAAGTTAAGATTTTAAATAATGAAATAGGTTAAAAAATTCTAAAAAAATATTTATTTTTATATTTAAAGCGAGATTAATATATTTTCTGTTAAAATAACAATGCAAAATACAGCAATCCGCGATGTTAAATGAAACACCAATCAGAGCGAATGACGTCACGCATCAGTAAATGTCTTTTATTTTAGACAAATATCAATTCCTCTTACAAGATTATTATAGGTACATACCTTATTTAAGAACTTATATACTTTGGAATTCATTTTTAACACACAAAATAATTAAATTATTATCTAACTCTAAAGGCTTGGCATTTTAGGACGACGCGCCGCCCTCGCCGCCCGTGCCGCCCTCGCCGCGCGCCAGACACGCAATTCAGTTTGTGTTTTTTTAACCTTGAAAATAATATCGTTTGAATTTATAAAGAACGTGCCGACTGATGTGTGTGTGTGTGTGTGTGTGTGTGTGTGTGTGTGTGTGTGTGTCTGTGACTCTCTCTCTCTCTCCGTGCGCTCATTTAAAATTAAAATTATTAATGTCCATTTCTGACTTATAATTAATATTATTAGGTATGTAAAAATTTTTAAATTAATATCTTTTTAAGTAAAATAGTGTATATAACAATCAAAGTAATTAGTAATGTTGATCGATATAATTAAATGAACAATTTCTATTAAATAGTATAGATAATAAGCTAAGAAATGTATTTGTTGTGTACAATTGCCCTTTTCTAATAAAATTGATATACCTATGAATAATTGTATTGTCATACATGTATTGCTAATCTAAAATGATGTATACATAATTGAAATTGTGTATTAAATAATTACGACAGGTTGACGAGTGCAAGAAATTGCATAAAATCCAAATTTGTACATTATTAACTATTATACACACACACACACACACACACAAACATACGCGCGCCAGAAATGAGCGCACGGAGAGAGAGAGAGAGTCACAGACACACACACACACACACACACACACACACACACACACACATCAGTCGGCAAGTTCTTTATAAATTCAAACGATATTATTTTCAAGGTTAAAAAAACACAAACTGAATTGCGTGTCTGGCGCGCGGCGAGGGCGGCGCGTCGTCCTAAAATGCCAAGCCTTAAATGTTTGATTATTGTTGATAAGGAGTGTGACGTCACAATTCTGAAATGTCAACTGCGAGCGTTTTGGCGTCAAATTCAAAATTAGTCAATTTTTGCGATTAAACCTTTATTTTCTGCAGAAATACGTATTTTTTTGGAAATAGGAGACACGCAAGATCATCATAGACTAATTTTTTTTTAAATTAGTCATCATATTGCCTATTGACAGCAGATACATGTTAGTTATAAAAATTAAATTTTTAATCGGAAAATGTAACTTTTTAGTTAAAATGTTAAAAAATCAACTCCATATTTTTCCGTGTGTAAAACATTATCAAAACCTAATAACAACAAAATGGGAATTAACACGCCGACTAACAATATAATATATTATAAATTGCAATCCCACAATTCGATAACTAAATATTGACTGGCGTGTATTTAATTAATTCAAAAACACATCAAATCGGGCAATAATAAATTTCAATCGCAAAACACATATATACAGGTTGGTCCAAATAAAACAAAACAGCTGTGCTTTTGGTCATTTGGTTGTTGTTCACTAAAATCGATCACTACAGAATTTGTTAAAATTTTAATATTGTGTTAAGTAAGCTAGTTCGCATTTGTAAAAAAAATTTCAGGTCAGTTTAGCATTTCGTTTATTAAATATAAACGTGCAAAGTTGGCCTCTTATACATTGCAAGCAAGCATAGGGATCCACTTGGAATTTGATATTCGTTTAATTCGTGTATTAAAACTAAACGTCACATTTTAATCAAAAACGGATATGTTATAGATTGGTAATTAAAGAATGTATATATAAAATTAACTTTGATAAATTCCCGAACACATGACGTAAATATACGATATGGCAACCGCGCATTCGACGCGCTCTTCGAAATGTAAAAACGTGGTATTGACAACTGACATGCGTTGTAAATAGTAAGTTATTATTATTAACATTTAATGTTTTTATTTATAATAATAAAAGTTACTATTGTTATTATAATTATTACTATTGTCAGCAATAGTAATAATTATAATATTGTTAAAAATAAATCTTCTATTCTTGTCGAATATTGTAAATTGTTGCCAGATCTATTTGTTCTTTTTTACCGACATGTCAAAACCCTGTATTTCATTCTAAATTCCACTAGATGCCACGACCTTTCAAATGAAGTATCACTTACCCTATCATGCTATTTAAAAATTTAAAAAGATTGTACTATAGCGCTGAGGGTTGAAAAGCTTCTTGCAAAAATTTTACAGCAAAATGTGTCCCCCTTGAAAGCAAAATCGACATGTTCGAGTGTTTTTTCAAAATCTTATTTTAAATGACCAAAAGTACGGCCGTTTTGTTTTAGTTGGGCGACCCTATATAAACACGTACACAATTTTAACACATAACCTGCACACTAGATACATTTATATGTATATATTTATGAACATACATACATACACCTGGAAGCTACCAATTCCTCTTTGAACAAACGCGATTCGACAAAACAACAGGGGGGGGGGGTCGATAGTTGAAACTATAATACATACAACAAAATAGATAATAAAATATTTCATACAGTTTCGTCTAAAAGCAATTTACATTCGTGTGAATTGACATCGAAAAAGGGGTACATCACCCCACCCCCCCCCCCGCACCCTGTTTATTTATACAGTGTGACTATTAAATGATTGATGCGTATTTGCGCTTTCAAATAACCGTAAGGGTTGGTGTGGGGTAATGTGGGGTAATATGGGGTAGTGTGGGGTAAAATGGGGTAATATGCTGCATTTGTTTGATCGTAGTAAATGTTGATTGTGGCGATTTGTGTGCGTGTGTGCGTCTGTGTGTATGGGGTGTAGAAAAGGGTTTTATGTATAGTTTTAATATGATAATTAATAGTAGATTCATCGCGTAATGATATTATTACGTCACCTGATGATAATGGTGTGATAATTGGGACGGGGATTTCCCTTATTTATTTATTTATCTTTGTGTGATCTATGATTTCATGGTGGTGTGAATCATACTGTAAAGGGTTAAATCATAATAATGTCTCTATTAAAAAAAATAAAAAATACGTTAAGGTTGTACGTCTAGCACACTGTAAAAATTTTGTTTTTAATTTATATTCAGAACACACATGTACCTACATTTAATGGAATATTTTATTTTGTTAATTATTAAAAGTTTAATTTAATTTCAAAATTGAAATAGACAGAACGGTATATAATAGTAACATGTACTAATTTGTATAATGTAATGGCAGAGCTAGTTTTTCAATATTTTGAATAAATTACACGTGAATATATTTGTTTTATAATTTTTATAGTATTTAAAAGGGTTGAAGTTTGGAATAGTTTATTTTAAAACGTCTCTATATAACCAATTGTGTAGAATTTAAAAAAATAGAGCATTTATCGTGTGTTAAAAACTCTATTTTAATATCCAATTACTGAAAAATCATACGTCCAATATTTTAAGTAAAATATATGAGTTATAAATAACAAATTTTGTATAGTTATAGTTTAAGTTTATTAAGCTACTGTATTTCAGGATCGAGGGAGAAAGGGTTAAATTTGATTTTATTATAAATACGATTTTTTTAAAGTTTTTTTTTTGCTTTACGTTTTTAGAGAAATAAAATTTCAAACTGTACATATTTGATTGCATTTTTGCTCTTGAAGTTACCCCCCCCCCCTCCTTCCTAGTACCACCGGAAATACTTCATTCTACTACATTTTTTTTGGGTTTTCTATATGAGGTATATACATTTTCGTCTATGTTTAAAACTAGGCATCTTTTTAAAGGGCCGACATACCTTGAAATAAAATATTTTTTATTTTTGTTATATAAAGTTTTGGCATTAGGATGGGCCCCATACACAGCCAGGACTGGGATAAAATATATATTTCTTTTTATGAAAATCAATATAATATTTATAACCAATTTGCCTATCGGCTACAATCGTTAGTTCATACAAAATAAAATCGAACTTTCCCTATATATACATATAAATGTATATAAATATGCATATATATGTTTCTATGTACAATACGATCAATACTCTATTTCTCTTGTAATTGAACATAAAGGTTCTATCGTCGTATTTCCATTTCCCAGAATTCAACCGAACAATATATCGTTGATATATTAATAACCTAAAAAGTTCAGACCGCTCGTTTTCAATTAAAACAAAACTTTAAGCTATATGTATGTAGTTACATACATATATACGTTCTCTACCATATTACATGTTTGTCAAAACTTGCTATGTTTGACCCATTAGCAATTACCCATCAAACTAACTCTAGAAGAAATATAAAAAAAATATAGATTCTAGAAATCCGATTTTATATATTTTTTTCAAGATATAGATTAACTCGATAACTACTGAACCGATTTTAATGCGGTTTTCACTAATAGTTAGATAATTTTTCTGTGCATGTTCTTAGTTATTAATATTTTATGAAAATGTAAGATTTAACATCAAAAGTAGATCGATATTCGGTAATCCGACAGTTGTTTTCCAAAGCGGTGTCGGATTATCAAATTTATCGGACTATTGAGTACTGCCACTGACCCCTTGTAATCCGGAATATTTTAAAGAAGAGTAGATACCTTGTAATCCGACACCTGCGATGGGCAAAGTTTTAAATTTTTCATCTTTTGTAAAAATCTCAATTTAAATGGTCGGATTACAGTGTGCGCCGGATTAGACAGTGACCGGATTACCGAGTGTTTACTGTATTTTATTAATTTAGATTTTAGGTGTATACATTTTTAGATATTAACCAGGGTAATATCGCAAAAATCACATTAAACATATCGAATCTATTGGGGCCAAAGGAAGGAGGTAAGCAGGTAGGTTAGGTAAAAATATAAAAAATCAACAATACATCAAAAATATGTAATTTTTTCAAATCTGACAGGTCCAAATTTAGGTCAAGTGCAAAGTATTCATTTTAGCGAATTTTTCGAAGAAAAATATAGCTATTGCTATCACCATCATGACGCAACTTCGGAAAAAAAACTATATATCTTTATCAAACTTGATCTCGAGATCACGAAAATGAGGTTCGTTAAAAATTTTATGTATATATATATATATATATATATATATATATATATATATATATATATATATATATATATATATATATATATATATATATATATACATATGTATATCTGCCGTTTCGAGTGGACTCTCTAGCCTTCCAGGATTACTTCCGATCTTTTTGAAACTTGGTTGAAAAATCAATCTCACGAATACCTCGGTTAAGTTCGTTAGTCAGCGAAATTCCTTTATGGATTTCAAAATGGCGGCCATTCAAAACCGAAAAAAAATCATATCTCGGGTATTAAATATCGGATTGATAATATCAAATATGTTTTGTAATTCTCTCAATAAAACAAAAGTATTATGTCTCTTGTGATTTTTCGATATAAAGTACCGTTTGGTTGATATTTTAAAAACAAAAAAAATATTGTAGAGATTGTAAACTAAGAATGCCGAGTTCGAGTCCCGATGTGGAACTTTTTTTTTACAAGTTTTTTATTTTATTTTTTTGTTTATTATGTAGAGTAAAAAGTTAATAATCAATAAAAAATTTAAAAAATTTCAGAGCCAACTTTTTTTTACACATTTAATTATTTTTTATTTTATTTTTTTTTATCAAATAAAATTCGCTTACCGCGGTGGTTGCGCGGACAGAATATTTCAAGTGCGAACTATTTATTTTTAGTAGAAACTATTTATTTAAAGTTCAATATATTTGCTTAATGTTGAAGAATTAATTTTTCATGCAGTTTCTGTTATAAGTATAAAAACGATTAAATAAAAAAATCGCATGTTAATAAAAAACCTGCTATACTCGACCCATTAGCAACCTCCCACCAAACAAACTCACGAAGGAATTAGCAAAAATAGATGAATACTTAAAAGAAAAGTTAAAACGTTTAAATAAAAAAAAATCGCTACAATATTACACGTAAATCAAAAACCTTCTACAGGTTGACCAGTATTTCTCTGGAACAAATTTCCCTGACTTTTCCCGGTTTTCCAGGAGAATTTTTACCGTTTTTCCGTTTTTTTATTTAAAATATTTAGATAAAAAACCTAATTTGTGTGATTTTGCATTTTTATAAAAATTCCCTGGCTTCCAATCAAATTCCCTGACTTTTCCCTGTATAGCAAAAATCCCTGACTGACTTTTCCCGGTTTTCCAGGAGAATTTTTACCGTTTTTCCGTGTTTTTTATTTAAAATATTTAGATAAAAAACCTAATTTGTGTGATTTTGCATTTTTATAAAAAATTCCCTGACTTCCAATCAAATTCCCTGACTTTTCCCTGTATAGCAAAAATCCCTGACTGACTTTTCCCGGTTTTCCAGGAGAATTTTTACCGTTTTTCCGTGTTTTTTATTTAAAATATTTAGATAAAAAACCTAATTTGTGTGATTTTGCATTTTTATAAAAAATTCCCTTCCAATCAAATTCCCTGACTGACTTTTCCCGGTTTTCCAGAAACTGGCCATCCTGTTCTATGCTCGACCCATTAGCAACATCCCACCAAACAACCTCACGAAGAAATTAACAAAAATAGACGAATACCTACAAGAAAAACAATTCAGGGAACAACATGCCATTGCATCCAGATTCCAGACAGACAAACACAAAATACCCCAGATCAAGTAGCAGCTGATTCGACAGGTGACAATCAAACAGACACACACACACACACACACACACACACACACACACACATCTCCAGAGTGTAGTAGTAGTCGGGTGTGTGTACTACAACAAATCGACATGGTGCAATTTATAAAACGGCGTGGCACGGCGGCGTTGGTTCACGATCAAGACATCGGCGTCTCGTCTGCAATATCGACACGATAGCTGGAAGGAGTCGGGCGGATGGTTGGGCGGTGTGGGTGGGTGTGAGGGCGTGAGTGTGACAGGCAGATGTCGCGAATAAAGAGACATCTCCATCTCATCTTGCACACCCGGATTGTGTGTGCAAGATGATGATAAATGTAGTAGTCATCCGTCCCGGCCGATGGTAAATATATGAGTTTTAATAAAAGTTGCGAGATAAAAATAGATTTTTTTTGTTGTTGCTGCCCCCAGTATGAAGAAGAAGAGGTTGTGATTTTTTTTGTTTGTAACATTACTTGATCTATCTGTAAATGATGTTAGTATAAATAAATAAGTCTTATTAAAATTGGTGACATACACAGAAAAAAAAACTGTATTGGACCAAGAAAATCTTGTTTTGTATATAACGAAAACAATATTTTCTTATGTAATATAAGAAACATACTCTTAATCCAACTACATTATTCCTCCGCTCCAGAATACTATAATTGTTTTAAGAGATTATTGCTTATTTTAAGAAAATATTGTTTTCGTTATATACAAAACAAGGTTTACTTGGTTTGAGAAATCTTTTCTATCAGTGTAATACAAACTTTTTAGACGATAATAGGCACAAAATTTCGAATATTTCTGAAACCCTTACACCGATTAGCACCAAAATCTATAGATCTGGAGTACTCACTGAGACAAACATTTTCCCCAAAAATAATTCAAATCGGATACGATTTTTCGACGGCATTACAATACTTCTATTTCTTCGAACATGGAAGTAAAAAGAATGTACTTTTTTATGGGATCGGTGGAATTGACTGATTTTTTAGTATCGTGTAGTTCATGTGATACACATCAAAAAATTCCCACAGGAACAACCTTAAGAAATGAACCATTTCGCAAAAAAAAAAATTTATAAACATATACTTAAAAAAATACTCGAAAATATTCTGACCGTACAAATTAATTTTTATAATATCATCACTGTTTTAAAACCGTTGTTGGTGTTTATATACAACGCGTGCGTGAAACTTGTCAAAGTCTTCATGAAACTCCAAGAGAACTGTCATATAAGTTTGATAAAATGTTTATGATTTTTTATGCTCTTTCGAATTGCGATAGTCAAAATTCGAAAAAATGAAACCTATGGAATGTGGGTGGGAGGTGGGGGTTAACGGTTTAATTTTTTTGAATTTTGACTATCGCAATTCGAACGAGCATAAAAAATCATGAAAATTTTGTATTGTAGATTTTTTTAAATTTTCATTAGTTTCAGAGTTATTTGAAAAAATATGTGTATTTTGCACATTTTCATAGGGGTGTTTCACCCTCTTAAACTGTTTACCGCAGCTAAAATAATTTTTTTTGTTACTTATCTTGACCTCCTCTAACTACAGTCCCTGGCCATATTATTAGACCAAAACTGAAAAATCACATTTTCGCCATTTTAACTACAATACACCTTAATTTTTGACAGTTTTCGTTAAATTATGAAATAGCATATGTACATAATATAATGAGTTTTTTATTATTATTGTTGTTACAAATCTCAAAAATTGTATAAAATTTTTATCAAAAAATGTTAAACCATCAACAAAGAACTTACTTTACACGTTTTTGAAGCACTATCACTTGTTTAATTAAGATGAACTATGTATTGTACAACAATTGAAACGATACACTTTGTTTGACGGTTATTTTATTATTTGACGTTTTCGTGTAAACACTGCTGCCATCTAAGTTTGAAAGTGGTAAGTCTTTCAAAAATTAGATTAAATGTTACCATAAGTATAAAACTACGAGTTCTGTTAAGGAATGGTAACAGTGTTTACAATAAAACAACAAAAATAATATGAAACACTTATTTCTTAGCTTTGGTCTAATAATATGGCCAGGGACTGTATATACAAAGTTTAAACTCGATACGAATTTTTGACCTGAAAAGGTTTCCTTGTTAGTAATATAGACTTACTTAAGTAAATACTGACGAAAAGTGAGACAAAGCGAATATGTAGCCAATGCCTGTCTCTTTCTAGAATTCTAATTGGTCACGTCACAGGTTTGTTTGCAGTCATTACATACCTACAGAAAAGAGACAGGTATTGGCTACAGATTCGCTTTGTCTCTTTTTAAAGAGAGTGGTCAATTTTGTGAGGCACTGAGCAATAGTTCATTCTTAGTAATAACTTTTCTCTGTGTTCTTTCACCCTCAAAACAAAACCATTAACATGTTGACAACCCCTGTCGTCCAACACCACCAACAAGTGTACATAATTTTATTAAAACTGTCAAACCAGCGCGGTATAGGGTAAACCCTAATATATGATAATTACACATATATCACCTTACTTAACAACGGGTTACGAACGACACTCATGCTGCACACGCAACCTATGAGTTCGTTGCCATTTTTAAAGAGAAACCTTACAAGTGAAGTATGCATATCTACCCCCCCCCCCCACCGGTCCCTTGTAAGGAGAGTTCTGAATAAGATATCAATTGCAAATTTGTCATACACGGTTGAACGCTGAGTCACAAAACTCATCCCTATGAGTATATATGCTTCTTGCAGCTAGCTGTTTTACATGTGTATATACCTGCAGCCAGAGCCGTATTACAGGTATGTATATAGTCTGTCACATGAAAGATGACCGGAATAAGCATTGAAATTACATTGCCGAAACAGTCATCTTTCATGTTATAAACTATACAGGACTCATAGACAAGTGCGAGTAGATATCGTGCTCTGGGTGTTCCGTATCGTTATATTAAACTTAATTATAATCCCAGTTTTGCATTGACCGGGAAAAAATTGTAGATCTACTCAGATCTCGATATTTTGAGACAACAACAATATTCTTTACTGGTTTTTGATTTGTAGAGACTTGCAAATATCTACATAGAAGGATCGTGATAGAGATTAAAACGTTAAAAATTCATTATAATTTCCAACGTTGCAATGATCTTCAAAGATCTTTGTAAATCGTTGTAGATCTTTGAAGATCATTTTAGATCTTTGTAGACCTGTGCAGTCAGAGCCGTATTACAGACTATACAAATATGCGGGCTGCAGGAGGGGATAGAAATTCGAAATTCGAACTGACGTTAGTTATGATTGTGTGCTACCACTCATTTTCTTCAAAAATATGTATTTTACAAATTTTAGTTGAAGTATTTTTTTTATAAAGTTCACATTTTCCACACAATATTAATTAATAAAGAAAATTTTCTTTAAAAAACTCCAGAAATCTTCCTTTCAGAGCCGTTTTCTTTATTTGTAATAATATTTATCATAAGTAAATGTAATCATGTAATAATTTTCTTCAAAAATATGTATTTTACGAAGTTTACTTGAAGTATATTTTATAAGGTTCACATTTATCACACAATATTAATAAATAACGAATTTTTTTTTAATCATAAAAAATCTCCAGAAATCATCCTATGGAATGTCGGTGGGAGGTGGGGGTTAACGGTTAATTTTTTTCGAATTTTAACTATCGCAATTCGAAAGAGCATAAAAAATCATGAACATTTTGTATTGTAGATTTTTTTAAATTCTCATTAATTTCAGAGTTTTTTGAAAAATATGAGTATTTTGTACATTTTCATAGGGGTATTTCACCACCTTAAACCGTTTTACCGCAGCTAAGATAATTTTTTTCTTACTTATCTTGCCTTTCTCTAACTATATACAAACTCGATACGAATTTTCGACTTGAAAAGGTTCCCTTGTTTAGATGTATGCAAAAATTTAGCCCGTTACAATTCCTGGACTATAAAATAATTCTGAAAATCCAATTTAATAAAAAATAAGAAACCGATTGATAATTTTTTTACGTACCAAAATTTCTCAAACCTACCCTGTCCATGACAAACCACCCCTACTCCATATTCTCATTTTCGATCCGGTAATCCCCTATTCTATGTACACTGTCGTCAACCTGATACCTTACAAACCACCTGCATATATCAAACACAGCGGTTATCAAAATGTATGCAAAGGTGTGACAAATAACGTAAAACTTTATACACAGCACATATACTATATACACTATCAACAAAAGCAACAAAAGCGATAGTGGCAGATGTTACTGCAACTTCGCAACAAACACAAAACTTATGTGTTATGTCCACAAAGAAGTGACTGACCCATTTTATCTAAAATACAGTCAAAGTAGAGGTAAATTATGTAGGGTTAAAATGGGGTTAAACTAATAACTGGTTATTATTTGTGTTACTATATGTAATAGAAGCTGTTAGTGATCTTTTGATTAATGAATTTTAACGGGGGGGGGGGGGGGTAATGACTCCCCTCCCCAAGAATTAGATATTATGAAGAAATCTGAAAATTATTTAAAATAGTCAGAATTTAAGCTTATTCGATCATTAGAGCAATGTATAGATAAAAGTCTAAAATTGGTGCAAATTTATTTCGAATTGTAGCCTGTAGTTTGCGGTTTCTATCAGAAAACGGGATAAAATCGACAAATTGAACTTTATTTATATTAGCCCAGGCAATAGACTCAAAAAACGGTCAAACTAAGAAAAAATTCCGACCAAGCTGGATTTTGGTGGAGACTTTTATTTTGATGTCCTAAACATACCCTAAAAGTCCCCTTAATTTGCATGGCGGGTTTTTATTTTTTAGGGGGTAAAGGGGGGCTGATTCTAGTTTTTTGCAAATATCTCAAAAATTATTAATTTTTCGAGAAAAATTGTTATGTAGCTTATAAAATTCTACACAAAAAAGGTATTTATACTTTTTTCGTATAATCAAAACTTTTTAAGTAAACTGTTAACCCAGTCAATGGTGCAGTGAAGAGTGCCAAAATCCGAACTTTTAGGGGCAAGCAATTTTATGGTTGATTATTATAGATTTTGGGGCGTAGAATTCGAAAAAAATAACCCGAACTAGCGAAAAATAGTGCAACACCCTTTAAAAAGGGGTTGAAGGGTGAAAACCCTGTTTTCAAGATTTTTTTTCAATTTTTTTCAAAATCTAAATCGATGACGGGATGTTTTTATGGTTGATATTTATTGAGAACACTTAGACGAATCGATCGGGACCACAAATATTGAATTTGACAGAAAAATACTCTTTCTAGAGGGTTTAAAAAAACGTAAAAATGTTTATTTCGAGGAAAAAATTTAAAAATTAATAATTTTTGTTCAAATCAAAATTGATCTCAAATTGTTCCTGAAGTTCCAAAGAATACTGATCAACCATAATTTTTAAAAATATTAATATTTTAACCAATGAAAATCGCTAATGTTTAAGGGTAGGTAACGTAATTTTTTTTTATCATAACAGAAATATGTATTATTTATCTAACTTAACTTCCACAGGACTGAAGTTCGTTTCAAAATAAAAATCAAATTCAAGAGAAATTTTATAAAAGTATAAAAGAGGTACATTTATTAATAGACACAATTTAGGTTTTGTTAAAATATTAAATATAATAAATTTATAATGAACACTTCTCGGAATAATATAAGAACCATCTCAGAGTTAAACAAAGAAAAATAAAGCATGTCGAAAACATACAACGGTGGTAAATATTTTCAAATCATTTCCCAAGCAAATATTTCTCTTGTCTTAATTATAATAAAAAAAATGCGTGGATTAATTTTGATTTTTGTAAAAAAAAATAAACAATTGGAGAGTTAATATTTTATTTCAAAACGTAAATTCTTCACAGGAAAATTACCCCGAAATTTCAAAAGAAAAATTTTGTTTTTATATTATTAAAATAATAAAAAAATATGTATATTAATATTTATAATTATAAAAAAAAGCTTTTAAATTTTAACATCACAAAATATTTTTATCTATGGCTACATTTTTAATCATACCTAAAAATTTCAATCTATCAATGTTTTTTTTATCGTGTCCATCTTTAATTTTCATCAAACATTTTGAATGGATTTTTTATCAATAAAAACAGATACTGAACGAAGCTAAAAATCAAACAAATTGAATGGTCGAAATGTGTAATTCTTGTTGAAATAATTACATATATGTATATTTTACAGTATTCTAATGCCCGGTATTATAAAGGGGTTAACAAAATTTGCTAGCCAGCAAGCACTCTCAAATGAGGTACTAATTTTGTGATAGTATCTATGGATTTGTTATGGAATTTAGAGCTGTGATACTTTAACGTATCGTATTGTAACAGTTGGTGCAGACTCTAATTGTACAAAAAAATTATCATAAATTATAATATAACCACTGTTTTAATACAGTTGTTAGTGTTTTTACATCCAAACTTGTCAAAGTCTTCATGAAACTCCAAGAGAACTGTCGTATAAGTTTGATACTTCATTTGAGAGTGCTTACAAGCTAACAAATTTGCTAGCCCCATTATGTTATTAATTTTCAAATCAATCTTACTGTTTTTTTAATTGATTTTTATCATTTTTCTACCCTTTTACAAAATGAACTTTAAAATTTATTTTCTTAAAAACGAGTCGGTCAAAAAAACTGAAATTTCAGTATTTCATTCATTTTGAGTGGTTAATTAAACAATTATAATAAATTTCAACTTATTCCTACTGGTTTGACGTAACTTGGGTTGCCATTCGACTTCTTTTCCCCGGACACTGTCCTCTTTTTAAGGGCGTCTGGAGGGATTTTTCAAACGTGTCCGGAGTTTTTAAGAAATTTACCTATAGATGTAAAAAAAGGTCGTCGAAATTAGTAACCGTCAGATTTCGGGTTAGAAGCAATGACAAAAAGGGTCTTCAATATAGTTTTAATAGCATTTCAAATAAAAACATACGCTTTTTTATTTTTTCAATTTTGTCCTCTTTTCACACCTTGAGCTTTTGGCAATCCTAGACGTAACTAACCAACCTTTTTAAGGTACAATACGCACTATTTTGAATATCAAATATTTCGTCGCTTATCTAACAACACCGCTCAAGTCATTTTGACCAACTTTACAGGAGAGCGAAAAAACCGTGTATGTTTTATATAGGCTACCGGCTTGCGCGCTCTCACTATTTTTTTAATTCTGGTCTCTTATTGTCTGAAACGTCTAGAATGTGATTGGTAGATCGACGCGCAATGAGTAGCTCTATCTAATGACATTAAAATGTAAAAAAAACGGGCAAGTGCGTGTTGGGCACGCACATGATAGGGTTCCGTAGTCATTCTCACTACGATTTATAAAAAGCATTTTTCAAAATTTTCGTGACTGAAGGGTTAAAATCAAAAAGTCATTTTACTTTTATTATTGCATTTTAGGAGACCTATCAAATGACACCCCACTCAATGGGGTAAATGAAAAAAATGTGAGTTCACTTTTCAATCTATGAAAACGGGGTCCAAAATATTTTTGACAATGTTCGTTATAATTTTCAGTGAAAGTACTAATTAAAAGCTACATTCTGAATTTTTTTCAGATTTTTTGAATCGATAGTTTAGAAAATAGAGGGGGGGGGACGCTCTGACAGCGACATTAAAAAGCAAATATATCGCGACTGAAGGGTTAAAATCAAAAGTTATTTGACGTGGGTCCAAAATATTTTTGACAATGTTCAATATAATTTTCAGTGAAAGTACTAATTAAAATCTACGTTCTGGAATTTTTTCAGATTTTTTTAATTGATAGTTTAGAAAATAGAGGGGGGGGGGACGCTTTTTTAACGACTTTGGAGAGAAAATACATCGTGATCGAAGGGTTAAAATTAAAAATTTCTGTTACATTTTTTGTTGCATTTTAGGAGACCTTTCTAACGACACCCCACTCAATGGTGTAGGTGAAATTTTTTTTTTTGAAAACACTTTTCATTTTGTGAAAGGGGGGTCTAAAAAATTTTATTTTCAAAAATCTTATCATTTCTGTTTTTGGGTCATCAATCTACGACCGTATACCAAATTTCATCTTATTATGACAAAATTTTTCAGGACGGACGGACGGACATGGAGAAACTATAAGGGTTCCTAGTTTTCTACGGAACCCTAAAAAACGCTAATTTTCGACTTGAGCGGTGTTGTTAGATAAGCGACGATTTGAAATAATATTCGATATTATTTCACCTATAATTTCTTAGTTTTCTCTCACCCAAACCATACAAGACCCACCTGTTTAGAACCACACACACACACACACACACACACACACACACACACACACACACACATTATAGCACACGTGACACGTATGAGGTTAGCATCGAGATCTTTGAAGTTTGTGTTTCACCGCACACGTGTGTGTATAGTGTGTTATCCACCGGAATAAGAACAAGAAGATTGTGAATAACAAGGAGAAGAGGAAGAAGAAGTAGTGAAGCCAAAACTCAGGTCGTGCGTTAATTGTCAGGTGATACCGCTCGCGCTCTATCATCTCTCTTTCTCTATGTAAAATGTGACGTTTTAATGACTCAATCGCGGTGCCTAAACGTTTACTCCCCCCCCCCCCCTTCCCTTCACCCCACGATGGCGACAAATTGGATTGTTGAAGAAATCACATCGCAAGTGAAGTATTGAACTATTTTCAAAATGGTGGGTGCTATAAGAATCGTAGACTAAAAAAAGTAGGTTTTTTTTGGAATTCTTTAATATTTTAAAAAAGAGTTCTGTCAATTTGCCCCCCCCCCCCCCCAAAATTATTTTCAAAATGGTGGGTGCTAAGAATCGGAGACTAAAAAAAAGTTTTTTTTCAGAATTCTGAACAGCAGTCCAAGAATTCAGGATTTATTCTGACAAGCAGTGTATTAAAAAAGAGCTATGTCAATTACCCCCTCCCCCCCCCCCCCCAAAAAAACATATTTTAAAAAAAGGGTAGGGGGCTAACTGCACGCAGAATCGCAGACTAAAAAAAGTAATATTTTTTTTAGAATTCTATAAAGCATTCCAAGAGTTATATTATATTAAAAAAAAAATTAACCCCCAAAAACAGTTTTTGAAAATACTCTTGAGAGTTTATATGCATATTTTTTTGTCCGTCTGTCTGTCTTTCTATCAAGTTGAAATTATGTAATATCAAATTCTAAAGCCTCATGCTCCTATAAAAAACATCAATAATATCATCATGCCCCCCCCCCCCTGAATGACAGGCGTTAGATTTAAAATCATAACCAAACTGCTGTTAAAAACAATACATAAATTATACAAAAATCAATCAATATTTTGCAATAATCAACGCAAAACTGAATTTAAAAAAAAAAAGTCGTTTTCGGTCGAACAATCGACACACGCAGTAAAGTCTAGCGTAATCTGGTTTAAACAGTTACACGGAAAATACCAGATACGAAATTTTGTTTTTATTGGATTATTAGTTAATTCGATTTCGGGT
Organism: Sialis lutaria; assembly: GCA_949319165.1. Lineage (NCBI taxonomy): Eukaryota > Metazoa > Arthropoda > Insecta > Megaloptera > Sialidae > Sialis > Sialis lutaria. The sequence goes on from OX439233.1 coordinate 36,925,312, forward strand.
ATTTACAAAATTTTGATAACAAACCCAAACAACGCGATAAAAAGCTTATAGGGAGTAAAACGTGATTATATACTGATGCAATCAATCAACCCCCCATCCCCCCCTCCGAAACGATTTTTAATCACTGCGAAAATTAAATCAGTTTTTGACATGCACAATCAAACAATAATATAATTGATCTACTTAATTTAGTTTTATTTAAATTAAAGCATATACCGCACTCCCGCATAAAAGAGACAACTCAAAAAATGTCATATTTGAGATAAATATGTAGAATGATTCCAAATTACTATATATCTTAATATCTTAATATACAGGGTCCTCCAATAGTGCGTCCGGCATTGTTTTACGCCCAAACTATTGAAGATAGAGAGTTAGGAAAAAAAATTTACTATATATATCGACACTAAAGAATTTCAGGAAAATATTTTCAACCCCCTAAAACCGCTCCTTGGGGGGTAGTTTGAGGGGTACATGCCCGTTTCTCAGTAAAATCAAATGGAATGGTATATCAAAAAGTATATATTTGTAAAGATAATGAAAAAATAAGAAACTTTCGTAAAACAAAAATTTTCATACTTTCAATTGTTTAAAAAATATGGCGACTTGTTATCAAATTTTAGAGTTTTACTCAAAGTGCTCTAATTTCGTTAAATACTTATGGAATTTCATTATTATTTTAAATTTAGAAAGTAGAAATAATGAACTTTGTAAAGATGTATGATTATTTGAGATTTTAATAGTTTAAAGTGTCATACTCGACATACCAAAAATTGAAAAGTTCAATTAGGGATAATTCAAAATTTTTAAATACAATGGTATATCAATTAGTACTTTTTCTTAAAGAAGATATGTAAATAAACAGTTTTTGATAAAAAAAAATTAAAATTAAAAAATTTAATTTTCAGTTTTCAATTTTAAAATTATAATTTTAAATTTTAAATTTTCTTAACAAAAGTTGTTTATTTACATATCCTTTTTAAGAAAAAGTACTAATTGATATACCATTGTATTTGAAAATTTCGAATTATCCCTAGTTGAACTTTTGAATTTTTGATATATCGCGTATGACACTTTAAACTATCAAAATCACAAATAGTCATACATCTTTACAAAGTTCATTATTTCTACTTTCTAAATTTGAAAAAATAATAAAATTCCATTGATTTTTAACGAAATTAGAGCACTTTTAGTGAAACCCTAAAATTTGAGAACAAGTCGCCATATTTTTTTAACAATTGAAAGTATGAAAATTTTTGTTTTACGAAAGTTTCTTATTTTTTTATGATCTTTGCAAATATGTACTTTTTGATATACCATTCCATTTGATTTAACTGAGAAACGGGTATGTACCCATCAAACTACCCCCCAAGGAGCGGTTTTAGGGAGTTGAAAATATTTTCCTGAAATTCTTTAGGGTCAATATATATAATAAATTTTTTATCCTAACTCTCTATCTTCAATAGTTTGGGCGTAAAACAATGCCGGACACATTATTGGAGGACCCTGTATATAAATTACGTGTCACATGTTCCTCCGCTATGGACTCCTAAACTACTTAACCGATTTTAATCAAATTTGTACACCGTGTGCAGTTTGATCCAACTTGAAACATAGGAAGCCTCCTATGGGAAAATGCCCCCCCCCCCTTTTTTAAAGAGATTTCCCATTTTTTACGGTGCTTGGTGGTGGGGGACTGTAAAGCCTCCTTTGGGAAATGGGGGGGGGGGCGAACCCCAACCCCCCCCCTTTAAATAGTTTGTAAATAGTTTACAACAATGTAATATGACAAAAACGTTAGCCACAGCAACGCGTGGGCGGGTCAGCTAGTTTCTACTAAAAATTGTCATTAATGTACTTCGTGTACCTACTGTCAACAAAACTAGCATATTCTAAAAAAATGTCACATTTTTATTTTTATTTTAAATAGGTACTTAATCACTAAGCGTTTTAATAGTTACTATTTTTCAATATTTAAATTAAATACTGTGTAGGTATCAGTCCTTTTCCTATACTAGCTTTACAATTTTGATTTACCTAAAATTGTTATAATTTCATTTATTCTTATTTCCTCAAAAATATATTTTTTTAATTGTGAGTTTTTTTTTTGCGGAGGTGCGATATAGCATCAAATGTCGATTTATTTAAAAAATAATTCGAAAATTCAAAAATTGACAAAACTAAACATCCGTTTCCGGTTATGTAATTACGTTCAAAAAAATTCATTTGATACATAATGTAGAAAATAATATTCTTTATAGTTTATGCCCCTTTCATTTTATTCTATCTTTTATTAATTTGTCAGAAATATGTATTATTAAAATAAAAATCACATACACTGTTCACTGTCAGTATTACGTATAAGAAAGTCTCGTGGCTACCATGGCAGATTTTTTAAATTAATATTTACTTGATCTTGTTATTAAATATAAACTTTTTTTTGAATTTTATTATAAAATTATTAATTGTAAATTTAACTTGATACGGGCCTGATCTAAATTAACTCTACCGTCTTATAGTTAGTTAAGAGCCAATTTAAAACAGAGCAGTACAAATATTATCGAAAAGATGGCAGCACAATACATTTTGTGTATATTTTTTCTATTTCATTATAATTTTGAATTTATTTTTTATTATTATTGGATAAAATATTTGTTGTTAAAAAAGAAGTTTTTAATAATAATCAATAACAAAATGTTTTGAATTATTTGAATTGTCAGCTTTAATTTGACACCCCACTCGGCGGGATAAAAAAAGAAACATTTATTTGACTAACCTTAATTTAAAAAGTACTAAAAAGTTCAAATTTTATTTGTGTAAGTCGGGTATATTACTGTCAAATTTAAGGCAAAATGATTCAGTATTTAGACAAACAGATAGACAGACAGACATAAACTAAAAATACATTATTCACATGTTCTTAAAAAACAATTAAACACAAAAAAAAATTCTACCCAAAAAATTTATTTCTATTTACAACACTATCTTCTAGCTTCGATCGACAACACAACTTTATTTATTTATTTGATCTATGAATTATATCAAAACAATAAATAATCCAGCCGACTTCTTACCCCAAACCCCTCTCCCTCCAAATCTGCCCTAGAAATGTTTAACAGAAATGTTTTGCTGTAATAATCCGAGCATAACCTAACTTTCGATATGACAAAAACCTCCTCGCGAAGGTGGGGTTGATTTTGTTTGTAGGGGAGGGGGGTGAAGAGCAGCGACACAAACTTGTGCGCACAAAGTTTGTTGTTGTTGTTGTTCTTGTTGTTGTGACTCTCTGTGAAGTCAACGACAACAGAGGGGTGTAATGGGGGCACCCCCAAACGCTCGAGGTGGTGCCTGCGATATGATACCGAAGCCAAACTTTCAAATTGTACTGCAATTGTGTTATTATTAAAAAAAAAAAACAGTCGAAACCAGCTATAACGAAATCGTTTACAGTGGTGCCTCGGTTAACGAACGCTGCTCACAACGAACTTTCTGTTCGTTCATTGCGCGACTCGCTCAACGAACCTTGATTCGCTCAACGAACTGCATCGTGTTTAATTTTGCCGCCCGAACGCTCCTATATATCACGAAGTCGCCCAAACTTCCAAGGTCGCACGCAGTCGATGCTCAAACTTGCATCAATGCGCGTAAGTCGTTCTTTTCTGTGCTTAACTCACACACCTGTTTGTTTCAATAAATGTAATTTTGTGTCTATATTATGAGTTCTAAAAAAAGCAGGAAGGTGATTTCTGTTGAAATGAAACAAGAAATAATTAGAAAGAGGATTTGACCCTGCAAGCTTCGGTAGACTCTCCTAAATCTGATTCTGACTAAAAAATAAAAAACGTGTGTACAATCTTTTTTATAATACAGTACCATATTTTATGCTACAGAACGAATTAAAATTTTTAACGTGTATTGTTATGGGAAAACGCGTTTCACATAACGAACTTTTCGCATAACGAACATGCTCCCGGAACGAATTAAGTTCGTTACCACTGTATTTATTTTTATATTAAAAGCGAGATTAATATATTTTTTATTAAAATAAAAATACAAAATACAGCAATCCGCCGTCATGGCGTTAAATGGAACACCAATCAGAGCGAATGACGTCACGCATCTGTAAACGTCTTCTATTTTAGACAAATATCAATTCCTCTTACAAGATTATTAGGTACATACCTTATTTAAGAACTTATATACTTTGGAATTCATTTTTTTAACACACAAAATAATTAAATTATTGTCTAACTCTGAATGTTTGATTATTGTTGACAAGGAGTGTGACGTCACAACTCTGAAATGTCACCTGCGAGCGTTTTGGCGTCAGATTCATTATTACTGTATCTAAATAAAGATCTATATTTTTGATAAATCATGAAAGTAGAAAATAGAAATTAATTTCAATTAATTTAAAATGTTTACAAACATCGCAAAAATATATTTCAATTATATAAAAAACATAAAATATAATAAATAATTGAAATAACAATACACGTTAATAATTTTTTTAAATGCACACGACTGATCAAAGCAGGAAAAAAAACACATATTACGTATTCGAAAAATCAAAATAACCAAATGTAATTTAACATTACACACACAAAAAAATTTCCCTAAAAACAACCCGGTACAAAAAAAAAACATGGCATCAATTGTGTGATATTTCTCGCTACAGATCAAACTAAAAAAAAAGTTTAAATCCGATTTAAAGAAATTTATCATCACTGAGAACAAATAAAACAGGGAATCAATTTTTTAAAAAGGATTAAATATTGTAGAGAGGACAAATAGGGGTTAGAAAGTGTTTTACAAATATGCAATCAATTAGTTACAACGGGGCAACCAATTTTCTCTTAGATTCCTTCATTTCCAGTGGCGTAACTTCAATAAATATTTAATTCAATTTTTTTTCCAACAAATTTGAATTCGTCTCTTCAAGCCCTTTAATATGATACCCAACATGATGGGTTTTATTTAAAAAAAATGGCGTCTCCCGGCTGCCATTTTGAATTTTACCTAAAAATCTGTAGCCTATAACATAAAGAAAATCAAGACGAATCTAATGATGCGTCATTTATTAAAATCGGTCGAAAATTGTCTGCTCTGCGACGGAAATATAAACTTACATGCATACAAACATACATACATACAAGCATACTGCCAAATTCATAACCCAAAAAAAATATTTTTTTAATTTGTCTCTTCAAGCCCTTTAATTTGATATCCAACACGATGGGTTTTAACGAAAAAAAAATGGCGTCTCCCGGCTGCCATTTTGAATATAGCCTAAAAATCTGTAACCTATAACATAAAGAAAATCAAGACGAATCCAATAACGCGTCATTTATTAAAATCGATCCAGTAGTTTCGGCTCTACGAGAGAAAATATAAACTTACATACAAACAAACAAATATACTGCCAAATTCATAACCCAATTTTTTTTTTTTTGCAAATGGGGTAAAAAAGCTTTAAGGGCATTAATCGACCTCACTGTATCACTTTTACATTGGATTGAAGCTCGTAGACCCAGCGTTAGGGCAGCAAGTTTGTACGAAAAATTTGATGAATTAAATTTTATTACGCCACGCAGTTGGTAATACTGCTATATCGTTTGGTCCTTTATTGACTTCGTGCCGGAAGTGATGCGAGAATCTGATTGGCGGAAACCTTTTTGAAGTACAGAATTCTGTAATAAATATTTCAAAAATTTTATGTACAGTTCAATTTTGTGATCTAGTAACGCGTATTATATAAATCGTCGTATTTAATTTCAGAGCATATAAAAATCAAGACGGCTCCGGCGGTGGCCCGTTACCGTGACAACAATAAATGCCTAATGACGTCATCACCTCCCCCCCCCTCGACCCAATGATATTATAAACTCTTGGAATTAAATTTTATGATTTACAAGAAAGACAATACGCGAATATAATGTTATTAATTAAATAATAAAACAGGATTTTTCTTCTTTAATATTCGTGTTTTTCTCGATAAACATTTCTTTACAAATGAACCGTTTATTTAATAACCTTAGACGCAGTGCCGGATTTACTCTATGTGGTGCCCTAAGCACTAATCATGTAAAGGCCCCCTTTTGTAATTTTTACGACCTTTTTTTAGTCGTCAAAATTCTTAGTCATCGCCAAAAACTTTCATTAACGTTTCTCCCAATTAAATGCTATTTTACGCTGATGCCCTTTTATGGTGCCCCCTAAGGTCGGGTGCCCTAAGCAGTTGCTTCTTTTGCTTATTGGTAAATCCGGCACTGCTTAGAGGCTTAGATGATTGAATAAAATAATCAGAAGAAATTAAAAAGTTTTTAAAAAAATGAGTCAAGACATATACATAGGTATGTCATTAGGGTTCCGAAAGGACCTATTAATTTTTTGAAATGTTTTGAGCCTTTCCAGGCACCATTTTTAGTGTACGAAAAAAATGGGTCAAATAACAAATTCTACTGATTGACACCTCTATTTTGACACACCACATGCTTTGGTATACATTTTTTGGAAGTTTGGTTTGGAATCTTCTTTAGACGCTATTTTTGAAAAAGAAAGTCAAATTCTACAAGTTTGGACATGACTCAAGCTTTGATATTTAAAAAAGAATATTTTTTGTACAGCTTCAATTCTATATAACCTCAAAAAAATTTGTTAAGAAGGTATCTTGCTTTATGAGTCTCAAAAAATCATTTTTTTTATTGCTTAAATCTCTTCCAATATATCTAAGAATATGTCTGTAAAGTTTTATAGGCAAATTCGAAATATTTTCAAAGATATAGCACTAAACGCAGTGGGGTGTCGAGCAGGTATACCGTAGAGACCGTATAACTTTGAAACGCGTTTTCTCGAGTTTTTATTTTTATGATTTTTCTAAATTGGCGGGCGTGATTGCAAGAAAACTAAACGACCGATCAAAATGAACCAAATTTCTAAACAACTTTTTTAGCAAGTTGAAATGATTTTTTTAATTTTACATTTTTTTTTGGGTTTTTCTTAGTTCATATAGAAGAAAAATATATAAAAATTAAAATGTTATTTGGTTTTTTTTATTTCAGACAAAAATTACGAGCTCCGTCTTTCCCGCCGATTGGAGACTGCGATCGCAAGGCGTTGCACAAATGTACATATAAATTGGTTGCGTTTGAATATTTTTGTGTTAATTTTTTTTAACGTTCAAATATGCAATAAAATAATCTGAAAAGTTCACTTCACTAGCTTATTTTTTTCTGTCCTAAAAAAATTCCCAAAAAAACGTTTTGTTTTGGCCTCATAAAGCAGGATCCCCTTTAAAGGGGGCATAACTTTATATGTTCAATAAAAATGTCAAACCTGTAGATTATACAGTTTACAAGAAATTTTGCTTTCACTGAAAAAGACGGACCCCTAATTAAATATCGGTATGGAGAACCATACATGACTTCCATGTTCTATAATATCTTTTACAATAGATAATTGTTAATATAAAACTCACCTTTGTATTATAAATATTAGTTTTCTAATATTCTAATGTCAGTTGTAGAATAGACATTTTTGTAAAATAATAATTATCTGACATTTGAATTTAACTGCGCTTGTTTCCATGACAACATGAATTTATTAGTATTTAAAATTAAAATTTTGAGGGTGGTTTTCACCCCTTCAGTGGCTATCTAAGCACGTTTATGAAATAAGTGCCCCTTAGATTGGATTGAACTACAAGTGTACCAAGTCTTATCAAAATTGGTGAGATAATACTCACTTTTCAGACGATAATAGGTACGAAATTTCGAATATTTCTGAAACCCCTAATCCGATTAGCACCAAAATCAATAGGTCTGGAGTACTCACTGAGGCAAACATTTTCCCCAAAGATAATTCAAATCGGTGCATATCTACAGTAGTTATCGTACACGGAAGAAAATTCTACATCCAGACACACAGACACACGGACACACAGACACACGCACAGCCGCCATGCGGAAATTAACTTTTCTTTACGTTTTGAAGTTAGTACAATCAGAATCTGCTCTTTTTTCGGACATTATTTTTTGACGGTATTACAATACTTCCATTTCTTAGAACATGGAAGTAAAAATAACTCTCGCCTTAAAAAAAATAAATAAAAAAAATTAAATTTTTCCGTTCATATTTCTTTACACGCCACAGAAAAATTAAAACCATTCTACCCCCATCTCTGGTTAAATTTATACGTAATAATAACAGTTAAATAAAAAATAATAACCGCTTGTCCACTAAAATTACCACAGGTTTTAGATACAATCACTGGCTATAGTGCAGGCAGTCACAGTGTTCATGTGTAGATACTGTTGCTGCGGCGGTCAAATGGTTAATAGACACAAACGGTTGCACCTCACACGATACCACCATTAATTTAAGTGGCAATAATTAATCTTACCTACCCCCGGTTATTATTGTTTGGAAATGGTCTTTGTGTTAGCTAGCAGGTAAATATTAATACACTACATGAGCGTACGTTGATTCTCAACTATTTAGCAAATTTAGACCACCCAAACTTGCCTTACGAAATTTCCTTAAAACCGTAAAAAATCGTTCAAATGGATCGTCTGAGGACAAAAAATGAAAAAGATTCTTAAAAATATCGTTTTTTATGAAAAATTCGCGAAAATTCTTTTTTTTAAATGGTCGCTTTTTTTCTAAACGATATTTTGAAAATTCCCTTCGTTCGACTAATTCAGTGGTTCCCAAAGTGGTCCCTACGGACCCCAAAGGGTCCCTGGCATCGTTCAGGGGGTCCGTGGAAAATTAAAATTGATTTGGGGGTCCCTGAACAACGTCAGGGGGTCCGCGCACATTTTTATAACAATGAATGAAATTTTAATAACAATGAATAAATTACACTGGCCGACGGCCATTTTGCTGCAGGGCATACAACAACTTTTTATGGGTAATTTGGACACACTGAATTCAAAAATGATCACCATTTTGCTCAATCACCTCTTGTTTTTGCAATAATGCAAAAAAATGTTTTTTTCGATATGCAAACATTCAAATTCGTATATAAGTATATTTTTTGAAACAATGACTTCAACCAAAGATCATTCAGAATGAAGCTATGGGTCCTAATTGAACTAAAAAGTCTTAAATTATATACATTCATAAAGTTATTCCCTTCGAAAATCATTTTTTAAACGAAAAAAAATCTATTTTTTAGCAAAAATTCAGCAATTTTCAAAATTCAAAGCGCATTAAAACAAACAATTTTTGTCCAATTTTAATGTTATTCACTAAATTAGTAGCTTTATCTATCTTCTTCATTGTGTTAAAATTTCAACGTAATCGAATAAAAATTGGCGAAGTAGTACTAATATCAACTGCGCCTGTCAAAGTTTAGTAGTTTTTCACCCAGGGTCCGTGGGAAAGTTTTGACTATGAAAGGGGGTCCGTGGGCAAGTTTTGACTAGGAAAAGGGTCCGTGGGCCAAAAGAGTTTGGGAACCACTGGACTATAACTAATAACATATTCGTTTTTTGTCCTAGAATGATCCATTTTAATGAATTGCTGTCAACGCCACTGAGGTCACATTTACTAGGTGCCATTTGCAGCATTATGCAAAAATTGACCATTAAAAAAAATTAAGTAGGTACTTATTAATGTACTAAAGATGTGTACAAAGTTTGATATAAATCCATCAAACTGATTTCTTTTTATAAAATAAACAAGATTGCATTGTTCACACCCCTTAACCGGATTTAACCCTTAACTGCCACTGTGGGGTACCAGGCGCATTGTTACAACTTCAATCTTAGCTGTTTTAACTTTACAAGGTTTTCAAATTTTGAAATATAACTATTAAATATTATATATTTTTTTAAATAAACGATTGGAGTGCATTCCGTATTGCTCAAAGGAGATAGAAGAATTTTATTGAATTAAAAAATTCAATAGCTTACTAGTAGTTAACATTTTAGTGTCTAGGATACGAGGTGACCCCAGTGTGGCAGGTATATGTTATTCTGGCAGGGGTCGAAACAAGTTAAGTGTTCAAAAATTCTGATTTTACTGACACAGAAATCTAAAAATACTGACTTGTACTGTATATCTGATCCGAGTTAAAAAAATGAATGAGAGATGCAATTGAGAAACGGACAACTTTACTTTTGATTGTTCTTTATGTTTTTGAGTCTTGAGATGATGCATGTTGCTCAATTGCCTTGAAGCCCCAAGTCATAGAAATTTTTTTTAAGCACACACAACAAAAAAGTCACTTTCACCTTCCCTTTTTCCCCATTCAGATACATTTTTATTCAGCCAATCAAGTGCATATTTAACAAATATTGAGTTTTGTGAATTCATAACAATGATTTATATAATTTTAAATAAGTAAATCATTGTTGCGATTTCACAAAATATTATTCATAATTTGAAGTCAAATAGTGAGTTTTTTCACGATAAATTGGGCTCCGATGTGAAAACTTTGAGTGCCAAACACAAAAAAACTAACAAAACTGACAATTTTTCAAAAAAACTGACTTTAACTGACCGGGTTACAAAAAAATTACTTTTACTGATTTTATACTGACCAGTTTTGACCCTTGTTCTGGGGAAGTGGGGCAGCTAAGGGTTAATTTGCGACCAAACTTACAGAGGTTTCGGCCAATTGCATGGGGAGATTGTTTTAAGTAGGCTGGGTTAGGTATATCGTCGATCTCTGGTCAACTTTACTTTTATATGAATCATTTGTGACCCTGGTGGTTTTGGAAACCGTATGAATGATCATTGTTCTACAGTATTCTACACTGTGAAGACCGCTAAGAACACTGTGAACTTTGTAGGTTGTTGAGGAAACCTGACAAATGTTCCTTGAGCCGATTATAAATTATTTAACACGTGTTTATTTATTTTTATTGCTTCCTTGATATACAGGGGATGTTCCATTTTAATCTATCAACCCCTATCTAACACAGGGTGGTCAGTATTTCTCTGGAACAAATTTCCCTGACTTTTTCCAGTTTTCCAGGAGAATTTTTACCGTTTTCCCTGTTTTTTTTTTTATATTTTAAATTTAGATAAAAAACCTAAAAAAGGTCAAATAGATTAAATTTAAATATTTGTGAGAATTTGCATTTTTATAACCAAATTCCCTGACTTTTCCCGGTTTTTCGGAAACTGGCCACCCTGTATCAATTTAATCAAAACATGCTTCAAATAAAAGTTGTTTGGTTTTGAGGCGGATCCAAAATGGCGTTATTAATTTTTGATTTTTTGGACGTCTTCATGGTCAAATAGGACTAATTTTTTTTTATCAAATGGAAATCTATATTTTTCATTACGGTATCTTATTGTTTGAAAAAAACAAGTAGCTTTTGTTTTAAATAATTTTTTGTCTGATTTTTTTTAATATTTAACAAAATAATCTTAGATTTTCACTAATTTTTTACTCAAAACCCATTAACTTTAGAGGAAAAGTGTAAAAAAACAGAAACTATTTATTTTAATCTGATATAACTAGGAAAATTATATCAGGATTTTTTTTAACTTTTGCTCCTCAAAATGTTAAAGCAAAACAAAAAAAAATTGAAAAAATTCTGAAACACACACCCAACTTTTGTTTGGTAATACATAAAACATATATTTTATTAAATATTTAACACATATGAGCCATTTCACGTTTATAACAATAAAATAAATACGTCATTAAAGTGACATTCAAGATCTTCAAAATGTTCTTTTGTTGAAGTCTGTAAGATGAATAGAACCGGAGATATAAGCAGTTAAATGGGTTTCGAGTAAAAAATTATTAAAAAACTAAAATCTAAAATTATTTTGTTTAATATTAAAAAAAAATGAAGTCATACAAAAATTTTTTTGAAACAAAAGCTACTTGTTTTTTTCCAAACAATAAGATATTGTAATAAAAAATATAGGTTTCCATTTGAAAAAAAATAGTTGGGCCTATTTGACCATGAAGACGTCCAAAAAATAAAAAATTAATAACGCCATTTTGGGTCCCCCTCAAAACCAAACAACTTTTATTTGAAACATTTTTTGATTTAATTGATAGATAAAAAAAATTAGGGGGGTGATAGATTAAAATGGGACACCCTGTATAAATATAAATTGGGTCCAAAGAAGCTGTAAAAAAAATTATAGCCAAATCGAAAAACATGAGGTCAAAAAATGTCCCGCTTGACGTGGAATGAATGTCGATTGAATGGCTGGATGTTGTTCTCTTTTCCAACGCAGCTCTTCGTGCTTCGTATGGGGTTAATATGGACAATCCATCCGAGATTATTGTGTTACATAAATAACATTGGATGCACTACTGTACAATGCATACATGTCACAAATGATATTTGATTAAATCAGGCAGATAGTGTACAGAGTGTGAATTATATAGGTATGTATAGAACTGTTTGTTAGTCGGTTTGAATTTCACGGGGATATGAATTTTGAACTAAATAGTTTTAGACCGAGTGGATTTTCAAATTGATCGTCGCCTTTAACCTGGGTTATGAAATTATGCACGCAAAGTATAGTTAGATATATGTAGTTATAAATAGCGATGATACTACACAGAAAAAAAACTGTATTGGACCAAGAAAACCTTGTTTTGTATATAACGAAAACAATATTTTCTTAATATAAGAAACATACTCTTAATACAACTACGTTATTCCTTCGTTTAAGAATACTATAGTTGATTTAAGAATATATTTCTTATCTTAAGAAAATATTGTTTTCGTTATATACAAAACAAGGTTTACTTGGCTCAAGTAAACCTTTCTACCTGTGTATCATATTGAACCCGGTAAGTACCTATTAAAGTTATTTATAGATAACTAATATATTTTACTAATTTTTATTTAAAATATTGGACGTATGGTTTTTGAGTAATTAGATATTAAAAATAGAGTTTTTAACACACGATAAATGAGAGAACTTGCTGAAAGTGCTCTATTTATTGAAATTCTACACAATTGGCTATATAGAGACGTTTTAAAAACTAATTATTCGAAACTTTAACCCTTTTAAATATACTATAAAAATTATAAAACAAATATATTCACGTGTAATTTATTCAAAATAATGAAAAACTAGCTCTGCCATTACAGCAGATACTAACAGTGTGCTAGGCGTATAACCGTAAGCTAAATTTACTGATAAGTTTCTATAAAAACTGTTTCCGAAATCAACTATACCTTCCCCAGGCCAGCAAAAACTAATATCATTTCGGTTTTTCCTAATGAAAAAAAATAAGATATCGAATAAGAACTGCGAAAAAGTAACGGTTGCAATTATTTTCTACACAATAAGCATTATTATAATATACTGTAACGAAATACAATTATATCTTTACCGCCTATACCTTAACCGGACTATCGTTCCGGTTGGCGCAAATTATACACGCTCGGTGTTTCAGCAATATTGGAGCTTTTCACATACAGCCTTGGCTAAAAGTATTTGCCACCCCCGTCAATTCTTAGATATGTAACTTTTTTTGACTTGACATGGTGTGGGCGAAATCGTGTTGTGTAAAGGGCCAAATGGGTTAAAAAAAAGACACCCAAGTACTGTAAACTGCGTTAAAACCATCTCTTCATAAAATGTTCGGTGATACCAACATGAACAGCGCCCGTTTACAGTAAGAAAACGCGCCTGTCACAAATCGCGAGTGACGATGAAGTGGTTCTCAGATAATGGGATTGAGCTCCTGTTTTGGCCATCGGACCTCAACCCCACTGAACATCTTTGGTCGATATTAAAGCACACGATTAGGGAACACTCAATCACATCAAATAAAAATATAAACAATATCTTAAGGAGTAGCAAATAATTACTCCACAATAATGACGATGCTTTAGTATCGAGTTTAAAAAAAGAGGAACTGCTGTTATCATAACAAGAGGTATCTGTACAAAATATTAATTTATTCTAATAAATATTTCCGTTATCATCAACTGGTATTATTTATTTAACCTAGGTGGCAAATACTTTTGGCCAAGGCTGTACACACACACACAGAGACAGACACACGGACACACAATGCTGCATGATATTATAAATGGTACAATATACACAGCGTTGTGTACCTACATTTCAATGTATTGTATTAGTAATATATATTTTGCAATTGATTATCGAATTAAATGCCGGACATAATGGAATTAGGTGGCCTTTTACCCTATACCCGAGACCTGGTCGTCTCCCCTATATATACATGCATACAGGGATGGATTGGACAATCCATTTGTTCGATAATCAATTTTAGAATACTCTATGTATTATTTGTAATTATTATTTTAATCAAAATCTACACTGCCGTGCAAAAGTATTTGGACACTCAATTTTTTGCGCATTATAAATACAAAACTGCATAAATGGTTGATAAAAAATCTTAAATGTTGATACGAGGCACTTAATTACAACTTTTGTAATAATTCTAGCATATCTAAAATACAGCATTTACAAATTTCCATGTTAAGGGTAATTTTTGAAGTATATGCCTGAAAAGTCAGATTTAAAAAAAATGTTTTTAGGCATAAAAAGTTCACGAACAATGAGGGGCTCATAAATAATTGAAAAATTAATTTTAAATTATAAAATTATTAGATATGAATACCAAATTTCATTTGTTTATCAAAAAACTAAACAAAACTTTTTTTTATGATACTTTAAAACATATTTTAAATACCCACATAATTTTTATTTTTGTTTGATGTTTAAAATATAAAATATTTAAAACGGTGGGAGTTTTATAAACATCATAAAAAACACGCATCAAAAATTACACAAAAATCAAAAACATACAAAACAACTTAATCTATTCGACATTAAACCCTTTCTCTATAAAGGTTGACACCATAGAAAAATGACAAAGAGATTTTGATTAAATTGTAGGTTATATGAAACGTTTGGAAGTTTGACGTAGCGCCATCTATTGAATACTTACTCAATCCAGTCAACAGATGTCACCATCTGTTAGAATGGTTTGGAGCTAACAGATAAAGACAAATAATTTGCAATAAAATAATATTGCGATCATAAATTGAGATTTAAGCTATCCAATCTTTCAAGTTGGATCAAACTGCACACGGTGTACAAATTTGATTAAAATCGGTTAAGTAGTTTAGGAGTCCATCGCGGACAAACATGTGACACGTAATTTATATATATTAAGATAAACAAATTAACATGCTTTCTTATGAGAACTGCATAATTTTGAGACATGACAGGACTTTTCAAAGTGATGTGACAGAGAGGATTTGATACATTCTTTATTCATTTATAAAAATATCTGTAAATTTTTAAAATGATTAGGAACCACGTATTTTATTAAAAATGTTTGAAAAGAGAGAGAGAGAGAGAGAGACGCATCTATGCGATCTCGCATGACTCTATGCTAATCCACAGGCGCTTACTTGCACCATTCCCCGCAAATCCAACTCCGCACTCTATAATAACGTACAAAAGAGGAAATATTTAGTATTTTTTTTTATAAATAAACAAAAACAAAATTTACGAAATTCAGAAATATTTTTTCCCAATTAAAATTTGTTACGCCGCTGTACACGCATACATACGTAGTTCAAAAATGTGTTTTATTTTAATTAGTTTAAAATAAATGACACAGCGTTACTAATCGGTTCGAAATGTTAAAAGCTGCCAATGACAAAATTGAATTTTATTTTAAAATTTGATTGACTTTATATACATAATACATTAATATAATAACTGTATTATAGAGTAATCGATACGATATTCAATTTTATATTGGTATATGTATATTAAACATCATATTTCAATTAGAACAAACAGATCAAAAGCTTTCAGGATAGTAAAAAATAAATGTGTATGATACAAATAGAAATATGTCCTATAATATCTTTTACAATAGTTTTTAATATGGCTGTTGCTATTCATACGATTGTCGTATTAATAAAAATAAAAATAATCGTCCGATAGTCGGATGATTATTTTTATTTTTATTAATACGATAATCGGATGAATAACTATTATTTATTTGTCCGACAACTTTAAAAATAAATTCTCTTTCTTCCCCATGAGAATAAAGTTAGGAGACATTTCACAATTTTTAGGATTTGTCTTATTTAAAAAAATATTACAAACAAAATTAAAAAAAAATTCTATATTTAATATATAATATAGTAACATAATATATAATATAGTAACATAAAATCAACGAAAAATATTTTCTTAGATTCAAAAATATCGGTTAGTTATCACATTTGCAGTATTCACACATCCATAATTTACTTTTTGGCCTTTTTTTAAACCAGCACACTTTAGATGAAACCATTCTAAACAATAGTCACACCCTATGGATATTTTATATTTGCTTTTTTTGTCACTTATTTCACTAGTATCTACTGTTTTATTCAAATCTAATTTACATTTTTTGCATTCCCATTCATCTGATTTTTTTTCTTCTATAATTTTTTGAATCTTTGAATTTTGTTTACTGTATTTATGTTTTTTAGTTAATCCTATGACAGTAGGTACATACTATCAGTTCCTTTAGGTCGACCTCGACGTTTTAATGCAGGTTTAACAATTACATTTGATAAAAAAATTTCTTGCCTCGCATACAGTATCAATATCAGAATTTATTTCTGAATCTGAATCTGAACAGAAAATTTTATTATTATTATAAAATATATTTTATCTATTTTAATAATTTATAATTACCCATTGAATTATTACAATATAATAATTAATCTCAATTAATATAATGACTGCTGTCAAATATTTTAATATGCTATTATTTATTTGATTATAAATTAATTGTTTATTTGTTTATTTATACATGTACTAGCTTGGCACAAGCGGCTTCGATCGCGTGGACTACGGAATTCTGTTTTCTTTGTAACATAAAAGCAGTCATTGTGGTTTAAATATAAAAGTTAGACATATGGTGTCGTGGACTTTATTGTAGCACTTTTGATTCTACACAGTTCTTTAATACATTATTTTGGTTTATATTCAACGGTTTAGGCAGCGTATTGCAAAAAAAAATTGTCGGACAAATAAATAATAGCTATTCATACGACAATCGTATTATTTAAAAAAAAAATAATCGTCCGATATTCGGACGAATAGACACTTCCTTTTAATATAAAACTCACATTTGTATTAAAAATATTATAGTTTTCTAAAATTCTAATGTCAGTTGTATAATACATATATTTGTAGAATAATAACACTATGTCACTATGCAACAAAAAAATTAACAGAAATTTGAATAGGTGGTTTAGAAGGTATTTGTCATACCGAAACCGAATTCGTTGCCCAAATGGTTCCATCACGTCAGGTTTTTTTAGATGTCCGAACCTAAAAGTTCCAAAAATGACGATTTTGGCAATGTTGGGGAATTTATTACTAAGTAGGTAATTTTTTTCTGAAGTTTTCTTTCATGATTTCGAATAGTATTATCTTTTCTCTTTAAAATGATTTTTTACATTTTACTGTGCGATTTTTCTTTACCGAAATATACTACTTTGAAGATATATGTAGTAAAGTTCATTGTATCTACTATACTACACTCTATTAACAAAAATATCATATCTTAAAACTAGTACATTTCAGCTAAAAAAAATCGTACAGTAAAAAGTTAAAACTAATTTTAAAGAGGAAAGATAATACTATTTGTTACCGTGACCGAAAACTTTAGAAAAAAAATTACCTACTTGATAATAAATTCTTTAATATTGCCAATATAGTCATTTTTGGAACTTTTAGGTTCGGACATCTAAAAAAACCTGACGTGATGAAACTAATTGGGCACAAAGTTTCGGTATGCCAAAAAACCTCCTAAATTTTCTATTCAGATCTCTGTTATATTACAAAAGTATTTTTTTGTTGATTAGTGTAATTTTATCTGATATTTGAATTTAACTGCGCTTGTTTCAATGGCAACATGAATTTATTAAAATTTTGAGGGTGGTTTTCAACCCTTCAGTGACACGTTTATGAAATAAGTGCCTCTTAGATTGGATGGAACTACAAGTGTACCAAATCTTATCAAAGTTGGTGAGATAATACTCACTTTTTAGACGATAATCGGTACAAAATTTCTAATATTTCATAAACCTCTAATCCGATCAGTACCAAAATCAATAGGCTGGAGTACTCACTGAGACAAACATTTTCCCCAAAAATAATTCAAATCGGCGCATATATTTACAGTAGAACGAAAGAAAATTCTATATCCTGACACACACGCACAGCCGCCATACGGAAATCAACTTTTCTTCACGTTTTGAAGTTAGTACCTACAATCAGAATCTGCCTTCATTTCGGACACGATTTTTCAACAATACTTCCATTTCTTAAACATCGAAGTAAAAAATTTATTACTCGATTGCAAAACTGTTATTTGAGGTAAGATTATAACACAATAGCGGGGATATAAATATAATCTGCAATAAACCAATTGTTTTCATTTACCGCTAACTATTTACCCAGAATACCTCTCATACTTGATGCAATTATCTACAAATTATATACCTAAGCCTTCTTCGTGATATTCTCTATCGATTAGTGAAAACCGCAATAAAATCGGTTTAGTAGTTACTGAGAAAATCGTGCATAAACAAAAATATTTATATATTTAATTATATTTTGATACATCTCCGAATTTTCTTATAGAAGAATTAAAAAGGGCGCCGCCAAAAACACAAAATAAACTCTGGTTTCTGATACAGCAGCAACAAGTGGGGGTTAAAAAATTAAACCTACTCTGGTTGAATAAATGTAGAATGAGGGGTGGGAGGGGAAAACTCCGAGTGAACCTCTGTAAATAATTAATAAGTCGAATTATGATTTGTCATCATTCCTATGTTCAGATTTCCATTTGCTAATTGTTTTTATATAAATAGGGGTGCATTGGAATATTTAAAAATAATTTCTTTACTTACTTATTTTATCAGATATTCAATAAAAAGGTCTTTATGAAGCCACAAAAAGTAAAAATATAATTATGTTTATCAATTTTTTTAAGTTTGGCCAGGTTATTAATTTTTATTTTTATTTTTAAGTTATAAAAAATAATAAGAAGTGAAAATTTTTGTTTGTAATAATAAGTTATGATTGTAATTTATTTATTTTTTTGTATTTGAGTTAATTTTTTTGTAACAAATTGAAGTTTGATACATGAAATAGTACCCAAAAATTTAATGTTTTCGATTTTATTAAAAGTATGTTTATTTTATAGAAAATGACGTGAAAAGTTGAAATTTTCAAACCGCAGGTCTGTATCTCAAACCGTTCTCGAGATATGGCCTCTTAAAGTTTTAGTTTTTTCAAAATTTTGGAGAAAAGTGGCCGTAACTTTTGAACGTGATGTCGGATTTGATTTTTGTTGACGAATTTGGAATCAGCGTGTCAAAATCTATATAATGACATGTATAACACTTGAAAATTCGACAAAAAATTTTTTACGAAAAATTGAAAAAATTCAAAGGGGTATACCTTAAAAAAATGTCGATTTTTGACAAAAAATGTATTGTTGAATTTGCAAGTGTTATACATGTTATTATATAGATTTTGACACGCTGATTTCAAATTTGTCAACAAAAATCAAATCCGACATCACGTTCAAAAGTTATGGCCATTTTTCTCAAAAATTTTGAAAAAACTAAAACTTTGAGAGGTCATATCTCGAGAACGGTTTGAGATACAGACCTGCGGTTTGAAAATTTTAACTTTTCACATCATTTTCTATAAAATAAACGCACTTTTACCCAAATCGAAAACGTGAAATTTTTTGGTAATTTTTGATGTATCAAACTTCAATTTGTCATAAAAAATTAACTCAAATACATAAAAATAAATAAATTATAATCATAACTTACTATACAAACAATAATTTTCATTAAATACAACTTTTTAGTTGAAATATTTAAACAATTAAAATTTTTTATTAAGAACAATTTTACGTGTTATAAAAGAACGAATAGCATGATTTACAATTAATTATATAAATATATTCTAAATTCAACCTCTACTAAGAAGCCTAGAACCTTGCATTCAATCATAAAAATTTATTAATAGCACTATAAAAAAAATATAAACTAAAAATTCAGTAACTAAAAATTACTTTAGAGCGTCCGCCATATTTGATTTAGAATGACACCACATAGCTAATCGTATTCTACTCGTCAAGCCCTTTCATTTGATACCCATATCAAGATGGTTATGAAGAAAAAGGTAATCCGCCATCTTGGAGTTTCCGCCATATTGGATTTAGAACAATATTAAATATTTGTATACTATATTGCATTGTCACCGGACTTATATCTACACGTATACAAAATTTCAAAGCTCTAGCTTAATTAAAACTAGTCGAAATTTTGATTGCAATATTTGATCCTAACCTAACTAACTAATTAACTCAGAAGTGAAGTTAAATAAAAGCTTATAAAAATATAAGCTGCTTCACTAACTTGTTTTAAATTCATTACCAAATAAGTATTAAAAATTATTTTTAACATTTAACATCTTGCACTGTTGGGGTCATAATATTTTTAAAAATAATTTCATCATTTTTTTCTCTTTATTTTCATCGTTAATATATTCCGCTTTGATTTATTTTCAGTTCATTACAAGGTTCTTTTATCTCTTAAACAAACATATATACAAATATTTCTTTGTTTTAAGTCTTTATTAAATGATTTGCTTCCAACATAAGTGGTTGAAAACAATGAGCTTTAAGAAGAACTTTTATATTTTATTGTATTTACATTTTATGAGATCCAATTATTTTCACATAAATCAAAATTAATATATTTTATTGTTTCATGTCTCTCTTTGAAAACAAAACACGATTTATGTTCCCCTCTCTGTTATGCAATAAAAAAGAAACATACCTTCTTGATATTTACATTTATATATTGGCTTCATAGCGGAATTAATATTTCACCCCCTGTCACGTATGGAGGAATGCAATTAACGGGAAAAAAACCTATCTCGCATAGGAGACGAGATGTTTACTATTTTAACCAACTTGATTTACTATTATCGTTATTGCTTGTTCCTTATGTAACCTAACGTAATAAAATATATACTTAAACCTGGTTAAAGAACATATTTATAAATTTAAGCGTACTAACAGTAACTTTTTTACGAAAAATTTGTTCAAATAAAGTTTTTGCTCAAAATAATTTCTACACAGAAAAAAATACTCTGCCTTGTAAATGCACGGTGCTTCCTCGTGCTAAATTCATCAAAGGTAGTTAATTATTGAACAATTTAAATAAAAACCGATAAAGTATTCAGATGAACTGCCTGTCATTGGTTAACCATTTAATTTTCATACGATTTTAATAAAAAAATTTAATTTTACATTTTTCTTAATACGCGCCTGGTAATTATGTCGTATATTTTGAATTTTTTGACAATTTCAATCAAAATTATTATTTTTCTGCTATACGAATGTCAAAATGACATTTAAAACGTCAGTGACATTTAAAGTAAATAGCAGTTTTAAAAAAACAAATGACGATTTTCTTAAGTCAAATTGAGATAGATCTTTGTAAGGGAATATTTTACAACAAAAATAGGTGATCTGTATTATAGAGAATTGAATGCTCTACAAAAAAGGTTCTATAAAATTTTCACGTAACATGTCTTTCTTGAGATATCTTCAAATCAAAAAATAAATATTTTGGGATGTCACCCCTCCCCCTTACACACGATTTTAATTATTTTGAAATGGGACCGTCCTCAAGCCAGACCAAACCAACCAACCAAGTTTCATCAATATCGGTTTAGTGGTTCATGAGTTAAGCGTGTGACAAGGATTGGGGGACAGACACACACACACACATACACAGACAGACAGACAGACAGACAGACACGGAACAAAAAGTGTTTGTCTTGACCTGAAACGGATAAATCCGGTAAAATTTTTAAAATCGGAGAACAAATTTTTTTTCTCGTTTTAAAACTAAGCTTCTCGTATCTTCGATATTGCGAGGAAGCAAAAACTGTATTGGACCAAGAAAACCTTGTTTTGTATATAACGAAAACAATATTTTCTTAATTTAAGAAACATACTCTTAATCCAACTACGTTATTCCTTCGTTCAAGAACACTATAGTTGGTTTAAGAGATTATTGCTTATCTTAAGAAAATATTGTTTTCGTTATATACAAAACAAGGTTTACTTGGTTTGGGAAATCCTATCTACCAGTGTACTATTGTAGTTTGGCAAGCCAATTCTGAATTATTAAATTTTAAGTTTTTTTCACTTTTTTCTGAAATCTCTGAAGAAGTAGTGGGAAGCTATAAAAAAATCGAATAAAAGGTACAAAAACTAGAAAGTGTCAGCTTTAAAATGCATTTCAGAACATCAAAATCTGTTGAATTTTCACAAAGATACAGCTGTTTAAAGAAAAATTGCATTTTACGTGTTAATATTCGATCGCTCGGTGGCACGTGTTAATAATATCCAATCACTTTAAAACTGTGCATACATTATTTTTTCTTACCTTGAGGGGGGGGGGGGGTGGCCTTAAAAAATTCAAAAATAAGAAAATTAATAGCCACCCTAATACACCATATTTCTTCAAAAATCGTTTTACAATTTTATTCTTGTACCAAAAATAAAACCGACATTTCTTTCATTACATCTTTAATCCGACGAAGTTTTTGAATTCTGTCACCGCCCGCCCTTACCATTTCTTCCATTATATTCCTCCTATCCTTTACATTTCTTGGATACAAAATCCATGCCACGTAGACACTTTATAAAAATATAACAGCGGGAGGGGGGGGGGGGCTTCTTAAGTGGTAACTTACACACAGAGAGACTTTGATCTTCTTCTGTGTTTTCAAGTGTCTTTTATATATGCACAGATTTTAGGAAATCATCGCGAAAAAAATATATGTATATATTTTTTTTTCGCCACCACATTTGATCAAGTTTTGAGAGTGTCATTTGTACGGAATCTAGGCTTCTTGGTACAAGACACGTCTTCTCTATATCTTAAACTATAGTGCAACCTCGATATAACAAAACTGAAGGGAAGTAGAAAATATTCATTATACCAAGTAATCTATATCTATAAAAGACCCACTCACTCATATATCAACGTACAGCCCAAACCCCTGGACCTAGAACCGTGAAATTTCGTAGGTGCCTTCATTTTATGATGTAAGCACCCACTAAGAAAGGATTTTTCGAAATTCAACCCTTACGGGGTTAAAACAGGGTGTCAAAATTTATATAATTTTTTTTATGTTCGCATTAAATAGAAACTTATCGAACATAGGTGCTCTACAATATAAATAATGAAACAATTATTTCAACATTTCCCAAAACTTAACCCCTAATGTATTAGGGGGTTGGAAAAATTTGTAAAAAATATATTTTTTTAGTCACCGAATGAAACATGGCACGCAAGTAGGTACTCTACAAGACAAATATCAGTTACGAAAATTCAACCCCTATGGGAATGGGGGGGGGGGGGGGTAAAATTTTTATATATTTATCTTCATAATTGTTCATGATATTAAAGTAAATTCGGACAAACTAATATTCAATTAAAAATGAAAGTTCGATATTCAAGCCCTAATAGCATGAGACGGGGACGAGGATGGATTTAGATATGTTTATCTGCATACCTGCTTTACTTATAAAGGTAAATTCGGGTAAAATAGTAATCTATTAAAATATACATTGAATAGACATTCAAATTCAACCCCTGATGGCGAGGGTAGACAGTTTTTACAATTTTTAACTAAGATCCGAGATATTTACGTTTTTTATAGGTAATTAATAAAAATCAATATAAAAAAAGTAATAAGTCATCCCCTATCATGTATGGAGGGTTCTAATTAGTTTCGAAGTTTACGCGAGCGAAGCCGCGGGATCCCGCTAGTTTGTTATATAAAGGTTAGTTTGGGCTACAATTCGTTATAACAAGGTAAGAAAACTTGTTTATTAACCTCAACATTACGTATAGGTACTCATCTGCTTACCCTGTTATAGCGAAAACGATTTCCACTAATAAATAAAATACATTTAAAAAAAAAACTGTATTTTTTATTTAAAAAACAGTTTACAGTTTTCTGTCACAACATAATCAAAATGAAATCCGTAAAAAATTAGTAGATAGGTAGTTTAATTTCAATGGATAATATTGCGCATATAAACATAAAAAATCAACAATTCGGTTATGGTAGCTTAGTCCTCATTTTTCGTTATAAAGAGGTTGTTGACAAATGTATTCGTAATATAGAGGTATATTTTGCATTAGCCCTTACGGACAGTTCTAGAGGATTTCGAAAAATTTGTTAAATCGAGGAAATCGTTATATTGAGGCTCGTTATATTAAGGTTACACTGTATTATCAATTACCCGCATAGATGAGTGCAATTTACGAAATAAGAATTATTATGCAGTATCGCCTATTCTATAATAGAATTGATTTTTATAACAAGCCACCCAAGTGCTCTATAATCTTCGTCCAATAAAAAAGAAAAGAACTCATGTATTTCTTTGGAAATTTTATTGTATTTGCACGTGAATTACGTAGATGGTTCACATCGAGGAGCTCTTCAAACAACAAAAGCTTAGAACGCGAATCGGTTGAATACAGGTTAAGCAAAAACAGCTTTTTTTTCAACCCGTTTTGAATTGAAATTTGTTAAAGAATGCAGCAAAATACACAGAAAAAAATATTGCATTGAAATCATTCAATTTTTAAAGAAATACAGTGTTTAATTCGTTCCGCAACCTTGCTCGTATCTCGAAGCAAATTTCCCCATACAAAACAATTGCTCATGTTTTTCTATAATTTCACGTTTTAATTCAATACTCATCATCTTTTTCTTAGCACTTGACTTTTCACAAACTTTCTTTCGATCCATGGTTATAAAAATAAATGAACTACCGAACTCGTATCTCGAATTTCGCTCGTAACTCAAAGCAAAAAATCACTCGCTCGCCGGCTCGTATCTCGAAAAACTCGTATGTTGGGGCACTCGTATGTCGAGGTACCACTGTATAACTATTTGACGTAGTAATCTTGAAACTGTCCAAAATATTGTAATTTTTGCTAGGGTAGGTCACGTGTTTGTTAAATTACTAAAGTTACAATATCAATTAGTAATTATTGTGTGCAGGATCTGAATCTATATTATTTGGTATAGTTTAATTTGTTATACCAATAAACAAATATACTATTAATTTAATTAATACTTTACACAATCTTTGTATTTATTGTATTGTCTTTTAATTGAAATGAAATAATTTGTATAGCTTTTTATTAGCAAATAATTAACGTCTAGCACACTGTAAAAAATATTTGGTTTCGAAAAATTATGTTTTTAATTTATATTCAGACCACATGTACCTACATTTAATAGAAAATTTTACTTTGTTAATTATTAAAAGTAAAAAAAAAGTTTAATTTAATTTGAAAATTGAAATAGACAGAACGGTATATAATAGTAACATGTACTAATTTGCTGCAATGGCAGAGCTAGTTTTTTATTATTTATACCAGAATGTAATTTATACGAAATTTTATTACTTACTAACTCTTTCCCTTTCCTTTGTTCGAATTTTATTTGTATTGAAAACTCACCTGTAACAGAAAGAAAAATATATATTACATTTAGAAAATATACAATTTTTATCGGTTAATATACAAAAAATTAACTTAAGGTTTTACGCCTAGCACACTATAAAAAAAGATTTGGTTTCGAAAAATGTTGTTTTTAATTTATATTCAGTACACATGTACTTATTATTAAAAGTAAAAAAAGTTTATTTTAATTTGAAAATTGAAATAAACAGAACGGTATACAGGTATAATAGTAACATAATGTACTAATTTGTACTGCTGTAATGGCAGAGTTAATTGTTCATTATTTTGAATAAATTACACGTGAATATATTTGTTTTATAATATTTAAAAGGTATGAAGTTTCGAATAATTAGTTTTTAAAACATCTCTATATAGCCAATTGTGTAGAATTTCAATAAATAGAGCACTTTCGATAAGTTCTCTCATTTATCGTGTGCAGGGCCGGCCTTTGCAAGCTCGGCGCCCCGGGCGAAATATTTTTTTGCCGCCCTCCCGACATTTTTTTTTGTTGACTCAAATATATAATTAATTTCTACCGCAAAAAAAACTGATGAGCTTTTTTTTTCGTTGTTGCATCTTTCTTTTCTCATTATTTTTATGTTTTTCATTCTTTTGCGCTTCTTCGCCGCCCCTACAAGCTTGGCGCCCCGGGCGGTCGCCCAGGGTCGCCCCCCCCTAAAGCCGTCACTGATCGTGTGTTAAAAACTCTAATTTCAATATACACTTACTCAAAAACCATACGTCCAATAATTTAAGTAAAATATATGAGTTATCCATAAATAACATAAGTATTAAAACTTTAGATTTTATTTATACATTGCTCTAATGATCGAATAACATTAAGGCTGTTCATGCCGATTTTTCCGAAACTAAATTCTACGAGATGTCGCCACAGTAGAAAACAAAAATTATTTGCACAAGTCTAGCCCTGACGGGAAATGACAGATACAAGTAATTCAGTGACAATTGACGATCGAATGAAAAATGGGATATTCTCGAAACTAAACAGAGATGAAGCTACAAAGGATACAACTAGTTCTTATGTTTTAAGGCTTACATTCAATATTTTCAAATGAAAATTGCAGAATTATTATAAAATTAGAAAGCTTAAACAAATATCTATGTCGTGGTATATTTTTCTCCGTATTTTTCAAGAATTTTTGTTATATATTGAGTTTTATCATATCAAGAAAAATACACACATTTTCAGATTTTTTTTATTAATATATAAAAAAATTAAGTATGTCATAACATAGAAAAATTAATCTAGTTTATCACTGTATTTTTTTCTAAATGATTTATTAATACTGGTCAGAGCTGAACATAGAATACAAAACCGTAATTTCTCTATAGTAATTCTTATAACAATTCAAATAGCATGTTCAGCCTTAAGATCACCAACTAGTTTTGCAGAGAAATGTATATGGTTAACCATTTCAACACCATCGTATTAATTAGAAATTCATTGTTACATAAAGGGTTAAACGATAAATATTCAATAAAGGTGTGAGTACAGACATATCTCGCTTAGGTCTGCTTGTTTCTAGTGTGCTTGTATTTGACCCATCCTGCCTCCTTAATCCTTGCTCGTTTTCAGCGCATCCCGATTCCCGATCCAACGACGTCTACTATACCCACTCGAGCCAGACAGGAAGCTCCCCAGGAAATACGTTCCATCCGCTTGTTGTTATGACGCATTTGTACCCCCCGATTGGCGACCGCCTTTATTTACATTAACAGCGAAATTAATTTACAGATAATATAAAGGTAGGCGCAATTACTAGCTGTAAAGCAATTTCCGATTTAACAAAGTTAATTAATTACTATCCAGGAGCTAGCGGCTTTTTTGACAATTAGTCCAATCAAAATATCAAAAAAATGTAGTTCGTAAGACATTGTTCTACAGAGTCATTTTTTTTAATTCAAATTGTTAAGGGGTGTATTCTGAGTATTACATTAAGTTGGCGTGGTCTATGACCTTGAGCGTTGTCCGCCATAAGCACGAAAACTTTAAACGTAATTATCTCGTAAACCGCTCATTCTACGATAAAATTTGTTCTTATTCATCAAGGTTGAATCTACAATTTTATTCACAGGCTCAATTCTCTATTGTCAGTTGGTGACGAGATATATTGTAAAAAAGTTCACAAAAAATGTTTTTTTGCATTTATTTCGTAAAGAAGCGATTGTATTGAAAAAATTTAAATTACAATCTTTTAGAACTCTCAATTTGCAATATTTTTGTTATTAGATGCCATTTTGAAAAATCGATAGTTTGCGTGTTATAGCCCGCAAAGCATTGCAAAAACACATTTTTTTATTTCAAAAACTATAATAAAACCTACAAAATGTGTAATGACAAAAGTGTAGATAATAAAATTTTACACTTTTTTTGTTTTTTTTTTTTTTGTAAATAAACAAAAAAATTTTTTAACGAAAAAAAGTTTTTTTTTTCATTAAACAAAGAAAGTGTAAAATTTTATTATCTACACTTTTGTCATTACACATTTTGTAGGTTTTATTATAGTGTTTGAAATATAATGAAAAAATGTGTTTTTGTAATGCTTTGCGGGCTATAACACGCAAACTATCGATTTTGCAAAATGGCATCTAATAACAAAAATATTGCAAATTGAGAGTTCTAAAAGATTGTAATTTTAATTTTTTCAATACAATCGCTTCTTTACGAAATAAATGCAAAAAATCATTTTTTGTGAACTTTTTTACAATATATCTCGTCACCAACTGACAATAGAGAATTGAGCCTGTGAATAAAATTGTAGATTCAACCCTGGTGAATAAGAAAGGTTATGACAAATTTTATCGTAGAATGAGCGGTTTACGAGATAATTACGTTTAAAGTTTTCGTGCTTATGGCGGACAACGCTCAAGGTCATAGACCACGCCAACTTAATGTAATACTCAGAATACACCCCTTAACAATTTGAATTAAAAAAAATGACTCTGTAGAACAATGCAGACCAAAAATACAAATTGATTGGACTAAATTAATTTACTAACAATAAGGACTGAAACTTTTTTTTTTTTAGAGACAGTGAATAAGTGAAAGCGACAAGCTCTCGGGTAAACCCGCGGGAGCCGAACTAGAGAAATAAAAAAATTGCTCGAAGTGCGTTATATTTTTGGTGGCGTGTGCAAGGAAGAAAAACATTGTACTAATTCGTTCAAAAATATATAAACAATAATCGAAGTTTTAAGAATAGCATTTTTTTACCAATCACGGCTTACGTAGGAACTAAGAAATATATGAAAAAATGCTTCCGAACTTTTTTGTAGATTACTAAATTTTCCATCATAAATTCAGCGAGAGCATATGTCTGACTTTTTTAGTTTAGGCGTGAGAAACGCCTGAGTGCCTGAATCAAAATCGCGATTTTGATGTGGGCACCTTGAAAAAATAAATGGTGCCTGCCGCCCAACCAGTATTCTAGAATGTGCTCTTAGGTACAAAAAGGTTGGGGACCACTGTCTTAGTGGCTTACAACGCTACCGTATTGTTTGTCTCTGTCAAATTCGCTCGAAGTGCGTTATATTTTTGGTGGCGTGTGCAACAAACTGTTTTATAGAAAATACGCTCTCACTCTCTTAGTGGGGTACACTACGACAGCCGTATTATGCTTGCCTCTGTCGGATTCGCGCGAAGTGCGTTATATTTTTGGTTGCGCGTGCAACAAACTGTTTTATAGAAAATACCTAACGCTCTCACTCTCTTAGTGGGTTACACTACGACAACCGTATTATGCTTGCCGCTGTCGGATTCGCGCGAAGTGCGTTATATTTTTGGTGGCGTGTGCAACAAACTGTTTTATAGAAAATACCTAACGCTCTCACTCTCTTAGTGGGTTACACTACGACAACCGTATTATGCTTGCCTCTGTCAGATTCGCGCGAAGTGCGTTATATTTTTGGTGGCGCGTGTGCAACGTTTACACGGATTATTATTTCATGTTACGTTTACATTGTTAGCATTATATTTAAGATTATATATCATGTATATGGTTTCTGTGGAATTTAGGTGAGATAAGAACTGTCACCCATGGAGAAGAAAAATAAGAAATAAAATAAGAAAATTAGGTAAAAATCTCCAAATTCGAAAAAAAATCGTATATTACGAATAACTTTTTAATATTAAGATTACCCCCTCCTCTATTAAGATTTTAAAGAATCCATAAAAAATAAAAATCAAAAAATCTCCACGTCACTTTTAAAGCATACAAAAAGTAAAACCCCATTATAATATATCTAACAACCCCATTGTACGGCATTACCTTTAAAGTACATATACTTGAGCCAAAATCCTTCTTTAAACCCGGCAGCCTGCGGGATCGATATTTGAATTACGGACGGTGAATTCTTTAATTTAAATGTGACAGTTGGATAGCTCTCAACACTGTACGTATATACCTACCACCAACAATGATCAAAAGTCGTCTTTAGATAGGGGGGGAGGGAGGGGGAGATACTGTATTCAAAAAAGAAATGCGAAAAATATTATTATATTCGTATTTGATATTTTTACGTTTTTCGAATGTAAATTATTACATGCGTTTTTAGGGTTCCGTAGAAAACTAGGAACCCTTATAGTTTCTCCATGTCCGTCCGTCCGTCTTCAAAAATTTTGAGATAATAAGATGAAATTTGGTCTCCTAAAATGCAACAAAAAATGTAACAGAAATTTTTAATTTTAACCCTTCGATCACGATGTATTTTCTCTCCAAAGTAATTAAAAAAGCGCCCCCCCCCCTCTCTATTTTCTAAACTATCAATTAAAAAAATCTGAAAAAATTCCAGAACGTAGATTTTAATTAGTACTTTCACTGAAAATTATAACGAACATTGTCAAAAATATTTTGAACCCCCCTTTCATAGACTGAAAAGTGAACTTACATTTTTCCCCACTTACCCTATTGAGTGGGGTGTCATTTAATAGGTCTCGTAAAATGCAATAAAAAACGTCAAATAACTTTTTGATTTTAACCCTTCAGTCGCGATATATTTGCTTTTTAATGTCGCTGTCAGAGAGTCCCCCCCTCTATTTTCTAAACTATAGATTCAAAAAATCTTACAAAAATTTAGAATGTAGCTTTTAATTAGTACTTTCACTGAAAATTATAACGAATATTGTCAAAAATATTTTGGACCCCCCTATCATGGATTGAAAAGTGAAGTCACATTTTTTTCATTTACCCCATTGAGTGGGGTGTCATTTGATAGGTCTCTTAAAATGCAATAATAAAAGTCAAACGACTTTTTGATTTTAACCCTTCAGTCACGAAAATTTTGAAAAATACTTTTTATAAATCGTAGTGAGAATGACTACGGAACCTTATCATGTGCGTGCCCAACATGCACTTGCCCGTTTTATTTTTTATTCGATCTCTTGTTGAAATGATTTTGTAATTACACCCAGTTATATTTATTTTACGCGAAATAATAGGTTATTTGACTAAATTTTAGTTGAATTCCCGCTAAAATTTGCAATCAAAATTACGTTATATGCCCTGTGACGTAACTGTTTATTAAAACAAACTGAAATCAATAGGGATCGAGTATTCTAACGTTTTTAATAAGTAAGTAATTACGTCATACCGGTGACAGTTCTGTTAGTCGCGTTTGCGATCACGTGACAAATAGGTTAAATATTATTACATTTTAAAAATAGGTTTATTATTAAAATACTGACTTATTTCGAAATATAAAGTAGCATATGCCCTTCCTGGGGATGCAAGCTATCTCCATGCCAAATTTCATTAAGATCGGTTCAGCGGTTTAGCCGTGAAAATGTATCAAACAGAAAGACATTCTTTTAAAATTTTGATTAAAAAATTAATTTATTATCGTAACCTACTATGGACTGTCCCTCCATTTTTCGTACGTATTTTTTTTGTACGATCCCTAATTAAAAAAATAATTGAGTCAAAACAATTAGGCTTTCATAAAATATAAAATAACAACCCTAATCCAAGAAAATTTATCAAACAGAAAGACATATGTACTTAAAAACGAACACTTGGTAAAAAAAAAACAAAATTAAATTTGTTTTTTTTTCGAAAAAATGAATAGAACATAAATTATAGATAATAATATTACCTACAATTTTCAACTTTGTCATTTTTCTCTAATTCGCACTGTTTCAGTGTAATTCGAAAAATTCAAAAATCGATGTAGGCAAACATCCGTTTCAGGTTGAGTGATCTTTTTCAAAAATAGGAGGTTTTCATCCCAGGAAAAAAATAATAAGTATAAAATTCCACCTTCTACGATTTGTCGTATTTGAGTTACAGCGTCTACAGACAGACAGTCATCATGGTAAAAATAGTCAGAATGGATTCAGGGAAGGTAAAAATTGATAATTCCATCAAAATCCGGATTTCGAAAAAAAACGCGTTCACTATACTTACTTATACTATATGTATATTTCATATACATAGCTATAAGAAAGTAAAAATTAATTGGGTCAAAACAATTAGGCTTTCATAAAATATAAAATAACAACCCTAATCCAAGAAAACTTTTCCGGCTATCATTATCTATTAAAAACCATAAAATGTAGCGCATAAAAAAAAGTTGCAAGAGAGGAAACGATAATGACACGATTATATCTAATGTCATAATCCCCCCCGGCGTAGGAAAAAATCCCTTACGAGATTTAACGAACCCCACCCCCTCCCCCACTAAACATTATAACACAAGAAGGAGCAAGTCTGTTTTCAGAATACATGATTTGGTATAGAACTCCGACAGTAATTATTGTGAGATTTTAGGTATTAGTTAGCTACCTTACTGGTCGAACGATAGCTACCACAAATCAAACTTACCGGAAAAAATGTCTGTCTGTCTGTCTGTGTGCGATTTTCTCAGTATCTACTGAACCGATTTTGTTATGGTTTTCACTGAAGAAGGTTTAAATGTATAATCTGTGGATATTTTGTCGTGTAAGTGGAAATAATATATTTATTACAGATTATATTTATATCCCCAGGTAATACTGGGGATAACCAATACCCTAGTTAAATCAATAAAATCGAATATTTATAAAAATAAAAACTATATAGTTATAATATACAAAATAAAAAAACTAATTGTCTAAACGTCAAACAATTTAATAAGCAAGGAAACGTAGCGTGCTTTCGATTCACAGAATCATCGTCAGGCTAATGAAAATTGTTGAGATAACGACACTGTTCTCGCATTCTCCCCTTTAAATAGCCTGACGATGATTCTGTGAATCGAAAGCTCGCTACGTTTCCTTGCTTATTAAATTGTTTGACGTTTAGACAATTAGTTGTTTTATTTATTATATTTTACCGTCACTACTAGTATATTGTTATAATATACACATAGGTACATAGAAAAAAACTCGATCTTATTGAAAATTTGAGAAGGAAAAATGCTTAATAAATTTATCTAGTTAATATAATAATATTTCCTGAATATAATAATTAAAAAAATCTTATTGAGGAAATTTAATTCATTTATTAATATATCTTCATGTTTATCTATAAAAAATCTTTTCATTTGTCAAATTAATAAATAATTTATTACACCAACTAACGAAACTCTCAAATAGATTAAACATAATGGTTGTATTAATAAATATTTATCAGTGTGAATATTTTTTACACCACCCAACTAGTGAAAGTGAAATTTTCGATATGGTAAATTCAGTGATGTCATTTATAAAGTATTTTTTTGTATTTAAAATATATGTTTTCAATATGAAACAAAATTTTCACCGTGATAAGAACATTGTTAGTAATAACATACATTTATCAATAAGATAAACGTGGATATTTCCATATTTGTAAAAAAATATCATATTAAAAAACAACCTCTATCGGAATCAAATCGATCAAGGATTTTTTACATTGATCACATTTTTTAAAACATTTTTTTTCTGTGATATGAAGTACCTAACCTTTATGGAACACTCTGTATATACAAGAAGAGATATGTGCAATATAATTTTATAAAGCATTCAAAAAGAATCACATACGACAG
Organism: Sialis lutaria; assembly: GCA_949319165.1. Classification (NCBI taxonomy): domain Eukaryota; kingdom Metazoa; phylum Arthropoda; class Insecta; order Megaloptera; family Sialidae; genus Sialis; species Sialis lutaria. The sequence continues at coordinate 36,958,914 of OX439233.1, forward strand.
CGACTCTTCCTCAGCCCGTATTTTAAATCATCTCTAGACATTTTTTTTACGAAAAAATTATTCTTTACACCGTACATAAAATTCAAGAATTTAGTACATACATATATCCTTATATAAATATATACTCACACGCAACCAATGATTGATTTTCTATCAAGGGGTGATCAATAATTACCTAAAATCAAGACGATTTATTATTTGAATACATAAGCAAAACAAAAAAACATTATTTTTATGAACTGCATAAATATCCAAATGCATGTCTGAATATATTTTAATAAATATACATTTTTTTGTTTTTATTACATACCTACTACACACAAAAAAAACTGTATTGGACCAAGAAAATCTTGTTTTGTTTATAACGACAACAATATTTTCTTAATATAAGAAAAGTACTCTTAATCCAACTACATTATTTTTTCGTCCAAGAATATTATAGTTGGTTTAAGAACATATTTCTTATCTTAAGAAAATATTGTTTTCGTTATATACAAAACAATGTTTACTTGGCTCAAGTAAACCTTTCTACCTGTGTATTACTAATAATTCTATTTTATTTGATTATTTATTTCCAGTTCGTGGTCGTGAATTCGTAATTTATTTAAAATATAGTCATTACATAAAAATTCCAAAAAATAAATCAAAATTTATTAATTTAAACCATTGTATACATATTTATACAGTGCCGGATTTATCCTATGTGATGCCCTAAGCACTAATCATGTGAAGGCCCCCTTTTATAATTTTGACGACCTTTTTTTTAACCGCAAAAAATCTGAAAACCTTTTTTTTAACCGCAAAAATTCTGAAGACTTTTTTTTAGTCCTCACCAAAATTTTAATGCCCCCTATGGTCGGGTGCCCTAAGCAATTCCTTTTTTTGCTTATTGGTAAATCCGGCACTGTATTTATATGATTTATGAATATGTAAACTGTATACAATGGTTTAAAAAATTGAGTTTAAATTCCAAAAATTGACCGTCAGGAAGTTAGCGCGGACTTGTGAAATACAACAAATATTTTTAGCTCAAAAAATTGCTCCTTAATTGCTCCTCATGTATCTGAAATTGCTCCAACTCTAGAAAAATTTAAACAAAAGTTATTAACTAAACAAAAAAAAAATGTTATATGGTATTTTTGAAAAACTAATCGTTTTTCCTAATAATTATTATGGTCAATCAATTGCTCCCTAATTGCTCCAAAATGCTCTCTACTTAGTTTTTCAAAATTATCAATATTTATTTTTATTTTCATAATTGTAGTAGCTATCGTTGCACATAGCCGATTTTTGAAATCTTGATAGTTACTATTTTTAAAACCGCTCTAATAAAAAAAAATAGGTCTTAAAAATGAAAAAAAAAATATATTCAAACGATCGTCATTTTGTGAAAAAATAAAATAATAAAATAAACAGCTACATGCAAGGTTAGTACATTCATATAGATGTTGATAAAATTTTTATTTATTTTTTTCATATAACCCTTCTCGAAATTTCGAGTAAACCATAAAGAAAAAAAAATATTTTTTTGGTCGTCACATCGAGGCTGATAACTTTGTAAATATTTAATATTTTTCAATAAAAATTGATATTAAATAAGTTGAATATATACTTAATAAAACGTCATTTACCTAATTCAAAAATAATTACTTATATCTGTGAAAAAAATTCCAAAACATTGACAATTTTTTGACCCGTCACAGTGTCTATCCCCCTTAAAGTGATATAATTTGTTTTAAGTTTTAAGTTCAATATATTTGTTTAATTTTTTCGTGCTGTATATTTATTAGCGAAAACGATCAAAAAAATAAAAATTGTTTATAATTTGTTTAAATTTATTTTTACTAAACCGCTAAAGTTTCTTTAAAAACATTTTGTCCACCCCTGTACACATACGCATATTACACACACATACATATAAAGACAGTTTAAGCATCCAATGTACTGTAGATAAAAAAGGTCATGCAGTTTAAACAAAAGACGGTACTTCAGTATGTTTAATATAACTGCATGCAGCCAGCAGTGTCTTCTTATCTCTTATAGAGCTGACATACGGCTGACGCCCTCGTATATGGGGTAAGTTTGCTACCCCCCCCCCCCTTCTCTCAACTACCACGCCCACATCACCACCCCTATCGGTAGCAAAGCGGAAATCGTCCTACACCGGCTATTCCGAAACTTATTAAAAGACGTATCGAAGAGGAATTGCCGAGCGGTTTTATTCTATATGAGGAAAAAATGTTTTATGAAGATTCATTGTTTTGAAAGACAAGGCCCCGGTGATAAATCTTGCAGTGATATAAAAAGGAAGTATTTATTTTATTATGAAAAGCTTTTAATTCTATATATATATTTTGATATATTATGTTTTTTTTTTCTTTTTCGTTTCGAGTATTCTATTTTTCGTTTTTAGAAAAAATCTAATCTTACTAACAATGAGAGTTCACACTCAATAGGAATAGGAGATTTCAGTCATTTTTTGGAGGGGGGGAGGGGGAAATTAGAGTCAAAATATGGGCATTATTAACCCATTAATCCCCAAGGGTAAAACATAAAATTAATTTGATGTTTTAACTGCATTTTATTACTAAATATATACTCAAATAACTGTTTTTGAAGTAAAAAAAATCATGTTTTTTTTTTTCAACAAAATGTTGCGTTTACAAAACGTTGGAAAACAGAAGTTATTACTTAGTGTGGAATAGTTTAAAACAGTTTGTGTAACGATGTTAAAAAAATGTTTCGTTTACGCAACATTGGGGATAAATAGGTTAATAAAGATATTTAATTTTGAAAATTGCAGGGTGGCCAGTATTTCTCTGGAACACATTTCCCTGTTTTCCAGGAGAATTTTTACCGTTTTTCCCTGTTTTTTATAGTTAAAATTTAGATAAAAAAGCTAAAAAAAGGTCTCATAGATAAAAATTTTGTATTTTTACAGAATTTGCATTTTTCCCTGACTTCCAACCAAATTCCCTGACTTTTCCCGGTTTTCCAGGAGAATACCAAAATTCCCTGACTTTTCCCGGTTTTCCAGAAACTGGCCACCCTGAATTGTTGTATTTCTAATATTTTATACTGTACCAGCGGAATCCCGCGGCTTCGCTCGCGTAAACTTCGAAACTAATTAGAATCCTCCATACGTGATAGGGGATGACATATTACATTTTTTTTATATTGATTTTTATTCATTACCTATAAAAAAACGTAAATATCTCGGATCTTAGTTAAAAATTGTAAAAACTAACCCCCCTGTCTACCGTCGCTATTAGGGGCTGAATTAAAAAAAAATATTTTAATAGATGACTATTTTGCCTGAATTTACCTTTATAAGTAAATCAGCTATGCAGATAAACATATCAAAAACACAGATCCTTTCTACCCCCGCCATTAGGGGTTGAATTTAATTTTTTTTAATTTTAATAGATGACTATTTTGCCCGAATTTACCTTTATTATTAAAGCAGGTATGCAGTAAATATATCTAAATTCATTCTCATCCCCGTCCCAATTTACTTTAATATCATGACCAATTATGAAGATAAATATATCAAAAATTTACCCCCCCCCCACCTTCATAGGGGTTGAATTTTCGTTATTTGTCTTGTAGAGTACCTACTTGTGCCATGTTTCATTCGGTGAATACAAAAAAAAAATATTTTACAAATTTTTCCACCCTCCTAACACCTTAGGGGTTAAATTTTGGGAAATGCTGAAATAATTGTTTCATTATTTCTATTGTAGAGTATGTTCGATAAATTTCAAATAAATGCAAATTCAAGCTAACGAGAAATTGTTTTTTTTTACTATTTTGACTGCGAGTAAACATATTCTTTTCGATATTTTGGGTATTTTTATTGACTGAAATCTGTATATTTACATTCAAAATCACAGGTGCTCAAAAACTTTTGCAAGAATATACAGGGTGTCCAAGATAAGCGTGCAATGCATGGGGATATCCTAAACGGTAAGAGATACAGATGTGGTTAAATGAGATGAATTATTTGTAAGTAACGGGTGAGTATTACAACATCAAAAAATATTAATAATTTTATGTGGTTCAGGCGGTATACCCAAAAAACTGAAAATTCGGAATTTCTTTAAATGACTATAATTTTTTTGGCAAAGTAGATAGGTACTTTTTGTTTGCGGTTTCTTAAAGCACTTTTTTGAGTAGAATTGTTTGGTGTATTTAGAATTTTTATATCACTTTTAGTTTCCGAGCTACAAGCCCTAACTTTAGTTTTTCTTATGGGCCGCCAAGTTGGCTATATCATATTCGAACGTGTTTTTACTCTACTTTACAATGATATGTCACATGTCATACTTATTATTAAAAAAAAGTAAAAACCTTTTTTTTGTAATAGTTTATTGTTTTTAAATATGCATTTGTTATTTTCATTGTTGTTATTGCGATTTTTGTTTAACAATTTTTGTTTTTCATGGCTTACTTAAATGTTTGAAATAAAATACTTTATAAATATCACCAATATTTAGTACTTCGACTTATTTTCTATAATAAGTATGTCATGTGATATATCATTGTAAAGTAGAGTAAAAAACACGTTCAAATATGATATAGCCAACTTGGCGGCCCATAAGAAAAACTAAAGTTAGGGCTTGTAGCTCGGAAACTAAAAGTGATATAAAAATTCTAAATACACCAAACAATTCTACTCAAAAAAGTGCTTTAAGAAACCGCAAACAAAAAGTACCTATCTAGTAGATAGGTACTTTTTGTTTGTGGTTTCTTAAAGCACTTTTTTGAGTAGAATTGTTTGGTGTATTTAGAATTTTTATATCACTTTTAGTTTCCGAGTTATGAGCCCTAACTTTAGTTTTTCTTATGGGCCGCCAAGTTGGCTATATCATATTTGAACGTGTTTTTTTACTCTACTTTACAACGATATATCACATGACATACTTATTGTAGAAAATAAGTCGAAGTACTAAATATTGGTGATATTTATAAAGTATTTTATTACAAACATTTAAGTAAGCCATGAAAAACAAAAATTGTTAAACAAAAATCGCAATAACAACAATGAAAATAACAAATGCATATTTAAAAACAATAAACTATTACAAAAAAAAGGTTTTTACTTTTTTTTAATAATAAGTATGACATGTGACATATCGTTGTAAAGTAGAGTAAAAAACACGTTCGAATATGATATAGCCAACGTGGCGGCCCATAAGAAAAACTAAAGTTAGGGCTTGTAACTCGGAAACTAAAAGTTATATATAAATTCTAAATACACCAAACAATTCTACTCAAAAAGTGCTTTAAGAAACCGCAAACAAAAAGTACCTATCTACTTTGCCAAAAAAGTTATAGTCATTTAAAGAAATTCCGAATTTTCAGTTTTTTGGGTATACCGCCTGAACCACATAAAATTATTAATATTTTTTGATGTTGTAATACTCACCCGTTACTTACAAATAATTCATCTCATTTAACCACATCTGTATCTCTTACCGTTTAGGATATCCCCATGCATTGCACGCTTATCTTGGACACCCTGTATATAAAATTTTTTCATAAAAAATTAATCATTTTTTAATAGAATCTGAGTTAACCCTTTGTAGCTCAAGATTTTAAAAATTTAAATTATATTGATAATCAGACAAGTTTAGGCATATAAAAAAACACATATTTTTCAGAAATTTAAAAATATTTATTATTAACTATTTATTTGACTTTTTTTGAAGTGACATTACTGTGAGTTAAGGTCGAAACGCACTAGAGCGGCGCGACGCTTCACTACACTACACTACGCGTCGCAACAAAATATTCTATTTAATGTTTTAAATAAACCTAGTCGCACATGGACGACACTACGCTGCACGGTGCGTTACGTGCGATTGGTTAAAAAAAATGAAGTGTAGTGTAGTGGAGCGTCGCGCCGCTCTAGTGCGTTCCGACCTTTAATCGTAAAAAACACTTATGTAGTATAGCAGGATTTGAAACAATTATTTTGTTTGTTGTAGCATAATGCTACACCGCATTTTTCGCAAATTGTTTGTGAAACGCCAGTACACTGGGGAAACTAACAACGTATTCTTTTTTCTACCCAAATCGGCCAGTAACCAATCTGGTCCTGCCTTACTGCCAATAGTTACATAATAATACGTAAGTCAATAGGTTATGCCATCTGTGAATTTTACTTGATACTAAGTTATTCAGAGATATGTTACAGTAGTGTTACACATATTTGAGTGAACTAAATATATTTAGTACCTACGTATATTAGCGGGATTATTGAGGTTTGTTACAGAAATGTCACATGAGGCTACAAAGGGTTATGTTTAATCACGGACCCCCCCCTTCTTCTAAAGCCGGCACTGATTGTGAGTACAATCAAAAACTTTTGACTTTTATACTTATACACAATTTAGAATTGGTGTGAAATACTTCTCTGACTTATATTACAATAGTTACGAAACCAAAATTACAAAACCGACTGCAACACATCTTAATAAATAAGCCGAGCAAGAGGTCGTCGAATCTAATAACTTTCCAGAACTTCTCAAACATTTCAGTCCAACAAAACAAAAATATTAAATTATCCTGCATACAATTGAACCAACCCGAAGAAAACTTAACATAAATTTCGATACAAATGAATTTATATTTCAAATATACAAAAGTTTGGCAACCACAGGTCATGTCAAGTGCGAGAGAGAGAGAGAGAGAGAAGAGAAAACAAAGACACATACACACACAGAGAAAGAAAGAGGGCCAAGCCAGTCGGGGCGCTTGGCAACTTTTCCAATATCGAGTTTTTCCCCGCACTAAATTACTTAATAAACGTTGTTCGCGAAGTGGCGGTGATGGAAAGATTGGGGAGAGGGGGGGGTAAATAAAGAGGGAGGGGGTGAAACATTGCAACACACACACGTACACACCCACACACATACTCGCATTTCAACAACACAATAGATTTAGGCTTGATGATACACAACAACATCCGACTATTAATGCTTTGAAGTCCTTTTAACGCTGTATAATGTCTTTTCGATAAGCGGAAAGACCTTCTGAAACGAATTTTGGAGACACAGAGAGCAGTTTCTGGCACATATTTTCTTTTATCTCGTATCTCTTCTATATATAAATGTATTCTGCATATTTCTTTGTACTAAATGCTTGAGAAAATACGGCATTCGTTTTTTATTTAATTTTAATTATAATCTAGATTCTAGACAAATTGGCTACTTTAACCCTTAAAGCTTCCCACAGACCAACGCGAATTATTCGCAGCGGCAGCGAATAAAGGCTCCGACAGACCGACATATATATTTTCAAACGAAAAAAAAAAGACGATGGTGAAATAAATTTTTCACGTTTCTTTTCGGGTAAAAAATTCACAATTCGAAAACTATTCATGATTAAGAAATGGAACTATTGTGTTAACTCCAGAAAGAAAGAATCTACAAAATGGCGAAAACTACAGCAAAATCGGTTCGGTCGATATTTAAATATTTAAAATTTAAAAACAAATTAACAAAAATTCAGGTATTGAAATATACCGGGTGTCCCAGATAACTTTTCCAGCATGGGTATCTCAGTATCTATAAGAGATACAGGTTTGGTTAAATCAGATCAATTATATGTATGAAAGGGGTGAGTATTATTACACCAAAAAATATTCATAATTCTATGTGGTTTAGGCGGTATACCCAAAAAACTGAAAATTCGGAATTTCTTTAAATGGCTATAACTTTTTTGTTAAAGTAGATAGGTACTTTTTGTTTACGGTTTCTTAAAGCACTTTTTTGTGGAGAATTGATTGGTGTATTTAGAATTTTTATATCACTTTTAGTTTCCGAGTTACAAGCTCTAACTTTAGTTTTTCTTATGGGTCACTTAGTTGAATATATCATATTTGAACGTGTTTTTACTCTACTTTACAACGATATGTCACTTGCCATATTTATTATCGAAAAAAAGTCGAAATACTAAATATCAGTGATATTTATGAAGTATTTTATTACTAACTTTTAAGTGAGCCATGAAAAACAAAAATTGTAAACAAAAATCACAATAACAACAATCAAAATAACAAATGAATATTTGAAACAATGAACTATTTGAAAAAATATATTATAATTTTTTTTTCGATAATAAATATGGCAAGTGACACATCGTTGTAAAGTAGAGTAAAAAACACGTTCAAATATGCCATAGCCAACTTAGCGGCCCATAAGAAAAACTGAAGTTAGTGCTTGTATCTCGGAAACTAAAAGTGATATAAAAAATCTAAATACACCAATCAATTCTACACAAAAAAGTGCTTAAAGAAACCGCAAACAAAAAGTACCTATCTACTTTAACAAAAAAGTTATAGCCATTTAAAGAAATTCCGAATTTTCAGTTTTTGGGGTATACCGTCTAAACCACATATAATTATGAATATTTTTTTGTGTAATAATACTCACCCCTTTCATACAAATAATTCATTTGATTTAACCAAACCTGTATCTCTTATAGATACTGAGATCCCCATGCTGGAAAAGTTATCTGGGACACCCGGTATACATATTTTCAAACGAAAAAAAAAAGACGATGGTGAAATAAATTTCGCGTTATTTCGGAAATTTTTCACGTTTCTTTTCGGGTAAAAAATTCACAATTCGAAAACTATTCATGATTAAGAAATTGAACTATTGTGTTAACTCCAGAAAGAAAGAATCTACAAAATGGCGAAAACTACAGCAAAATCGGTTCGGTCGATATTTAAATATTTAATATTTAAAAACAAATTAACAAAAATTCAGTTATTGAAATATATAGTAGGTATACAAAAAAATCGGTAGGTACTGATTCGAATGTCCCTTCCACTTATCGTCAAAGCGCTCCATACACACACACACACACACACAGACACAGACAGACAGACACATACACAGACAAACACGCCCATTGGGAGAAAATCGAGTTGGTGTTTCGCATTTTCAATAATTCTCTCAAACACGCATCCTTAAATCTTTGCCCCCCCCCCCCCTTAAGGGATGTTTTCAAGAAGTGTTTCATAAGGACGATTTGAAGGGCCGAGGGAAAATATTCAAAGGAATATAGCATTCGGAATTCGAGATATTCGGATCTGCCGCTTATTGCCTTTAAGCATTATGTTATTTTCAACAAGGAAAAAAAATTGATTCATGAAAAATATGTTGTTTTAAAAAAGTATGCCATACATCAAAGAATATAAACAAATGTACTCAATTTAAGTAGAATAATATTTACTTAAGTAACCTATAGATAAATTTATAAAATAATTACCCCCCCCCCCCCCAACTACTTGCAATGATTCGTAATTTTTAATACTCTTTTTGTTTCTATATACTACACAATATAATAAATGATATTAAATAAATATAATAAAATTGAATGTAAGTTTGTATGAGGCTTACATAATCAGGAATTACTGAACCGATTTCAATGCGGTTTTCACCAATAGCTAGACCATTTTTCTGTGCATATTCGTAGCTATTATTATTTTATGAAAACCTATGATTTAATATCAGAATATTGAATATTGTGGATGTTAACCCGGGTAGCACCGGGTCAAATGCGCTACTACTCCATATATAAAATTAAGTTTTAATTAATATCAGACAGTATTCTAGCATAATAAGAACGTGATATTTATTATTAATTATATTAATAATTAAAAAAATATTATTCCACGTAAAAAATTCAACATCCGCTTCAAAAATGAAACAAAAGTTTATATTTTATTTATACAAGCATAACAAGAAAATATTTTATTTATTTTATAATGAATAATTTAAAAGAAGTAAAAATAATATGCGACTTTAAATTAAAATGAAATTTAATTTAAATATCTACGTTTGTATTTTTAAAATTATAATGTGTATATGTTTTCTTTCATAGGGTTGGATTAAGGCAAGGGCTCTTCGTCTATATATAATGCTGTTCCAATAAAATTGACTATATTTAAATACACTTTTTTATAATAATATTTAATCGTTTTCAATTATTGCACGAAAAATTAATTATTCACCATTAAACAAATATATTAATATAACTTAAAAAACAAATTATATCACTTTCAATAAATATTTTACACTAAAAATAAATACTTTACACTAAAAAAAAAATACTTTGCTAAATTTGGACCTGTCAGATTTAAAAATAACATATTTTTGATGTATTTATTGTAATTTTTGGGATTTTCTATATTTTTACCTAACGTAAAAACTAAGCAACCTCCTTTCGCCCCAGTAGATTTGATATTTTGAATGTGATTTTTGTGATTTTCTATATTTTAAAAAACGATTAAATATTCGACTTATGCATAAAAAAAATATAATTATTAAAATTTATGTTTACGTGTATAAATGTGCATTCTATAAAAATTTATGTGCAAAGTATTAAAATTTATTTTCGATGTACAAAGTGAATACTATCTAACATACCTATAGTGCAATTAAATGCCCAAAGGCCCAAAGTAATGTGTAATACGAAAAACGCTAGCTGATAGAACGACCAACAATACCTTAACTACCCCCGAGCATGGGGGCCCCCCCACAGCATTGTAAAAAGGTTAAAATTAATAAAATTAATAGGTAGGTGTCAACAAAAAAAAAGTATTCAGTTTTCAACGGGGGCCCTCTTACACACATTGTGTCCCGGGGCCCCTGAGCTTCTATTTACGATACTGACAACACGAGCTACACCCAGAAGCCGAGAATAATATAATTTGAATTATTTTTATATTTTTATTTAAATAAAAATTTCTTTTTTGTTTTACTTTTAATTCAAAAATAAAATCACATATTAAAAATTATTATTCGATCATAAAAAACAATGTATCTGACCCTTTTTAAATAAAAATTTGACCATTCCTGTCGTGAATAATAGGCCTTTGTTGTTTCTGTGTGCTGTAATTATCCCCCCCCCCCCTTCCCAGTATTAAGGGGTTGAATCTCTTTAATATGCAAAACTTATAGTGCGCGCAGTAGCGTACGTAGGGTACTATTTATTGATAAAATTTCTTAATTAAAAATATAAACCAAGGTGCAGAAAGTTCGTGTAACTGAAATTTTATGCAAAACTTTAGTTAAAATGTGTGGGCTCACGCACATAGAGCTTTTCATGCATTTATAAAACGTGTGGACACAGAAGGAAAAGTTCGGATAGTGGTGAAAATGGCAATGGCTTATTATTTAATTATTGATGATTTTGGTATAAATGAAATTTGCAGAAAAAAAGAGGGGGGGGGGGTTGTGAAATCTTATGTGGGGGGAATTTATGTAAATAAATTAAAATGCAATTCAAATGATACTTTAAGGGGCTTAACCCTAATACAGTAAGAATTTTCAAAAAATTTATTTTTTTTATTTCATTTTCGTAATGTACATACATTTAAGTACACACAGAAAATTTCATGTCAATACGGCGTTTATATTCGAAGTTACACGCATATTTGTAAAGACGTCAGAGCGTTTGAAAGTAGGAGGCCGGAGTTAAGGGGTTATATACAGTTAGAATTTAAAAAAAATCGATTTTTTATTTCACTTTCGTAATGTACAGATATTTTAATATACACACAGAAAATTTCAAGTAAATCCGGCGATTATTTTCGAAGTTACACGCATATTTGTAAAGACGTCTCAGAACGTTTGAATGTAGGAGGTCGGAGCGGCAGCGCGTTTTTCTCAAATCTGTGTTTTTTAAAGTCGGTGACCACTATTCCTCGGAAACGGTTGAACCGATCAATCTCAAATTTTAACACAAGTGTCTTAAGAATATTTTTTAGTAATTAATCGAAGATTTTATCTCACCGATAAATATTTATTTTTTTATAAACAATTTAAGGTTAAATTTTTGTCGAAAATCGATTTTTTTTTTGAGAAACCGCCATTTTGTCAAAAAAATTTATTTTGCTTATTCCTTCGATTAAGTACAAGATTATACATTGCTTTAAAGAAATTTGTTTGGGTTTTTTTATTTTAAAAGATGCAGTCCATAGATATCGTGGTCACAGCAAGGCGCCTTTTTTGAGAGAACCTCCTGGAGAACAGCTGTAGCAGCTTTCGAAATTATTATTTTTAGAAATAAAAATTTTAAACTACAATTAAAAGTTACCTACCATAATATGTGTACAAATTTTTACATTGATAAATTATAAAAGTCTTCTCTTAAAAAATTCTAGAAAAAAACCTTTTTTTACCTTCTGACTGTATGTAACCCCTTAAGCTTAAGGTTATTCGATCATTAGAGCAATGTTTATAAATAAAAGTTTAAAATTTTAATATGTTATTTATGGATAACTAATTTTTATTTAAAATATTGGACGTATGGTTTTTGAGTAATTGGATATTAAAAATATAGTTTTTAACACACGATAAATGAGAGAACTTGCCGAAAGTGCTCTATTTATTGAAATTCTACACATTTGGCTATAAAGAAACGTTTTAAAAACTAATTATTCGAAACCTTTTTAAATATACTAGACGTATAACCTCAAATTCGTCTATCAACTAACTTAACCTATATTAGTACTTATGTTTAAAACCTTATTTCGCATTATTAAATGTAATTTTAATCAAAAATTGAATATTTTTGTTAATAATAATAAATTTAAGAAATTCAATTTACAAACGAGAACAGCCAATTTGAAATTGATATTTTAATTGAAAAATGTCATCGAGAATTTTGAGAACATTGATTCAGCGCTTCACATAGTTACAAACTTGTTCTCGGGGGGGTTGAAATTATCAATTTTTGACACGTTAATTGTTACTCCACCAAAAACCGAGTAAACTTTAGTAATTAAAGTTTCCAAAGATGCGCGGCGTACTATAGTATATATAGGTCCCTTGTATTGTTATATAATGTTACCAATTAAACATTTCGTATTATAAATATTTACGAAGCTTTGCCACGGAGATTAACTGGCGAAGTCAGTTGCTGTTGTTTCTCTCACTAAATATAACTTATTTACGATGTGGGGTGTGACGTTTTCAAAGTGAGGGGTAGAGAAAAAGCAACCCTTAAACGGTAGAGCGATGCGTAAGTTTAGTTACAATGTTTTTAGTAATTTAGAGTATCGGTTAAATGATTTAAGTACGGGTACATTATTTACTTCTGCGAGTCTTGAGGCTTGTGATCTTGATATGAAGAAAAAGGTTAGGTAATACATATTTATGTTATGATACTCTATCTGGACCCCATTGAAAACCCCTAGCTTAAACTGTCAATAGGATATTTGACTAAATTTTAAAATACACTGGTGCTTCGCATACAAATTTCGGGTATAATTTCTTTAACATGATGTAGTTTTGTCTATATTGATCTGAAATGTATGATACAGTGGTGCCTCGCATAACGAACGCTGCGCACAACGAACTTTCTGTTCGTTCATTGCGCGACTCGCACAACGAACCTCGCTTCGCACAACGAACTGCATCGTGTTTAATTTTGCCGCCCGAACGCTCCTACGTATCACGTAGTCGCCCGAACTTCCAAGGTCGCACGCAGTCGATGCTCAAACTTGCATGAACATGCATCAACGCGCGTCAGTCGTTCTTTTCTGTGCTTAACTCACACACCTGTTTGTTTTAATAAATGTAATTTTGTGTGTCTATATTATGAGTTCTAAAAAAGCAGGAAGGTGATTTCTGTTGAAATGAAACAAGAAATAATTAGAAAGAGGATTTGATCCTGCAAGCCTCGGTAGACTCTCCTAAATCTGATTCTGACTAAAAAATAAAAAAAACGTGTGTACAATCTTTTTTATGTTACAGTATCATATTTTATGCTACAGAACGAATTAAAATTTTTAACATGTATTGTTATGGGAAAACGTGTTTCACATAACGAACTTGCTCCCGGAACTAATTAAGTTCGTTATGCGAGGCACCACTGTATAATATAAATTAGCTGTTAGGTTATGTTGTTATGTAGGAGCTGCCTAACATAAAACTCATGAAGAAGAAGAAGAAGGTTAGGTAATACAGATTTCTGTTATGATAGTCGATAAAAACAGGTCGCACATATGCACAAATGTCACACATACCTACACATTTTTTTTATTTAATTTTATTTCGGGATACTAAGTATCCTATATCCTTTTACAGTATGTAAGCTATCTCCCTGTAAAATTTCATCAAAATCGGTTAAGCGTTTTAACCATGAAAAGGTAACAAACAAACAGAGAGACAGACAGACTTTTGCAAATATCCTCTTGTTAAATAATCTTATATAAGGTTCCTAGTATTTATTTATTAAAAAACTTGTCGTAAAACAATAACATTTTCGTATGTATAACTATATACACCAGTGCGTTCCTGATGACAACAGCACGCGCAAAAAAAAAACGCGCGTAATAACGTAAATTCACGTTAACAATAAAACGGAAGAATCTATTTACCATGCAATAAAAACCACGCTAAATAGCGCGCATAGTCGTGTAAGAAAAACGGCTCTAATCTGTGTATACAGTATATACTAGAGCAATAAACCGGGATACAATCTTGCCGCGCCGCGCGCCGCTCGCTGCCTTTATTGACAACAAATGACGCAACAATTTCAACGTCAACAATAACTAATATAGCCGACAACGAACGCGACATTATCATAAACACAATAGGACGTGATTTCCGGGGCTGGGAGGGGGTAGATCGCAATGCGTAGGCGCTTAATGATTCGATATCTATCGCTTGTGTAGACGCGCGTCCATCCGGCCCGCCCTTAATGACATCGCCTCCAACACGGACGGCTATTAACAGAGAGCCTCACGTCGATCTGCCTCTTGTATTGTTGTCTAATTTGTGTTGTCTGCCACGTAAATAGGCCTGCTTGCTCGTTTTAAGTATGTTCTTAAACGATCGGGGGAAAAAAAGTGTTATGTTGATTGCAAACCGATCGGAATAATGTTGATGTGTTTTAATTTTAGATACATTCGTTTTTATAGTACTAATTGTTACTACACACAGAAAAAAAACTGTATTGGACCAAAAAAACCTTGCTTTAGGTCTCCTAAAATGCAACAAAAAATGTATTAGAACTTTTTGATTTTAACCCTTTAATCATGATGTATTTGCTCTCGAAAGTCGTTAAAAAAGCGCCCCCCTCCCTCTATTTTCTAAACTATCAATTAAAAAAATCTGAAAAAATTCCAGAATGTAGCTTTTAATTAATACTTTCACTGAAAATTATAACGAACATTGTCAAAAATATTTTGGACCCCCCTATCATAGATTGAAAAGTGAAGTCACATTTTTTTCATTTACCCCATTGAGTGGGGTGTCATTTGATAGGTCTCTTAAAATGCAATAATAAAAGCCAAATGACTTTTTGATTTTAACCCTTCGGTCGCGAAAATTTTGAAAAAACTTTTTTTTTATAAATCGTAGTGAGAATGACTACGGAACCCTATCATGTGCGTGCCCAACAAGCACTTGCCCGTTTTTTTTTCGTTTGAAAATATATATATGTCGGTCTGTCGGAGCCTTTATTCGCTGCCGCTGCGAATAATTCGCGTCGGTCTGTGGGAAGCCTTATGCATGGTGTCACCAATTTATAATAAGTTGAAACATCACTGAAATAAATTTCAAAACAAATCCATAGATAATATCACATAATTAAAACCCCAAAAAACTTTTGGGGTTTTATAATACTTGACATAGGCAATCGATATTACAGCTTTATTCTGCTTTAAAACGATTCAATGAGGTTTGACTGTATTATTCATATATTAATGATCTTATTAAGGTAGTTGGTCCATCATAATGCGATCACATTAGGCCATGAGTACTGAGTACATATTTTTAATTTAGAGAAATGATCATGGCAACGCTGTACATTATCTACTATTAACTATTTGTCAAATGATTATATTTTAAACTACCACAGAATATATTAATAATTAATGAAATCGATTATAATTCCCTTCAATCCACTTATCATATTTTGTAAAAAATTATTTCATTATTTCGTGTATTTTTTACTATTATCAAATGAATACGTTGTTGCCACATTGTCAACAATACTGTAATTTATGTGATGGTTTGGTAGTTAAATCTGGTTAAATCTTAATAACGGGATGGTCAATAATTCCAATTTTTTGTATACTGTTTTCTTTCATATAAATATACAACATGTCAGTTTTTTATGAAAATCTGACGCTACGTTTAAATTTTATCTAATAAAACGTTACGTTAGTGTACGGTTAGTCCATATAAGCTGTGTTAAAAATATAAACTTTGAGATCGTTTTTCATGACTTTGAGATGGTCAATTTTAATAAAAATAGGCTATTTTTCAGATATTAATCTAGGGAATATTCCTGTGCAATTTAAACAAAATCTGACGAAAACATGTTTACGGACCAACTACCTTAAAAATATATGACACGAACAAAACTACGAGAAACAGTTAATTTCCAATATATTTTAAAATTTAGTCAAATACCCTACATAAGCTATAATAGAAGAATTGCGGTGAGACCAGTGGCGTAGATAAGGGGGGGATTAAGGGGGTCAATCCCCCCCCCCCATGAGTCCAATTTTTATACTTTTCACCATATAAAAAATGATTTAATATTGTCAAATCCCCCCCCCCCCCCATCGCAAAAAGCTATCTACGCCACTGGGTGAGACTGTATAGTGTAGAGATTTTAAGTTTGAGGTCACTTAAGAAAACAAAAGTTAAATTACAAAATACTGACGCATATTTCGAGTCGGGGGCGGAAGGGGGGGTTATGACACCAAACGCATGACGCAATGTTGATATTTAGGAACCGTTAATTATGACCAACTAGTATGCATTATTCTCTATAATACATGAATATTACCTTTCACAATTGATTAAATACCCATTGTTTTTCGCTTGCATACTTTCGGTTTTTATTATGTTTTTTTTTTTAAACAGAAAGCAGCGCGATATCGTGCAATATTTATTATTGTTCAATTACTGAATTTTTGAATTTTGCATCGACAATGTAAATACATATGTAGATAATTCTCTGTATGAGGGAGGGGGTTATAATGCCCTTTTGAATTATTATAGGCAGGTAGGATTAAAATTGGGGATAGTGTCATAAACGGAATATTTAAAAAAGTGGCCTTTGTTTAGAGAGGATTAACTTCAATTACAGTTTTTAATTGTATTTGGGGGGGGGGGGGGTATAGATTTAATTATACTTTCTACAAATATGCCTGTTTTTTTCGTAACTATTGTATATTTAGTGGTCCATAAGAAAAATTAAAGTTAGGGCTTGTAACTCGGAAACTAAAAGTGATAAATACACCAATCAATTCTACACAAAAAGTGCTTTAAGAAACTGCAAACAAAAAGTACATATCTACTTTGACAAAAAAGTTATAGCCATTTAAAGAAATTCCGAGTTTTCAGTTTTTTAGGTAAATCGCCTAAACCTCATAAAATCATTAATATTTCTTACAAATAAATAATAGGAATGTTGACTGTTGACTAATTTTAAAATAACTATTCTATGAAGATTTCACGGGTCTCCTATTTAAAAAAAAATACTTATTTCTGCAGAAAATAAAGGTTTACTTGCAAAAATTTACTTTTTGAAAACTAAATTTGAATTTGACGCCAAAACGCTCGCAGGTGACATTTCAGAGTTGTGACGTCACACTCCTTGTCAACAATAATCAGACATTCAGAGTTAGACAATAATTTAATTATTTTGTGTGTTAAAAATGAATTCCAAAGTATATAAGTTCTTAAATAAGGTATGTACCTGATAATCTTGTAAGAGGAATTGATATTTGTCTAAAATAAAAGACGTTTACTGATGCGTGACGTCATTCGCTCTGATTGGTGTTCCATTTAACATGGCGGATCGCTGTATTTTGCATTTTTATTTTAACAAAAATTATATTAATCTCGCTTTAAATTTTAATATAAAAATAAATACATTTTTTAGAATCTTTTTAACATATTTCATTATTTAAAATCATGATTTCAATGGTACTTTATTACACAGAAAAAAAACTGTATTGGACCAAGAAAACCTTGTTTTTTATATAACGAAAACAATATTTTCTTAATATAAGAAACATACTCTTAATCCAACTACGTTATTCCTTCGTTCAAGAATACTATAGTTGGTTTAAGAGATTATTGCTTATCTTAAGAAAATATTGTTTTCGTTATATACAAAACAAGGTTTACTTGGTGTGAGAAATCCTTTCTACCAGTGTAATTCTTTTAATTTTGAGTCGTTAAGACCGATTTCAACTGTCTTTTTTAGCTCAAACACATTTTTTCGACGGTACTACAATACTTCAATTTCTTTCAGAACACGGAAGTAAAAAAAAAAAAAAAATTAGCTTCACCAAAATGAGTCACAGTTGTTTTTTTTTTACCTATAACTTATTGCTCGTGTCAAATAAATCCCATTGTCCCTTCTTTATGGCTTAATAGGTACATTTAAAGCTGTTCAGCATGCAATGGTGTGTTTAATATACTACGTGAATAATTAAAGTTCTACCGAGCGACATACATATGTAGTTAGGTCTTAATTAGGAATACTAATTATTTATTTTAATAATGTGTTTACACACTTTAATGTTTCTTGTCTTGCCTACAACTTGTTGTTGACATTTATTTGTTTAGATGCTGAAAAATATTATTAATTTTTTTTAATCTAAAACAATTGGAATAACAGTTGAATAATTAATAGTCATTTTTCAAAGCTTGCTTGGTTAAGTTTTAATACGTTATTTATGGATAACTCATATATTTTACTTAAAATATTGGACGTATGGTTTTTGAGTAATTGGATATAAAAAATAGAGTTTTTAACATACGATAAATGAGAGAACTTGCCGAAAGTGCTCTATTTATTGAAATTCTACACAATTGGCAATATAGAGACGTTTTAAAAAACGAATTATTCAAAACTTCAACTCTTTTAAATTATAAAACAAATATATTCACGTGTTATTTAGTCAAAATAATGAAAATCTAGCTCTGCCATTACATTGTACAAATAAGTGATGTTACTATTATATACCGTTCTGTCTATTTCAATTTTCAAATTAAATTAAACTTTTTCTACTTTTAATAACTAACAAAGTACAATATTCTATTAAGGGGCCATACCAGTGTAAAATTTTCAAAAAAATCATTATTTGCTTTTTTGGAGAGATTACTGTTTCAAGAATATTCTGTGAAAATTTCAAGACCGTATTTCTAATACTCTCCAAATAGTAGCCTTCTAAAGAGCGACCGCTCGCAGATTAGAAATCAATAGTTAAATCTTTAAATGCGTTTTTCTCGAAATGAGATTTTTCAAATTTGCTGACATTGTAACTCAAAGAGCAATTATCCGATTTACTTGAAATTTGAACTGAGTACTCTTGAATATATTTACTCTACGATGAACTAGGATATTTTTGATTTGATGAAAATTAACGATTTGGCATTAAAAATACGACCATTTTATAGGCAAAAAAACCTACTTTCCATAATATTTCATTGAGTATTTTTCTTTCCGAAAATTACCCAAATTTCCAGCGTTCACACTGGTATAGCCCCTTAAATGTAGGTACATGTGTTCTGAATATAAATTAAAAACAAAATTTTTCGAAACCAAATATTTTTTTACAGTGTACTACAGTCTATTTCATTTAAGTTTGCAGTGGTGGGCGGGGATTAGACGGTACGATTCACACAGGAACTATTTTATAGCTAACAGAAAAGTTTTTTCACTAGAAATTTATTAAATCTTAAACCTTTCAGTGATTTTTTTTCAAACTTTCACTGTATTTAGATTCATCTTTCATACAAAGTATAGGCTAAAATTTATTTTCAACACATTTATAGTTTTTATGCTGTGATTTTTTTGTTTGGCAAAACGGGAAATAACTCGCATTTTAATTTATTACTGATTGTTGTAAATACTCAATAGTGTTTTTTTTCTTGACGTCAGACGTGTAATTTTTTTAAAACCACGTAATTTTTGGCATATCTGAACTTTTAATGGAATTTACAAGAAATTAAATTCACCTTTGTGTCATAAATATTACTTTTCTTATATCCTAATGTCAACTGTATATATACATACATTTGTAGAATAACTAATCTGACAGTTTGAATTTAATTGCAATTATTTCCAAGGCAACATGATGTATTGCATTAGTGAAAATTGTGATATTGTGAATTTATCTGGCGTTTTGACCAATCAGGAGCGCGTATTATACTTCCTATACTAGCTACCGCTGCAATCTTAAATGAAATAGACTATAGACGTATAACCGCAAAACAGTATACATAGGTAATATACCATAAAACAAACAATTTCATTAAGAATCGTTCAGAGAACACATAACAAGTACATGCATACAAGTCGTTCAAGTACATAATACGATTATGATTGTTACAGCGATACATATAACCAATACAAATACTATCAAAAGAAAATGTAACTTTAAAACTATATATACATATATACGAATATCCACTCAAGACAGCGTCAGGCATTTGTTCCGGTAACGACGACTTCAACAAATTCACACAGAAAACTTATCTCTTTCCCGGAGTTTCAAACATTAAACAACAACAGCAACTGGAAAGACATATGTTGTTGTTAAGAAAGAACGCTATTAGAGTAGTTGCATCCAATAACATCACAATCCTCTATACCCAACGTGTTGTCTTGGCTCGACCTCTCTCCCAGACCTAGCGCTTGCTCTGGCTCTTCTTACTAACAAATCAGTCGAAACAAATCACATCGACACACACACAAACACAAAACCAGCCTTGTAAACAGGGTTGCCATAATGTCAAATCATCGCCACAACATTTTTTTAAGTCTTGGACTCTTATTTTATTAAATGTACTAAGTTTTGTTAATATCTGGATAATGCGGTTACGGATGTGACATTTCAACTCGGATTGGAGTTCATAATTTCTAAATAATACTAGTAAATAACATGATTTTACCATGTTTCTGTAGATCTTAATGTAATACATGTATATTGAAAGAATAAAAGGTCTATGGTTATTTTACAAAAAAGCCCTGTGATGGGTGTGACGCCAACAAGTCTTGCAACCTCTATTCAAAATCCTGAAAGTTTAGGGAAAATATTAAAATTACTTATAGTAATACTTTAATATGTTGCGAATAAATTATTTTTTAGTAATACAATAGCATCAGGTAAATACGTAATCCATTTAATTGGTTATTAAGAGGATCACCCCCCCCCCTCCCCCCTGAGTCTACAAAAATTATAAGATAATATGATTTTATCAATAGTGAAGAATAACCACCAATTTTTGTACTTTACAAGTTTACACCACACAAAAGATGATTTTCATAACAAAAAATATAACTCTATAAGAATTAATACTGCCATTACCCCCCCCCCCCCCCCATCGCCACTGGGTATCAGTACTCCATTCAAACTTTTCAAAAGTAAAAATTTAACAAAATCTTTAAAATAAACACGCCTGTCCCCACAGGCTGTTTAATAACTTTTACAACACAGCCCTGTACAATATGCCCCGTCTACCTATAATACATCGGCTCTCTTCTCTTCTACCTTACCATACCACATGATTCTTCCCCCTGCACCCCGCCTATGTTAGCTCACCTGCCTGCCTGCACTACCGTATACATGTAGGGTAAGGTTTCTTAAGTCGTACCTCAAGAGGGAAAATGGATATAGATTAAATGATTGATTGATAAAAAAAAACATGTGTATGCATTATTTGTAAATTTGATTATTTATGTATCTATTTGTTACAACAAAGGTATAATTTTGATAAAAATTTTATTAATTTAAAAAAAATTACATTCGGTACGACTTAGGACACTGGTTTCAACATCTTTTAAGTAATTTATAAAAGAAATTAAATCAAATTCTATTATAATAAACAACGATAAACAAAATTATAATCAACTTAGTAGAAGCAACCAAGAAAACAAACAGAAAAAAAGAAGGCACTAATATTAAATAATATCAAATTAAATTATACGTCGCGGAGTGGGTTTCGGGATATTATATTATCTATGCGCTTCATTAAATTCTATATTATTGCTCCGTAACTAGAATAGTAAAATAAAAAAAAAATGTAATTGGAAGTTTACCGCATAGACTTAAGTCTTATCGGTACGACTTACGAATTTTGTAGGGGTACGACTTAAGACACATGTTAATTAAAATTTAAAAAAAAACACAATCACATATCGGAAAAACTCGATTCATTTTATAAAAATAACTCACTAAATACTACAAAATCCGTAGTGAACATTAAATATGTCTTTATCACCATATTATCAACTAAAAACTCTAATGAATCTAGTTAAAAAATAAGATGAAACATGTAAAAAAACTTATTTGTTAAATATTTTTTAAATGAACACACTAACTGAACGATTCTCAATGTCCACTAAAATGTTTGACTGGGAAATACACTTTACAACCAGTAGAGGCGCCGTTGAAACTAAACATGCTGAGATATTGACGGGGTACGATTTAGGCGGCGCGTACGACTTAAGCAACCTTACCCTACACGTATAGCTATATACGACGAGCCGTTTGACTTATTCACCGATCCCGTGAAATCTTGTTTGTAACGCTGATGAGTGAGTATAGTAATGGTGGTGGTAACAACAACAGAACAATGAGGAATGCCGGTCGGAAATCAGCGCACCTCAAACATGCGTGCGGCGGTACTTAACCGGTATGAGTCAGTATTCATAAATTCATTTCGGATTATTCATAATTTGTATTTGTGTTATTTTTATTTAATACATTTGAAGGCGGGGGGGGGGGGGGGGTACAAAGTAGCTTAAGTTTTTCCTCGGGATGTAAGGTATATCCCTGCCAAATTACATCAAGATCGGTTCAGCCGTGAAAAGGTAATAAACAGATACATAATTCATAATTTATTTCAGTTCTAGTTGTCCGCGTGGAAATTGTATTTTTTTTATTTAATAAATTTGGTGGGGGTACAAAGTAGCCTATGTTTTTCCTCGGGATTTAAGCTATATCCCTGCAAAATTACATCAAGATCGGTTCAGCCGTGAATAGGTTACAAACAGATACATAATTTATAATTTATTTTACAGTTGTATATTTTTTTATTTAATTTTGTTGGGGGGGGGGGGGATAAAAAGTAGCCTATGTTTTTCCTCATGATGTAAGCTATCTCCCTGAAAAATTACATCAATATCGGTTCAGTGGTTCAGACGAGAAAAGGTAACAAACAGACAGAATTACTAACGGTCTATTTTTTTCTTACGTAATTTTGGACGCTGAAAATTTTGAGAGCCTCCACAGGCCATGGGAAATTTTTTTGGCCAAATCTACTGGATGAATTTTAAAGATAAGACTTTTCTCTTCAATTTGATTTTTTTGTATCGCTGTACGACCATTTTTGACCGAGTTATTTGCGATCAAAGCAAAACCCCATTTTTTACCTGTGAACGCCATAAACTAGGAAACAAATTCAATTTGGAAGCTGACAATCTTTTTTCTATAACTTGAACAAAAAAAAATCGTACAGCAATAAAAAAAAGTAAATTGAAGAGAAATATATGATCTACAAAAATCTTTCATTAGATTTGGCAAAAAAAATTTTTTACGGCCCGTGGAGGCTCCGAAAAATGGTATATATTTTCTATTTTTGGTGGATAGCAAAATTTTTCATCATAAAAGTTTTTATTCATAATTCAATCAAAAATGATACAAAAAAATCGAATTTACAAAAAACTATATAACGGTGAGTAGAGTATTTTTATTACTGCAAGCTATTATAATTTCTGGCATCTTTTTCAACATTTAAAGAATTCGTTGCAGAAGACATATTTACTGAATGACGAAAAAATCCTTTGGCAAACATTTTATACCATGATAATCTATGTCTTTCGAATGATGGTTTAACGTTTAAGCAACCTAGGATTTTCCATCTGACATGAACGAAACTAACACAGGATATATGTAGCACGAAAGAGAATTTATTATATTCTGCGAGAATGGTTGCAATTTTACTTCAACAGCAAAGCTTTATTTTATTAATGCATTTTACGTTAACCTAACTTGCTAGCACAATACAATCTTGCAAAGGTTAGAAGTTAGAAGAAGTCTAACATATTCCTATGCTAATCTAAATAGAACCAAGAAGTCCCATATCAACTTGTATTAAAATACGAATTAAAGTTCTGACTGCAGTAGAAGAAATATAGTATACCAGCTGCAATTTTTTTATTTAATAAATTTTCGCGATACAAAGTAGCCTACGTCTTTCTTCAGGATGTAAGCTATATCCCTGCCAAATTACATCAAGATCGGTTCAACCGTGAAAAGGTAACAAATAAATAAATGATTCGTAATTTATTTCACAGTCGTCCGCGTGGAAATTGTTTTTTTTTTAATTTAATATTTTTTTGGGGAGGGGGGGGGGACAAAGTAGCATATGTTATTCCACAGGATGTAAGCTATGTCCCTACCAAATTTCATCAAGATCGGCTCAGTGGTTTAGCCGTGAAAAGGTAACAAACAGAGCTACTTTTTTATGATAAAAAAATTGCTAGTCCTCAAAAATAGAAATTTTATACCAATTTTGAGAGCCTCCATGAGCCGTAATAAATTTTTTTGACCAAATCTAATGAATAAGTTTTGTAAATCAGATATTTCTCTTCAATTTACGTTTTTTTGTTTTGTTGTACGACTATTTTTATTCTAGTTATAGAAAAAATGATTTTAGCTTCCAAATTGAATTTGTTTCAAAAAAATTAAAATTTAGGTTTTTGTTTGACCTCAAATAACTCAGTCAAAAATGGTCGTATAACGATACAAAAAAAAAGCAAATTGAAGAGGAAAGTCTGATCTACAAAAATCAATAATTAGATTTAGCCAAAAAAATTTATGTTGCTCTCAAAATTGATATGAATTTTTTTTAACATTTTTTTTAAAACAATATAAATTAAAATACAAATATAATTCCAATATAACTAATTTTAAAATTAAATTATAAACCATGCACTTCATCTCGATATGCAAACAAACAAAAGCCATATTTTAACAAGTGCATATTAATTAGAAACACAAATAACATTTATTGTTTAAATAACGCAGAAAAGCACCGTCGTGGTGATATCTTGAACTTTTCTTTGTATTTTATTTATTCTCCGTTAATCTTTTGTTTGTTCAAAAACAACAGCAAGACGGTTTTCAAGTCTCTGGTGAGAATTTAACGAGAAATATACAGTACGTTTTTTAAGTATTGTCTATAATTCTATAACAATATATTAACAAAAGGGCATAAATAGTATTCACTTTGTACATCGAACAAAAATTTCAATAATAAAGTACCTATTCGCTGGGTGCAAAGTAGGCAGTGGGGGAAACGAAATCGATCACAGCGCACAACGTGGCAAAAAATAACACTTTGGGTGGACTAACTGTCATTTTTAATAGGCTCGTTTTTAACTGAAAATAGAAAGGTCAACATGGTTAATCCCACTATAGACTATGTGCAAGGGGTGGAGTTAGAAATAATGTCGATGCGAGTGTTCGTGGTGAGCAATATTGTAAAATTATCGGCGCTAAAATTTGAGGTTATGCTGTCAATGTAAACGAATTAATTATTTCTCTATTATACGTCATAATTAAAGAGAAAAAGATACCAAAAAGAAATAATTTTCACGTACCTTTTATGCTATACTATTTATATTATATGCAAACAGCTAAATTAAATGATATTTGTTAAATAAAAAATTTCACGGTATTAAACATATTAAACAATGATAAAAAGAGAGTTGAATCCATTCAATCCTTCTCTATTACCCGCTAGCGGCGCTAATACACTTCGTGCACATAGCCAATAGTCATAAATAATCGTCTAAAATGTATATATTACGATATTTTATTGAAATTATTTGTTTGTTAGTACGTCAAAGTCCACCCAAGTTGCTACTAAAGTCCGCCCGTTAGTTGGCGCTGTCATCGCGCACGCTGCGAATATTAAAAAAATCTAGACTTTTGATATTTGAAAATGTATAGGGTGTGTTGCTATTTTTAATATAACTCCGACAAATATATTTTCATTTGAAAGAGTATACCCCCGAGATGACCCTAAATAAATTTCATCAGAATCTGACCATACACAGAAAAAAAAACTGTATTGGACCAAGAAAACCTTGTTTTGTATATAACGAAAACAATATTTTCTTAATATAAGAAACATACTCTTAATCCAACTACGTTATTCCTTCGTTCAAGAATACTATAGTTGGTTTAAGAGATTATTGCTTACCTTAAGAAAATATTGTTTTCGTTAAATACAAAACAAGGTTTACTCGGTTTGAGAAATCCTTTCTACCAGTGTACACAGAAAAAAATAATTTGTCTATGTGTTAAAAAATGTGATCAATGTAAAAAATCCGTGATCGATTTGGCTCCGATAGAGGTTGTTTGTTAATATGATATTTTTTTTACCAATATGGAAATATCCACGTTTATCTTATTGATAAATGTATATTATTACTAACAATGTTCTTATCACGGTGAAAATATTAAAAACATATATTTTAAATACAAAAAAAAATACTTAATAAATGACATCACTAAATTTACCATATCGAAAATTGCACTTTCACTAGTGACGTAAAAAAAATATTCACACTGATAAATATTTATTAATACAACCATTATGTTTAATCTATTTGAGAGTTTCGTTAGTTGGTGTAATAAATTATTTATTAATTTGACAAATGAAAAGATTTTTAGATATATTTTTCAAATGAATAACATATCATCAAAAGATAAATTTATTAAACATTTTTCTATCACAAATTTTGTTTTTCATCTATCGAAAATACGCCACTCAAAAGTAAAAAAATTAATTTAACTATTCATTAATATTTGTTAGGGTTTTTATCTAATTGTTGTAAACACGGCACTAACAACCCCCCTTACAAATAAAAACACGACTAGCAATTGCAAGCACCCCCCCCCCTCAGGCACACCTTTTCTCTTCTTTCCACCGCCGCCCTCGATCCAGCTAATTGGTTTTCACGGAAGTGCATTTAATTGTTTTTCGCAAGAACTTACTACACTCTGCCTCATAGCTAACTAACGCTCGCTCGCACAACGTAGGGGTCATATAACTACTACTTCTAAACGTGACGATGCGAGATCTTCAAGTTTGTTGTTACAAGTGCACAATATGGCAGATTGTTGAAGAGACGCTTTATAGCGACGCGACGGCATGGAACTTATTTTAATTGAATGAAAATGCGCATCGTGGAAGAAATGGAAAAATTAATGAAAGAGTGAAAATTGGAATTAAACGTGCAGTTTATTATTATTTTGGTTAAGGGGTATGCACAGTGTAAAATTTTCAAAAAAATCTATTTTTTTTTATTTGTTTATAAATTATACAGAGTGACCAGTATTTCTCAGCAACAAATTTCCCTGACTTTTCCCAGTTTTCCAGGATAATTTTTACCGTTTTTCTCTGTTTTTTATTTAAAAAATTTAGATAAAAATCTTAAAAAAACGTCACTCTTTAAATATTTGCGAGAATTTGTGTGATTTTGCATTTTTATAAAAATTCCCTGGCTTTTCCCTGTATAGCAAAATTCCTTGACTTTTCCCGGTTTTCCAGAAACTGGCCATCCTGTATTAGTTTACACCCCAAAGAATATGTATCAAGTTTCAAGTGAAAATTCTAACGTTAAGTATTCGAAAAGAGCGCCAAATGCTGTCTTGTTATATATTCGATTTATCTCTTCCAAAATTTTAAACGCCGTTTACTCAAAATCACTTTTTTTGACCTGGGTGACAGCATAACACGCGACGACAGTTTTTATCCGATCGATTTGATTCAAAATGGATTTTGTAGAGAAAACGTGTCTCTTCAGCCGGACGTAGCCATTTTTTTTATCTTTTTTTAATAAACAAATGAAAAATTCGCAAAAATTTTGATTTTTTTTAAATGGTCGCCATTTTTTTCCTAAACGATATTTTGAAAATCCCCTACGTCCGGCTATAGCTAATAACATATATTTTAAGAATCTTTTTCGTTTTTTGTCCTCAGATGATTCATTTGAACAAATTGCTGTCAACGCCACTGAGGTTAGATTTAAGGGGTGTCATCATTTTCAAAGGACCAATATACTATTACAAAAAAATAAGTACTTATTAATGTACTAAAGATGTGTACAAAGTTTGATATGAATACATCAAACCGATTTCTTTTTATAAAGTAAACAAAAGACACCTAAAATTATAACGTTAGTTTGGCGCCAGTACTTTTTAAGCTTAAAAAATAATTTCTGAAAAACGTAATAAAATAATATAGTAGGTATATAATTTTTCAACACTTACATTTATTTCAAACGTTGTTTTGTGAAAGAGAATCCAATTATCCTGAAACAACAAAAATTAAATTAAATAACAAAACTAATTACAAACTAATAAAGTATACCAGTGGTATCAAAACAATCAAATCTGACATATTTATTTGCAATTTATCTAATTTTAATATTGGTTTTATTTGAATAGAAATTAATCTAACTATTGCCCGGTATTATCAACCAATTTAAAGCTCCTTTAGCGCTAAATGCTCCTTTAAAGTAAATTTGGTGTATTACAAAAGTGATTTAAATCAATATTTAAGCTCTCAATGAAAAATAGACATAATATACGTTGTAAAGAAATACTGCAGATAATTTAAAATATATTTAATTAAATGTATTATGCTTGCATCTGTTGATAATATGACAGTTAGTTAAAGGAGCATTTAGTTAAAGTTGATAATACTGGGCATATGTATATTATTATTTCATAATAAGAATTACGAATTTTAATATACAGGGTGTCCCAGGACTGTGTCAAAGCTCAATATTACATTTATAATAAGAATTGGAAGAAAACTTTAAATGAAAAAGTTGTCAGGCTAGAGTAGCGGCATAATTTGAATAGTTACATTTATACAGGTGACCCATAACTGCGTTATAATCAAAATTATATATTTTTTTAAATACAAACTATATTATTTTATTTAGTAATCTAAAAGCATTCATTTTTCTGAGTATTTTGATATATCATGTATGGGATTATACAGAGGTGTTTAGAAATAATGACCAATTTTGTAAGAAGATAGGAACATTTTCAATACCTTGTAATTTTCTAATTACAAAAAAAAATGTGTTTTCTGTTTGAAGTAGTTTTGGCATATTCTCTATTATTGCGATATTATGTCAAACATTTACAAAATTGTATTATTTGTACAGGCTGTATCAAAACACTGAACCTGTTTTTTTTTTCAAAATTTTTAAATGGAACATCCTATATATTTTTACATTTTCGAATTGCCTGTCAATTCTCAACACATTTTACAAACCACGTTCTATACTATCTATAAGTTATTAATTTTATATTAAAATCTTAAGATTTTTTGAAATCAATACAACTTTATTTATATTCCATAAAATAATTATTTTTTTATGTTGTTAAAGTTTGTAAGTTCTATTAGTTTGTTAAGTTATTTTTAAGCGAACTGCTTTATTGATTATAATAAAGTTGTATTGTTTTTATAAAACATCTTAAGATTTTAAAATAAAATAAATAACTCTTCATAAAATCATAGTAAGAATTAAATATTTTGTGCAGTTTCAAGATTAGGTACTACGTCAAATAATAATATTTCTTTAAAAATGCAATGATTGCTATACAATATTAAAACTACCTATAACAAAAAATCCTTTTTGAAATATACTCTTGACATATTTATAAAAATTAACACAAATAAATATAACGACATATTAGCAATGAAGTGTGTTCAAAAACATAAATCAAATAAACGTGTACATAATAATTACCGACCATATATATATATATACAAGCATAAAACATGTATTTTTACCCATAACACCCTATATGAAACGGTTCCTTATTGTAGAAAGGACATTGACAAAGAAATTCCAAAGAACATGCTCAGGCAATCTTGCTTGCATTATGCTGACAGGGCTTTTAAATCTACTCAACAAAATAATCTTGCTTATCCTTGAAGTTTATTGATGTACATAAAAGGAAAGTTTTCTGGTGGCAATATATTTTATTGCATTTGAAAAAATTTAAAAGATAATAAAGTTTTATTGTTCAGTTAATTTTATCTCATTTAGTTTTTTTTACATTTTTTTTGTACACGTAAATTTAATATTTTAAATAAATTTTATATTATACCTACTTTTAATAATTAATATAAGCTATATTTTTAATTGATTAAGGATTTGACATTTGTATAGCAGAAAAATTTGGTTTAGATTGAAATTGTTAAAAAATTAAAAATTCAACATAATAACGAGGTGTGTATTAAGAAAAACGTCGAATTAATATTTTTTTATTAAAATTGTACGGTTAACCAATGATAGGCAGTTCATCTACATATTTTATCGGTTTTTTATTTTAAATTGTTTAATAATGAACTATTTTCGATGAATTTAGCACGAGGAAGCACTGTGCATTTACTTGGCAGATGTTTTTTTTTAGGTTATGTAATAAAATTTAAGAATTTTTAACAATTGAGGATGATTTTAAAGTTCGTTCCAACCCTCGTATTCCCTTACAGACCCTACAAAAATTAATGCAACTTGACTGCGATGAATTTTACCTGAACATGCCCCTTAGATTATTATCATTTAAGCAAGTATTACAAAACAAAAATCATATGTAGTTTACAAAACAAATAAAAAAATTCAAATCGGAATCATTTGGGGTAGATACTACCCCCTAAACGATGGTAAAATGTATCTGAATAAAGGTATATATATAAATATTTTTAAAATTCGCCTTTAACGTCTATTTCTAACCTACTTTCTCAATTAGGGCATAAATAACTCCGACAAATTAGATTATTATCATTTAAGTAAGTACACTGGTAGAAAGGATTTCTCAAACCAAGTAAACCTTGTTTTGTATATAACAAAAACAATATTTTCTTAAGATAAGCAATAATCTCTTTAACCAACTATAGTATTCTTGAACGAAGGAATAAAGTAGTTGGATTAAGAGTATGTTTCTTATATTAAGAAAATATTGTTTTCGTTGTATACAAAACAAGGTTTTTTCTAGTCAAATACAATTTTTTTCTGTGTATTACAAAATAAAAATCATATGTAGTTACAAACAAAATAAACAAAAAATTCAAAACGGAATCTTTTAGGGTGGATATTACCCCCTAAACGATGTTAAAAGATCTCTGAATAAAGGTACATACATATAACTTTTTTTTAATTTGCCCTTAAAATCCCTATTGACTTTCTCAATTCGGGCAATGTCGGGCATAACTCCGAAAAATATGCACCAATTTGGATGGTTTTTCGTTTATTTTAAAGAGTATACTTCCGAGATGGTCCCATATAAATTTTATCAGAATCTGACCATGGATTTCGAAAATAGAGAAAAATAAAAAAAATAAAACTATTAAAATTAATAATTACTATATACAATATTTTTCATAATTTTTATTATATTATTATAATTATAAAAAAAAAATACTAACCGCTTTTATATTCTTCAAAAATGAATATACAAAAATATACACATTTAAGCAACGAACTCACTTTTAAAAAACAAACACATTACAAAAACTTGCATTTTTTTATTATCAAATAAATACATGCCTTACTTTTTCACTCACTAAAACAAATTTACACAATTTTTCCAAAATACCCCACACAACTTTTCACTACACCAATTTAAAACAATACAAAATAACATTCAAAACACATTTTTTTAAATTAAATACACAAAATACATTCAAACTTAATTTCTAAACAACACAAGCGCTCGAAAGACTAGAACAATTATTCGCGTACACTTCACAATAAAACACAGCTCTATGTCGAAGGCTGGTCAACATTTGGATACAACACATAACAGCTCAAAAACCACCACAACGACCCGGGGTACGTTGTAATAAGGCACCAGCAGCGGCGAAAACGAAATCGACATCGAGCACTCTAGGAAAAAGTTACTCGTCATAAACGCATAAACATACTAACAGAACTAACGCATATATGTAGAAAGAAATACGGACAAGGGTGGTGGTCGTCCCGGTCCCGGTATGCGTACCGTACCCCCTCCCATTTGTGTTATTATTGTGACAGCAACGACCTTCGAACAGTGGTGGGTCTCGTTTACAAAACAGGGGTGAGTTTAAATATCTATATCTACAAGATAAGCGTGAAATGCATGGGATATCCTAAACGGTAAGAGATACAGATGTGGTTAAATGAGATGAATTATTTGTAAGAAAGGGGTGAGTATTAAAACATCAAAAAATATTAATAATTTTATGTGGTTTAGGCGGTATACCCAAAAAACTGAAAATTCGGATTTTTTTTAAATTGCTATAACTTTTTTGGCAAAGTAGATAGGTACTTTTTGTTTGTGGTTTCTTAAAGCACTTTTTTGTGTAGAATTGATTGGTGTATTTAGAATTTTTATATCACTTTTAGTTTTCGAGTTACAAACCCTAACTTTAGTTTTTCTTATGGGCCGCTAAGTTGGCTATGGCATATTTGAACGTGTTTTTTACTCTATCTTTACAATGATATGTCACATGTCATACTTATTATAGAAAATAAGTCGATGTACTAAATACTGGTGATATTTATAAAGTATTTTATTACAAACATTTAAGTAAGCCATGAAAAACAAAAATTGTTAAACAAAAATCGCAATAACAATGAAAATAACAAATGCATATTTAAAAACAATAAACTATTACAAAAAAGGTTCTTACCATTTTTAAAAGCTTTTATTTAACTTCACTTGTTTGTTAGTTTGTTTGTTAGTTAAGATCAAATATTGCAATCAAAATTTCGACTAGTTCTAATTAAGCTAGAGCTTTGTAATTTTGTATACGTGTATGAGTCCGGTGACAATGCAATATAGTATATCTAATATCGTTCTAAATCCAATATGGCGGACGCCCCAAGATGGCGGGTTACCTTTTTCTTTATAACCGTCTTGATATGGGTATTAAATGAAAGGGTTTGACGAGTAGAATACGATAAGCTATGTGACGTCATTCTAAATTTAATATGGCGGACGCCCCAAGATGGCAGATTACCTTTTTCTTTATAACCATCTTGATATGGGTATCAAATGGAAGAGTTTGCCAAGCTTTACCTGTTAGTATGTTAGTTTAATAGTATACAGAAAAAAATAATTTGTCAATGTGTTAAAATACGTGTTCGATTTGGCTCCGATAGAGGTTGTTTGTTAATATGATAATTTTTTACCAATATGGAAATATCCACGTTTATCTTATTGATAAATTTACATTATTACTTACAATGTTCTTATCAAGGTGAAAATTTTGTTTCGTATTGAAAACATATATTTTAAATATAAAAAAATACTTAATAAATGACATCACTGAATTTACCATATCGAAAATTGCACTTTCACTAGTTGGGTGGTGTAAAAAATATTCATACTGATAAATATTTATTAATACAACCATTATGTTTAATCTATTTGAGAGTTTCGTTAGTTGGTGTATAAATTAATTATTTATTAATATGACAAATTAAAAGATTTTTAGATAAACATGAAGATATATTTTTCAAATTAATAAAATATCCTCAATAAATTTTTTATTATTATTATATTGAGGGAAACATTGTTATATTAACAAGATAAGCATTTTTCCATTTCAAATTTTCAATCAGATCGATTTTTTTGTGGCAGTGTTGAATTCTTGTTTAATTAAATGTACTTATTTAGAAATATTTGTTGATATTTGATTACTACTACAATTACTGAATCATAATAATCTATAGATATTTAACTGTAAAACAGCATAATTTGATGACAATCGGCCAATGGCTGACAAAATGGTCGATATTTAAACTAATTATTAGTATAACATATTTACTAATTATTATATTATCATAGCTTTTACTTTATATTGTTTCAAATTTTACGATTCTTTATTTTATATTATATTTATTTTTTGTCGTAAATCAAAAGTAAGTGCCCATTACTGGAAAGAAAATTTTTTGCGTACTTTGATAATTAAATTTATTTAATAAAAGAAAGACTTGTTTTATTAGTAAACAATAAAAAATTGAAAAATAAAATAATCAGTAATTTTTCAATCCCTAACTACATTATTTTATAAAACGCACAATTCCCCTTTTAACCCCCACACAGTGCGCTTATTAGTGATTTAGATTGATTTACAGCGAACAGGCTGCCAATTGCCGTCGTAAACATTTCGACCCGGTCTGTGCGGTGAATTCTCTAGGCCGAGTATGTCTCAGCTGCCGCGCGTTATCCGTGAACCATTGATGTCTTCTTCTTCTTCTACACTGTGCGGGCCCAGGAGGACCGATTTCACAACATACACATGTGGATCTAATATACAGGATGTAACTAAACCCGGATTAGATCATTTATAAGTACACGGAAAAATATATTTCATAATGATCATTTAAGGTTGTTGTTCACTAAAATCGATCACTACAGAATTTGTTAAAATTTTAATATTGTGTTAAGTAAGCTAGTTCGCATTTGTAAAAAAAAAATTCACGTCAGTTTACCATTTCGTTTATTAATTATAAACGTGCAAAGTTGGCCTCTTATACATTGCAAGCATAGGGATCTACTGAATTTGATATTCGTTTAATTCGTGTATTAAAACTAAACGTCAGATTTTAACCAAAAACGGATATGTTATAGATTAATAATTAAAGAATGTATATACAAAATTCTAGAATGATTTACCACCTACATTCGGCGCGCTCTTCGAAATGTAAAAACGTGGTATTGACAACTGACGCGCGTTGTAAATAGCGTTTATTAATTATAAACGTGCAATGTTGGTCTCTAATACATTGCAAGCATAGGGATCAACTTGGAATTCGATATTCTTTCAATTCGTGTATTAAAACTAAACGTCAGATTTTAACAAAAAACGGATATGTTATAGATTGGTTATTAAAGAATGTATATATAAAATTCTAGAATGATTTACCATCTACTTAAATAGTTATTAATTTTTAACTTTGATAAATTCCCGAACACATGACGTAAATATACGATATGGCAACAGCGCATTCGGCGCGATCTTTGAAATATAAAAACGTGGTAATGACAACTGACGCCCATTGTAAATAGCAAGTTATTATTGATTAACATTTAATGTTTTTATTTATAATAATAATAGTTACTATTGTTATTATAATTATTACCATTGTCAGCAATAGTAATACTTATAATATTGTTAAAAATAAATCTTCTATTCTTGTCTAATATTGTAAATTGTTGCCAGATCTATTTGTTCTTTTTTACCGACATGTCAAAACCCTGTAGTTCATGCTAAATTCCGCTAGATGCCACGACTTTCAGTGAACAACAACCTTAAGGTTATTCGATCATTAGAGCAATGTATAGATAAAAGTCTAAAATTTTAATTTGTATGGATAACTCATATACTTTACTAATTTTTATTTAAAATATATTGGACGTATGGTTTTTGAGTAATTTGATAATAAAAATAGAGTTTTTAACACACGATAAATGAGAGAACTTGCCGAAAGTGTTCTATTTATTGAAATTCTACATAATTGGCTATATAGAGACGTTTTAAAAACTAATTAGTCGAAACTTCAACCCCTTTTAACACTATAAAAATTATAAAACAAATATATTCACGTGTAATTTATTCAAAATAATGAAAAACTAGCTCTGCCATTGCATTGTACAAATTAGTACATGTTACTATTATATACCGTTCTGTCTATTTCAATTTTTAAATTAAATTAAACTTTTTTTACTTTTAATAATTAACAAAGTAAAATATTTCATTAAATGTAGGTACATGTGTTCTGAATATAAATTAAAAACAAATTTTTTCAAAACCAAATATTTTATTTTTCGTGTATTTATACTAAATAGTACAAACGACTATATTTACTCCCCCCCTCCCCCCTGCCTATAATAGATCCTGTATCAGATACCCGGTTAAAAAAATAAAAGGTGAAGATTTTTGTTTTATGTAAAAATAAAGTTTACGCGCCGCACTAAAACTCGAAACACATAAAGTTTGTGCATAAAAAAGAGTAAAAAAAAGTTTATTGTACAATGCAATGATGCCTATCATTCTTTTTCTTCTTCTTCTAACATTTGCTCTATTGTTTTTGCAATAAGAAAAATACAAATAATATGTGCAGTATGATTCATATGTATCGAAATATTATGAACGAGTTTTTAAAAAAAAGGTGCATGCTTTAGTAAGCAAATTCTGAAGATGATAAAGCAGAAAAAATCGATTTTTAAGGTAGTAGACCGGTGTGACGGCCGAAATTTCGACTTTTTTTCGATGATGATGATGATTTATTTTGATGATGAAAATTTAACGATAAAGACGTGACTTATACTCAAGAGTCCAAGATTAGGAAATTTTTGATTTGTTAAAAATGAATATATACGTTCTTATAATTTTTTCAATGAGCATCTCTACACAGAAAAAAAACTGTATTGGACCAAGAAAACCTTGTTTTGTATATAACGAAAACAATATTTTAAGAAACATACTCTTAATCCAACTACGTTATTCCTTCGTTCAAGAATACTATATAGTTGGTTTAAGAGATTATTGCTTATCTTAAGAAAATATTGTTTTCGTTATATACAAAACAAGGTTTTCTTGGTCTAATACAGTTTTGAAATGATTTTTAAAATATAATTACATATCTTGTTATTTTCAAAATTTCATCGAAATCTCTATTATTTTTCTATAAGATAGCAACCTCCTTATTAGTATAGTATAGTAGACCGTGTTAAACAAGCCAATTGCTGTTGTTGTACATAAAAACAACACGACGACAACAACAATTACAACAAGAGAAACTACGAGAGAACCACTAGCAATAATTACTGCCGCTGTTGTTCCTCTTCTTATTACCTTTACAACTTAAAAACAAGTACGCGCGGAGCAAATTGGCTATGAATATACACGGGGTTTAATTTACTTCTGATTACACACAATACACATTATATTAATGGAAACAACATACTGTATCTGCCGCGCGCGCGACAAACAAATGGCGGCAATATATACATATATACAGGGTGGCACACACAGAAAAAAATAATTTGTCTATAAAAATTAACAGAAAATGCTGTGAACCTGAGGACAGAATCAACTTCTGAAAAAAATTAACAGAAAAGTCGCTAGAATTTAAAATAAAGTAAATGAAAAATTACAATGACATACTGGTAAATTTTAACATAGTAGGGGAAAGGGTTGTACCTTGGGACATTTTTTACTTTTTTAATTATTGCACTGACATCTTTCGTTCAAATACAATAATCTTTTAGCTCTGTAGAGGCTACAACTGTAGGCAGCTTTTCAATCAACAATCATTTTGCTATCACCAAAGCGTACACCACTACTCATTGTTTAATAAGTTGTTGATCTTTGTCCCAAGGTACAACCTGTGGTTTTACCTTGGGACAGCATTGGTTCTACCTTGGTACATGGCAAATATGTGAATATTATAGCTTTTAAGATGTGAAAATGAAGTAAGACTTACGTAGTCAATGTTTATTAATATGAAAATATAATTATACATAATTATTATTAAATAAATTTTATTTCAAATTAAGCTTCTGTGGGAATGTAATTTTAAATGAATGAAACCCGCGACGTATTGTTGGAGTTGGCAATACTTTTACAATATTGCATGGATTAACACTACTGATGTCGTCAACGTTGGGGAATACAAAATGCTTTCTTTGCTTTCTGAAAATTTATCAGTCCCAAGGTGCAACCAGAAAAATGTCCCAAGGTGTAACCAATCATTATTTTCACAAAATAAATTTTCTAAACTCTAAAAAATTTACGATTTAACAACTTCTTGCATAGATTGCTTGCTTAAGTAATGCTGCAATAGTACTACATCAAATAATGTCAATAAAAATGCTTATCTTGTTTGTATATGATCTAGAAGTTGCAGCTAAATTTTACTTTCAAGGTACGAAAACAATAAACTGACACTTAAAGCTTCAAATAATGACTGAAACTGAAATAATTTGGTGAGCAAACAAAGGACAGGGTTGCCAATATAAGATGTAATTCTGAGAGTTACCACTAGAGTGGTTAGATTTCTAGAGCAGTTGTCCCAAGGTAAAACCGTCCCAAGGTGCAACCCTTTCCCCTACCTATTAAAATTTATTTACTCTGAAAAAGTAATATACGCTATTCTTTAATTTAATTTATTGCATATGAAAATTTCACGTATATTCTCTATAATTTTACTATGTTTCTATATTACTTTTCATATCTGGCCTATCGCCAAAATAGAAACTGCTATATAGTACTATATATTGAATTGTAGTTGACGTTCTTTTAAATTTTACCATGTCGGGTGTTCAAAATTTCTAGGATCAAAAAATTTTTAATTAATCTTTGCAATTTTTTTATTTTTCCCCATTCCTTCGCATCGTAAATAAATAAAAATGTTAATGAAATTTTTTCATCTGACTATTAATAACTTTTTAAAATAATTATTTAAGTTTTATAATTATTTTAACATACGGTATAGTAATTTGTGATACTGTTGGTATGAAATTTCGTCCTCCCGTTAACATATTTTTTATGTTATAAATTAACAGTTAATTTTTTAAGTGTGTAAAAAAATTCGTGATCAAATTTTCTCCGATAGAGGTTGTTTTGTTAATATGATAATTTTTTACCAATATGAAAATATCCACGTTTATCTTATTGATAAATGTATATTATTACTAACAATGTTCTTATCACGGTGAATATTTTGTTTCGTATTGGAAACATATATTTTAAATACAAAAAAATACTTTACTTTATAAATGACATCACTGAATTTACCATATCGAAAATTGCACTTTCACTAGTTGGGTGGTGTAAAAAATATTCACACTGATAAATATTTATTAATACAACCATTATGTTTAATTTATTTGAGAGTTCGTTAATTGCTGTAATAAATTATTTATTAATTCGACAAATGAAAAGATTTTTAGATAAACATGATATATTTTTCAAATTAATAAAATATCCTAAATAAGATTTTTTTAAATTATTATATTGAGGAAATATTGTTATATTAACAAGATAAATTTACGAAGCATTTTTCTATCACATTGAGTTTTTTTTTGTGCAACTAAAACGAAACGGCCGCACTTTTGGTCAGTTAAAATAAGATTTTGAAAAAAAAAAAAACGCTCGAACACGTCGATTTTACTTTCAAGAGGGACATCTTTAAATTTAATAAGAAAATAAGTCTAGTTTGTTTTGAATTTTAGTTATAAATGTTTATTTTATTGATCAGAAAATCGATGCCTTCATGGAATTAAAAATGCAAATAACTTGACTAAAACTTAGCAGATTTGAAAAAAAAATCACTTTGTTAAAAATAAAAAAAAATGAGGTATCAAATACCCTATCATGCTATTTAAAATTTTAAGAGCTGTTCTCAAAGCGCATAGAGGGTTGAAAAGATTCTTGCAAAAATTTTATATCAAAAATTGAAATTTTTTCTTTTTTTAAATTCTTATTTTAACTGACCGTTTCGTTTTAATTGGTCCACCCTGTATACACATATTTACAAATATATCCAAATCCTTTTCTTCTTCTTCTCCTATACAGTCAACAGAAATAGATTTACATTTTAATGGCATTTCCTAGTCATTTTTATTTGTCTATTTTGAATATACATTTCTGTGCATCAAGAAGATTGCGCTGTGCTGAAATGTTTTTGAAATTATTTCAGGATCGGTGGAATTGCAGGATTTACAGGAAAAAACTTACATTATGTTTTTTATTCTATTTTTATTTACATTTTAAGTAAATGAATTTTCATTTATTTCATTCGACTTCGATATATAGGTTAGATTTAAATTCGATTTGTATAATAGGAAAATTCGTTCGTATTTTCCATGTCATACAATGATATCAGTTGTTAGGTAAAACTCCGCAAATCTTGACGTAGATATTCAATCATTTTATTAAAATAACTAAAAGTGACTGCCACGTTTAAAACAATTGTTTACCTATTTGTATTAAATTAGAAATATTTATTGATATTTGATTAGTACTGTTATTACTGAGTCATAATCTATACACTGAAAAAATTTAATGTTAATTTTTAACATAAAAAACATGTTAATTGGAGGACGAAATTTCATTCTGTGACAAATTAATCGGTAACGTAACTAGTAATATTTCATACCAACACCAACAGTATCAAAAATTACTTTACCGTATGTGAAAAGATAGTAAATGCACTGCTATATTTTATTATTTATTTATATATTTATTTATTTATTATTATGAAACTTAAATAATTATTTTAACAAGTTATTAATAGTCAGATGAAAAAATTGTATTAACATTTTTATTTATTTACGATGCGTAGGAATGGGAAAAAATTGCATAGATTTGACGAAATTGATCCTAGAAAAAACACCCGACATGGTAAAATTTAAAAGAACGTCTACTACAATTCAATATACTGTATAGCAGTTTCTATTTTGGCGATAGGCCAGATATGAAAAATAATATAGAAACATAGTAAAATTATAGAGAATGTACGTGAAATTTTCATATGCAAGAAATTAAATTAAAGAATAGCATATATTACTTTTTCAGAGTAAATAAATTTTAATAGGTACTATGTTAAAATTTACCAGTATTTCATTGTAATTTTTCATTTACTTTATTTTAAATTCTAGCGACTTTTCTGTTAATTTTTTTCAGAAGTTGATTCTGTCCTCAGGTTCACAGCATTTTCTGTTAATTTTTAAAAGAATATTCTCTCCGTGTAGACAGTTAACTGTATTACAGCTTAAGGTTATTCGATCATTAGAGCAATGTATAGATAAAAGGTTAAAATTTTAATGGATAACTCATATATTTTACTAATTTTTATTAAAAATATTGGACGTATGATTTTTGAGTAATTGGATATTAAAAAAATAGAGTTTTTAGCACACGATAAATGAGAGAACTTACCAATAGTGCTCTATTTATTAAAAATCTACACAATTGGCTATATAGAGAATAGAGACGTTTTAAAAACTAATTATTCGAAACATCAACCCTTTTAAATACTATAAAAATTATAAAACAAATATATTCACGTGTAATTTATTCAAAATAATGAAAAACTAGCTCTGCCATTACAGCAAATTAGTACATGTTAGGTTCTATTATATACCGTTCTGTCTATTTCAATTTTCAAATTAAATTTAACTTTTTTTTACTTAACAACGTAAAAAATTTCATTAAATGTAGGTACATGTGTTCTGAATATAAATTAAAAACAAAATTTTTCGAAACCAAATCTTTTTTTACAGTGTGCTAAACGTACAACCTTATCTTTCTTAATATATATAAATTACGTGTCACATGTTTGTCCGCGATGGACTCCTAAACTACTTAACCGATTTTAATCAAATTTGTACACCGTGTGCAGTTTGATCCAACTTGAAAGATAGGATAGCTTACATCTCAATTTATGATCGCAATATTATTTTATTGCAAATTATTTGTCTTTATCTGTTAGCTCCAAACGATTCTAACAGATGGTGACATCTGTTGACTGGATTGAGTAAGTATTCGATAGATGGCGCTATGTCAAACTTCCA
The DNA here is from genome assembly GCA_949319165.1 of Sialis lutaria. Lineage (NCBI taxonomy): Eukaryota > Metazoa > Arthropoda > Insecta > Megaloptera > Sialidae > Sialis > Sialis lutaria. Next base: position 37,000,576 of record OX439233.1, read on the forward strand.
AACGTTTCATATAACCTACAATTTAATAGCATAACCACCACATGTTGCTAAAGTATAGGTTAACCACAGCAACGCGTGGCCGGGTCAGCTAGTATGTGCTATAAATTTTTTGAATACACTGTATATTGTACATTCCATAAACGGATTTTCAAATTATGTTACATAACGTACTTTTGTTGCTGCTACCTGATCAACTTTGACATCTCCATTAATAAGATACGTTCTTTAGGAATTTTTAAAACACAAAACAAAAGAGATACATTTGACCCTTGCAAAATCAACTACGCGGGGCATATTTCAATTGAAACTTATATAATATCTACATACCAACAACATATTATTTAACTTCATGTACGTAAATTTTATTTTTATTAAAAAAAATAATCTGAAACCTGTTTTTCAGAGAGAATTGATACTTTATTGAAAGTATGCATACAGCATCACTTTCACCTTAGAAATCTATCTAATCTTCTTTTTATCTTACTTAACATGTAAGTATAGCCACATTAGAGAATATGTCATTTTTTTTTCTGTGCGATACGTCTTTGCTTTGATACGTAAGATGGTCAAAGACACTATTCGCAGCGTGCGCGATTACAGCGCCAACTAGCGGTTGCAACTAGGGTGGACTTTGACATATTAACAAACAAATAATTTAAATAAAATATCGTAATATATACATTTTAGACGATTATTTATGACTATTCGCTATGTGCAGGAAGTCTACTAGTGCCGCTAACGGTGGCCGGACAAAATGTCGCCGGACAAAATGTCGCGGACAAAATGGTGCGGACAAAATGTCGCGAGGACAAAATGTCGCCGGACAAATTGTCGCGAGGACAAAATGTCGCAAGGACAAAATGTCGCCGGACAAAATGTCGCCGGACAAAATGTCGCCGGTCAAAATGTCGCCGGACAAAATGTCGCCGGACAAAATGTCGCCGGACAAAATGTCGCCGAACAAAGATTTGTGGAAAAAAACATTGTAAATAGTAATTTTATCAAAGTACATATTATATGGTAACAATTTGAGTTTTTTATGCAACTTTGTCATTCAAACAAATACTTACTTTAAACATAAATTAATTTTCTTTTATGAACAAAAATTTTAATAAACCTCAAAATCAAACAACATTAATATTGAGAATGCGGGAATTTCTCTTGTGAATCATGTGCAGAAAAATTGCACGTTTGTTCTTAGTGATCGTCCGATGCATCTAACTGCAGTGTATTATTCTTTTTACCATATTAGCTCGGTAAGAATATTATTTATTATATGTATATGTTACTGTAAAAGCCCGAACTGAGGTAAAACCTAGGTTTTACCAACTGTTAAGTCCGATTTCGAACTTTTACCATCATACACTCGGTAAAACCTAGGTTTTACCAAGAGACACGGTAAATGTTGAAAAATAGAGTACCTAGGTATCAAAAATATGTTAAAAAAATATATAGAAAATCACAAATATTAAATTTTGCTAACAAAATATTGAGGCGAATGGGGATTAATCTAGTATAAAATACGGGGATTCAATCTCCGCCTTAGTTAGGGCAATCTATTGGGGCGAAAGGGGATTAATCTAGTATAAGAAACGGGGATTCAATCTCCGCCTTGGTTAGGGCAATCTATTGGGGCGAAAGAAGATTAATTTAGTATAAAAAACGGGGATTCAATCTCTGGTTTGGTTATAGCCTAACAAAGGCGGAGATTGAATTTTCGTATTTTATACTAGAATAATCCCCATTCGCCCCAATATTTTGTTAACAAAATTTAATATTAGTGATTTTCTATATATTTTTTTAAAATATTTTTGATATTTACTCTATTTTTCAACATTTACCGTGTCGCCTGGTAAAACCTAGGTTTTACCTCAGTTCGGGCTTTTACAGTAACATATACATATACAAAATGTACTTTAATAAAAGAATTATTTTCAGAGATTTTTTCCACAAAATTTTTCCGGTAACATTTTGTTCGGCGACATTTTGTCCGGCGACATTTTGTCCGGCGACATTTTGACCGGCGACATTTTGTCCGGCGACATTTTGTCCTCGCGACATTTTGTCCGGCGACATTTTGTCCTCGCGACATTTTGTCCTCGCGACATTTTGTCCGGCGACATTTTGTCCGGCGACATTTTGTCCTCGCGACATTTTGTCCGCACCATTTTGTCCGCGACATTTTGTCCGGCGACATTTTGTCCTAGAACCCCGCTAACGGGTAATAGAGAAGGATTGAATGGATTGAACTCTCATTTTATCATTGTTTATTATGTTTAATACCGTGAATTTTTTTATTTAACAAATATCATTTAATTTAGCTGTTTGCATATAATATAAATAGTACCTATAGCATAAAAGGTACGTGAAAATTATTTATTTTGGGTATTTTTTTCTCTTTAATTATGACGTATAATAGAAAAATAATTAATTCGTTTACATTGACAGCATAACCTCAAACTCTGGCGCCGATAATTTTACAATATTGCTCACCACGAACACTTGCATCGATATTATTTCTAACTCCACCCCCTTGCACATAGTTTATAGTGGGATTAACCATGTTGACCTTTCTATTTTCAGTTAAAAACGAGCCTATTAAAAATGACAGTTAGTCCACTCAAAGTGTTCTTTTTCGCCACGTCGTGCGCTGTTATCGATTTCGTTTCCTCCACTACCTACTTTGCACCCAGCGAATACTATAAGTTAAGAAATAGGAAATTTAACATGATAAGTGTTGTAGTAACCTTTGGAAAAGTATACTGACGTGTGATTGGTGCAATTTGAATTGCCGCCACGAAATATTACTATTTGACATAGTAATATAGAAACGGACCAAAATATTGTAATGATGATGCTAGTAACAAAATCTTATTGAAGTTATGATTTTAAATTACGAAATAGGTTAAAAAGATTCTATAAAATGAATTTATTTTTATATTAAAAGCGAGATTAATATAATTTTTGTTAAAATAAAAATGCAAAATACAACAATCCGCCATGTTAAATGGAACACCAATCAGAGCGAATGACGTCACGCATCAGTAAGCGTCTTTTATTTTAGACAAATATCAAGATTATTAGGTACATACTTTATTTAAGAACTTATATACTTTGAAATTGATTTTTAACACACAAAATAATTAAATTATTGTCTAACTCTGAATGTTTGATTATTGTTGACAATGAGTGTGACGTCACAACTCTCAAATGTCACCTGCAAGCGTATTGGCGTCAAATTCAAACCAAGTTTTAAAAGAGTCAATTTTTGCGATTAAACCTTTATTTTTTGGAAATAGGAGACACGAAAATTATTAGTAAATGCCTATTCTTGTTAGGGTAGGTTACGTGTTTGTTTATTACTAAAGTTACAATATCAATTAGTAATTATTGTGTGCAGGATCTAAAAATCTAAATCTATATTATTGGTATAGTTTAATCAACAAATATAATAAAGACAATTTTTTGTTTGTTTGAAAGAGTACACTCCCGAGATGACCCCATATAAATTTTATCAAAATCTGACCATGGACTTCGAAAATACGCCACTCAAAAAGCGACCATAAAAAACATTTTTGATAAAAAAATAAAACCATTTTTCACAAAAAATATGATTTGAGTATAGGAACATTCGAACCACACTCTATAAACAATAACTTTAAGTATACATATTATTATATCATATTGCGGTTCTCTATGGATTTCGAAGATACGCCATTCAAAAGGGGGAAATAAAAAACATTTTTGATAAAAAAATAAAACCATTTTTCACAAATATGATTTGAGTATTCGCTGGGTGCAAAGTAGGTAGTGGGGGAAACGAAATCGATCACAGCGCACGACGTGGCGAAAAAGAACACTTTGAGTGGACTAACTGTCATTTTTAATAGGCTCGTTTTTAACTGAAAATAGAAAGGTCAACATGGTTAATCCCACTATAGACTATGTGCAAGGGGGTGGAGTTAGAAATAATGTCGATGCGAGTGTTCGTGGTGAGCAATATTGTAAAATTATCGGCGCCAAAATTTGAAGTTATGCTGTCAATGTAAACGAATTAATTATTTCTCTATTATACGTCATAATTAAAGAGAAAAAATACCCAAATTAAATAATTTTCACGTACCTTTTATGCCATACTATTTATATTATATGCAAACAGCTAAATTATATTATATTTGTTTAATAAAAAATTTCACGGAATTAAACATATTAAACAATGATAAAAATAGAGTTGAATCCATTCAATCCTTCTCTATTACCCGCTAGCGGCGCTAGTAGACTTCGTGCACATAGCGAATAGTCATAAATAATCGTCTAAAATGTATATATTACGATATTTTATTGAAATTATTTGTTTGTTAGTACGTCAAAGTCCACCCAAGTTGCTACTAAAGTCCACCCGTTAGTTGGCGCTGTCATCGCGCACGCTGCGAATAGGAACATTCGAACCACACTCTATAAACAATAACTTTAAGTATATTATTATATCATATTGCGGTTCTCTATACGGGGGGTTTTGGGGGGCGCGGAGGGAGGGGGGGGGGGTTATAACCACCCCCTCCACGCTTGTTTTTTACGACGTGGGCAGTAAAAATGTCGCCGCCGCGAGTGCTCGGTCATCACGAGATTGTCCCGATAATGATTTATGCCTCAGGTGGGCAATGTTCTCGCTGAAAACGTTATTTTTTATGTTATTGGTTGTTAGATATCGTAACTGAAACGGCCGAGCTCTTTATGGCAGTGCGGACATATGGATAAAATTCGATTTGATATAGTACCATACATATCGATTTGGGTTACCGTTACACAAGATTTTGCTCAAAGGTATAAAGACATTGTGACGAATTGTAATAACGATTTTTTTATTAGTTCGTTTTCAAAACCATTAAACATTGTTCATATCTAATAATATTAAAAAAATCAAAATGCCGTTCAACCATAGGTGGGCATTAACTCGTTAATCCGTTAATCGTTAATTAACGAAGTTAACAAAATGGTTAACGGATTAACTTTTAAGTTAACTCAAAAAAATGTTAACGCTTTTGTTAACTTCCGTTAACTTTAGTCCGTTACATTGGTTGTTTGATGAAAAGTACATAACAAAGTTGTCGAAATAGCTAAAAAAAAGGTCTACAAAAATTTTGGATAGTTAACTTTTTAACGGATTAACTTTAACTTTCGTTAAATTTTCGGTTAACTTTAACTTCTGTTTCATTTTCGGAATTTTAACGCTTTAACGGTTAACGAAGTTAACTTTTTTATTAACAGATTAACGATTAACGAAGTTAACTTTTCGATTAACTGTGCTCACCTATGCGCCCAACCCACTTGACACAACTCAAAAAATACCCTTGCCAATCGATTCGTGAATCAATCCCGAGATTAACGAGGTAAATGAAGCCATATATGGATAATTTTGAGAAGAGGGAGTCATGATCGGAAAAATTCCTAAAATGGGCTAAACTAGAACTACAGACCTATAATTTAGTGAAAATCCGAGGTCTCTAGGTGGTCAGGGGGCCGAGATCTCGCAGTGGAAGGCAGACGGACGGACCGACGGACGAAAAATCGAGCATATAAGCACTACCATTTCGTGGGTTGCGCTAAAAAAGAGGGGTTTGCAGCAAAAACGAGTTAACTCCATTTTTAGGCCAAACTGAGTTAACAACCGTTTCTGGGGGGAAAAAATCATTCTTTCGTTTGGTTCAACTAAGAGTTACCTACCGTTGATAGTTCTCAAGGTATCCGCTAGAATGAGTTAGCTGCTTCATTAGCTTGGGTAAAAATGGAGTTAACTCCAGGAGCTGACTCTTTGTTTTTGGGCTTAAAATTTAGTTAGTACACTCGTTACTGTGTTCTTTCTTGAAATAAACTAATTTTCTTGAAAATTGTTTTTATTCAATGCTTCCTTACTTTAAAAAGAAAATAATTTTCAACTATTTGGGCCAAAAAGGAGTTAACTCCAGAATAAAATCGACTCTAGAATTGCGAATTTGACGAATTTCACAATGGAATTTGGCCAAAACATGTGGTCGGTGACAAATAATAATTGGACGAAGACAAAGGCGATTTAAATACATTCTCAATTTTTTAAACAGTTTTTTATATTTTCCCACAAACTATAAATACTGGAGATAACTCCTTGTTGCTGCATACCTCTCAATTGTCAAGTACTAATTGAGCTTAGCAAAATAGCGTCCCGTATATAATTTTTGCTTCCTCGCAATATCGAAGATACGAGAAGCTTTGTGATCGTTTTAAAATGAGGAAAAAAATATATTCTGCTATTTAACTTGATCTTTCTGTTTCAAGTCAAGACAAACACTTTTCGTTCTGTGTCTGTCTGTCTGTCTGCCTGTGTGTGTCCGTCTGTCCCCTTTGTCACACGCATAATTCATGAACCACTGAACCGATATTAATGAAACTTGGTTGGTTGGTTGGGTCTGGCTTGAGGACGGTCCCATTTCAAAATTATTAAAATCATATGTAAGGGGTATATTAATTTTTTGAAGATATCTCAATAACAATACATGTTATGTGAAAATTTTATAAAAAATTTTTTGTAGAGCATTCAATTTTCTATAATATAGGTCACCACAACGTTTGTTGTAACATATTCCCTTACAAAGATTTATCTCAATTTAATTTAAAAAAAAAATCATTTTTTTACAACCGTTGTTTACTTTGACATATTAAACGTCATTTTGACATTTGCATAACAGAAAAATTTAGATTTAGATTTAAATTGTTAAAAATATACGAAACAAATAACCAGGTGCGTATTAAGAAAAATGTCGAAAAAATATTTTTTTAATTTGATTTTATGAAAATTAAATGGTTAACCAATGACAGGCAGTTTATCTGAATACTTTATCGGTCTTTATTTAAATTGTTCAATAATTAACTACCTTTGATGAATTTAGCACGAGGAAGCACTGTGCAGTTACTTGGTAGATGTTTTTTTTAAGGATGTATGACACGTACAGTCTGAGTCAACAATAATGTAAATCTATATAGATGCAATGGACGATCAAAATCAAATTATGAATTATTTACTTTAAATGCTTGTAGGAAAGTCAAATTCGTTTATAAACTATACTTAAACAATATTAGTACTTATGTTTAAAACCTTATTTCCCATTTTTAACAGTTATTTTACAATTTTAGTCAAAAAATTAATATTTGTGTTGATTACATGAAAAAATTTTATTCTGAATTTATCTGTCAGATTTAAAAACAAAAGAATATTTTATTATTATAAATGACAGAAATTCAAATATTATTAAATAACATTGTTTAGAACATACGTAGAATATGCAAATGCAATGAAAACAATAATATTAGTAGTTTATATGCTTTTAAACATGAAAAACTATGTTATAAAACAAATCATTACATTTAAGAACGCCATTTTTTTTAAAATATTTTTCAGCAATAATTATTTTTTTCTCGCAATATAAGTATAATTTTTTTTATGAAACGTGTTACTAAATATGTAAGTGACGTGTTGTGAAAATTTCAGATATTTTTCGGTGTTTGAACCATGTGTATTATTACAATTTAACCGCCAATACACCATTCTGCCATAAGAGCCCATGTTAATTTCGTTAATTTAAAAAAAAAATACTCTCAAACTATGTAGTAGAACCTTCTGAAATTTTGTGTGGGTACTTAAGTTTTATTAAGGAATAACTCCTCCAAATTTAACCCATTTCTCGGTTAAATGTGATACCTGCCATACATCCTTAATAAGATTATATGAAAAAAAATTAAATGGTTAACCAATGACAGGCAATTCATCTGAATACTTCATCGGTTTTTATTTAATTTTTTCAATAATTTAGCACTGTGCATTTACTTGACAGTTTTTTTGTATTTTTTCGTATTCCTTCATAAAAATTCACCTGCCCTTTAATATTTGAGAGAGAGAAAGAGAGATAACTCACGCCTACCACCCACTACACAAGTGGTACCAACAACATTATTTCCGAGATTTCAATCTGTCCGCTCACCGGAAACTGGAAACAGGAACGCGCTGAACGGTACCGGAAGTCAATCGAGAAGAGAGAGAGAGAGAGAGCGCGCGCACAGACACATCACTATCATCAAACAGAGAGTAGTACAAAGACGCGCATGAAGCGCTTTATAGACACAAATACAGAAACACACAGATGCCGCCCGAACGACCTTGCTCTGAGCGCCAATGACGTGACGCTCAAAAAATATTACCGAGTAATTTAAAAAACGTATCAACTACACAGGTAGAAAGGTTTACTTGAGCCCAGTAAACCTTGTTTTGTATATAACGAAAACAATATTTCCTTAAGATAAGAAATATATTCTTAAACCAACTATAGTATTCTTGGACGAAGAAATAATGTAGTTGGATTAAGAGTACTTTTCTTATATTAAGAAAATATTGTTTTCGTTATATACAAAACAAGATTTTCTTGGTCCAATACAGTTTTTTTGTGTGTACATTATTAATTGCAAGCGTATTAGACCCGGTGTTACCCGGGTTAACATCAGTTACAAATAGGAAGGATGCTAGTAACAAAGTATTCAAAATACAGCAATCCACCATGTTAAATGGAACACCATTCAGAGCGAATGACATCACGCATCAGTAAACGTTTTTTTTTTTTATTTTAGACAAATATCAATTCCTCTTACAAGATTATTAGGTACATACCTTATTTAAGAACTTATATACTTTGGAATTCATTTTTAACACACAAAATAATTAAATTATTGTCTAACTCTGAATGTTTGATTATTGTTGACAAGGAGTGTGACGTCACAACTCTGAAATGTCACCTGCGAACGTTTTGGCGTCAAATTCAAAATTAGTTTTAAAAGAGACAATTTTTGCGATTAAATCTTTATTTTCTGCAGAAATAAGTAGTTTTTTTTTTTGAATAGGAGACACGTAAGATCATCATAGTTTTTTTAAATTAGTCATCATGCCTATTCTTGATCAAACTATTGGTGAAAACCACATTAAAATCGGTTAAGTAGTAAAGACTGAAAGTTTATAAGCTATTTTTGAAGCCCATCGTTATGATTTTTTTTTATCATGGCGTCTTACAATCTTTCAAACCATGCCCAAAAATAAAAGAGGTTGTATTTCACACTTCTATTTGTTAGTCTGTGTGTCTGTCTGTAGTTCTCTAAAAAGTCTAAAGCGTTGACCGATTTCTATGCATTTTTTTAATATTGAAGTCGATTTCTTCGATACTATTAATATAAAGAATTTTGTCTAAATAATTGTAATTTAAATGAAAAATATTGAAAATTATTATTTGTATAGTAAGTTATGATTGTACTTCTTATTTTTACAAGTTTTTATTTTTATTTGAGTTGATATTTCTATGATTAAAAAAAGTTTGATGTATGAAATTTGACTAAAAATTTTCTAATTTTATATTTGGTTAAAAGTGTGTTTATTGTGTAGAAAATGATGTGAAAAGTTGAATTTTTTAAACCGCAGGTCTGTATCTCTAACCGTTCTCGAGATATGGCCTTTTAAAGTTTCCGATTTTTGAAAATTTTCGAGAAAAATGGTCGTAACTTTTGAACGTGATGTCGGATTTGATTTTTGTCGACGAATTTGAAATCAGCGTGTCAAAATCTATTTAATGAGATGCATTATACTTGAAAATTCGAAAAAAATTTTTTTGCTGAAAATCGAAAAAATTCAAAGGGGTATACCTTAAAAAATGTCGATTTTTAGCAAAAAATTTTTTTTCCTAATTTTAAAGTATTATACATGTCATTATATAGATTTCGACACGCTGATTTCAAATCCGTCAACAAAAAGCAAATCCGACCACACGTTCCAAAGTTACGGCCATTTTTCTCCAAAATTTTCAAAAATCAACAACTTTAAGAGGCCATATCTCGAGAACGGTTAGAGATACAAACCTGCGGTTTGAAAATTTCAACTTTTCACATAATTTTCTATACAACAAACATACTTTTAACCAAATCTAAAATTTGAAAAAAATTAGTCTTTCATGCATCAAATTTACTTACTTCGCGTAAAAAGTTAACGAAAAGTGAAAACAATAGGTTTATTATGAAGCTGCTAAATTTACCATTCTGCTGCGACATATATAAACATAAAAATATTAAAATTCCTCCAAATAAAAACCTTTAGTAACGCCACTGTACGCCCCCCGGCGCTTTTATATCAGTATGTAATACATTAAGGAAGTCTTCTTCGATAGCTTTTGTATTCCTGCAGTGAGAACTCTGATTTTGATGATGATGATGTCAACAGTAATATAATGTAGCAGCAGTTCAACAAATAGAAATAGAGACACATAACTGATACACACCCATTACCTAATGGTTTCTCCATAATAATAATAATAAAAAAACGCAGAAATAAAATCACCAATTTATAAATATACCGATGAAAATATTGTTTTCCGTTTTATTACATAATTTTGAACTTCACAGAAAAAAATTATTTGTCTATGTGTTAAAAAATGTGATCAATGTAAAATTCGTGATCGATTTGGGTTGTTTGTTAATAAGTATGATAATTTTTTACCAATATGGAAATATCCGCACGTTTATCTTATTGATAAATGTATATTATTACTAACAATGTTCTTATCACGATGAAAATTTTGTTTCGTATTGAAAACATATATTTTAAATACAAAAAAATACTTAATAAATGACATCACTGAATTTACCATATCAAAAATTGCACTTTCAGTAGTTGGGTGCTGTAAAAAATATTCACACTGATAAATATTTATTAATACAACCATTATGTTTAATCTATTTAAAAGTTTCATTAGTTGGTGTAATAAATTATTTACAGTGGTGACTCGCACAACGAACTGCATCGTATTTAATTTTGCCGCCTGAACGCTCCTACGTATCACGAAGTCGCCCGAACTTCCAAGGTCGCACGCAGTCGATGTTCAAACTTGCATGAACATGCATCAACGCGCGTCAATCGTTCTTTTCTGTGCTTAACTCACACACCTGTTTGTTTTAATAAATGTAATTTTGTATGTCTATATTATGAGTTCTAAAAAAAGAAGGAAGGTGATTTCTGTTGAAATGAAACAAGAATTAATTAGAAAGAAAATTTAACCCTGCACGCCTCAGTAGACTCTCCTAAATCTGATTCTGACTAAAAAATAAAAAAAACGTATGTACAATATTTTTACAGTACCATATTTTATAACGAACTTGCTCCCGGAACGAATTAAGTTCGTTATGCGAGGCACCACTGTATTAATTTTACAAATGAACAGATTTTTAGATAAACATGAAGAAATTTTTTTCTAATGAATAAAATATCTTCAATAATGTCATATAGGTTAAATATATCTATGTATACCCCATTTGAAAAACTATTTTATAATATCGGACATTGTAATATAATAATTAACTGGCTGACCCGGCCACGTGTTGCTGTGGTTAACCTATACTTTAGCAACATGTGGTGGTTATGCTATTAAATTGTAGGTTATATGAAACGTTTGGAAGTTTGATATAGCGCCATCTATTGAATACTTACTCAATCCAGTCAACAGATGTCACCATCTGTTAGAATCGTTTGGAGCTAACAGATAAAGACAAATAATTTGCAATAAAATAATATTGCGATCATAAATTGAGATGTAAGCTATCCTATCTTTCAAGTTGGATCAAACTGCACACGGTGTACAAATTTGATTAAAATCGGTTAAGCAGTTTAGGAGTCCATCGCGGAGAAAACATGTGACACGTAATTTATATATATTAAGATATACATATGTATTAAAAAAAAAAAATATATATATACAGTACTTAAAGTAAGTTATATTAATTAAATAACTAATTTCCATTTACTATAAAATTATAAACACAAATAAACTGTTATTACTGACTTAATTTAAGAGCAATTTCTTTAATATGCTTTTTTATGAAAAGAAAGTATTCATAGAGTATATTTGAAGTATATTATTGCATGCTTTATAAAACCATACGATCGAATCAAATTGCGGAATAACATTTGTATAATAGCTATGCAATTATAAACTACTATTTAATTTAAATGTTCTTTATCTATGTTAAATTAAAAGTTATACGTTTAACCATAATTCTATCATTATTTTTACTTTTTATATTCACCGCTATAAAATTAAGTAAAAGAAACAAGACTGTTTATTATCTCATCAATTATTTAAAGACGGAACAACGTACGACACACACACACACACACACACACACACACACACACACACACACACACACACACACACACACACACACACACACACACTCGCAAACACAGAAGGAAATACATGTGTGAATTTTAAAATATGCACGGTTCGCATATGCGGATATATTTTGTTCCGTATACAGGGTGTTCGCGGGAACCGAGTGATCATTGCTAACTTTGTTATTATAGGAGCTAGAAGATCGGTTAAATGGGCAAAGTATCAGTATTTTTTCCGGGATGAATAATGGCGGTGTCAAAAAAACAATTGAATGTCAAATTTCAAAGATTTATAGAAATATAACATTTTTTTAAATGGAAACCCTTGTATATTATTATTGAATTTTATAGCTGATAATATTCTCTTTATAAAAGTGTTGTACATGTATAAAATGAATAGAAAATATTGAAAAATACTATGGCTAGGCCATAAAATGCACACCCCTTAAACATAAAAAAATGTATTAATTTATAATATCAAATAAATACGATACAATATAATTGGTGAAACTTAAAAGGATGTTTGAAAAAAATATTGGAGGTAATTAATATTATATAAATATATAATATGAAGTTTATCACTCATTAAGATTTTTTAGAAAATCAACAATGAATCTTGATATCAATTGATTATTACAGTTTTTATTTAAATTTAGGATGTATAGTAATAAAACAACAATCATTTTAATTTACAATTTTTATATAAAATATTTTTTTTGTAAAATGTATAAAGTAAATTAATTAATTAATAATAATAATTAGAAAGATAAATACATCCACACATTGCAGCGATAACAGCTGTGTTCACCTGATGTCTAACAGAGCATTTAAAATGAAACAACAATGTAACGTTTATAGGTTAGGTATATGTATATGTACATTATATATTTGTTTTAAAAATGCAAACTTACCAGACTTTATCTTGATTAAAAAGATTGATTGGCTTTGAATAAAATAATTAAAATACAGCACGTATCGATGTACATGTATTTATATATTAATTAACACAATATAATAATTGTAATACTTGGAATTTGAAGTGACGTATGAAGAAATAGCGCCTTACGGTAATCTTATGAACTACCGAGTAACTACTCTATTTGTAAAAATAATTCTTGTCAAAATATGAATTTTTGTTTAAATAAACTGCAAATTTCGTTACTTCTAGTTATCCAATTTTGTTGAGTTTTAATAGGGTTCTATTCTGATAATAGATGAAGTGAATTCAAAAGGATTGGTGCAAATTTATTTCGAAATATAGCCTACAGTTCGGCGTTTTTATCAAAAAAGGGGGTTAAATCAACAAATTGAACTTTATTAATATTTTTATAACAGAAAATTAAAACCGATCGATATTAAACTAAGTATAAATGCAGACTGTAATGTTTTCTATCAGAAAATGTAAAAATGTAAGTGGAATACTGAAGAAATTTAAGATATAATGCTCATTTTATCAATTTATATACGAAAAAAAATTTTAGCACGATAATAGAACACACTTCCAAGCAGAGCCTGCTTGGGTGTGCAATTATGTGCTATGAAGATTTAATAAAATACAAACAAACGATAAAAAATTTTAAAACAATAATTTCAGATATTTGTGCCTTATTTCGCAGATTTTTAACATTTTTGAACATTATTCATAAGAAAAATAATAAATTATAATAAATATTTTTTTATTAGTCAATTAAATTCAAAAAGATGACAAATTTGCGAACAAATGACATAACCTGAAACTATTGTTTTAAATAATTTAATCATTTGTTTGCATTTTATTAAATCTGCATAGCACACTATTTTTAGATATTTTCTATTAATTTTATACTTATTATAACTTGTTTTCTATCAATTTTACCATCATACATGTACAACACTTTTATAAAGAGAACATTCTCAGCTATAAAATCCAATTATAATATACAGCGGTTTCCATTAAAAAAAATGTCAATTGTTTTTTTGACACCGCCATTTTATTCATTCCGGAAAAAATACTGATAGTTTGCCCATTTAACCGATCTTCTAGCTCCAATAATAACAAAGTTAGCAATGATCACTCGGTTCCCGCGAACATCCTGTATATATACACATTTTATCGTACAATGGGTAATATGGGGTTATTCCTTACTTATTCTCTCGACAGAAGAATAAATGTTTGTCTTGTGCATTTAAAATTAATATATTCAACGACAAAAATACTGAATTGAAACTTGAAATTGTATGTTTTTTTTTTATTTTTTGAATTATTAAAGGCTTTTTTAGATATTAATAAGTAACTGTTAGTATACTTATTTTATTATTTATATTATTTTTATACTGGGGTTATCAAAGTATTGTTTGGGGGGTGGGGGTATTGATTTTGTTTATTTTTACCGACAGGGATAAAAAAATATAATGGAAGATTTTTTTTATATAGGATTTATGGAATAAACTATGGATTATTAATTAAAAAAACTAAAATATCTGCCATGGGTGCCGCGGGACTTTCTTATACGTAATACTGACAGTGAACAGTGTTTTTATTCCCTTTCTTAGTCAGAAAGAATTTTTTTAAATATTTTTTTAGAATCACTCTCAGTATTACGTATAAGAAAGTCCCATGGCAGATATTTCTTCTCTGTTTACAGGGTGGCCAGTATTTCTCTGGAACACATTTCCCTGACTTTTCCCGGTTTTCCAGGAGAATTTTTACCGTTTTTCCCTGATTTTTTTCCCTGTTTTTTATATTTTTAGATAAAAAAAGCTAAAAAAAAAAAACGGTCTCATAGATAAAATTTTTATATTTTTGCAGAATTTGCATTTTTCCCTGACTTCCAACCAAATTCCCTGACTTTTCCCGGTTTTCCAGAAGAATAGCAAAATTCCCTGACTTTTCCCGGTTTTCCAGAAACTGGCCACCCTGTGTTATGAACCATTTGAAATGCAACAAAAATGCGTTTGTTTTTTTCTTTAAATGCGAACAGAACATAAATTATAGATAATTTTAATTTTATTACCTACAATTTTTAACTAGGCTATTTTTTTCGAATTCGCACTGTTTCAAAAATAATTCGAAAATTTTAAAAATCGACATCCGTATCCGGTTGAAAGGTCGTTTTTAAAAACGTGAGTTTTTTTTCCCAAGCAAAAATTAATCTTAAATTAAAAAATTTACCCTTCTACGATTTGTCGTGTTTGAGTTACAGTGCTTACAGACAGACAGACCGACACACAGACATCATGGCTGAAATAAAACGGACTTAGAGAAGGTAATAATGGATAACTCCATCAAAATCAGGAGAAAAAAAAAATTGGTTTCACAAAACCCATATGTATTTTATTTATATTTACATGGTATATCTTGGGTAAATCTTGAAAAATTGTTTTAAAATTTTTAAAACTTTTTCTATTTATTTTATTTTAGCAAAAAAACAAAAAATACGAAATGTTAAAAAAAAATTCTAGAAAAATTTTCCAAGTTTTATTAGAACGAAATTTTCTAAAATTGAGTAAAAATTCTGAGTAAAAAATTATTGAATTTGCAAATTCTCAAAACTATTTTGTTAGATATCATGTTGTTCAAGAAAAAATGTCAATGAAAGATTTGTGTTTTTTCACGTAGAATAAAATTATTAAATTAAAACTATAAGTTCCTATTTGAAAAAATTATGTTGGTCTTCAAATAACCTTGAAGGCCATACTAAAATAAAAAATATTATTAATATTCGATTACCCCCTAACAACCAAACATTTTTTTGGTTTAAACATTTTTGCAAATATGCGATGGCTCTGAGATAAAATTCTGTAACACTTTAAATGCCCCATTCTGTATATACAAACTATATCAAAATTGTTTTAACACCGCCTGAAAAAAACACAGACAATACTAAAGAATCGAAAGAAATCCCCAGCATTCCAATAATAGTCAATATCACTCCAGTATACACATTTACAAAAAAAAGTCAACCCTAACTGCATCCATTTTTTATTCTCCACTAGTGGTACAACATATTTATTGCAGCTCTTAATGTATTTAAAAACTTTATTTGTAGAGAATAATAAATTAGACAGTGTTTCTCTCATCCTCAATCTATGTCTACAGTTAAACGCCAGACGAATTTTCTACACTGCAGTAACTGGAATTTATTACCAGATGCTCTTTAAATGGTGCAACCTAATATGTACAGGGCCGGCCCTAATATAGGAGACGTTAAAGAAATACACTGAAAAAATTTAATGTTAACTTTTAACATAAAAAACATGTTAACGGGAGAACGAAATTTCATTCTGTAAAAAATTAATCGGTAATGTAGTAATATTTCATACCAACAGTATCAAAAATTACTATACCGTATACAGTATACATGGTGTTCGCGAGAACCGAGTGATCATTGTTAACTTTGTTATTATTGGAGCTAGAAGATCGGTTAAATGGACAAAGTATCAGTATTTTTTCCGGGATGAATAATGGCGGTGTCAAAAAAACAATTGAATGTCAAATTTCAGAGATATATTGAATTATAACATTTTTTTAAATGGAACATCCTGTATATTATTATTGAATTTTGTAGTTCAGGATGTTCTCTTTATAAAAGTGTAATACATGTATGATGGTAAAATTGATAGAAAACAAGTTATAACAAGTATAAAATTTATAGAAAATATCGAAAATCAGTGTGCTATGAAGTTTTAATAAATTGAGAACAAATGATTAAAGCATTTAAAACAATAGTTTAAGGTTTTTATGTCATTTGTTCGCAAATTTTTAACGTTTTTGATTTAAACTGATAACGAAAAAAATTATTTATTATAATTAATTATATTTTTTTATGAATAATGATCAAAAATGTTAAAAATCTGCGAAATAAGGCACAAATATCTGAAATTATTGTTTTAAATTTTTTATCATTTGTTTGTATTTTATTAAATCTTCATAGCACACTATTTTTCGATATTTTCTATTGATTTTATACTTGTTATAACTTGTTTTCTATCAATTTTACCATCATACATGTATTACACTTTTATAAAGAGAACATCCTCAGCTACAAAATTCAATAATAATATACAGGATGTTCCATTTAAAAAAATGTTATAATTCAATATATCTCTGAAATTTGACATTCAATTGTTTTTTTGACACCGCCATTATTCATCCCGGAAAAAATACTGATACTTTGTCCATTTAACCGATCTTCTAGCTCCAATAATAACTAAGTTAGCAATGATCACTCAGTTCCCGCGAACACCCTGTATATGTTAAAATAATTATAAAACTTAAATAATTATTTTAACCAGTTATTAATAGTCAGATGAAATTTTTTTTGCTTATTTACGATGCGTAAAAATGGGAAAAAATAAAAAATTGCATAGATTGATGAAATAAATTTTGATCCTAGAAATTTTTAACACCCGACATGGTAAAATTTAAAAGAACGTCTACTACAATTCAATATACTGTATAGCAGTTTCTATGACGGCGATAGGCCTGATATGAAAAGTAATATAGATACATAGTAAATTATAGAGAATGTACGTGAAATTTTTATATGCAAGAAATTAAATTAAAGAATAGCGTATATTACTTTTTCAGAGTAAATAAATTTTAATAGGTACTATGTTAAAATTTACCAGTATGTCATTGTAATTTTTCATTTACTTTATTTTAAATTCTAGCGACTTTTCTGTTAATTATTTTCAGAAGTTGATTCTGTCCTCAGGTTCACAGCATTTTCTGTTAATTTTTAAAATAATCTCCCTGTACAGTGAAATCTGGATATCATAAGGGAACAGTTAAATTTATCCCACTTAGAGAGGTGTCCTATTTACCCACACAGATTATATTTTTATCCCCAGGTATCACATTTTCCAATGCTTTAGTTAAATCAATAAAATCAAGTTCAATTTTTTTTTTAATATTTACAAAAATAAAAACTAGCTATAATATACACATACACGGAAAAAAAACTCGATCTTGTTGAAAATTTGAGATGGAAAAATGCTTAATTTTATCATGTTAATATAACAATATTTCCTCGATATGATAATAAAAAAAATCTTATTGAGGATATTTTATTAATTTGAAAAATATATCTTCATGTTTATCTAAAAATCTTTTCATTTGTCAAATTAATAAATAATTTATTACACCAACTAACAAAACTCTAAAATAGATTAAACATAATGGTTGTATTAATAAAAATTTATCAGTATGAATATTTTTTACACCACCCAACTAGTGAAAGTGTAATTTTCGATATGGTAAATTCAGTGATGTCATTTATTAAATATTTTTTTCTAGGGCGCTAGTCCTTCTCGCATTTATCCTTGCACGCACAATTTTGTTTTTCACCTTCAAAATTCAACCGACCCTGCAGTTAAAACTACAAAAATGCTGCAGTAAGGATAATAACATCGTACCCAAAAAGTTGTAAATAAAAAGTTAAATATTATGTAACATATAATATCATAAATATACAATAATGCAACTGTTGTATTATAATATAATATATTACGATACAGGTGTGTATGTGGGATGGGGAGAAAGGAAAGAAGACCAACCCCCCTCCCCCCGTTTAATTTATTATAACATACGGTATCACTAGATAGACGATGTTTTCCACATGGGTATTTTAAAGTTATTATTTAAAATAATGTTCATTACATTTTATGAAGAACTAAATACTACACTCTAAAATTTATTTGTTTGTTTGTACACAACAAGTTAAGAGTACTTAAATTAATATTTGACAGTTACAAGTTACAATAATTTATCGCATGCCCGTAATTTTAAAGATATTTAATAAAAGTTGCTAACTTTAAAGTACTTTAAACTTTTATTTAATCTTTAAAAAAATACCTTGTATCCTTATGTATATTATAAATACGAAAGTGTGTCTGTCTGTCTGTTTGTTTGTTACCTTTTCACAGCCAAACCACTGGACCGATCTTGATGAAATTTTGCATAGAGATAGCTTACATCCTGAGGAAGGACATAGTCTACTTTACACCCCGAAAAAAAGTGTGTGTGTACTTTTGTACGCGCGATAGAAGTTACTTTTTTGGCGCAGATACCTAACGTGTAAATGAGAAACTAAAGACTGTTTTATGAACAATCATAACAGAAATTTGTATTAACACGCAAACGATGTCGCGGATAACATCTACCATATATAGTCTATCTTTCTGTCCGTTAGTGCGCTTATAACTCGAGAACCACTTATCCGATTTACGTGTTTTTTTTTAAATTCATAGATATGTTCTTTGGCCATATTTTGGTACATATTTTGTTACGTTAGGCAACATAAGGAATAAACGCTGACGAGAATAGTAAATCAAGTCGAAAAAAATCGTAAACATCTCGGTTCCTATGCGAGATAGGGGGTTATTTTTCTCGCAGGATCTAATAAATCTATTAACAACCCTCTATACTTAACAAGGGATGAAATGTGCATATCCGCTAGTATAATTACATATTTAAGAAGTCATCTCGATAGAAAATCGTAAATATCTCGATTCCTATGCGAGATAGGGGGTTCTTTTTCTCGCAGGATCTAATAAATCTATTTACAACCCTCTATACTCAACAGGGGATGAAATGTGCATATCCGCTAGTATAGTTACATATTTAAGAAGTCATCTCGATAGAAAATCGTAAATATCTCGATTCCTATGCGAGATAGGGGGTTCTTTTTCTCGCTAGGATCTAATAAATCTATTTACAACCCTCTATACTTAACAGGGGATGAAATATGCATGCCCGCTAGTATAATTACATATTTAAGAAGTCATCTCAATAGAAAATCGTAAGTATCTCGATTCCTATGCGAGATAGGGGGTTATTTTTCTCACCGGATCTAATAAAACTAATAATTACAACCCTCAGGTGCTGAAATAAACGTGCCCGCTAGTGTAATTACATATTTAAGAAGTAATTTCAATAGAAAATACCCATACCCCTCCTCCCGTCAAATAAAGAAAGCATTGCCAAAATAAAAACAATAAATCAAACCTCAACCGATCTTTTCTAAAAAAAAAATAAAAAAATACAAATACAATAGCTTTAATATATATAAATAAACATCGAAACAAATAAATGTCAACAACAATATAAAAAAAAAACACAACATGTCTCTCTATTGATCACCGCAAACACAAAACCAAAATAATAAAAATGGAGAAATTTCCGAATATAATTAATTTAATGCTTTTAGGGGTTGGCGCGCGACCCAAACGAAATTATAAATAAACAACCCGATTTGTCATCCGCGTAAACAATTTGAAAATAAAAATAAAACACACACACACACACACACACACACGCACGCACGCACGCACGCACGCACACGCACACACACGCACACGCACACACACACACACACACACACACAGACAGAATAGATACTACATTTGGCGGGACAAATGTACAGCACTTATTTGAAAATACATAGATGAATAAATGCAAATATAAAACCAAAATCATTAGCATATTTTTTACATTCATCATATACTTAATCTTGCATGCCAGTAGTAGCGCCGCGACACATTATTCCGAATGTTCCTTGTTTTGTTGTTCAGTGGCGTGGGTAAAGGAGGGGCGGGCGGGACGGGGGTCATTCAGAGAAATTTTATTTTTATTTTTGAATTATTTTTTTCTTACTTTTCTCCAAATTTTTTTTGTGTGTTTATAAAACCTACTAGCGCACTGTACCCGGGTTAATATAAAAAAAAATATATGCACCTAACTTTTCCTCGTGAAACATTATATCCAAGAGTGAAAACCGGAAAAAAATCTGTCCAGTAGTTACTGAGAAAAACGTGCACAGACAGACAGACAGACATTTTTCCGGTAAGTTTAATTTGTGAATTTGTGGTATGCAGCTATTATTTGATCAGTAAGACATAAGTACACTCAGCGTTCTATAAGACGTCGGCATCGGTAATTCAAAAATTCCACAAGACGTCGGCTAATGGAGCCCCCACAACCACGCCTAAAAGTTGACAGGTACATAATAATAAAAATGACGCTGTTGGTGAACGAGATCCTGGTTTGTTGAGTTTTTAGAATTGAACTCTAGACAATTGTTATTCGTTGCTTTAATACTGGATGAAAAATATATAGATTTCTATACAATCATGTGCCAAAAATTTATTTTTGTTATTTCCTTTTTTAATCGTTTTCAAATTATCAAACTTTAAATAAAATGTACCTTACACATTTTTTTTAATACTATTTATTATATTTCAATTTCAACGAAAATTTGTATTGAATTTCATTTTTTTCCACATTGAGTCACACCAAAACACAAGTTTTGTGTGTAAAATCTACATAGAAGACTTTAACGTCAATTTGTTAATTTAAATTTCGCGCTGAAATATAGCAGTCACAGTGGTATTATGGTGGGGGTTGGGGAAAGACGTTCTATAGAACTGTTAGAACATTGTAGGTATTACGGAACGGTCGTCTTGTGGATGGTCGTCTTATAGAACGCTGAGTGTAATACCTAGTTTCTCACAATAATTTCTGTCGGAATAGTTACTGAGTCTATAAACCTTATACAAAATTAAATTAAATTTATATTAGTTGGGGGGGGGGGGGCATAAATAACATTCCACCCCCGGCCTACCTTAGACCGCGACTGGTTTTTTTTTTAATATAATTTTCAATTTTAGAATAATTTGTTATATTTTTTTTATAGTCGTGATTATTTACGGTAAAAAAATCACCTCGCGCCTCTTGATCTCCCACCCCCTCTTTAATAGACAATAATTTAAGGTTATGTTTATCTTTTAATTATATTTAAATATTTTTCAAATAAAAATATGAAATTCATACTTTTTTATAAACCAAAAATAGTTAAATTTCAAACAGTTGTAGACTTTAATTTGTAATATAATGGGGAAAATATACCCCCCCCCCCCTATATTTAGAAAGATTCTACTGTAGTTATTTAAATAATGAAAATTTTAAAACTAATATATTTTGACACTTTTCAAATTCATTATACAGAAAAGTAAATATCTCGACTCCTATGCGAGACAGGGGGTAGATTTCTCCCCTAAACCACCTACACCCCCTTCCAATCTAATGAAACGAATTACAACTCTTCATGTGTAACAGAAGGCAAAATATTGAATATTTTCGGTTATATGTACAAAAAACCTATAAAAAATGTTTTATGCTTACATTTTTAAAAATGGGGAGGGGGTAAATTGTTTTTTTATAAATGGGAGTAAATAAGCTATTTATCAGCGTTTTATTTAATGCCCTAAATGTATTATTTTGGGACATATAAACTTTCAAAGTATGCCATATATATTTAATACATATTTTTTTCATAAACGTGTTTCCATTTCTTAAAGATCAAAATCCCCCCCCCCCCCACTTCTATCTGATAAATTAACTTCAGAATACTACATTTTCCTTGATGAAATAAAGTTAAAACAGCATTAAACACTGTAATTTATTCAATTTAAAAATAATTCCAATTCGGAAAAATCGTACGAAGAGACTAAAGAAATAAGGGACCATTAATTTTACACCATATACATTTTTAACGAGCTGCCACTGGTCTGAGAGCGAGAGAGCGCTGTTCATGCGAGAAACAGAGACAGAACTACCGGATTTACCGGATTCTTGTAATTCTATTCTTTTATATTCAAAGCAAAATTAATCTTTGCACACACAAACACTGAGAGGCAAGACGTCCGTCCGTTTTGTATAAACAACGGTATGTGTTAGACAAGGACGGAGATAGCTCTTTTATTAACAAATACTATGTATGCGTCTCTGTCTGACAGATGTCAAAGTTTTTTGTACAAAGATCCGTTTTGTGTAAATAACGGTATGTGTTAGACAAGGAGGGAGATAGCTCTTTTACAAACAAACACTATGCGTGCGTCTTTGTTTAATAGACGTCAAAGTTTTTTGTACAAAGATCCGTTTTGTGTAAACAACGGTATGTGTTAGACAAGGAGAGAGATAGCTCTTTTATAAATAAATACTGTGTGCGTCTCTGTCTGATAGAAGTCAAAGTTTTGTACAAAGATGCCGGGGATAAGATATTTAAATTTGGTTTATTTGAAAGAATTAAAAGTCAACATTGTTTTTTTTTTCTAAAGCTGCATTCTGCAGACTTTTTTCGGTAAATTATTTTTTAAGATTCCAAAATGAAAATTTAATTTTTTTCTCTCGTCTTTGAAAGCTTTTTTACATTAAAATCTCGGTAAATTAAAATATAAAAGTTTATTCAGTCTATTACGTAAGTGCTTTGAACCGTACTTTTTTTTCGTATTACATAACAATAAAACATCAAATTGAAAATTAGGTATGTTGTTAAATAAAATTTGCTAGCACTTTCAATTTAGAACAACCCTGGGTGAGATTTTTTGCCCCCCCCCCCCACCTCCCAGTCCATTTCGTTAATAAAAAAAATTAATTTATTAATAAAAAAATTTAAAAACATTTTTTTTTAAATCTGCGGGTTGCAAATCTCGCATCGTACCCCTCAAAATTTGTTTTTGTAATAATTTACTCAATCCGGCGATTATATTCGAAGTTATACGCATATTTGTAAAGACGTCTCAGAGCGTTTGAATGTAGGAGGTCGGAGCGGCAGCGCGTTTTTCTCAAATCTGTGTTTTAAAGTATTCCACTATTCCTCGGAAACGGTTGAACCGATCAATCTCAAATTTTAACACAAGTTTCTTAAGAATATTTTTTAGTAATTAATCGAAGGTTTTTTCTCACCGATAAATATTGTTTTTTTTTATAAACAATTTAAGGTCAAAATTTATGTCGAAAATCGATATTTTTTTTGAAAAGCCGCCATTTTGTCAAAAAATTTATTTTGCTTATTCCTTCGATTAAGTACAAGATTATACATTACTTTAAAGAAATCCGTTTGGGTTTTTTATTTTAAATGATCGAGTCCAGAGATATCGTGGTCACCGCAAGGCGCCTTTTTTGAGAGGACCTCCTGGAGAACAGCTGTAGCAGCTTTAAAAATTATTATTTTTACAAATAAAAAATGTTAAAATACAATTAAAAGTTACCATAATATGTGTACAAATTTTTACATTAATAAATTATAAAAGTCTTCTCTTAAAAAATTCTTGAAAAAACACTTTTTTTTGGCCTTCTGACTGTATGTAACCCCTTAACAAAATCTTTGTATGTATTTATTGTATTGTCTTTTAATTTAAATAAAATAATTTGTATATCACTTTATTAACAAATAATTCAACTTAAGAATAATTACTTAAATAAATCATCTGTCTGGAATCGTTAGGCTCCTGATGAGGACTTCTTGTGAAGTCGAAACACGTGTCGAGTGACATAAATTTTGTGGTTAAGGTGTATTTTTAGTTTAAAATCATAATATAAATGTTATTTATATACTAATATAATATAGTAAAAATAGCGTATTATAAAAATTACAATGTAGATTGTAGAAGTTACTCAATTGACAGTAGGTACATGTTTGTTAAAAGTTAAAACTGATGACATACGAAAATAATATAAAAAAAAAACTTCTAATACTTAAAAAAACACCTATAAGTTATCACATTAGCGAGTAAACAAAAAAAAAAAAAAACTTTAGTAAAACCGGCTATTAAATATTTTAAAAAGTTCTAATGTTTTGTTTCCAGTAAGTACTTATAAAAGTTTAGAGATATGTGAAAAATGCATAAGTATAAAATTTTAGACTTTTTTCTGAAGTCTAGACGATGTTTTTTCGATATAGATTTTTCTCTCGAATGGAAAAATGATATATTATTTAAAAATATTGCATATCAGGCGAGAATTTTCTATACACAAAATATGGAAATTTAGAGACTCGAGATATACAGGGTGGTCCGATTTGAGATACAGATATTTATGTAACTGATTCATTGACTCATTGAAAGTAAAAAAATATACGGGAAAATGGGGGGGGGGGGGGGCTATATTTAACGCCCTCTGAGCTACAGGTTGTTTAAAAAGTTCTTTACCCATTAATCCCCAAGAGTAGAAAAAATTGTTTTTTTTAAATTGCTATTTACTTTGACATATTAAATGTCATTTTGACATTTGTATAGCAGAAAAATAATGATTTTGATTGAAATTTTCAAAAAATTAAAAATATACGACATAATAACGAGGTGCGTACAAAGAAAGAAGAATTAATATTTTCATTAAAATTGTATGAAATCTATCGGTTTTTATTTAAATTGTTCAATAATTAAACTACCTTTGATGAATTTAGCACGAGGAAGCACTGTGCATTTACTAGGCAGAGTATTTTTACTTATAGGGTATGAAAATTAAAGGAAATTTTATATTCTTTTCGAATTTAGGAGTATTTTTGTGTTATTAAACGTTTTTTTATATGAAAATTAAATTTTTCTCCAAAACGCGAGAGGGTAAATCGATTGTTACTATGCTCTGTGCCCCTTTAGTTATTCTTTTCTCGAAATGGGAAAAATCATTAATATAATATTTATTCTGTACGTTTTTTTTTATTTCTCCAGAACCGGGTGCTGGCTGCTACAAGTAATAAGAAAACTGAAGATATAACTTTGTGTACTTACAGCTGTAAGACCTTTATAAAAACTCGTCTGATATCAAAAGAATTACGAAAAAAAAAACATTTGTTAGCGCGATGTTTGTTTAACCTATTAGAGAAAAGTTAAATTAAAGTTTGTATATACATATTTTCCTATACATTTTTTTTCTCGGAGAAGACATAAAGTTAAAAGTGTACAGATATGAAAAAAAAAATCAAAACTAATATTTTTTATAAAATTAAGAATTTCTTCTTTCTTATAGATAATGTTTTCTGCAATTAGTTAATTAATTAACAGGGTGACCAGTATTTCTCTGGAACAAATTTCCCTGACTTTTCCCGGTTTTCCAGAAGAATTTTTACCGTTTTTCCCTGTTTTTTATAATTAAAATTTAGATAAAAAAGCTAAAAAAAAGGTCTCATACATGAAATTTTAACATTTTTGCAGAATTTGCATTTTTCCCTGACTTCCAACCAGATTCCCTGACTTTTCCCGGTATAGCAAAATTTCCTGACTTTTCCCGGTTTTCCAGAAACTGGACACCCTGATTAAGTAATATTAAAACTTAACTAATCAGCAGTATCAATTTCAAACGGATACTGTTATTGAAAAACATACAATAGTGTTTAAAAGAAGAAAGACTGCAGTTTTTAATGGAAATAAATAAAAGTCAATAAAATATTTCTGCTGTCCTCAAAAATTATTAATTTTCGTTAAAAAAAAAATAGAAAATGTATATTTCAATTTTGAGAGCCCCCACAACCCATGATAATTTTTTTGATCAAATCTAATGAATGCCTTTTATACATTAGACTTTTCCCTTCAATTTGCTTTTTTTGTATAATTTTACGATCATTTTTGACTAAATTATGGAAAAAATATTTTTTACGTGCAAAAAAAAGTGTGGTTTTTTCACAGTTTTTTCAACAGTTCAATCAAAAATGGCCTTGCAGCGATACAAAAAAAATCAAATTAAAGAAAAAAGTCTGATCTACAAAATTCATTCATTAGATTTAATCCAAAAAATATATAGCATAGGCATTTCTCTGAAACAAATTTCCCTGACTTTTCCCGGTTTTCCACGATAATTTTTACCGTTTTTCCCTGTTTTTTTATAATTAAAATTTAGATAAAAAAGCTAAAAAAAGGTCCCATAGATAAATTTTAATATTTTTGCAAAATTTGCATTTTTGGTTGGACTTCCAACCAAATTCCCTGACTTTGCCTGACTTCTCCCGGTATAGCAAAATTCCCACTTTTCCCGGTTTTCCAGAAACTGGCCACCCTGATTAAGCATATACTTATACATACAACCTTAGTGACTTTGATATATATTTAACTAGCTGACCCGGCCACGCGTTGCTGTGGTTAACCTATACTTTAATTGTAGGTTATATGAAACGTTTGGAAGTTTGACATAGCGCTATCTATTGAATACTTAGTCAATCCAGTCAACAGATGTCACCATCTGTTAGAATCGTTTGGAGCTAACAGATAATTGAGACCGTCAAATAATCCATACTAATATTATAAATGCGAAAGTGTATCTGTCTGTCTGTCTGTTTGTTACCTTTTCATGGCTAAACCGCTAAACCGATCTTGATGAAATTTGGTAGGGAGATAGCCCACATCCTGAGAAAGAACATAGGCTACTTCGAATCCCAAAAATTCATCCCCTAAAAAATTTAAAGGGGGTGGAAATGTTTGTATGGGATTTTAAAATCGGTTAAGTAGAATATTGCGATCATAAATTGAGATGTAAGCTATCCTATCTTTCAAGTTGGATCACAAATTTATTCACAACCAAAACAGAAATTATTTGTAATATAAATTAAACACCACAAAATAAGACAAACAGTTGTTGCCTATAATTATACCCAAAATCTAAAAATGCATATGAAAATCACCGCGGAAGCTTTAAAATTATAGCCAGGTCCCAGAAGCCTAGATGCATACGAAAATTTACTCTAGCCATAGGAGGCTTTACAGCCCCCCACCACCTCCCCGTAAAAAAATGGGAACTCTCTTTAAAAAAGAGGGGGGGAGGCGAACCCCCCCCCATTTCCCAAAGGAGGCTTTACAGTCACCCACCACCATCACCGTAAAAAAGTGGGAACTCTATTTTAAAAAGGGGGGGGCGAAAAAAGGGGGGGGCAACCCCCCCTCCCTTTTCCCATAGGAAGCTTAACATCCCCCCACCACCACCACCGTAAAAAATGGGAACTCTCTTAACAAAAAAGGGGGGGGGGGGCAAAGCCCCTCCCCCCCATTTCCCATAGGAGGCATCCTATGTTTCAAGTTGGATCAAACTGCACACGGTGTACAAATTTGATTAAAATCGGTTAAGTAGTTTAGGAGTCCATAGCGGAGGAACATGTGACACGTAATTTATATATATTAAGATAAGTAGGTACCTTAGGTGCAAATTACATAAAATATACATTTACATTAAAAAGCGCACATGGAACCCTCCCAATTAAACAACCCAAATACTTATACCAAAAAAATCGCACCTGCCTAATCGAATAATAAAAAAAAATAAAAAACACGTTAATAAATAAAAGTGTTACCAACATTATAACAAATAAACAACCAACCAAGGCAGCACAACAAACAGCGCTATAATAACAATACTCGCAAATATTACCCCAAAGCCCCCTCTCCCCCCTCGCAATTCTGTAAATTATATTCTCGCATTTAAAATAAAATTATGTAATCCGATTACACACACACACACACACACACACACACACACACACACACACACACACACACACACACACACATACACACACACACAGATACTCTGACAGGTGTCTAGGCGCAATTTGTTTTTTAAAAAAATCAGTCGGAAAACAAGGTGAGCGGTATGCGAGCGAGACGGCGATAGGCTTTTACACGCGTTTCGTATAAGTCTGTCGCCGTCTTACACATGCCGACTGAAGTGTAAATTCCACGACGCGTATTGATTGCGAAGTGCGGGTGTGTGTACGTATGTGGGTGTGTATGTGTGTCTGTCTGTCTGTCTGTGTGTCCATACCCGAGGACATAATTTTTCCGATACTGTATATTAATATAATATGATACTTATAACTTTCTAATAATTTATTCTTAAATATGTTATAAGTAGTATAAATATATTTATTTTCTTTTGCTTCCTCGCAATATAGAAGATACGGGAAGCTTTGTGATCGTTTTATAATGAGAAAAAAAAAATTTCTCCGATTTTAAAAATTTAACTTTAATATCTTTTTTTTTGTTCTACGCTTTTATTGACAATTGATGATTTTACTGTCATTACTCGTATTACGAATTAAATAAGAGGTTATACAG
The DNA here is from genome assembly GCA_949319165.1 of Sialis lutaria. Classification (NCBI taxonomy): domain Eukaryota; kingdom Metazoa; phylum Arthropoda; class Insecta; order Megaloptera; family Sialidae; genus Sialis; species Sialis lutaria. The sequence continues at coordinate 37,029,662 of OX439233.1, forward strand.
GGTGGCCAGTATTTCTCTGGAACAAAGTTCCCTGTCTATTCCCGATTTTCCAGGAGAATTTTTACCGTTTTTTCCTGTTTTTATTGAAAATTTTGATAAAAAACCTAAAAAACTGTTTTCTTTTAACTGTTAATTGAAAACTGTTTAAATATTTTGCGAGAAATTTTGTGGTTTTTGCATTTTTATAAAAAAATCCCTGACGTCCAACCAAATTCCCTGACATTTCCCTGTATAGCAAAATTCCCTGACTTTTCCCGGTTTTCCAGAAACTGGCCACCATGTATTTTGCTTCCTCGTAACATCGAAGATACGAGAAGCTTTGTGATCGTTTTAAAATGAGAGAAAAATTTGTTCTCCGTTTAAAAAAAATTAACTTTAAGATGTTTTTTTGTTCTGTGCTTTATTTATTGATAAAAATAAATGATTTTACTTTTATTACTCGTATTACGAATTAAATAAAGGGTTATATTTAATTGTGCTACATATTAGATAGTATTCACTTTATACACCGAACATAAATTTTAATACTTTGCACTTACAATTAGGTTAGGATCAAATATAAAAAATCACATTGAAAATATTAAATTATTTAAGCCAAAGGAAGGGGTAATAGGTAGGTAAGGTAAAAATATAGAAAATCACAATTAAATACATCAAAAAATAGGTAATTTTTAAATCTGACAGGTCCAAATTTAGGTCAAGTGCAAAGTATTGTTTTTCTTAGTGTAAAGTATTTATTTTTAGTGGAAATAAATACAAGCCTTAAAAAATCAATAATTTTGTATAATTTTGAAAAATTAATATTTTTATGCAACTTACGTGATTTCGAAGATCTGTGAATTTTAAAGATGCCAGTTAATCCAATATTGCCAACTGAAAAAAAAAATACAAACATTAAATATCCAGTCACACACAAAAAAAAACTGTATTGGATCAAGTAAATATTTTCTTAATTTAAGTATTATTAATCCAACTACATTATTTCTTCGTCCAAGAATACTATAGTTGGTTTAAGAATATATTTCTTATCTTAAGAAAATATTGTTTTCGTTATATACAAAACAAGGTTTACTTGGCTCAAGTAAACCTTTCTACCTGTGCATAAATTTTTTTTTTAAACACTACTAACTACAAATGGGGCACTCCACCCCCCTTATCCCATGGGGTCGAATAAATTGATGCAATTATTTAATTTATAATCTTCTCATGAAATAAAATTAATGTAATTATTTAAAATAAATACAATCTTTGCCCCACCTCCCATCCCTCTTGGAGAATTTTCCACGGATGCCCCTACTTACAAATCAAAATTTTAATTGTTTTTAAGCTCGTTTAGTAATCTAAAAGTAAATGGTTAAAATTTGAAGTCAATAAATCATAATCAACTTAAAAAAATATTGTTATAAATGGGGGGGGGGGGGGCAGGAGAACCTTTCCCCCCCTCGTATTATTATATCGTAATTATTATATTTCAATGTCTCCTATAAAAATGTACAATAAATATCGATATTTCTCTCAATTATTGACAATTTAAAGAATTTTGAACCGATGTCTTCAAAATCAGTGATAGCGATTTTAAATACGCAAATCGTCTTAAAGTATTAACAAAATAAAAAAGTATAGAATTTTTTTTCAAATGTTCGATAAATATAAAATCCATGCAGCGGTTTCCAAATAACCGCGGAAGCCTCGAACGTATTTCAAACTGACTGTTACAAAGATTTACTATATACCTACTTAAAACGCATTCATACAAATACAATTCATACAAGAAACCAGCAAGCCATGTAACTGGGCATTAAATCTATAAAAGTTATCTGAATTTTTGTACGCTGGTCAACACAGTACACACCCAGGGTCGGAATGGGGAAAATTTAAAATTATTTAATTAATTTAATTTATAAGTGACATATTGAGTAAAAAACACGTTCAAATATGCTATAGCAAACTTAGTGGTCCATAAGAAACTAAAAGTGATATAAAAAATCTAAATACACCAATCAATTATACACAAAAAATACCTCAAAAACCGCAAACAAAAAATACCTATACAAAAAAATTATAGCCATTTTAAGAATCAAGTAAAAAAACACGTTCAAATATGCTATAGCAAACTTACTGGCCCATAAGAAAAACTAAAGTTAGGGCTTGTAACTCGGAAACTAAAAGTGATGTAAAAATTCTAAATACACCAATCAATTCTACACAAAAAATACCCCAAGAAACCGTAAACAAAAAGTACCTATCTACTTTGACAAAAAAGTTATAGCCATTTTAAGAATTTTTGGGTATACCGCCTAAACCACCTATAATAAACATGATGATTAATTTTAAAAAAAAACTATTCTATGATGATCTTACATGTCTCCCATTTCCAAAGAAATACTTATTTCTGCAGAAAATAAAGGTTTCATCGCCAAAAATTGACTCTTTTAAAACTAATTTTGAATTTGATGCCAAAACGCTCGCAGGTGACATTTCAGAGTTGTGACGTCACACTCCTTGTCAACAATAATCAAACATTCAGAGTTAGACAATAATTTAATTATTTTCTGTGTTAAAAACGAATTCCAAAGTACCTATATAAGTTCTTAAATAAGGTATATGTACCTAATAATCTTGTAAGAGGAATTGATATTTGTCTAAAATAAAAGACGTTTACTGATGCGTGACGTCATTCGCTCATGGCAGATTGCTGTATTTTGCATTTTTATTTTAACAAAAATTATATTAATCTCGCTTTTAATATAAAGATAAATACATTTTTTAGAATCTTTTCAATGATACTTTGTTATTGGAAGCATGCCTATAATTAACATTTTCTAATTTTTTCCCTACAGATAATTCATCTCATCTAACCACATCTGTATCTCCCATCATTTAAGAAACCCCCATAAATCTTGAGCAGCCTGTATATTTATAAATGAAAGTTTTGTTTTACGTATTGTAATTTTTTTAATTTAATTTTGAACGTTAATACGGGCCTGTTACAAACATGCATATGCATGCGTACCGGTCATGTAAAAGGTTCCATTCGTATCCCCATATATCACTGCTCGTATATGTACGTACTTACGTCACAAAGACTAAAAGTTGTTGAAAAGTGTAAACCTTGGCGTTCACATCGAGCACCGTACACACACACCCGTAACACACATACACACACACACACAGCCCATGTTGTTCACAGCAAGCAAGCAAGCGATCTGTTTTATCTGTAAAGCATATAACAGTGCTGGAGTATGCACGAAATGGCACGAGGGGCAATTTAAATATTGTAATTTGTAAGTAGGTACTTCGTGGTGATAATACCATAGACATAGGTGGGCACAGTTAATCGAAAAGTTAACTTCGTTAATCGTTAAGGGGTTAGGTGTACTCAGAATTTTCAAGAAATCGATTTTTGTTTTTTTTGCATTTTTGGAAGCTGCTACAACGGCTGAAGAACTATTTTATGGCCCAGGAATAGTTGACTCGGTGTAAGTAATTAAATAATACGTATATAAAGGTGGCTACAGACGTAACTACATGCTTGACAACACCGCTTGATCAATCCGTTTGATCAAGCACGCACAATTTCGCTGCGCCACCACACGCACAAGCATATGCTTGTACAAGCGGCAGTTTGTTATCACATGTACAGCTGCACACAACAACGTTTGCTTGTACAAACATACACGTTCTTGGTACACACGTTGAGACCGCTTGATCAATCGCGGATTGTACAAGCGGTATGATTAAAATTCAATCAATCTTCAAGCGGATTGTGCAATCATAATGCTTGAGCGAAATTACCATACACACGCTACAATATGCTTGATCAAACGGATTGATCAAGCGGTGTTGTCAAGCATGTAGTTACGTCTGTAGCCACCTTTACTTTACGTAAATTGAGTGTAAAACTTTAAATGCGTTTTTCTCAAAACTATGTTTTTTGAACTGGTGACCACTGTAGCTCGAAAACCGCTCGGTAGATTTAAATGAAATTTATACAGCTTTTTGAAAACATGAAAAACTAGTGCCTGATCGAAGGATTTTTTATTTTTCTTAAATTCGATTTGTTATAAACAATTAACTGTTGGTTTTTTTCCCGAAAATCTTGAAAAAAATTCCTGAAGCTGCCATTTTGTTAATTTAAGAAAGAAAAAAAAAGCTTCGATCAGGCACTAGATTATCTATTAATAAAACTATTTTTTTTGTCCGATTGAATTTGGATGAATCTCCAAGGATAAGTGATGGTCACCGCAAGGAGCTTCGGTTGGAACTGGATCAACACAAACAGCCATTACTTTTAAAATTATTAAATTTTTTTTCTAAAATTTCTGTCAAGTCAAGTCGAAACCTTATTTAATGATGCTATGTTTTTACTTTTATAAAATAAAATAATTTACTGGCAAAAAAAAATTATTTAAAATTGTCATTTTTTCATGTCTCTGACTACACCTAACTCCTTAATTCGTTAATAAAAAAGTTAACTTCGTTAATCGTTAAAGCGTTAAAATTCCGAAAATTTAACGGAAGTTAACAAAAGCGTTAACATTTTTTTGAGTTAACTTAAAAGTTAATCCGTTAATCATTTTGTTAATTTCGTTAATTAACGATTAACGGATTAACGAGTTAATGTCCACCTATGACCATAGACAAGATACAAGGAAATGCGTATGACTCATAATATGAACACACTATCTAATATTGAAACCAGTGCGCTCCGCAAAATGTTCTCCGTAAAGATAGTGGTATTTGTTTAGGATCTTATTAATAAATAACAGTTGTATGGAAATATAAAATTAATCTTAATATACAAGGTGTTCCAGACCACCCGTCCGCTATGTTTTAGGATAAAAAATTTATTATGTATATCGACCCTAAAGAATTTCAGGAAAATATTTTCAACCCCCTAAAACCGCTCCTTAGGGGGTAGTTTGAGGGGTACATGCCCGTTTCTCAGCAAAATCAAATATAATGGTGTATCAAAAAGTACATATTTGTAAAGATCATAAAAAAATAAGAAACTTTTGTGATACAAAAATTATCATATTTTCAATTGTTTAAAAAATATGGCGACTTGTTCTCAAATTAAAGGGTTTTCTAAAAGTGCTCTAATTTCGTTAAATATTAATGGAATTTTATTCTTTTTTCAAATCTTTAAAGTAGAAATAATGAACTTTGTAAAGATGTATGATTATTTAGAGATTTTGATAGTTAAAGTGTCATACGCGATTAATCAGAAATTAAAAATTTCAACTAGGGATTTAAAGAATATGTAAATAAACAACTTTTGTTAAGAAAATTTAAAATTATAATTTTAAAATTGAAAACTGAAAATTATAATTTTTAAATATCAAAAAATGGATCAGTAAAATATCTAAAATCAATAACAAAAATTAATGAAATTTTATGGTAATTTACTTTACAATACTGCCGTGCTAAGCACAAAAGCGGTATCTCAAAAAAAATCATAGTTGATTTTTATGGTATCGAATAGCTTAAAAAAATACGAATCCAATGAATTAAGCCAAATAGCGATATCTTATTTAAAACATATGAAAAAAACCTTGAAAAAGTTTTTCCTATCTCAGGTTTACCTTAAATTACTAAGAGAATTAGAGGTATATCAATAATACGTAGGCGAATAACTGTATATTTTGATACCGCCAAAATTCCCAATATAATGAATAAATTCCATTTAATAAATCAAAAAAAAAAACAATCTGTAAAAGAAAAATAAAACTATTTTAACAAAACGTTGATTTTCTCGAAACTCGCCTTTACTGAGATACCGCTTTTGTGCTTAGCACGGCAGAATAGTGCCCGCCACTGGATAAATAGAACCCAGTGGCTGTAAAGATTCGAAAATATTTGTATCCAGAGTAAAGTGAGTGTATAGATATTGATTTTTTCCCACGTTGTTATTTACATGCAAGAGAGCTTCAAGGAAGTTTTTGAGGAAATTTCGGACCGAAGAGCTTTCTTTACGCCATGATATACGCGCGAACACAAACTCTCAATTGTGTTTTTATGTACACTAAATAAAAATAAAAAATCTCGTGGTGTCAGTTTGATAGTTCTTCTTATTCTTCTTGCATGTTTATGTATGGGATAACTTTTAAACTTGTAGAAGAGACCATTGTAACACGAAAATAAAAAGCGTGTTTTCGCTACTAGATTTTTAATTTTAATATTATTTATACATATTATTATATTCAAATTTTTTATTTAAAAAAATTGATTACGTATGAATTTGAGAGGGGGGGTCTGTTGTGTTGGGGAAAAAGAGGGGGAGGAGTGTAAAGTGGTCTTACGTAAGGATTTTTTTTTATTAATTTCATTTATAGGACATCATATTTTCTTTTTTTTCTCTGATATAATAACGTTGTTATTTTGATTTACATTACTAATATGTTTTTTGAGTCTCTCTACTTACAATAATTTTTAAAACGAACTTTAGAGTTCATTCAATGACTAATTATAACACTTTTAATCATTTCAGCTAGTCGACATTTATAGTTATTTTTTTCACATAGTAAAGCGTTTTTAAATTGACGATACTATTGGGATCCGTCAAATGAGCGTACACCACCTGGTGGCAAAACTTGTAACTAGTCTGGGGGTTCAGTTTCTATGGTAATAGAATTTAATAATGAAATAAATAAATAATCTCAAGCATAAAACTGACAGATGAACCTACGGTTTATAGTAAAACTTACGATTAAATCACAATATTATGTTTTAAATCATCCAAAAATAAAATGAATGAAAGGACAGTAAGTACCAAGAAAGAATTTTACAATTTTTCCTATATATAATTGATTTATCTTAATATATATAAATTACGTGTCACATGTTTGTCCGCGATGGACTCCTAAACTACTTAACCGATTTTAATCAAATTTGTACACCGTGTGCAGTTTGATCCAACTTGAAAGATAGGATACCTTACATCTCAATTTATGATCGCAATATTATTTTATTGCAAATTATTTGTCTTTATCTGTTAGCTCCAAACGATTCTAACAGATGGTGACATCTGTTGACTGGATTGAGTAAGTATTCAATAGATGGCGCTATGTCAAACTTCCAAACGTTTCATATAACCTACAATTTAATAGCATAACCACCACATGTTGCTAAAGTATAGGTTAACCACAGCAACGCGTGGCCGGGTCAGCTAGTATTTTTTTATTTTTTTATTCACCCTTAGCTGCGCCATGTTTTTTAGGCTCATCCCATCTGACGGATCCCAATATATAATAGTACTTATAAATGAGAGTGTAAATAAAGCATAACAAAATCAATAATTTCAAAAATAAATCCAGGTCGTACCCCAGACACTAAAATTCTCACTACTCGTAAGCTATTGAGTATTTCAATTCAATAAAATTCCTCTATCATCTTCGAACGATACGGAATGCAGTCCAATCGGTTATTTAAAACAATTAATAATATTTAATATATTTAAAAAATTAAAAAACCTTGTAAAATTTAAACAAAAATGTGGGGTGCCTGGTACCAGCTCACAGGGTAAAAAAAAGAAACTCAAAAACAAAACAAAAAAATCCTTCATCTCTCCCAAAGAAAAAAATAAACACGCAGAAAATAAAATAAATAAATAAAAACATTTTCTATCAACAGAACAACTAACCAAGAAACGTCACAACAATTCTGACGTGGCTTCTCCCTTACTCTCTAACGAATCCCCCAGCCCCCACAATCCCCCCAACCTAAACCCCCAAAGGTCCCCACGTTACAACTGCGCCACCAACCCGTTATTTATATTTTTCTGACATATGGTCTGTATATTTGTACATATACGTCTGTGTGTCCGTGTGTCTGTGTGACGAACAAAGTAGGCAATATCCTTCAACATTTCTCCAATAAACAGAACCAAACTTCGTCTACTTCTTATTCTTATTCTACTCTCCACACATAGTTGTTTGTTATAAAGTTTCGAAAATTTCAACCCGACCGGTATCGTATGTATTTATGACGTTTTTCCTTCGATACACCGGATTTTCCGACGCCCGCCCGCTCGCCGCACTCCGGGGATGTGCCTAGCTGAATTTCAGAGCTTGTTATTTTAATATATATATATATATATATATATATATATATATATATATATATATATATATATATATATATATATATATATATATATATATATATATATACAGGGTCCTCCAATAGTGCGTCCGGCATTCCTAGCGCACTTCCCGGAGGAGATAGAAAAAAAAGTTTGGTACATAATATTATTGGTTTGAGAAGATCAACGTCGTAAAATTATTTTCAATAATACAGGCTGTCCCATTTTTGCGCTGTAACAAAAACAAACATTTTTTTAAATGGAACCCCCTATAAATTTTTCAGTATTCCGATGTCATATTTTAACCTCCACATTATCATCTATTCATTTTTTGATTAAGTGACAGTGTTGCCAAATTATAAATTTTTTTCCGAAAAATAATCCATAAACAGGGTCAACTTTAAAAAATCGTAGCGACCTCGTTTTATTTTTAAGCGATTGATTTTTTTAATAATAATATTAGTCCTGATAAAGAGTAACATTTTGATAATAAACAATTTGAATTTAGTTATACAGGTTGTCCATAAAAAAATGTCAAAATTTGCAAACTTAAAAATGATAAAACTCATTTTTTTCAAATGTGACTACCCTTTTTTTATTTCACTATTCGATGGGGTTTTTTCTCCTTTTCAATTTGTATAAGGGATGTCCTATGTCTAAACCCCATAGTTTCTCAGATATTCAATACTTATAATAAAATGAACCTTTTTATTACACTTTTATACACTGAATTAGGCCGTGCTGATGAAAAACAAATTGAAAAATGTAGTACTTAAGTGGCAATGTAATATTTGATTAAAATTAAAAGTTAAAACGGATAATACTTATGTAATAAAATTATTTCTTTTATTTAAAAAAATTATGAAAAGTTACAAAATTGAAAAAACATAACAGATAAAAGATCAAAATAAATGTTCTAAATGTCTTCTATTTTCACCCAGGCTCAAATCATGGCTCAAATCAATTTGCCGGCATGTGTTTTTCATCAGCACGGCCTACTTCAGTGTATAAAAGTGTAATAAAAAGGTTAATTTTATTATAAGTATTGAATATCTGAGAAACTATGAGGTTTAGACATATGACATCCCTCATACAAATTGAAAAGGAGAAAAAACCTCATCGAATAGTGAAATAAAAAAAGGGTAGTCACATTTGAAAAAAATGAGTTTTATCATTTTTAAGTTTGCAAATTTTGACATTTTTTTATGGACACCTTGTATAACTAAATTCAAATTGGTTATTATCAAAACGTTACTCTTTATCAGGACTAATATTATTATTAAAAAAATCAATCGCTTAAAAATAAAACGAGGTCGCTACGATTTTTTAAAGTTGACCCTGTTTATGGATTATTTTTCGGAAAAAAATTTATAATGTGGCAACACTGTCACTAAATCAAAAAATGAATAGATGATAATGTGGAGGTTAAAATATGACATCGGAATACTGAAAAATTTATAGGGGGTTCCATTTAAAAAAATGTTTGTTTTTGTTACGCGCAAAAATGGGACAACCTGTATTATTGAAAATAATTTTACGACGTTGATCTTTTCAAACCAATAATATTATGTACCAAAATTTTTTTTCTATCTCCTCCGGGAAGTGCGCTAGGAATGCCGGACGCACTATTGGAGGACCCTGTATATATATATATATATATATATATATATATATATATATATATATATATATATATATATATATATATATATATATATATATATATATATATATATATTTATTTATTTGCCATCTCTCTCATACTCTTTACATGTTTGTTATTACGGTCCCGAACGGTTTTATATTTTTGTGTTTACGTTTAATTTATTATGATGTAATAAAATTACTTTACAATTTCGGAAGTATGGCGTATTTATTAAGTTTTTATTATTGTTTATATGTTTCGGCTATTCTATTGATAATAAATACAGTAGAATTCGGATATAACGACTCCGTTTATAACGGCTAACCGGTTTTAGCGACGACAATATTCAAACTCAAATTAGGTTTCATATTAAAACATATCCGTATTCGCAGCGTGCGCGATGACAGCGTCAAATAATGGGTGGACTTTAGTAGCAACTTGGGTGGACTTTGACGTACCAACAAATAAATAATTTCAATAAAATATCGTAATATATACATTTTAGTCGATTATTTATTACTATTGGCTATGTGCACGAAGTCTATTAGCGCCGCTAGCGGGTAATAGAGAAGGATTGAATGGATTTAACTCTATTTTTATCATTGTTTAATATGTTTAATACCGTGAAATTTTTTATCAAACAAATATCATTTAATTTAGCTGTTTGCATATAATATAAATAGTATAGCATAAAAGGTACGTGAAAATTATTTATTTTGGGTATATTTTTGTCTTTAATTATGACGTATAATAGAGAAATAATTGATTCGTTTACATTGACAGCATAACCTCAAATTTTGGCGCCGATAATTTTACAATATTGCTCACCACGAACACTTGCATCGACATTATTTCTAACTCCACCCCCTTGCACATAGTCTATAGTGGGATTAACCATGTTGACCTTTCTATTTTCAGTTAAAAACGAGTCTATTAAAAATGACAGTTAGTCCACACAAGCGTTGTGCGCTGTGAACCCAGCGAATAGTACGACTCCGGTTTAAGCGACCTATTTTGACAATAAATTGTCCGGTTAGAACGACGCGCAGTGTAATGTTTCCAATATCTACGCACAAGCAATACCTCTCCCGGGGATCTCCTCTCTCCTACGTATGTTGATTGTTGATTAGTAAAATTACAGACTTTCTACGTCAGTAAATACATATGTAGATACATTGTATCTCTGATCAAACTGTAATACATTATGTATGTATGTAATGTGCAATGTTTAACTAAATACCATTAAAGTGACTTATTGGTAATTTTAATATTTGTTTTATTTAAATAGAAATTAATCTAACTATGTATATTATTATTTCATAATAAGAATTACAGTAATATTAATATATGTTATATCCTGATTCTACTGTATTTATAAACATACTAGCGGAATCCCGCGACTTCGCTCGCGTAAACTTCGAAACTAATTAGAACCCTCTATAAGTAATACGGGATGACATATGACATTTTTTTTATATTGATTTTTATTCATTACTTATAAAAAAACGGAAATATCCCAGATCTTAGTTAATTTTTTTTTAAAACTAACCCCCGTCTACTCTCGCCATTAGGGGTTAAATATCAAATTCTTTTATTACAGATTAAATCCATCCTAGGAACTTTCATTTTTAATTGAATATTAATTTGTCCGAATTTATTTTAATATCATGAACAGTTATTATTATTATTCCCATAGGGGTTGAATTTTCGTAACTGATATTTCTCTTGTAGAGTACCTACTTATGCCATTTTCATTCGGTGAATAAAAAAAAATTATTTTACAAATTCCCCCCCCCCCCTAGCACCTTAGGGGTTAAATTTTGGGAAATGCTGAAATAATCGTTTCACTATTTATATTTTATAGTATGTTCGATAAGTTGCGAACAAAAAAAAATATTTTTTTATATAAACTTTGACACCCTGTTTTAACCCCGTAGGGGTTTAATTTCGAAAAATCCTTTCTTAGTGGGTGCTTACATCATAAAAGGAAGGCACCTACGAAATTTCACGTTTTTAGGTCTAGCGGTTTGGGCTGTACGTTGATATATGAGTGAGTGAGTGAGTGGTTAAGAACAAACTCTTTTATAGATATAGATAAATGTTATAAAGATAAATAATACTATAAAAGCTGTTATATTTCTTTGATTAAACATATTTATTCGATAATGTAATAGCTGTCTTAAAATTTCTGGTTATTGATATGCCTTTAAAACAGTTGTTTCGTTTATGTTTTCGACAGTTTATGTCATTTTGTCGTAAAACAGTTTTCCAAACGGCTTTGAAAAGATACTACCCTAAAGTTATAAAAAAATACAAGTTTTTATGCTTCTTTAAAGAGTTTTTAATAAAAAGGATACTTCAGGAAAAGGTGTCAAAGTGTTTTTGATGTAAAATCGTATTTGTCATGAATTTAAGTGAATATTTACAGTCGATTTTTTTTATTATAAATGGTTGTTAAATTTGAAAACAATACTGATTTTTTTAGTGTTTATTTTTAAACTATTGATTGTAATGAAAAATTTTTAAGTTTGTTTGTATAATACTTATATAGGAAAAACGGGATTTTCAATTTTCTATAATCTGTATCTATAAAAGAGTTTGTCCTTAACCACTCACTCACTTACTCATATATCAACGTAAGCCCAAACCCCTGGACCTAGAAACATGAAATTTCGTAGGTACCTTCCTTTTATGATGTAAGCACCCACTAAGAAAGGATTTTTTGAAATTCAACCCCTACGGGGTTAAAACAGGGTGTCAAAGTTTATATATATATTTATTTTTTTGTTCGCATTTAATTGAAACTTATCGAACATATTCTACAATATAAATAATGAAACAATTATTTCAGCAGGGTAGACGTGGTCTGTGTTTTTGATATGTTTATCTGCATAGTTATAAAGTCTGGCAAAATTATCTGCAATAAAAAAAATCGATATTCAACCACTTATGGCGAGGGTAGAAAGGGGGTTAGTTTTTACAGTTTTTCTTAGATTTTTACATATTCATAAATATGTATACAAAAAATTGAGTTTAAATTTTGAAAATTGACGGAGTTACAGTCAATTTAGTGAGACGATGTAGCACGGCCGGTTATGACATAACAAAAACATTAAACACGTTCATCTCGGAATGACATTTTTCGACGTGGTCGACACGATTCCTCAAAGACTAATGAACCGATTTCATTTTTTTTTTTAATATAATTTTCGTAATTGAAGTAGCTATCGTTGCACGTAGCTGATTTTTGAAATTTTGATAATTACTATTTTTAAAACCGCTCTAATAAAATAAATAGGTCTTAAAAATTAAAAAAAAAATTGTCTCCACAGATCAGAAACCAGTGAAAAATATGATGTCCCAAATTTTATCGAGATCTGAGTAGATATCTGCAGATCTACATTTTTTTCCCAGGTGATCTGAATCGAAGGACGAATAATCGAGTATATTTGTGTTCTACAAACCTGGTGAATCTAAACCAAATTTGAAAAATGCGGTTGCACTTTCGCACGCTAATGCGATATATTAATTATGACATGGCATTTTATTCATAACTGGGAGAGAGCTGTCACACATATATCTTCATTTCACAACAATGACGAAATGTAGTGGGTTGGTCGGCGGAATATCGTGATATACGCAATACGTACAACACTTATTGATAATTTAAAAACACTATAGGTATGCACTATACACGTTTATTCATTGTAACATTTGTTGTTTTATTAGTTAGTTATAATTGCTATAGGCACAGCTAGATTATTTACTTTGTCTTTATTATTATTATTATTAAATATATAAATTTATTTGATATACAGGTTGTTCAAAATAAAACGTGCTTGTAGAGAAACTTTTTGGTTGTGAAAGGAAAAGGGGAAGGCAATATCATATACACTGCCGTGCAAAAATCCTTGGACGCCTGTGATTTTGAATGTAAATATACAGATTTCAGTCAATAAAAATACACACAAGAATATGTTAACTCGTAGTCAAAATAGTAAAAAATACATTTCTCGTTAGCTCAGAAGACACTGTGCGTCAATACTTTCAACTTGAGTAAACTTGACATTTCAAGTATATAATTCATAGTTTTCCTTAATATGGAAAATTGTAAATGCTGTATTTTAGATATGCTAGGATTATTACAGAACTCTTATCAACATTAAAGATTTTTTTATCAACCATTTTTGCAGTTTTATATCTTCAATACGCAAAAAATGAGTGTCCGAAGACTTTTGCACGGCAGTCTATGTGTTACCCGCGACTTTTTTTTTATCAAGTCAATTTTTTGTTGGAATGCAAATTAGCCTAAGTCTTTCCTCAGATTGCAAGCTATCTCCCTGCCAAATTTCATCAATATCGGTTAAGTGGTTTAGACGTGAAAAGGTAACAGATTTTTGATAAAACTATTTTGTTAAAAATAAAAAATAAAATCGCCCCTAATTGTGCACATCTGGTGAAAACTCGGAAACAAATTAACAATTATGAATTTTTATAATATGTACTAGCTGACCCGACAGACGTTGTCCTGTCTTAACTATGAATATTGAATTCGTTTACTACTGCAACCCCCCCCCCCCATTTCCCAAAAGAAGCTTTACAGTCCCCCACCACTGTCACCGTAAAAAAGTGGGAACTCTATTTAAAAAAAGGGGGGGCGAACCCCCCCACCCCCTTTTCCCATAGGAAGCTTTACAGCCCCCCACCACCACCACCACCGTAAAAAAGTGGGAACTATCTTTAAAAAGGGGGGGGGGGGGGCGAAGCCACCCTCCATTTCCCATAGGAGGCTTCCTATATTTCAAGTCGGATCAAACTGCACACGGTGTACAAATTTGATTAAAATCGGTTAAGTAGTTTAGGAGTCCATAGCGGAGGAACATGTGACACGTAATTTATATATATTAAGATAAATGTAATTTTTTTTCTCTTAAAATATCTAAATAAGTGAATATCGATTTCTAAAAATATCTTTGAGATATACATAATTTCTAACAAAATTATCAAATTAAGTTTGTATACTTTCGCCCAGTATTATCAACTTTAACTAAATGCTCCTTTAACTAACTGTCATATTATCAACAGATCCAAGCATAATACATTTAATTAAATAGATTTTAAATTATCTGCAGTATTTCTTTACAACATATATTATGTCCATTTTTCATTGAAAGTTTAAATAATGATTTAAATCACGTTTGTAATACATCAAATTTATTTTAAAGGAGCATTTAGTGCTAAAGGAGCTTTAAATTGGTTGATAATACTGGGCATATATGTTTTATTATTGTTGACAAGGAGTGTGACGTCACAACTCTGAAATGTCACCTACGACCGTTTTGGCGTAAAATTCAAAATTAGGTTTAAAAAAATCAATTTTTGCGATTAAACCTTTATTTTCTGCAGAAATAAGTATTTTTTTGGAAATAGGAGACACGTAAGATTATCATAGAATAGTTTTTTTTTTAAATAAGTCATCATGCCTTTTATGGGGGGGGGGGGGGGGCTAACACTTGGACATTTGGTGAAAACTCGGAAATTATTTCACAATTACGAAATAAGTAAAAAAATTTAATAATATGTATTTTTATAAATATTTTTTGTCTTGTTTTTCTCTTCTTTAAAATATCATAATATCGATTTCTAGAAAAATATTTATAAGATATAATTTCTAACAAAATTATCAAATTAAGTTTGTATACTTTATCAGTTTTTCTTATAAATAAAAGAAAATTCAGTATACTTTGAAAAATATATTTGCGATATCATGGGTATATATTTTTTTCTTCGCAAAGATTCTACATAATATATTAAAATCTTCAGTGTTCAAAAAACAAACAAATTAAAATAAAATAACAATTTTGTATCCAAATCAGGACGTGGCTGTATTATTATGGAAATAAAGAGAGAGATACCTATATATTTGTGATATATATAGGGCTGTCATTCGAGGTTTCTGTAAATTCTGTGATGAATTGGTGAAAATAAATTCAGAAGAAAATAATCTACGTTATTTATTTAAAATTTTGGAGAAAGATTGCGTCCCAGAGTGAAATGTTATTTATAACATCTTCCTGAGTGCATTATTGAATTTTAAGAGTTATGAATGTAATAATATCAAAAAAAAATACGAAATATTTTACTGTACTTTTAAGGAAGTTGATACTGTAGGGTGCGGGGTTGGCGATGCGGGGCATGATGCCGGGAAAGCGCTTGTGGATAAGTATAAAGTAAAGTCAATGTGTGTCTCTTTCTGGAGCATGCGAAATCACATAGTTTTTTTTGCACATTTATAATTTTTTAATTAAAAAACGTGGTACCTAATCATTCTGAAAATGTACAGATATCTTTGTAAATTAACAAAGAATGTATGCTAAAATTTTCATCAAATTCTCTTTGTTACATCACTTTGAAAAGTTCTGTCTTGTCTCATGAAATTATACAGTTCTCATAAGAATACGTGTTATTTTTTTTTTTTTTTTTTTAATATTTCTTAAGGGGTTAGGTGTAGTCAGAATTTTCAAGAAATTGATTTTCTTTTTTTTGCATTTTTGGAAGCTGCTACAACGGCAGAAGAACTATTATATGGCCCATTGATAGATGACTCGGTATAAGTAATTAAATAATACGTATATTACTTTACGTAAATTGAGTGTAAAACTTTAAATGCGTTTTTCTCAAAACTATGTTTTCTGAACTGGTGACCACTGTAGCTCGAAAACTGCACGGTAGATTTTAATGAAATTTATACAGCTTTTTGAAAACATGAAAAATTAGTGCCTGATCGAAGGATTTTTGTTTTGTTTTTAAATTCGATTTATTATAAACAATTAACTGTTGGTTTTTTTCCCGAAAATCTTGAAAAAAATTCCTGAAGCTGCCATTTTGTTAATTTAAGAAAGAAACAAAAAAGCTTCGATCAGGCACTAGATTATCTATTAATAAAACTAATTTTTTTTGTCCGATTGAATTTGGATGAATCTCCAAGGATAAGTGATGGTCACCGCAAGGAGCTTCGGTTGGAACTGGATCAACACAAACAGCCATTACTTTTAAAATTATTAATTTTTTTTTCTAAAATTTCTGTCAAGTCAAGTCGAAACCTTATTTAATGGTGCTATGTTTTTACTTTTATAAAATAAAATAATTTACTGGCAAAAAAAATGTATTTAAAATTGTCATTTTTTCATGTCTCTGACTACACCTAACCCCTTAAACTATTTTCTTAACGACATTGAAATTTTTTTTAAATATAAATGTCTTGTTGTTTTCAAAATTTCATTGAAATCTCTCTGTTATTTTTCTATGGTATCAACCCCCATATTCACAGTAAACTTTTTGCATGGATTTGATTCCCGGAAATTCAATTAATTTTATATCGTTGTATATTACTGGAAAAAATGAGAACTTTTTTGACATTATCGTGAAACAAAGCTGGCATATGTCAGTAACAAGTCGCGTTTTTTATAATACTTTGACAAATATTGATTGCCTTGTAAAAAAACAATCGAAATGATTCAAATAAAGTGTATATATTTAGTTAAAAAAAGAACACACCAATCAAAAAATATATAAGATGTTAGTCCTTATCCATTAATTGCTTGACTCATCAACGCACATTTTTCAAAATTTTCAAAAAATCAATTTTTTTATTTGTTTATAAATTATTAGTTTACACCCCAAAGAATATGTATCTCAAGTTTCAAGTGATAATTCGAACGTTAAGTATTCGAAAAGAGCGCCAAATGCAGCCATGCTATAAATTCGATTTATATCTTCCAAAACTTTAAACGCCGTTTACTCAAAATCACTTTTTTGACCTGGTTGATAGCATAATTAAGATAGTTTTCGTTCGATCGATCTGATTCAAAATGGATTTTGTAGAGGAAACGTGCCTCATCAGGTTGACGCGGCCGTTTTTATAATTTTTTATAAACAATTTTCTATTAAAAAATTCGCGAAAATTTTGATTTTTTTTAAATGGTCGCCATTTTTTTAAATGATATTTTGAAAATCCCCTACGCCCGGCCATAGCTAATAACATATATTTTAAGAATCTTTTTCGTTTTTTGTCTTCAGATGATCCATTTGAACGAATTATGCAAAAATACACAAAAAAAAATAAAATAAATAAATACTTATTAATTTGCTAAAATTGTGTACAATGTTCATATGAATCCAACAAACCGATTTCATTTTATAAAATAAACAAAAAAACAACTAAAATTCTAAAGTTAGGATAGTTAAGGTAATAAATAGCATACATTTTTAACCGATTTCAAAAAAAGGGGTTGTCAATTCGACAATGTATGTTTTTATTAGAGATGTAACGAATGTATGATTTTAAACATTCGCGAATGCGAATGCGATTGCGAATATTAGCTGTCGATATTTGCGAATGCGAATGCGAATATTGACTGGTCGATATTCGCGAATGCGAATGCGAATATTGACTTTTTGAAAAAAAAAAAAATTAAAAAAAAACGGTCTTCTGATTAAAATAGATATTTGTATTTGTTAATACATCATATTATATTCGCAAAAATATTCGCTACTTTACCTGCGAATGCGAATGCGAATACGAATGTTTAAAAATGTGCTAATGCGAATGCGAATAGAATGTTTAAAAATGTGCTAATGCGAATGCGAATAGAATGTTTAAAAATGTGCGAATATTCGCGAATGCGAATGCGAATATTCGTTACATCACTAGTTTTTATGTATTTAGACGATTTTTTAAGTCATTTTTTTAAAGTTTTTTCTCAATACGAAGCTGACTGACGATAAGTCAGTATGGCTACTAAACCACACAATACTTAAGATATTGAGCTTTCTTTACATCGCTAGTAACGACGGTAATTTATTTTAAAGTGGTAATAACCATTTCTACTCAATCGATGCACAATTCTCAAGTTACTGCATTGATTTTCATTTCATAATTTGGATACGTCTCGACGCAATCATTTCTGACAGGCCGGTTTTTTCTTCTTTTTCTTTTTCTTCTCCACCCGTCATTCTGTCTGCACCATAGCATCCGCTCTAATTACGTTAACTTTGTATACGCGATTGTGAAATATTTGTAACTAAATAATACAGAACTACATTATTATCGACCGGCTGCTCCAAAAAAAATCCTCGGGAAAAGTCTGTGTCTCGTTTTGAAAAACAACACTGCAGTAGTTTGGCGGGAGGGGGTGGGTGGGGGGCTATCATCATTTATATAATTAATTTTCCCCGTCTGTGTGTGTTGTTTTCTATTCGAATGACGACGTTGGTTGTTTTTCACAGAGTGTGTCAGAGGTATTAAAAAGTTTTTTTTTTACAATTTGATTCGTACAGTTAAAAGTTTTCTTGAAGGATTAAGGGGTTAGGTGTAGTCAGAATTTTCAAGAAATCGATTTTTGTTTTTTGTATTTTTGGAAGCTGCTACAACAGCTGAAGAACTATTTTATGGCCCAGGAATAGTTGACTCGGTGTAAGTAATTAATAATACGTATTACTTTACGTAAATTAAATGTAAAACTTTAAATGCGTTTTTATCAAAACTATGTTTTTGAACTGGTGACCACTGTAGCTCGAAAACCGCTCGGTAGATTTTAATGAAATTTATACAGCTTTTTGAAAACATGAAAAACTAGTGCCTGATCGAAGGATTTTTTTTTTAAATTTCGGTTTGTTATAAACAATTAACTGTTGGTTTTTTTTCCCGAAAATCTTGAAAAAAATTTCCTGAGGCTGCCATTTTGTTAATTTAAGAAAGAAATAAAAAAGCTTCGATCAGGCACTAGATTATCTATTAATAAAACTAATTTTTCTTGTCCGATTGAATTTGAATGAATCTCAAAGGATAAGTGATGGTCACCGCAAGGAGCTTCGGTTGGAACTGGATCAACACAAACAGCCATTACTTTTAAAATTATTAATTTTTTTTTCTAAAATTTCTGTAAAGTCAAGTCGAAACCTTATTTAATGGTGCTATGTTTTTACTTTTATAAAATAAAATAATTTACTGGCAAAAAAATGTATTTAAAATTGTCATTTTTTCATGTCTCTGACTACACCTAACCCCTTAATTCTTACCAGCGACTTTGTATTTTTTTATTTAATCAATTTTATGAGATACGAAGATGCCTATGTCCTTCCTAAGAATACAAGCTACCCCCTTGTCAAATTTCATCAAAATCGGTACAGTAGTTTAGCCGTGAAAAAATAACAAACGAACATATAAAGTTAATTTTGCATTTGGATATTTCTCCATACTAATTGGACAATTTAATGATCAGATCTATATCTATAAAAGAGTTTGTCCTTAACCACTCACTCACTCACTTACTCATTTATCAACGTACAGCTCAAACCCCTGGACCTAGAAACGTGAAATTTCGTAGGTGCCTAACTTTTACGATGTAAGCACCCACTAAGGAAGGATTTTTCGAAATTCGACCCCTACGGGGTTAAAACAGGGTGTCAAAGTTTATATAAAAAATATTTTTTTTGTTCGCATTTAGTTGAAACTTATCGAACATACTCTACAATATAAATAATGAAACAATAATTTCAGCATTCCCAAAATTTAACCCCTAAGGTGTTAGGGGGATGGAAAAATTTGTAAAATATTTTTTTGTATTTACCGAATGAAACATGGCACAAGTAGGTAATCTACAAGACAAATATCAGTTACGAAAATTCAGAGGGTTAGTTTTTACAATTGTTAACTAAGATCCGAGATATTTACGTTTTTTTATAGGTAATGAATAAAAATTAATATAAAAAAATGTAATATGTCATCCCCTATCACGTATGGAGGGTTCTAATCAGTTTCAAAGTTTACGCGAACGAAGCCGCGGGATTCCGCTAGTATTAATATAAATTTTCACAAAGTTTGTTTAATTTCCAAACACGTACACAAAAAAACCATCCTGTATATACAAAAAACGTGGCCTACTATATTTTAAAGATTTATCAAATAGAATAACCATTTGTATAAAAAATATGACAGACTTTTTTTCAGATGCAAATATTTTTGACCTGACTTTTCTTGTTTGAAACGTCAGTTATTTCGTTCGGATTCTGTTTCATATGACACCAATGTTTGTTAG
The DNA here is from genome assembly GCA_949319165.1 of Sialis lutaria. Lineage (NCBI taxonomy): Eukaryota > Metazoa > Arthropoda > Insecta > Megaloptera > Sialidae > Sialis > Sialis lutaria. Next base: position 37,050,489 of record OX439233.1, read on the forward strand.
TCACGTACTTTGGTGGAAAAACTTTTCGTCTTTGCTTGATTCGATCGTCTCTGTGTGTTCTACCCCAAACCGCCCACCCAAAGCGGCGACTCCCCCCCCCCCCCCCCCCAGCTTACATCTGGGACGCGCGAGAGATCTGACTCCAGTGAGAGGACTTTAGAACTAAATGCTCATATTTATTTCTGTGTGTAATTTATATTATCTATGTGATGAGATATGGTTTTAATGTTTTAGATAAATTCTTTCTGACGTCTATAAGTTTTATGGTTTATTGGTAAATAACATAAATCTGCGCTGGTCAAAATGTTTTGCTTAATAATATTTCCTGAATGTATTTTTATTTTTTTGGTCGTATATATTAATAGGTGAAAATTGAAAATTGTACTTTTTTTGTATTTATTATAAAAGGTACTGTGCCATAGTATACACAGGTAGAAAGGTTTACTTGAGCCAAGTAAACCTTGTTTTGTATATAACGAAAACAATATTTTCTTAAGATAAGAAATACATATATTCTTAAACCAACTACAGTGGTACCTCGACATACGAGTGCCCCAACATACGAGTTTTTCGAGATACGAGCCGGCGAGCGAGTGATTTTTTGCTTTGAGTTACGAGCGAAATTCCAGATACGAGTTCGGTAGTTCATTTATTTTTATAACCATGGATCGGAAGAAAGTTTGTGAAAAGTCAAGTGCTAAGAAAAAGATGATGAGTATTGAATTAAAACGTGAAATTATAGAAAAACATGAGCAATTGTTTTGTATCGGGAAATTTGCTTCGAGATACGAGTAATTCAAGATACGAGCAAGGTTGCGGAACGAATTAAACTCGTATGTCGAGGTACCACTGTATAGTATTCTTGGACGAAGAAATAATGTAGTTGGATTAAGAGTACTTTTCTTATATTAAGAAAATATTGTTTTCGTTATATACATAACAAGATTTTCTCGGTCCAATACAGTTTTTTTTGTGTATATGTGCATAAAAAAAACCATGTGTATATGTTGCCAATACGGCAGGTAAAATATTGGTCGAATTTCGACACTAGTATTATTTATACTTCGACAGTTTTGAGCAAGGACCTGAACCTTTTTTTAATACAGCTGAACAATAAGAAAACTAAAAATATACCGTTTTTAATGGATTTTTATTTTATACCGCATACATTAGGGCAGTGGTCCCCAACCCTATGCCCGCGGGCACCATTGCGCCCGCCGACCGTTTTACGTGTGCCCGCCGCTGACTGTGAAGAATAAAAATAAAAAAATTTAAATTTCATGTTATATTTACAGCCAGAAAAATATGTAAACATTTAATCTTTTTCTGGCTATACGCAATTACATTAATTCTAAAGATAAATTAAAAATATTTTGTTGATGCAGATTGTTAATAAAAAACATTTGTGCATATATCAAATATTGCACAAATTCGTTCAACAATATATAAACAATGATCAAATTTTTAAGAATAGCATTTTTTACCAGTCGCGGCTTACGTAGGAACTAAGAAATATATGGAAAATGCCTCTGAACCTTTTTGTAGATTACAAACTTTTCCATCAAAAAATCAGCGAGAGCATATGTCTGCCTTTTTTAGTTTAGGCGTGAGAAACGCCTGAGTGAAAATCGCGATTTTCATGTGGGCACCTTGAAAAAATAAATGGTGCCCGCTGTCCAGCCAGTATTCTAGAATGTGCTCTAAGGTACAAAAAGGTTGGGGACCCCTGCATTAGGGTGTGTCATTTTTGAGCAACTTTTTTTTCAACTAAAAAACAGGCTAAAAATTATCTAGAAGGTGAAAAAAGAAGCCTCTAAAAATTTGAGCTCTTAATATTAACATCAAGTGGTGCCTGTTCCTAACTTTCCATTTCCCATTTAAATAACATGAAAAAAAAATATTTTTTTCTTATTTTTGTAGCTTGACATTTAAGCATTGTAAAAATGATCTGAAAAGTTATTTTAGTAGGAAATTGAACGCTCTACAAAAAAGTTCCGATTTATTTTTTTACAGAGTGAGCCGTTCTGAAGATATTCAAACTTAGTAACAAATGTATGAAATTATGACTTTTATTCATAGTAAATAAAATAAAATGCAAAAAAAAAATTGAGATGTAAGTATTATTGTTTTTCTATACGAAAATAATTATTTTTTCTTGAAAATAATTTTTAAGATATAAAAAAGTCCTCAGTATTAGTTTAATAAAATAAAAGTCATAATTTCATACATTTGTAACTTTAAGTTTGAATATCTTCAGAACGGCTCACTCTGTAAAAAAAATAAATCGGAACTTTTTTGTAGAGCGTTCAATTTCCTACTAAAATAACTTTTCAGATCATTTTTACAATGCTTAAATGTCAAGCTACAAAAATAAGAAAAAAATAATAATTTTTTTTCATGTTATTTAAATGGGAAATGGAAAGTTAGGAACAGACACCACTTGATGTTAATATTAAGAGCTCAAATTTTTAGAGGCTTCTTTTTTCACCTTCTAGAAAATTTTTAGCCTGTTTTTTAGTTGAAAAAAAAAGTTGCTCAAAAATGACACACCCTAGCATACATATTGTTTTGTGAGCCCACAGCAGGATAGCTTTTTTATTTTCAAATAGTAATTTATTTTTATTAATTTGAACCCGAACCCCAAAAACACCGTGCTGAACTTTAACTTAAACCCGAACCGAACCCGAACCATAAATATCAAGTTAATTTTTTTAAATCGAAAAACAATTTTTTTTCTCACGTTTTAAAACGATCACAGAGCCTCTCATATATTCGATATTACGAAGAAGCAAAAGTACTGTTATCATATGGATAAAGTTAGGTATATTTATTTTTCTACATAGTGTGTAGTGGTAGCACTGAATTCCCTGGTCGGTCATTCGATAAAATGACTATTGGTTTTATAATAAAAGCATCGTGTGGTATAAATTTTACTTTAGTTAGAAATATTTTACATTGAGGTAACAATTCATTTTGATCACCGCAACCAAATTGTAAATTATTTGCAGACAGTGGTGTGCGATTTCATAAATATTTCGGGGGTATTTTTAAATTGTTTATTACTAATTGTATCATCAATCATCATAACATATTTTATTTGTCTGTTTTTCGGCGTAATTTATAAAGAATTATAATTTTTCACAAACGGTATTTTTCATAACCGTATAGGTCCGATTTGCTTCATATTTTTACACAATATTTTCCCTTCGTTATACGTAGAATTTTTTTTACTCAATTAGTTTTTTTTATCAGAGCCGGAAATTGTGGTTGAAAAATTAATGGGCCATACCAGTGTGAAATTTTCAAAAAATCATTTTTTTGTTGCTTTTTTGGAGAATTTATAGTTTCAAGAATATTCTGTGAAAATTTCAAGGCCGTATCTCTAATACTCTCCAAACAGCAGCCTTCTAAAGAGCGACCGCTCGCAGATATTCAATCGATAGTTAAATCTTTAAATGCGTGTTTCTCGAAATGAGATTTTTCAAATTTGCTGACATTGTAACTTAAAGGGCAATTATCCGACTTACTTGAAAGAACTGAGTACTCTTGAATATATTTGTTCTACGATGAACTAGGATATTTTTGATTGGATGAAAATTGACGATTTGGCATTAAAAATACGACCATTTTATAGGCAATAAATTATACTTTTTTTTATAACTACGCCATTTTGTTAGATTTTGATATTTTTCGAAAATCGTAGGTCATTGTACAGGAAATACCTTCCAATTTAACGACATTTTTTCTTTTTTCAATTTCAACTACTTCATCGTCCGGAATCATGATCGCAGTGGAGGAGATTTTTTTTTGTCGCTTAGTTATCAATATTTTTACGTGAAAAAATTATGAAATACACGTCCAATATAGCTAAATATATTCTCAATTTTCCAAAATATTTCATTGAGTATTTTTCTTCCAAAAAATTTCCGAAAATCGCCCAAATTTCCAACGTTCACACTGGTATAGTCCCTTAATAAAATCAGGTGTCATTTCATTTTTTTTAAATGTTTTACACCGGCCTCAATAGCAGCGCAACCAGTCGATTTATATTATTAAAAAAAATTGTGAACATACCTCAATATATATACTTTAGAATAAAACAAACTAGGATAAAATCGAACAAATACTTTTTGAGATAATAATTCCCAAAATTCATATATTTTTTCTTGCCGTCTATACTCATAAATTTTCGAAAACTAAAAAATATTTTAACAGTAAAACAATCCCCCGGCCCCCTATAATTCCCACAGGTAATCTGCCACTGTACAAATGCAGACGATTCGCACTGTTAAAGAATTACAGTAATTTGTTTGGCCCCCCTGGCGTGACGTAACCAAGGTCCCCCTAATTGGCTCTCTACCTGTCCCGTTAGATCACGATACATTAGACTGTGTCTCTGTGTGTGTGTCTGTATGGCTGTATGTGTGTATACATATAGAGATAAAAGGAATTAGAAACTTCTTCTTCTCCTTCTAATAACTACTACCGATGCATTGCACTGTGTGTCTGTATGATGTGGTTTTTGTAATGTAGATACTGTATCGGTGGTATCTTTGATTTGTGAGGCTCGTTTCACACGATCCGAATTACTGGGTTCGAGATTATTGCATTTAAGGGGTTATATACAGTCAGAAGACCAAAAAAAGGGGTTTTTCAATAATTTTTTTAAGACAATACTTTGAAATTTATTGATGTAAAAATTTGTACACATATTATGGTAACTTTTAATTGTATTTTAACATTTTTTATTTGTAAAAATAATAATTTTGAAAGCTGCTACAGCTGTTCTCCAGGAGGTCCTCTCAAAAAAGGCGCCTTGCGGTGACCACGATATCTCTGGACTGGATCATTTAAAATGAAAAACCCAAACGAATTTCGTTAAAGTAATGTATAATCTTGTACTTCATCGAAGGAATAAGCAAAATAATTTGTATTTTCGACATAAATTTTGATAAAAAAAAAAAATATTTATCGGTGAGAAAAAACCTTTATTAATTACTAATAAATATACTTAAGAAACCTGTGTTAAAATTTGAGACTGATCGGTTCAGCCGTTTCCGAGGAATCGTGGTCACCGTCTTTAAAAACACAGATTTGAGAAAAACGCGCTGCTGCTCCGACCTTCTACATTCAAACGCTCTGAGACGTCTTTACAAATATGCGTGTAACTTCGAAAATAATCGCCGGATTGACTTGAAATTTTCTGTGTGTGTATTTAAATATATGTACATTATGAAAATGAAATTAAAAAAATAGATTTTTTTGAAAATTCTAACTGTATATAACCCCTTAACTCAGGCCTCCTAATTTCAAACGCTCTGAGACGTCTTTACAAAAATGCGTGTAACTTCGAAAATAATCGCCGGAATGACTTAAAATTTTCTGTGTGTGTATTTAAATATATGTACATTACGAAAATGAAATTAAAAAAATCGATTTTTTGAAAATTCTAACTGCATAGACCCCTTTAAAAAAATACGTTTAAAAACAGTGGTGATATTATGAATATCCTTAATATATATGTATAAAGCTCAACGTCTCTCTGTCTGTCTGTCCGTTAGTGCGTTTATCACTCGAGAACCACTTATCCGATTTACGTTATTTTTTTTTAATTCGTAGGTACATTCTCTGGCCAGGTTATAGGCTATATTTTGTTACGTTAGGTAACATTACAACTAAGCAGTGACGATAATAGTAAATCAAGTCAGAAAAAAATTTACCGGCGGCGCGCTGTTTTGCAATACGCTGCCTAAACCGTTGAATATAGAACAAAATAATGTATTAAAGACTTGTGTAGAATCAAAAGTGCTACAATAAAGTCCGTGACACCATATGTCTAACTTTTATATTTAAGCCACAATGACTGCTTTTATGTTACAAATAAAACATAAAATATTTGGGTTCTGTATACATGGACTTATGACCTGCAAAACTTTAATCTTTATCGAAATAAGTGATTTCATCGTCATAAGTACTTAATGTAGATATAATTTGCCTTTTACAGAATTCAATTTGGTCTTTTGGTTTAGGAAATAACGTGAAATAAGTATATACAATAACATTATTCGTAACAATTCGCGCGAACTACGACTATGTAGTATGTAGACGCCGCGCTGGGCAGAGGGGACAGGGCGGTATTCTTTTGATAATTAACTTTTAAATAAACAACTATATATTTTTTAAATCCTAAACAATAATTCCGTAGTCCACGCGAGCGAAGCCGCGCGGGCCAAGCTAGTTATTTTATATATGGTTAAAGTCGTCAACTGTGTTACAATACCTTGAAGTATCACTGCTCTAAATTCCATAACAAATCTATAGATACTATCACAAAATTAATACCTCATTTGAGTGCTTTTTAGCTAGCTAATTTTTCTACTAGCCCCTTTCTGATACCGAACATTAATATTACTGGAAAAGATATATTTTGACATATTGGTTTTGTACGGTGTGAAACATGCCTTAGTTGTACAGTGAAAATGCACAATCAACGCTGTACAGTTATTTATTTTTCTGTGTATGTCGTTTTCTAATCCAAACTTTAATTTTTCGATTACAATTATTTCTTTTGGTATGTAAGTATAAATAATGTATCTTGGGAATTATTCTAGTGAATGTATTATATGTACTTACATAGGTACGCTAATTTGACGTTGTTTGGATCCCACGGCTTTTTGGGTATTTGATTAGTTTAATTAACCTGTTCAGTAATAAAAAATTTTATCAAAAAAATATTTTTTTTACTTAATTTTTTTTTTGGTTTATTTACTGAAGTATTACACAGAAAAAATAACTTGATCTTATTGAAAATTTGAGATGGAAAATTGCTTAATTTATCTTGTTAATATTTTAACAAAAATTTCCTCAAAATAATAATAAAAAAATCTTATTGAGGATATTTTATTCATTTGAAAAATATATCTTCATGTTGATCTAAAAATCTTTTCATTTGTAAAATTAATAAATACTTTATTACACCAACTAACGAAACTCTCAAATAGATTAAACATAATGGTTGTATTAATAAATATTTATCAGTGTGAATATTTTTTTACACCACCCAACTAGTGAAAGTGCAATTTTCGATATGGTAAATTCAGTGATGTCATTTATTAAGTATTTTTTGTATTAAAAATATGTTTTCAATACGAAACAATATTTTCACCGTGATAAGAACATTGTTAGTAATAATCATAGATGGGCATTAAATCGTTAATCCGTTAATTAACGAAGCTAACAAAATGCTTAACGGATTAACTTTTAAGTTAACTAAAAAAAAGTTAACTTCCGTTAAATTTAGTCCGTTACATTGGTTGTTTGATGACAAATACATCAGAAAGTTGTCGAAAAAGAAAAAAAAAGGTCTTCAAACATTTTGCATGGTTAACTTTTAACGATTAACTTTAACTTCCGTTACATTTTCGGAATTTTAACGCTTTAACGATTAACGAAGTTAACTTTTCGGTTAACTGTGCCCACTTATGGTAATAATATACATTTATCAATTCAATAAGATAAACGTGGACATTTCCATATTGGTAAAAAATTATCATATTAACAAACAACCTCTATCGAAGCCAAATCGATCACGAATTTTTTTACATTGATCACATTTTTTAACACATAGACAAATTATTTTTTTCTGTGTACATATATGTAAATATACACATATCTATTATGTACAACAATAAGCGCTCAATCCATCAACAAAACAAATGATCAATGTCTTGTATTGCATATCAAATAAATCGTTTATACACAATATAACTACAATATACTATATACATTTTATAAAAAAAGCGACCGGGTCGCATCCACTAAACAAGTATTTATTACTTCCGATCGTTACAACCGGAAGTAATAAAACGTGACAAATATAAAAATTACACACGTCTCTCTCTCTTTCTCTGTCACACTTTAACCCCCACCCACTCACCCCCTTCCTTCCTAACGCCCCTCTATTAACGATGCACTTTGTTATTATTATTTATTTTTTACGACTGTCAGATATCGATGCAGTTTTGTATGTCATTTGTTTTTTTTTATTATTTAAATGGCTTAATTTTAGTCGTTTGAATTTATCGTTCGAATACATTTATTTGTGTTCTATTGTTGGGTTTAATTAGATAATTATGATGACAGTTGTATGGTATTTATTCAGGGTGACCAGTATTTCTCTGGAACACATTTCCCTGACTTTTCCCGGTTTTCCAGGAGAATTTTTACCGTTTTTCCCTGATTTTTTTTCCTGTTTTTTATATTTTTAGATAAAAAAAGCTAAAAAAAAAAAAAAAAAACGGTCTCATAGATAAAATTTTTATATTTTTGCAGAATTTGCATTTTTCCCTGACTTCCAACCAAATTCCCTGACTTTTCCCGGTTTTCCAGAAGAATAGCAAAATTCCCTGACTTTTCCCGGTTTTCCAGAAACTGGCCACCCTGTTATTAATCATTAAGGAGTTTGACACCGTAGAAAAATAACTGATATTTAATCTTATGAGAACTGCATAATTTCAATACACAGTGCCGGATTTAACAATAAGCAAAAGATGTAACTGCTTAGGGCACCATAAAAGTGATTTTTGGAGACATCAGCGTAATATTGCGGTAAATAGGGAAAAATAGTAATGAAAATTTAGGTGGTAACAAAAAAAAAAAGTCTTCAGAATTTTGGCGACGATTAAAAAAAATTTTAAAAAGGTCATCAGTATTCCGAATGGGGGTCTTTAGATGGTTAGTGCTTAGGGCATCACATTGGGTAAATCCGGCACTGTCAATACATGACAAGACTTTCCTGATTTATGTTATTTGGAATGGGATTTTTATGCATTTTTTAAATATCAAAGAATGTTTCTATGACAAATTAAAGTTTGATACATAAAATACAACTAATTTTTTTTAAATTTTAGATTTGGTTAAAAGTATGTTTATTAGATAGAAAATGATGTGAAAAGTTGAAATTTTTAAACCGCAGGTCTGTATCTCAAACCGTTCTCGAGATATGGCCTCTCAAAGTTTCAGTTTTTTCAAAATTTTGGAAAAAAATGGCTGTAACTTTTGAACGTGCGGTCGGATTTGATTTTTGTCGACGGATTTGAAATCAGCATGTTAAAATCTATATAATTACATATATAACACCTTAAAAGTAGACAAAAAAAAATTTGCCAAAAATCGGCATTTTTTTAAGGTATACCCCTTGGAAAAATTTCAATTTTCAACAAAAAAATTTTTTTCGAATTTTCAAGTATTATATATGTGGATATATAGATTTTGGCACGCTGATTCCAAATTCGTCAACAAAAATCAAATCCGACCGCACGTTCAAAAGTTACGGCCATTTTTCTCCAAAATTTTGAAAAAAAATGAAACTTTCAGAGGTCATATCTCGTAAACGGTTTGAGATACAGACCTGCGGTTTGAAAATTTCAACTTTTCACATCATTTTCTATAAAATAAACATACTTTTAACCAAATCTAAAATTCGAAAATTTTTAGTCAAATTTCATGCGTCAAACTTTAATTTGTCATAGTACCTACGTCTACATAAATATAAAAGAAACCTAATTTGCATATTTTCGTCGCTAAAAACGGTTAGTTGTTATAAACGGAATCGTTCTATCCGGATTCAACTGTATATTATCTAATATACTCCCCTTTATTTTCAACTGCGCAGTAAAAACTGATATTTTAAACGCTACATAAACTTCGGTAGGTACGAGACATCTGATAAAGGGGAAATAAGTCCGTTTAAAAAATAATTTAAATTCGCGTTGTATTTTACCCTAGATACAGTTTTATTTGACATTTAATTTCCGTCCTTCAAAAGTCGAGAGAAAATATTCATTCTCAAATCACGAATTCGAATAATAAAAGTAGATGATATTACATCGAGTGGAATAATTATATTATTTAGTTAGTAAGTATATTTCAACATCGGGGTTTTTATTATATGGGAAATATATTTCATTTTATAATAGACGACCTTTGAAAAATATTTATGGCTTATTACTTATTTGAATTTTAGTTTATTCGTTTTAATATGAATAAATCATTAAGGAGATTTAGATCATCAAATAATAGTTGATACAAGGTTAAATGGGGTGTTGTTTTTTTCCAGGGGGGGGGGGGTAATTATGTTCCTGTTCCTAGACTTTCTTATACGTAGTACTGAATCCTGTAAAACGTATATGTGCCTAATTGATAAAAGATATGAAAAAATAATTATTAAGTTAAATGGAGTGTTTTTTTGGGGGGGGGGGGGGGTATAATAATGTTCTTGTTCCTACAAGAGACTTTCTTATACGTAGGTAGTATTGGGTGTTGTAAAATGTTTATGTGCCTAAGGGAGCGTTCAAGTATTACGTAACGCAATTTTTGGAGATTTTTGACCCCCCCCCCCCCTCCGCCCCATGTAACGCGCCGTAACGTTTTTCTGTACTCACCCTCCTAGTTTTTACCTAAAAACTGTTACGTAACGCGTAGTTCACATCCGTTTCCGGTTATAGGGTACCTAATTTTTTTTATTTAAATAATATTTTCCGAGATGAAAGAAAATCGATCTTAAATATTTTTGCTGCTTATTCTTATGCAATTTTTGAATTACAGCCTCTACAGACAGACAGATAGACAGACAGACAAACACACGTAATTCAGGAAAATCAAATAAAAGTAAATAAATAAATATTTTTAAAAATCTCTCATATTACTTATTTTCTTTCAATTTTGCAAAGTCAATCATTTTGACTCTTAAATTTCTGTTACAGTTATTATAACTAAAATCTAAATATCTAAAAACAATAATGAACTAATAAACTTAATAAACTTAAAGCCTACAGGCAAATATCTTACACACAATATAGGACCTTTTTTTAATTAAATAATATGATTTTTTCTTCCGAGATGAGATAAAATCGATCTAAATATTTTTGCCCCTATTTCTTACGCTATGTTTGAATTACAGCCTCTACAGACAGACAGACAGACACACAGATAGCATGACGAAAATTCATGAAAATAAAATAAAAGTAAATAAATAAATATTTTTTAAAAGAAATCTCTCACATTACTTCTAACTAATCTATTTTACAAAGATAGTCATTTTGACTCCTGAACTACTGATACAATTATTTTAACTGAAATATGAAAACAATAATTAACTAATAAACTGGATTAAGGAATCAAGGGGGGGGGGGTGAACAAAAGCCTACAGGCAAATATCTTACACAGAATATTATTTCGGAATTCGCTAAAGAATCCCAATAATATTGTCAATATTCGTACCTATAGGTGTAATAGTTCAAATATTTCCCAATACAGCCCCCGACTACATAATACATACATCACAAAACTTACATTATTTCAATTTCCAAAAGGAAGAGAAACTGATAAATCTAAAAGTAACCTCCTCCCCGCCCCCTACACAAAAAAAACTATATCTTTTTTACCCATCCCCAGAATCTAATGTTCACTAAATATGGCTTTACAGCCACCATGGGATGGAAAGGGTTAACTCCCTGTAGAATAACGAGATTTCAAATTGCACTCGGGTTACTTTTAAAAACAGCGGTACCTAAACATAAATAACATGCTCGCCCTTTTCGTTTAGGTATATATACGAATTTCACAAAACAATAAGTGGGTTGAAAAAAAAACATGAACTTTTAACTTTAATAAACCTTTTTAAAATGACATTTAAACAAATTGGAAATATCTTCAAGTTTATGCAAATACAGTCTAACAAAAATTTGCCAAGAGACTTTCTTATACGTAGTAATAATGAGAGTGTACGAGTGTACGTGTATTTATATAATTATTTAAAACAAACATTTCTGGCTGACTGATAAAAGATATAATAAGAAAAAATTCATGAGGCATAAATTATAGAAAATAACGTTATCTACAATTTTTGTCACAAATTTTTTTTCTATTCCTTATCATTTCAAAAAAAAGCTGCCACAGGACTTTCTTATACGTAATACTGACAGTGAACAGTGTACGTGATTTTTATTTTATTGAAAAATATTTCTGATAAAACTAATATAAGATAGAATGAATGGAACATTATTTTATACGCATTATGTATCAAATGAATTATGTTGAACGTAATTACTAAACCGGAAACGGATGTTTACTCTTATCATTTTTAAAATTTTAGATTTATTTTTGAAATAAGACAAAAATATCGAGTATGTTATTATCTATAATTTATTCCCCATACGGTTTTTCCGAACCCTTATGATTTAGCCAGAAATAATTTTTTTTTAAATAATTATTTAGAATAATCCACAATTCTCAATATTACGTATAAGAAAGACCCATGGTACCTATAGCAAACACGTACACTGTTCAGTCTCTGTAATACGTATAAGAAAGTCCCATGACACTCATGTAAGATATTTCTTCTCTGTTATGAAACATTTGAAATGTAATTAAAAATGGATATTTATTTTAAAATCGAAAAAATGAATAGAACATAAATTATAGATAATAATTTTACCTACAATATCGAACTTGACCATTTTTCTCTAATTCGCACTGTTTCAATGTTATTATTAAGTATAAAATTTCATCTTTCTACCACATATCGTATTTTAGTAACAGCGTCTACCGACAGACAGACACACAGACAACATGGCAAAAACAGTCAGAATGGATTCAGGAAAGGTCAAAATGGATAATTCCATCAAAATCCGAATTACTACATGCATAGGTATAAGAAAGTAAAAATAATAATTATTATTCATTTTTTATCTATATAGTTACCTATAAAATGTTCGTATTTTTAATGCTAAATCGTCAATTTTCATCCAATCAAAAATATCCTACGTCATCGTAGAGTAAATATATTCAAGAGTACTCAGTTCAAATTTCAAGTCAATCGAATAATTGCTCTTTGAGTTACAATGTTAGCAAATTTGAAAAATCTCATTTCGAGAAAAACGCGTTTAAAGATTCGATTTACCATAAAAACTACTAATCAGCTATACCTGGCTCATACAATGGACCCTCTTCTTCCTCGAATAATGCCTCCAAAAAGGTACAAAAAATAATTGATTTTTTGAAAATTTCACACTGGTATGGCTTCTTAACCGACTTTTTGTATTAATGAGTAGCAACTTTTGCGCATTATTTTCGACCCACCACAATTGATATAATTTTTTACCTATAAGGTACAGAAATATGATTAAAAAAAAAATTATTCATAATAATTGTTGACCCCAACAAATCACATAAATTAATAAAAAAATCAATACATTAAATAAAGCAAATATAACAAGAAATAAATCAAACAAAAAAATAACGTGTTTCGACCTAACTTCAATATCAATTAATTCTCTAATGAATAAATAATTAAATTAAAATATTAATTCAAAAAGAAACATGTTCAATTAATTCAACATAGTTCTGATATTAACATAAAATATTTTTACAATACTCACACAAGCCTATATATATATAATATATAAATATACATTAAAAAAGTAAATCACCTTTTTTCACACAAAAAGTATACCAAACACATACCAGATCTGGATATTCGATAAAAACAATTTTTACTACACTAGTTTTCAAACGTGACAAGCAATTATGTAATTATGTAAATCTACATAATGATTTCATTATGTTTATTACACAAGAAACCTATGTTTATACACATTAAGTTCTGAATCAGATTTGTTCGTTGAAATTTATGTATAAAAATATATTTTTTGTATATTACAAAAGTATATCAAAATTAAACCGAACTCTTTTTTTTTATTTTTCATGATACATTTTTTATTTTGTACAATTACATTTCTGGGAATCGATTTTAATTATTTTAATGCATCATTTTATATAGTCCATATCATGAAAAATGATCGGAGTGGTAAGGGTAGGATATCCGAAATGACGTCAGAGCATTGGCGTAGTCGAACACAAATAGATTATAACCGGGTCATTCTTAGTCAACTCTATCAGAGAAAAATGCTACTTTTACGGATTTTCATAATTTTCACATATGTTATTAAACATCATTTCGCAAAATTTTCAGTTTTTTGAAAATGACGCGTATTTTAAGTTTTGCAGATATGACGCATTTGAATTTAAACAATAATTTTTATCTCCGGATGTATTTATCGTAGCGAATTGATTTTTTTTAGTTTTGTTCACAAAAGAACGATCTTTTTGGACATTTTGTCCGTTTTTAAGTAAAAAAAAAATTTATTATTTTCTGTACAATTAAATTTTTTTTTTTAAATTTGAACCTGAGGTCAGCTTTTTAAAAATCTGAAAAAAAAATCATAAATATTGCTTATAGTATTCTCTATCATCCCTGCAAATTTTATGCTGGACATATTTATAACGGCTTCAAAAAATTTTTTTTAAGGTTGTTGTATATAGGTTACGCGCACTATACATATATTGATTTGTCGTAATGAATTCGGGTGAAAATGTTTAAATCAATGTTGTTTGTGTGTAATCTATGGAATTAATAAATTGATTACGAAATAAAGTGATCATACAGGGTGTTTAAAACTGTTTGTTTTATGTACTCATTAAGTTATATATGTTTAGTATAAATGTACATTTCTACTTATTTTTTGATAAGAAAATTAATAATTCTTGTGTAATTTCTCTAAAAAGTGGTATTCAAAATCTCATATTAAAACTATATTAATATAGTTTTAAAATGTCATGGTTAAAGTAAGGTTAGGTTCGCATTTAATGTACAGGGTCTCTTTTTACACGGTACATACGTTCCTGCATATGAAAAAAAAAATTACCTAACTTCCTTCCTTTGGCCCAAATAGATTCGGTATTTTTAATGTGAATTTCTATGTTTTAATTTAACTCAAAAACTAACCAATTTCCTTTCACCCCAATAGATTTGATATTTTTAATGTAATTTTCGTGATATTCTATATTTTAAAACGATTAAATATTCGCCTTATGCGTTAAAAAATTAATAAAAAAGTATTAAAATTTATATTCGAAGTACAAAGTGAACACAATATAGTTATAGGCGGGCACAGTTAATCGAAAAGTTAACTTTGTTAATCGTTAAAGTGTTAAAATTCCGAAAATTTTACGGAAGTTAAAGTTAACCATCCAAAATGTTCGAAGACTTTTTTTTGCTATTTCGACAACTTTCTTATGTACTTTTCATCAAACAACCAATGTAACGGACTAATATTAACGGAAGTTAACAAAAGCGTTAACATTTTTTTGATAAACGAATTAATGCCCACCTATGTATTTAGTGCAATTCAATCAAATCCTAGACATAAAACCCATGAAGAAGAAGATAAAGAAATACAAAATCGATTCTATTTGCATTTAAAATTGAAATTCAACTAATCTCTCACTCACTAAAATAATTCGTTTACCTCACCTCATAGTTTTTTTTTAAAATAAAGGCAATACTAAAAACACCCCCCTCTCTAACTTTACGTCAAAGCTTCTGCTCTAACCCCTTTCCCACTTATTCTCTCATTTATAACCAATAAAAAAAGTTGTGCGTAGCGCTTTTTTGAATTACATTTTTTCGGTAGTACTAGCCGTTTTAAAAGCTTGTTTCACAATTTGCATCAATCCAACCAACAAGCCTTTAATTTGAGCTAATGGTGTACCTTTGTAATGACAGTCCATCATATATGTGTTGTTTGGAATTAATACGAATTGAAAAAAAAAGTCACCCGCGGTGACAAAAACTAAATTACGCCGGCAAAAATAATGCCTGAAATGCGGTCGAATAAAATCGTAAATGGATGTGATAAAATTTAATGAGATTGAAGCAATTTTTTGTTTGTTTTTGTGTACTTTGCTTACACCCAGAAGCCAGGAAAGATATATAATACTGATCTGAAGAGTAGGGTTTTTTTCCCTGTTTTGTTATTATTAAAATTTTCGTTTTAATAATAAAGTGGTAGCGCTTATACACAGAGAGAATATTCATTTAAAAATTAAAATGCTGTGAACCTGAGGACAGAATCAACTTCTGAAAAAAATTAACAGAAAATTCGGTAGAATTTAAAATAAAGTAAATGAAAAATTACAATGACATACTGGTAAATTTTAACATAGTACCTATTAAAATTTATTTACTCTGAAAAAGTAATATACGCTATTCTTTAATTTAATTTCTTGCATATGAAAATTTCACGTACATTCTCTATAATTTTACTATGTTTCTATATTACTTTTCATATCTGGCCTATCGCCAAAATAGAAACTGCTATACAGTATATTGAATTTTAAGTATAGACGTTCTTTTAAATTTTACCATGTCGGGTGTTAAAAATTTCTAGGATTAAAAAAAATTCATCAATCTATGCAATTTTTATTTTTTCCCAATTCCTACACATCGTAAATAAATAAAAATGTTAATGATTTTTTTTCATCTGACTATTAATAACTTATTAAAATAATTATTTAAGTTTTATAATTATTTTAACATACGGTATAGTAATTTTTGATACTGTTGGTATGAAATATTACTACGTTACCGATTAATTTTTCACAGAATGAAAAATTAAAATGCATCGAGATAATTCATTTCAATAGTATCAAAAAAGTTGGCATTCTTGTTAAAAATTGCGAAATAAATAAAACGCTACAATATTGAATACTTCAAGATTCTAGAATCTACAGTTCTCAAAAATATAAATATTCCGTTACTATAACAAAGAACTACCGCCCATACAGAGAAAAATGTCGTTCGTCGCCAATGCGGTATTTTTCTTTTTATACCAAACATGTACATCTATATATTTTTATTTCACTAATGTTTATGAAAACCTTTGTCGTATATTTGAGAAAAATATACGACGAATGCTCTATACATTAGTTATATGAATTTAAGAAAAAAAAAACTACCTTTCCCGGGGTTGAAATGCCAAAAAGCATTAGTGTATCTTATTACATACATTATATATTTCATTTAAAAAGGAAATTTCTCTTCATTTTATTTACGTCGTGGACAGTGACGTACTTAAAGAAAAAAAATGGCTAGATTTGTATATAAAAATGAACAAACTTAACCCTTTGTAGCCCCATATGACATTTCTGTAACAAACTTCAATAATCCCGCTAATATACGTACTAAATATATTTAGTTCATTCAAATATGTGTAACACTACTGTAACATACATACCACTCAATAACTTAGTATCAAGTAAAATTCACAGATGGCATAACCTATTGACTTACGTATTATTACGTAAACATTGGCAGTAAGACAGGATCAGATCCGGTTATTGGCCGATTTAGGTAGAAAAAAGAATACGTTGTAAGTTTCCCCAGTGTACTGGCGTTTCACAAACAATTTGAGAAAAATGCGGTGTAGCATTATGCTACAACAAACTAAATAATTGTTTCAAATCCTGCATTACGAAATAAGTGTTTTTACGATTATCTCAAAGTATGCCAATCCCAAAAAAGTCAAATAAATAATTAAAAATAAATATTTTTAAATTTCTGAAAAATACGTGTTTTTTATATGCCTAAACTTGTCTTTTTATCAACATAATTTAAATTTTTAAGACCTTTAATTTTGTTTTTAATTTATATTCAGAACACATATAGGGGAAACGGTATAATTATTGGCCACTTAACAAAAAAACTCGAAAGAAAAAAACGTTATTCCTTTAATATTAGTGATAAATGGAATATAAATACAGTAATATGTTCATTATTTAGTCCTTTATTATTGGTATATGTATTACAACTATAAGTTTAAGGAAAAACGATTACCAGCATAAAATAGAAAATATCTCAAAAAAGCATAATGATTGGCCATTTTTTTTAATGATTGGCATAGTATTTTTTACAATTATTGGCCATAGTAATAGATGGTAAATTTTATAAAACTTCTACAAAGGTAATAATTAGTCAGCAAATTTGGCATTTATTTGTAATTGACAATTTCTGTTACGTAAGAGATTTGGGTTTTTACCCAAATCTGTTATTCAAAAGAGAGGCAGCTCGTTTATTTGATTTTATTTCAGTTATTTTTCTATTACTCATTTTTTTTATTTTATAAAAAAGTTGATTTTCAGTAATTCATATTCGTTTATCCAGCTTTCATATTTTTACGTTTTTATTTTGTTTTAAAATTCTAAAATTTAATATCAAAATCTCGAAAACTTGAAAATTTGTCATGTTATTAACTGTTTTTTTATTTTAGTATTGTATCATCAAAAAAATGTATTTTTCATAAAACAGTATCAAAATTCTAAGCAATAAATATTATTCTGGGTGGGCAAGGGGCATAAATAATGTAAGAAATTGTCTGGGGCGCTCATTTCATAAATTTTATCAATCTTCTCTTCTGATTTTTTTTCTATATCTAAATTTGTTTGTTCATGAGCTACGTTTTCATCATTTATGTTTTTAGTAACATTATTATTATTATTTTTGTTTTTTAGGCATATTTTTTACCTATAAATAATATCTAACCACCAGTGGCCAATCATTAGAAAATCTTATATGTGTTAACACAATGATTGGCCAGTAGAGTTTAAAAATAATATTTGAAAAATAATTAACAATTACTATCTGAAACATTTACATTTAATAATTAGCTTCAATATAAACTAACAGCTGTTTTTATATATTACAAATTATTAACACAAATTTTATTTTTATTCACTCATTCATTCTTATGTATGTCTTTAACAAAATGTCAAAATTACAATACGTTAAAATTTAAAATCAAAGTTATGTAATTATTATTGAAAATATTAAGCGTATACTCAAAAATATGCTCTTAAAACAATCACAATAAAGTAGGCTATCATTTCAGTAAGCATTTCGATTTTATTAAGTTACTATGTTTCTTATTTAAAAAAAAAATCTGAAAAGTGGCCAATCATTGTACCGTTTCCCCTATCTACATTTAATGGAATATTTTACTTTGTTAATTATTAAAAGTAAAAAAAAAGATTAATTTGATTTGAAAATTGAATTAGACAGAACGGTATATATACATAATAGTAACATGTACTAATTTGCTGCAATGGCAGAGCTAGTTTTTCATTATTTATACCAGCATGTAATGTTTATACAAAATTTTATTACTTACTCCCTTTGATCGTATATTATTTGTAATGAAAACTCACCTGTAACAGAAAGAAAAAAATATATTACATTTAGAAAATATACAATTTTTATCGATTAATATACAAAAAATTAACTTAAGGTTATACGCCTAGCACACTATAAAAAAAGATTTGGTTTCGAAAAATGTTGTTTTTAATTTATATTCAGAACACATGTACCTATTATTAAAAGTAAAAAAAGTATATTTTAATTTGAAAATTGAAATAAACAAAACGGTATATAATAGTAACATGTAGTAATTTGCTGTAATGGCAGAACTAGTTTATCATGATAAATTACACATGAATATATTTGTTTTATAATTTTCATAATATATAATATTTTTATAATAAATAAGGGTTGAAATTTCGAATAAATAGTTTTTAAAACGTTTTTATATAGCCAATTGTGTAGAATTTCAATAAATAGAGCACTTTCGGCAAGTTCTCTCATTTATCGTGTATTAAAAACTATATTTAATATCCAATTACTCAAAAACCATACGTCCAATATTTTAAATAAAAATTAGTAAAATATATGAGTTATCAAATCAAATTTCGCGAAATTTAAAAACATTATTTTCAATAACAAATCACATAATCAATTAATATCACCAACACTGTTAAAAATCATTAATATATTCAACAAATTTAAATTAAATGTGGTACATTTCTGATTGGTTAAAGTACTTAAAATAGATCACGTGATAAAACAGAATTATTTGTTGACAATAGAACTTTTTTTTCTCTGGTACAAATTTTCACGACTTTTCCGCGTTTTCCAGGTGAATGTTTACGTTTTTCCCTGTTTTTTTTTTTTATATAAAAAAATTAAAGCATATTTTACACATTATATTAATTTTTTTTTGTATGTTTTCTTTTAAAGTTTAATAGATGATTGTTTAAATATTTCCGGGGTTCCTTGATATGGCGTTATTTTTGAATTTTTACAAAAAATTCCCTGACTTCCAACCAAATTCCTTAATTTTTCCAGAAACAGACCATGCACCCTGTAGCTTTCAAAAAACGATCCAATTAGCTATAAATCAAAAACAAACAATTCAAAAATACATCAAATCTATAAACAGCCCCCCCCCCCACTTTGAGCAAATATTATTTATCCATATAAACATAAACAACTAAAACAATATATTAAAATAAAACAAACAAAAAAAAATCCTAAACTGTATGAACAACATCTATCTGAAACAATCACAATATTTTCATCGTGTTTACCGCGAGAGCCGTTCTGCCTTCGGGCGTCGCTACGGGTGCTGGCGTCAGGGGGCGGTAGGGGCATAAGGGGAGGGGGTAGGCTAACAAGAGAGTAGGGGTAGGGGATGTTCGGTTGCCATCGCGTGTGCATGATTAGCCTCCTACTTGATCGGATTTGCCGGTTGAAATTTGTCGAGCGTGAACAAGCGCACGCTGGCAGTTTGAGGCGATCGGGTGCGAACCGCGCGGGAGGGGGTACAAACGGCGTGAGGCGTAGAGAGGTGCCGCGTTTTTTTATTATTTACCGAAAATACACACACACGATGATGTCGATGATGCTGTTATCGGGAAAAAAAGAAATAAACATTCGACAATAATGCAGGTAGTTACTATACAGGGTGATTCAGCACTGTCGTGCCAAACTTGAACAGTAGATTGAGAAAAATATTTTAAGCAAAAAACTTTCAATAAAAATGTGTCCGGAAATTTTTCCTTAGAGAACTACAGGCCTCCAAAGATTTTACTAAAATGAGTTTTAATTTAATATCTAGAGAACCCTTTGTGCTAGAATTATGAAATTTAGTATTTGGTTTAGTAATAATACGTGTTATCGATTTCTAATATTAACCAATTATATTGGTCAGTGGGCCCATCTATTTTTATCTAGTATTTGTTTGTTCCTGAGTTGGTACTTTAACAAGATTATATGACACAAAATACACAAAAACATACTTTAATTATTATTCATAGGATAAACCGTTTTCGAGAAATATCGATGGAAAAGAAAGCATGCAGAATAAA
This sequence comes from Sialis lutaria, assembly GCA_949319165.1. Lineage (NCBI taxonomy): Eukaryota > Metazoa > Arthropoda > Insecta > Megaloptera > Sialidae > Sialis > Sialis lutaria. The sequence continues at coordinate 37,071,585 of OX439233.1, forward strand.
CCCTAATACGGATGCTTAAAATTACAAAAAATAAATTTATATTCTTGTTCCATGATAAAAAATAAGACAAAAAGTTAATATAAGTATACCTCCGATAATGCATCCTTATCAACAAATAGCCATTTTTAGTTTGTTTTTTAATCATGCTAATAAAGTACACGTAACAGTAATAGAACTGGCTATAGATCTTACAGGATTCATATTAGGCGATTTATTTATATAAGCTTTATTCTTACCTTTAATCATTGAAAAAGAATATAAATTTAATTTTTGTAATTTGAAGCATCCGTATTAGGGTTAATTCTGCATGCTTTCTTTTCCATCGATATTTCTCGAAAACGGTTTATCCAATTAGAAATAATCAAAGCATGTTTTTGTGTATTTTGTGTCATATAATCTTATTAAAGTACCAACTCAGGAAAAAAATTAAGGAACAAACAAAAACTAGATAAAAATCGATGGGCCCACTGGCCCCATACAGCCCTGGTCTAAAATATAATTGGTTAATATTATAAATCGATAACACATATTATTACTAAATAATAATAATAATAATATAATAATATATTTATTCCTTAAAACTTTCTGTACATATATTATATATTATTACTAAATCAAATACTAAATTTCATAATTCTAGCACAAAAGGTTCTCTAGATATTAAATTAAAACTCATTTTTAGTAAAATCTTTGAAGGCCTGTAGTTCCCTAAGGAAAAATTTCCGGACACATGTTTATTGGAAGTTTTTTGCTTAAAATATTTTTCTCAATCTACTGTTCAAGTTTGGCACGACAGTGCTGAATCACCCTGTATAGAGATAGGTACAATAGCCGTTAGTAAATTAACCCCAACATCAAGGTTAGTAAATGACTAGGTTCGCTTACATGTGACGTCACCCATGAAGTTCTTTTCTACCCTCTTGATTTTTTTATTTATCTATGATTTTAACTGTCATAATATTAACGTTTGTTTTTAGGAAATAATCGATTTTCTAAAAAAAAATATTTTTTCGATTTATTTTTTAAACGGTAGGTATTAGAAACAAATGTTTGAGATACAAGTTGTAGAGAATATTATTTTCTATAATTTATGTTCTATAATACAAAAAATCTAGTTATCTATGAAAATTTTAGCATTTATTATTAGAAGTGTCAAAATTGAAATCTAGCAAAATAAATACTTGTTAATACAATAATCACTAATCTTAATTGATTTCGTTTAATATTTAATGTCAATATTAAATAGAATGTATCAATTTCATTCACTGAAAATCATTTTGTTAAAAGTAAAAATTTTAAAATCTAATATTAAATTATAAAAGTAATCACATATTAATACTTCGGTGTCATGATGTATAAAAAAGTCTCGTGCCTGCCAAGGCAGTTTATTTAAATTAAAAAAATCCGTCCCTGTAGACGAGAAAGAAAGAAACAGTTGAACAAAAGAACTGAATCATTTCAAGTGGTATGCAAACCATTCAAATGTTGTCCGGGCATTTTTAAAATTCACTTCTACAGTAAAACCCTCAGAATTATTAACATAAAATATATTTACGACAAAATAGATAATAATAATGCTTTCACATCAAAGTCAACATAAAAATCAACAACTCATTTCATGAGTAAGACGAAAAGAATGCCAAGAGTTAATACTTCAGAACTCAAAATGACTAACTCCACGAAACAATAAATTTTGTATGGCATGTACTTATTTAAATTGAAAAATAAATTGACTTCGGGCATAACTTCGACAAATATGCACCGATTTTGATGATTTTTATTTTATTTGAAAGAGTATACTGTAGAGGTGTTCCCTTATAAATTTTATCAAAATTTGACCATGAATTTCAAAAATACGTCACTCAAAATGAAAAATAAAAAATGTTAAAAATTATGTTTTTTTTAAGTCTTGGTTAATTTTAACTTAAAAAAAAAAATAATAACAAATTTTACTACATAAAAATTGATGGGCCTACTGGCCCCATACATCCCTGGTCTAAATTAAAATTGTTTAATACGAGAAATCGATAACACTTATTATTACTAAACAGAATACCAAATTTCATCATTTTATCACAAAGTGTTCTCTAGATATTAAATAAAAACTCATTTTGAGCAAAATCTTTGGAGGGCTGTAGTTCCCTCACGAAAAATTTCCGGACACATGTTTATTAGAAGTTTTCTACTTAAAATATTTTTCTTAATCTACTGTTTAAGTTTGGCACGACAGTAATGAATCACTAAATAAAGTAACATATTATTGTTTAAACACACATTCAAGTAATTATTTATAAACATCTTCAATATTTATAAAATGATGTAATAACTTACATTTAGTATATAAAATATTTTTACAAAATTAAAACAGTAAAAACATGTTTACTTTTTATAAATTAATAACAAACATTAGGAGAGATTTTATTTAACATTATATATTTTACCTTCTCTCAATATTTATAAAACTTATATTTTACTAGCAAAATTATTATTACTTTATTTTAAAACATGCTATGAATTTTTTTAACGTATATTATTTTATGTTAAATTATTTTATGCAAAAACTGTATTTTTCTATCCGTATTAAAAATCTCTAAAATATATAAAATAAAATAAATATTTCGTTATTTTTACTAAATTATATGGACACTGTAATGTACTAATATAACAACATCAACCCACAGAAATATCATTTTTGAGTTATAAAACAGTTTCATTCAAAATCAAATTTTAATTTAACTTATCCGTATTAAAAATCTCTAAAATATATAAAATAAAATAAATATTTCGTTATATTTACTAGCATAATATGGACACTATTATGTACTAATGTAACAACCCACAGAAATATAATTTTTGAGTTATAAAACAGTTTCATTTAAAATCAAATTTTAATTTAACTTATCCGTATTAAAAATCTCTAAAATATATAAAATAAAATAAATATTTCGTTATATTTACTAGCCTTATATGGACACTGTTATGTACTAATGTAACAACGCACAGAAATATCATATAATATAAAAGTTATAAACAGTTTCATTCAAAATCAAATTTGAAAACTTACTGAAAAACTCTTTTTAGTGAGGTTAGATAGCACGGCCGGTTTTGACCCTCAGAAAATTTTAAATGCGTTTTACTCGAATCGAATTTTTTTCGACCTTATTCCAGCGATTCCTCAAAGACTTATGGAACCAATTAATTTTTTGGTTATCGCAATGTGCGTAGTGTCTGTGCGTAGCCGATTTTTCAAATTTTGATATTTTTTAAGACCGCTTGAATTAAAAAAAGGAGTTAAAAATTAAAGAAAAATTTCAAACCGTCACCATTTTTCTTTAACTCGCATTGTTTCAATATAATAAAAACTCATATAGATTTCAATAGGTGATTTAGAAGGTACAGTGGTGCCTCGCTTAACGAACTTAATTCGTTCCGAGACTAAGTTCGTTATGTGAAACGCGTTTTCCCATAACAATACATGTTAAAAATTTTAATTCGTTCTGTAGCATAAAATATGGTACTGTAACATAAAAAAGATTGTACACACGTTTTTTTATTTTTTAGTCAGAATTAGATTAAGGAGAGTCTACCATGGGTCAAATCCTCTTTTTAATTATTTCTTGTTTCATTTCAACAAAAAACACCTTCCTGCTTTTTTTAGAACTCATAATATAGACACACAAAATTACATTTATTAAAACAAACAGGTGTGTGAGTTAAGCACAGAAAAGAACGACTGATGCGTGTTGATGCATGTTCATGCAAGTTTGAGCATCGACTGCGTGTGACCTTGGAAGTTCGGGCGACTTCGTGATACATATAGGAACGTTCGGGCGGCAAAATTAAATACGATGCAGTTCGTTGTGCGAAGCAAGGTTCGTTGTGCGAGTCGCGCAATGAACGAACAGAATGTTCGTTGGACGCAGCGTTCGTTATGCGAGACGTTCGTTAAGCGAGGTATCACTGTATATAATGTGGTGTTTACACCGAGAAAACAAAACAGAAACACGGTGTTTTTTGACAAAAAAGCAATAAACCCTATACATTTTTAAATAAAAATAGTATTTTAAGGACACGATGTTTCTGTTTTGTTTTTTCGGTGTAAACACCGCATAAGAAAGTAAAAAAACGCATTGTTCATTACCACATACATATTCCAGGGCGTTTAATAATTAAATTAAAAATTAAAACAAACGACAAAAAAACAATATAATAATTTTTTTACAACTAAAAAAAAAGAATCCACCCCGAGTGGCTCCTACCACACGCATGTTTAGTGCTTTTTTATCCACGACGACCCACCTTCTCCCCGCGCCCATCCTACGAGGGCTGTGTGCGTGCACGCACGCGCACGCGCGAGTCCTGAAACTGTAACATGAACGATTTCTTTCTCTTTGTATATATATACACACACACACACACATACATAGTATAGTTTTTTTACGAGCGTCCGTTTCGGATGTCTTTTAAAACAAAATTACAACCAAGGACAAAAAAATACGTTCGACCGATCTACAAAATTCTGCGCCTTTACTGAAAACCACGTCAACTACACTTCTCGACAACGACGGTCGGCGCGAGGCCGGAACAGAGTCGGAGTAAACACTGGACTAACCGTCACCGAGTTCATATTATGTCCGGTATCGTAATATTCGTAATAGTCCAAGAGGTGAGTGCCAAAATTTGCAACTACTTTCTAAAATTGATTTTTTGATATTACGTCACATTTGTGGTGTAGATATACAGCCTGCCGTCAGTCAGCTAGTTTCGTTAGCGTTTGACGCGGAGGTGGTTTTAACTTTGTAAAAAAAAAAAAAAACATACACGTTTGAACTACTTTTTAAAATCTGAAAATTTATTTTTAAGCAGTATACTAAGTAAGAACCCCTTTCATCATAGTCAGTCATCAAGTACTTTCTAAAATATGAAATTCGGTATAAAAGTTTGTAATATTATTATTATTAAAAAAATAGTCCTTTTTTACCTTAACAAATGCCGTCAGCAGCTGATTTACCACCCCCATGCCAAACGCTAACGAAACTAGCTGACTGACGGCAGGCTGTATATCTACACCACAAATGTGACGTAATATCAAAAAATCAGCTTTTAGAAAGTAGTTGCAAATTTTGGCGCTCACCTCCCCGACTATAATGGGGAGTTTACATTTGCTGTTTTGCTCGGCCGAATACAATACTCGGACGAGTACTCGTAAGTGTCAACACCCGTCATCTCGTAATAGTGCCAGCCCGATCGCACGCGTTCCGACTCGGCTTCAGGTCTACTTTTTCGTGCGATTGGCTTACTGGTGCGAGCAAAAAACATGTGTAAACAGATACATCATGCTGCCAACAATGTTATTTAATTCAAATCTCGCAAGACGACAATATTATTATATTTATTATAACAATTAAAAACATTAGTAGGTGGAATGAAAATAAAACTAATGAATTTTTTCAAGAGATACGGCCTTTAAAAAATCATTGGAGATTTGTGATAGTGGATTTATCATTTACGATGTTAAAAATAAAATAATTACTTATTACAGCTTATTACATTAACTAATGTGTTTATTACCGCATCTGTAACAATTTGGTTTATAGTACACAGTAGTTACATTTTGAACTGAAGTTAAAAGCAATTGAGAAACGACAAACCAGAAAGCATGCTTATCATATTTTAATGTAGACAGAAAAGTACTAGCGCTAGTATCACCATGCTGCTAATCGTCCGAGTGTAACAGCAAATGTAAACTCGGCGTTACGGAGCTAGCAAAATATGCTATCTAGCAAGCACTTTCAAATGGGGTACCAAACTTATATGACAGTTCTCTTTCAATTTTTTAACAGATTTTTACTCAAGGTTAGTAAATAATTAAATATACTTTACATACTTTTGTTGTTTACTTCCTATGCATAAAACTATCTGTCAAAAACTTCAATAAAACTGTCATATAAGTTTGCTACCCCATGCTTGCTAACTAGCAAATTAGCTAGCTACTTTATGATACCAGTCATAAACACTATCAAAGAAATATGATAAAATATCTTTGTTCAAAGAAATACAATATCTTTTATAATAGTAATTCAAAAAATGAGTATTTTCAAGTAAGTTATGAGACCCCCCCCCCCACTCTCAAATATTTTCACATCGTTTATATCATATTTACAAAAAAAAATATCTAAATTCGTACAAATTTCTTTTCATATCACATGTAATGAAACAACTAGTTTTGAACCCTGTTTTGCCAGTCGAAACAAGACAATTTCAGACCAATGCGACTGTGCCGGGCAAAAACAAAGAAACAACGTTGTTTCTGCCCGGCACATTCATTTATTTATTATTTATTTCAAGTATGTCAGAATCGCATTTGTAATAAACAAAAGCCAATCTTATTTCTGAATTATTCTATTATTAAAATAGTATTAGATATTACTGCGCTATTTGTCTGAAATAGTCTTACTTCGACTGGCTACAGAAATCAAAACTCGTTGTTTCATGACATGTGATATGAAAAATAGCGTGTGTGGCACGGGATGAAACAAAGACGATTTCAGACCAGGGCGATGAAAGCCCTCGCCAGAAATCGTCTTGTTTCAACCCTTGCTACACAATATACTATAAACGAGCGGATTGTTTTTTCCTAGAGGGCCACAAATTCCCTTATTCAGGTCCCCGCCTGCGCGCACCACACAGCTCCAAACTCTGTGTGTATTAGAATAATTGACTTTTTTTGTCCGGACTCATTCTTCTTGGCTAAGAATACCGAATTAATCAAAATGATTTATTTTTTTCCGTTTCGAGGGATCTCGTAAATGGATTACACAAAATTTAATTAAAAATGAATAAATAATTATTTCGCTATAAATTAAAATATCTTCACGAAAATGATCTCGGCAAAAACAATTATTTTAAATTGAATAAAATTGATGGTGAAATCGATTTCTATGGAGAAAAATAAACACTTTAAAATAAATAATAAATTAAAAAGCTGCAAGATTTTCTTATACGTAATACTAACAGTGAACACAGTGTATTTATGTGTTTATAATTTTATTAAAAAACAATATTTCTAGCCAACTTATAAATAATACTGGTCAACAAAAATAGTAAATTGTGTAGCAAGGGATGAAACAAGACGATTTCTGACGAGGGCGAGAGGTGACTGTCATCGCCCTGGTCTGAAATCGTCTTTGTTTCATCCCGTGCCACACACTGTATTTTTCATATCACATGTAATGAAACAACGAGTTTTGATTTCTGTTGTAGCCAGTCGAAGTAAGACTATTTCAGACAAATAGCGCAGTAATATCTTATACTATTTTAATAATAGAATAATTCAGAAATAAGATTAGCTTTTGTTTATTACAAATGCGATTCTGACATACTTGATATAAAGACATAAATAATAAATAAATGAATGTGCCGGGCAGAAATAACGTTGTTTCTGTATCAAAGCTCAATATTTCATTTATTATAAGAATTAGAAGAAAACTTTAAATGCAAAAGTTGTCAGGCTAGAGCATCGGCATAGTTTGAAATTAGTTACATTTATACAGGGTGACCCATAACTGCGTTACAAATCAAAGTTATGTTTTTTTAAATACAAACTATATATTTTTATTTGATAATCTAATAGCATTCATTTTTCTGAGTATTTTGATATATCATTATTGGATTATACAGAGGGGTTTAGAAATTATGACCGATTTTGTAAGAAAATGGGAACATTTTCAACACCTTGTAATTTTCTAATTATAACAAAAAAAAATGTTTTCTGTTTGAAGTAGTTTTGGCATATTCTCTATTATTGCGATATTATGTCAAACATACAAAATTGTATTATTTGTACAGGGTGTATCAAAAAACTAAACCTAGTTTTTTTTTCAAAATTTTCAAATGGAACATCCTATATATTTTTACATTTTCGAATTGCCTGTTCAATTCTCAACACATTTTACAAACCATGTTCTATACCTAAATCCAGCCGTTAATAAGTCATTAATTTTATATTAAAATCTTAAGATTTTTTTAAAAACAATACAACTTTATTATATTCCACAAAATAATTAAATTTTTATGTTGTTAAAGTTTGTAAGTTCTATTAGTTTGTTGAGTTATTTTTAAGCGAACTGTTTTATTGATTATAATAAAGTTGTATTGTTTTTATAAAACATCTGAAGATTTTAAAATCAAATAAATCGATCAAGTTAATTTCTAATCACCCTGTACACCTAATTAGTAACATTTATTTTTTAATTGCTAAAACACCAACTACTAATGCATTCATATTATACAAGACCCATTAACAACGAGAGAGAGGCAAGTAATTAATTCCCCAACATAATATTCTTATACATAAGTGGGTTTTTGTGAATACTTTTGGTTAACAAAAAAAAACGTCTTATCAGATCGTAGATTGATTTTATCAGCGTTGATTTGTCCTTCGGTTAATTGTCTTTGACGTATCAGAGTTTAAATATGTCAATGTGTCTATTTACAAAATAGTTTCTCATATGTGTGATTCATGTAGTTTTTTAAGAAAAACTATTAAATATTATATATGTATTATTAAAAAACTGGTATTTCTGTTGCTGGGTGGTAAACATATTTTAATAATTATTTTTATTTGGTGCATTAAGTGGCGGTTTATTTTGAAAGTAGGTAAGTACGTTCGCTTTTTTTTGCTTTTTACCTGATTTAGAATAGTTATTGTTTTATTCATGTTATGTATTAAAAATATTATCAGGGGCGTTCGTAAAAATGTTTTCCAAAAATAACTCTAGGAAAAAACCTGGTTTATTTTTTTTTCTCCACAAAAAAAAATTGAAATTTTCATATTTCTCGCATTTTTTCTGACTTAAGAAATAATATAGAATAAACTCTTTACGATCCAAATGCACTACCTTTTTTTAGAGAATATATAGGGTGACCAGTATTTCTCTGGAATAAATTTCCCTGACTTTTCCCGGTTTTTCAAGAGAATTTTTTTCCGTTTTTCCTTGTTTTTTATTTAAAATTTAGATAAAAAAACCTAAAAAAAAAAAACAGGTCACTCTTTAAGGGGGACTGTGACGGAAAAAAAATAAAAAATAAAAAATTTTCTTAAATTTTTTTAAAGTTTACATATTCTATTTACATATGTATACAAAAAATTGAGTTTAAATTTTGAAAATTGACGGAGTTACAGTCAATTTAGTGAGACGATGTAGCACGGTTGGTTATAACATAGCAAAAACATCAAACACGTTTATCTCGGAATGACATTTTTCGATCTGGTCGACACGATTCCTCAAAGACTAATGAACCGATTTAATTTATTTTTTTTATAATTTTCGTAATTGTAGTAGCTATCGTTGCACGTAGCCGATTTTTTAAATTTTGATAATTACTATTTTTAAAACCGCTCTAATAAAAAAAAATAGGTCTTAAAAATTAAAAAAAATTTCAAACGATCGCCATTTCGTGAAAAAATAAAATAAAAAAAAAAACGGCTACGTGCAACGATAGCTACATTCATATAGATATTGATTATTTTTTTTTTCATATAACCCTTCTCGAAATTTCGAGTCGACCATAGAGAAAAATATTTTTTTGGTCGTCACATCGAGGTTCATAACTTTGTAAATATTTAATATTTTTCAATAAAAATTTATATTAAATAAGTTGAATATATACTTAATAAAATGTCCTTTACCTGATTCAAAAATAATTAGTTATGTCTGTGAAAAAAATTCCCAAACATTGACAATTTTCTGACCCGTCACAGTAGCTATCCACCTTAAATCAAAAATTTTATATGCAAATTTTATACTATATGCAGAGCCGGCCTTGGCAAGCTCGGCGCCCCGGGCGAAATATTTTTTTGCCGCCCTCCCGACTTTTGAAGACCTGTTTTTTTTTTTTTGGTTGACTCGAATATATAGTTAATTTCTACCACAAAAAAATCTGATGAGTTTTTTTTTTTTCGTTGTTGCATCTTTCTTTTCTTATGTTTTTCATTCTTTTTCGCTTCTTGCCGCCCCTGCTACCTTGGCGCCCCGGGCGGTCGCCCAGGGTCGCCCCCCCCCCCCTAAAGCCGCCACTGACTATATGCATCTGTATTGCTTTATACAAATTATAAAGTTTTAATACAACTATAATATATGATACAATTCCTTTGAGCACGTACTTTACCGAATGTTTCAATTCAATTTAACTCCGCAGCAATCCCATAGACGCAAACATAGAATGAAGCATGTCTTAATTAAAAATAAAACTTGCTAATTAATAAGTAGAGATTTTGTATATGCGCTCATATATATATAGCTCTCCTCATATTTACTCATCTGCGCTGTAAAAAGTTTCAACAGTAAAACAAACAGTGGTGGTGCATTAAAAAAAAACAAGGGCACTTTTTTTTTAGTATAATACACGGAGAAAATTTTGTATTAATAAAAATTACAGTTGCCGATTAAAAATGTCAATTTTGTATGACTTCATTTTTTTTTAAATATTAAACAAAAAAATTTTAGATTTTAGAACTTTACTAATTTTTTACTCGAAACTCATTAACTTTAGAGGAACAATGTAAAAAACAAAAAATGTTTATTTTAATCTGATATAACTAGGAAAATTATATCAGGATTTTTTGTTAACTTATGCTCTTCAAAATATTAAAGCAAATAAAAAATCTTAAATAATTTTCTTACAAGGGAACCTTTTCAGGTCGAAAATTCGTATCGAGTTTAAACTTTGTATATAGTTAGAGGAGGTCAAGGTAAGTAAGAAAAAAATTATCGTAGCTGCGGTAAAACGGTTTAAGGGGGTGAAACACCCCTATGAAAATGTGCAAAATAATCATATTTTTCAAATAACTCTGAAACTAATGAAGATTTTAAAAAACTTATAATGCCAACTTTTCATGATTTTTTATGCTCTTTCGAATGGCGATAGTCAAAATTCAAAAAAATAAAACCGTTAACCCCCACCCCCCACCCACTCCATTATTAATTACAGATTTTTTTTCTGTTAACTAAAATTAATTGTAGTATTTAATAGTATTCCAAATATATAAGACATATTTCACAAAAAAATTGTTTAACCCTTTCATCGTCACATTATCATATTTCGAAAAATATTAATTTATTTTTTTTATTACGTTAGCGATAAGAAAAGTATTGAAAAAGTGTTGAAAAGTTACCAATTTAGAAGGATATTTACATTTCAGGACCCCTAGAATCCAGTAAATTTTTTTTAGCGAATGTTAGTCTAGAAAACGGCTGGTTAAAATCGTTATTAGTTATACGTTTGTTTCTCGTATTAGTCCGATTTACTTTATATGAATTCAATCCAGCTTCAAATATGAATTAATTTTGAATTTTCTTCGAAACTAATAAAGATATAAATAAATGTTTAGTACAACATTTTCTTGAATTTTTAAACTCTTTCGAATGATTATAGTCGAAATTCGAAAAAACGAAACCGTAAACCCTGACCCCATTAATTATTTATCATTTTTATTTCTATTGAATAAATTTTAGTATATTATAGAAAAGTAATTTAAATCCATCTTAACTACAAATTTTCAATTAAATATTTTAACCCTTTCATTGCAATTAAAAAAAAAAAAACAGTTTATTTTTATTTTTCTTATTAAAGATGACAAAATTATTGGTTTCGGTCGAAAATGTTGATGAGAATCCAAACATACAAATGCCAAATGTAAGTCGATGGTTTTCCGGCAAATTAACCAAATGATCTCAAAATCGGTCGGAGTTATTAATTTCGACTATAATCATTCGAAAGAGTTTAAAAATTCAAGAAAATGTTGTACTAAATATTTATTTATATCGTTATTAGTTTCGAAGAAAATTCAAAATTAATTCACATAAAGTAAATCGGACTAATACAAGAAACAAACGTATAACTAATAACGATTTTAACCGGCCGTTTTCTAGACTAACATTCGCTAAAAAAATTTTACTGGATTCTAGGGGTCCTGAAATGTAAATATCCTTCTAAATTGGTAACTTTTCAACACTTTTTCAATACTTTTCTTATCGCTAACGTAATAAAAAAAATAAATTAATATTTTTCGAAATATGATAATGTGACGATGAAAGGGTTAAACAATTTTTTTGTGAAATATGTCTTATATATTTGGATTACTATTAAATACTACAATTAATTTTAGTTAACAGAAAAAAAAATCTGTAATTAATAATGGGGTGGGTGGGGGTGGGGGTTAACGGTTTTATTTTTTTGAATTTTGACTATCGCCATTCGAAAGAGCATAAAAAATCATGAAAAGTTGGCATTATAAGTTTTTTAAAATCTTCATTAGTTTCAGAGTTATTTGAAAAATATGATTATTTTGCACATTTTCATAGGGGTGTTTCACCCCCTTAAACCGTTTTACCGCAGCTACGATAATTTTTTTCTTACTTACCTTAACCTCCTCTAACTATATACAAAGTTTAAACTCGATACGAATTTTCGACCTGAAAAGGTTCCCTTGTTAGTTATATCATATTAAAATAAACATTTTTTGTTTTTTACACTTTTCCTCTCAAGTTAATGGGTTTCGAGTAAAAAATTAGTAAAATTCTAATATCTAAAATTATTTTGTTGAATATTAAAAAAAAATGAAGTCATACAAAAAAATTTTTTAAACAAAAGCTACTTGTTTTTTCCAAAAAATAAGATATTGTAATAAAAAATATAGGTTTCCATTTGAAAAAAAAAGTTGGGCCTATTTGACCATGAAGACGCCCAAAAAATAAAAAAATAATAACGCCATTTTGGGTCCCCCTCAAAACCAAACAACTTTTATTTGAAGCATTTTTTGATTTAATTGATAGATAAAAAAAATTAGGGGGGTGATAGATTAAAATGGGACACCCTGTATAACGAAAACAATATTTTCTTAAGATAAGAAATATATTCTTAAACCAACTATAGTATTCTTTGACGAAGAAATAATGTAGTTGGATTAAGAGTACTTTTCTTATATTAAGAAAATATTGTTTTCGTTATATACAAAACAAGATTTTCTTGGTCCTATACAGTTTTTTTGTGTGTACGCTATCTTTACTATATTCGTATATAAATAATAAATATCATTTATATTATGATTTATCCAAATTAATTATTCAAAAGTTGAATTATTTGTTAAGAAAGTGCTATACAAATTATTCTATTTCAATTAAAAGACAACACAATAAATACAAAGATTGTTTAAGTATTAATTATATTAATAGTATATTTGTTTATTGTTATAACAAATTAAACTATACCAATAATATAGATTTAGATCCTGTACACAATAATTACTAATTGATATTGTAACTTTAGTAATTTAACAAACACGTGACCTACCCTAACAAGAATTACAATATTTTGTATCGTTGTTTCAAGATTACTAACAAGGGAAAAAAATTCGTATCAACTTTAAAATTGGTATATAGTTAAAGGAGGTCAAGATAAGTATAAAAAAAAATTATCTTAGCTGCGGTAAAACGGTTTAAGGGGGTGAAACACCCCTATGAAAATATGCAAAATAATCATATTTTTTCAAATAACTGTGAAATTAATGAAAATTTAAAAAAATCTTCAAAACAAAATTTTAATGATTTTTTATGCTCTTTTGAATGGTGGTAGTTAAAATTCGAAAAAATTAAACCGTTAACCCCCACCTCCTACCCACATTCCATAGGTTTAATTGTTTCGAATTTTGACTATCGCCATTCGAAAGAGCATGAAAAATCATGATAATTTTGTATTGTAGATTTTTTTAAATTTCCATTAGTTTCAGAGTTATTTAAAAAAATAACATATGCTTATTTTGCACATTTTCATAGGGGTATTTCACCCCCTTAAACCGTTTTACCGCAGCTGTGATAATTTTTTTCTTACTTATCTTGACCTCCTCTAACTATATACAAAGTTTAAACTCGATACGAATTTTCGACTTGAAAAGGTTCCCTTGTAAGTGAAATTGTAATATTTCTTTAAATTTTGAGTGATTGTATGTAATATAAAGTTTATATTTTGTTATTACTTATTACCTTGTTATGAAATGAAAACATATAATAAATATAGTGCAAAAAAAACTACTCAAGAATAATTCCATTATATTTACCCTCTCTAGTAAAAGGGTTAAAAAGTAAATGTGTTTTATGTAAAAGCATGCTGCACTCAAAGTAGTTCATTTAATGAAATAAATAGAATTAATGTGACTTTTTGTGACTACATTTAGCTAATACTGCACAGACAGAGAGGTAGCACTGTTTATTGTAATACATACATACTTTGTTTTATTATTATTACTATTATTATTATTATACTTTATTATACTTTTACGTTTTTACGTTCGCGCGACTGCAACGTTTCACATTTTTATAGTGAAGTATTTATTTTTGTCTGGGCGTCTCTATTGCGAACAGTGGAGTGGTTCTAATAAAAACCAAAAAAATACTGTAGTGTAATTTTAAATATATATTTAATTTTCATGGAAAATAATTAAATGTACTGAATTATAAATATTTGTTGATATTAATTGATAACTCTGCCATAACTAATATTGTGATCGTTTTAAAATGAGATTAAGCAAACAATTTTAACGTGATCTTTCCATTTCAGGTCAAGAAAAACACTTATTTTTGTTCTGTGCCCTTGTCACACGCATAACTCATGAACCACTGAACCGATATTAATGAAACTTGGTGAGTTGGTTAGGTCTAGCTTGAGGATGACCTTATTTAAAAATCATTAAAATCGTGAAAAACGAGGAGGGGTGACATCATTTATAAAAAAATGTTTTTTTTTTATACTTTGACATATTAAACGTCATTTTGACGTTCACATAGCAGAATTATTGCTGTTACACGGTGACCAGGAACAAACTTTTCCCGGTTTTCCAGGAGAACTTTTACCGATTTTCCCTGTTTTTATTTAAAAAAAATTAATAAAAAGCCTAAAAAAACGTTTCTTTTTAAATATTAGCGAGTATTTGTGTGATTTTGCATTTTTATAAAAATTCCCTGACTTCCAACCAAATTCCCTGACTTTTCCCTGTATAGCAAAAATCCCTGACTTTTCCCGGTTTTCCAGAAACTGACCACCCTGTATTAATTTGATTTTTTTGTATACTTTGACATATTAAACGTCATTTTGACGTTTACATAGCAGAAAAATTGTTAAAAAATTAAAAATATACGTAAGAACAAATTATCAAAAATTTAAAAATGTGTATATCTTCTGCTGAATTTAAGACAAAAATGTTTACCATAAATAATGAGGGTAGAGTTTGAGAAATGAACTTATCTCAAAACACATCTAAATCGTTTTTGACTTAACAACAGTTATTGCTACTTAAGTACTTGTTGATTATGTTAATGCTAATGCTACTTAAAGTGATTTTTATTTCATTTTAAGTAATTTGTGATGAGTCAGATTCAAATCGTTTCACCTACTTGAATATACTATATTTTTAAATACATAAATAAATAAATAAATAAATATTTGAATGTAGGTAGCAGTGAAGTACCTTAGTAGAGATACTCATAAAAAGAGTTCAGACAACTCGAATCGATTCTTGATTGATTTTAGTACCGTATTTTCTGATTTTATCAATAAATATAATTATGTTCAATTTTAGTTTAATTAACGCTATAGGGTGCGGGGTTGTTTTTGCGGGGAACGGTGCGGGTAAGCGCTTGTGGATAAACATAGAGTGAAGGTAAGGCGTGTCTCTCTATCTTTTTTTCACACACTATTTTTTTTAGATATTTTGAAAAATAAGTATATCAAATTGCATATCATTGAAAAGGTAATAAAATCTCCAATTCAAAAATTACAAAATTTCATATTGCTTCTATTTAATAAAACATAAGTTAGTTTCATATCTCAAAAACTACGAGTTTTCTGGAAACTAAAAATATTTTTTAAATAAACAATGCTAAACCCTACAGCATTTATTTGAAACATTTTTTTTTTATTTCAAGTCGCTTAAGAAATATTCACGATGGAAAATTTCAGAGTAAAATGGTTTTTGGCTAATATCTAGTAAGCTATGAAAATTTTGTAAAATGTGAATGCACCAATGAACTGTTCCCTCTTAAAGGTAACATTTATCTCATTTAACCGAATCTCTATCTCTTATAGTTTCCGAGATCCCCATGGTGTCCCCTGGTATTTAGACATCCTGTATAACATTTTTTGACTGATGCCATTTCTTCAATCATTTATAAAACCAACATTTTCAACATAAACTTATGTAATGTTAGTTTACTGTTAAATACTGGCGAAAAAGTGTGACAGAGACAAAGCAAATATGTAGCCAATACCTGTCTCTTTCTATAATTGAGGGGTATGCAACAACAAGGAGTTAACTCCAGTTTTTATAATTTGTGGGAAAATATAAAAAACTGTTTAAAAAATAGAGAATGTATTTAAATCGCCTTTGTCTTCGTCCAATTATTATTTGTCACCGACCACATGTTTTGGCCAAATTCTATTGAGAAATTCGTCAAATTCGCAATTCTAGAGTCAATTTTATTCTGGAGTTAACTCCTTTTTGGCCCAAATAGTTGAAAATTATTTTCTTTTTAAAGTAAGGAAGCATTGAATAAGAACAATTTTCAAGAAAATTAGTTAATTTCAAGAAAGACCACAGTAACGAGTGTACTAACTAAATTCTAAGCCCAAAAACAAAGAGTCAGCTCCTGGAGTTAACTCTGTTTTGACCCAAGCGAATGAAGCAGCTAACTCATTCTAGCGGATACCTTGAGAACTATCAACTGTATGTTTTTCCCCCAAGAAACGGTTGTTAACTCTGTTTGGCCTAAAAATGGAGTTATACATTTCTATACGTCTACGATTTTCACCAACGACATTATTTAACGTCGCTTATTTTTCTATTTGTGTATATTAGTGATGTAACGAATATTCGCATTCGCATTCGCGAATATTCGCACCTTTTTAAACATTCGCATTCGCATTCGCAGGTAAAGTTGCGAATATTTTTGCGAATATATTATGATGTATTAATATATAAAAATAGTTAAATATCGTTTTAGTGCTCCAAATTATTTCATTGAAAATATGTTTTATTTTAATATCTAGCTATAATCTATGAATACTGACAAGAAATTGCAAGAAATATTGTAATAGATCCGATTAAAAAGTACCTATTTAAAAAAAAATTATTATAACAATTAAAAAATTAAAAAAGGATTGTTTAGCTTTGTTTATTTAAAACTGTACATCACGTATATCATAAATATTAAACATAAATTGTTTTTGTAAGTAAATAATAGCTTAAACCAGGCTTGTCCAACCCGCGGCCCGCGGGCCGCACACGGCCCCCGAGCACATTTCGTGCGGCCCGCATAAGATTTAATATAAAATATAAAGATAAAAAATATAATATAAAGATAAAAAAAAGTAAAATATGAAAATAATTAACGATATCTGGTAAAAAAAGGTCTTCAGATTTTTTGTGTTATAAAGTATAGATAGTGTATATACAGAGATATTAATAAATTAATCAAGTCAAAAAAAGGTCTTCAAATATTTTTGCGGCCCGTAACAAACTTTTTCGGTATTTTTTGGCGCTCTGCGGCCCACGAGAGTGAAAAGGTTGGACACCTATGGCTTAAACCACGAAATATAAAATTATTTTAATTTTTATATTAGTGAAACGACTTTTCGACCAGCTTTATAGCAACTTCTGTTTGTATTTTATCCATAGATAAGAACACATTTAGATATTAAAACAAAATAATTTTTCATAAAATAATTTGGAGCACTAAAACGATAAATAACCACAATCATATCGTTTTTTAATCTATTTTATTCAGAATTTTTTTTTTATTTTTTTTAGCTTTTTTTACAAAAAGTCAATATTCGCATTCGCATTCGCGAATATTGACAGCTAATATTCGTATTCGCATTCGCATTCGCGAATGTTTAAAATCACACATTCGTTACATCACTAGTGTATATACAAAACTACAGCCTGTAGCGCGCCGCCATCTTTCAATCATCCCGTTCCATTAGACACGCGCTTCTCTGCATGTGTAGATATTTTTCACATTGTATGTATTTTTAATACTGTTAAATTTAAATTAAAACGTACAACATATACACGAGAGAGATGTATAATAAACGTGTCAGCATAAACAATTTTCAAAATTGTCAGTGCGCCGCCGTGCTGTCAAAAAATATTTACACAGAAATGTGTTCTGGCACATCGCCATATGAAAACTGTGCGTGCCTGTGTGTGTGTGTCTGTGTGTGTGTACATATACAGGGTGGGGCATTTATCTTGAGACAAAATAATATCTCGGTTGGACTCGATTATTTCGAAAAAAGTTTCAGACAAAAAATATAGGGCACCGAAGGGGCCATTGAATGGTTTATATTACCACTTCCGGTCTAGACAGGAAGTGGTGTTTTTTGACCAGAATTCGCTTTTTTTTAATGGAAATGCCCATTTCCTACCACGGATTAGGATTGAAAAACAAAAAATAAATACTTTTTGTTCTTATTATTTTTTCGATTTAACCCATATTTAACCCATAAAATGAAATGAAATTTCTTCAGATTTCTGAAGATTTTTATAATTTGCTGAAGACTGAAGGATGTAGGAGCGATTCTGACCCCGAATTCATGTTCAGAAGGCCAACATACTTTGGGTACCATATGTCACATGCAAAAATAAAATAATTATTTAATTTAATAGGGAACTTAAAGGGAAATAATTAGAATCCTATGTTAAATGAGATGCTGTTTATGGCCAAAATATGGGTTAAATAGAAAAAATGTTAAGAACAAAAAGTATTTATTTTTCGTTTTTCAATAGAAATCCGTGGTAAAAAATAGCCATTTCCATTTAAAAAAAGTGAATTCCGGTCAAAAAATATCACTTCCGGTCTAGACCGGAAGTCGTTATATAAACCATTCAATGGCCCCTTCGGTGCCCTACAATTTTTGTCCGAAACTTTTTTCGAAATAATCGAGTCCAACCGAGATATTAATTTGTCTCAAGATAAATGCCCCACCCTGTATACAGTTGGTAGACCTGATTATAAATACATTTATGCATGTTTTTAATGTTATTATACACACATATGTACAAAAATTATTTGTTTAACTAAAATAAAATGTCACGACTACTTAACTTCTAACATTTTGTGATCATAATTTAAACATTTATTTCATATTTAAATTGTTAAAATACTACATACATACATACACGCAGTGGCGTAGTTATGGGGGGATTAAGGGGATCAATCTCATGTGAACGCCCATGTCGTGGGTATAAGCAGTGTCTTTTATTCTTCTACACTCTGCACATTAATTAAGGGGACACCTAAAAGATAGCCTGTTTTTAAACGCTTGTAACTTGGTCAAAAATTAACTTTTTTTAAACTTTTTTATTCGTAAATGGAGCAAAATAACTCAACTTTATGATGGTCTAATTAGTTCCTCAACATCTTTTCATTTTTTTAACTTTTTATGAAATTTTAAAAAATTTGAAAAAAAACTGCATATTTTGAAACTTGACGCGGAGTGCATTTATGTAAAAAATAAAAAATTTTAAATAACCTTTTTGTAGAGAAATTCATTACCTTGAAATCGGTATCATGGAAAAAAAATTGTAACAATAATTCGCAAATGTATCACAATTTTAGTGAAAATCAGGAAAAAATAATTTAAAAGAAACAAAGTCGGAGTAATTTTGATGGTATAGAAAATAAAAATACAATAAAATGAAGCTTAACTTAACATCTTTCAGATAATATATTGTAATATTAGATTTTTTATGAATTTCATGAAAATATTTTAACTTTAAACATAGTAGAAAAGTTAAGTAAATAAACAGTAAAACTAAACCAAACCGAACATACCCTAAAAATTACATTTCAGGTGGCCCGAGCTAAAGTTCATATTGACAAGTCATACTCTTTAAAATGCATTTTTATTTTTTTCAAATCGGATCATATTACTGGAAGATATTCAACTTTGAAGTCTCAACATCAGAAAACCCATTAAAATTACAAATTGCAAATTGTAAAAAAAAATCGCGTATAAAAACAGGTGTCCCCTTAATTAATATGCAGAGTTTATATATTTATAAATAGTGTACCTATTTTATTTTATTCATGTTCAAAGTTTATATAAATCGATAACATATTGAAACTATAGTCTAAATCAGTTAAAATGACATCGAAGTGACCAGTCATATTATGTCGTAAAAACTGGTAAAAAATGCAATTGAGGGGTATGCAGCAACAAGGAGTTATTTCCAGTTTTTATAGTTTGTAGGAAAATAGAAAAAACTGAAAAAAAAAATTGAGAATGTATTTAAATCGCCTTTGTCTTCGTCCAATTATTATTTGTCACCGACCACATGTTTTGGCCAAATTCCATTGAGAAATTCGTCAAATTCGCAATTCTAGAGTCAATTTTACTTTGGAGATAACTCCTTTTTGACCCAAATAGTTGAAAATTATTTTCTTTTTAAAGTAAGGTAGCATTGAATAATAACAATTTTCAAAAAAATTAGTTTATTTCAAGAAAGAACACAGTAACGAGTGTACTAACTAAATTCTAAGCCCAAAAACAAAGAGTCAGCTCCTGGAGTTAACTCCATTTTTACCCAAGCGAATGAAGCAGCTAACTCATTCTAGCGGATACCTTAAGAACTATCAACGGTAGGTAACTCTTTGTTGAACCAAACGAAAGAATGATTTTTTTTCCCCCAGAAACGGTTGTTAACTCAGTTTGGCCTAAAAATGGAGTTAACTCGTTGTTGCTGCAAACTACAAACCCCTCAATTACAAAGGATTCAGTCGCACTTTTATTTTGAGTCGTTAAAACCGATGATATGCTGTACTATACGATTTCGTTATAACCGGTTTCTACTGTATATTATATACATTATTTATTTATTTAGTACCATTTTACTAAAACAATATCCAATAAATTCCATACTGAAGTAGATTTTAAAATAGATAACACCCTACCATATCTGGAAGAATATTAAAACTTCGTTACAACAATTTTCCATGCACATACACTGTACATAATTTTTACTAACATGCTTTGCTTAATACATATAAACAGCCAATTTAACCAAAACAACAGAAGCAAGACATCTGCAAGATTACACATACACACACACACACACACACGCAGACACACCCACCCAACTCGCTTATAATAGGCCAGAGACGGATTAAGACAAATACATAATATAGGCATTTCTCTACTACACTCAGCGTTCTGTAAGACGACCGTTCCGTAAGACAATGTTCTAACAGTTCTATAGAACGTCTTTCCCCAACCCCCACCATAATACCATTGTGACTGCTATATTTCAGCGCGAAATTTAATTTAACAAATTAACGTTAAATTCTTCTATGTAGATTTTACACACAAAACTTGTGTTTTGGTGTGACTCAATGTGGAAAAAAAATGTAATTCAATACAAATTTTCGTTGAAATTGAAATATAATAAATAGTACAAAAATAAATTATTGGCATATGATTGTATAGAAATCTATACAGTATTAAAACAACGAATAACAATTGTCTAGAGTTCAATTCTAAAAAGTCAACAAACCAGGATCTCGTTCACCAACAGCGCCATTTTTATTATTGCCTGTCAACTTTTAGGCGTGATGTTGGGGGCTCCTCTAGCCGTTGTATTGTGGAATTTTTGAATTACCGATGCCGACGTCTTATAGAACGCTGAGTGTAGCTAGGGTAGTGTCCCAAACTCCCAATGTTATTTTTACATGATTCAATTTACTGATTTTGATTAAAAATAAGACAAATAGTTTCATTGCAACCCCTTAGTGGTTAAAAAATGCATAAATACGTGATACATTATTTATATTGTAAAGTATCTATACTAACTTTTAAATAAATCTGGCCAACAAAAAAAAAATTTCCATACAAAATTTTACACCCCCGTAAATACCTTTAGGGATTGAATTTCGGGAAATCCCTTCTTAGTGGGTGCTTACGTCATAGAAGGACGACACCTACGAAATTTCACGTTTCTAGGTTCAGGGGTTTGGGCTGTACGTTGATGAATGAGTGAGTGGTTAAGGACATGCAAACTCTTTCATACATAATTTTCATAATCTATTTCATTCAAAATTAAACACAGTTTTGGTTAAAATAATTACTTGTTTGACACCAATCAGAAGGAGCAGCTCTAAACGTCAGATGACGTCATAATACCCAAAAAGTGTTTTTTTACGCGTTAATACTTTTTTTTCCAAATTCACTCATCTTACAACTACTCTGTCTCATGCACATGGTGTATGTGTATATGTATGTGTGTGTGTGAAAGTGGGTGTGTATACGAGGGGTGTGTTTACTTCCAACCCTCCAACATTTCTTGTATGCATGCATTTATATATGTATACATAAATACATACATACACATAAGTATACGACAGTGTATCCGATTTGGCACTATGAATACGAAATTATGCTAGTTTGCGGTGGGGTTTCAGGCAGAAAGGGGGGGGGGCTTCTGCAACGCACCTACTCACCCCCAACAACCCACCTAACGCGCCACGACGTTCAAAGCGTTCCGTGGTCAAAATGTTCGCACCGTTATCTATGTGCACTAAAAGCTCCAGAGGTTGCTGCTATGTTTCTATACACAGTTGGTAGCTCCGATTAGCCGCGCTCCGTTTTATATGGATCGAGGTCGCTTTTGGGTATAAATAAACATTTAAACAATCGAATATCATTAACGAGATTCACTTTAGATGTTTAGATTTATTTTAACTATATAAATGCACTGTTTCATGTCGGTTTTATATTATTTTAAGGTTAAATATTGCTGCCCCTATCCCCTCCCCTCCCACCAACCTTATTTAAAAAAAAGTCAGGACTGAAAAATTATAGCACGATCAATAGGCATGATCTTATGTGGCTACTATTTCCAAAAAAAATACTTATTTCTGCAGAAAATAAAGGTTAAATCGCAGAAATTGACTCTTTTAAAACTGATTTTGAATTTGACGCCAAAACGCTCGCAGGTGACATTTCAGAGTTGTGACGTCACACTTCTTGTCAACAATAATCGAACACAGGGTGGCCAGTATTTCTCTGGAACACATTTCCCTGACTTTTCCCGGTTTTCCAGGAGAATTTTTACCGTTTTTCCCTGATTTTTTTTCCCTGTTTTTTATATTTTTAGATAAAAAAAGCTAAAAAAAAAAAAAAAACAGTCTCATAGATAAAATTTTTATATTTTTGCAGAATTTGCATTTTTCCCTGACTTTCAACCAACTTCCCTGACTTTTCACGGTTTTCCAGAAGAATAGCAAAAATCCCTGACTTTTCCCGGTTTTCCAGAAACTGGCCACCCTGGAACATTCAGAGTTAAGACAATAATTTAATTATTTTGTGTGTTAAAAATGAATTCCAAAGTATATAAGTTCTTAAATAAGATATGTACCTAATAATCTTGTAAGAGGAATTGATATTTGTCTAAAATAAAAAAAAAACGTTTACTGGTGCGTGACGTCATTCGCTCTGATTGGTGTTCCATTTAACAAGGCGGATTGCTGTATTTTGCATTTTTATTTTTATTTTAACAAAAATTATATTAATCTCGCTTTTAATATAAAAACAAATACTTTTTTTAGATTTTTTTTAACTTGTTTCATTATTTAAAATCATAATTTCACACATAATGCCTACACAGAAAAAAAAACTGTATTGGACCAAGAAAACCTTGTTTTGTATATAACGAAAACAATATTTTCTTAATATAAGAAACATACTCTTAATCCAACTACGTTATTCCTTCGTTCAAGAATACTATAGTTGGTTTAAGAGATTATTGCTTATCTTAAGAAAATATTGTTTTCGTTATATACAAAACAAGGTTTACTTGGTGTGAGAAATCCTTTCTACCAGTGTATTGTTATAAACAATTAATTGTTTATTTCTGTAGAACGATGCATAAAAACGTCTTGTGGTGGCCACATTTATTTAAAAAAACCAAACTTGATTTTTTACTTCCATGTTCGAAGAAATGGAAGTATTGTAATACCGTCAAAAAATCATGTCCGAAAAAAAAGCAGATACTGATTGTACTAACTTCAAAACGTAAAGAAAAGTTAATTTCCGCATGGCGGCTGTGCGTGTGTCTGTGTGTGTGTCTGTGTGTGTGTCTGGTGTGTGTCTGGATGTAGAATTTTCTTCCGTGTACGATAACTACTGTAGATATGCACCGATTTGAATTATTTTTGGGGAAAATGTTTGTCTCAGAGAGTACTCCAGACCTATTGATTTTGGTGCTAATCGGATTAGGGGTTTCCGAAATATTCGAAATTTTGTACCTGATATCGTCTGAAAAGTGAGTATTATCTCATCAATTTTGATAAGACTTGGTACACTTGTAGTTCAATCCAATCTAAGGGGCACTTATTTCATAAACGTGCTTAGATAGCCACTGAAGGGGTGAAAACCACCCTCAAAATTTTAATTTTAAATACTAATAAATTCATGTTGCCATGGAAACAAGCGCAGTTAAATTCAAATGTCAGATAATTATTATTTTACAAAAATGTCTATTCTACAACTGACATTAGAATATTAGAAAACTAATATTTATAATACAAAGGTGAGTTTTATATTAACAGTTATCTATTGTAAAAGATATTATAGAACATGGAAGTCATGTATGGTTCTCCATACCGATATTTTAAATGCAAGTTTATTTTACATGCAACTGCAATATTTTGTATTTCTGTTCTGAATTCGATTATGTGACAGAAACCGATGGATAAAAAATGGGGGGAATATATGCCTGAAAAACTTTTTAAAAAATACCACACGCAAAAGAGCCATAACTGCAACTATAAAATACAAGTAAATCTGCATTTTATTGCCTTTTTATGTACTCCAATTGTAATACTGCACAATACAGATTTATCAAAAAGTTTGTGATGCATGTACAGCATTAGTCTCCGGAGAAATCTGGTTTACAAATCGAAAAGTGTGCACGGAGCTGCCAAAAAAATTACATTTGTTATTATTTCATTTTTTTTCGTAACTTTGGAAGCTTGGAATTGCTATACAAACTATTAATATTGTGGTTCTATACAAGGCAGATAAGGGGTGACTGCCCACATTTGAAAATTATTATTTTTCTTCTTATTTTCCTATCTTTAAGTTGATTTTTCTATGATAAATTAAGTTTGATGCATAAAATTTGACTAAAAAATTTCGAATTTTAAATTTGGTTAAAAGTATGTTTATTCTATAGAAAATGATGTGAAAAGTTGAATTTTTCAAACCGCAGGTATGTATCTCAAACCGTTCACGAGATATGGCCGTTTAAAGTTATCGATTTTTGAAAATTTTGGAGAAAAATGGCCATAACTTTTGAACGTGATGTCGGATTTGATTTTTGTTGGCAGATTTGGAATCAGCGTGTCAAAATCTATATAATAACATGTATAACACTTTAAAATTCGAAAAAAAAATTTTTGCGAAAAATTGAAAAAATTCTAAGGGGTATACCTTAAAAAAATGTCGATTTTTGACAAAAATTTTTTTGTTGAATTATAAAGTACAATACATGTCATTATATAGATTTTGATACGCTGATTCCAAATCTGTCAACAAAAATCAAATCCGACTTCACGTTCAAAAGTTACAGCCATTTTTCTTCAAAATTTTGAAAAAACTAAAACTTAAAAGGCCATATCTCGAGAACGGTTAGAGATACAGACCTGCGGTTTGAAAAATTCAACTTTTCACATCATTTTCTATAGAATAAACATACTTTTAACCAAATCTAAAATTCGAATTTTTTTAGTCAAATTTCATGCATCAAATTTAAATTTATCATAGACATATCAACTTAAAGATAGGAAAATAAGAAGAAAAATAATACTTTACAAATGTGGGTTGTCTTCCCCTACCTGTACTGCATAAAACCACAAAATTAATAGTTCGTATATCAATTCTAAACTTCCAAACAATACTTCTAACCAAATTAAAAATTCAATTTTTTAAAGAAAATTTCATGCATCAAATTTCATTTTGTTCCATATTAGCGACAATTAACTATTCGCAGCGTGCGTGATGACAGGTGGACTTTAGTAGCAACTTGGGTGGACTTTGACGTACTAACAAACAAATAATTTCAATAAAATATCGTAATATATACATTTTAGACGATTATTTATGATTATTAGCTATGTGCACGAAGTGTATTAGCGCCGCTAGCGGGTAATAGAGAAGGATTGAATGGATTCAACTCTCTTTTTATCATTGTTTAATATGTTTAATACCGTGAAATTTTTTATTAAACAAATATCATTTAATTTAGCTGTTTGCATATAATATAAATAGTATAGCATAAACGGTACGTGAAAATTATCTATTTTGGGTATCTTTTTCTCTTTAATTATGACGTAATCATTAATTCGTTTACATTGACAGCATAACCTCAAATTTTGGCGCCGATAATTTTACAATATTGCTCACCAAGAACACACATCGATATTATTTCTAACTCCACCCTCTTGCACATAGTCTATAGTGGGAATTGGGATTTACCATGTTGACCTTTCTATTTTCAGTTAAAAACGAGTATATTAAAAATTAGTTAGTCCACCCAAAGTGTTATTTTTTGCCACGTTGTGCGCTGTGATCGATTTCGTTTCTCCCACTACCTACTTTGCACTCAGCGAATACAAATTTAAAAAAAAAACACCAAATATCATAGCCTTAACCCATCACAAACAACCATGACACATTTCAAATAATTAAATACACCCCGCCCCCCTTCCAAAACATTACGTATGTAGCTATACTAGAGCTAAAGAAGACCAACCGACCCCCCAAACCCGACCAAATTAAATCCCTGTTTAAATTACCCTAGTTCAGGCGACGCGGCGCTGCGGTCGCCATGCACGCGCGGCACACAATCCAGGCCCGCGGCACAGATTTATCGCCCCCCCCCCCCCCGGCCCAGGTTTCGGTTAGGTTGCGGGTTCGAATCCCGGACGAGAGCAGCAACAGTAACTTATTATTCGCGGTGTTAATTTAATTATAAGACATTAGCTGAATTCTTAATAAATCTTCAAGGATGCGTTGCTGTATATTGTTTACTATGGGTCTACCCCCCCCCCTTGATTTGCGGTTTGGCTAAACTGCTTTACTGTTACGTTTTAATAGACCCCTATAATGGTTTTATTTGAAAATGCTGTTTACGTGTGCTAAAAGACGCTAAAAATAAATTGTTTTTATATCAGGTTAACACTTTGTAGCTAAAGATCTTAAAAATTTAAATTATGTTGGTAATGAGACAAGTTTAGGCACATAAAAAACACGTATATTTTCAGAAATTCAAAAATATTTATTTGATTTTTTTGGGAGTGACATTACTGTGAGTTAATCGTAAAAAAACACTTATGTGGTATGGCAGGATTTGAAACAATTATTTTGTTTGTTGTAGCATAATGCCACACCGCATTTTTCGCAATTTGTTTGTGAAACTCCAGTACACTGGAGAAACTTACAACATATTCTTTTTTCAAGAAATCGATTTTTGTTTTTTGCATTTTTGGAAGCTGCTACAACGGCTGAAGAACTATTTTATGGCCCAGGAATAGTTGACTCGGTGTAAGTAATTAAATAATACGTATATTTCTTTACGTAAATTTAGTGTAAAACTTTAAATGCGTTTTTCTCAAAACTATGTTTTTTGAACTGGTGACCACTGTAGCTCGAAAACCGCTCGATAGATTTTAATGAAATTTATACAGCTTTTTGAAAACATGAAGAACTAGTGCCTGATCGAAGGATTTTTTTGTTTTTTTTTAAATTTCGATTTGTTATGAACAATTAACTGTTGGTTTTTTTCCCGAAAATCTTGAAAAAAAAGCTTCGATCAGGCACTAGATTATCTATTAATAAAACTAATTTTTTTTGTCCGATTGAATTTGGATGAATCTCCAAGGATAAGTGATGGTCACCGCAAGGAGCTTCGGTTGGAACTGGATCAACACAAACAGCCATTACTTTTAAAATTATTTTTTTTTTCTAAAATTTCTGTCAAGTCAAGTCGAAACCTTATTTAATGATGCTATGTTTTTACTTTTATAAAATTAAATTGTTTACTGGCAAAAAAAATTATTTTAAATTTTTTCATGTCTCTGACTACACCTAACCCCTTAATAAGTAGTTCCTACTTTAATTATTATCTAAAACGTGGCAGCACAATATATTTTCCATATTTTTTCCATAAAAAAAAAAACACAAATATGTTAATATCTACTAAGCAAAAAAGTTATGACCATTTAAAGAAATTCGATTTTTTTAGGTATAAAAACTCACCCCATTCTTCCAAATAGTTAATCTCATTTAACCAAATATGTATTGGACAATATTGGTAAAGTTATCTGGGGCACCCACTATATGCATATTATTGTATTTGGAAAAATATTTCTTAATAAAATGTTTAATAAAACACAATATAAAAAAAAAGTTGGCTACTCCACTGTACTTATACACATACGAGGGAATATCCAAAATTTATTTACCGCTACATAGTTTTTGTTTGAGACTCGACAAAGGATAACAGCCACCGTTGGCAGCATAACAAATTAAAAATACTCTGAATTTTTGTGAAAAACATTTTGCTTTGCTATATTTTCTGGCATAAACTATAATATATGATTTAAGTTTTGCGATACAAAAACACGGTTTTCTCATTTGATATAAAACAAATTTAATAATGGTTTCGTTGTAATCTAATTTTGAAAATAAACAAATACAATATGTGCGGGCTCCTTTCTTAATTTAAATCTACATAAGTTGGCGAAATCCTCATCAAAGATATTATTAACCTCTAGAGGGCCGAAAACCAATATTTTGGCGCACCCGAAAATATTCAAATTCTGTTTATAGATTAAAATACATCGAAAACGTATATTTGCAATTTCAAATAAATAAAAATCGTTCACGCGAGGCAAAGGGGTAGTTTTTACCATATTGTAGAGGTTGTTTTAGGGTTTACTGTATTTTTGACGTCAGATTTGGATCCAGCGTCGAAAAATATATATCGTAAACGTATATTTGTATAATGAAATAAAACGGGCAAGTGCGTGTTGGGCACGCACATGATAGGGTTCCGTAGTCATTCTCACTAAGATTTATATATAAAGTATTTTACAAAATTTTCGTGACTGAAGGGTTAAAATCAAAAAGTCATTTGACTTTTATTATTGCATTTTAGGAGACCTATCAAATGACACCCCACTCAATGGGGTAAATGAAAAAAATGTGAGTTCAATTTTCAAAATATTTTTGACAATGTTCGTTATAATTTTCAGTGAAAGTACTAATTAAAAGCTACATTCTGGAATTTTTTCAGATTTTTTAAATTGATAGTTTAGAAAATAGAGGGGGGGGGCGCTTTATTAACGACTTTGGAGTGCAAATACATCGTGATTAAAGGGTTAAAATCAAAAAGTTCTGATTGATTTTTTGTTGCATTTTAGGAGACCTTTCTAATGACACCCCACTTAATGGGTTAGGTGATTTTTTTTTTTTGAAAACACTTTTCATTTTATGGAAAGGGGGCCTACAAATTTTTTTTTACAAAAATTTTATCATTTCTGTTTTTGGGTCATTAATCTACGACCGTATACCAAATTTCATCTTACAGTCCCTGGCCATATAATTAGACCAAAGCTGAAAAATCACATTTTCGCCATTTTAACTACAATACACCTTAATTTTTGACAGTTTTCGTTAAATTATGAAATAGCATATATAATATAATGAGTTTTATTATTAATTGTTGTTACAAATCTCAAAAATTGTATAAAATTTTTATCAAAAAATGTTAAAGCATCAACAAAGAACTTACTTTACACGTTTTTGAAGCACTATCACTTGTTTAATTAAGATGAACTATGTATTGTACAACAATTGAAACGATACACTCTGTTTGACGGTTATTTGATTATTTGACGTTTTCGTGTAAACACTGCTGCCATCTAAGTTTGAAAATGGTAAGTCTTTCAAAAATTAGATTAAATGTTACCATAAGTATAAAACTACGAGTTCTGTTAAGGAATGGTAACAGTGTTTACAATAAAACAACAAAAATAATATGAAACACTTATTTCTTAGCTTTGGTCTAATAATATGGCCAGGGACTGTATTATCTCAAAATTTTTGAAGACGGACGGACATGGAGAAACTATAAGGGTTCCTAGTTTTCTACGTAACCCTAAAAAGGTTGTGTACTATTTAAAATAATATTTTTTCGAATTTGATACTTTTAACACGGGCTGTTCCCTTCCAATATATTGTCTCACCCCGTGATCGACACTTTACCTATGATCAATCAATGATATAAGATACCTTTTATATCAACGTTTTTTAGAGATCTTTGTAAAAACTTTTAGATCTTAATGGGTCATTGTAGATCTTTGCAAATCTCTACAGATCAAAAACCAGTAAAAAATACGAAGAAAAATACGCAGATTTGTCGAGATCTGAGTAGATCTCTGCAGATCTACAATTTTCCCCCGGGTTTTCAGTACTTTTATCAATTGATTTTTGATTTAAATTTAATAATAATAAAAATACTCTTCCTGGTAAATGCACGGTGCTTCCTCGTGTTAAATTCATCAAAGGTAGTTAATTATTGAACAATTTAAATAAAAACCGATAAAGTATTCAGATCAACTGCCTGTCATTGGTTAACCATTTAATTTTCATATGATTTTAATAAAAAAATTAATTTGACATTTTTCTTAATACGCGCCTGGTTATTATGTCGTATATTTTGAATTTTTTGACAATTTCAATCAAAATCATTATTTTTCTGCTATACGAATGTCAAAATGACATTTAAAACGTCAAAGTGATATTTAATATGTCAAAGTAAATAGCAATTTAAAAAAACAAATGACGATTTTTATAAAGCAAATTGAGATAGATCTTTGTAAGGGAATATTTTACAACAAAAGTAGGTGACCTATATTATAGAGAATTGAATGCTCTACAAAAAAGGTTCTATAAAATTTTTACGCAACATGTATCTTTCTTGAGATATCTTCAAAAAATAAATATTTTGGGATGTCACCCCTCCCCCTTACACACGATTTTAATACTTTTGAAATGGGACCGTTCTCAAGCCAGACCCAACCAACCAAGTTTCATCAATATCGGTTCAGTGGTTCATGAGTTGAGCGTGTGACAAGGATTGGGGGACAGACACACAGACAGACAGACAGACAGACACGGAACAAAAAGTTTTTGTCTTGACCTGAAACGGATAGATCCGGTAAAATTTTTAAAATCGGAGAACAAATTTTTTTTCTCGTTTTAAAACGATAACGAAGCTTCTCGTATCTTCGATATTGCGAGGAAGCAAAATCATTTAAATGAAGTCCAATTCAGCTAACTAATAAGAAAAAAAACGAGCCACTTAGTGCCATATAACATATAATACATATTATAAGAAATAAATCAAAACTGTTAAAAACACTTTGACCATGGGACACAAGAATCGCTGAAACATCAACGCCGCCGCCGCCGCCGCCGCTCCAGAGCTGATATTATTACAACCGGAAGTGAAAATCGCTTATGCGCGCTCTCACGCATAAATACAGCCATATATTATATCACGTCTCCTCCTCATCCTAGCGCTGTTATCCTTAAATCGGTCACATGGCCAACACTTGCGACACGCACCCACCCCTACCCCTTATTCTTCAACCCCCCCTCCCACAGAATAGTACAAACACAGACCCACTGGCGCGCATCTGATAGAGGGCGTTCGGGAGGTCCGGATAGACTTAGGGAGAGACAACAAGGTGGTTGGCTGGATCGCTGGTGATAATTAAAATAGAACTAGACAGGATGCGTTTGTCCGTGTGTCTGTCTGTCTGTGTGTGTGTGTGTGTCGTAATTGGGACGAGGATTAACCTTTATTGGCGCTAGAGAGCTTAGTTGTCGCTTATACTGACACAAATGGATAATGTTGACGTTTGCGAGCTTAACGTTGACGTTGGTGGTATTTTTGTGTGATAAAATTCAATCAATTTATTTATTTATTATAGAGGTTGACACCGCATACAAAAATAACAAAGATTTCGATGAAAATTTAGAAAAATCATTGCGAAAAGGACATTAGGAGAATAGTTTAAAAGATATTAAATAAACAAATTAACCTGAAATTTAATGTGATTTTTGTTTTTCATGGTCTACTTAAGGGGTTAGGTGTACTCAGAATTTTCAAGAAATCGATTTTTGTTTATTACATTTTTGGAAGCTGCTACAACAACGGCTGAAGAACTATTTTATGGCCCAGGAATAGTTGACTCGGTGTAAGTAATTAAATAATACGTATATTACTTTACGTAAATTGAGTGTAAAACTTTAAATGCGTTTTTCTCAAAACTATATTTTTTGAACTGGTGACCACTGTAGCTCGAAAACCGCTCGGTAGATTTTAATGAAATTTATACAGCTTTTTGAAAACATGAAAAATTAGTGCCTGATTGAAGGATTTTTTTTTAAATTTCGATTTGTTATAAACAATTAACTGTTGGTTTTTTTCCCGAAAATCTTGAAAAAAATTTCCTGAGGCTGCCATTTTGTTAATTTAAAAAAGAAAAAAAAGCTTCGATCAGGCACTAGATTATCTATTAATAAAACTATTTTTTTTGTCCGATTGAATTTGGATGAATCTCCAAGAATAAGTGATGGTCACCGCAAGGAGCTTCGGTTGGAACTGGATCAACACAAACAGCCATTACTTTTAAAATTATTAATTTTTTTTTCTAAAATTTCTGTCAAGTCAAGTCGAAACCTTATTTAATGATGCTATGTTTTTACTTTTATAAAATAAAATAATTTACTGGCAAAAAAAAAATTATTTAAAATTGTCATTTTTTCATGTCTCTGACTACACCTAACCCCTTAAATGTTTGTAATAAAATACTTCACAAATATCGCTGATATTTAGTACTTCGACTTTTTTTCGATAATAAGTACAGCAGGTGACATATCGTAGTAAAGTAGAGTAAAAAACACGTTCAAATATACTATAGCCAACTCATTGTCAGTGGCCCATAAGAAAAACTAAAATTAGGGCTTGTAACTCGGTAACTAAAAGTGATATAAAAATTCTAAATACACCAATCAATTCTACACAAAAAAGTAAACCGCAAACAAAAATCTACTTTGACAAAAAAGTAATAACCATTTAAAGAAATTCCGAATGTTTAGTTTTTTCGGTATACCGCCTAAACCACATAGAATTATGAATATTTTTTGGTGTAGTAATACTCACCCCTTTCTTACAAATAATTCGTCTCTTTTAACCACATTTGTATCTTTTACCGTTTAGGATATCCCCATGCATTTCACGCTTATCTTGGACATAATTGATTAGGACTCTCAGAGGGTTGTCATTTATATTAAACTAGCTGGGCCCGCGCGGCTTCGCTCGCGTGGACTACGGAATTATTGTTTAGGATTTAAAAAATACATAGTTGAATTAAGTATAAACACGATTAGTTATTTTTCTAATAAAAACCAAACAACACTTAAATTACCTACCTAACAAAAGCGAATCAGAACAAAAAGTAATATCGGTATGGAGAACCATACATGACTTCCATGTTCTATAATATCTTTTACAATAATTTTTAATATAAAACTCACCTTTGTATTTATAAATATCAGTTGTATAATACACATTTTTATAAAATAATTATTATCTGACATTTGAAATTTACTGCGTTTGTTTCCATGGCAACATGAATTTATTAGTACTTAAAATTAAAATTTTGAGGGTGATTTTCACCCCTTCAGTAGCTATTTTGGTACATTTATGAATTAAGTGCCCCTTAGATTGGATTGAACTACAAATGTACCAAGTCTTATCAAAATTGGTGAGATACTAATCACTTTTCAGACGATAATTGGTACAAAATTTCGAATATTTCGGAAACCCCTAATCCGATTAGCACCAAAATCAATAGGTCTGGAGTACTCACTGAGGCAAACATTTTCCTCAAAAATAATTAAAATCGGTGCATATCTACAGTAGTTATCGTACACGGAAGCAAATTCTACATCCAGACACACAGACACACACACGCACAGCCGCCATGAGGAAATTAACTTTTCTTAACG
The DNA here is from genome assembly GCA_949319165.1 of Sialis lutaria. Classification (NCBI taxonomy): domain Eukaryota; kingdom Metazoa; phylum Arthropoda; class Insecta; order Megaloptera; family Sialidae; genus Sialis; species Sialis lutaria. The sequence continues at coordinate 37,105,779 of OX439233.1, forward strand.
TTTTGAAGTTAGTACAATCAGAATCTGGTCTTATCTCGGACACAATTTTTTGACGGTATTACAATACTTCCATTTCTTCGAACATGGAAGTAAAAACAATTTTTGTTCTATTTAAATTTAAAAGTTAATTATTGAAAACAAAATAAACAACTGCTGGCCGAGCGCAGTATCTTCCGTCTCTCCCCGTGACACTTTATCATAGTTCGCGCGAACTGTCACGAATAATATGTTATAATATGTATATTTCACGTTATTTCCTAAACCAAAAGACCAAATTGGATTCTGTTAAAGGCAAATTATATCTACATTAAGTACTTATGACGATGAAATCATTTATTTCGATAAGGATTAAAGTTTTGCAGGTCATAAGTCCATGTAAACCAAACCCAAATATTTTATGTTTTCTTTGTAACATAAAAGCAGTCCTTGTGGCTTAAATATAAAAGTTAGGCAAATGGTGTCGCGGACTTTATTGTAGGAATTTTGATTCTACACAAGTCTTTAATACATTATTTTGTTCTATATTCAACGGTTTAGGCAGCGTATTGCAAAACAGCGCGCCGTCGGTAAAATTTTTTCCGACTTGATTTACTAATATCGTCACAGCTTAGTTGTTATGTTACCTAACGTAACAAAATATAGCCTATAACCTGACCAGAGAATGTACCTATGAATTAAAAAAAAATCACGTAAATCGGATAAGTGGTTCTCGAGTGATAAGCGCACTAACGGACAGACAGACAGACAGAGAGACGTTGAGCTTTATATATATTAAGGATACATCACAGATAGTGTTACATTCTTATATATCTGGATAGTAAAAAGATTAATTAATAAAAAAAAATACGAGCAGGCCCGCAATAAAATACGAAGACCCCGCATAGCGCATACAAATAAACAAAAAAAAAAAAAAAAACAATTAAAGTTACATCATAACATACCTTTTTTACGATATTACACGTGTGTTTTTCATTAAAAAATTAAGCCACGGACAATTATCGTTTATCAAATGGTGTTTGCACACCCCCTAGCGGGCGCCGCACACGGCCGGTAACACAGAGAGCGAACAATATTATATTTAATAATTCAATTGATTTTTTTTTCCACTCTCCGCGTTGTAAATTTCTTTTTATTTGTTCTCGCCGCGCGGGAGCAGCAAAAAAAAACGAACGCATCCCGGCGCACAGTGGGTTAAAATCGTACATTTTTGCGCGAAATTTTGCTTCAAGTCAATTTTCAACCGATTTTAATTTAAATACTCGCATTTGAAAGGTAAGTAGTTGTAGTTTCTGAAAATTACCCCAAATATAGTCAATTCGCTTTCTTAATTACCCTTTCATCCCCTTAAATCTGAAAAATCGATTAAATAAAAAAGAATAGATACTGAAGAAATACGCACTATCAACTCGGGGCCACATTATACAGGGTGATTCATTTAACCTGGAATTTTGTATATCTCGAGAACTAAGCAAAACAATGAAAAATGGTTCAGACAAAAGTTATCAGGTATCGAGAGGGTCAAATATTGGTGGCCTTGAATTTCACCTTGATATTTATTTTCATGGTCAAATGAAGGTCAACTTTGATTTTTTAAATGAGAATCTATATTTTTTATTGCATATTCGTATTATACGGAATAAAATATGTAACCTTTGTACGAAAAGTTTTTTTTTTTAATGTAAATTTTTTGTTTCTAACGAAATTTCCATGCACTTGCAATTTACTAAATAATTTTTCTTTTTATACAGTCGATTAATAAACTACTTTTGGCGTAATTCTGGAATTAATCGACCTTATAAAAAGTAAAATTATTTAGTAATTTCAAATTTACGAAACAAATAGCAAGTGCATAGAAATTTCGTTAGAAACAAAAAATTACATTAAAAAAAATCTTTTTGTACAAAAGTTACATGTTTTTTCTCGTATAATACGAATATGCAATAAAAAATATAGGTTCTTATTTAAATAAAACGGGCAAGTGCTTGTTGGGCATGCACATGATAGGGTTCCGTAGTCATTCTTACTACGATTTATAAAAAAATAGTTTTTTTACAAAATTTTCGTGACCGAAGGGTTAAAATCAAAAAGTCATTTGGCTTTTATTATTTCATTTTACGAGACCTATCAAATGACACCCCACTCAATGGGGTAAATGCAAAAATAGTAACTTCACTTTTCAAACTATGATAGGGGGGCCCAAAATATTTTTGACAATGTTCGTTATAATTTTCAGTGAAAGTACTAATTAAAAGCTACATTCTGATTTTTTTCAGATTTTTTTAATCGATAGTTTAGAAAATAGAGGGGGGGGGACGCTTTGACAGCGACATTAAAAAGCAAAAATTTCGTGACTGAAGAGTTGAAATCAAAAAGTTATCTGACATTTTTTATTGCATTTTAGGAGACCTATTAAATGACACCCCACTCAATGGGGTAAGTGGGGAAAAAAATGAGAGTTCACTTTTCAGTCTATAGAAGGGGGGTCCAAAATATGTTTGACAATGTTCGTTATAATTTTCAGTGAAAGTACTAATGAAAAGCTACATTCTGGATTTTTTTCAGATTTTTTAAATTGATAGTTTAGAAAATAGAGGGGGGGGACGCTTTTTTAACGACTTTGGAGAGCAAATACATCGTGATTAAAGGGTTAAAATCAAAAAGTTCTGATACATTTTTTGTTGCATTTTAGGAGACCTTTCTAACGATACCCCACTCAATGGTGTAGGTGAAAATTTGTTTTTGAAAACACTTTTTATTTTATGAAAGGGGGGTCTAAAAAATTTTTATTTTCAAAAATCTTATTATTTCTGTTTTTGGGTCATCAATCTACGACCGTATACCAAATTTCATCTTATTATCTCAACATTTTTGAAGACGGACGGACGGACGGACATGGAGAAACTATAAGGGTTCCTAGTTTTCTACGGAACCCTAAAAATCAAAGTTGACCTTCATTTGACCATGAAAATAAGTATCAAGGTGAAATCAAAGGTCACCAATATTTTACCCTTTCGATACCTTATAACTTTTGTCTGAACCATTTTTCATTATTTTACATATACAAAATTCCAGGTTAAATGAATCAACCTGTATATTGTAATATAATTTTAGATGTGTATTATTACTTATAATATCATTCAAAATTTTAATTTTTCTCTAAATATTAACAGATGAGTTATCAAAAAAAAAAAAAAAAAACGATAGATCAAGAAAAAATTTTAAATCGGAGAACAATTTTTTTTTCTCATATATTAAAACGATCACAAAGCTTCTCGTATCTTCTATATTGCGAGGAAACAAAATAATTTGTCTATGTTTTAAAAAATGTAATCAATGTAAAAATACGTGATCGATTTGGCTCCGATAGAGGTAGTTTGTTAATATGATAATTTTTTACCAATATGGAAATATTCACGTTTATCTTATTGATAAATGTATATTATTACTAACAATGTTCTTATCACGGTGAAAATTTTGTTTCGTATTGAAAACATATTTTAAATACAAAAAAGATTTAATAAATGACATACCATATCGAAAATTGCACTTTCACTAGTTGGGTGGTGTAAAAAATATTCACACTGATAAATATTTATTGATACAACCATTATGTTTAATCTATTTGAGAGTTTCGTTAGTTAGTGTAATAAATTATTTATTAATTTGACAAATGAAAAGATTTTTTAGATAAAAATGAAGATATATTTTTCAAATTAATAAAATATCCTCAATAAGATTTTTTTATTATTATATTGAGGAAATATTGTTATAATATTAACAAGATAAATTTATTAAGCATTTTTCCATCTCAAATTTTCAATAAGATCGAGTTTTTTTTCAGATTTAAGGGGACGAAAAGGTAATTAAGAGGGCGAATTGACTTATCTTGTGATAATTTTCAAAAACTACAACTACTTACCTTTCAAATGAGAGTAGTTACATTAAAATTGGTTGAAAATTGTCTTGAAGCTAAATTTCGCACAAAAATGTACCCACTGTAAATTATGCATTTTTTACTTAAAAAAAATGTAGATATATTTGAATTCGTGGCAATATATCTCTTAGGTACAATAAATCAGTAAGGTGCTACATTGAGGATCACGTGCAAAATACTGCCACCATCAACCCCCCCGTGTGTAGGTTCGAATCTCACGCGGCTCTAATGGTCTAATTTAAAATTAATGGGTCTTAAAATGTGATCAAGACATTTGTTCTACACCGTTTCAATTTACGTCATTTTATTTATAGGTACGGTCATTATGGCTGAAAGTTACTTACATAAAACTGGGTGATTTATTTTAAAAATTTCAAATCGTTACCTAGTTTTTTTTTTTAAATCAGAATTTTTCCGATTTTTTTATTGTTTCGATAAATTATTGCGAAAATAAAAAAAAATTATGAACTGCTTGGCCGTTTTTTTAGAAATTTGCACCAACTTGTTCTTTGAATTCCTCACGCTATCGCATAAAAGTGCTGAGCGGTTTCAATTAATTATGTATTGCAAAAACTAAAGTTTTACTACGGAATTTTTGTGAACTGCTGAAGCGATTTTAATTAAACTTGGACCAACGTGTTCCTTGAAATCTTATAAGTCCTTTAGGATACATACCATCACGCTATCACTCAAAAGTACTGAGCAGTAAATAAATTAATTTCAATAAATTATGTATTGCAAACACAAAGAACAAAAGTTTTACTGCGGAATTTTTGAAAACTGCTAAACCGATTTTGATGAAATTTGCACCGACGTGTTCCTTGAAATTTTAAGTCTTTGAGGGTACATATAATCACGCTATCGCTTAAAAGTGCTGAGCTGTGAATGAATTAGCTTTTGGATGGATTTTTATTATTTTAATAAATTAAAACGAAAATAAAAAGTTTAACTGCTAAATTTTCATAAACTGTTGGACCGATTTTGATTAAATTTGCACCTACGTGTTCCTTGAAATCTTTTAAGGTATATATAATCACGCTATCGCTCATAAGTGTTGAGCAATGAAAAAATTAGCTACTCCAATCGATTTTTATTATTTCAATAACTTATTGTCAAAATAAAAAAAAGTTTTACAGTTAAATTTTTATAAACTGCTGGACCGATTTTGATGAAATTTACACCAACGAGTTCCTTGAAGTTTAAGAAGTCCTTTAGGGTACATACCATCACGCTATCGCTTAAAACAGCTGAGCAGTGAATAAATTAGCGACACAAGTAAAAATATAAAAAAAAAAAAAACAATTTTTTAATTTAAATGAAAATTTTGATTTCAGTCGAATAAAGCAATTATATACGATTCAGTCGAACTTTTATTTTGAGCCGTTAAAACCAATAAGTCGTATTAACCGATCGATATCGTTTTAACCAATTTCGACATTGTTAAAATGAAATAAATAGAAACAAATAAAAATCCAGGAATTTAAATTTAATCAAAAAGAATGCAAAATACCATATTAAACATTAAATAATAAATCTAATAGTTAGCATGGTGGGCAGACACACACACACACACACATACACACACACACACACACACACACACACACACACACACGCGCACGCACACACATGATATAAGCGGTACATAAAAATACTTTATAGCATTTTTATAGTTTTTAAACGACGTTGATAATCAGGTATTATACAGAGAAATAAATTAATCGCAAATTATGATGATTAAAAAATATACAATTTTATGTTGAAACATATTTCTATGATTATTATCTGCTAACGGCTCCTAGATGTGCAGCAAATACGCACTTTGATATTTTTATTATTATTAAACAACAAAAGATTTTATGCATATCTTTATTTTCTTATAAATACTGTTCTCTAAATATAGACACAAGTAATGTCCGATCGAACATTCGGCTTTGGCCAAAATTAGGCCGAATTAACCTAACATAACCTAACTTAACCTTGATCGAAAAATTACCTTTTGATACAAAATATTATAATTTATTTAAAAAAAATATTTTTTCGAAAAAATTAATAGAACATAAATATATACTACTTATAATTTTTAACTTGACAATTTTTCTCTAATTCGCACTGTTTCAATATTATTCGAAAAATTCAAAAATCGATCTCAGTAAACATCCGTATCCGGTTGAAAGATCGCTTTAAAAAAGACGAGTTTTTCTTCCCAGATAAAAATTAATCTTAAGTATAAAATTTCACCCTTCTACGATTTATCGTATTTGAGTTACAGCGCTTACAGACAGACAGACAGACCGACACACAGACATCATACTTATAGGTATATGTACATATATTTCATAGACATGTGTATAAGAAAGTTAAAATAATTTATATATATTCAAAAAAAAAAATCGTAAACTTTACGTAAGGTAAAGGGGAAAGACAATCATCAAAATTCAACAAACCCTTACAAAATGGTCGAGGAGAGGTGGGAGGATTTAACGTTTCAAAAATCATCCTTACATAATTAATTTCATCTGTAAACCCTTAAAGAAAACAATGATATTCAAAACCATTCATAATAGAATTACCAAATGGGGGGAGAAGATATAAAGTAATGTATTGTCTCAAACAATACATCAAAAATTTAACCCTTAGCTGCTCCACCTCTACAGAATAACATACCTGCCACACTGGCGTCACCTCGTACCCCATACACTAAAATGCTAACTACTCGTAAGCTATTGAATATTTTAATTCAACAAGATTATTTAACTTCTAGAGCGCTGGAAACCCAATATTTTGGTGTACCAGAAAATCTTCAATTTTTGTTTTTAGATTAAAATACATCGAAAATATATATTTGCACTTCCAAATAAATAAAAATCGTTTACGCGAGCCAAATGGGTAGTTTTTACCGTATTGTATTGTATTTACTGTATTTTTGACGTTAGATTTGGATTCAGCGTCGAAAAATACATAATGAAAACATATATTTGTATAATGAAATAAAACGGGCAAGTGCTTGTTGGGCACGCACATGATAGGGTTCCGTAGTCATTCTCACTACGATTTATAAAAAAAGTTTTTTCAAAATTTTCGTGACCGAAGGGTTAAAATCAAAAAGTCATTTGGCTTTTATTATTGCATTTTAAGAGACCTATCAAATGACACCCCATTCAATGGGGTAAATGAAAAAAAAGTGAGTTCACTTTTCAATTTATGAAAAGGGGGTCCAAAATATTTTTGACAATGTTCGTTATAATTTTCAGTGAAAGTACTAATTAAAAGTTACATTCTGATTTTTTTTCAGATTTTTTGAATCGATAGTTTAGAAAATAGAGGGGGGGGGACGCTCTGACAGTGACATTAAAAAGTAAATATATCGCGACTGAAGGGTTAAAATCAAAAAGTTATTTGACGTTTTTTATTGCATTTTATGAGACCTATTAAATGACACCCCACTCGATAGGGTAAGTGGGGAAAACAATGTAAGTTCAATTTTCAGTCTATGAAAAATCTACGTTCTGGAATTTTTCCAGATTTTTTTAATTAATAGTTTAGAAAATAGAGGAGAAGGACGCTTTTTTAATGACTTCGGAGAGAAAATACATCGTGATCGAAGGGTTAAAATTAAAAATTTCTGTTACATTTTTTGTTGCATTTTAGGAGACCTTTCTAATGACACCCCACTCAATGGGGTAGGTAAATTTTTTTTTAAAACACTTTTCATTTTATGGAAAGGGGGCCAAAATTTTTTTTTTTTACAAAAATCTTATCATTTCTGTTTTTGGGTCATTAATCTACGACCGTATGGCAAATTTCATCTTATTATCTCAAAATTTTTGAAGATGGACGGACATGGAGAAACTATAAGGGTTCCTAGTTTTCTACGGAACCCTAAAAAGGTTATGTAGGTACTATTTAAAATAATATTTTTTCGAATTTGAAATTTTAAAAACGGGCTGTTCCGTCCCGGGTCGGAAAGCCAATATATTGGCTCATCCCGTGATCGACACTTTGCCTATGATCAATCAATGATACCTTTTATACTAGTGCGACATGCCCCTTGAAATCCCGCCTTCTAAAAGTTAAAAAATATATAATATTTAATATTTTAAAACTTCTAAAAATGTGGGGCGCCTTGTACCCCCTCTGGGTATAAACCAAATATTTTATCTAACTCAAATGATAAAAATTCTGAAAAATATATTTATTTTAAACATTAAATAAAATTCCTATTTCATTTGCATAGTTTTTAAAAGTCCACAAAAAAACGCCCAAAAACCAATGACGGGGAGAACATTTCTGTAAGAATGAAGACAGTGTGTACACGAGTATATCATATAGGACCTTAAAATAAAATAAATAGCGCCTATTACATACGCCATATATAACTCTTTCCATTTTACAAAAGTGCTGCAATTTTTTCTGTTTTTTTTTCTCCTAAAAGGATTCTTTAGTTGACATTCATGTTATTACAAAAACGATTTAAAAATATACATATGTGAATAATATGTTTAAAAATGTATGTATTTTACCAGGGGCGTACCTAAACGCGAGTAAATTGGGCAGATATGAAGTCATTTTGTGTGAGACTGCTTTTCTGATATCATTTTTATTTTGATAAAGTCATGTTATATGTATATTTAAGTTATTTCATATGATTTGAACAAAATTCGAAATCATGGATAAAATATATTAGCATACCACGTACCTCTTTTCATATAAAAATTATTGAGAACAATTAAAACACGTTTAAACACTTATGAAACTAATAACGTTAACATATTTTGTTTATTGCACTTCTACCAACTGAAATATTGTGAATTAATATCCATATACAGCAGCACTAATTATAAAATAAGGTGTACACAAATGTGTACGGCGGGCGTTAATGAGGTCAGAAGTCTAGCGCCCCTGAAAATACTCAATATTTGAGAATTTACTGTGGTCAAATGAAACAACGAATTAAAGCTAAATTAACACAGCTGTTTAATCACTATTTAAAGTACATTTTAAATTATTTTTCAGATTTTTTTATGAATGAAAATTATTAATCTCTGGCCGATGGTAGGTTTTCATCAAAATTTAGAGTTGACAACTTCCGTACTTGCTTTTAGCCAAATGGTCAGATCTGGAAAAATTTTACAAAGTGACTTTAGTTTTTGTAACTATCCTCTATGGAATGAACCATTTTGGTTGGAAACAAAAAATCCTAAATTTTAGAGTATAAACATACCTATAATAATTATTGAAATATATAACTCTGAGGTGTAAAAGTGGTTCATTCCATAGAGGATATAGTTTCAAAAACTAAAGTCACTTTGTAAAATTGTTCCAGATCTGACCATTTGGCTAAAAGCAAGTACGGAAGGTGTCAACTCCAAATTTTGATGAAAACCTACCATATCGGCCAGAGATTAATAATTTTCATTCATAAAAATCTGAAAAATAATTTAAAATGTACTTTAAATAGTGATTAAACAGCTGTGTTAATTTTGCTATAATTCGTTGTTTCATTTGACCACAGTAAATTCCCAAATATTGAGTATTTTCAGGGGCGCTAGACTTGCTAACTCCCTTAATGGGTTAATATCCAATAATGACAGAATAATGAAATATTAACAAATATTTCTAATACATTTAATTAAAAATTACCCAGTAAATTTTACTCTCCCATAGATCAACCACGTGTAAAATTCTCTACAGAATCCGTACACATACGAAACCGAATGATAATAACACTAACTGCTTAATTAAAGTAGATATGTAAATTCGACCATTAGATATTTAAAAATATGCCCCGGCATTAAGCTGCATACATACATACGTAATAAACCGTCCCTTATTTAATACATATGTACGTACACGCATATATTTAGGTATGTGATTAAATATATTTATGTATACATATTTTTGTTTTTTAATATGCAAATCTGTTTATATGTTTTAATTAACTTCTGCGAACAAATTTAAGGGCTCAGATAATTTAAAATGAATCCGCGTATGTAAAAAAAAAAAAAAACGTAAAAAGGTATAAAAAAACTCGTTTCTGTTTTTTTATATATCGGGTGTTTTTTAAAAGAATTTCCAGTAATTTATTTCCAAAATAACGAATTTTAAGTAAAAAATGTTTCAGACAAATAGTTTTGGAGGCGCTAAATATTGTCACTATGGGGTGACCTTTGAAAGGTCCCTTTATTTTTCAACTATATTTTTTGTGGCAGATTCATTGTTTATAAGATAAAATTAACAATTTTTTATCTGAATTATTTTTTCTGAATAGATATACAGTTGTGCCTCGCATAACGAACTTTCTGTTCGTTCATTGCGCGACTTGTACAACGAACCTCGCTTCGCACAACGAACTGCATCGCGTTTAATTTTGCAGCCCGAACGCTCCTACGTATCACGAAGTCGCCCGAACTTCCAAGGTCGCACGCAGTCGATGCTCAAACTTGCATGAACATACATCAACGCGCGTCAGTCGTTTTTTTCTGTGCTTAACTCACACACCTGTTTGTTTTAATAAATGTAATTTTGTGTGTCTATATTATGAGTTCTTAAAAAAGCAGGAAGGTGATTTCTGTTGAAATGAAACAATAAATAATAAGAAAGGGGATTTGACCCTGCAAGCCTCGGTAGACTCTCTTAAATCTGATTCTGACTAAAAAATAAAAAAAACGTGTGTACAATCTTTTTTATGTTACAGTACCATATTTTATGCTACAGAACGAATTAAAAATTTTAACATGTATTGTTATGGGAAAACGCGTTTCACATAATGAACTTTTCGCATAACGAACTTGCTACCGGAACGAATTAAGGTCGTTATGCGAGGCACCACTGTACGTCAATTTTTTATATGGAGCAAACCAAATAGAAATTTCTGGATTTTCAATATTTTTTATGGCAGTGGTTTTTTACCTCTAGATATTTGCAAAGCTGTTATTTTAAATAAATGTATCTGTAATTTCTTTTTAGAGCAACCCACGAAGTGGTAGCGTTTATACATACAGGGTGTCTAAATACCAGGGGACACCATGGGGATCTCGGAAACTATAAGAGATAGAGATTCGGTTAAATGAGAGAAAAGTTACCTTTAAGAGGGAACAGTTCAATGGTGCATTTACATTTTACAAAATTTTCATAGCTTACTAGATATTAGCCAAAAACCATTTTACTCCGAAATCTTTCATCGTGAATATTTCTTAAGCGACTTGAAATTTAAAAAAATGTTTCAAATAAATGCTGTAGGGTTTAGTATTGTCTATTTAAAAATATTTTTTTAATTTCCAGAAATCTCATTGTTTTTGAGATATGATACTAACTTATGTTTTCTTAAATGGAAGCAATATGAAATTTTATAATTTTTGAACAGAAGATTTTATTACCTTTTCAATGATAATAATAATAATAATAATAATAATAATGTTTTATTTGTTTTGTTGTACTGATATAACAGTGTAAAACAAGTCAATACAGTTAGATATATAGTGACAAAGAAAAGGAAGAAAGATAAAAGTAAAATAACAGTAATAACAAAATAATAATATGTTCCAATTAAGTGAGATATTCAACAACTGAGTAGTAATTTTTTGTAAGTAGGTATGATTTTAATGCATTTTTGAATTTATTAATTGGTAGATTTTTTATATGATGTGGAAGGTTGTTATAGATTTTGATGGTAGATATTTCTGGACCTTTGTTAATAAGTGTTAAGCTACCAAGTGGTGCTGATATTTGATTTTTGTTTCTAGTATTATAAATGTGATCGTTTGAGTTGATGGAATACAGTGAAGCGTTTTTTTTTAGAAACATAGAGCATTCTAATATATATAGATCAAACAAAGTTAAAATTTTTAATTGTTTAAATATTGGTCTGCATGATGTGCGTTGACCCACATTGCAAATTGCCCGTAGACATTTTTTTTGATATAAAAATAAGTTTTTTGTGGCCGAACTTCCCCCCCACAGTATGATCCCATACGAGAGCTGTGGTTGGATGTACGCGTGGTATATATTTATTAGAGTTTGTGTTTCAATTATTTTGTTCAGGCTTTTTAGTAAATATATTGTCTTGCTTATTTTGTTAATTATATGTTCAATATGAAGTTTCCAGTTTAGAGTTTTGTCTACCTGGATACCTAAAAATTTTGTTTTATCTACTATTGGAATATTGGAGTTTTGAAAAGTTATGTTAATGTTACCGTCACCATAATTTCCGAATTTAATTAATTCCGTTTTATCGACGTTTAATTTTAGACTATTATCGTTGAACCAATTTGACAATTTTAAAAATGAGTTTGTTATTTGGGATGAAATTTGATCAATTGATTTGTCTATATATGTAATAGCGGTGTCGTCTGCAAATAATGTTATATTTTCTTGTCCTATATTTGTTATATCATTTATAAATAGTAAAAATAAAATAGGGCCAAGTATAGAACCTTGCGGTACTCCTTGGATAACATCTCTCGTATGGGATGATACTTTGGAAATTATATTTTTAACACATTCTTCAATTTCAACACGTTGTGTTCTATAAGATAAATATGATTTGAGTAGATTAAGAGCCGTTCCTCTTATTCCATAACACTCAAGTTTACTGCAGAGTAATTCTATGTGCACACAGTCAAATGCCTTAGAAAGATCGAGAAATGCTGTAATACAAATATTTTTTTGTTGCCATGCATTCAGTACAGATGTAATTGTTTTATAAAGTGCTAAATTTGTAGAGTATCCAGGCCTAAAACCATGTTGACTGTCTGATAATTGGTTGAATTTAGCTATGAAACTATGGAGCCTTGTTGCTAAAACTTTTTCTATTATTTTTGAGACATTACTTAAGAGAGATATAGGTCTGTAGTTGTTTGTACAATATGCAGCTTGATATACTTATTTTTCAAAATATCTCAAAATATGATGAAAAAGTACTTTTTATTTATTTAATACACTGGATCATCCTAAGATGGCTATGACAATTAACAATAAGATTAAAAAACAACTGAAAATTTACTTATTTATAAAAAGAAAACATATTTCTATTTATTAAATTACAAAATACCAGCCAAAGATGGCTATGGCTATCGACAACAATATAAAAAAAAACAAGAAGCTATTTTATTTTTTTTAAAACACATTTTTTTATTTCCAATCAAAAATGGCTGTCAACAATGAGAATTTTAAATCAATTGAGAAATTATTATTTTGCATGTTTGTAAGAATACTAAAGAGTCTTATAAGTTAATTTTCAGTTGTTTTTTAATCTTATTGTTAATTGTCATAGCCATCTTAGGATGATCCAGTGTATTAAATAAATAAAAAGTACTTTTTCATCATATTTTGAGATATTTTGAAAAATAAGTATATCAAGCTGCATATCATTGAAAAGGTAATAAAATCTTCTGTTCAAAAATTATAAAATTTCATATTGCTTCCATTTAAGAAAACATAAGTTAGTATCATATCTCAAAAACAATGAGATTTCTGGAAATTAAAAAAATATTTTTAAATAGACAATACTAAACCCTACAGCATTTATTTGAAACATTTTTTTAAATTTCAAGTCGCTTAAGAAATATTCACGATGAAAGATTTCGGAGTAAAATGGTTTTTGGCTAATATCTAGTAAGCTATGAAAATTTTGTAAAATGTAAATGCACCATTGAACTGTTCCCTCTTAAAGGTAACTTTTCTCTCATTTAACCGAATCTCTATCTCTTATAGTTTCCGAGATCCCCATGGTGTCCCCTGGTATTTAGACACCCTGTATATTCGATTTTCTGTCCGTCCGTCCACCGCGAGATCTCGGTCCCCTGACCACCTAGAGACCTCTAGTTTTCGTTAAATGGTAGGTCTGTAGTTCTAGTTTAGTCCATTTTCCGGTCATGACCCCCCCCCCCCCTTAAAAATTTTCATATATGGCTTCATGTACCTCGTTGGACTCGGGATTGATTCACGAATCGATTGGCAAGAGTATTTTTTTAGTTGTGCGAAAACTTATAATATATTTTACTATCTGAAACTGTTATAATAAAATTTATAATGAGTATCTTATAAAATTCTAAATTACAAGGCTATAAACTAAAATTTTCCCTTTTTTTCTTTTAAAAACCCCGCGTTATTTTTCGCAAATTATTTTTTTCCCTGTACTCCAATGAATAACTAATACAAAAAAATATATTTTATTTCGCATAATAAAAATCTACCAGTGCTGAAAGGGTTAAAAAACGAATCATAACGCGATGACGTTTCAGAAAGAAACATAAAATATAGCATTAATAAATTTTAAATAGTTTTGAAAAAATCAAAACAAAAAAAAATGTATGTAATCGGAGGGCTAAAACGTGACTTTCGAACACACACACACACACACACTCACACACGCACACGATTATTGTAAAACAAAGCAAATAAAGAATCAGGCAAGTCTTGATGGTGGACACAAACCTATAGAAGAAAAATAAATAATATATTTATACAAACATTTATAGCGACCATTATAACTGGCATTGCTGCCCATTAATTAAGCACTAAAAATAACCAATGAAATACGAGATGCCATTTAACGTACACCATTTTGTTTAAATTCAAATACCATGGGCGGTCTGTGCGTAAGGTAAACACAACGGGGCAAATTTAGATTAAAATTTATTTTCTACGTAATTTAGAAAATATCATCCATTTCAAAAAATAAATCTATCAACTGATATTATAGATCATTAATTTGATTCAGTAACTAACGAAAGAAAACAATGATTAGATTTTAAAGAAATAAATTGGAGATTTTTTCCATGCCACATGTGTTCAAAATAATAATAGATAAAATTATGCCGAAAATGCAAGTGTTACTGATTAAAAAGTTTAATTTAATTTGAAAATTGATATAGACAGAACGATACATAATAGTAACATGTACTAATTTGTACTGCTGTAATGGCAGAGCTAGTTTTTTATTATTTTGAATAAATTACACGTGAATATATTTGCTTTATAATTTTGTATAGTATTTAAAAGGGTTGAAGTTTCGAATAATTAGTTTTTAAAACGTCTCTATATAGAACACTTTCGGCAAGTTCTCTCATTTATCGTGTGTTAAAAACTCAACTGTTAATTACTCAAAAACCATACGTCCAATATCTTAATATATATAAATTACGTGTCACATGTTTGTCCGCGATGGACTCCTAAACTACTTAACCGATTTTAATCAAATTTGTACACCGTGTGCAGTTTGATCCAACTTGAAAGATAGGATAGCTTACATCTCAATTTATGATCGCAATATTATTTTATTGCAAATTATTTGTCTTTATCTGTTAGCTCCAAACGATTCTAACAGATGGTGACAACTGTTGACTGGATTGAGTAAGTATTCAATAGATGGCGCTATGTCAAACTTCCAAACGTTTCATATAACCTACAATTTAATAGCATAACCACCACATGTTGCTAAAGTATAGGTTAACCACAGCAACGCGTGGCCGGGTCAGCTAGTTTAAAATAAAAATTAGTAAAATAATATATGAGTAATCCATAAATAACATATTAAAATCTATACATTGCTCTAATGATCGAATAACCTTAAAAATAAATGTTATTAGTACCAAATACATATCATTAAATAAATATATTACTGTGTACACAAAATAATTAATGTAACGCCACTGTACACAACCATAAGAGCGTACACGCCGGTTACAGTATATTATCTTAAATAATATAATATGTGTCTGTATGCGTGTGTGTGTGTGTGTGTGTATGTATGTGTAAAATAACATTTCCCATATTTACACACATATATTATGTATTTTATATATTTACCGTCGCTGAATTCATATACAAATAACTACAACTCGGAATTATATGCGTATTTAATTCGGGTACAATATTCTAAAATATACCAATTTTACTCCAAGAAAGTAAACGAAAATTATTCCAACCAGCATTATAAATATGTTAAATGTTTTATGGATAAAATAATAATACAACCCCCCCCCCCCCCCCGCCCAATATCCCGACCAGTAAACCGAACTGACAACGAGTAACTTTTGTCTGATAAGTTTTTCTGCGAAACGTTTAAAAAATAAAAACCTTTTGAACTTCGTATAATATCAAAAGGCGTACGTTGGTTGTTTACATGAGACTTTGAAGGGGAAGAAAGAGAGAAAGTGGGGGGAGGGGTAAATTAAAACATCCTTTTTCTAATGGATTATTTTAAATTAGTTCAAATTGTTTTTAAATAAATTTTGAATCAATATACTACAATAGATAAAAAATCCTACGTAAAAAATTGGAGTGGGTGGGTAACTTAATCCTTACAAGGGGAATAGAGGGGTCAAAAGTATCAAAAATTATTTTTAAGATATTTTTTAGATATTTAAGCACAAATAAATAAAACCCATATTCATATAAAATCAATTTACAAAAAAAAAATCTTCCCAGACAAAAATTAATCTTAAGTATAAAATTTCACCCTTCTATACGATTTGTCGTATTTGAGTTACAGAACTTAAAGACAGACAGACAGACCAACACACAGACATCGTTACGAAAATAGTAAGAAAGGGAAAAACAAAATATTCATTTCATATAATGTCAATTTACAAATATAAAAATACCTAAGTTTTCTTCCCAGACAAAATTAATCTTAAGTACATATAAAAAGTCACCCTTCTACGATTTATCGGATTTGAGTTACAGCGCTTACAGACAGACAGACACACAGACATCATGGATTCAGGGAAGTTTAAAATAAATAATTCCATCAAAATCCCGATTTAGAAAAAAAATTCTGCTTTACAAAACTTACACAGAAAAAAAACTAGATTGGACCAAAAAAACCTTGTTTTGTATATAACGAAAACAATATTTTGTTAATATAAGAAACATACTCTTAATCCAACTACGTTATTCCTTAGTTCAAGAACACTATAGTTGGTTTAAGAGATTATTACTTATCTTAAGAAAATATTGTTTTAGTTATATACAAAACAAGGTTTACTTGGTTTGAGAAATCCTTTCTACCAGTGTACTTATACACATGTATATACAGAGTGGCCCAAGTAAAACGAAACGGGCGCGCTTTTGGTCATTTAAAATAAGATTTTGAAAAAAAACTCGAACACGTCGATTTTGCTTTCAAGGGGGACATCTTTTGCTATAAAATTTTACCTCATTTGAAAGGATTTTTCATTCTGAATACGGTGCTTTTTGATTTTTTCAAATTTGAATTTGTTTAGTTTTAGTCAAGTTATTTACATTTTGAATTCCATAAATGCAATGATTTTCTGATCAAAAAACAAATATTTACAGCTAAAATTCAAAACAAAATTGGCTTATTTTCGTATCAAATAATTCAAAAACACCCAATTTGGCCATTTATTGAATTAATTAAAGTTTTGGATGTAAATTTGGATGGTAAATTTTTTTTTAATTAAATTTTTTTAAATTTTTTAATTAATTCAATAAATATCCAAATTGGATGTTTTTGAATTATTTTATAAGAAAATAAGCCAACTTTGTTTTGAATTTTAGCTGTAAATATTTGTTTTTTGATCAGAAAATCATTGCATTTATGGAATTCAAAATGTAAATAACTTGACTAAAACTAAACAGATTTGAAAAAATCAAAAAGCACCGTATTTAGAATGAAAACCCCTTTCAAATGAGGTATCACTTGCCCTATCATGCTATTTAACATTTTAAGGGTTGTGCTCATAGCGCTGAGGGTTGAAAAGATTCTTGCAAAAATTTTATAGCAAAAGATGTCCCCCTTGAAAGCAAAATTGACGTGTTCGAGTTTTTTTTCAAAATCTTATTTTAAATGACCAAAAACACGCCCGTTTCGTTTTACTTGGGCCACCCTATATACATGTGTATAAGAAAGTAATAAATCAATAAATAAATAATCAACTTAACATATATGTCAAACATCAATATTAATAATAATAATAACAAAAATAACAAAAATATATCAAGTCATAGTTAAAAGCATATCCTATACAATTACATACATGTATACCTACATACTACATACATAATATTACAATGTTTTTCTACACAGAGATATATGTTTATCCAATACATATTCATTAAGCCAACATATAATTACTGTATTAAAAATTCAAATCGACCTCCCAATTTATTCCCAATACGTTACAAATGTCAATACGTCGCTGTCACGCCAAAACTAACAAAACCTATAACTAATAAATAGTTAGTATGTAAGGTACATATAGAGATACAGTATTACCTTTGACATATTACCCCCCCCCCCCCCCCCCGGCTTTCCCATATAAAAACAAACTGTTTTACATTTAGGTTTAATTAAATTGCACTATATACCTATTAGATAGTTTTAATAAAGAAACGACTTGTTACGAAAATTTAAAATTTAATTTTTAAAATTGGTAACTGAAATTTTTTATTTTTTATTTTAAATTTTCTTGTCAAAAGTTGTTTATTTACATATCCTCTTTAAGAAAAAGTACTAATTGATATACCATTGTATTTAAACATTTTAAATTATCCCTAATTGAACTTTTCAATTTTTGGTATGTCGAGTATGACACTTTAAACTATTAAAAACTCAAATAATCATACATCTTTACAAAGTTCATTATTTCTTCTTTCTGAATTTAAAAAAATAATAAAATTCCATTACTATTTAGCGAAATTAGAGCACTTTTAGTAAAACCCTAAAATTTGCGAACAAGTCGCCATATTTTTTAAACAATTGAAAGTATAAAAATTTTTGTTTTATAAAAGTTTCTTATTTTTTATGATCTTTACAAATATGTACTTTTTTGATATACCATTACATTTGATTTTGCTGAGAAACGGGCATTTACCCCTCAAACTACCCCCCAAGAAGCAGTTTTAGGGGGCTGAAAATATTTTCCTGAAATTCTTTAGGGTCGATATATATAGTAAATTTTTTACTCTAAAACTCTTATCTTCAATAGTTTGGGCGAAAACAATGCCGGACGCACTATTGGAGGACCCTGTATTAGTTATAAATGAAAACGATTAAATAAAAAAAAAAATTATTAAAAAAGTGCATTTAAATACAAGCTTTTACAGTTTATTGTATAGAAAATATCTTAAAAATGCGATATTTAAAATTGTATTAATTTTTTCCATTCTTTTTAAAACACGTACACTATCAGTATTACGGATTACGTATAAGAAAGTTCCCTAACATTTACTGTATAGCGTTCAAAAACAGACAGACCTTCAGACGTGGTCGTAAACTTGATTCAGAAATTCTCAAATTTTTCAGAAAATGAAATCATCTAAAAAAAAATCAATTTGAAAATATTTATTTTATTTCAAGTAATAAAATTAGATACATAATATAAATATTTAAAATTATAAGTTAGCAAAATTGAATGTTTTGTTTATGTTTCTTTAATAAATAATGTTGAAAGTTATTATTAATTGAAGCAATCTTGTTTTTATAACATTATTTACATAAACTTTAGATCTTGAATCATTTGCTGCTCTGTTACGAAAATACAAAATTATATCAAATAAATATTTATAAAATGGTTAATTTTCGATTCTGACTTTATACATCATTAACAAAAATTTATAATTGTTCAGGGATATAATTTATTATTTATTTATTGGCGATCGGATTTTTTCTAAATGATCGCGTGAGATATCGTAGTAGGAATATTAATTTTCATATTTTTATCGTTCGACATTTTTGCAATATTTAAAACATTTAGGTAAATATAACGGTAGTAAATCTTCTTGGGAATTTAATAAACAATATTGATTTGAATTCGAACGAGGAATTGATTTATAAATATCGCTTTTAAATAATTACACAGGCCGACAAAAAAAATATTTTTGTTTGCTGCAGGGCATACAATAACTTTTTAAGGGTAACTTGGACACGTTGAATCCAAAAATGACCACCATTTTGCTCAATCAGCTCTAGTTTTTGCAATATTGCAAAAAAATATGTTTTTTTCGATATGCAAACATTCAAATTCGTATATATATTTTATAAATCAATTACTTCAACCAAATATCATTCAGAATGAAGCTATGGGTCTTAATTGAACTAAAAAGCTATAAATTATATACATTCATAAAGTTATTTCCATCGAAAATCATGTTTTAAACGAAAAAATGTTTTAGCAAAAATTCAGCAATTTTCAAAAATCAAAACGCTGTAACACAAACAATTTGTGTCCAATTTTAATGTTATTCACTAAATTTGTAGCTTCATCTATCTTCTTTATCGTGTTAAAATTTCAACGTAATCGAACGAAAATTGGCGAAATGGTACTAAAATCAACTGCGCGTGTCAAAATTTAGTAGTTCGGTCATATATTTTTTAAATTAAATGATTCAACCAAAGATCATTCGGAATGTAACTATGGGTTCTAATTAAACTATAAACCCTCAAATTATAAACATTTTTAAAGTAATTCCCTTCGAAGTTCATGTTTAAAATGAAGAAAATTCGATTTTTTAGTCAAACTTCAGCAATTTTTACTTTCTTATACCAATGTATATGAAATATACATATAGTATAAGTAAGTATAGTAAACGCGATTTTTTTCGAAATCCAGTTTTTGATGGAATTATCAATTTTGACCTTCCCTGAATCCATACTGACTATTTTCGCCATGATGTCTGTGTGTCTGTCGGTCTGTCTGTCTGTCTGTAGACGCTGTAACTCAAATACGACAAATCGTAGAAAGGTGGAATTTTATACTTAAGATTGATTTTTGCCTGGGAAGAAAACCTCCTATTTTTGAAAACGATCATTCAACCGGAAACGGATGTTTACCTACATCGATTTTTGAATTTTTCGAATTACACTGAAACAGTGCGAATTAGAGAAAAATGGCCAAGTTGAAAATTGTAGGTAATATTATTATCTATAATTTTATCACGTACACTGTTTACTGTCATTATTATGTATAAGAAAGTCCTGTGGCACACGGCAGATTATTAAATTTCAAAGCGCTGTTACACAAACAATTTTTGTTCAATTTTAATGAAATTTACTAAATTAATAGCTTTATCTATCGTCTTTATTATGTTAAAAATTTAACGTAATCGAATGAAAATTGGCAAAAAGGTAATCAAATCAACCGCCCGTGTCAGAATTTGGTAGTTCGGTCATAACCACTCCTGGCGTATTGTAATTTTTTGAATAAAACAGCGTTGAACTGTTATCGTGGCCGCCCCGGTCCCCTGGGCCGCCACCAATTAAAATTTTGTGGCACATTTTAAAAAGAAAGATTACAAAACATAAATTCAGTTCAAAAAATTTGTTTAGACAAAAAATTATAGAAGAATGGCACACCATTACACAAAATATTAGTGTGTAGTATACCACGGTATATTAAATTTTTAATAAAATCAAGAGGGGGGTTCATAAAATATTAATTGTGACTATAAATTTTATATTAAAATGACATTACGATAACTGATATACATACATTAGTTTTTTTTCAAAATTACCTAGTTCCAAAATTATTCATCATAGTAACTAATACATTTGGCCATTGCTGTATTTAATAACTCTGCACAAAACTTATCCACACACACAGTGGGCCTTAGTACAAATATTGTAAAACATATTTTTAATAACTTGAGTCCCCTGTTCTCATAGACGAGGTATAATTTCATTATGTAAGGTTAGTAGGTATACTATAGAGGTAGAAACACCATCGTATTCATTTGTTAAAGCAATTTTAAACTAACGGTACACCATTAGGGTTATAGTTAGGTTGCAGAAGAGACCCTTGCTTCTGATATTAGTAGTTGTGAAAACGATATAGGTACCTTTATATATATACGCACCCGCGGATACAAAATGGATAATCAAGTGAATAATATCATATATGAGAAGGTTTAATAAAACATTGTGTTAATTAAAATTTTATTTGTTTTAAAAGTTATCTCAATATACAGAAATATCGACGCATACCTTTTTTAATAAAATGTTTAATTTGTATAATTATTAATCATTCTTTAATAAATATTAACTACATCCGCGGCTTCGCTTGCGTGGATTACGAAAGTAAACATTTTTGAAAAAAAAATGAAAAAATCATTATTGTATTCAATATTTAAGGTTAAACAGAACACATATACCTACATTTAATGATATATTTTACTTTGTTAATTATTAAAAGTAAAAAAAGTTTAATTTAATTTGAAAATTTAAAATAGACAGAACGGTATACTCTCTAAACTTGAAATAGTGAAATTTTCACTGTTTTTCCCAGTGATCAACTATTTGACTGGAAAAAGTGAATTTTATCTATAAATAGTGAAAATTTTACTTTTTAAACAGTAGATTTTTTTTCACTTGTTTGACTAATGACTCAAGAGTCAATCCACTCTATGATTAGTGAAAAGTGGTTTCATCTTTTTACCGCGTCACTGAGAGCGCCATATCCTACGTCGTTTTTCAAGTTCAGTTTTATACAAAACTTAACTCTCGCTAACGGTGTGATTTCACTTTGATTCAGTATATATACGGCATTTTAGCTAATATTAATGTAGGTATGGTATAAGTAATAATATTACGGTAAGTAATAAGCTGATATTTAATTGATAATAGATATTATATATGCTCTCTAAACCTGAAATAGTGAATTATCACTAATTCACAGTGTATATTCACTATTTGCCACAGCTAAAAGTCGGCCACTTGGAATTAGTGCATATACACTCATTTACCCAGTGAAATGATGCACTTATGAAAACAGTGAAATTCACAGTAGTTATTAGTGGCAAATAGTTCTAATGTATCAGTGAAATTCACTTTTGCCACTAATAACTACAGTGAATTTCACTGTTTAAATGAGTGTATATGCACTAATTCCAAGTGGCCGACTTTTAGCTGTGGCAAATAGTGAATATACACTGTGAATTAGTGATAATTCACTATTTCAGGTTTAGAGAGTATATAATAGTAACATGTATTAATTTGTATTGCTGTAATGGCAGAGCTAGTTTTTCATTATTTTGAATAAATTACACATGAATATATTTGTTTTATAATTGTTATAGTATTTAAAAGGGTTGAAGTTTCGAATAATTAGTTTTTAAAACGTCTCTATATAGCCAATTGTGTAGAATTTCAATAAATAGAGCGCTTTCGGCAAGTTCGTGTGTTAAAAACTCTATTTTTAATATCCAATTACTACGTCCAATATTTTAAATAAAAATTTGTAAAATATATGAGTTATCCTTAAATAACATATTAAAATTTTAGATAATTTTTCTCCTAGAACTAACGAGGTTACACCACTGTATTTAAATTTACCCATGGGTACATATATTCGAAGTAAAAAACGATTTAAAACTCACAGCAGAGAATAAGTAGACATTTATCAGTATGGCATATTTATTACATACATTTAATTTATTTCGATTCTATCAAAAAAGCTCACAAGGGAGGGGACATTTTTACAAATCGGATTAGAGAAGATAAAAAAGTACAAACACACACACACACGCACGCACGACAAATGGTGCCAACAAGAGCTTAAAGCCGATCAAATATAAACGTGTGACTTTCCATCAACACACTGATAAAATATGTTAATTTTTAAGCACGTTATTTTTTATTTGTACTTCTGTCACTTCTAATAAACAGAATTTTAGATAGTTGAAAGTTGAAACGAACATTTTTCCAGTGACAAAAATTCATATATGTGAACTTATCAGCCCTTTTTTGGGGGGTTAAATCGACAGAACTCTCTTTATATTTCAAAATATAATAAATATTTTATCTTTGCCAGGCCATGGGCCCCGTCAAATACCCCGGATCTCTCCGGGATAGTTCAGCCCTGTTGTTTAGCAACAAATTAGAGATGTTTTAAAAGTATTAAGACACTTGCACTCCATAAAGTCCACCCGCGTCACGCCCGCGCCGCGCCAATACGACCGTATGCGAATTTATATCAGTTTGGGATTTTGATATGTTGTTTGGGTACGTACAAGGTATATTTTATAAAAAAAAATGGTGATTGCCCTCCGAGTACAACATAGTGTTTTTTTAATTTTTTAAATTTTATTAATTTTTTTTTCTGGTTTACTATATACAGAGGACCATAATAAAATTACCTCTGATGAGTCATAAGTACCTCTATAATGTACCACAAGCGCCATCAAATTCGATTGATGGATTATAAAAAAAAATATTTTTTTGAAAATAAAAAAAAAAATTTTTTTTCGAAAACTATAAATTTTTGGAAGCTTATATTTGGTCAGGTTGAATGTTACACAGAATGTGACATTCAAAAAAATAATCAGCCAAATCCATGCAAAGGCCGATTTTGCATGCTTACCCGGCTACAGCCTTTCCGCTGCTAACTTCACACAGGTCAAATGTTTAGACATGAGCATTATAATTATTATAATTTCGAAAAAATAATATTTAATTTGCTTAAACCAATAAATCTCAGATTTTTTTGCGAATGTGCATGCTAGATAAGTAAGAGAATATGACCTAACCTAACATAATGTAACCTAACTCAACACTAATGTATTATTTTCTTCTAACAATTTAATTACCCGAAAATAATATTTATTATTTCAATTAAAAAAATTGTCAATGAAATTTTTTTTTCCTTTTTTTGATTTTGAATAAATTGGGGAAAATGAAATACTTTATAGAGCGGTTATTTAAAACGAAATTTTAAAGCAATACGAGCAAAAAAAGCTATACAAAAAATTAATAAAAAAAAAGTCGCAAAAAATTACTCTAAAAACTTAGAAAATGCATTTAATTTTTCATAAAAAACTGCACATTGATATTTTAAAGCCGCACACGAAAATAGCCTAATTAAAATCATAATTATGTTATCCTTATAGGGAAAAAATATAATAAAAAAAATAACCAATCCCCTCCCCTTCGAAAATTTTCTGCGGGCGCCCTAATACTCCCACTTCTATACCATCCATTCCCACCTTCACACATAATACAAAACAAGACATGAATACAGCAACAACAACAATGCTACCAACATAAACAACTAAAAAAATCATTTCAAACGACAACAATGACCGTTTCGAATTTCGATCACCGATAACAAAAAAAATATGTTAAAAATTATTTCCAAAACTCACGCGACCTAATCAGAAGACCACATTAATAAACATTATTCTGCACAAAAACCACCCCTTCTCTCATTTCTTATTTATATTTCACACTGTTAACATTTCGTTTTGTCTTGTTTTGCATTATTGTTGTGACGGCTTAAAAGATTTGAAAGGGGGGTAGGGAGGGGGATATGACCGACCGTCGTCGTCGGCTGTATATTTGAATTTTAAATAAAATAATTCACGCGAATATTATTATTTAATTAAATCGTAAGCAGAAAATTTAATTAAACTATTAAATTTCATAATAACTAAAACAAATCGTTTTCGCGCAATTTTATTTAATAAAGGATAGAAATGCGATCAAAGATTTAGTAATTCTGTCGAATTTTAATTTCTTGCATTTTTTTTAACACAAACAGAAAAAAAATAGTCTTAAAAATTTTCCGGCACATTTTGAGGGTCCCTGAATCAAATATACGGCCATAATCTTAATGTCTGTGTGTCTGTCGTTCTTCAGCTAAAACTAACCACCACTTAAGTGAAAATGGTATATATTTTTGATGATTTTTTTCTAATTATTTTTAATAAAATAAAAAAAGTTTTTAATAAAAGTTATAGAAAATGATATAATAAATAATTTATGCCCCAACCAATTTTTCGGTACGACCTCACGTTTTTGAGTTTTTTTTCAGATATAGAAAAAAGTAGTGTGTTGGCCACTATAGTTCATTATTTGTACAAGTATATGACCATAATCCTAATGTCTGTGTGTCTGTCGGTCTTCAGCTATCACTAAACGGAAAATGGTATATTTTTTAATTTTTCAAATTATTTTTAAAACGGTTCATAAAATAAAAAAAAATATTTCAAATAAAAGTTGTAGAGAATAAAATTATAAATAATTTATGCCTCAAGCCCCAACCAATATTTAAGTACGACCACCCGTTTTCGATATATTATTTTCAGATATAGAAAAAAGTAATGTGTTGGCCACTGCAGTTCATTATTTGTACAAGTTTGATTTCAAAATCATACGGGGTATTATTTCAAGACAAATTCAATTTGATAAATGAACCAGTAACTCCGTTTATTTATTTTCTGTTCAAATAAAAAATATTTTTCCTCTCATTTTTATTTATTTTTTGTTTATTTTTTAACCCATCGACATCATAAAAGTTACATAATATCTAAACTAAATTTAAAAAACAAGAGAAATATTTATTCGAACGAAACATAACTCACGGCAGTTAAAAAATACGAGGCTTTTGCGGTCAATGCAGGAACAAACTCCATTAATATCCAAGATTTCATGTAATTTAAAAAAAATATAACCAGAACCGATATGAAATTGTATTGATTAGCATATAATCAATTATTCCAGTCAATGAAGCTCTTGCGAAATGATTACAATAAAATTCGTTACTTATTATTATTAAAATTAATAAGAAAGCGTATAAAATTCAATAAAAAATGTTGATAACATTTTTCTTCAGGTAAAAATTACACAATTATTAACAAATGAATCTAAATTCAAAAAGTAAATTTTTGAAATTATTTTAATAATACATATAACCGAAATTTTATAAAAATGTATAGGTACGGTGACCCCACAGTTTTTTTTACTATCGGCCAATAGCCAATATGACCACGTTAAAGAAGAGATGTTTTTAAATAGTTTTTAAAAAAAAATTTTTACTTATAATATAAAAACAAAATTGTAAGTTTTATGTAATGAAAATCGTTTTCAACATTTTAACCGTTGAATATTTATAAATATTTCAGTAAAATACACACATTTTTTTTATTCATAAATTTCAAGAAAGTGATTGATGCAAAACATTTCTCTTAATATTTATTAATAAAACGAAAAACATGTTAAATAATGCGGAAATAAAAACCCAATTAAAAATCAGCGTATATTTCAAACAGAATTTTCAAACAATATTTCATATATCTCAATTAATACGTAACCAGAATGGCATTGGAGAAATCAAAATGTTAGGCACTCAGCAGCACCGGCTATAAAAAAATTAAAACTAGTAAATGAATGTACTGGATTCATCTTGGCCGAGGTAAAATCAACAAAATAGAAAGGAGAACTTTTCGATATGTACGCCTTGCAATTTGACTTTTGAACTCTAAGCAAGAAAAAAAACTAGCCTACATCCATCTACGATGTCCCCCCAGGCTCTTATAACGCAATACACAAATGAATGCACGCTTAAATAATAAATTGACGAAATTTCTTTCGATAAATCACAAACAATAAATTTCTACAAACGCCCAGTCAAGTACTGTACACATTCTCTAACGCCGAAATAGTACAACACTATCTATTCAACTGACCGATTAAAAAATCGTCTATTAATTTCATGAATCTTACAGAAAATAAAATAAAACTTACCGTGTGATGAATTAAAAACATCCAAAAATAGTACAAAACTATCAAGTTTTACACAAAACAAATCAAAATGTTACATTAAAAACATTTTATTCAAGTTCACTCACATCCATACCTACGGGCGAAACAAAGAATTTAATAATATCAACCTATCACATTTTAAATATTATTTTTCACTAGTTTTATTATTTTTTAACATAAACATTCACTTTATTTCACTTAAGAATACTTCAATGTTTATTGTTTTTACTAAATAGTCACAATTATTTATTTGTTTGTCCGTAATTCACGAGATAATGTTCACCGCGACTAGCAACGAATAAGCCAAGTCTGTAGCAGCCATCTTGTATAATTTTGTGTAAGCAAATATGCGTTTACATTACATTAATATATCAACTTCAATTTTGCATCTTGAAATATTTGTTGTTAATACATTCATAAAACAAATCAATTTGATCTAAATAAGTGTGTTGTATTTATTAATAAATATATTTTCAAGATATCGTTCCTGCTAGAACATCAATACACAAACGCATCATTAAACGTCTGTAGAAGACTGAATGTAAACGATTGACATTTTTACTACCAGCGCCGCATCGGCCGCATCCAGCATCTGATAAAGAATGGCTGCGTGTCAAATAAAAATCATGTTGCATGAAAGTTGCACGAGCGGGAAATTTGAATCTCACAAATAAAACACAGTACGTAACATATTATTTATTTATTTATTTTTGAATAACTCATCAAGAATAACTATCTAAAAAGTTTTTTTCAGCTAAACTATTTTTAGCTAATATTAAAAACGAAGGTGTTCCAGCTCTAACTAGAAATTTATCGTTTTTAAGGACATCTCCTAATTTTTGACTGAAATCAATTTTATAAACCTTCTGTTTGATAGAATCTTCAAAATATACATTAATATTTTGTAAAGAATACTTTCTCTCTTCATCCCAAACAGGTAATTCTTCAAACATCACTTGAAGATGATCTTGGAAGCTAAAAATTATTATTATTCAGAAAGGGCGCGATTCAAATTACTTTATTTGAAAACTTACACGACATTTTCATTAAATTGTTGAATAAAATCCATCGTTTTATATTCTGGGTATAAAAACATAACCGGCCAAACTAAATTCTGATTCTCGTCAAGGAAAACTCTACTTTGAGCAATTTCTGGACACGTTGGTTCCAACTGAGATAATTTTAATTGTCTTTCTCCTATAAAAAATATTAATTAATATATTACGAAGTATTCAACAATATATAAATCATTTTTAGTGTCCGTATGTCTAAATACTCCAAATAAAGATTAAAATGTTCTAAATAATGTAGTAAATATTACTATAATTAACAATTAACTGTTTTTTACATGAAATAAGTCAGTATTTTAATAATAAATCTAATTTTAAAATGTAATATTTAACCTATTTGTCACGTGACCGCAAACGCGTCTAGCAGAACTACCACTGGTATGACGTAATAACTTCTCAGTAATTGAAAAAAAAATCAAAGGAAATGAAATACCATTTATTCCGGAATCTGAACGTAAAAGATATGAAAATTGACAACTAAAAAAACTAATGCAATGTGGGTTGGCAGCACTGCAAACTTCTTCAGACTGCTTGAAAATAATAAACAATAATTGAACATATTGAAATTACTGGCGGTGTATGCGGAATTTTACTGAAACCGGAATGAAACGTCAAAATTTGAATCCTTTTGATTACTTTTTCAATTACTGGGTTACTAAAAACGTCAGAATACTCGATCCCTATTGGTTGATTTAAGTTTGTTTTGGTAAACAATTACGTCACAGGCATACCACGTGATTTTGAATGCGCGTTTTGGCGGGATTTTTTTCATTTGCATAGAAAAAGATTATTTTTAGTGTTTTTTCAGCATTATTTTGGAAGTATCTATTATGTACATACGCACAATTTACAATATATTTTTTAATTTAGTCAAATAAACCTGAGTTAAAAAAATAAAATCACTTTTTAAGAAGGGAGGGGGGGGTAATTATTGGGGTATCAAATAAAATCTAAAAAATTTAAATATTCAATAAATAAATAAAATCAGTTACCTACCGTTATAATTTTCAATTTTAATTCCTCGATTTATTATTTCTAATATTAATTTGTTTTCTTCAGTTTTTTTTTTCTTCTCTGCGATTTCTTTCTTCCTTTTATCACGTTCTGCTGCTTTCTAAATAAAATAAAAACAATTGTTCTACCTTCAAAAACGCATACATGTACGAAATAAAAAATACCTTTGTCATTTCTGCTTTATTCCGTAACGAAAGAATTTCTTGATTTTCTGGATCGTTTAAAAGTATTTCGTCACAATACTGAATACATTCATCAAAATTATCGATTTTAAAACAACAATTTGCAGCCCTTACGATTGTTTTTGTATAGTTCGGTTTTAGTTTTAAAGCAATTTTACAATCGCTTAACGATGACCTAAAAAATTATCATTGTTTTATAAATTTCTTACGACGGGTAGACAAAAATAGATCGTACCTAAAATTTTCTATAAAATAATGTGCCGCTGAACGGTTATTATATAAAGTCGCTTCTATATCCGGATTGCCACATTTAATTTTAATTCCTTCCGTGTATCCCATAATAGCTAATCGATAATTTTTATATTTAAAATTATAATTACCGTCTTCTTTGTACGATATTGCCAATTCTGTAAAAAAATTTAATCGCAATCAAAAAAACATCTGCTAAGTAAATGCACAGTGCTTCCTCGTGCTAAATTTATCAAAGGTAGTTAATTATTGAACAATTTAAATAAAAACCGATAAAATATTCAGATGAACTGCCTGTCATTGGTTAACCATTTAATTTTCATACAATTTTAATAAAAAATACATCTGTCAAGTAAATGCACAGTGCTTCCTCGTGCTAAATTCATCAAAGGTAGTTAATTATTGAACAATTTAAATAAAAACCGATAAAGTTTTTAGATTAACTGTCTGTCATTGGTTAACCATTTAATTTTCATACAATTTTAATAAAAAATATTAATTTGACATTTTTCTTAATACGCGCCTGGTTATTATGTTGTATATTTTGAATTTTTTGACAATTTCAATCAAAATCATTATTTTTCTGCTATACAAATGTCAAAATGACATTTAAAACGTCAAAATGACATTTAAAATGTCAAAGTAAATAGCAATTTTAAAAAACAAATGGCGATTTTTTTTAAAGCAAATTGAGATAAATCTTTGTAAGGGAATATTTTACAACAAACGTAGGTGATCTATATTATAGGAAATTGAATGCTCTACAAAAAAGGTCCTATACAATTTTCACGTAACATGTGTCTTTCTTGAGATATCTTCAAATCAAAAAATAAATATTTTGGGATGTCACCCCTCCCCCTTACACACGATTTTAATTATTTTGAAATGGGACCGTCCTCAAGTCAAACCAAACCAACCAACCAAGTTTCATCAATATCGGTTCAGTGGTTCATGTGTTCGGAACAAAAAGTGTTTGTCTTGACCTGAAACGGATAGATCCGGTAAAATTTTTAAAATCGGAGAACACATTTTTTTTCTCATTTTAAAACGATCACAAAGCTTCTGGTACCTTCGATATTGCGAAGAAGCAATATATTACTTTACCTTCGGGAGTGTTTTCTTCAGGATCGTATTTAAGTTTTTGAAGGCCTTCAACTAACGGAGATACTTCTGCGCCTGGTTTCGGAGCACTCTTCATAAAAAAAGGATGTTTTTCCATTTCCTATAATAAAGTATTACTATAATCTTAAGGTAGTTGGTCCATCATAATGTGATCACATTAGACCATGAGTATATATTTTTAATTTAGAGAAATGATCATGGCAACGCTGTACATTATCTACTATTAACTACTTGTCAAATGATTATATTTTATCATCTAAACTACCACAGAATATATTAATAATTAATGAAATCGATTATAATTCCCTTCAATCCACTTATCATATTTTGTAAAAAAAAATTATTTCATTATTTCGTGTATTTTTTACTATAATCAAATGAATACGTTGTTGCCACATTGTCAACAATACTGTAATTTATATGATGGTTTGGTAGTTAAATCTGGTTAAATCTTAATAACGGGATGGTCAATAATTCCAATTTTTTGTATACTGTTTTCTTTCATATAAATATACAACATGTCAGTTTTTTATGAAAAACTGACGCTACGTTTAAATTTTATCTAATAAAACGTTACGTTAGTGTATGGTTAGTCCATATAAGCTGTGTTAAAAATATAAACTTTGAGATCGTTTTTCATGACTTTGAGATGGTCAATTTTAATAAAAATGGGCTATTTTTCAGAAATTAATCTAGGGAATATTCCTGTGCAATTTAAACAAAATCTGACGAAAACATGTTTACGGACCAACTACCTTAATATATAAAACTCTTGGTGTGTATGTACCACTGATCATGAGGCCTAAACTACTAGACGTATCGAATCCATATTCACACCATATATTTGTTTGGTGCTCAGGAAGGTTTATAGATTTTTTTTAACGCGTGGGGTCGAGATATTTACGAAAATGTGAAAAACCGTTCAACGGCTACTATGTTTTTATATAAAAAACAGTGACATCATGAAAGCAAAACATGACTTTAAAATACAATATTTTGACGTGATATTGACGTTTAAAAGTTTTTATCAAATATTAATAGCTACGTACTGAAAAATTATATATCTATTGAAATCGGTATGTTTTGTTGTATTTCTTAAATTTAAATGTGTTCAATTTAAACAGGTATACTACGTAATTTTATTATTTTATTTTATTTTATCTATTCGGTACGTGGGACACGTGTTTTTAACATAACCTACAATACAGTTTATTTATATTCTTAAAATATAGTGAAATTATACAAAAATGCATACACGACGGATGACGTTTAAACATCGGTCGAAATATTCAAAATAGTTAAAATACACAAAATAACCCTAACAAATTTAACACCATAACAATGAGAAAGAAAGAGCATGAAAATTATCTTTTGGAAAACAACGTTTGCCGGGGCAGCTAGAAATAAATAATAAACTTCTAATTACTTCTTGCCATCGGTCTTCCGGCCATCCCTCTGTATATTTTCGTTTTTCAAGACCATTCATAAAATCATCTAATTCTCTATCGAGTTTAGCAGCCAGTTGAATACGTTCTTCATCTGTCATTGGCTTATTTTTCTCATTCTGTTCAATATCTGCTTTTTCCATTTTGTCTTATTTTTTTATAAATTTAATAAGTTTGTATCCGTATTGTTTACTATAAAGTAAGGTTATGTTTCATTTAAAGTACTTAAATATCACTATACTACTTTAACCATTACAAGTAATATTAGTAAAAATTGTTATGTATACTTTAATCTTCTTTTATGCAATGAATTCTATCTACTAAAGTTAATTTAAAAGATTTTTAATATGATCGAAGATTTGACAGTTACCAAACGTGCTACACTCATCGCTTGATTTACCAACGTTGTTGGTAGTTGAACCGCTTGAATTTACAACGTCGAGAGGGGTCCCCACCACCGTGTCGACCTTAACGTTGATTGGTGAATTTAAATTTCGCGCAGAGATAGCAATCACGGTAGTATTATGGAGGGGATTGGAGAAGATTGGCAAATCGCGCGTTTGGCCCGTTACTAAATCAAGCGGTGATTAAATCGAAGGTTACGAAATCGAGAGATGAGTGTAATGACACAACAGAGCCGTATTGAATAAAAATTAAAAAACAGTGCCGTGTGAGAAAATCAGGGCGAATCTAATGATTTTAATGAATCGAATGTCTTTATTTTTATATCAATTTTTGTTCAAATAAAAATGCAAAATACAGCAATCCGCCATGTTAAATGGAACACCAATCAGAGTGAATGACATCACGTATCACGTATCAGTAAACGTAAAAAGTGATTGACTTTTATTTTATCATTTCCTCTTACGAGATTATTAAGTACATACCTTATTTAAGAACTTATATACTTTGGAATTCATTTTTAACACACAAAATAATTAAATTATTGTCTAACTCTGAATGTTTGATTATTGTTGACAAAGGAGTGTGACGTCACAACTTTGAAATGTCACCTGCGAGCGTTTTGGCGTAAGATTCTAAATTAGTTTTAAAAGAGTAAATTTTTGCAATTAAACCTTTATTTTCTGCAGAAATAAGTATTTTTTTGGAAATAGGAGACACGTAAGATCATCATAGAATAGTTTTTTTTAAATTAGTCATCATGCCTATTATTGAAAACAGTCAATTAGTTTAAGATCTGCAATGGAACAGATGAATTTTTTACTTACATACATACAAACAGACTGCCAAAACCATAACCTTCGCCGTAATCGAAAAAAAAACAATGAGTGTGTACTTATGTAGGTACACGCGTTAGAAGTTATACTTCTTTGAGATGATTGAAAAACAACTACGAAGGCAATACTCTTTACAGTTGTGTTATTTAAGTAAAAATCTTTATTGCTAATTTTGTCAATACGCTATAATTTTTTTGATATAGGCAATACTCTTTACAGTTGTGTTATTTATTCTGTATTTTCAGTCCCGGGCCAGATATTTTACTGCATAAAATTTCGTTACAATTTCGTTACATTTTCGTTACATTACTAATTTCATTTCCGTTACATTACTCAATTTTTACCCTCAACGTCTCTAAAGAAGTATAACTTCAAAAATAATCTAGTTACCTAAATTATATTTGAAATCTGGCAATTATTTGTTTTTAAAAACTGTCAAAAGTTACATTTCAATCTAAGCTATGATTACTTTTTATTAATTTTGTTATGATAAAATTTGGAACAATCTTTTTTATACTAATTTGCTGCGTTTACTGTAAAAAAAGGCATAATATTGGTACAGCTTTATTTATTGATTCTGACAACTATAAAAAATGCTGGAGCAGAGAAGATATAGCACTTTTGGGTTAATATTTATATTACTATAACAATTAATATTAATATACTCGATTTATATACATTTTTTAACAATTAACAGCTTCGAGAAAAATTTTTGAAGATGTTTTACCACCCGAAACAATTCTAGTACTAAACGATAAATATGTCCACCAAACAATGGATTACTTCCGATTGGTTCTACAAGTAGTACGAAAACTCTCTTACGGAAAGGCTAAACATTTGATTTTATTAGCCCTCGCTGATACTATAGGTCAGCCATTTTTTATATACATTTTTTTTACAATACATTTATTAACGATAATATGTATTCAAGGTGCTTATATGACGTATACAATGATTCCAAACACAAGACATGCTTATTACGCTGGACATATTGAGTACGATACGGTTAAATTGCTTAACGAAATGTACGATGAGCTTAAAACGTTTATTAGAACCAACGGTAATGGATGGAGTAAACCTCAAATCAGAGACCACCTGAGCGATGCAAAAATTGAATCATTACCTAAGCTTACAGCGCCTGGCGAAGAGGAATATGCATGTAGGGAGTTAATATATTCCGGAGCACCAAAAAGGAATCGTAAGTTGTTATTAATACTTAATAGTTATGAAGGTTACGGTAATTCTTATATGACAGATAGCAAAACTTTTCAGAAAGATAAAATGATTAACGAATTAACTTTTAAGTTATCTCAAAAAAATGTTAACGCTTTTGTTAACTTCCGTTATTTAACTTCCGTTAACTTTAGTCCATTACATTGGTTGTTTGATGACAAGTACATAAGAAAGTTGTCAAAAAAGAGCAAAAAAAAGGTCTTCAAACATTTTGGATGGTTAACTTTTAACGGTTAACTTTAATTTTCGTTAAAATTTCAGTTAACTTTAACTTCCGTTACATTTTCGGAATTTTAACGCTTTAACGATTAACGAAGTTAACTTTTTTATTAACGAATTAACGATTAATGAAGTTAACTTTTCGATTAACTGTGCCCACCTATGCTTATTACTTTCTGAGTTTATAATTATCGTAAAAATTAATTGTATAATAAACAGCGGAATATAATTTTTATTTATTTTTCCAGAGATGAGGAGGAAGCGCACATCAAGTAAGTTTTTTTTTCGTTTATATAATAGGGTATTTGACACTATTAATAATAAAGACTAAAATGTCCTAAATAGTGTAGTATATATTATATATTACTATAATTTACAATCAAGTGTTTTTTTTACGTTAAATAAATCAGTATTTTAATAACAAACCTAATTTTAAAATGTAATATTTAACCTATTTGTCACGTGATCGCAAACGCGTCTAGCAGAACTGTCACTGGTATCATAACGTAGTTATTTACTAAAAATGTCAGAATACTCGATCCCTATTGGTTGATTTCAGTTTGATTAGTGAACAGTTACGTCACAGGGCATACCACGTGACTGTTTTGGCGGGAATGTTTTCATTTGAATAGAAAAAGATTATTTTCAGTGTTTTTTCGGCATTATTTGAAAAAAATACGCACAGTTTACAATATATTTTAAAATTTAGTCAAACATCCTATTTTTTATACATACAAATATCTTATTAATAAATGAATTATTGTTTTAGAGAATCATAAGAAACGTACTGCAAAAAGTGAGTATATTTTTAACAAATAATGGGGGGGAGATATGATATCATAATGTAATATTAGGATGGGGGGTTCAAAACATTAGAGGAAATGGTAGAAAAAAATAGTGGCATAGTTTATGGATACACTCATCTCGCGATTTACCGACGGGCCAAACGCGCGATTGACCGACCTTCTCCTATCCCCACCATAAAACCACCGACTGTTATATTTCTGCGCGAAATTTAAATTCACCAATTAACGTCTAGGTCGGTACGGTGGTGGGGGGCCCTCTCGACGTCGGTAAATCAAGCGATGAGTGTAGTTATAAATTGTTTTTTGATATTTTTAGAAAGGAAAAAACGTCAAAGCAGTAGCAACCCTAACCCTATTATCATTCCAATGCCGTTCCTTGATAGTTCAACAAATCCATCTGCGATAGCTGTTCCATTCAGGTATGCATTACATTTATAAATATGATCATTTTGAAGCCAATTAAACAAATTACTAATATATTATTTAGAACCAATTCGCTGAGAAGTTTAGGAGATAAAAATTCTGCATATATTTTAATAAACTTTTACGAGACTGCAACGAAATGTATACTGTCACAAACGAACGACACAGATGTCGTTGCAAATTTTCACAGCAACTACTATCACTGGATTATTAAAAAGGTATACGGAAATAGTTCTCAAAAGCGTCGATTATTGATAAATTCCCTCTTTCAGGTCATCCCCCATTTAAACGATAACAAATGGTATCCAGGATTTGGCGGAGTCTTAAGGATAACAGGGACAATGAAGCGCAATGGTAACGTAATCTTAACCTGTACACTATATTTTTCGAGACACGGTCTGTACACTGAGTCTTTTAGGGAACAGTCGTGTTTTCAAAGTTTTATAGGCTTTCAAAAAATCTGAACAAAAATCAGGGTTACTTCTTGAAGTGTCTACTACATGGCTCAACAGTTGTCAAAGCATAAAGTTAAAAACCATTGGTAATAAAAATTTAAGTATAGTCAAAAATGGAGGAAAAACGGGATTTTGTTAAAAAAATTGTAACTTTGCAATAAACAAATATATTAAAAAAATGGTTATATGGTTATGAAGCTTAGACTATGACCTTGTCATTGGCATAGCCTCCAAAAAGTTGAATTATTTCAGCACCTGAAAGTGGGAAATATTTTACGGATTCAGGCATGTCATAAATAAACGAAATGGTAATTATTTTGCACAAAATCAGTGTTTTTTTGACATAAAAATAGTCAAAAAAGCCTGAAATTACATGAAATATTTATTTTAGCCATGAAAAGACGAAAAAAGCAACAAAAAAGGGTATCCATTTACCTTAGAAAACACTAACGCCGTCTGTACACTGACCCATTTAGGGAACGGACGCAACTTGCATCTGCTGGCGTTTGCAAGAAAATTGTCAGACCCGGGTGCCCTTTAAGCCTTTAGTCCCTACTCATACCTAGTTTTTTTAGGCGAGGTAGCACAAGCCCGCCTTCCATTCGTAGGAGAGATATTGAAGTTTGAAATTTCGACTGTTCCTTAACCCTTGGAGTACACACCTATTTTTTCAACCTACTAGTACACTCTGGGTCAATTTGACCCTGCTTATTTTTGATCGCCTATAATTCCGCAACTACGAAACCTTTTGACTTACCAAAATTCAAAGGTATACTTTGATTCATGGTAAATGAATTTATAAGTGTTACAAATACCTTTGAAGTATTCAATATACTTAAAAAAAATCGCGAAAAATTTAAAATACCTGAGCGCTATTCACGATCAAAGTCAGTGTATGGGTCAAATTGACCCATAATAGGCTCCGAGGGTTAAAAGACCCAGTGTACCTACAGACTGTTAATACGCATGCGTATTATTTATTTTATACGGGTTATTTTTATAGGTATTATGGAACCGCAGACATTAGAAAAACAAATCGGAGATTTCCACGTGATGCCAAATCAGCATCAGAATCCAAACCATCAATTTCCCCATAAAACGCATAACCACATACAGAAATACTCACCTCTGGAGGTAAAAACGATTTAACTTGTAATAAAGTCATAAACACTTTTGGTTTGTGAGAGTTAAAATTTAAATTATTGAAGTTATACTTATTTAGGCGCGTTGACGGTAAAAATTTAGTAATGTAACGGAAAAGAAAAGCTATGTAAGGCGGCTATTACACTATCAAATAAATATGTCAAAGATCTTTGACAAAGATTTGATCATATATTAAATTATAAGTAATTTCGTAGCCGAAACCGTCCACGAACACTTTTCAGTTTTCATTTTGATTTATCCATCAGAAAACTTTGATTAAATATAAGAAACTGTCATTATCTATGACATATGAAGAAATATTATGCACCCAAAAAAGAAATTAGTAAGTATTACAGCGCGGCATAGTACAAAATCGCTTCGAACCGTCAAATTATAAAATTTACAAGAACTAAAGCAAAAATTACAACTTCGTTTTGTAAATCAAGTAAATACAAAATAAAATAAGCAGTAGATACTGTAAACATTGTAATTTTAGCTCATTTTCCTAGCACTTGGCCGGATTCATTAGTAATAGTTTGTAAATTTTACAATTTGACGGTTCGAAGCGATTTTGTACTATGCCGCGCTGTAATACTTACTAATTTCTTTTTTGGGTGTGAAGATAAATATTATAAATGTTGACATATTACACTGTCATATTTCTTTGATCAAAGAAATTTTATCACATTTCTTTGATAGTGTAATAGCCGCCTAACGAGCGTTACGCGGTGGACCTAGGTAGGCATGGTGTATTAATGACGTCATGACATCCATAGACATAATTAAAAATTGTACACATTACCATAGAATAAAGATACAGAAGCGACACTACGTGTTAAAAAAACTGGCATCCGTTTTTACATACACTCAATGGATATTGTGACGTCATCTGACATTTGATTGGTCAAACAGTATCTGCCTTCTGATCTGATTGGTTGATTATTACATCATAATATTCAAATTTCTTGATTTATAAATATGGACTTTGAAATAATATGCAATTAAGGAGCTTATACCAGTGTGAACGCTGGAAGTTTAGGTGATTTTCGGAAATTTTTTGGAAGAAAAATACTCAATGAAATATTTTGAAAAATTGAGAATATATTTAGCTATATTAGAGGTGTATTACATAATTTTTTCACGTAAAAATATCGATATCTAAGCGACTTATGCGCTGTCTTCGGAGGCGTCAAAAAAAATCTCCTCCACTGCGGCCATGATTTCGGACGATGGAGTAGTTGAAATTGAAAAATGAAATAATGTCGTTAAACTGGAAAGTATTTCCTGTACGATGAACTAGGATTTTCGAAAAATATCAAAATCTAACAAAATGGCGTAGTTATGAAAAAAGTCTGTTTTATTTCCTATAAAATTGTCGTATTTTTAATGCCAAATCGTCAATTTTCATCCAATCAAAAATATCCTAGTTCATCGTAGAGTAAATATATTCAAGAGTACTCAGTTCAAATTTCAAATAAATCAGATAACTGCTCTTTGAGTTACAATGTCAGCAAATTTGAAAAATCTCATTTCGAAAAAAAAACGCATTTAACGTCAGCTCCAGGGCATTTCATATCTGCGAACGGTCACTCTTTAGAAGGCTGCTGTTTAGAGAGTATTATAGATACGGCCTTGAAATTTTCACAGAATATTCTAGAAACTATAAACTCTCCAAAAAGGCAAATAAAATGATTTTTTTTAAATTTCACACTGGTATGGCCCCTTAAAGTCAGCTCCTGGGCATTTCATATCTGCGAACGGTCGCTCTTTAGAAGGCTGCTGTTTAGAGAGTATTAGAGAAACGGCCTTGAAATTTTCACAGAATATTCTTGAAACTATAAACTCTCCAAAAAGGCAAAAAAATGATTTTTTGAAAATGTCACACTGGAATGACTCCTTAAATTTTAACTTGATTAAATAGTAAAGTGAAATAATGTTACGAATTATTAAATAAAATATTAATGTTCTTTATAAAATATGCATTACATTATTTTATTCATTTAATCAAGTTAAAATTAAGATTTGTAGTCGTTTTTCAATCACACCAAAGAAGTATTACTTCTAACGCATGTACATAAGTACACACACTCAATTTGAAACTGTGTTATAGCCGTCCCTTTCACAACAAAACGGTGGTGCTGATGATGGATCGAAAATGCTCTTCTACATAATCCTATTTACTGTATTGTCGTTATTCGTGTCTATAATCGGATACTTTTTGTTCCTGTACCTGAGAAAACGGAAGAAGTGGCAAGATAGGGACAAAACATACTGTGAACGGATGTCTTCGAAGTCACCATCAACGTAAGTGCAAGACGTCTTTGTTTTTAGGGTTCCGTAGAAAACTAGGAACCCTTATAGCAGTGGTCCCCAACCCTATGCCCGCGGGCACCATTGTGCCCGCCGACCATTTTAAGTGTGCCCGCCGCTGACTGTGAACGATAAAAAAATTAAGTTTATGTAATTTATTTTTTATTTTTAGAAACAAATTTTACATTTATTCACTCGAATTTAACGTACCTATATCGTAAAGTACAGCCAGAAAAATATGTAACCATTTAATCTTTTTCTGGCTGTACGCAATTACAAAAATCACTTATATTAATAAAGATAAATTAAAAATATTTTGTTGATGCAGATTAGTTAATAAAAAAAATGTGTGCATATATCAAACATTGCACAAATTCGTTCAACAATATATGCAATGATCAGAATTTTAAGAATAGCATTTTTACCAGTCACGTAGGAACTAAGAAATATATGAAAAAATGCCTCTGAACCTTTTGTAAATTACAAAATTTTCCATCAAAAAGTCAGCGAGAGCATATGTCTGACTTTATAGTTTAGGAGTGAGAAACGCCCGAGTACCTGAAACAAAATCGCGATTTTGATGTGGGCACCTTGAAAAAATAAATGGTGCCCGCCACCCAACCTGTATTCTAGAATGTGCTCTTAGGTACAAAAAGGTTGGGGACCACTGCCTTATAGTTTCTCCATGTCCGTCCGTCCGTCTTCAAAAATTTTGAGATAATAAGATGAAATTTGGTATACGGTCGTAGATTGATGACCCAAAAACAGAAATGATAAGATTTTTGAAAATAACATTTTTTTAGACCCCCTTTTCATAAAATGAAAAGTGTTTTAAAAAAAAAATTTTCACCTACACCATTGAGTGTGGTGTCGTTAGAAAGGTCTCCTAAAATGCAACAAAAAATGTAACAGAACTTTTTGATTTTAACCCTCCAATCACGATGTATTTGCTCTCCAAAGTCATTAAAAAAGCGTCCCCCCCCCTCTATTTTCTAAACTATCAATTCAAAAAATCTGAAAAAATTCCAGAATGTAGCTTTTAATTAGTACTTTCACTGAACATTATAACGAATATTCTTAAAAATATTTTGGACTCCCCTTCTACAGATTGAAAAGTGAACTCTCATTTTTTTCCCCACTTACCCCATTGAGTGGGGTGTCATTTAATAGGTCTCCTTAAATGCAATAAAAAATGTCAAATAATTTTTTGATTTCAACCCTTCAGTCACGATATATTTGCTTTTTAATGTCGTTGTCAGAGCGCCCCCCCCCCTCTAGTTCCTAAACTATTGATTCAAAAAATCTGAAAAAAATTCAGAATATAGCTTTTAATTAGTACTTTCACTGAAAATTATAACGAACATTGTAAAAAATATTTTGGACCTCCCTTTCATAGATTTAATAATGAACTTACATTTTTTCCATTTACCCCATTGAGTGGGGTGTCATTTGATAGGTCTCCTAAAATGCAAAAATAAAAGTCAAATGACTTTTTGATTTTAACCCTTCAGTCACGAAAATTTTGAAATAACTTTTTTTATAAATCGTAGTGAGAATGACTACGGAACCCTATCATGTGCGTGTCCAACATGCACTTGCCCGTTTTATTAAACGTTTATCGATTGATTTGTTTTTATTTTGTTTGCAGGAGTCCTCCGTATACAGAACGTACCGATGAAATTACAAGCAGTAATTCCGAACTAGCAAAAAAGAGCTGGACCGATAACTGGTAAGTTTAATGTTTTATCGTTTTAAGTTTAAAACAGTGTGTTGATAAAGTAAGGAACAAAATTCATAACTGCGTCA
The DNA here is from genome assembly GCA_949319165.1 of Sialis lutaria. Classification (NCBI taxonomy): domain Eukaryota; kingdom Metazoa; phylum Arthropoda; class Insecta; order Megaloptera; family Sialidae; genus Sialis; species Sialis lutaria. The sequence goes on from OX439233.1 coordinate 37,147,928, forward strand.
TTTAATGTTTCCAAGCAAAACGCTCGGACACGTCGATTAGTATTTTTAGTTGCGGATTTTTTGACATAAGAAATTTTTATACAGGGTGTCTCAAGAAGAACATACGCAGTCATAATTGATTTTTTTAAATGGAACACCCTATATATTATACCATTTTTGAATTATACAATAAATTCTGAACATTTTTTGTACAGCATACTATATCTCTAAAATCAGCGGTTTATGGAATAATGACGTTTGAAATGTGTCTCAAGATGAATATATGCGCAGTCATCATTGATTTTTTTTAATGGAATATCCTGTATATTATACCATTTTTGAATTGTACGGTAAATTCTGAACACTTTTGGTATAACTTACCACAGCTCTAAAATCAGTGGTTTTTGAAATAATTTTATTTCTTTTGTATATTTTATTATTAAAGTTCATTAATTTTTTATTTATTTACAACATTTTTAACGTCATTATTCCAAAAACCACTTATTTTAGAGCTGTGGTATGCTGTACAAAAAGTGTTCAGAATTTATCATATAATTCAAAAATGGCATAATATACAGGAAGTTCTATTTAAAAAAACCAATTATGACTGCGTATGTTCTTCTTGAGACACCCTGTATACAATTTTCTTATGTCAAAAAATTCGCAACTAAAAATACTAATCGACGTGTCCGAGCGTTTTGCTTGAAAATATTAAATGACGCAGTTATGAATTTTGTTCCTTACTTTATCAACACACTATATAAATCAATTTTAATTTTAGCGGTCTGTCTTCTAAAAACGATGGAAAATCATCACCGGACAAATCAAATGAAATTTCTACCGCGTCGCTCCAAGGCTCTGAATATCTCCAGCCTGACGAAAACGCCGACAAAACAAACGAGGAATACAACGAGGAGCCCTACTGCAATAAAGATCTTCAGAGTACGTGCCCGGATAAGGGAAAGTGCCCGAGAATAAAACCAAAAAGCGACGACGCGCTGCAGTTGAATAAAGGCGCTGGTGATGGAATATTCAAGAAACTCATCACGTATAAGTTAGTAAAAAGTGCTTTGTGAATGAACCTGGCACTTCTAAAGTGCCAGGTTAAATAAAGGACCCCGCAGAAAGGTGTTTCGGTCAAACTCTTTGAAACTTTGGATTCTGATAGTCCTTGATGAGTAGATTAAAAATGTCAATGGGCACTAAGTCCTAAAAACTCAAACTTTTAAGATATAGCCCTCTAAAGTTGGGATCATGCTCGCCTTTAATTTACAATAAAAAAATTTGTAGAACCTTAATTTTCGCACAACTTTTTGTATGTGTTCCCAAATACTTATATAATCGATTGTCACCATAAAAAAGTAATATTTTAAATTCTTTAGCCAATGGCAGTACTTAAATCTTATTATTACGTTTTTTTTTATTATAAACCAATTGGATTTGTTTATAATTAAAAAAACGTAACAATAAGATTTAAGTGTTGTCATATCTCAATGAATTGAAAAGTTGACTTTTTTATGGTGGCAATCGATTATAGATGTCTTTGGGAACACATACAAAAAGTTGAGCGAAATTTAAGGTTCTACAAAAAAAAATATTGTAAATTAAAGACAATCATGATCTCCAACTTCAGAGGGCTATGTCTTAAAAGTTTAAATTTTTAGGACTTAGTGCCCATTGACACTTTTGATCTACTCATCAAGGACTATCAGAATCCAAAGTTTCAAAGAGTTTGACCGAAACCCCTTTCCCATAAGGATTCTGCGGTGTCCTTTCTATTTATAGCAATGATTAAAAAAAACATTCGTGGTATTTTTATTATTCAAAATTAAACAATGAACAATATGTTTATAATTAATATTGTTTTGTACGTTTAAAAATAGTATCAATTAAAATAATTGTATTGTTTTAATTAGATATTGCACAATAATGTATTGTTCTTAAAAATTCAAGTGCAAGGTTTAACAAAAATATTATTTACTTCCAACTTTTAAGGGGGATAGCCACTGTGACGGGTTAAAAAATTGTCAATGTTTGGGAATTTTTTTCACAGATATAACTAATTATTTTTGAATCAGGTAAAGGACGTTTTATTAAGTATATATTCAACTTATTTAATATAAATTTTTATTGAAAAATATTAAATATTTACAAAGTTATGAGCCTCGATGTGACGACCAAAAAAAATATTTTTCTCCATGGTCGACTCGAAATTTCGAGAAGGGTTATATGAAAAAAATAAATAAAAATTTGATCAATATCTGTATATGAATGTAGCTATCGTTGCACGTAGCCGTTTTATTTTATTTTATTTTTTCACAAAATGGCGATCGTTTGAATTTTTTTCATTTTTAAGACATATTTTTTTTATTAGAGCGGTTTTAAAAATAGTAATTATCAAAATTTCAAAAATGCAACAATAGCCACTACAATCACGAAAATTATAATAAAAAATATATATGAAATCGGTTCATTAGTCTTTGAGGAATCGTGTCAACCAGGTCGAAAAATGTCATTTCGAGATAAACGTGTTTAATGTTTTTGTTTTGTCATAACCGGTCGTGCTACCTCGTCTCACTAAATTGACTGTAACTCCGCCAATTTTCAAAATTTGAACTCAATTTTTTGTATACATATTTATGAATATGTATACTTTAAAAAAATCTAAAAAAAATTATATTTTTTTCCGTCACAGTGATTTTCCCCCTTAAATTTAAAAACAATAATATAACGTTATTTTATTTGTTATACAGAGATTTAGAAAATGCAGTAGCTGCTTCGAAAACACAATTAGTGTACACTAACCAAGTCGTAGAAAGCGGAATTGAAAAACGCGCTCAACCAGCTGTACTAGTATCGGAACTATTAGAAAAAGCCGGATTGCCTAAATATAATTTTAATTTCGATGAGACCTCATCTGAATCTAGCAAAGAAGGTATGTTTGGATTGAGGTGTTTGCAGCTAAAACGTGTTAACTCCATTTTTAGGCCAAACAGAGTTAACAACCGTTTCTTGGGGGAAAAAAATCATTCTTTCGTTTGGTTTAACAAAGAGTTACCTACCGTTGATAGTTCTCAAGGTATCCGCTAGAATGAGTTAGCTGCTTCATTCGCTTGGGTAAAAATGGAGTTAACTCCAAGAGCTGACTCTTTGTTTTTGGGCTTAGAATTTAGTTAGTACACAGTAAAAAAAATTTCGTAAAATTCAACACTTAAATGAGTGTTAAAATTTGCGTGTCAAATATTTCACATTTTTGTGTATTGAATCAACACACGAGGCAAGTGTACTTTCATCGACTCAATTGTTAACACATTAAAATGTTATTAGAGATTCAAATAACACTTTATGAATGTTACTCTAAAATCAACACACAATTTGTGTTAAAAATCTTTTCCAAACAGTGACAAGTATCAATAACATTTTTAAATGTTAATGTAACACAGCGAATGTGTTAGTACGTTCATAAATAACACATAAAAAGTGTTGAATTAACACATGGCGCGTGTCAAGTTCGGCGTCGTTCGGCACAATGCGCGGGAATATAACCTATTCTACAACCAGGCCCGGATTTACCATGCAGGCAGTGTAGGCACGTGCCTATAGCGGCAAAAATTTAGGGGCGGCAGATTTGGAAAAAATAACCTAAAAACATTTTTTTCACAACGAAAAAAAAAAAAAAGGTAATTCATATGAAAAATATCCACTTTTCTAATTTTTATTCCATGAAAAGGGCGGCAATTTTCGTAACTGCCTACGGGCGGCAAGTTTGTAAATCCGGCCCTGTCTACAACCCAGTGATGTACAGTGATGTGATTCTGTAATATTAAATCTTCTTTTGACCTTGAAAATATTGTTAATATTTATATTAATTAATTTATTATTTAATATAAAATTGGTGTTGTTATTTATAAAAAAAAAACGTAAGTACTATGAAATTTCATCTGTGACAATTTGATAGTCTTAATATAACCTTACATTTTTTACACTCTACAAGTGTTACAAACAACATTTTAATGTGTTAAAATTGACGAGCTCATCCGGACTAATTCTAACACTCTCGTATGTTACTTTCAACATGCAAGTGTGTTATTTCTTCAAAAATAAAAAGTCGAGCCAAAGCAACACTCACTGCGTGTAAAAAAATCAGTAACACTCATTTAAGTGTTAAATTTTACGAAAATGTTTTTACTGTGTACACTCGTTACTGTGTTCTTTCTTGAAATAAACTAATTTTCTTGAAAATTGTTCTTATTCAATGCTTCCTTAATTTAAAAAGAAAATAATTTTCAACTATTTGGGCCAAAAAGGAGTTAACTCCAGAATAAAATCGACTCTAGAATTGCAAATTTGACGAATTTCTCAATGGAATTTGGCCAAAACATGTGGTCGGTGACAAATAATAATTGGACGAAGACAAAGGCGATTTAAATACATTCTCAATTTTTTAAACAGTTTTTTCTATTTTCCCACAAATTATAAAAACTGGAGTTAATTCCTTGTCCAATTTGTATACTTTTCACCACATAAAAGGTGATTTAATACTGTCATATCCCCCCTCCCCATGAGACTGATACAAGGGGATCTGCGTTGGAAAAATAGAAATGAACGACTAAAAAAAAGCTCTTCGAAATTGACAATGACAAAAAAAATTTCAAAATTGGTAATATCTAAAAAAAAATAATTTTCTTTAGTCTACATCCCCCCCATCGCAAAAAGCTATCTACGCCACTGTGTTGCTGCATACCCAGGCCCGGATTTACCATGCAGGCAATGAAGGCACGTGCCTATAGCGGCAAAAATTTAGGGGCGGCAGATTTGAGCGTGAAAAAAGTTTTGGTAATTTTTTTATCTGAAAACCTAAAAAAATAAAAATTTTACTTGACAACGAAAAAAAAAAAGCTCATTGATATGAAAAATATTCACTTTTTTAATTTTTATTTAATGAAAAGGGCGGCAATTTTCGCAACTGCCTACAGGCGGCGAATTTGTAAATCCGGCCGTGGCATACTCCTTAATTGTTAATGTTAATTGTTGTTGATGATATATATTTTTTTTTTTAGATGGAACGTCAGAAGGTGAATCTGAGTTATATACTGTGAATTCAAGATAATGTAATTTTTTATTTTTATTTATATTCTTTATATTTTTATAAATATATATTGTTTGTTGCAAATGTTTATTGATATTTTTAATTCTAATAAAAATATTTTACTTGGTAAAACCTTTTGTATTGAAGATAACTAATAACTTAAGGTAGTTGGTCCATCATAATGTGATCACATTAGGCCATGAGTACATATTTATAATTTAGAGAAATGATCATGGCAACGCTGTACATTATCTACTATTAACTACTTGTCAAATGATTATATTTTATCATCTAAGCTACCACAGAATATATTAATAATTAATGAAATTGATTATAATTCCCTTCAATCCGCTTATCATATTTTGTAAAAAATTATTTCATTATTTCGTGTATTTTTTACTATAATCAAATGAATACGTTGTTGCCACATTGTCAACAATACTGTAATATACGTGATGGTTTGGTAGTTAAATCTGGTTAAATATTAATAACGGGATGGTCAATAATTTCAATTTTTTGTATAATGTTTTCTTTCATATAAATATACAACATGTCAGTTTTTTATGGAAAACTGACGATTCGTTTAAATTTTATCTAATAAAACGTTACGTTGGTGTACGGTTAGTCCATATAAGCTGTGTTAAAAATATAAACTTTGAGATCGTTTTTGATGACTTTGAGTTGGTCAATTTTTATAAAAATGGGCTATTTTTCAGATATTAATCTAGGGAATATTCCTGTGCAATTTAAACAAAATCTGACATAAACAATGTTTACGGACCAACTACCTTAAATCAGTTTGTTGTTTAGATTATCGAGTTGATATCTCGTCATTCGTACACTTTTTTATCAAAGTTATTTTTAGGAATTTATTGAGTAATCCTAACTTATGAATAATGTATACATAATGAAATTTAATTGTAACTGACATTCCGACAAAAACAGAAAATAACAATACATAAGTTGATATGCAACCCGTGCAATATTAACTCGTACGCTACCTTTGAGTGGGAGTTAACAAGTTGCGAATTGACATTGTTATGCAGGTACTAGTAAAAAAGGATATATGTATACGAACGTCATGAATTAAAACAAGAAGCACTATATACATTTGTATGTTGCGCAAATAGAATGCGCAATAAAATATACGTCAGCCATATTTAGGTAATAGAAAGAACCACTCAAAGTTTAATGAAAATTGTCAGACTACGTGGAAAAAGTAATTATTAAAAATAAGTATTTGTGGATAGGTCAGTACTGTTAAAGTGAAAATCTTATTTTAAGTTATTTTCGTGAACGGGGTAATAGGTTCAGATAACCAATAGCTTCTCACCAGAATAAAGAAATATTTTTATTTTGTTATATTGCGATCTTCGGGAAAATATAATTTTTTTTATAACTTAAACGATTGTTTTTATGTTTTATAAGATCTACAAGATAAATTCAACGCTAATCTATTTTTATTTGCTTGCGAAAATCACTGGTTTTTTATCTTTTTCTAAGAACAGTTACAAGTGACAGTTTATTCACAAAGAAACATAGATATTTGTCAAAAATTCTTTTTTTGGGTCATCGCCTACTTTATAGTTTAAACACCAAAATTGATTAGTTCTATTGACAATTTTATTAAGAAAAACATACACACGTACGCATTTATTGCTTTGTTACCAATTTTGACGTTTCTTACGTTTTCCTTTTTACCAATATGGTATACATTTTACAAATTTATCTGATGGATCTAGTTGCATTTTGTTTTTACATTTTAGATAGTTGGAAGCATTTAAAGAATTACTGCAACAAATTTGTTTTTGACTCTGGTCAGAAAGAAATTTCTAAAAGCAAGTTTCTTATAACCAAAGATGTCGGTTTTAAATCAAAGCGGTGAAGAACAGGCAAGTTTAAAAAAAAAAAACATATCCAACTATCTACAGTTTAAAAACAACATTTTTTACGTATTTCAGGTGGAATGCCCACTGTGTATGGAACCTTTGGAAGTCGATGATTTAAATTTTTTTCCATGCACTTGCGGTTATCAGGTATTTACGATCGAAAAAAAAAAAAAAAAAATTTCTTAAACTGACGCACGCTTTCAGATCTGCAGATTCTGCTGGCATAGGATCCGCACAGATGAAAATGGTTTATGTCCGGCTTGCCGAAAAGCTTACTCGGAAAACCCAGCCGATTTTACTCCACTTTCAAAAGAGCAGGTTCGTAAATAAAATTATAACAAATAATACAAATTAATCGCATTCATTATGTATTTATTTTAATTAGATAGATTCGATACGCAGTTTACCGTTAAAAATCGTAAAACATATGTTTTATTAGATCGTGCCATGTATGCAAATTTTCTTTAATATTAACCCATTAGTTCCCAAGGGTACAAAAAAAAATATTTTGATGTTTTAACTGCATTTTATTACTAAATATATACTCAAATAACAGTTTTTGAAAAAAAAAATCATTTTTTTTTTTTGTATTTTTTCAACAAAATGTTGTGTTTACGAAACGTTGGAAAAACGGAAGTTATTACTTATAGTGTGGAATAGATAAAAACAGTTTGTGTAACGTTATTAGCAGCAAAAAAAGTCATTTCATCAATGAGATATTTAAAAAAAAACATTTTTAAAATTGTTTCGTTTAATAGGTTAAGGTAGTAGACCGGTGTGACGGCCGAAATTTCGACTTTTTTTCGTGACCTTATTTTAACAAGTAAATAATATACTATCGTTTTGTAACTTTTACATATTTATTTTAGTACTTTAAATGATACAAAAAATTTTTTTTTTATTTAATTTTCCATTTATTTATTTACAATATGTAATGTCAAAGTGGAGTCCTCTAAAGAATGATGAGCTGTTTCGGGGAAGCACACAGCCTTCCGTAGTCATTTGAAATGAAAAAATCAAAAATAGTATTATTGTGTAGACCTTATTTTAATGAACTAACCAATAATATACATAATAGAGATGTAACGAATGTATGATTTTAAACATTCGCGAATGCGAATGCGATTGCGAATATTAGCTGTCGATATTTGCGAATGCGAATGCGAATGCGAATATTGACTGGTCGATATTCGCGAATGCGAATGCGAATATTGACTTTTTGAAAAAAAAGCTAAAAAAAAAAAAAAAAACGGTCTTCTGATTAAAATTGATATTTTTATTTGTTAATACATCATATTATATTCGCAAAAATATTCACAACTTTAACTGCGAATGCGAATGCGAATACGAATGTTTAAAAATGTGCTAATGCGAATGCGAATGCGAATACGAATGTTTAAAAATGTGCGAATATTCGCGAATGCGAATGCGAATGCGAATATTCGTTACATCACTAATACATAATAAAAAAAATAGCGGACTTATGAAAAAAAAGTTCTCAAAATGTAATTTTTTTTGTTGATAAAATGTTTAAAAAAATTAATTTATTATTAAAAAATTAAATGTTTTAAAGGTTAGGTATTTAGATATGTGTATGTAGAATAACTACTTAAATTTTGAGCCAAATCGGTTGAATAATTTTGAGTCAGTGCTTCCCCGAAATTTCAAAAATATGGTTTCGAGAAAAACGCTAAAACGTTTGTTTCCCATCTTATAGCAATGTGCACTCGTCGAACGATAAATGCCTGTAACTTTGGAAATATTCTAAATTTTGGTCTGAAAATTTAAGAGCATATTTTTAAAATGTGGTTCTTCCGAAAAATGTAAAAAAAAATCGATTTTTTTGACCCATCACACCGGTCTACTACCTTAACCAATAATAAATAAAAATAAGTAAACGTGGAAAAAGATAAACATATTTTAATTGTTTACAATCTGAATTGATGTATAATAATTTACATATTTTAAAGGTTACTCTTATCTATGATAACACTTTCGAAATACAAATAAAATAGGTTATGTGGGCTCTTTAGTTTTAACCCATTAACGCTAGGGTTGTCAGACGACCCGATTAATCAGGATTGTCACCGTTTTTTGGTCCCATGTCCCGGTGTCCCGAACAAACCTTTCAAGGCGCCCAAAAGTCCCGTTTTACAAATTTTTCTAGTACACATTATCTACTTACAAAGAAAATATTCTTGCAAAAGGCTAAATTAGTGAAAAGTAATATGTTCATGTAGAATGATTATTGTATTTTTTTTAATTTATATATTTAGAATTGCTATTGTTCCAATTAATAATTGATTAGTATTAAAATTTATAAATTCTATTTTATTAATAAATATAAATTAACCCGATAACGCCTGAATTTATTTGTATATTCAATACGAAATACGTGTTAATTAAACGTTACGAAAACGTCACGCTAGGCGTTATAGGGTTAAAAATAAAATGGTCTAATATTTTTAACGATTTGAGTCACAAGAAATCTGACAACCCTATATGGAAACATCGGTCACTTTGACCGACTCGCATTTTGGCGTTCTTATTAAAATTAATAAAATTGTTATCAATAAAGAGTTGTTTTTTTTTTTTATTTAAATGTTCTAACTTTATTTTTCTACCATTACATCAACTTATACAAACGAAAATTTGAAAAAAATATCGAAAAACATATAACAATCAAATTGACCGTATGTTTCTCTTAACCCTTAGAGCAGCGGTCGGGGAACCGGGGTAAATTACCCCAAATGGGGGTAGTAAGGAAATTTTTCTAATTTGCTATTTTATAAACGTGTTAGTATTTTTTACAAACCATTCTGTATTCAAATTGCTCTTACATAAAAAAGCCCCAATTTTGAAGTTATTGCATCAACATCATTTCTCCAAAACCTGAAGGGGGAAAGTTTTCAATTAATTTTTGTTTGTTCCAATATGAGAATTTTATTTTGTTTGTCTATTACATACTTACACTATTTTCATGCAGCTTTTTTATTTTCCGTGTAAATTAATTCAATAATTAATGTTTAATTTAAATTTACATTGATTGTCTCCTTTTCAAAATGAGGGGGTAATATCGGCATACGTAAAAATATTTTGCCTTAGTCATTTCATCAATGAGATATTAAGGTAGTAGTCCGGTGTGACGGCCGAAATTTCGACTTTTTTTCGTGACCTTATTTTAACAAGTAAATAATATACTATCGTTTTGTAACTTTTACATATTTATTTTAGTACTTTAAATGATACAAAAAATTTTTTTTTATTTAATTTTCCATTTATTTATTTACAATATGTAATGTCAAAGTGGAGTCCTCTAAAGAATGATGAGCTGTTTCGGGGAAGCACACAGCCTTCCGTAGTCATTTGAAATGAAAAAATCAAAAATAGTATTATTGTGTAGACCTTATTTTAATGAACTAACCAATAATATACATAATAATAAAAAAAATAAAAAAAATAGCGGACTTATGAAAAAAAAGTTCTCAAAATGTATTTTTTTTTGTTGATAAAATGTTTAAAAAAATTAATTTATTTTTAAAAAATTAAATGTTTTAAAGGTTAGGTATTTAGATATGTGTATGTAGAATAACTAGTTAAATTTTGAGCCAAATCGGTTGAATAGTTTTGAGTCAGTGCTTCCCCGAAATTTCAAAAACATGGTTTCGAGAAAAACGCTAAAACGTTTGTTTCCCATCTTATAGCAATGTGCACTCGTCGAACGATAAATGCCTGTAACTTTGGAAATATTCTAAATTTTGGTCTGAAAATTTAAGAGCATATTTTTAAAATGTGGTTCTTCCGAAAAATGTAAAAAAAAAATCGATTTTTTTGACCCATCACACCGGTTTACTACCTTAAAAAAGAACATTTTTTTTTAAATGTTTTGTTTACACAATGTTGGTGATTAATGGGTTAACTCTGTTTTAAAATAAACACCATTTAATTAGTATTATATAAAAATCTCATATTTTAATAAATACAGGGTCCTCCAATAGTGTGTCCGGCATTGTTTTACGCCCAAACTATTGAAGATAGAGAGTTAGGATAAAAATGTTACTATATATATCGACCCTAAAGAATTTCAGGAAAATATTTTCAACCCCCTAAAACCGCTCCTTGGGGGGTAGTTTGAGGGGTACATGCCTGTTTCTCAGTAAAATCAAATGGAATGGTATATCAAAAAGTACATATTTGTAAAGATAATGAAAAAATAAGAAACTTTCGTAAAACAAAAATTTTCATACTTTCAATTGTTTAAAAAATATGGCGACTTGTTCTCAAATTTTAGGGTCTCACTAAAAGTGCTCTAATTTCGTTAAATATTTATGGAATTTTATTATTATTTTAAATTTAGAAAGTAGAAATAATGAACTTTGTAAAGATGTATGATTATTTGAGATTTTAATAGTTTAAAGTGTCATACTCGACATACCAAAAATTGAAAAGTTCAATTAGGGATAATTCAAAATTTTTAAATACAATGGTATATCAATTAGTACTTTTTCTTAAAGAAGATATGTAAATAAACAGTTTTTGATAAAAAAAATTAAAATTAAAAATTTTAATTTCAGTTTTCAATTTTAAAATTATAATTTTAAATTTTAAATTTTCTTAACAAAAGTTGTTTATTCACATATCCTTTTTAAGAAAAAGTACTAATTGATATACCGTTGTATTTGAAAATTTCGAATTATCCCTAGTTGAACTTTTGAATTTTTGATATATCGCGTATGACACTTAAAACTATCAAAATCACAAATAGTCATACATCTTTACAAAGTTCATTATTTCTACTTTCTAAATTTGAAAAAATAATAAAATTCCATTAATTTTTAACGAAATTAGAGCACTTTTAGTGAGACCCTAAAATTTGATAAAAATTAATACCATATTTTTTTAACAATTGAAAGTATGAAAATTTTTGTTTTACGAAAGTTTCTTATTTTTTATGATCTTTACAAATATGTACTTTTTAATATACCATTCCATTTGATTTAACTGAGAAATGGGTATGTACCCCTCAAACTACCCCCCAAGGTGCGGTTTTAGGGGGTTGAAAATATTTTCTTGAAATTCTTTAGGGTCAATATATATAATAAATTTTTTATCCTAACTCTCTATCTTCAATACTTTGGGCGTAAAACAATGCCGGACACACTATTGGAGGACCCTGTATATGCTTGCATTGTTTGACATTGATGTTGGGAAATAAATGTCCTTGGCAATTAAAGGTATTTAAAGAAATGCTTGTTTTTAATAACAAGTACTCAACAATAGATTTGTTTGTCAAGTTTTTATTTACTATATTCTTTAAATAAATAATATTGTGAATTGATTAATAAATTTAATAATATAGTATAGATCAGTGTTTCCCAACGTGGGGCCCACGCCCCACAGAGGGGCAATTTGATTGTTAAGGGGGGCAATTGGAAAATTATTGTACACTTACTGTGTATGCTCAATAATTTCCTAGTGATTTCTTCCTAAAACCTATAATTCAAATTTCTTTTGAACATTAGTGAACATTACAATTTTTGAATATTAAAATTTATGTATATGTTGGGGGCAGGGCCGCCGAGAGCCAAACCGGGCCCCGATGCAACATGTAAAAAAAATTTTTTTTGAACCCCCCTTCCGTAGACTGAAAAGTGTACTCAAATTTTTTTTCACTTACCCCATCAAGTGAGGTCTCCTAAAATGCAACAAAAATGTTATAGAAATTTTTAAATTTTTAACCCTTCAGTCACAAGAAGGAATATAACTTGAGCATTAATAATAAAATTTATATCCTACACTTGCCTCAATAAAAACACAACCGTTTGAAAAATAACGTAAAGATCAGATGATGGTCCTGTTGCATCGCCTGCATCGCCCTCTTGTCGGCCCTAGTTGGGGGGGTATAAGAATTTTAGAAAGGCTTAGGTGGGGCATAGCACAAAAAAGGTTGGGAATCACTGGTATAGATCATTATTTTCAAATCTGTAGAAGTTTCAATAGTTAGTAATTAAATTCAACTAAAAAAATGGCAACAATTACATTTTTTAAATTTCCATTGTTGAGGTTAATTCAACGTGTATTCAAAAATACATGCACGGTTATGTATATTTTATTATTACAATCAATCGTTATGTACACGTATCAAAGGGAGGGAGATTAGTAAGGTTAAAATAAAGTGATATCACTTAAATTTCACTACGACAGAATTTTAGGTGTTTTTTTGTTTATTTTATAAAAAGAAATCGGTTTGATGGATTCATATCAAACTTTGTACACATCTTTAGTATATTAATAAGTACTTATTATTTTTTTTTTTTAATGGTATATTTTTGCATAATGGTCCTTTGAAAATGGCATCTCTTAAATCTGACCTCAGTGGCGTTGACAGCAATTTGTTCAAATGAATCATCTGAGGACAAAAAACGATAAAGATTTAAAAAATATATGTTACTAGCTATAGCCGGACGTAGGGGATTTTCAAAATATCATTTAGAAAAACAAATGGCGACCATTTGAAAAAAAAAATTTCGCGAATTTTTCAATAGAAAATTATTTATAAAAAAACTAGAGAGGCAAGTTTCCTCTACAAAATCCATTTTGAATCAAATTGATCAGACAAAAACTGTCTTAGTTATGCTGTCAACCAGGTCAAAAAAAGTGATTTTGAGTAAACAGCGTTTAAAGTTTTGGAAGAGATAAAATTAAATAAATAGCATGACAGCATTTGGCGCTCTTTTTGAATACTTAACGTTCGAATTTTCACTTGAAACTTGATATACATATTCTTTGGGGTGTAAACTAATAATTTATAAATGATTTTGAAAATTTTACACTGTTCATTTTTTGAAATAAATGTTAATTTAAGAAAAAAGGGGACGGTATTGTTATGTAATATTACAATTACAGGTAGCTCAGTTGAAAGCAGAGAAGAAAGCTCGTGACCAACAGCGTAAAGCGAGGCTGACTGAGTCACGTAAGCATTTAGCGAGCGTGCGGGTAGTCCAGAAGAACCTGGTGTTCGTAGTCGGGTTACCTGTCCGGTTAGCAGACCCGGAGGTGCTCAGGAGACACGAGTACTTTGGCAAGTTCGGGCGTATACACAAAGTCGTTATCAACCAGTCTACGAGTTACGCCGGCTCGCAGGTGAGTCTCCCGATCATTCCATTGTGCAAGTACTTTGATGTATATATCTGATATTTTGAAATTATACTTCTTTAGGCGCGTTGAGGGTAAAAATTTAGTAAAGTAACGAAAATGAAATTTAGTAGTGTAACAGAAATGAAAAGCTATGTAATGAAAATACAGAAGCGACACTTCATGTTAAAAAAACTGACATCCGTTTTTACATACACTCTATGGATATTGTGACTTCATCTGACATTTGATTGGTCAAACAGTATCTGCCTTATGCATTACATAAAATTGAGATTATTTGTAGTCGTTTTTCAATCACGCCAAAGAAATATAACTTCTAACGCGTGTACATAAGTACACACACTCAATGTTTTTTTATTTAGGGTCCTTCGGCGAGCGCGTACGTAACGTATTACAAAAGCGAGGACGCGCTGCGAGCGATACAGAGCGTAAACAACATCATGCTGGATGGGCGACTTATAAAATCTTCTTTAGGAACCACCAAATATTGTTCACACTTTATGAAGAATCAACCTTGTCCAAAACCAGACTGCATGTATCTACACGATCTAGGTACGTCCTCGACGATTTAAAATAGCGGTAGAATCGTGTTTGATTGAATCGTTTGTTACAGGTGATACGGAAGCTAGCTTTACGAAAGAACAAATGCATCAAGGGAAACATCAAGAGTATGAACGAAGGTTACACGAACAGTTAGCGGTTCAATCGACAACTAAAACAGGAGGAACGCAGAGTGGGCAAAATGGTACCATACAGAAAGAGGCTTGGCCAAGCTTATCTAGAAATGGATCACCGTCAAATGTTGGAACCAAGGAGAGGAAATCTTCTATATCAGGTCAGTGCAGTTAACGATTTGTACAATCTGACGCGAAAATAATATAAATCTAAATTAAATGAAAGATCGAAATTAAATTATGAATTATTTACTTTCAATGCTTGTAGGAAAGTTAAATTCGTTTTTAAAATACATAAAAAATATTGGTACTTATGTTTAAAACCTTATTTCATATTTTAACTGTTATTTTAGCTAAAAAAAATTTTGTTTGTGAATGTCATTTAAGGATGTATGGCAGGCACGTACAGTCTGAGTCAACAATAAGTAAATTTAGATGCAATGGACGATCAAAATCAAATTATGAATTATTCACTTTAAATGCTTGTAGGAAAGTCAAATTTAGTTTATAAACTACTTAAACAATATTAGTACTTATGTTTAAATCCTTTTTTCCCATTTTTTAACTGTTATTTTACAATTTTAGTAAAAAAATTAATATTTGTGTTGATTACATAAAAACATTTTATTCTGAATTTATCTGTCAGATTTAAAAACAAAAGAAGCATTTTATTATTATAAATGACAGAAATTCAAATATTATTTAATAACATTGTTTAGAACATACGTATAATATACAAATGCAATGAAAACAATAATATTAGTAGTTTATATGCTTTAATATATGAAAAACTATGTAATAAAACAAATCATTACATTTAAGAACGCCATTTTTTATTTTTTTTTCAATATTTTTCGGCAATAATTATTTTTTTTCTCGGAATTTAGATCTGAAAGAGTATGAAATTTTTTTATGAAACTTGTTGCTAAATATGTAAGTGACGTGTTGTGGAAATTTCAAATTTTTCTCGGTGCTTAAACCATGTGTTTTATTAAAATTTAACCGTCAATACACCATTCTGCCATAAGAGCCCATGTTAATTTCTTTAATTTTAAAAAAATAATTACTCTCAAACTATGTAGTAGAACCTTCTGAAATTTTGTGTGGGTACTTAAGTTTTATTAAGGAATAACTTCTCCAAATTTAAACCATTTCTCGGTGATATGAGATACCTGCCATACATCCTTAAATTCATCTGCCAGAAATAAAAAACCCCAAATTTTTTATTATTATAAATGACTTGATAAGTGAAAATACTATTAAAAATAACACAATTTTTTTTATTAAATAACACTCTTTAGAACATAAATGAGTAGTCCAGATGCAAAACCTGCTATGTGCGTTTGAACAGATTTCTAGCAAAATTACATAAACTGTTTTTGCAGCATCTAGGTAAAATATCCTTATACCTTTTTCATGAGTCTGGATGCAAAACCTGTCATGTTTTTTTCTTGTCTCAATTCGATACAAAATTTATTACTTTTATTAAAATAATTTTTATGTTAGTTCACCAAAAATATAGCAATTTCTGCAACCAACTTAATCTTTCAAATTTAATTTTAAGAGATTTTTGCCGGGTTTGCAGCCCAATTTATTATAATACTTGTAGCCTGAGACGAGTAGAATCCAAAAATACAAAAACCTCAAAATCTTAAAATATGTGGATAGCAGGTTTTGCATCTGGACGACTCAAATGTAATGAAAATGATAATATATAAAAAAAATATGACAATTTAAAGTACAAGATGGTGGCAACCTAATTGCAATCTGATTGGTCCAATTCCAACTGTCATTATTTTAGTATTGAGTGCATTGTTGCCAATTCATCACTTTTACTTTTTATAATGTTTTCTTACACAATAATTTTTTTTTCTCTGAAATGAGTTAGTAAAAATTAATAAGTTTTGTACAGAAGTAAAACAAATAGTTTTTACTATAAATTATATTTTTGACTACGTTTTTTTTTTTGTTTTTAAATAATGTTTGAATTAGATTTTTTTCAATTCTCCTCTGCTATAACTTTTAAACGGTGTAGTAAATTTAATCTGAATTGCGTTATTCATTTAATCATACTTAAAATTACATTCTGTTAAATTTTTACCGCCAGAACATCCTTTGAATATGATTATTTTTTTCAGAATCGAAACCTACGTCACAAAATACTAGTAACAATAAAACTAATTCCGAAAACATTTCCACGGCGATATTAAATGCCAAAAACTCATCAGAAAACATCAGTTCTACACAGCAGCCTCCGAGTACACAACACAGTAATAAAACAGAAAGAAAGAATAGAAGTTCTAAAACAAAGCACATAAATAATAACGTAGAGAATGTTAAGAAAAATAATACAGATAGTAGTAGCAACACGACGACGACGACGACGACCAAAAACCAAACAGAAAAAATCAGTTCTATAAGCGGTGCAGAGAAAAACAGTGAAAAAACGTCGAAAAAACAACAGTCCGAAAAGAAAAACAACACAGAAAAACTAATAGAAAAAACGGATTCAACGAAAAGTTCAATCAGTGCTTCGTCGTCCTCAATATCAACGACAACGTCAGTGTCAACAACATCGACCTCTTCAGCTGATAAGCAATCAAACGATAACGAACTGAGTGAATCAGACAGATCGTCAGACGCGAGCCCTATAGTGCAAAGCATAGCGAAAATGACACTGTACGATGAAGATAACACGAGTTTCTTTAGCCCTAATACGTTCCAGAAACTGATCCAGGACGGCGAGTCGACTTCAGTCGCAGTCGAGTCCACGTCTCAGCCGTCAAACATTCTCAACGATAGTCTGCCGGATATAAACTCGTCAGAAGACTGGGAGGCAGCGTTCGGGTTCACAAACAAGACTGGCATGATTACAAACGTCTATTCGACGGACAACAGTCCAGGTTCTTCTACGGAATCAAACGTGTCAGTGCCTAACAGACAGGGCGAGAACGAGACCTCGTCCGGTTTCAATCAGTTCACAAACACGGAGAATATGTGTCGGTCGAACGAGGTTATAGACGGAAATGTACACAATCGCGGTAATTATGTGTCTAATAACGGAGCGTCGGTGTTTGCGCAGGAGAACGTAGCGTATAACCAGGTACATCCAAACAACAGACCCAGTGAGCCTGCTCCGGTAATGAACGGACTAGACCAACAGATGTATAAATTTTTCGTTGACTTTCACAAAAATAGTAACAAAGATGTGATGTACAGTAATAACATGTTCAATACAGAACTGAGACAAAACGTAGAACAAAGTGTGTTAAGTCGACATATATATCAGCATAGGTTAATGGAGAAACAGATGAACGAACAACAGATATTAATGAATATTAAGAATCATCATCCAAACGGCACCCAAAGTCCAATTATCAATAATCCTTCAAACCAACAGAATTATATAGGCCACAGCGGATATCAACAACAACAACAACAGCAACAACAGAACTTTTTATTACAGAATCAAATTAATTTAATTCAAAACCAACACAATCTCATGAACGGTGATCAACACAATTTAAATTTATTAAGTAAGTAATTTACATCATTTATACAGCGCTGTGTAAGTACCTAAGTACTTTTATGAGTAATTGAACTTGTACTTAAGTACTTTGTTGAGTAATTGAACTTGTACTTAAGTACTAATACTAAACAAAAGTACTTTTATCAATAATTGAACTTGTACCTAAGTACTTTTATGAGTAATTGAACTTGTACTTAAGTACTTTTATGAGTAATTGAACTTGTACTTAAGTACTTTGTTGAGTAATTGAACTTGTACTTAAGTACTAATATTAAACAAAAGTACTTAAGTACTTTTATGAGTAATTGAACTTGTACCTAAGTACTTTTATGAGTAATTGAACTTGTACTTAAGTACTTTTATGTGTAATTGAACTTGTAGTTAAGTACTTTGTTAAGTAATTGAACTTATATTTAAGTACTTTGTTGAGTAATTGAACTTTTACTTAATTACTTTGTTGAGTAATTGAACTTGTACTTAAGTACTTTGTTGAGTAATTGTACTAGACTTGTATTTTTAACTTATTCATATAAATGTACTTAAGTACCTCAATGTATTTAAGTATTTTTCTAGTTTCAAATTTATACAAATGTAATTGTAATTGCAGTTACATCAATTCATGTACTTGGTTTTATACTAAGTACATTTATGCAATATTTTCAATAAAACAATTATATATATTTCTTCCAGACGCAGCCCAACCAAATTTATCACAACACAGTATCTCATCTCAATCTCTGCTGAACGCTCAGCACCTGTTAAACAGCCAGGGGTCGAACGGTAGCAACGCACCGCACGGCGGTCTCGGGCACAACGCCGGATACGGTTACGGCGCCCAGCTTCAACAACAGCAACAGATGGGCAACGGTGCAACTAACGTGCAGTCGCAACAACAACAACAACAGCAACACAGACAGGTGGACGACGAGCTCGGGTTTGATCCTTTCCACGAAACACAGAAAGCGCTCGCCGAGCTGATGGAAACAGAGCAAGTGCAACAGAACAGAGCCAGACTGCCTCCACCGGGCTTCAGTCACATGAACGCCTTCGGTATTGGTGTACCCAGACCACACGGTATGTACGGGGAGAAGTCTAGGAATTTTGCTATACAGGGAAAAGTCTGGGAATTTTGCTATACAGGGAAAAGTCTGGGAATTTTGGTATATAGGGAAAAGTCAGGGAATTTTGCTATACAGGGAAAAGTCACGGAATTTTGCTATACAGGGAAAAGTCTGGGAATTTTGCTATACAGGGAAAAGTCTGGGAATTTTGCTATACAGGGAAAAGTCAGGGAATTTTGCTATACAGGGAAAAGTCTGGGAATTTTGCTATACAGGGAAAAGTCAAGGAATTTTGCTATACAGGGAAAAGTCTGGGAATTTTGCTATACAGGGAAAAGTCAGGGAATTTTGCTATACAGGGAAAAGTCAGGGAATTTTGCTATACAGGGAAAAGTCTGGGAATTTTGCTATACAGGGAAAAGTCTGGGAATTTTGCTATACAGGGAAAAGTCTGGGAATTTTGCTATACAGGGAAAAGTCAGGGAATTTTGCTATACAGGGAAAAGTCAGGGAATTTTGCTATACAGGGAAAAGTCAGGGAATTTTGCTATACAGGGAAAAGTCTGGGAATTTTGCTATACAGGGAAAAGTCTGGGAATTTTGCTATACAGGGAAAAGTCTGGGAATTTTGCTATACAGGGAAAAATCAGGGAATTTTTTTAAAAATGCAAAAACCACACAAATTCTCGCAAATATTTAGACGTGACCTTTTTTAGGTTTTTTATCTACATTTTAAATAAAAAATACCGGGAAAAATCAGGCAAATTTGTTCCAGAGAAATACTGGCCACCCTGTTTAACAAAAAGTTACTCAGATAAACATTAAATACAACTAACTACCATCACTAATTTTAATTATAATTTTATTACCTTTTTCTTAAGTGTCTAAAATAAATCGTATCAATCTGCCCTCACTCCCTCTAACTAACCTCACTTTATACTTATGAGGTTATAATATAATATTGTATTTATTACAGGAAGTAAAATTTTACCGTTTATGAGTCTAAGTCAAAATAGTAATTCGCAACAACAACAGTCTGTAGTAACGTCACAACAACAAAACACAAACGGCTGGCCGATAACCAATCAACAGAATTATAACCAAAAAGGTACGTTTGAAATAAACGCAGCGTTACGTAATACAGTATCGGTAAACGGTGTTTCATTTAACACAGGGTTACAATCGTGTTCAGATTGGACATCGTTAGACCCAGCGATCGTATCGTCTAGCCGCCACTTCCCTTTCACCGGCTCACTTCTACGTGACCAGTACGAAACGTCGTTACGGAATCTAGACTTTGCTACGCAACAACAGAGCGCCGGTTACGGAGCGGCAGCGCCGGCACCGAACAACGGGTTCAGCCAGTTCAACCAAGGCGGCCAGTATAACGGGCCGCTGACTAACGGCGCCGGTCTGGCCGCAACTAGCAACAACGGCAGTAACTTAGCTAGCTCCGGCGGTTTGACAAACGGGTACACGCACAGCTGGTGGAACTCTTCTCCGAACGATTACCAATCTCAGATACCGATGCCGCCCGGTTTCAGACAGAACAACGCCCAGGGAAAAACGCAAGAATGCTAGGCACAGATTAATATATTTATGTCGCCGAAAAAATTATAATCGAAATGATAAAAATTTTGTTTATTCTTTATTTTCTCACATATTGCAATTTTTTTCTTTATACTGCTTACTTTTGGTAAATTAAATATATATAATACATATAGATTTATTTGTTTATACTTAGCGTTGATTAAATATATATATTATTAAAAAATGAAAAAACAGAAGTTATGTTGAATCTATTTCATACAGGGTGATTTTTCTTTTTAAATGCACACCTCTGATAACTTTTTATTGTGGAATGTTATCAAAAAACTTTTCAGATAAAAGTTGTACGGTTCGAAGGGAACATAAACGTTATCAAAAAACTTTTCAGATAAAAGTTGTACGGTTCGAAGGGAACATAAATGTATTTGAATGATTTTTTTAGGTGGTGTTTTCAAGGTGATACGAAGGTCAACATCATTTTTTTTTGCTTTTTCGACGGGCTAAAGTTAATCCGTTAAGCATTTTGTTAACTTTGTTAATTAACGATTAACGGATTAACGAGTTAATGCCCACCTGATTAAAAGCGTGATAAGGATAACCATCCTCAAAGTTTTATCTGGAAAACCGAGAAAATTGTTTTAAATAGAGTGGCCACTCTACTGTAGGACGTATTTGAATTATATTTTTTAGGTGGTGTTTTCAAGGTGATATGAAGGTCAACATCATTTTTTTTTTAATAGGAACTTTTATTTTATTTTACGTGAGAAAACACGATTTTTTTTAAACAACTTAACCTTTTCAAACAAAATAATTCGAGATTTTAAACTTTAAATTTTTTTTACTCGGAAACCATCAACTTTAGAGAAAAAGTACAAGATAGAAAAAATATTTATTTTATTTACGCAAAAAGAAAAAAATTCTTTATGTTTTATTAGACCAAAATAAACATTTTTTGTATTTTGTACTTTTTCTCTAAACCTGATAGTTTCTGAGTAAAAAAAATTCAAAATTTCAAATTATTTTGTTAGATATCATAGACAGGTAAGTTATTAAAAAAAAGTTTTCGTATTTTTTCACGTAAAATAAAATAACTGAATAAAAACTATGGTTCCTATTTAAAAAAAAATGATGTTGACCTTCATATCACCTTGAAAACACCACGTAAAAAATTCGTCCTCATACGTTTATGCCCCCCTCTTTATTTGAAAAGTTTTTTGACAACATTTCACGATAAAAAGTTATTAAAGGTGTGCACTTAAAATGGGTCATTCTGTATATTATAGCGTCTCCGATGTCTCGATACGAGTTTATTTTCAGGCAAAAGTAAGCAGTCAAAAATAGATGCTATGAAATTTATCAAAACAAAAAAATGTGTTTTATGTTTCAAAGGTGCTTGGTGATTATATAAAAATGTCTATATTATGTTTATGAATTAATAAAGCCTCGTGCTATGAGTTGTGTTGCAGATTAGACGTAAATCTTGCGACGTGTACGATCAACTTATGTTGTAAAAAGAACATGATGGCCAGATTGATATACTGTAATTTATAAATATATGCTGATATAATGAAATTATAAAAATATTATTGAGTACGAAATAATGCGATACATAACTAAATAAATTAATTATGAATTATTTGTTATTTTTATTTATAATACAACATGCAGTTTTATTTTTAGGTTAAACATCCATTTTGATTCATTAGTTCACCGTTTAGCCGTAATAGCGTGATGATACATAACCTATACATTTTGGAAAAGTAAAAAAAAATTTTGCGACAATGCAATTAATACGCCCTTAAACTTAGAGCATACACTACTGGAGCCAGCCTTGCCGCTCGGCCGTGCGAACAAGCGTGCGAGAGAGAAAGCGTAAGAGTACTACATCTTTTCTCTCGTTCCGCGTGCTTATTGGTCGGCAGAAAGGGGCAAGTGCTTCCCGCTATTACCGGTATAAATCAGCACGCGGAGCGAGAGAGAAAGGAGGTAGTACTCTTACGCTATCTCTCTCGCACGCTTGTTTTGTACGGGGCCGAGCGGCAAGGCTGGCTCTAGTAGTATATACTCTAAGATTTTGACTCATTAGTTCACTGTTTAGCCGAAATAGCGTGATGATACATAACCTATACATTTTAGAAAGGTAAGAAAAAGTTTTGTGGCAATGCAAAACTCCCTCGAATCCACATACGCCCTTAAATATAATTATTTACATGTGCATTGGCAAAAATAACATCGCGCAAATTCAAAAAAATTATGTCAACAAATAATTCGGTGTTATCAGCCATTTTGATTCATTAGTTCACTGTTTAGCCGTAATAGCGTGATGATACATAACCTATACATTTTGGAAAGGTAAGAAAAAGTTTTGTGGCAATGCAAAACTCCCTCGAATCCACATACGCCCTTAAAAATAATTATTTACATTTGCATGGGCAAAAATAACATTCGCACAAATTCAAAAAAGTTATGTCAACAATTAATTCGTTTTTTCACGTGATCTATTATTTGAAGTACGCTAACCAATCACAAATGTAGCACACTTCATGTTGTTCGTTTTTTAATTGTTGAATACGTGTCAACAATTTGTAACAATCGTGTTTTTCAATTTATTTTGTGGATAATAAAAATTATCATTTTGACACATTAATTGTTCACTGCTTAGCCGTTTTTAGTGATGGCATGATGATACATAACCTATAATTTCTAGAAAAAATCTTTTTTAGTCATACATAACCTATAAATTTCGGAGAAAGTTTTGTAAGAAAGCAAAAGTCCCGTCACGTCAGCTCGAATCCAATCCACATACACCCTCAAATATTAATTATATTTATTTATTAAAAAATTAAAAATAACATGAATTTTTAAAAAAATTTACGTCAACAAATAAATTCAGTTTTATCACGTGATCTATTTGAAGTACGCTAACCAATCATAAATGTAACACACTTCTTGTTCGTTTTTAGCGAATTTTTCGAAGAAAAATATAGCTATTGCTATCACCATCATGACGCAACTTCGGAAAAAAAACTATATATCTTTATCAAACTTGATCTCGAGATCACGAAAATGAGGTTCGTTAAAAACTTTATGTATATATATATATATATATATATATATATATATATATATATATATATATATATATATATATATATATATATATAAATATATATAAATATATATATATATATATATATCTGCCGTTTCGAGTGGACTCTCTAGCCTTCCAGGATTACTTCCGATCTTTTTGAAACTTGGTTAAAAAATCGATCTCACGAATACCTCGGTTAAGTTCGTTAGTCAGCGAAATTCCTTTATGGATTTCAAAATGGCGGCCGTTCAAAACCGAAAAAAAAATCATATCTCGGGTATTAAATATCGGATTAATAATATCAAATATGTTTTGGAATCCTCTCAATAAAACAAAATTATTGTGTCTCTTGTGATTTTTCGGTATAAGGTACCGTTTGGTTGATATTTTAAAAACAAAAAAAATATTGTAGAGATTGTAAACTAAGAATGCCGAGTTCGAGTCCCGATGTGGAACTTTTTTTTACAAGTTTTTTATTTTATTTTTTTGTTTATTATGTAGAGTAAAAAGTTAATAATCAATAAAAAATTTAAAAAATTTCAAAGCCAACTTTTTTTTACACATTTAATTATTTTTTATTTTATTTTTTTATCAAATAAAATTCGCTTACCGCGGTGGTTGCGCGGACAGAATATTTAATTGTTGGATGTGTCAACAATTTGTAACAATCGTGTTTTTCAATTTATTATGTGATTTGTTATTGTGGATAGTAAAATTGTTTTTATTTTTTTATTAATAATCAATTTTGTGAAATTGGATTCTGATAATTTATTTTACTTATTCGTTCAATCGACAATCGTTCCTTATAAGAGAACATTGCAAGGTGTACTGCCTCGTATTTTGTTGAAGTATGACATTTAGTAAATTTAAAATCGCGATACGTGTTTTTTATACGTGTGGGCACAGTTAACCGAAAAGTTAACTTCGTTAATCGTTAATTCGTTAATAAAAAAGTTAACTTCGTTAATCGTTAAAATTCCTAACCGTTAAAAGTTAACCATCCAAAATGTTTGAAGACTTTTTTTTTCCTTTTCGACGGACTAAAGTTAATAACTTAAGAATTAATCCGTTAATTAACGATTAACGAGTTAATGCCCACCTATGCCTGTAGAGGCAGTGATTAAAAGCGTGATAAGGATAAGCATCCTCAAAGTTTTATCTGGAAAACCGGGAAAATTGTTTCAAATAGAGTGGCCACTTTACTATAGGACTTCTTGAGATTCTCTTGGATAAACTTACATACAAACTTTATAATACCCAGTGCCGGATTTACCCTATGTGGTGCCCTAAGCACTAATTATAAAAAGGCCCCCTTTTGTAATTTTGACGACCTTTTTTTTTAGTCGTTTAAATTCTGAAGACCTTTTTTTTTAGCTTTTTTAACAAAAAAAAGTTTTTCCCAATTTACGATGATGCCCCATCATGGTGCCCCCTATGATCGGGTGCCCTAAACAATTGCTTCTTTTGCTTATTGGTAAATCCGGCACTGATAATACCAGTATGTGAATCTGTGATATAAATTACTAACTGTTTTTCAGCAAGCCGTTTCTGTAAGAAAGAAGGTGAAAAACATAAAAAAAACAAACGAGGTAAGTTATATAATTTTCATTTTACAGAATCTTACAAAGCTATTTAAAAATTTGAAGATATAACTACCGATATAGACTATGCATGATACTTATACAAGTCTAAAAATACAATTAAAATTATAACGTGTATATATATATAATGATAACTTCATACGATGCAAAGGCACTTTGAACATTGTATTCGATAAAACCGAGTACCGATTCTTTTAATACTCAAAAATATTTCAATAATTATTGTAAAATATATTGATTAAAAAAGATAATTTAAATATAAAAATATTTATAAAATATTATAATAATTTAAAACGCATTACGAACATTTTTACAATTTGCTCTTTCGAAACAACGTTCAACGTGACACGATATAACAAATATTTAACAAGTCTTTTTACTGGAATGCAATGATTTTCATTTAATTAAAATTTTACCGGAATAAATGATTTTGGACCTGCCAACGGGACATTTTTAAATTTAACCCTATTAAAAATTTTTATTTAGCTTTAATATACTTTTGATTAAATTTTTAGCTGCTTAAGAACATTTTAGCAGCATTGGATAAAGCTCGATAGAAAAATGTTCTAATAAGTACAATACGCAAAAAAAAATATTTTTAAAAGGTATAAAAAAACTAGGAAATAAATTTCCCACGACATATTTATAAATACCGTTATAAGAAATACAATATTTTCTTACAACCTTAATAATCTTTCATTTTACAAATCATATTAATATAATGTTACAATTAAATTATAAGGAAAATACATTTTTAAGTATTTGAGGCCACCTAACCACCAAATCTTACATCATTTAGATTTTCCCAAGTTGAAATTGTTACTAATATATAAATACAATCGCATGCAAAAGTAACCGACCAGTTTGCAGCAAATATTGCGTAACAGGCTCCTCCTATTTTTCTTTACACCAAACAAAGACAGACACATTCCTGCCAAATCGATATAAAAATATAATTTTTTCAAAATATTGAAATCGTTGTGAAGCGAAATTAAACCTAGAGTTGTACTGTTACTTTCGCACGCGATTGTATACATTTCCACTAAAGAAATAATTAAACACAGATTAAAATAGAAAATAATTTTCTTAAATATATCACATTTAATGCATTCGGAAATTTCATTCAATTCTACCAACATTAGAAATATCCTAAACGCACTAATTTATTACATAATATAAATTCAACGAAGAAAAACTAGTTTGCATATTTTAAGTACCTCTAAAAACTTAGTAACAACTTCCGACGACATTTCATCTATTCATTTTTAACTACAACAATAAAAAAAAAAAAAAAAAAACACTATAAGATAAAATTAATATAAATACTGTACAAAATGGAATGCAAAAAACACGACAACAAAATGGAATGTGAACGGTGGACGCGACATTAACTGTTGTGGTTAAAAACAAACATCACTACTACTTTCAACGTAGAGTAAAAATAATGCACTTTATGGAGAGAAAAAGCGCACTTTATAAAATCTCATTGTATACTTAAACTTGTCTTAATCATTACGGCCGTAGCATGAGAATTAAATACATAAGTGGCTCGACAAAATTCAACTTGCATTAAACAAATCTCTCATAAATGCACAAACCCCTCTTATATATCATTTCCCTTGGTCTCTTTCCCCAAAACTAGACGCTAGTTTGAGGTTATGTTTAACTTTTTAACTGTCACATAAGTTTAAATCTTTTTAAATTAAAATGTCCCACTTATGCCCCGTTTTATTAAAGTATGTTATTTCTAACAGTAGGGGGTAGAAGGGAAATAATTTATAGGCGCTGGTTTGAGGTTATGTTTACATTTTTAACTGTCACATAAGTTTAAATCATTTAAAATTAAAATACCCCACTTACCCCCAGTTTTACTAAAGTCTGTTACTTCTAACAGTGAGGAGTAGAGGGGAAATAACTTATAAGCGCTAGTTTGAGGTTATGTTGAACTTTTTAACAGTCACACTAGTTTAAATCCTATAAATTAAAATATATTACTTAACCTCACTTTTCATTAAAGTCTTGTAAATTACCAAATGGACCAATCAGACCCCAGCATTAAAATGTAATGTTTTAAATTATTTTATCAAGTATGAGAGGGGGGGGGGGGCAGAGGGGAAATAACATACAGAGAGGTTGTCAGATGTATACATTTTGAGAAGTTTGTACTGTATAACTATTCATAAAATCCTAATTTTTCAACATTTCATCTAAAATTAATTTCAAATACTGCAACTTTTTTCCAATGTATAATACGCTAGCTATATTATTAACCGAGACATCTAATCCCGTTAATTGACTTATCGATTATCTTTTACATATTAAAATACTGAATTATTATTTCCAATAGACGGACACATTTTTACAATTTCATCAACAAAGTTCCTACGCATATTAACAGTGGAAAGACGACATCAAATACGCTAATATTGAGTTATATATACCATTCAAATCACGTCGAATGGTATATAATGTAATAAACAATACATGCTTGCGTTACTCAAAAACCGCTGTCTTTTGAGCTGAACTAAAATAAAACCCTTACAATAAGTAACGGTACATATCTATCTATATATATAAAAATGAATGTCTATTTCCCTTTGTCACGACATCACGCGTGAACGGCTGGACCGATTTCAATATTTTTTTTTTGGTTGTGTTTGTTATTGCCAGGAGAAGGTTCTTATGAAAGAAAAAATTTAAAAAATTGCGCGGAAAATTAGAAAAATTACAAAAACAGAGAAAACCAATGATACAAACCATTAATGGTGGTTTGTATACGCGCTATCTTAGACACAAACCATATTACAGTTTCGGTTTGTATATACCGTTTGTATGCAAGCCGTTCACGCGTGACGGCGTTACCAAGGGAAATAGGGATTCATTTTTATATATATATATAGATTATACCAATTCGAATTCAATATTAATAGTTAAGACAGGACAACGTCTGTCAGGTCAGCTTGTTATTTTAATAAATAAACCTCAAAAAAATATCAAACGTGACTTATTTCAGTAAAAAATGTTCATTCTAGTAGCTTTTTTGATTTCGGTTTTCCACTGTCGATATAACATTATTTATAACAAATACAAGTAGGGCCAAAAGTGCGTTTTTAAGTCATTACGCTGAATAATGTAGACTTTATTTTGTCAATCGAGCTCCTCGTTATTTGCCATAAAACAATTCAACACTAACACAGATGATCGAAAAGTTTTGTATTTGACTTTTCAAGTAACCGTTTATCGAGACAAAATCCTTTTTTCTTTACGTAATAACAAACGCCCGTAGACGTTATCTGTCTATAACATGCAATTTTAAGTAAAGCATCCTTTTCGATGATAACAATTACTTATGAACCACTAAAATTTTAATACTGTGCGGCATTCTAAATTAAAATTGCCAACAATGAATATTTTTCAAAACAATTAAAATTAAACCGATCAAAACAAGTTCTCGTAAGAATGATAATTTATCATGGACGGTAAACTGCAAGGCACAAAATGATGTTATTATTATTGCCGCTAGATACATTAATATCATTATAGCCTGTAGTTTAGGGTGTGTCATTTTTGAGCAACTTTTTTTTTTCAACTAAAAAACAGGCTAAAAATTTTCTAGAAGGTGAAAAAAGAAGCCTCTAAAAATTTGAGCTCTTAATATTAACATCAAGTGGTACCTGTTCCTAACTATCCATTTCCCATTTAAATAACATGAAAATTTTTTTTTTATTTTTTCTTATTTTTGTAGCTTGACATTTAAGCATTGTAAAAATGATCTGAAAAGTTATTTTAGTAGGAAATTGAACGCTCTACAAAAAAGTTCCTATTTATTTTTTTTACAGAGTGAGCCGTTCTGAAGATATTCAAACTTAAAGTTACAAATGTATGAAATTATGACTTTTATTTTATTAAACTAATACTGAGGACTTTTTTTATATCTTAAAAATTATTTTCAATAAAAAATAATTATTTTCGTATAGAAAAACAATAATACTTACATCTCAATTTTTTTTTTGCATTTTATATTATTTACTATCAATAAAAGTCATAATTTCATACATTTGTAACTTTAAGTTTGAATATCTTCAGAACGGCTCACTCTGTAAAAAAAATAAATAGGAACTTTTTTGTAGATCGTTCAATTTCCTACTAAAATAATTTTTCAGATCATTTTTACAATGCTTAAATGTCAAGCTACAAAAATAAGAAAAAAAAATATTTTTTTTTTCATGTTATTTAAATGGGAAATGGAAAGTTAGGAACAGGCACCACTTGATGTTAATATTAAGAGCTCAAATTTTTAGAGGCTTCTTTTTTCACCTTCTAGAAAATTTTTAGCCTGTTTTTTAGTTGAAAAAAAAAAGTTGCTCAAAAATGACACACCCTACTGTAGCTGTAATAAGACTTAAATTAAGTAAACTTACGTAGATGATAAAATAATACACAAACAACCCGACTTGATTTTTAAATTTGTTTAGAATATGTCTACTTTAGAAACAGCTGCCGAACGATATGTTATTTATTTTAAAAACAAGTCCACGGGGACTTAACGCATTTTATTGGTCGTTGATCAAAATCAAGATAGGCCGTCGAAATATAAGGCATATTTTTGATATTATTATTAATTATTATATCACCTTCGCTACAATAAATACATACCTGTGATATTTGAGACGATTTTTTTTTAACTATCAAAATTAAACTTGAATCAGATTATAACCTCATTATTAAAATATACAGGGTGTCCCATTTTAATCTATCATCCTCCCAATTTTTTTAATCTATCAATTAAATCAAAAAATGTTTCAAATAAAAGTTGTTTGGGTTTTGAGGGGAACCCAAATTAGGGTTATTAATTTTTTATAAAATAATTTTTGATTTTTATTAATTTTTTACACGAAACCCATTAACTTTAGAGGAAAAGTGTAAAAAACAAAAAAAATTTAATTTATTCGATATAACTAGGAAAATTATATCAGGATTTTTTTTTAACTTTTGCTCTTCAAAATATTAAAGCAAAAAAAAAATAAAAATAAAAAAAATCTGAAATCATTTTCCTAGTTATATCAGATTAAAATAAACATTTTTTGGTTTTTACACTTTTCCTCTAAAGTTACTGGGTTTCGAATAAAAAATTAGTGAAAATCTAAAATTATTTTGTTAAATAATAAAAAAAATTAAGACACAAAAAATTATTTAAAACAAAAACTGTTCGTCTTTTCCCAAACAATAAGATACCGTATTGAAAAATATAGGTTAAATACAGAAACCCCTCTTTTATATCATTTCCCTTGGTCTCTTTCCCCAAAACTAGACGCTAGTTTGAGGTTATGTTTAACTTTTTAACTGTCACATAAGTTTAAATCATTTTAAATTAAAATATCCCACTTATGCCCCGTTTTATTAAAGTATGTTATTTCTAACAGTAGGGGGTAGAAGGGAAATAATTTATAGGCGCTGGTTTGAGGTTATGTTTACATTTTGTTAAATAATAAAAAAAATTAAGACACAAAAAATTATTTAAAACAAAAACTCTTCGTCTTTTCCCAAACAATAAGATACCGTATTGAAAAATATAGGTTTCCATTTGAAAAAAAAAAAATGTTGGCCCCATTTGACCATGAAGACGTCCAAAAAATCAAAAATTAATAACGCCATTTTGGGTCCCCCTTAAAACCAAACAACTTTTTGATTTAATTGATAGATAAAAAAAATTGGGGGGGGTGATAGATTAAAATGGGACACCCTGTATATAAAGACGACGGTAAAATAAATTAGAATACAGAAAACACCCGATTTACGATTGTTTTTTAATATTTATAATTAACCCGAACTTTTTATGCTCCAATTGTAAATCGGGGCGAGTTGTTAAAATTTCGATAAAACGCCTCAAGTAATCACAGGCCGAATAATAAAACCGTTTACAAATGCAGCACTGGTGGATTACTGACAGTAAAAGTAGTGTTGGTCACATTAGCGGGCGTCATCATGTCGTCTGTCTCGTCCAACGTGACGCCCGTCAGGTCAACAATGTCGTCCTGGTCATCGGCGTCGTCCGAGCCTGGCGTCGTCGACTGGTGCGACCCGCTAGACAGCTGTGATGTACGACTGAGAGACCCACGACGTGGGGCTGCCAGTGTACTGCGCTCGTTTGCAGGCTTTACTGTGATTATTAGATTTGAGCTGTTTGCTACCATCATGTCTGTCACCTGCAAAAAAAAATACATTATTTAACATAACCTCTCTTATATATCATTTCCCTTGGTCTTTTTGCCCACAACTAAGCGCTAGTTTGAGGTTATGTTTAACTTTTTAACTGTCACATAAGTTAAAATCTTTTTAAATTAAAATATCCTACTTACCCCCAGTTTTACTAAAGTATATTATTTCTAACAGTAGGGAGGTAGAAGGGAAATTACTAAAAGGCGCTAGTTTAAGGTTATGTTTAACTTTTTAACTGTCACATAAGTTTAAATCTTTTTAAATTAAAATATCCTACTTACCCCCAGTTTTACTAAACTATGTTATTTCTAACAGTGGGGAGGTAGAAGGGAAATAACTTAAAGGCGCTAGTTTGAGGTTATGTTAAACTTTTTAACTGTCACATAAGTTAAAATCTTTTTAAATTAAAATATCCTACTTACCCCCAGTTTTACTAAAGTATGTTATTTCTAACAGTGGGGAGGTAGAAGGGAAATAACTTAAAGGCGCTAGTTTGAGGTTATGTTAAACTTTTTAACTGTCACATAAGTTAAAATCTTTTTAAATTAAAATATCCTACTTACCCCCAGTTTTACTAAAGTATGTTATTTCTAACAGTGGGGAGGTAGAAGGGAAATAACTTAAAGGCGCTAGTTTGAGGTTATGTTAAACTTTTTAACTGTCACATAAGTTAAAATCTTTTTAAATTAAAATATCCTACTTACCCCCAGTTTTACTAAAGTATGTTATTTCTAACAGTGGGGAGGTAGAAGGGAAATAACTTAAAGGCGCTAGTTTGAGGTTATGTTAAACTTTTTAACTGTCACATAAGTTAAAATCTTTTTAAATTAAAATATCCTACTTACCCCCAGTTTTACTAAAGTATGTTATTTCTAACAGTGGGGAGGTAGAAGGGAAATAACTTAAAGGCGCTAGTTTGAGGTTATGTTAAACTT
Source organism: Sialis lutaria (assembly GCA_949319165.1). Lineage (NCBI taxonomy): Eukaryota > Metazoa > Arthropoda > Insecta > Megaloptera > Sialidae > Sialis > Sialis lutaria. The sequence continues at coordinate 37,180,698 of OX439233.1, forward strand.
TTTAACTGTCACATAAGTTAAAATCTTTTTAAATTAAAATATCCTACTTACCCCCAGTTTTACTAAAGTATGTTATTTCTAACAGTGGGGAGGTAGAAGGGAAATAACTTAAAGGCGCTAGTTTGAGGTTATGTTAAACTTTTTAACTGTCACATAAGTTAAAATCTTTTTAAATTAAAATATCCTACTTACCCCCAGTTTTACTAAAGTATGTTATTTCTAACAGTGGGGAGGTAGAAGGGAAATAACTTAAAGGCGCTAGTTTGAGGTTATGTTAAACTTTTTAACTGTCACATAAGTTAAAATCTTTTTAAATTAAAATATCCTACTTACCCCCAGTTTTACTAAAGTATGTTATTTCTAACAGTGGGGAGGTAGAAGGGAAATAACTTAAAGGCGCTAGTTTGAGGTTATGTTAAACTTTTTAACTGTCACATAAGTTAAAATCTTTTTAAATTAAAATATCCTACTTACCCCCAGTTTTACTAAAGTATGTTATTTCTAACAGTGGGGAGGTAGAAGGGAAATAACTTAAAGGCGCTAGTTTGAGGTTATGTTAAACTTTTTAACTGTCACATAAGTTAAAATCTTTTTAAATTAAAATATCCTACTTACCCCCAGTTTTACTAAAGTATGTTATTTCTAACAGTGGGGAGGTAGAAGGGAAATTACTTAAAGGCGCTAGTTTGAGGTTATGTTTAACTTTTTAACTGTCACATAATTTTTTTTTTTAATAAAACCAACCTGATCGAGAGTTTTTCCGGCAACTTCAATTCCATTGACTTCTAGCACTTCATCATTTACTGCTAGTAAGCCGGTTGATTCAGCCAGACCGCCAGGAACCAAGCGAGATATAAATATACCGGCAACACGTTCTAGACCGGCAGGTGATACTCGTACACTGGTACCGTCGCGGATATAAAACCCAAGCGGCCTATCTTGTCCATGCTTTAATAATCGTACTCGCCTGCACGTATCTGGTACTATATCGACGTCAATAATAGCAGAAACCTGATCAAAATAAATACTTTGTAACTTATGTTCAATCAGAATATTTTAAACGATACTTGTCTATTATAACCTCCGTACTTTGAAAAAAAATATAAAATCACTAGGAATATAACATAATCAGGTCTACATTATTATTTCAGATAATTAGCGCTAATGTGAGTAAAGTTTGTACTATTAAGGTAGTTGGTCCGTAAACATGTTTTCGTCAGATTTTGTTTAAATTGCACAAGAATATTCCCTAGATTAATATCTGAAAAATAGCCCATTTTTATTAAAATTGACCATCTCAAAGTCATGAAAAACGATCTCAAAGTTTATATTTTTAACACAGCTTATATGGACTAACCGTACACTAACGTAACGTTTTATTAGATAAAATTTAAACGTAGCGTCAGTTTTTCATAAAAAACTGACATGTTGTATATTTATATGAAAGAAAACAGTATACAAAAAATTGGAATTATTGACCATCCCGTTATTAAGATTTAACCAGATTTAACTACCAAACCATCACATAAATTACAGTATTGTTGACAATGTGGCAACAACGTATTCATTTGATTATAGTAAAAAATACACGAAATAATGAAATAATTTTTTACAAAATATGATAAGTGGATTGAAGGGAATTATAATTGATTTCATTAATTATTAATATATTCTGTGGTAGCTTAGATGATAAAATATAATCATTTGACAAGTAGTTAATAGTAGATAATGTACAGCGTTGCCATGATCATTTATCTAAATTAAAAATATGTATTCATGGCCTAATGTGATCACATTATGATGGACCAACTACCTTAAATTCAATATTCATATTTATATAAGTATTACATTGAATGATAACTTCTAACTGTCCTTGGTTAGGGCAATCTATTGAGGCAACATCGAGTTTTATTTCGGGTTATAGATTGCTCTTACTAAAATTGCAATTTAAAACGATTAAATTTTGATATCATAATGTAATTAGCAATAGAATACTTATCAGGTCTAAACCACTGGACGTATCGAAGCCATATTCACACCATATATTTGTTTGGTGTTCCGGAAGGTTTATAGATTTTTTTAACCCGGTAAGTGATTGTGGGGTCGAGATATTTACAAAAATGAGAAAAACCGTTCAATAGCTACTATGTTTTTATATAAATAACAGTGACATCATGAAAACAAAACACGACTTTAAAATAAAATATTTTTTAGTATTTTGACGTTTAAAAGTTTTTATCAAATATTAATGCTACGTACTGAAAAATTATATATCTATTGGTGATAACCGAATTGAAATCGGTATGTTTTGTTGTCTTTCTTAAATTCAATTGTTTTCAATTTAAACAGGTATACTACGTAATTTTATTATTTTATTTTATTTTATCTATTCGGTACGTGGGACACGTGTTTTTATCATAACCTACAATACAGTTTATCTATATTCTTAAAATATAGTGAAATAATACAAAAATGCATGTTTAAACATCGGTCGAAATACTCAAAATAGTCAAAATACACAAAATAACCCTAACAAATTTAACACCATAACAATTGCAAATAGCTTGCAAATTATCTTTTGGCAAAACAACGTTAGCCGGGGCAACTAGTATATAATAATTACCTTATAATTTGCTAGGTACAAAGTAGGTAGTGGGGGAAACGAAATCGATCACAGCGCACAACGTGGCAAAAAATAACACTTTGGGTGGACTAACTGTCATTTTTAATAGACTCGTTTTTAACTGAATATAGAAAGGTCAACATGGTTAATCCCACTATAGACTATGTGCAAGGGGGTGGAGTTAGAAATAATATCGATGCGAGTGTTCGTGGTGACGAATATTGTAAAATTATTGGCGCCAAAATTTGAGGTTATGCTGTCAATGTAAACGAATTAATTATTTCTCTATTATACGTCATAATTAAAGAGAAAAAGATACCCAAAATAAATAATTTTCACGTACCTTTTATGCTATACTATTTATATTATATGCAAACAGCTAAATTAAATGATTTGTTTAATAAAAAATTTCACGGTATTAAACATATTAAACAATGATAAAAATAGAGTTAAATCTATTCAATCCTTCTCTATTACCCGCTAGCGGCGCTAATAGACTTCGTGCACATAGCTAATAGTCATAAATAATCGTCTAAAATGTATATATTACGATATTTTATTGAAATTATTTGTTTGTTAGTACGTCAAAGTCCACCCAAGTTGCTACTAAAGTCCACCCGTTAGTTGGCGCTGTCATTGCGTACAAACTTTACTCACATTGGCGCTGATTTCATCATGACACTTACCTATCTACAGACTGATTATTTCTCGTTCCTAGTGATTTAACTTTTTTCAAACTACAGAAGTTAAGTACCTTTTAAACACTAACCTGTCTAAAGTCATGTGGATTAGAGATAGCTAACCCCTTTCCGTGTTTCCCAGGTGTACCTAATATACTCGATATAATATTTTTTGGCCTCATTGTTCCATATCCGTTCAATTCCTCTAAACTATCTCCCTTACGTTGTACAATAATACGCAATAGTGGTCGCGCATTGGATAAAGCCAAACCTAAGTTATCATCGTTATTAATAGGCAATAGGTCCCCATCTCTAGGATCTGTGTACGATATTAAAAAAGGCGTATCTTTAAGTCTGTGTAAACGTTCTAAAAGACCCCGAAATTCGTCAAACTTTGACGGTTCATTTCGAGGTAAGGAAAAACGACGAAATTCGGCATCAAACTGAAATAAATTATTTATTATATCAATAAATAATAATAAAAAAATGTTTAATTTAATATAATATACAGGATGGTCCAGTTTGGGACACAGAGCTGATTCCCTGGTTCATTGTGAGTAAAAAATTGTGTGAGAAGGGGGGGTCTATCTTCAACACCCTCTGAGTTACAGGATGTTTAAAATATTTCCTTCAGAGTGGTTCTTACAACAAAGATTATCTCATAACTTCTAAAGTAACGTATCTAGAGAAATCAAAATGAGTCAGTTTCATAGGTAATTAACTAACATATTTTTCAGTATTACGGTTATTGCTATCCGTATTTCTAGTTTCGAGTTATAGCTCGTCAAAGTCGAAAAATATCTTTTTTTGTTGAAATTTTTTATGAAAATTACATTTTTCTCCAAAAGTACCCATAACATGTTGTATTTTTTATCATTATTTTGGTACATCATAATGTTACCGACAAATTCACTATACAAAGTTTGGACGTGGGTCTTACAGTTTTCCGGTAAATAATTATTTTTATGGTAAATAATAAAAATATGTAGTTATAAACAAATAAATTTATTGACTGTTTCATTTAATAGGGCAAAAAAAGTAACTTTGGGGATTAATTAATAACTGGAAAACTATAAGACCCACGTCCAAACTTTGTATAGTGAATTTGTAGGTAACATTATGATGTACCAAAATAATGATTAAAAATACAACATATTAGGGGTACTTTTGGAGAAAAATGTCATTTTCATAAAAAATTTCAATAAAAAAGATATTTTTCGACTTTGATGAGCTATAACTCGGAACTAGAAATACAGATGGCAATAACCGTAATACTGAAAAATATGTTAGTTAATTACCTATGAAACTGACTCAATTTGATTCCTCTAGATACACTAACTTTAGAAGTTATGAGATAATCTTTGTTGTAAGAACTACTCTGAAAGAATTTTTTTAAACACCCTGTAACTCAGAGGATGTTAAAGATAGACCCCCTCTTCCCACACAATTTCTTACTCACAATCAGCTCCTAAAATATCTGTATCCCAAACTGGACCACCCTGTATAATACATAAAATAAGTAAAATTAATTAAATATCTAATTAATTAAAATATATATAAAAAATTAATAGTTTCTACTTGAACTGAATATAAAATTGGAAACATAAAAAAAATCACTTTTAATTTTAGTGAAAGAACAGGTAATTAAACTTATTAGAATGAAACTTGCTCAATTTAAAATGAATGAGCAGATATTAAAAAATGTAGATCATTTATTATTTTTTCTAGGTTAACAAGTCTGCATAAAATTCATCTTTTCATCCACGCTTCTTCCTAATAGAAAGTTACTATCTAAATAATCATTTCCCACGACATTCAATTTGAATAAATGAAGGACACTTTAAGACAAGTTTTTAATATATTTTAATGGGTACATTGCTACGTATTTATACACAAATTACAAAAAAACTATGTAATAAGATATAATGACATAAAACAATACTATTTTATCAGAATTTAACAAGATAAACCCGAATGTCAACTGCATGTCAATTTAATACGTCATAATGTATACAATAACCTAAAAAATTCGTTATTTATGGATAAAATAATACATAAAAATTAACCATACCTTGCTTTTGACTTCTATTTTTGATGTGTCGTGATACGACCGAGTTACTATTTTATTTTTCGACATTTTTATGAACTTTTACATCAGATAACAAACTAACGTAAACTTTTTTTCTAAAACGTCAAACTTTGAATTTCTTTTTAAGATGATTTTCACGTCAAAACTAATATAAAATTCATTATAACTATTCACAAAAAGTGTAAGTACTACACATAAAGGCACACTTGAGTGATTTAAAATAAAATATTTGTTATATTTTGTAATAATAATTACTAAACTCCATTCTTACTACACTAGTCATTTCACGTTATGCTCGTATGGTGACTGTACTTTTTTAACAGGACTGTACTTATTAAACGAAAAATTCAAAATGGATGTTTGAAATTAACGGCTTCTCAAATTAAAGAATTAATCGATAAATACATCCAATATTAATATTATATTTACTAGACATGAATATTATCTCAAAGATATTTAATTATTTATAAAATATAATTAAAATTTAATAGGGTTTTATATCTTTGGATACAGTCCTGCATAAAGTAACCATGTAGGGAAATTTCGTCTAACACATGTCACCTTCGTTACCAACAATTTACCTTAGATGGCCTTGAACAATTAACAATACTTCTGAACCGTCGTAACCCTTATGGTATTTACTTATAAAGCTCGTTATCGGTCAATTTCAATCAGCAGGTGTAATTATATTACACGCATTACACCTGGAAGTACACCAATCATGAATCATCACAATAGAATTCTCGTTGTATTTGAATCTATAAACGATTGTTGTATTTCAACCGAAAACATTGTTGTTATGACTAACTTTTTAAAACAAAGCTTATTGTTAAAGTAATTTTTGATGACTGCAAGTGTCTTTGTTATTAATATTGTAGAAAATCTAATATTTTATAAAATTTCTTCATTTGTATTATAAATATACAGACACAATAAATTATACCTGTGTATATTTATTTTAATTCGTAAATTATTTTATTTCATAATTTTGAATATTTTTTCAAACGTTTTTTTTGAAATATTTTTTCGTGTTTTTATTTTCATTAATAAAAAAATAATTCCCCTGTTATTTTGACAATTATTGACCTTAGAGCATATACTACTAGAGCCAGCCTTGCCGCTCGGCAGTGCGAACAAGCGTGCGAGAGAGATAGCGTAAGAGTACACTCATCGCTTGATTTACCGACGTTGTTAGTAATTCAACCGCTTGAATTGCCGACGTCGAGAGGGGCCCCTAACACCGTGCCAATATCAACGTTGATTAGTGAATTTAAATTTCGCGCAGAAATAGCAATCATGGTAGTATTATGGAGGGGATAGGAGAAAGTCGGCAAATCGCACGTTTGGTCCGTCGGTAAATCAAGCTGCCGGTAAATCAAAGGTCGGTAAATCGCGAGATGAGTGTACTACCTCCTTTCTCTCTCGCTCCGCGTGCTTATTGGTCTGAAGAGAGGGGCAAGTGCTTCCCGCTATTACCGGTACAAATCAACACGCGGAGTGAGAGAGAAAGGAGGTAGTACTCTTACGCTATCTCTCTCGCACGCTTGTTCGCACGGCCGAGCGGCAAGGCTGGCTCTAGTAGTATATGCTCTAAGTTATTGACATATGTATATTGGAGGTTATGTCATATGTTTCTTGAATAATTTAAATTAAATATTAATTTTACAATGTCTGCTGCAAAAAGAGAGAAATTAATCAATAAAGATAAAGAAGTTAATAATCCATGTTTCAAGGTAAAATTTGATTATTATAAAAAATGTAAAGCAGTCGTTATAAAAATATTAAATTACAGGAACAAGAATTGTCTTACAAATGTTTAAACGATAATGATTTTGATAGAGAAAAATGTGAACTACATTTTCATAATTATAACAACTGTAAAGAATTTTGGGTAATGATAAAATACACAAAAATTAAACGATTTTTAAATAGCGAACTTTTTTTTAGAATAAAATACGGTTACGTAGAAAAGGTGAAGGAATTTATCCAAATATACCTCCGATAGAAGAAAGAGCTGCAATAAAAAAAGAATATTTCGATAAATTTAAAAGAACGGAATAAGTACAACTCAATTTCAGTCGGTTATTTATCATTTTAGTGCAAGGTTAGTAAATAAACAGGTTGTACCATCAGCTTGTCAAAATCAAGACAGGAGAGGGAGAACTACGTCATTTCGGGTGCCCAATCATAACAAATCGCTGTCTTTGTATGGTAGTTGTAGTTATAGTGTTCATAGTTTTTTTTTAATATTTTGATTTTGAGCGATTTTAAATAAACAAGACTTGTTGTTTAAGGTATATATGTAGCCACTAATTTATGTTATTTATTTAAAATATCTTTACACTACAATATGTATAATAATAAGTAACATAATTTAAATTGTGACTTTGTGATGACTTGATGCGACTATATAGATCGAAAAAAAGGCGAAGGTACTGTTAGTACATATCAATATTTATGTAAAAATAATTCGAAATAGGCAAAAGAATAAAATCACTTAAACTAATAATAAGAATAAAATGATAACTTTCCTATGGATCCAATAATACAAAAGGAATTGATCAGAAAGTGTCATCGTAGAGACAAATGGAATGCTGATCACAAACGTACCTTTATGTAGCAAGCATTTTAAACCAGATGATCTTGAAGATGAATTGCAGGTTAATTTATTAAACCTACAACCAAAAAAACTGAAAAAGAATGGTAAGGAGTTATACAATTAAAAGTGAAAAGATTTATTTTAACACGTATTAAACAATAAATTGCAGATCTTGAGAATAACAAGAAGATTGTAGAGCTAAACATTTCTAAATTAGAACAACAAATAAAAAATTATCAGGCTGGATTCGAGGATCAAGTAAGTCGCCTTTAAGAATATTTTAACGCCAAATCAAGTTGAAATTGCTTTAGGAAAGAAATCTAAAACTCATTAGACAACGGATAAGTATAAGTAATCTAAAGCTTTTACTCTGAGGATACTTCAGTAAACACTTAATTTATTTAAGGGAAACTTTATATTATCCTCTACGAGACTTGACAACATTGCAACGGTGGGCTGTATAAATTTAAGAAGTGGAATTCTAGATGATGTATTAAATTACGTATTATGGATACTGCAGGTCTAACAAACACCATTAATATGATATTCAAGAAATAAAACAAAATAGTTCATTAATTTATTTCCTCAATAATGTTTATTTTATTAATAAAGTGTTTTTTTTTTAAATTTTAAAATGATTTTTCTTAAACCATGTCCTAGGATGTATCTTTCCGATGAACAGGATTTACCTGTATTTAATATATATAGGTACATAATAATAAATGTACTTCAGTAAAAAAATGTCTCAAAGTGCTCTCGTTATACACAAAATAATTATTGACTTCTAACTCCATTTTTTAATTTTTATGAAGATATATCTTGTATTTAACAACTAGTATTTGTAATATATGATCGTTTGTAATACTTTGTGCTTCTGTGATAAACAATATTTATTTTTATGTCCAGAAATTCGAAATAATACGGAAGACAACGTTCAATGAATATGTATATTTGCAATACATTTTATTCTATTACATTTGAATGTCACCCTGTGTGACGTATTTCCCGCGCGGGCGCTGATTGGTCAAAAGCGATGGTACAACCTGTATATTTACTAACCTTGATTTTAGTGCTCCAAATTATTTTATGAAAAATCATTTTGTTTTAATATCTAAATGTGTTCTTATCTATGGATTAAATACAAACAAAAGTTACTATAAAGCTGGTCGAAAAGTCGTTTCACTAATATAAAAATTAAAATAATTTTATATTTCGTGGTTTTAACTATTATTTACTTACAAAAACAATTTATTTTTAATATTTATGATAAAACTGATGTACAGTTTTAAATAAACAAAGCTAAACAATCATTTTTTTATCATTTTAATAATTTTTTTAAATACTTTGTAATCGGATCTATTACAATATTTCTTGCAATTTCTTGTCAGTATCCATAGATTATAGCTAGAATAGCAACCCTAGATATTAACCCTCCATCTGTACACTATATTTTTCAAGATACGGTCTTTTAGGGAACAGTTGCGTTTTCAAAATTTTATAGGCTTTCAAAAAATCTGAAAAAAATCAGGGTTACTTCTTGAAGTGTCTACTACATGGTTCAACAGTTGTCAAATCCTAAAGTTAAAAACCATTGGTAATAATAATTAAAGTATAGTCAAAAATGGAGGAAAAACGGGATTTTGTTAAAAAAATTGTAACTTTGCAATAAACAAATATATTTAAAAAAGGTTATATGGTTATGGAGCTTAGACTATGACCTTTCAAAAGAATATAGTGTCATTGGCATAGTCGTTATTTCAGCACCTGAAAGTGGGAAATATTTTACGGATTCAGGCATACCATAAATAAACGAAATGGTAATTATTTTGCACAAAATCCGTGTTTTTTGACATAAAAATAGTCAAAAAAGCCTAGAATTACACGAAACATTTATTTTAGCCATGAAAAGATGAAAAAAGCAAAAAAAAAACGGTATCCATTTACCTTAGAAAACACTAACGCCGTCTGTACACTGACCCATTTAGGGAACGGACGCAACTTGCATCTGCTGGCGTTTGCAAGAAAATTGTCAGACCCGGGTACTTTTTGAGCCTTTAGTCCCTACTCATACCTAGTGAGGTAGCACAAGCCCGCCCCCCATTCGTAGGAGAGATATTGAAGTTTGAAAGAACCCCGCCATAATCTTATGGAAATTGGGTTTCAGTCAAAATGTCTGGATTTTTGATATGTTCTAGATATCGGTGTTCTAAGCAAAAGTCCTAATGGGCACAAAGCTCAGAATTCAATTCTTTGGCCGCTACGGAGCTTTAATGTTTTAAAGTTCCATCACAGATTAACTTATTCGCAAAGTCTTTAGAGAGCTTTAAATGGTTTATATTGTTATTTTTAATGTCTGGGTTTATATTTTCGAGGTCGCTGAATTCAAATCCGATATAAGATTTTTAAAATTGACAGTTGACAACTGTCAAAAATCGATAAAATACTAAAAATCTTACTTTTATCTTATTACATTATGTTTCGAGGTCGCTGAATTCAAATCCGATGTCTGATTTTAAAAATTGACAGTTGACAACTGTCAAATAGCTGTCAAAAATCGATGAAATCTTAAAAATCTTACTTTTATCTTATTACTTTATGTTTTCGAGGTCGCTGAATTCAAATTCGATGTCAGATTTTTAAAATTGACAGTTGATAGCTGTCAAATAGTTGTCAAAAGTCGATAAAAAACTAAAAATCTTACTTTTATCTTATTACTTTATTTTTTGGAGGTTACTGAATTCAAATATAAAGTTATATTTTTAAAATTGACAGCTGTCAACTGTCAATTCTTAAAATCTTACATCGGATTTGAGTTCAGCGACCTCGAAACATAATGTAATAAGATAAAAGTAAGATTTTTAGTATTTTATCGATTTTTGACAGCTGTCAACTGTCAATTTTAAAAATCTGACATCGGATTTGAATTCAGCGACCTCGAAAATATAAACCCAGACATTAAAAATAACAATATAAACCATTTAAAGCTCTCTAAAGACTTTGCGAATAAGTTAATCTGTGATGGAGCTTTAAAACTTTAAAGCTCCGTAGCGGCCAAAGAATTGAATTCTGAGCTTTGTGCCCATTAGGACTTTTGCTTAGAACACCGATATCTAGAACATAACAAAAATCCAGAAATTTTGACCGAAACCCAATTTCCATAAGATTATTGCGGGGTTCTTTCGACTGTTCCTTAAAAGACCCAGTGTACAGACGGAGGGTTAAAATAAAACAGATTTTCAATGAAATAATTTGGAGCACTAAAACGATATTTAACCTTTTAGTCTTTTATCAATATATTTAAGACTGATAAAAATTAGTTTTTATTATTTTTGTAAATAGGAAAATTGTTTTTAAATAAAATGTACCAAATCATTTATTAAATTATGTATTTACAACAAAACTTTAATTTGAAGTTACATACAAAAAAAGCACAAATATAAATATTAATAGATACAAACAAGATCTATAAGCATTTGTTATAAAAAGTTTAGAATATTCGACACGTATTGCAACGACTACAATAATATTACTCGGAAACTTCAGATCTTCCTGTAACTATTAAATCTATTAATTAATACTATTTTAAATACTTGTTATCAATACATCTATCGTACAAGTTGTAATAAAATCATTTAAAAAACAATGAGTGTGTACTTATGTACACGCGTTAGAAGTTTTACTTCTTTGGGATGATTGAAAAACAACTACGAATAATCTTAATAACAATAATCTGCCGTTTGCTTTAAATATAATTAAATATTTTATTTAATTATAATATTTAATTAATATAGGCAATACTCTTTACAGTTGTGTTATTTAAGTAAAAATCTTTATTGCTAATTTTGTCAATACGCTATAATTTTTTTTATATAGGCAATACTCTTTACAGTTGTGTTATTTATTCTGTATTTTCAGTCCCGGGCTAGATATTTCACCGCATAAAATTTCGTTACATTACTAATTTCATTTCCGTTACTTTACTGATTTCATTTCCGTTACATTACTCAATTTTTACCCTCAACGTCCCTAAAGAAGTATAACTTCAAAAATTTACATCATTTTAAAACTTGAAAATATACATCGAGTTAATTTTTTTTGAGGTTAGAGGGTTAAAAAAAAATGTACATACTTTCGTAGATGTAAAATTAACAAGTACTCTCGCTATTTTTATTATACCAAAAAAAATTATGGCACTAAAAAAATTACTTACAAAATATACATAAAATACAAATATATTTTTTTAAGATCCAAATTCATTCATCAAAATACAAGCAGTTGTAAACATTTTTTCATTATATATATATTTAATTTTTTATTTAAAATCTAAGCTTCTAGAAACTTTTTACGATAGAACAAAAATGGATGCAAAAACGTCTCGTTCGATTAGATATTTCTTAAACGAAATAAATATTAGTAGGCCAGGCGGGAAGTATTTTCGAGTAGAAGAAAATTCAGATTGGATGTTTTTTTAAACAAAAATCAGTTCTTTACGACAAAAAAAAAGATTCTACGCATATTTTTCGTTAGATTCGTAATTTACCAAATAATGACAGATTGAGGTTAGGTTGATTTATTCGTTGAAGTATAAATCTAATAAAAATATGTACAGGACCTTTTTTGTAGAGAATTTAATTGGTACTGGTCTATTATAGGTTTTTTACTTCTAATTCAAGTTTTTTCATTTCAAATTAAATTTTTTTCATTTCAAATTAAATTTTTTTCATTTCAAATTAAATTTCTTCCATCTCAAATTCTATTTTTTTCATTTCAAATTCAATATTTGAAAATAAATTGATATATTTATTTTTTTATTGTTTAAAAGTACTTCAAATATTGAATTTGAAATGAAAAAAATTGAATTTGAAATGGAAAAAATTTAATTTGAAATGAAAAAACTTGAATTAGAGGTAAAAAACCTATACAGGGTGTCCAAGATAAGCGTGCAATGCATGGGGATATCCTAAACGGTAAGAGATACAGATGTGGTTAAATGAGATGAATTATTTGTAAGAAAGGGGCGAGTATTACATAAAAAAATATTAATAATTTTATGTGGTTCAGGCGGTATACCCAAAAAACCGAAAATTCGGAATTTCTTTAAATGACTATAACTTTTTTAGCAAAGTAGATAGGTAATTTTTGTTTGCGGTTTCTTAAAGCACTTTTTTGAGTAGAATTGTTTAGTGTATTTAGAATTTTTATATCACTTTTAGTTTCCGAGTTACAAGCCCTACCTTTAGTTTTTCTCATGTGTCACTAAGTTGGCTATATCATATTCAAACGTGTTTTTTATTCTATTTTACAATGATATGTCACATGTCATACTTATTATTAAGAAAAAGTAAAAACCTTTTTTTTGTAATAGTTTATTGTTTTTAAATATGCATTTGTTATTTTCATTGTTGTTATTGCGATTTTTGTTTAACAATTTTTGTTTTTCATGGCTTACTTAAATGTTTGTAATAAAATACTTTATAAATATCACCAATATTTAGTACTTCGACTTATTTTCTATAATAAGTATGTCATGTGATATATCGTTGTAAAGTAGAGTAAAAAACACGTTCAAATATGATATAGCCAACTTGGCGGCCCATAAGATAAACTAAAGTTAGGGCTTGTAACTCGGAAACTAAAAGTGATATAAAAATTCTAAATACACCAAACAATTCTACTCAAAAAAGTGCTTTAAGAAACCGCAAACAAAAAGTACCTATCTACTTTGCCAAAAAAGTTATAGTCATTTAAATAAATTCCGAATTTTCAGTTTTTTGGGTATACCGCCTGAACCACATAAAATTATTAATATTTTTTGATGTTGTAATAATCACCCCTTTCTTACAAATAATTCATCTCATTTAACCACATCTGTATCTCTTACCGTTTAGGATATCCCCATGCATTGCACGCTTATCTTGGACATCCTGTATAACCCCTATTGTTTGAAAAATACAAGTGTCATGTATTTATGATAAAATCAGCGCCAATGTGTGTAAAGTGTGTACTATTCGAATTTAAACTTTTAATTGTTGTATTTCAGAACTGATATTAATATTTCACCTCCTATGTACTTCAATTATTATTTAAACTTTTAATTGTCGTATTTAGAACTGATAGTAATATTTCACCTCCCACCCTAATTATAATTTAAAATCTAATTGTTGTATTTTAAAACCCGTTTTTAACCTAACAAAAACTAACCAACCCAAAACAAAACTCGATTTTGCCGCAATATTTATCATTATTTTTTAATAACTTCTGTCCTTGGTTAGGGCAATCTATTGCAACGAATTCTAGTTTTGTTTTGGGTTGGTTACTTTCTTAGAGCATATACCTACTAGAGGCAGCTTTTCCGTCCGCCGTGCGAACAAGCATGCGAGAGAGAAAGCACCATAACGCTGCATTCTTTCTCTCGTTCCGCGTGCTGATTAGTCGGTGGGGAGAGGCAAGTGCTTCCCGCTATTACCGGTACCAATCAGCACGCGAAGAGAAAGGATGTAGCGTTTTTGCGCTTTCTCTCTCGCACACTTGTTTTGCACGGCTGAGCGGCAAGACTGCCTCTAGTAGGTATATGCTCTAAGGTTAGTTTTCGTTAGGTTAAAAACGGGAATTAAATCTCAAAACTGTATGTTTATTAATGATTTTAAAATACAACAATTAAATTTTAAATTATAACTAGCTGACCCGGCCACGCGTTGTTGTGGTTAACCTATACTTTAGCAACATGTGGTGGTTATGCTATTAAATTGTAGGTTATATGAAACGTTTGGAAGTTTGACATAGCGCCATCTATTGAATACTTACTCAATCCAGTCAACAGATGTCACCATCTGTTAGAATCGTTTGAAGCTAACAGATAAAGACAAATAATTTGCAATAAAATAATATTGCGATCATAAATTGAGATGTAAGGTATCCTATCTTTCAAGTTGGATCAAACTGCACACGGTGTACAAATTTGATTAAAATCGGTTAAGTAGTTTAGGAGTCCATCGCGGAGGAACAACGTGACACGTAATTTATATATATTAAGAATAAGATTAGGGTGGGAGATGAAATATTATTATCAGTTCTAAATACAACAATTAAAATTTTAAATAATAATTGAAGAAGGAGGTGAAATATTAATATCAGTTCTGAAATACAACAATTAGAAATTTAAATTCGAATAGTACACACTTTACTCACACTGGCGCTGATTTTATCATAAATACAAGCCACTTGCCTTTTTTTTACCAAATTGAGGTTATATTGTCTTTACATTGATTTATTTGGTGAAGTACAAATTTGATGAAAATTTGTATAGGACCTTTTTTGTAGAGAATTTAATTTTGTACGTAACTATTTCTGCCGTTTAACTGATTTTTGTTTTATTTCATAATTTTTTCGACTTACCGTCTGGTCTTAAGTTACATTATAATAATAATAATAGTAATAATAATATAGTTTTTTGGTATTAATCTAAACGATACTTGAAAAATTATACACTTCACTACCGATTTTAATAAAAATGTTTTGGTCTTTTACACGATAAAATAAAAAAAAAAAACATTTATTTACTTACCAATAACAAAGTGTATCTGTCCTCAAACTTCAACAACATTTATCAATTCTGGAAGAAATAGCAAAAAAATATTTGCCTGTTAAAAATTATTAAGTATATCGATTAAATAGTTGAACATGTACTCAGTAATAAAATAAACTTAAACTAAGTAATTCATTTGTTTAAAATGTGTGCAAAGACAACGCATGAAAAATATAAGAAATCAAACATAACCTCAACATAACGCAAACAATATTTTTTTAAATGTGCATCGAAAATAAAAAGAACGATGACCGTTTCTTCTGGCTACGTTATGTTGAAATATAGTGACGAAGGATTTGATTAATATTTTTTTCATGCGATGTCTTCGGCTAATAGTCAATCTCCGTGAGGCCGAATTTTAAAGCATCGAATTTTGAAATGTTCGCACATTTGACGTACCTGAAATATAATAAATTAATTAACTATTATAATAAAGTAATGTAATTTATTACTTAAATCTATCGAATTATGATAACTTAATGTCAAAAGTCATTGAAAAATAAATTCTTCTTCCAAAGTTTAGCAACAATGAACAAAATGGACGCCATTTTGAACTAGTGAGAAAAATCGGAACTATATTTAACAGTTAATTCAATTGAGGTTATATTTATTTAAAAATTACATTGTTACATTAAGATGGGATAGCCACTGTGACGGGTCAAAAAATTGTCAATGTTTGGGAATTTTTTTCACAGATATAACTAATTATTTTTGAATCAGGTAAAGGACGTTTTGTTAAGTATATATTCAACTTATTTAATATAAATTTTTATTGAAAAATATTAAATATTTACAAAGTTATGAGCCTCGATGTGACGACCAAAAAAAATATTTTTCTCTATGGTCGACTCGAAATTTCGAGAAGAGTTATTAGTCGAGTCAATGAAGGTTTTTACTTTGGAACCCTCAGAAACAGCACCGATTTTGAACATTCCAGCCGTCGGACTCAAAAAAATATTTTTTTTGCTCAAAAAAAATGTATATAAATAAAGAATTTTTCGATGATAACTGAACAAAAGTGTGTTTTTTTGTTATAACTAAGTTGAATAAATATTATTTGAGGAAATGAGCAAAAAAAATTTTTTAATTTTCATTGGCAAACATTACTTTTCAATTATTTAAATAATTTGCTTAATAAATTATCGTTGACATTTTGGCGCAAAAATTCATAAATTAATATACATATTTAGAATTTATTAAATATTGATGAAGTTTAGCAAAACTGTTTGAAATACCCTTATTTAATACTAGTAAATTTTAAAGCACGTTACTTGCATTAATAATCATTTTACAGCAAGTTTTGCTCCGAAATTTCGTATCCGCTCGAGCCGCGAATAAAATAATAAACGTTTGCCGTTTTGAAAATAAACAAACAATTTTGTCCAAAAAAATTGTAATTATTTGAGATGTATTTATCTAACGTTCCTGAAAGTTTTAGCCCTCTAGGTTTATTATTTTCAACTCTAGAGCAGTTTATTCTTTAGATTTTTCGCGCGTCAGCTTTAAGTTCGTCACTAAGATCGTTTACTCTGTAAAAAATATTTATTAATTTTTTATAAAATTTTGCATAGTTGTTCGAATTACTTTAATTTAATAGTACACAAATTAAGAGCACGTCACTAACATTACTTATCATTTTACAACTACTTTTTCCTACGAAATTTAGTATCCGCTCGTGTCGCGTATAGACAATAAACGTTTGCCGTTTTGTAAATAAACAAACAATTTTGACAAAAAAAATTATGCTTATTTAAAATACATTTACCTAATGTTTCCAAAATTTTTAGCCCTGTAGGTTCATTTTTCAAATGGTACAATGTTATTTATTACAAATTCAAAATTTTTGAGGAAAAATTGAAAAATTTCTGGAAATCTCCTGAAAAATTTTGTTTGTAAAAAGAAACACCGCGAATGCTCATTTATATCAAAATTTTCAATAAATTAAGACAAAAATTAAAAAAAAACTTTTGGAAAATTTCAGGAAAATTCCCGTAAAATCCTTAAATTTTTAAGGATTTAAATTTTTTCCTCAAAACCCCTACAAGTAAAAAAAATTTCGTCGAAAATCGGACTTAATATATGAAACCAGTAAATTATACAAATTTTCAAAATTTAGGGGGGAGGGGTTAAATCCGACGACTAGAATGTTTCTGATTTCAAATAGTATGGTATAACGAACATTTAAAAAAAAATTCTATCAAAATCGGTGCTGTATCTGAGAGTTCCGAAGTTTTGGCCATTTTCGAGCTTCATTGACTCCACTAATTATAAGAAAGTAATATAACTAAATGTCAAAAGCTAATGCAAAAATAAATTCTTCTTTCAAAGATTAGCAACAATGAATAAAATGGACGTCATTTTTAAGGTTGTTGTTCACTGAAAGTCGTGCCATCTAGTGGAATTTAGTATGAACTACAGGGTTTTGCTATGTCGGTAATAAAGAACAAATAGATCTGGCAACAATTTACAATATTAGACAAGAATAGAAGATTTATTTTTAACAATATTATAATTATTACAATTGTCAGCAATAGTAATAATTATAATAACAATAGTAACTATTATTATTATAAATAAAAACATTAAATGTAATCAATAATCACTTGCTATTTCCAACGCGCGTCAGTTGTCAAACCACGTTTTTATATTTCAAAGAGCGCGCCGAATGCGCTGTTGCCATATCGTATATTTACGTCATGTGTTCGGGAATTTATCAAAGTTAAAAATTAATAATTATTTAAGTAGATGGTAAATCATTCTAAAATTTTATATACACATTCCTTAATTACCAATCTATAACATATCCGTTTTTGGTTAAAATCTGACGTTTAGTTTTAATACACGAATTAAACGAATATCGAATTCCAAGTTGATCCCTATGCTTGCAATGTATAAGAGGTCAACTTTGCACGTTTATAATTAATAAACGAAATGGTAAACTGACCTGAAATTTTTTTTACAAATGCGAACTAGCTTACTTAACACAATATTAAAATTTTAACAAATTCTGTAGTGATCGATTTTAGTGAACAACAACCTTAACTAGTGAGAAAAATCGGAACTATATTTGACAGTTAATTTAATTGAGGTTATATTTATTTAAAAATTACATTGTTACATTAATTTGCAATAAATAACAAATGAAAATTGTAAATCATCAAATAATATGCTAATATCAGATAATAAACATTTTGCAGTGAGTGTTAATAATCTATTACAAATAACTTACCACGCAAGTACCATAATGTATGTGCGACCACGTTGCAAGAGCACAGAGTGCGTAGAGTAATCCTAGCTCAGCCGACGGCCAGCTCTGTAGAAGAAACACGCTCGTAAGAGTTACAGCTGTCGACGGGAGTAACAGCCAGTTAAATACCTCCGCTCTCGTGTTTGTCATTTGCGATATAATTAAGTGACACTGAAATAAATTATTTATCAATATAACACAGACATTTTACTAAATTTTAAAATATTTTGTAAATTGTGCATAAGCCCCTTATAATAGAAATTTTTTTAGTATTTTTTTCCAAAATAAGGCTGAAAATAATCTTTTTCTATTTAAACGAAAAACTTCCCGCCAAAACGCGCATTCAAAGTCACGTAGTATTCGCTGGGTGCAAAGTAGGTAGTGGGGGAAATGAAATCGATCACAGCGCACGACGTGGCGAAAAAGAACACTTTGGGTGGACTAACTGTCATTTTTAATAGGCTCGTTTTTAACTGAAAATAGAAATATCAACATGGTTAACCCCACTATAGACTATGTGCAAGGGGGTGGAGTTAGAAATAATGTCGATGCGAGTGTTCGTGGTGAGCAATATTTTAAAATTATCGGCGCCATAGTTTGAGATTATGCTGTCAATGTAAACGAATTCATTATTTCTCTATTATACGTCATAATTAAAGAGAAAAAGATACCCAAAATAAATAATTTTCACGTACCTTTTATGCTATACTATTTATATTATATGCAAACAGCTAAATTAAATGATATTTGTTTAATAAAAAATTTCACGATATTAAACATATTAAACAATGATAAAAAGTAGAGATGAAACGGATAGTGTTTTGGCCGGATACCGAATACCGAATATCCGGTGAGCTGTAAGGCCGGATGGCCGGATATTCTGCGGCCGAATATCCGGCCTGTTTTGACGGTAAAATTCACGATTCGTACCGTCAAAACCCCGGCAACCACTGCATTCTTAAATGAAATAGAGCATAGGTGTCCAACCTTTTGAGCTTTGTGGGCCGCAGAGCGCAAAAAACTAGCGAAAAAATTTGAAGACCTTTTTGTTTCGTTGTTTACTTAATTAATTTATATAACTATTTATATCTCTGTAACTATAATTTATATTTTATAGATTTATTAGAAATATTATATTTCTATATTTTGAAAAAATCTGATTTTCATATTTCACTTTTTTTTTAATCTAGTGCGGGTCGCACGAAAAGTGCTCGGGAGCTGCATGCGGCCCGCGGTTCGTGGATTGGACAAGCCTGAAATAGAGTAGAGATAGTAGTAAATTGTGTTGTGAAGTATTAATTAATAATCAAAATTAATGAGTAGTTAATTATTTCCCATCTTTTTCTTCTACCAAGGGAAGAAAATTTAAATTTGGTTGTGATTGAATTTCTTATTTTAATAAAATATTAAAATTCGTTATTTTACAAGTCAATTTCTTATTATTTGCCTCACAAATATTTTTTTCTTGCAGTTTTTAAATCAAAAATTGTAATTTTTAAATATCCGGTATCCGGCCGGATAATGCGTTACTATCCGGTACTAAACCGGATAACAAAATAAGGCCGGATAGGCCGGATACCGGATAGTTACCGGTTATCCGTTTCATCTCTAATAAAAAGAGAGTTCAATCCATTCAATCCTTCTCTATTGCCCGCTAGCGGCGCTAGTAGATTTCGTGCACATAGCGAATAGTCATAAATAATCGTCTAAAATGTATATATTACGATATTTTATTTAAATTATTTGATTGTTAATATGTCAAAGTCCACCCTAGTTGCAACCGCTAGTTGGCGCTGTAATCGCGCACGCTGCGAATACCATGTGACGTAACTGTTAATTCAAATCAACCAATAGGGATCGAGTATTCTGACGTTTTTAGTATGTAACTACGTCATGCTACCATTGACAGTTCTGCAAGACGCGTTTGCGATCACGTGACAAATAGGTTAAATATTACATTTTAAAATTAGGTTTATTATTAAAATACTGACTATTTATAACATTTAAGTCTTTATTATCAAGAGTGAAAAACTTACGCAAATATTTGAAAACACGGTTCCCGTGAAGAAAAACAGCGCTCTTGGGTCTCGTTCAACGATATTCGACGGTGAATAATAGACCCAGAATGTTCCAAGGAACAAAAAGTACGTTACAGGTACAAGAGGTCTCATCGCTTCAGTAAAATTTAACATTTTCCCTGTTTTATTTTTGTACGACCTGAAAAATTAATTTTTAAAATTTTCTGATGATGTGTTTTTTAACTTTTTAAACACTTACATGTAAATATTAAATATTATAACTGGCAAGTTGGATACGATTGATGATAAATATAAAAGTATTTCGAAGAATACTCCACTAGATATTCCAAACACTCGGAATTTCCAGACTTCGTGGCCGAAGAAACCGGTTAAGAGGAAAAATAACGTAGAACCCTGAAATAAAATATAAAGTAATTGTTTATTTTTTTTCACGTCACTTTTCTACAAGCTTTTATTTAACTTCACTTGTTAGTTAGGTTATGATCAAATATTGCAATCAAAATTTCGACTAGTTCTAATTAAACTAGAGATTTGAAATTTTGTATATGTGTATGAGTCCAGTGACAATGCAATATAGTATATCTAGTATCGTTTTAAATCCAATATGGCGGACACTCCAAGATGGCGGATTACCTTTTTCTTCACAACCATCATGATATCGGTATCAAATGAAAGGGTTTGACGAATAGAATACGATTAGTTATGTGACGTCATTCTAAATCAAACATGGCGGGCGCCCCAAGATGGCGGATTACCTTTTTCTTCACAACCATCATATTATGGGTATCAAATGAAAGGGTTTGACAAGTAGAATACGATAAGTTATATGACGTCATTCTAAATACAATATGGCGGACACCCCAAGATGGCGGATTACCTTTTTCTTCACAACCATCATGATATGGGTATCAAATAAAAGGGTTTGACGAGTAAAATACGATTAGCTATGTGACGTCATTCTAAATACAATATGGCGGACACCCCAAAATGACAGATTACCTTTTTCTTCAAAACCCCCTTGACATAGGTATCAAATGAAAGTGTTTGATGAGTAGAATACGATAAGTTATATGACGATGTCATTCTAAACTTAATATGGCGGACGCCTCAAGATGGCGAATTACCTTTTTCTTCACAACCATCATGATTTGAGTATCAAATGAAAGAGTTTAGTTAGTTAGTAGGCAAATGTATATGAAATAATTAATTAATTAGAAGTTATACATTTGCCTTCATGAGTGCCCCGCAGTTTTATTGATTTTAGTCATAAAAACCTAAAAATTTATTTTTTACTTTTTAGTGCATTTTTAATAAAAGCTTCTTTTTAAAAAGAATTTTTATACATAATTGTTTTTTTATAAAAAGGGGTTTTGTCTATGAAACCTGCTGGTCTCTTTAGACAGCTTGTATACACAATTTTATTAAATTATAAATTATCAAATAAAATTCACTAACCCACATCGAAAAATCGTAACCCCACGGAAGAAACAGCACACCGGTATTATATTTCTCCCAGTGCGACAGATGGAAGTTCAAAAACACATTCCAGCATACGTAGTACATCCGTACAACACTGATACTGTACGCTCCAGCTCTTCCAAAAACGCTAAACAGCGCGCCCGGTATCAGCACCGTAGAATACGAGTCCAATCCGTGATCAAACAGCTCCCCTAGCGGTCCAGAAGTTTGCGTTCTACGTGCCTGTTTACCATCGATCCCATCTGAAGTTAAACAACCATTTTTAATTATTATCGTATCGAAGAAATTTTCATTAAGGGGTTACATACAGTCAGAAGGCCAAAAAAGGGTTTTTTCAAGAATTTTATAATTTATTATTGTAAATATGGTAACTTTTAATTGTATTTTAACATTTTTTATTTGTAAAAATAATAATTTCGAAAACCGCTACAGCTGTTCTCCAGGAGATCTTCTCAAAAAAGGCGCCTTGCGGTGACCACGATATCTCTGGACTGCATCTTTTAAAATAAAAAACCCAAACGGATTTCTTTAAAGTAATGTATAATCTTGTACTTAATCGAAGGAAATTGCAAAATAAAATATTTTGACAAAATGGCGGCTTCTCAAAAAAAATATCGATTTTCGACATAAATTTTGATTGGTAAAAAAAACCTTCGATTAATTACTAAAAAATATTCTTAAGAAACTTGTGTTAAAATTTGAGACTGATCGGTTCAACCGTTTCCGAGGAATAGTGGTCACCGACTTAAAAAAAAAATAGATTTGAGAAAAGCGCGCTGCCGATCCGACCTCCTACATTCAAACGCTCTGAGACGTCTTTACAAATATGCGTGTAACTTCGAATATAATCGCCGGATTGACTTGAAATTTTCTGTGTGTGTACTTAAATATATGTACATTACGAAAATGAAATAAAAAAATCGATTTTTTTGAAAATTCTAACTGTATATAATAGGGTGTGTCATTTTTGAGCAACTTTTTTTTTCAACTAAAAAACAGGCTAAAAATTTTCTAGAAGGTGAAAAAAAGCCTCTAAAAATTTGAGCTCTTAATATTAACATCAAGTGGTGCCTGTTCCTAACTTTCCATTTCCCATTTAAATAACATGAAAAAAAATTTTTTTTTCTTATTTTTGTAGCTTGACATTTAAGCATTGTAAAAATGATCTGAAAAGTTATTTTAGTAGGAAATTGAACGCTCTACAAAAAATTTCCTATTTATTTTTTTTACAGAGTGAGCCGTTCTGAAGATATTCAAACTTAAAGTTACAAATGTATGAAATTATGACTTTTATTGATAGTAAATAAAATAAAATGCAAAAAAAATTGAGATGTAAGTATTATTGTTTTTCTATAAGAAAATAATTATTTTTTCTTGAAAATAATTTTTAAGATATAAAAAAAGTCCTCAGTATTAGTTTAATAAAATAAAAGTCATAATTTCATACATTTGAAAAAAAAATTTTTTTTTTCATGTTATTTAAATGGAAATGGAAAGTTAGGAACAGGCACCACTTGATGTTAATATTAAGAGCTCAAAATTTTAGAGGCTTCTTTTTTCACCTTCTAGAAAATTTTTAGCCTGTTTTTTAGTTGAAAAAAAAAAGTTGCTCAAAAATGACACACCCTAATATGTACATTACGAAAATGAATTTTTTTTTGTTTTTTTAAATTCGAACTGTATGTAACCCCTTAATTTCGACTTACCTAATGTATACGCTACGAATATATTTATAGCTGCGACTATGAATACCCATTTAGGGATCGGTACAATACCCGTATTTAAATCCGAAGAAGCGTAAAAATTATAGTCGTAGAAACTAAATAGAGCGAAGTTTGTGAACGTTAGAAGGAATCCGACAAATGTCAATAAGTTAGGTGCTATCCACGTAGGAAAATACTGGAACAAACAAAATTCACTTTAAATTATATCCAACTCTAAAATTGGGGGGTATGCAGCAACAAGAAGTTAACTCCAGTTTTTATAATTTGTGGGAAAATAGAAAAAACTGTTATTTAAATCGCTTTTGTCTTCGTCCAATTATTATTTGTCACCGACCACATGTTTTGGCCAAATTCCATTGAGAAATTCGTCAAATTCGCAATTCTAGAGTCAATTTTATTCTGGAGTTAACTCCTTTTTGGCCCAAATAGTTGAAAATTATTTTCTTTTTAAAGTAAGGAAGCATTGAATAAGAACAATTTTCAAGAAAATTAGTTTATTTCAAGAAAGAACACAGTAACTAAATTCTAAGCCCAAAAACAAAGAGTTAACTCCATTTTTACCCAAACGAATGAAGAAGCTAACTCATTCTAGCGGATACCTTGAGAACTATCAACGGTAGGTAACTCTTTGTTGAACCATACAAAAGAATGATTTTTTCCCCCAAGAAACGGTTGTTTACTCTGTTTGGCCTAAAAATGGAGTTAACTCGTTGTTGCTGCAAACCATTCAATTCATACGAAAATGTATCCAATCATTTTCCACACACGTCAAATGTTGTATATGACTCACCTGAACTATGTAATTCCAAAAAGGGTGCATAACATAAATACTTAATGGGCTTGTGTCCAGTGAACTGTACTGTAAATAAAAGAAATATATACATTTTATTAAAGTTTAATTGTTTCTGAATTTTAATTATAATGTAATTAATTATTCTAAAAACCGAATTTACGTCAAATAAGTACAGAACATATTAATTAATGCACAATATTATGATCGTTTATCATAAATAAAACGGGCAAGTGCGTGTTGGGCACGCACATGATAGGGTTCCGTAGTCATTCTCAGTACGATTTATAAAAAGTATTTTTCAAAATTTTCGTGACTGAAGGGTTAAAATCAAAAAGTCATTTGACTTTTATTATTGCATTTTAGGAGACCTATCAAATGACACCCCACTCAATGGGGTAAATGAAAAAAATGTGAGTTCACTTTTCAATTTATGAAAAGGGGGTCCAAAATATTTTTGACAATGTTCGTTATAATTTTCAGTGAAAGTACTAATTAAAAGCTACATTCTGATTTTTTTTTAGATTTTTTGAATCAATAGTTTAGAAAATAGAGGGGGGGTGACGCTCTGACAGCGACATTAAAAAGCAAATATATCGCGACTGAAGGGTTAAAATCAAAAAGTTATTTGACGTTTTTTATTGCATTTTACCTATTAAATGACACCCCACTCAATAGGGTAAGTTGGGAAAAAATGTAAGTTCAATTTTCAGTCTATGAAAGGGGGGTCCAAAATATTTTTGATAATGTTCGTTATAATTTTCAGTGAAAGTACTAATTAAAATCGACGTTCTGGAATTTTTTCAGATTTTTTTAATTGATAGTTTAGAAAATAGAGGGGAGGGGACGCTTTTTTAATGACTTTAGAGAGCAAATACATCGTGATTGAAGGGTTAAAATTAAAAATTTCTGTTACATTTTTTGTTGCATTTTATGAGACCTTTCTAACGACACCCCACTCAATGGTGTAGGTGAAATTTTTTTTTTGAAAACACTTTTCATTTTATGAAAGGGGGGTCTAAAAAATTTTTATTTTCAAAAATCTTATCATTTCTGTTTTTGGGTCATTAATCTACGACCGTATGCCAAATTTCATCTTATTATCTCAAAATTTTTGAAGACGGACGGACATGGAGAAACTATAAGGGTTCCTAGTTTTCTACGGAACCCTAAAAAGGGGGGCTTAATCAGCCTTTGGTGGTTTCAAATATTTTTAAATATTTGAAAATACAGTGATAAAAATAAATAAATAAAATTAATAACACCTAAATTCTAAAGACATACCTATTTTCTAAAATAGATAGTATTTATATTAACGCTTTCTTGTACCTAGATTTATTTATTAAAAAAATTATCAAAACCCACTTGACACAACTCAAAAAATACCCTTGCCAATCGATTCGTGAATCAATCCCGAGTTCAACGAGGTACATGAAGCCAAATATGAAAAAAAATTGAGGGGGGGGGGTCATGACCGGTAAAAATCCTATAATGGACTAAACTAGAACCACAGACCTACCATTTAGCGAAAACCCGAGGTCTTTAGGTGGTCAGGGGGCCGAGATCTCGCAGTGGAAGAATTTGAAATTTAATAAACAATATCAATTAAAAAAAAAAAAAACTTGATAATTGAGTCGAAATAATATTTTTGAAATAAAATATCAAAGGCATTATTAAAGCATAATAAAGTAAAAATAAAATAATGACATCAAATCATAATCCTTGAAGTCAAAAATATAATAGAAAAAATGTTAAATCGGAAATAAGTCAAATATGGCTGTTTTTTGATAATACCTAATAAAAAACTTGTTTTGACTGAGGTATAACAATTTTTATAATAAACTGATGTAATATGTAGGTACCTTATGTAATAAATGTTTTTTTAAACATATATTCACTAAAATTTAAATGAATTCGCATATTTTAAATATTATATAAGAAACAACTATTTTTATAGCATATTCGTATATAAACCTGATTTAAAATTCAAACAGGCTGTTAAAATGTAAATATAATTAATTTTATCTGAATAGCTGCCATTGTAAACTTCGGGCACTACCAACAATATAAAATTAAATCGATTGTTTCGTTAGAACAATTTAGAACTATTGTTTTAAAAAATATATTTTTATAACCAAAACAATCAGCAATTTATACGAATATTCTTTTTAATCAAATTAAGCAATAATAAAGAAAGTAATGTAATTTATTACTTAAATACATTCTTAATCAATCGAATTATGATAACTAAATGTCAAAAGTCATTGAAAAAATAAATTCTTCTTCCAAAGGTTAGCAACAATGAACAAAATAAACGTCATTTTCATTTATAACTTTTGAACTAGTGAGAAAAATCAGAACTCAATTTGACAGTTAATTGAGGTTATATTTATTTAAAAATTACATTGTTACATTAATTTGCAATAAATAACAAATGAAAATACTATTCGCAGCGTGCGCGATGATAGCGCCAACTAACGGGTGGACTTTAGTTGCAACTTGGGTGGACTTTGACGTACTAACAAACAAATAATTTCAATAAAATATCGTAATATGTATATACATTTTAGACGATTATTTATGACTATTGGCTATGTGCACGAAGTGTATTAGCGCCGCTAGCGGGTAATAGAGAAGGATTGAATGGATTCAACTCTCTTTTTATCATTGTTTAATATGTTTAATACCGTTAAATTTTTTATTAAACAAATATCATTTAATTTAGCTGTTTGCATATAATATAAATAGTATAGCATAAAAGGTACGTGAAAATTATTTCATTTGGGTATCTTTTTCTCTTTAATTAAGACGTATAATAGAGAAATAATTAATTCATTTACATTGACAGCATAACCTCAAATTTTGGCGCCGATAATTTTACAATATTGCTCACCACGAACACTCGCATCGACTTTATTTCTAACTCCACCCCCTTGCACATAGTCTATAGTGGGATTAACCATGTTGACCTTTCTATTTTCCGTTAAAAACGAGCCTATTAAAAATGACAGTTAGTCCACCCAAAGTGTTATTTTTTGCCACATTGTGCGCTGTGATCGATTTCGTTTCTCCCACTACCTACTTTGCACCCAGCGAATAAATTGCATTTGTCGAATCAAATAATATGGTAAATAAAATAAACTACCTAAGTTAATTGTTATCAGATAATAAACATTTTAAATTTAATATTGTAAACTCATTATTCGCAACAACTGAAGCTTAGCTTACATTGCATAAAAATTACATTTTGCAGTGAGTGTGATACATTAGAATGTATTTTGTTTACATAAATTATTTATGAATGTTGAAGACGGCCTTGACGTACGGACGATTCTAGTCAAACGTCCATTTCAAGAGTTTTGTAGAGTTTTTGTAGACCATATCCTTATATTTATTTAATAGTAGTAGTAAAAGACTGTTTTATCAAGTTTAGAGGTCAACCAATACATCGCTATATTATCGATTCATATGAATCAGAAATAGAATAAGTTAACTGATGTGTATTCGTTCAAAATTAATTAATAAATAAATAATTTTAATTATTGTTTTAAATTGTTTTGTTTCGGCTAAAATTATAGGTTATGTTCAATTTAGATTATTTTTTCCTTAAGGTAGTTGGTCCGTAAACATGTTTTCGTCAGATTTTGTTTAAATTGCACAAGAATATTCCCTAGATTAATATCTGAAAAATAGCCCATTTTTATTAAAATTGACCACCTCAAAGTCATGAAAAACGATCTCAAAGTTTATATTTTTAACACAGCTTATATGGACTAACCGTACACTAACGTAACGTTTTATTAGATAAAATTTAAACGTAGCGTCAGTTTTTCAAAGAAAAAACTGACATGTTGTATATACGGAAGAAAACAGTATACAAAAAATTAGAATTATTGACCATCTCGTTATTAAGATTTAACTACCAAACCATCACATAAATTACAGTATTGTTGACAATGTGGCAACAACGTATTCATTTGATTATAGTAAAAAATACACGAAATAATGAAATAATTTTTTACAAAATATGATAAGTGGATTGAAGGGAATTATAATCGATTTCATTAATTATTAATATACAGGTATTCTGTGGTAGTTTAGATGATAAAATATAATCATTTGACAAGTAGTAAATAGTAGATAATGTACAGCGTTGCCATGATCATTTCTCTAAATTAAAAATATGTACTCATGGCCTAATGTGATCACATTATGATGGACCAACTACCTTAATATTAAATTTTAATTTTCTTTCGTTAGTATTCATAGATGAAAATAAGTATATACTAACTTATAAATACGGGTGTCCTGTAAGTCATTTCTATTATTATTTTTACCATACTGCGAGCATTTAGGTAATAAATTCTTTAATAATTAATTTTTCCTGTGTGTTCTGATTTACGGGACACCTGTATAATAAAAAATAGAGTGCTCTTCTCAGAGGTATGACCTCACATTCAAAAAAAACGTTAAGTCACGTTGTGGTGACTTAACAATTTAAATGTAACAATTTAATTAACAAATTTTTATAGAAAATGATTTTTCACAATACATATGTTACTTATATTTTTTAATAACCCTAAATATAGGTTTTTTACCTCTAATTCAAGTTTTTTCATTTCAAATTAATTTTTTTCCATTTCAAATTCAATTTTTTTCATTTCAAATTCATTATTTGAAAATAAATTGATATATTTATTTTTTTATTTTTTAAACTGAAGAAACTAGGTACTTTTAAACAATTAAAAAATAAATATATTAATTTATTTTCAAATATATTGAATTTGAAATGAAAAAAATTTAATTTGAAATAAAAATAAACTGCCTTGGCAGGCACGAGACTTTTTTATACATCATGACACCGAAGT
The DNA here is from genome assembly GCA_949319165.1 of Sialis lutaria. NCBI lineage: Eukaryota > Metazoa > Arthropoda > Insecta > Megaloptera > Sialidae > Sialis > Sialis lutaria. The sequence goes on from OX439233.1 coordinate 37,210,421, forward strand.
ATAATATGTGATTACTTTTATAATTTAATATTTGATTTTAAAATTTTTTACTTACAAAATAATTTTCAGTGAATAAAATTGATACATTCTATTTAATATTGACATTAAATATTAAACGAAATCAATAAAGATTAGTGATTATTGTATTAACAAGTATTTATTTTGCTAGATTTCAATTTTGACACTTCTAATAATAAATGCTAAAATTTTCATAGATAACTAGATTTTTTTGTATTATTCAAATCATTTTTAAATTAAAACCATTAAAACTAAAATTATTATTTTTTTTTGGTTAATTCATAAGATACAAAAAAAAGAATAGAACATAAATTATAGAAAATAATATTCTCTACAACTTGTATCTCAAACATTTTTTTCTAATACCTGCCGTTTAAAAAATAAATCGAAACAATATTTTTTTTTAGAAAATCGATTATTTCCTAAAAACAAATTTTTGGGGGGAAAATGAATAGAACATAAATTATAGATAAAAGTCCCTTCTACAACTTTAATCTAAAATATTTTTTTCTACTGCGCACCGTTTCAAAAATAATTCGAAAAGTTCAAAAATTGACATCAGTAAACATCCGTTTCCGGTTTAGTGATGGTTTTTAAAAATAGGAGGTGCACATCTAGAGTATACAAGAACCTTAAGTTTAAAATTTCACGTTCGTAAGTATTACAGTTTTGGCTGTAGAGCGTTCACAGACACACACACAGACAGACAGACAGACAGACACACACACAGACGTCATTGAGTTAATGGTTGTATATGATTCAGGGACCCTCAAAACGTGTAATTCCGTTAAAATCTCGAGTTCGATTTTTTTCGTGATCACTATACTTTATTTATACATTACATTTCATGTATGTATAAAAAAGTAAAAACTTGAATAAGAGGTAAAAAACCTATTAATATAAACATATAAAAATGCATATTTGAAAAATAAAATAGTTATTATAAAAATATGTACTTATTGTAACTGGGGCAAAATAAACGATATGAATTATTTTTTCCAATAAACTATTTAATAAATACAATAGATAATTAAACTCAATATACGCGATAATAATTAATAAAAAAGAATGACTGTTTTTTTTTCTAAACAATTAAACATTATATCGCTGAAAATAATCTTTTTCTATTCAAATGGAAAAATTCCCGCCAAAACGCGCATTCAAAATCACGTGGTATGCCATGTGACGTAACTGTTTACCAAACAAACTGAAATCAACCAATAGGGATCGAGTATTCTGACGTTTTTACATAGTAAGTAACTACGTCATACCAGTGACAGTTCTGCTAGACGCGTTTACGATCACGTGACAAATAGGTTAAATATTACATTTAAAAATTAGGTTTATTATTAAAATACTGACTTATTTCACGTAAAAAACACTTGATTGTAAATTATAGTAATATGTATTATACTATTTAGAACATTTTAGTCTTTATTATAAACTGGCTGACTCGGCCACGCGTTGCTGTGGTTAACCTATACTAGAGATGCCACGAATATTCGGCTACTATTCGGTATTCGGCTACTTTTTTTACTATTCGGTATTCGGCCGAATAGTTCTCAATATTCGGCCGAATACCGAATATCAAATCGTGAAAAAAGCACATAATAAATATTACTCCCAAAATTTTTTTTACAAAAAATCAGCATATTTAATACTTAAAATCTATCAGTGGTAAGTTATGATGAATGAAAATTTTTTTTTTAGCATTTGTTGTTACACAGATCTTGCTGTTACACAGCAAACAAACTGCCAGTTTATTGTCTTCACTAAAAATTTCATTATATTCCCAAATAGGTGATTTTTTATTAAATGGTGCCATTTCTTAAAGCTTTTCACGAACAAACAATAATTATTTTTTAAGATATATAGTGTATTATATCAAGGTGACCATCTGTCCCCTTTTTTATTTTTCGAAACTTTAATAATTATTTCGAAATAATAATAATTATTGAAATTAATCATTATTGACTCAAAATTTTCGTCAATAATTGATTATTAATTATATATTATTATTTTTTACTATCTAAGATAATTTCATTTTAATTTATAAAAATTATTTATAATTCTGTTTTTGTATATTGTACAATACATACGAGTACACATTTGCAAAAAAGTCCTATCAATTAAATTTTAAATTTTTATAAAATGTTCAAGGTCCAAAAATAATGTGACCTTTTTCCGAGGAGTTTTCTGAACGGTAGGGAGGGTAGGTACTCCTATTTTGTCCTCTTTTTTATTTTTATAATTCTAGTCACCATAATTAAATCTTAAAAAAAGCAATCAATATACCTACACACTTTTGTTGTAACAATCAACAAATAAATAATGCGTGTTGTGACACGACCTACTCGCAAATGAAACAAATATGCCCACGAAATGCACTAAGTGTCACCGAATATTCGGCCGCCGAATATTCGGCGCTTCGGCCGAGAGCCTAGCCGAATATTCGGTATTCGGCCAAATCACTATTCGTGGCATCTCTAACCTATACTTTAATTGTAGGTTATATGAAACGTTTGAAAGTTTGACATAGCGCCATCTATTGAATACTTACTCAATCCAGTCAACAGATGTCACCATCTGTTAGAATCGTTTGGAACTAACAGATAAAGACAAATAATTTGCAATATAATAATATTGCGATCATAAATTGAGATGTAAGCTATCCTATATTTCAAGTTGGATCAAACTGCACACGGTGTACAAATTTGATTAAAATCGGTTAAGTAGTTTAGGAGTCCATCGCGGAAAAAACATGTGACACGTAATTTATATATATTAGGAAAAGATAGTGCCAAATACGAACGTATAACACCCTTTGTTTTGCATCGGGGGTTAAAAAAATAAGCACCTTACTTTAAATATTATGCAAGTACTTTTAATCCTACCGAAATTTTTTTAAGAGTGGTATGATTACTTTTATCAGCTTTAATAAAATGAAAGCGGATATTTTAAAATCAAAAAAAAAACTTATCACATTACTAATTGTAAATAAATAGAAAATTTTATGTACACCTAATATTTTATCACCAAAATTGTTATTTATAAGTATACTAATATTTAGATAACAATTTTTAACAACTTGATATCTATTGACCAGGGCGTAGCCAAGATTTTATTCGGAGGGGGGAAATTCAAGTCATAATTTATCTTCTGTTTCAACTTTGTGCATTTTTAAAAATACTCCAGGAAGAGTTCTGACAACGTCGCCATTTTTAGCAAAAAAAAAATATTATTTTTAGCAAACATAAGAAAGTAAATGAGCTTAAAATGGGCACCATTTTGCATACAAATATTTATCTTCTGCCAACTTTTTTAAATAAAACTTACAAATTGTCAGAAAGCAATATTTTACACAAATTAAGCAAGCACCCATTCTAGCTACACCAATGTAGATTATTCATTGGAGAAATAAATGTTAAAACGTATGTAAAATTCTCTTTTTATAATTTTGAATAAAAAAAAATCAGTGGAATTTGCCAGAAAAATTTTATACAGTGTACAAAATATTATCACCAAAATTAATACGTCTTAGTCGAACATTTTACAAAAAAAAAGTTACAAAAATTATCATAAACGAAAGAAAATTTTACAGATAGACAGACAGACAGACTCGTCCACATCCGCAAAAAAAAAAAATCTTTTCATTTTGAATCTAACATTATCTCGGTCATGATTTTTCTATCCCATAGAAATAAAAATATAGTGATCATTAATATGAACCAGGAAATTTACTCTGAATAGTCCCCCAGCCAATGTTCTAAATAATCTGCCGTGTGCCACGGGACTTTCTTATACGTAGTAATGACAGTGAACAGTGTACGTGATTTTTATTTTATTGAAGGATATTTCTGAGAAACTAATACAATATAGAGTAAAATGAATTTGACATAAACTATAGAAATATTATTTTATACATTATGTATCGAACGAATTTTGTTTAACATAATTACTAACAATAAGATGGGAACGGATGTTTACTCTTGTAATTTTTTTAACTTTTTGAAATAAGACAAAAATGTTTTGGATAAAAAATGTCGAGTATGTTATCTATCTATTTTTTATTCCCCATACTTTTATTTCCAATACTTATGATTTAGCCAGAAAGAATTTTTTTAATAATTATTTAGAAAAATCTATACTGTTTATTCTCAGTATTACGTATAAGAAAGACCCATGGTACATATGGCAAACACGTACACTGTTCAGTCTCTGTAATACGTATAAGAAAGTCCCATGACACTCATGGCAGATATTTCTTATCTGTTATGAACCATTTGAAATGTATGAATACTTGGTAAAAAAAAAAAAATTGTTTTTTCGAAAAAATTAATAGAACATAAATTATAGATAATAATATTACCTACGATTTTCAACTTGGTCATTTTTCTCTAATTCTAATGTAATTCGAAAAATTCATAAATCGATGTAGGTAAACATCCGTTTCCGGTTGAAAGATCTTTTTCAAAAATAGGATGAAGGATGTTTTCATCCCAGGAAAAAATTAATCTTAAGTATAAAATTCCACCTTTCCACGATTTGTCGTATTTGAGTTACAGCGTCTACAGACAGACCGACCGACAGACAGACACACAGATATCATGGCGAAAATAGTCAGAATGGATTCAGGGAAGGTCAAAATTGATAATTCCATCAAAATCCGGATTTCGAAAAAAATCGCGTTTACAATACATACTTATACTATATGTATATTTCATATACATAGGTATAAGAAAGTAAAAAATTACCGGATCAATTGAATTTCTAATCTAATATCTAATTTATCGATGCCCTTTGGGACTGAAACACGCAATTTTCTCTCATCAAATAAAACTACTTAAATAGCCATAATTAAGAAAGTAGTTTTGAAAATAAAAGTGAAATCAATGACAATGAAATAAAAATTTCGTTTTATTTTCCATTATTGTACATAAAACTAAAAAAAATTTAAACTAAGTAACAATCAACTTACACCCAAAAGTAACGAATAATAATCCATTTAAAATATACATATTAAATGAATTTAACAATTAAAAATAATTGTAGTTAACAATGAAACTCGCGCGCTTTACCGATCTGGCGTTAAAAATATATATGCATACGCACAGAAACATCTAACCATACATTTCATGAATTTATTTTTAGAACAAATAATAGAAATAATTGTTGTGATAAATTATACACAATTATGCGAACCCACGGCCACCAGGTTAAAGTAAATATGCAATTATGAATGCACATTTTTATCCTATAGATATAAATACGCCACATTTGACGTTTAATTTACATTTTTATAACAATAGGTATAAACATGTTTTCCTGATATTACTACTAATAAATAATAATGTAACAATGTTATTTAAATCAATAATCAAGAAAATATTTTAGGGGAAATTATTTTCAAAAATGCAAATTTCATTGTGTTAGTATTTGTGTGCTTTACGATGTTTTTAAAAATAATTTTATTTACATTTAATTAAAATCACATGACTTTTTCATTTATAATTTTTAATAAAGAAATAAAGAATAACTACTTGTTTTAAAAATAACCATATATGTAAGTGTTGTAATGTTCTACGAACTAGTATTTTTATTTTGTATTTAATGACACATAGAATTAAATAAGATCTGAATATTCTTAAAATAAGATTTTTAATAAATCAGATTTATTTATTATTTAATTTAAACGTAAATCATGTCCGAAATTTTGAAGCAATACAAATGCAGGTTAGGAAAGATTGATTTTGATGTTTTAATGAAATGAAATATGAATTAATATAAAATGTACATACCTTGTAATGTTCAAACCCCGAAAGATGTTCATTATTTAAATATTTATGATTAAAACACGTCATTTTTATCACAAACACTAAACTAAAAACTATGAAACTTAACCCCTAGTACTATCAAATACAACACATTTAGTTTAAATGACTAGTTTTGTAAGATTCGATGCTGATAGAACATCATAGAAACCGTAAATTCATTAATTTATATCTAAATTATCTTCTAACTATAAATAAATATTTTTAAACTAACAATTTACTTGCAGACCTTTCCCCATTCCATTTAGAAATGAGTGTTAAATAGGATATGGAGTGAATTTAGTAACTGACATAAGCCGGTATGTATTTGAAATGTAGAGGAGTTCAGGGAAATTGGTAGAATTCTGAAGGGGTTATTTATACAGTTAGAATTTTCAAAAAAACGATTTTTTAATTTCATTTTCGTAATGTACATATATTTAAGTACACATACAGAAAATTTCAAGTCAATCCGGCGATTATTTTCGAAGTTACACGCATATTTGTAAAAAGGAATTAAACGTGTTTTTCTCAAATCTGTGTTTTTAAAGTCGGTGACCATGATTTCTCGGAAACAGCTGAACCGATCATTCTCAAATTTTAACACAAGTTTCTTAAGTATATTTTTTAGTAATTAATCAAAGGTTTTTTCTCACCGATAAATATTTTTTATAAACAATTTAAGGTAAAAATTTTTGTCAAGAATCGATTTTTTTTAGAAGCCGCCATTTTGTCAAAAAAATTGTTTTGCTTATTCTTTTGATTAATTACAAGATTATACATTACTTTAACGAAATTCGTTTGGTTTTTTATTTTAGATGATCCAGTCCAGAGATATCGTATCGTGGTTATTGAAGCATCGAAGGCGCTTTTTTTGAGACGACCTCCTGGAGATCAGCTGTAGCAGCTTTCGAAATTATTATTTTTACAAATAAAAAATGTTAAAATACAATTAAAAGTTACCATAATGTGTGTAAAAATGTTTACATAAATAAATTTAAAAAGTCTTCTCTTCAAAATTTTTTTGAAAAAAAAACAACTTTTTTTTTGGGCTTTCTGACTGTATATAACCCCTGAAATCAATAAATATTTATTTAAATTAATTATTCTCGATACATGTTAATTGAATAGATAGGTATGCTAGTTTTTTTACAATAATATAACAATTTCCAATTGTATCAAATGATAAAATATGTATTTAATCTTATTAAAAATAAAAATTATGTATTATTTAAATTTATTTTAAGGTTATAAATGTAAAAACTTGTTTTGCGTGTTTAAAATAATAATATTAAAAAAATATTTTTTGTGCGGAATTCCTCTATACACTATAGTAATCCAGATAAATATTCATTTTAAAACACGGTATATTTACGTATAAAATTGATATGACCGACTATAACAAAGGTAAATATGACATGCAATATAAAAAACAAAAATCCCTAGTAATTTTATATGGTTCTCGAAGAGGAGTGACTTATAAACTATGGTAAGTAAATTTATTTCATTTATTAATTAGAATTACACACAACAATGAATTCTGTGATATTAAGAGGTCGTATATTTCAGACTTCAACCCGAACGGCTGTGGTATGAACAATTTTGTTATAAATTTGACGTGTTTTTTTGCATGGTTTGAGTCTTGACTAAAATTTTTATCGTAGATTTAACTATTTATTTATTTAAAACTAATCGGTATCGTTCTGGTGTTTAGTATTTAATATTTATTTTCAGCCAATGGCCCCCCAACTTTCCCCAGTTGAAGAGCAAGAAAAGCTTCTTTACGAAGCCCTTGGCCATGTCAAATCACAAGCGTTTCATATGAAACATTGTCTTGACAAACATAAACTAATGGACGGTTTAAAACATGCCAGTGCTATGGTGAGCGAACTAAGAACGAGTTTGCTATCGCCGAAAAGCTACTACGAACTATGTATCCTTCTAAACTTCAAGCGTGATAATTGACGGGTATGCAGAAACAACGAGTTAACTCCATTTTTAGGCCAAACAGAGTTAACAACCGTTTCTGGGGGGAAAAAAATCATTCTTTAGCTTGGTTAAAACTAAGAGTTACCTACCGTTGATAATTCTCTTTCTTGAAATAAACTAATTTTCTTGAAAATTGTTCTTATTCAATGCTTCCTTACTTGAAAAAGAACATAATTTTCAACTATTTGGGCCAAAAAGGAGTTAACTCCAGAATAAAATTGACTCTAGAATTGCGAATTTGACGAATTTCTCAACGAAATTTGGCCAAAACATGTGGTCGGTGACAAATAATAATTGAACGAAGACAAAGGCGATTTAAATACATTCCACGTTTTTTAAACAGTTTTTTCTATTTTCCCACAAATTATAAAAACTGGAGTTAACTCCTTGTTGCTGCAAACCCCTCGATTTGTGGGAAAATAGAAAAACTGTTTAAAAAACGTGGAATGTATTTAAATCGCCTTTGTCTTCGTTCAATTATTATTTGTCACCGACCACATATTTTGGCCAAATTCCATTGAGAAATTCGTCAAATTCACAATTCTACAGTCAATTTTATTCTGGAGTTAACTTCTTTTTGGCCCAAATAGTTGAAAATTATTTTCTTTTTAAAGCAAGGAAGCATTGAATAAGAACAATTTTCAATAAAATTAGTTTATTTCAAGAAAGAACACAGTAACGAGTGTACTAACTAAATTCTAAGCCCAAAAACAGAGTTAACTCCATTTTTACCCAAGCGAATGAAGCAGCTAACTCATTCTAGCGAATACCTTGAGAACTATCAACGGTAGGTAACTCTTTGTTGAACCAAACGAAAGAATGATTTTTTTCCCCCAAGAAACGGTTGTTAACTCTGTTTGGCCTAAAAATGGAGTTAACTCGTTGTTGCTGCAAACTGCAAACCCCTCAATTGTTTTACTTGTAAATTTCGTTCCTTAACTTTTTAAAACAGATATGGCAATAACTGACGAACTGCGTCATTTAGAGGTGTATCTCGTTGATGAATTTGAAAAAGGACGTCGTGTTGGTGATTTATACGAGTTAGTGCAATACGCCGGTAATATTTTACCGAGGTTATATTTACTAATCACCGTTGGGTTGGTGTATATCAAAACTAACCCTGTGTTGAAACGTGACTTGCTTAAAGATTTGGTAGAAATGTGCAGGGGCGTGCAACATCCTTTGCGAGGGTTGTTTTTAAGAAACTATTTATTACAGTGTACAAGAAACGTTCTTCCTGATGCTCCTGATAATGATGAATCTAATGAAGGAACGGTAAGTTAATTATTGTTTTGTCAAAAGATAATTTGCATGCTCTTTATCGTGTTTGTACTTATTGTTATGGTGTTAAATTTGATAGGGTTATTTTGTGTATTTCGCGTCGTCGTACATGCATTTTTGTATTATTTCACTATATTTCAAGAATTGTATTATAGGTTATGTTAAGGGGGATAGCCACAGTGACGGGTCAAAAAATTGTCAATGTTTAGGAATTTTTTTCACAGATATAACTAATTATTTTTGAATCAGGTAAAGGGCGTTTTATAAAGTATTTATTCAACTTATTTAATATCAATTTTTATTGAAAAATATTAAATATTTACAAAGTTATGAGCCTCGATGTGACGACCAAAAAAAATATTTTTCTCTATGGTTCACTCAAAATTTCGAGAAGGGTTATATGAAAAAAATAAATAAAAATTTTATCATTATCTATATGAATGTAACTATCGTTGCACGTTTGTTATTTTTTTTTTTTTTTCACAAAATGGCAATCGTTTGAAATTTTTTTTCATTTTTAAGACCTATTTTTTTTTATTAGAGCGGTTTTAAAAATAGTAATTATCAAAATTTAAAAAATCGGCTACGTGCAACGATAGCTACTATAATTACGAATATTATATAAAAAATATATAAAATTATGTAGTATACGTATACCTATTTAAATTGAACACACTTGAATCTAATGCGGCATTTACACCGAGAAAACAAAACAGAAACACGGTGTTTTTATGACCAAAAAGCAATAAACCCTATACATTTTTAAATACGAAGTATTTTAAAGACATGATGTTTCTGTTTTGTTTTTTCGGTGTAAACGCCGCATAAGAAATACAACAAAACTAACCGATTTTCAGTACGTAGCTATTAATATTTTATGAAAACCTTTAAACGTCAAAAGACTAAAAAATATTTTCGTGTTTTGTTTCCATAAAACTGTTATTCATATAAAAACATAGTAGCCATTGAATAACAAATTCTATAATTTACCGTTTCACATTTTCTTAAATATCTCAACCCCAATCCCACCAAAAAAGAGATAAACCTACCGGAGCACCAAACAAACATATGGTGTGAATATGGCTTCGATACGTCCGGGTAGTTTAGGACTAATGATCACACATACATACAAACTTTATTGTTTTTAAAGGTACGTGACTCGGTTGATTTTGTTTTAATGAATTTTGCTGAAATGAATAAACTTTGGGTACGAATGCAACACCAAGGCCATTCCAGAGATAAAGAAAGACGGGAACGAGAAAGAGAAGAACTAAGAATTCTCGTTGGAACAAACTTAGTCCGTCTATCTCAATTAGAAAGCGTTAATTTAGATAAATATCAAAAAGTAAGTGAAAATATTAATACTCGACGACTAGCAAAGAATTTTTTATTTTTGTAAAATTTATATTTATCTCCAGCTGGTTTTACCCGGGATACTAGAACAAGTAGTGAGTTGCCGTGACGCCATAGCCCAAGAATACCTCATGGAATGCATAATCCAAGTATTCCCCGACGAGTTCCACTTACAAACACTTAACCCGTTCCTAAAATCTTGTGTCGAGTTGCAAAACGGCGTCAATGTAAAAAACATAATAATCTCTTTGATCGATCGTCTGGCGGCTTTCAGCCAACGTTCTGAAGGTGTAGGAGGCACGTTGGTTTCAAATTCAGAACCCCAAGAGACTGTAGGAAGTATCAGAGAGGTTAAACTGTTTGAAGTATTGAATGATCAAGTGGCTTCAATTATACAGTCAAGGCAAGATGTTCCTTTAGAGGATACGGTCAGTTTGCAGGTTGCGTTGGTGAATTTAGCGCAGAAGTGTTATCCGAAAAGGGTTGATTACGTTGATAAGGTATGTGGTTAAATGATAATGGATGTTTTTTAAAAAAACAGACAAGTGTGTGTTGTCACGCACTTGATAAGGTTCCGTAGTCATTTTCACTGCGATTGATAAAAATATCGGTATGGAGAACCATACATGACTTCCATGTTCTATAATATCTTTTACAATAGATAATTGTTAATATAAAACTCACCTTTCTATTATAAATATTAGTTTTCTAATAGTCAGTTGTATAATACACATTTTTGTAGAATAATTATTATCTGACATTTGAAATTTACTGCGTTTGTATCCATGGCAACATGAATTTATTAGTATTTAAAATTAAAATTTTGAGGGTGATTTTCACCCCTTCAATAGCTATTTCGGTACGATTATGAATTAAGTGCCCCTTAGATTGTATTGAACTACAAGTGTACCAAGTCTTATCAAAATTGGTGAGATACTAATCACTTTTCAGACGATAATTGGTACAAAATTGCGAATATTTCGGAAAACCCTAATCCGATTAGCACCAAATTCAATAGGTCTGGAGTACTCACTGAGACAAACATTTTCCCCAAAAATAATTCAAATCGGTGCATATCTACAGTAGTTATCGTACACGGAAGAAAATTCTACATCCAGACAGACACACGGACACACAGACACACGCACAGCCGCCATGCGGAAATTAACTTTTTTTTGCGTTTTGAAGTTAGTACAATCAGAATCTGCTCTTATCTCGGATATGATTTTTTGACGGTATTACAATACTTCCATTTCTTCGAACATGGAAGTAAAAAGAGTTGTTTCAAAATTTTCGTGATTGAAGGGTTGGAATCAAAGTTTTATGATTTTCAGTGAAAGTACTAATTAAAATCTACATTATGAATTTTTTAAAGATATTTTGAATTGATAGTTTAGAAAATAGAGGGGGGGACGCTTTGTAAACGACATTAAAAAGCAAATATATCGTGACTGAAGAGTTGAAATCAAAAAGTTATTTGACATTTTTTATTGCGTTTTAGGAGACCTATCAAATGATACCCCACTCAATGGGGTAAGTGGGAAAAAAATGTTAGTTCACTTTTCAGTCTATGAAAGGGGGGTCCAAAATATTTTTGATTATGTTCGTTGTAATTTTCAGTGAAAGTACTAATTAAAATCTACATTATGAATTTTTTTCAGATTTTTTGAATTGATAGTTTAGAAAATAGAGGGGGGGGGACGATTTGTAAACGACATTAAAAAGCAAATATATCGTGACTGAAGGGTTGAAATCAAAAAGTTATTTGACATTTTTCATTGCGTTTTAGGAGACCTATCAAATGATACCCCACTCGATGGGGTAAGTGGGAAAAAATGTGAGTTCACTTTTCAGTCATTGAAAGGGGGGTCCAAAATATTTTTGACAATGTTCGTTATAATTTTCATTGAAAGTACTAATTAAAATCTACATTATGAATTTTTTTCAGATTTTTTGAACTGATAGTTTAGAAAATAGAGGGGGGGACGCATTTATAATGACTTTGAAGACCAAATACATCGTGATTGAAGGGTTAAAATCAAAAGGTCCTGATACATTTTTTGTTGCAATTTAGGAGACCTTTCTAACGACACCCCACTCAATGGGGTTTAAATTTTTTTTTTTTTTTTTTAAAACTTATCGTTTTTGGGGCATCAATCTACGACCTTATACTAAATTTCATCTTATTATGTAATTTTTTTTACAAGACAGACGGACGGGCATAGTGAAACTATAAGGGTTCCTAGTTTTCTACGGAACCCTAAAAATGGCCTTTGTTACATTTTTTCTGTAGTTTTTTTTTTTTTTTTTGAGGTTATGTAATAAATTTACAAGGTTTTTGTAAAGGAAATCATAACAAAGAAGAATTTTTTATTTTTCAAACCGACCAATAAAGAAATAAAAAAAAAACATAACCGTATTTTTTTTTTTTTCAATTGTCCTCCAAGAAATGGCTTCCGTTCTCTATAAAATCTCTAATTATCGTTAAAATTTATAAAGAATATATATTTTATAGGTTATATCAAATACCAACCAAATTTTCAAAAAACATAACCGTAAAAAAATTTTTTTTTTTAAATTGTCCTCAAAAAAATGGTTTCCGTTCTCTATGAAATCTCTAATTATCGCTAAAATTTATAAAGAATGTATATTTTATAGGTTATATCAAGTACCATTCAAATTTTCAAAAAACTCGGCATCGAAAAGATAGAATTCAACACCGCAGTTTCAAAAGAACTAGGAAGACTGCTTAAAATACCAATAGATCATTACAACAACTTACTAACTATCTTAAAACTAGAAACATACAGAGGTCTTATGGAATACTTCGACTACGCCGGCCGTAAAATGTTAGCCGTTTATTTAATATCAAACGCTCTCGATAACGAAACTTACATTCCAACACCCGAACAGGTCCGTAATAAATCGTAATACATTCTACGATTTCACACACGTCATTATTTACCAAATATATATTTTATTTAACAGGTAGATATAGTTCTAACAATGATATCGCCTTTAGTTTGCGATCAAACAGATCAACCGTCTCCAGATCAAGACGATCCAGAAGATTTTGCAGAAGAACAAGGCCTGCTTGGTAGATTTATACATTTATTGAAAGCTGACACTCCTGATCAGCAGTATCTGATATTATCCACCGCTCGTAAACATTTCATAACTGGGGGCCCGTTAAGAATTAAGTTTACTTTACCTCCGATTGTATTCCAAGCTTATCAACTAGCGTTTAAATATAAAGCATTAAAAGACGAGGTAAATAAATGTATCACAGTAAAAATCGGTTATAACGACATTAAATTTAGATTGTTTAAAAAGTATTTATCGGAAAAACTGAAAATTTGTGAAATTTATCGTCTGTGAGTGAAGATATTGTCAAAATAAAATCAAAATTTTAAGCACAGAATAATAAATATGTAACATACATATACAAACATAACCTTATTTTACTGGAAACTTAGTTTGACATTATGAAGTGCAACAGTTCTGATTGGTTGAGTAATTAAAACTCAACACCAATCATGTAACTGTATACGAATATTTGAAATCTACATCTTTTTATTAGAATTAAACCTAACCTTAATGACACTTAGTTTGACATTATGAGGTGCAACAGTTTTGATTGGTTGAGTATAATACTCTCCACCAATCATGTGCCAGTATACGAATATTTGAAATCTACATCTGTTTATTAGAATTAAACCTAACCTTAATGACTTAGTTTGACATTATGAGGTGCGACGTTTCTGATTGGTTGAGTATTAGTCTCTCCACCAATCATGTGCCATTATACGAATAATTGAAATCCACATCTGTTTATTAGAATTAAACCTAACCTTACCGACTTAGTTTGACATTATGAGGTGCGACGCTTCTGATTGGTTGAGTATTAGTCTTTCCACCAATCATGTGCCGTATACGAATATTTGAAATCTACATCTGTTTATTAGAATTAAACCTAACCTTAATGACTTTGTTTGACATTATGAAGTGCAACAGTTCTGATTGGTTGAGTATAATACTCAACACCAATCATGTGCCAGTATACGAATATTTGAAATATTACCTAACTTTAATGACTTAGTTTGACATTATGAGGTGCGACGCTTCTGATTGGTTGAGTATTAAAACTCTCCACCAATCATGTAACTGTATACGAATATTTGAAATCTACATCTGTTTATTAGAATTAAACCTAACCTTTAGAATCCATGATGTATTAAATATGTCAAATTTATTGTAGTTCAAAACTATATATTTAAAAAAAATGGAAACAAAAATCGTTAAACCGATAAAATTCTCCGAAAATATTGTAAACAGAAAGTTATAAAAGGCATTTATATGGGATTCAGCCGGGACTTTTACTTTGAGTCGTTATGAACCGATTTCTACTGTATTATTTAATAAGTTTTTAAAATTAAGAACGTTATTTTTCATCAGGACGAAATGTGGGAGAAAAAGTGCCAGAAAATATTCCAGTTTTGCCATCAAACAATAACCGCACTTATCAAAGCCGAAATGGCCGAATTACCGTTACGGCTTTTCTTACAAGGTGTTTTAGCAATCGGTGAAATACAATTCGATAATTATGAAACAGTCGCTTACGAATTTTTATCACAGGTAAGCTTTTTCTTCAAAAATCAAAAATTCGTTTCGACACAATATATTTTTTCCAGGCATTTTCACTGTACGAAGATGAAATAAGTGATTCAAAAGCACAATTAGCTGCGATAACTTTATTAGTAGGTACGTTCGAAAGGACAAAGTGTTTCGGAGAAGAAAACGCAGAACCTGTTAGAACTCAGTGCGCTTTGGCTGCGAGTAAGTTACTCAAAAAGCCTGACCAGTGCAGGGCAGTGGCTTCGGCTTGTGCTCATTTATTCTGGAGCGGAAAGAGCTTACAAACTAAAGGGCAAGAGGTATTTTATAAAAAAAAAAATTATGTTTTAAATAAACGCTTCGACGTCGTTTTTTATTTTTTAGATGCGAGATGGTAAACGTGTACTCGAATGTCTGAAAAAAGGAGTTCGTATTGCAAATCAGTGTATGGATGTATCGGTTCAAGTGCAGTTATTTGTAGAACTTTTGAACCATTATATTTATTTCTTTGAAAAAGGTAAACGCTCGTTTAAAAAAAAAATATTCAAATGGCTGTAACTTCGGTAAAAATGATCGTAATGAAATTTTTCAAAAAGGAAATTGAAGCTTGAGACATCAACTTAAAGATTCGTTAAAAAAATTTGATTTTTATTAACGTTGTAAAAAATACTGACCAATAAAGGGCCCGCCGAAATTTAAAAAAATTCGGCGCACCTTTTATTGGGCTGTAACTTTTTACGATGTTAAATGAAAATAATTTTTTTTATGGAATCATAAAGAAGAGATTTCAAACTTTAATTTCCTTTTTGAAAAATTGAATTATGATCATTTTTACTAAAGTTACAGCCATTTAAAAATTGTTTCGATAATAACGTAAAAATGATCGTAATGAAATTTTTCAAAAATGAAATTGAAGCCTGACAGATCTACTTGAAGATTCTATCAAAAAATTTAAATTTCATTAACGTCGTTAAAAGTTACTGACAAATAAAGAGTGCGCCAAAATTTTAAAAATAAAATTTTTGACGCCTACTTTATTGGGCTCTAACTTTTTACGACGTTAATGAAAATAATTTTTTTTATAGAATCATAAAGAAGAGATTTCAAACTTTAATTTCCTTTTTGACAAATTTAATTACGTTGATTTTTACCAAAGTTACAGCCATTTGAAAATTGTTTCGGTAATTACGTAAAAACGATCGTAATGAAATTTTTCAAAAATGAAATTGAAGCTTGAAACATCAACTTGAAGATTCATTTAAAAAAAATTGATTTTTATCAACATCGTAGAAAATACTGACCGATAAAGAGTGCGCTAAAATTTTAAAAATAAAATTTTTGACGCCTACTTTATTGGGCTCTAACTTTTTACGACGTTAATGAAAATAATTTTTTTATAGAATCATAAAGAAGAGATTTCAAGCTTCAATTCCATTTTTGAAAAATTTAATTACGATCATTTTTACCAAAGTTACAGCTATTTGAATTTCATTTACGAAAAGCGTCGTTTTTAATTTATTAATATTCCAGGTAATGATCACATCACGATTCAAATATTAAACCAGTTAATTGGAAAAATAAAAGAAGAATTACCAAACCTAGAAGTCTCCGATGAAACCGAACAAATAAACAAACACTTCTCGAATACAATCGAGCGTTTAAAAAATCGTATCGATAGTACGGAAACAGACAGCGTCAGTTTCCAAGGATTGGTTCTTGATGTAAAATAGATTAATATATAAACAAAAGAGCGCACTTGTCAGTTAAACAATCAATGGCTTTATAACAACAGTAACGTTAAAGTCAATAATAATTATTATAAAGTTTTTTTTAATTTAATATTTGCTGTTATTATGAAGCTTCTTTTTCTTTTTTTCAAAAAATACTTTTATATTTTTCAATTGTTGTTTTTTTTTTTGACTGATTATATTTATTATATTATTGTATTATTAATAACAATTAAGTATGTTTCTGTCCAGATCTATATTTGTATATAATGACTGTATCGTTTTAAAAATATATTAAATATATATTTACTTCTTACATTTATCGTCTACTTGTTATTACCTTCAACTTCGTTAGCTTCGTTTATATAATGTTTGGAATTTAGGTTAGGTTAGAACTGTCACCCATAGAGAAGAATAAAAAGAAGAAAGTTAGGTAGGTAAAGTAGAATTCTGTTATAGTCGATAAAACAGATCACGTGTTCAAATGTCATTTTTTGAGGTTAAATTTTCATATAAAGTAGCCTACACTCATCTCTCCGAACAACGTCGGCATCGGTAATTCAGAATCTCCTAACAACGACGGCTAGAGGTGTCCCCACCACCGAGCCGACTTTAACGTTAATTGGTGAATTTAAATTTCGCGCAGAAATATAGCAGTCACGGTAGTATTGTGGTAGGGATAGGGGAATGTCGTTACATGGAGCGGACGTTAATAGGATGGACGTTGTTTAGAGATTCGAGTGTATATCCTTCCCATGAAAACTAAAGACTATTCTTCATGAATAAGATGTATGTTATTTAGGTTAGGTAAGAACTGTCACCCACTAAGAAGAAGAAAAAGAAAGTTAGGTAGGTAAAGTAGAATTCTGTTATAGTCGATAAAACAGATCACTGGTATAAATGTCATTTGAAGTTTAAATTTTCATATAATGTAGCCTATGTCCTTTCTCAGGATGCAAATTATCTCCCTGCAAAATTTCATCAAGATTGATTCCGCGGTTTAACTGTGAAAAGGTAACAAATGTATCAAAATTTTGATCTGCATCGATTGTATTGCAATAGATTTAATAATAAGTAGACAGTAGGTAAATCTATGATAAGACTGTAAGTTAACTCTCACTAACAGAATGAATTTCTCTTTCTTACTACACGTACACAAATTTTAGTAAATTTTCTGATTATTAATAGATCCAGTACGATTCAATCCCAAATTTTGATTTATCTCTATAAATTATACTAGATGTATGAAGGGAGTATCCTGCTTTATGAGGCCAAAAATAAGCGTTTTTTGGGGAATTTTTTTAGGATAGAAAAAAATAAGCTAGTGAAGCAAACTTTTCAGATTATTTTATTGTATATTTGAACGTTAAAAAAAATTTATTAAAACAAAAATATTCAAACGCAACCAATTTATATGAAATTTTGTACAACGCCTTGCAATCGCAGTCCCCAATCGGCGGGAAAGATGAAGCTCGTAATTTTTGTCTGAGACAAAAAAACCAAAGTAAGTTTTAATTTTTATATATTTTTCTTCTATATGAACTAAGAAAAATCCAAAAAATTTTAAAATTAAAAAAAATGTCAGGTTTGAAAAAAAAGTGGTTTTTGCAAGAAAAAAAATCATTTCAACTTGCTAAAAAAGTTGTTTAGAATATTTTTTTCATAAATCTTTTTAGTTCATATGGAAGAGAATTTAAAACTGAAGACAACAAGCTTTGGTTCATTTTGATTGGTCGTTTAGTTTTCTTGCAATCACACCCGCCAATTTAGAAAAATGATAAAAATTAAAACTCAAGAAAACACGCTTCAAAGTTTACGGTCAGAAAAATCAGTTAAACGGAGAGGAAATATATCATTATAATTTGTACTATAGCTTGACCCGGCGCTTATACAAATTCAAAATATTGTTTTAGACGATAATTGAACCTTTTCAGGCAGATACATTGTTCGGATTTATTCGACCGAGGGGAGAAGCGAGCGCTCAAAATGCCCGAGCGCTTGTATACCTTCTGGACACTCCACTGCGATTAATGCTATATTTTTGAAAATATTTCGAATTTGCCTATAAAACTTTACAGACATATTCTTAGATATATTAGGAAGAGATTTAAGCAATAAAAAAAATGGATTTTTTGAGACTCAAAGCAGGACACTCCCTTAAATAGGTCTTTGTAGATAGATCTATTTCAAAATTTAAATATAAATTATTTTTCCAACGGTGATTACTTCGATTAAAATGACATTTCAAAAATTAATATAAATAATCATGATTTTAGAATTCTAGAAAGCCTATTTGATTTTAAACAATGGAATAACAAGTATCAAAAATATAAATAAGATGTAAATGTTTGACATTTCTAATATTTTTGTTAATTAAATCGATAGTACAAAAATGTGCAAAATTATAGAATATGTATAAATTTTACAGAGTGTTGTATTTTATATTAGCATTCCTTTTGAATTATTTTCTGCTATTTTACGTGTATTTATTAACCTGTACTACTGAAGATACTACAAAAACAATTTGTACTTTACTATAGTAGACAACAAATTTAACAATGGATATTTCAAATAACAGTAGCATAAAACACTTTGTCGAAATTTTAAAAAATAGGTAAGTACAAATTACAATAATCAATAGAAACTCATCTACTTCTGTCAACGTCTTACTATATTATTTAATATCACTAGTAATAGTCCAGTCGCCAGACAATTTCAAGAAATTGGTAGATTTCGATGTATAGAACATGACGATAACCCCCCCCCCTCGAAGGGGGGTGTATAACTTTCTAGGGGCTTACAAAGCCATTAAAATCAGTTATTTGGTTAAAACACTGGGCTGTCAGTTTTAGAATAAAATATATCTAATAAATCTTAAAGCTGATAAAATTATGAACAAAATAGTGTTTTTAAAAAGTATGTACCTTAATTAGTTATTGAAATAGCGCCCGTAAAAGTACATAATTAAAATTATGATTATCACAACTGTATTCAAAAACAGTGTATATTAAAAGTTTTTGTTATAAAAATGAGTCTTCATATATTTATCTATAACTTGGACAATTTTAAAGTAATTATGATCGGACAGAAACCATTATTTAGGGCAGCGGTTTCCAAACTTTATGTAACTACGCCTCCCTTTAAAAATTTTTTATCTCTTGCGCCTCTCCCCCCCCCTTTATTTTATAAAATTATACAGACATATTTTAAAAATGTATAAAATGTATTTTTTTGCTTATAATTTATTTTTAATGCACACAAAAAAAACTGTATTGGATCAAGAAAATCTTCTTTGTATATAACGAAAACAATATTTTCTGAATATAAGAAAAGTACTCTTAATCCTACTACATTATTTCTTCGTCCAAGAATACTATAGTTGGTTTAAGAATATATTTCTTATCTTAAGAAAATATTGTTTTCGTTATATACAAAACAAGGTTTACTTGGCTCAAGTAAACCTTTCTACCTGTGTGCGATGAATGTACTTGTTTATTAGCACAATCTTCATTAAATCTAGGTGTTATAAAGGGGAGTGCTTTCACTCAGAATTTTTTTTAGAAGTATCGCATGATAATTCTATAAGTTTTGCTTTTTCAATAATAATTGTCAGTCTAAAACTACACAGTAACGTCCCTTTCAGATAGATACATATTATATGTATGTATATACACAAATAATGTTATGTTATAAAAATTTATTTATTTGTATATGTTTTTTATTTATATAACTTAATGTGATGTTATGAAAATTAAATTTCTGTTAAACTTTTCGCGCCTCCCTTTGCACTAGTCCGCGCCTCCCCAAGGAGGCGCGCCTCCCAGTTTGGAAACCACTGATTTAGGGCATTAAATTTTCTATAGATTCCTAGCTGGAATTTGTTTTATTCGGTGTAGGTCTTCTGTAAAGTCAGCGAAAAACATGAATAATTTTCCTTAAATTTTTGTAAAACCTGGAACTTTGAGTGCTTATAACTCAAACATTTTTCGAGATTTTGACATTGGGTGCACAGCACTATTTAGGGCACTCTTTTCTCTATTATTACTTAAAATTTCATTTTGAAATTCAATTAAATACATATTAAACATAGCGGTCGAACGGAACTCTGCTATTTAGGCGTAATCTCTAAACTCGACGTCGCTAAATGATTTTTTCACGGGCTCTATTTCAATAACTAATTAAGGTATATAATTTTTAAAAACACTATTTTGTTCGTAATTTTATCAGCTTTCAGATTTATAAGACTTATTTTATCATAAAACTGACAGCCCCAGTGTTATACCCAAATAACTGATTTTAGATAGCTTTGTAAGCCCCTAGAAAGTTATGCACCCCCTTTCGAAGGGGGGGAAAGTTATCGCCATGTTCAATACATCGAAATCTACCAATTTCTTGAAAAAAAACGTACTCCGTCAATTTTTTCTAGCTCAAATTTTATATTGCAGATTCATGACGATAAAATGAAATAGTGCGTTTTTACTTTTTTAATGAAATTAAAATTCTTTTAAAGGTTTTATTTTGCGACGACCCTTCAACCCGAAGTAGTTTTAAAGAATTATGGTGATTTTGTATATTTTTGTGTGGATAACGAACTGGTTTACCGTAACTATTATCAGGACTTTGGGCCTGTTAACATTTCATGCGTTTACAAATATTGCCGTCGAGTTGAAGATCATAAGAAAGCATTCCCTCGTAAATGTATCGTTCATTACACTCGACCGGATCCAGATAAGCGAGCAAATGCTGCCTTCATGGTTGGATGTTATGCCATACTCTATCTAGAGATGAGCCCTAAAGATATTTATAATATTTTGATGAGTAACGATTCACCACCGTACAAGTAATAACAAAAATTAACTAAACTTAAATCGAATCGCTTGTTATGCGATGTTTACACCGAAAAAACAAACAGAAACATCGTGTTTTTAAAATACTTCGTATTTAAAAATGTATAGGGTTTATTTATTGCCTTTTTGTCATAAAAACACCGTGTTTCTGTTTTGTTTTCTCGGTGTAAACACCGCAATAGGGCTCCGTAGAAAACTAAGAACTCATAGTTTCTCCATGCCCGTCCGTCTTGTAAAAATTTTGACATAATAAGATAAAATTTGGTATACGGTCGTAGATTGATGATCCAAAAACATAAAAAAAACATTTTTAGACCCCCCTTTCATAAAATGAAAAGTGTTTTCAAAAAAAAATTTTCGCGTACCCCATTGAGTGGGGTGTCGTTAGAAAGGTCTCCTAAAATTCAACAAAAATGCATTAGGACCATTTGATTTTAACCCTTCAATCACGATGTATTTGCTCTCCAAAGTCATTATAAAAGCATCCCCCCCTCTATTTTCTAAACTATCAATTTAAAAAATCTAAAAAAATTCCAGAATGTAGCTTTTAATTAGTACTTTCACTGGAAATTATAACGAACATTGTCAAAAATATTTTGGACCCCCTTCATTAGACTGAAAAGTGAACTCACATTTTTTCCCACTTACCCCATTGAGTGGGATATCATTGGATAGGTCTCCTAAAATGCAATAAAAAATGTCAAATAACTTTTTAATTTCAACCCTTCAGTCACGATATATTTGCTTTTTAATGCCCCACCCCCTCTATTTTCTAAACTATCGATTCAAAAAATCTGAATAAAAATTCAAATTGTAGTTTTTTATTAATACTTTCACTGAAAATTACAACAAACATTGTCAAAAATATTTTGAACCCCCTTTTTATAAATTGAAAAGTGAACTCATATTTTTTTCATTTACCCCATTGAGTGGGGTGTCATTTGATAGGTCTCCTAAAATGCAATAATAAAAGTCAAATGACTTTTTGATTTTAACCCTTCAGTCACGATTTTTTTTATAAATCGTAGTGAGAATGACTACGGAACCCTATCATGCACTTGCCCGTTTTATTTTTTAATTAAATTTTCCAGACCGTTTGTAGACGCTTCACAACACCACGGCACGTCGAACATGGGATTCACTCTACGGCTGATTGAATGCCTTCAGGCAGTTCACAAGGCGCACATATTCGGTTTCTTTGATTTCGTAGACTTCGACGCAGCTGCGTACGACACTTATAGCTCGCTGCAGTATGGCGATTTAAATTGGTTACTTCCACGAAAGTTCCTGGCTTTTATAGGGCCTGACGACACGGCTAGAGGATCTGCCCCGTCGCCTGATTCGTATTCCCCCCACCCTGCTTCGTTTTATATCAGTTATTTCTTGAGGAATGACGTCAGATCTGTTATTAGGTTGAATAATAGAGCGTATAATCCTGTCGTGTAAGTTTATCGGTTAAGGGATAGAGCTACTGTGACGGGTCAAAAAATTGTCAATGTTTGGGAATTTTTTTCATAGATATAACTAATTATTTTTGAATCAGGTAAAGGACGTTTTATTAAGTATATATTCAACGTATTTAATATCAATTTTTATTGAAAAATATTAAATATTTACAAAGTTATGAGTCTTTATGTGACGACCAACAATTTTTTTTTCTCTATGGTTCACTCGAAATTTCGGTATCCGGAAAGTTTTTCGAAACACAATTTTTCGAAACACAATTTTTCGAACACAATTTTTCGAAACACAATTTTTCGAAAACAATTCTTCGAAACACAATTTTTCGAAACACAATTTTTCGAAATACAATTCTTCGAATGAACAATATTTCGAATGAACAATTTTTCGAAAAAAATAAGTTTTGGATTTTTTAAGTTAGGTAAGTTTTACACAAAATTTGATAATGGTAGAAATGAAAAAGAATAAAGAGTTTAGGTTAGGTTATATAAAGATAATATTTAATTTACAGGGATCCAGCATAGTTTTCAATAATCACTAAAAACTTAAATTTAAATAAATTTATTTATTTATTTTTTAAATAAAAATAAATAAATAAATGTTTTTTAAAGTGGTTTTTATTAAAAATGCACTGATAAGTCAAAAATAAATATTCAGTTGTCACTTAATTCTTAGGTTTTTATGACTAAGACCATTAAAAGAGTGGGGCGCTCATAAAGGCATATGTATAGCTTTAAATGAATTAAAAAAAAATTCTACCTTTATATATTTTATCAATTGCATACACAAGATATTTTTCCATGCATTTGTCTCTATAGCGTCCCGCGCTTTTATAAATTTTTCGAAAAATTGTTCATTCGAAAAATTGTTCATTCGAAGAATTGTGTTTCGAAAAACTGTGTTTCGAAAAATTGTGTTTCGAAATATGTTGTTCGAAAAATTGTGTTTCGAAGAATTGTGTTTCGAAAAATTGTGATTCGAAAAATTGTGTTTCGAAAAATTTACACCAAACCGAAATTTCGATAAGGGTTATATGAAAAAAATAAATAAAATTTTTATCAATATCTATATGTATGTATTGTTATCGTTGCGCGTAGCCGTTTTTTTTAATTTATTTTTTTTACAAAATGGCGATCGTTTGAATTTTTTATTTTTTATAAACATTTTGAACATAGTAATACGTGCAACGATAGCTACTACAATTACGAAAATTATTTTTAAAAAATATGAAATCGGTTCATTAGTCTTTGAGGAATCGTGTCAACCAGGTCGAAAAATGTAATTTCGAGATAAACGTGTTTAATTTTTTTGTTATGTCATAACCGGCCGTGCTACCACGTCTCACTAAATTGACTGTAACTCTGTCAAGTTTCGGAATTTAAACTCAATTTTTTGTATACATATTTATGAATATGTATACTTTAAAAAAATTTAAGAAAAAAAATTTTTTTCCGTCACAATGGCTTTCCCCCTTAAGTTATGTATAGAAATCACTGATTAAAATATAATTATTATATATTTTAGATTTACAAATGCAGGAATCGCTCATTACGATCTATATTTCCATGACGGCACTACGCCACCTTCTCACGTACTGAGACAATTTTTAGATATAGCTGAAAATGCAAGAGGAGCTTTAGCTGTTCATTGCAAGGTAACGTTTATTACAAAAATCGCCGTTATTGTAATTTACGATAAACGTTTTCGTATTACAGGCCGGCCTTGGACGCACTGGATCTCTAATAGGCGCGTATCTCGTAAAGCACTATCGTCTCTCAGCCCGAGAAGCGATAGCGTGGATGCGCGTCTGCCGTCCGGGCTCTGTCATAGGCGCACAACAAGGATGGCTCGAAAGACTCGAACCCTGGCTTTGGAAACAAGGCGACGACTTCAGACAAGAGCATTACGAAAACGCTGATCATATACCGCATCACAAGTACGGTATCTACAGTATTCGGTGGCGTGAGCATCGTAACAAACTGATGCACCAAGCTGCGGCTAATGCCGCTTTGAATTATTCACCTCCGTTGTCGAGGTCTATGTCGCCTACGCGGTATTCTTCTCCGACGACGGCTAAACCTAAAGAATACCATCAGAAGAATACGGTGCAACCGACAGCGGCAGAGTTTGTGCCGTCTAGTCAGTACAAAGAGTTCTTGCAACACGGGAAGAATAAGTTTATTAATAATTTGTCTTTCAACGAACCAACTGATGCTAGGTAAAATTGTTTATTCGTTATTCGATGTTTAAATTCCGTAGATTTGAATCTTTATCAAAGATAAGAACCAATTTAGTATTTAGATACACCAATACCACACTTTGCGTCGTGGTTACGTTCCAAAAAAACACGACGCAAAGTAAATTATGATTTTCTATAGCAAACCATGTAAAGATCGAAGATAGGTTCCAAGGTTACAAAAATACGACTTTTTAAAAAGAAAATTGAACAAAGTAAACATTTAAAAACAAAATAAAAATTAATCACTGTCTGATGAGTCCATAGTGGCTGTTGTCGTAAGTCGGCTTTCTTTCACAAAAAAATGGTCCAATGTTTGCTGAACAGCTTTTTTTTTCAACGTAAAATAAATTTCCTTGTAGCAATTGATATTCGTAGCTACCGCCTGGGACACTTTAAAACTCCTTCCGCTGTCAGGATCGTTTTTTAAAAAAATCTCCATAGCTTCGTCAATCAAACACATCGCTTTGGAAATTTGTTTGGAGGTTAAATTAAAAACTCTGTTAAAATACTAAGTTAAAATTAAAGACTCGAACCCAAAACAACGCAACTTCGAAAATCTAACGACGCACAGTGAAAATTAGTAATTCAGCAGCGACGCAACTTCGAAAAAACGCAAAACGAAGCGACGCAAAGCGAGGTATTGGTGTATTAGTTTATCGAAAACCTGGCAGCACAATATATTTTCTCTACATTCTAATTTTTAAGTGTGGCGAGTTTTAATAGTTTTTTTGTGACCTCGGCATTATTTTAGATATTCTCAAATTTTTTCAGATTTTTCTCACTATGATTTTCGGAGATATGAGCAGAAAAAATATTTTTTTTTATGATTTTTTCGAAAATTTCTTAAACGAAGATTTTAATAATAATAAAAACGTTTACATATTTAAATTCCTTGAATTATTACCTTTCATTTGAACTCCCACTCGCTGAGACTGAATAAAAAGTTTTTTTTCGAAAACACATTTGGCCCCATTTAAAAGCACCAAAAACTTTAAATTTGATTTTTATAATTCAGATTTATTATCAACCCACCAAGTACTATAAATATACCAAATCTCAGCTTTCTAGGTAAAACGGTTCAGAAGCTAAGACAGACAGACACACAGATGCAAATTAAAAAATTAAATAATATTTTTTTTAATTAGAATGTCAAGACATCAGCATCACCAAAAGCAGCGTCACATTCAAAACGAAATAAAAAACAGCGAACGTGAAAATTTAGAACGTAGAATAAACAGCGCTAAAGATTACGAAACTCAAATGAAGGCTTTGAGGAATTTCGCTTCGCCTCGACCTCCGGCTCGATTCAGAAACAGCGTAGAAAACGACCCTTGCTACACCAACTGGAACCAAATGCTGATGCAAGAAGAAGCAAAAAAACAAAAAGGTTTTTAGAATTTTCATTTTCATTGTTTCCGTGATTTAAGGTAGTTGGTCCGTAAACATGTTTTCGTCAGATTTTGTTTAAATTGCACAGGAATATTCCCTAGATTAATATCTGAAAAATAGCCCATTTTTATTAAAATTGACCATCTCAAAGACATGAAAAACGATCTCAAAGTTTATATTTTTAACACAGCTTATATGGACTAACCGTACACTAACGTAACGTTTTATTAGATAAAATTTAAACGTAGTGTCAGTTTTTCATAAAAAACTGACATGTATATTTATATGAAAGAAAACAGTAAACAAAAAATTGGAATTATTGACCATCCCGTTATTAAAATTTAACCAGATTTAACTACCAAACCATCACATAAATTACAGTATTGTTGACAATGTGGCAACAACGTATTCATTTGATTATAGTAAAAAATACACGAAATAATGAAATAATTTTTTACAAAATATGATAAGTGTATTGAAGGGAATTATAATCGATTTCATTAATTATTAATATATTCTGTGGTAGTTTAGATGATAAAATATAATCATTTGACAAGTAGTTAAAAACAAGTCATTAATTAAATGATAATGTACAGCGTTGCCATGATCATTTCTCTAAATTAAAAATATGTACTCATGGCCTAATGTGATCACATTATGATGGACCAACTACCTTAAAAATAAATCTTGTAATCATGTCTAATATTGTAAATTGTTGCCAGATCAATTTGTTCTCTTTTACCGACATAGCAAAACCCTGTAGTGCATGCTAAATTCCGCTAGATGCCACGACTTTAAGTAAACAACAACCTTAATAGAAATTCTTTTTTCCCAGAAACGAATACAAATAATTATACTAAAGAAGAGGCGACTCATCGAAGACATCATTATAAGCAGTATGCAGACGATAAGTATATTTCTGATAATACGTACGGTCCAACGCAGGGCGATCATTTAAATCATATCAAATCAAAACGGGGTAAAGAAGTTGAAGAGACAAGAAATCATCAAACGATGCCGAAAAGTAATATGTACAGATATTGAAATTAGTGATATTATTGTTTTAAATTATTTTATTAAATCTGTTGTATTTTTATAGCTATGTATACAGGGTGGGCCAAGTAAAACAAAACGGGCGCGGTTTTGGTCATTTAAAATAAGATTTTGAGAAAAAGCTCGAACACGTCGATTTTGCTTTCAAGGGGGACATCTTTTGCTATGAAATTTTTGCAAAAATCTTTTCAACCCTAAGCGCTATGAGCGCAACCCTAAAAATTTTAAATGGCATGATAGGGCAAGTGATACCTCATTTGAAAGGTTTTTTCATTCTGAATACGGTGCTTTTTGATTTTTTCAAATCTGTTTAGTTTTAGTCAAGTTATTGACATTTTGAATTCCATAAATGCAATGATTTTCTTATCAAAAAAAACAAAAATTTACAACTAAAATTCAAAACAAAGTAGGTTTATTTTCTTATCAAATAATTCAAAAACATCCAATATTGAATTAATTAAAAAATAAAAATAAAATTATTAAAAAAAATTTATCTACATCCAAAATTTTAATTAATTCAATAAATGTCCAAACTGGATGTTTTTGAATTATTTGATAAGAAAATAAACCTATTTTCTTTTAAATTTTAGTTGTAAATATTTGTTTTTTGATCAGAAAATCACTACATTTATGGAATTCAAAATGTCAATAACTTGACTAAAACTAAACAGATTTGAAAAAATCAAAAAGCACCGTATTCAGAATGAAAAAACCTTTCAAATGAGGTATCACTTGCCCTATCATGCTATTTAAAACATTAAGGGTTGCGCTCATAGCGCTTAGGGTTGAAAAGATTTTTGCAAAAATTTCATAGCAAAAGATGTCCCCCTTGAAAGCAAAATCGACGTGTTCGAGCTTTTTCTCAAAATCTTATTTTAAATGACCAAAACCGCGCCCGTTTCGTTTTACTTTGCCCACCCTCTATAAATAGATTTTACTTTCATGTCTTGTTACGATAATAAAAAATGTATATAAATAATATTTTTTCATCACATTAAAATGTTTTTAAAATAAAAATTGTTTTTTTTTATTAAAATAACTAGAGGAATCCCGCGGCTTCGCTCGCGTAAACTTTGAAACTAATTAGAACTCTCCATACGTGATAGGGGATTACATATTACATTTTTTTTATATTTATTTTTATAAACGTAAATATCTCGGACCTTGTTAAAAATTGTAAAAACTAACCCAATGTCCTTGCCATTAAGGGTTGAATATAGAATTTTTTTAATTGTAGAGTACCTACTTGTGCCATGTTTCATTCGGTGAATACAACAAAAATATTTTACAAATTTTTTCCACCCCTCTAACACCTTAGGGCAGCGTTTCTCAACCTTTTAGTATTAATTGCGACCCAATTTTCAATCACAATTTTCATCACGACCCCCCCACCCTCATACAATAATTTTCACTGATAATAGATCTCAGCTAAACATAAAAAAATGCTTAAGTGTAAATTTCTAATATTAAAAATTCTTTCGAAAACTTTGCTCTGCAAGACATCAGGCCTAAGTGAGTCACTAATAATTATTAATCTTGTTTTTAATTTATATAATATTGATACGTTAATTATTAAATACATTATGCAGTACTCATACAATCCTATTTATAAGCGTATTATATCAGAGTAAATGTAAACGTGTATTTTATTTTAGCGAATTTTTCGAAGAAAAATATAGCTATTGCTATCACCATCATGACGCAACTTCGGAAAAAAAACTATATATATTTATCAAACTTGATCTCGAGATCACGAAAATGAGGTCCGTTCAAAACTGTATATATATATATATATACATATATACATATATATATATATATATATATATATATATATATATATATATATATATATATATATATATATATATCTGCCGTTTCGAGTGGACTCTCTAGCCTTCCAGGATTACTTCCGATCTTTTTGAAACTTAGTTGAAAAATCGATCTCACGAATACCTCGGTTAAGTTCGTTAGTCAGCGAAATTCCTTTATTGATTTCAAAATGGCGGCCGTTCAAAACCGAAAAAAAATCATATCTCGGGTATTAAATATCGGATTGATAATATCAAATATGTTTTGGAATCCTCTCAATAAAACAAAATTATTGTGTCTCTTGTGATTTTTCGATATAAAGTACCGTTTGGTTGATATTTTAAAAACAAAAAAAAATTTGTAGAGATTGTAAACTAAGAATCTCGAGTTCGAGTCCCGATGTGGAATTTTTTTTTTTACAAGCTTTTTATTTTATTTTTTTGTTTATTATGTAGAGTAAAAAGTTAATAATCAATAAAAAATTTAAAAAATTTCAGAGCCAACTTATTTTTACACATTTAATTTTTTTTAATTTTTTTTTTATCAAATAAAATTCGCTTACCGCGGTGGTTGCGCGGACAGAATATTTTATTATGTCAGAATGTATCATTTTTTCTCGATATGCTCGCGCCCCCCATTCAGTTTTATCACGCCCCCCTAGCGGGGTGCGCCCCACAGGTTGAGAATCGCTGCCTTAGGGGTTACATTTTGGGAAATTCTATAATTGTTTCATTATTTATATTGCAGAGTAAGGACGATCAGCTAAACTTGTTTATCACCAACCACAACAATGTATTTTAAATAAATAATCAAAAATTTATCTACCTTATAACTTGTTGATTACTGCAGACGAAGACACTAACTGTTGAACTGTCAATACACTCACTCTCACTGACTAATTTGATTTTACGCTAGCTTATATAGGTACTTAACTTAGGTACTAAGACTTACGTATTATTGTTCGATAAAACTTATGATATTCTAAAATATTTAAGTAATAAAATTATATAACCTAATTGACTACAGAAATAACGCTTATTCTATTCTGTTCTGTAACATAATAAAATCTGGTGTATTATACGATATCATCGTGTATAACGAGAAAGCGTAAGAGTGCTACATCCTTTCTCTCTCGCTCCGCGTGCTCATTGGTACCGGTAATAGCGGGAAGCACTTGCCTCTCCCCACCGACCTATAAACACGCGGAGCGAGAGAGAAATGATGTAGCACTCTTACGCTTGTTTTGTACGGCGTAGCGGCAAAGCTGGCTCTAGTAGTACATGCTCTAAGTTTATAAATATTATTGTATACATATTTATTTCAAAATGTCATTGTTGAAAAATACATTAGTATGTATTATAGATGCACCTATAATTTTTTAGTTTGTTTTTGAATTTCTGGGGAGTTTTTTTTTATATTTTAACCACACACATAATCAGAGAAATACAAATTCGACTTTGCAAAATTATAAAGAGCTTTCACAACCAATTTGATTTATTCGGAGGTTAAAACATGAAATCTGAAAAATTTTAAAAAATACTATTAAATAAAAGACGGTATTATTTGGTACAATTTATTATTGAGATCTCATAGAAATGTTTGAGTCAAAACTATTTAATTTATAAATATATCGGAACTGGTAATTCTAAAAATCTGTAGTACAAAAAATAAATCATTAAATATACGAAATTACATTTCTTTTACAAAATTTTGGTACAATGTTAGAAAACGAAATATCTGACATTTCACTAACTACATAATTATATTACATTATAGATTAATATAGTAATTATTATAATATATATATCATATTATGTAAACGTTAATATACGACTTTTCAGTTATAATAAATATATAAATACAAAAAATATGTTTATAAAGAACTTGTTTTTATTTTTCTCCGACGATTTATTGTGTATATATACCTAATACAAAATTAAACTTTATTTACATTACTAGAAAAGTAGTATAGAAATATTTACTTTTTTTGTTTTAAATTAGCTAAATTATATTAAATACTTTTTTTACATATTTTATTATAATTATTGTTAAAATTACCTTCTCAAAATAAAATATAAACGTAATTATTGTATCCAAGAAAAAATAAAACATCTAAAATCTGCAACTTAACTCTCGCTAACAGCATGATTTTACTACATAATTATTTTTTCCCGGATGTTTTAATTAAAAAAAATATAGTACGAACCCCAATGAATTAGTTTTTCTTATTTTATATAACTTTGTTACTGTCATTACAGGGTAAACTTATGAATAGTTAAAATATACGTAAATATTTTACTTTTGAGTTACTAAATTATAAATTCAAACATATATTGTCTATCGATCTACACTCGTGTAAAAATAAATTAATTTCTCACTGTGCCTTGTCCTGAAAATAATATTTTATTGAACACATTTCAAGCCGATTTTCACTCAAATAAGTATTAAGCTGGTGCCACACAAACAGAAAAAAATACGGCGCATGTAGTATAATATTCTATTTCAACTAATACAAGTGACATTTGGTATTCGCAGCGTGTGCGATGACAGCGCCAACTAACGGGTGGACTTTAGTAGCAACTTGGGTGGACTTTGACGTACTAACAAACAAATAATTTCAATAAAATATCGTAATATATACATTTTAGACGATTATTTATGACTATTGGCTATGTGCACGAAGTCTATTAGCGCCGCTAGCGGGTAATAGAGAAGGATTGAATGGATTCAACTCTCTTTTTATCATTGTTTAATATGTTTAATACTGTGAAATACAAATACAAATACATTTAATTTAGCTGTTTGCATATAATATAAATAGTATAGCATAAAAGGTACGTGAAAATTATTTATTTTGGGTATCTTTTTCTCTTTAATTATGACGTATAATAGAGAAATAATTAATTCGTTTACATGGACAGCATAACCTCAAATTTTGGCGCCGATAATTTTATAATATTGCTCACCACGAACACTCGCATTGACATTATTTCTAACTCCACCCCCTTGCACACAGTCTATAGTGGGATTAACCATGTTGACCTTTCTATTTTCAGTTAAAAACGAGCCTATTAAAAATGACAGTTAGTCCACCCAAAGTGTTATTTTTCGCCACGTCGTGCGCTGTGATCGATTTCGTTTCCCCCACTACCTACTTTGCACCCAGCGAATAATATTCTATTTCAACTAATACAAGTGACATTTGGTATATATGTATTATTTATTGCCTATTATTATTATTATTATTATTATTAAATAATCGTTCTGCGTTTGTGACACCAAATCTACGGCGATTACTAAAAATATAATACAACGCTTAATGGTTCACGATAAAAATCACCATTTTATCAATGGATATAGAATTAGATATTATTAAATTCTTATATAATAATTACATAAATTAAAACATTTTTTTAATACTATATTAATTTCAGATAAAATGGCTATTTCTGTTATTAAAATTACTAACTGAATAGATTCGACTATTTACACTCTTGCAGTAATATTCAAATGCACACAGTGTAATTTTTTTAGTCTAAGAAATAGTAACATCGAAGACCTTTAAAACAGACATGTCTTTTAACAGCCATATCTCAGAAAGTATTTAACCTACAAAAAAATATTTGAAACAAAAGTTGTCAGGAATTATATTTTCTATAATATTGCTAATAACTATTTTGGTCGTAGTACCAACAAAAAAAAAGATATCACGAAAAAACCGACGCGTCCGATTTTTGAATGACAAAAACTGGTTTTCCCAAATATCTCATTTCCGGTTGACCCCATGACTAAAACAGTTATGACCAATATTATAAAGGAAGTAATTCCCAACAACTTTTGTTCCAAACATTTTTTTGTAGGTTAAATAGTTTCTGAGTTACGATCTTGATGGTCTCTGACGTCGCTATCTGGTTTATTTTATTTTATAAATGTGGCAAATGATTCAATTCAAAAACACCAAAGTTATGTATTAAGTACATTTTCGAGTACAAAGATATTAAGACGGTGTTGCCAACATTTAAAAAATAAAATAATATATGGCTAAAGTGTTTCAGTAAAAAACTATCGGCAGAAATCCAGAATCGTGCATTTAAATTTCGATATGTAATAAAACACACGACTCAAATCTCTGTATTTTATTATTTTAAAAGCATACACATATTATTATTATATTTCCTATACATTATAATAACTATTATTATTATTACTATTAAAATTAATAATAATAAAAAGCAAAAAATTTCATATTTAACTCAGAAATATTTTTTCAGTTCTTTTTATCATTTTTAATATTTTTTTTCGAGCTTAAATATTTGGTAATTTTGATTTTATTAGAAAATGAAGGTACTTTAGTTACATGATATTTAAATTCGTTAGATACTAAACGCACAAAGCGATTAAGCCTTTACACAAATAAATATACTGGTATTTTGCGATTTTATTAAAAATGTAAAAGCGAGCACGTCAATTTGTTTATTTGATTTCAGCTATAAAATGTTTAAAAAATGCTCCTCTAGTTTATTTTGAAAGACAGCTAAGTTCAGAGTCTTGAATTATGACAAAATTAAAACAAGATTGTCAGAATAATATCATTTTAATATATGGACTTCTTTATGATACTATTTTTGTAAATTAACACTAATTACGTCCCGGATAACCTTTCTTCCGTTTAAAAGGTAGTAATACTAATAGTCCAAGAGGTGATCACTAAAATTTTCAACTACTTTCTAAAAACTGAAAATATATTTGTAAGCAATATACTAACAAGAAAACCTTTTCAGGTCGAAAATTCGTATCGAGTTTAAAAATTGTATATAGTTAGAGGAGGTCAAAGTAAGTAAGAAAAAAATTATCACAGCTGCGGTAAAACGGTTTAAGGGGGTCAAACACCCCTATGAAAATGTGAAAAAATAAACATATTTTTTCAAATAACTTTGAAACTAATGAAAATTTTAAAAAATCTATAATACAAAATTTTCATGATTTTTTATGCTCTTTCAAATGGCGACAGTCAAAATTCGAATAAAATAAACCGTTAACCCCCACCTCCCACACACTTATTTTTTTCGAATTTTGACTACCGCCATTCGAAAGAGCATAAAAAACCATGAAAATTTTGTATTATGGATTTTTTAAAATTTTCATTAGTTTCAGTTATTTGAAAAAATATAATTATTTTGCACATTTTCATAGGGGTGTTTCACCTCCTTAAACCGTTTTACCGCAGCTGTGATAATTTTTTTCTTACTTACTTTAACCTCCTCTAACTATATACAAAGTTTAAACTCGATACGAATTTTCGACCTGAAAAGGTTTCAGTTTGTAAGTAAGAACCCCTTTTATCATAGTCAGTCATCAAAATCTTGCAACCGGGCGCATCAGCAGCGCGTTTAACTCATAACAAATCTATACATCGTGAAAGTACTATTAAAATATGAAATTCAGTATAAGAGTTAGGAATATTATTATGATTAAAAAAAATAGTCAGTCCGAATTTTACCTTAACAAATGCCGTCAGCAGCTGATTTACCACCCCCGCGCCAGATGCTAAGGAAACTAGCTGACTGACGGCAGGCTGTATATCTACACTACAAATGTGACGTAATATCAAAGATCAGCTTTTAGAAAATAGTTACAAATTTTGACGCTCACCTCCCCGACTATAAAGAGCATTAATTCATAAGTAGAGGAGCTTATTGTATAAAATGTTCATATCAATTGCTTTGGTGGAAAACTGCCTAACTGTTGATCATCTAAGGGGGGAGATCCATTTTTTTGCATAAAAAGTTAGTCAAACATTGTTGAAAAATTTTAGAGCGAAGTTCGCAATAGGATAATTGACAAAATTTTAAAATATATAATAATTGTGCGTATAATAAATACTTCCTTAGTATTTTTTTTCTAAAATAATAAGCCGAAAAAAACGCTAAACAAACTAAAATCAACCAATAGAGATCGAGTAATCTGACGTTTTTAATGTGTTCTGACGTCATACCAGTGACAGTTTGCGATCACGTGACAGATAGGTAAAATATCGTATTTTAAAATTGGGTTTTGGCTAAATCAGAAATGAAAGGCCATTTTTAGATATTCCAAAGATACAATAAGAGGCACCCAAAATTTTAATTACCGTTAGACACAAAAAAAAATATTTTCGAATGCTTAAATGGATCTCAGCCCTTGATTTTCTTAAATTGCAAAAAACATATCAACGTTATTTACGATTCATGAATTTTCATTTAAAAAGCAATCTAGCATCCGTGTCTATTTAAACATTAGAGCACATACCTACTAGAGGTAGTCGTGCAAAACAAGTGTGCGAGAGAGAAAACGCCATAACGCTACATTCTTTCTCTCTCGCTTCGCGTGCTGTTTGGTACCGGTAATAGCGGGAAACACTTGCCTCTCCCCACCGACTAATCAGCACGCGAAGCGAGAGAGAAAGAATGTAGCGTTATGGCGCTTTCTCTCTCGCAGAAAGGCTGCCTCTAGTAGGTATATGCTCTAAGATTTAAACAGCCACGGAAGCCTTTCTTACTCCGAGATATATTTACATATACTTATTTATGGCTGAATACTTTTTTTTAAAACGACTATTGCAATTTATTTGTACCAATAATTAATAATATCGGTATTATTATTATTTCGAAAGTGTATTTTTCTTCTCCAACGATCAAATTAAATCCATATCACAGTAAAAATGTTTCATTTTTTTTTAAATATCAATAATTATTATGGTACAAATTATTGAGATCTTTACGAAACTTTTTGTAATAAATACTATATTTTATATTATTTGGTTGGTAGCCTTTCAAATATTACCGTTTCTATTTGACGCGTTGAAAATTGTCTGATTGTTCGACCCAAGAAGACTGTACAAAGAAAACTAACTACACTCAGCGTTCTATAAGACGACGGCATCGGTAATTCAATAATTCCACAATACAAAAAGCGCAAGAGCAGCGTTCGCAACGTGATGGGGAACTTACTCCGCTACGTCGCTCACAAGGGAACCTTTTCGAGTCGAAAATTCATATCGAGTTTAAACTTTGTATATAGTTAGAGGAGGTCAAGATAAGTAACAAAAAAATTATCACAGCTGCGGTAAAACGGTTTAAGGGGGTGAAACACCCCTATGTGCAAAATAGTCATATTTTTTCAAATAACTCTGAAACTAATGAAAATTTAAAAAAATCTACAATACAAAATTTTCATGACTTTTTATGCTCTTTTGAATGGTGATAGTCAAATTTCGAAAAAAATAAACCGTTAACCCACACCTCCCACAGGTTTAATTTTTTCGAATTTTGACTATCGCCATTCGAAAGAGCATAAAAAATCATGAAAATTTTGTACTGTAGATTTTTTAAAATTTTCATTAATTTCAGAGTTATTTGAAAAAATATGCACATTTTCATAGGGGTGTTTCACCCCCTTAAACCGTTTTACCGCAGCTGTGATAATTTTTTTTCTTACTTACCTTGACCTCCTCTAACTATATACAAAGTTTAAACTCGATACGAATTTTCAACTTGAAAAGGTTCCCTTGTTAGTACAGGGCGAAATAGGGAGTTTATTCTCCTTATATAGTTTTCTTAGTCCGACCGTTTTATTAATTAGAAAATGTTTGACGTGATTTTTTTTCCTTTCTAGAAATACTAAATTCTAACGACACATCGAACATTAAGTGACCGTTCTAAAATATCTACGGAATAAAATACCTTCTTTATATTTGCACTTTGATATTAAATTGCATTTACTATATATTATTTAAAAATATTCAGAATATATTTAAGAGATTTAATAAATAAACAAAACATGCACTTTTTATGTTGATTTTTTTTTTTATTTTTTTTTACGAGTAAAATATTTCCAACAGGAATATTCTGAATATTTGATATATATTGAAAATCCTATTATTAAACTATAAACATTTTTATTATGTTTTGGCTTGTATCACTTTAAATGTAATTTCTATTGAAACACATTATTTTTACTTGTGGTTAAATATTATGATTATAAATCGAACAAATCCGTTTTAGTATGTATAAAATGTATAGTTTTAGTATGTATGTATAAATTCATCTTTAAATAACTTGATAATTATTGAAAACAAAAAAAAATAAACAATTGACGTTCAAAAAAGACAACGACCAAGAACCGAATGAGTTGAAATGCCAACCGAACGCACGCGATGATTGTCGAGTCAGTATAGTCGACCACTCAAGCTGTTTTTACGGAGCAGCGAGGTTTTGTCGAAAAACGCGCTGGCCGACTTCAATACGCATTCTCTCTCCCTCTCTCTGCAGACAGCGAGTGTAGAGGAAGAGAGATAGAAAACTAACTCGTAAACAACCGGCGTAGTTTGTGAATCGGCGTAAATCGAACCGGCACAAAACCTGTGTATCTAATGTTAACCTTAAATTCATCTGCTCGTGTCAGTTGCTTTTAATTTTAAAATGGCGGCAATCAATGACGTCATTGATATTGCAATAACAACTGTTACATTCATGGACATAGGAATATTGTTATTTATCTTTAAAAAATCGAATTTATCAATAATTATTTTTAAATTTAGCGGTACTGAACGTCGCACAAGTGTAACCAATCAAATCTAGGCAAATTTACATAGTAACCAATCAGTCCCCCTCCGCAATTCGGCTTCACCCCCCTCGCCTATTCGCAGGGTGCTAGGGACACTTAAAGTATCTACAGCGTGCGCGATGACAGCGCCAACTAACGGGTGACTTTAGTAGCAACTTGGGTGGACTTTGACGTACTAACAAACAAATAATTTCAATAAAATATCGTAATATATACATTTTAGACGATTATTTATGACTACTGGCTACGTGCACAAAGTCTATTAGCGCCGCTAACGGGTAATAGAGAAGGATTGAATGGATTCAACTCTCTTTTTATCTTTGTTTAATATGTTTAATACCGCGAAATTTTTTATTAAACAAATATCATTTAATTTAGCTGTTTGCGTATAATATAAATAGTATAGCATAAAAGGTACGTGAAAATTATTTATTTTGGGTATCTTTTTCTCTTTAATTATGACGTATAATAGAGAAATAATTAATTCGTTTACATTGACAGCATAACCTCAAATTTTGGCGCCGATAATTTTACAGTATTGCTCACCACGAACACTCGCATTGACATTATTTCTAACTCCACCCCTTTGCACATAGTCTATAGTGGGATTAACCATGTTGACCTTTCTATTTTCAGTTAAAACCGAGTCTATTAAAAATGACAGTTAGTCCACCCAAAGTGTTATTTTTTGCCACGTTGTGCGCTGTGATCGATTTCGTTTCCCCCACTACCTACTTTGCACCCAGCGAATAAAGCTAGTTTATGCTCTGATATGATGCTCTGTGCCTATATTCCTATGTCCATAATATGGTAACATTGCACTGCCCTTATTGTTGACATATTTAGTTTTAGAGAAATATTAGTTTATGATATCATTAATTTATCTTTATTTAACTTCGTCAACAAAACAACATCTTAGTTATCTTATTGTTGACATATTCATGTCCAATTTCACCAACCCATGTTACCAGTATGTTTGTATTAACAGCCTGGTACCAATATGTTGAATAACAAATACTGGGTTCTGATTGGTTCTTTTGAATATTTACAGACAGTTAGAAATAACAGAGTTTGGTGAAACTGGGGGTTAGAGAAATATATGTTTATGATATCATTAAGTTATCTTGTTGATTGTTGATATATTTAGAGAAAGAGAGTCTAAGATAGTTGTTCTCCATGTTATTCGAGTTGCAAGTATTTGAAACATAGATTTATTCTTATTACTTACATTCATAACATAACCACAAATAAAATACCTTAACCATGCTCTGCTATTACAGAAAACATCTTCAAAACAAAACAAGTGCTGTTGTAATCATAGGTGGGCATTAACTCGTTAATCCGTTAATCGTTAATTAACGAAGTTAACAAAATGGTTAACGGATTAACTTTTAAGTTAACTCAAAAAATGTTTACGCTTTTGTTAACTTCCGTTAACTTTAGTCCGTTACATTGGTTATTTGATGAAAAGTACATAATAAAGTTGTCGAAATAGCAAAAAAGGTCTTCAAACATTTTGGATGGTTAACTTTTTAACGATTAACTTTAACTTTCGTTAAATTTTTGAATTTTCGGTTAACTTTAACTTCCGTTACATTTACGGAATTTTAACGCTTTAACGGTTAACGAAGTTAACTTTTTTATTAACGGATTAACGATTAACGAAGTTAACTATTCGATTAACTGTGCCCATCTATGGTTGTAATGAAAAAAACCAAATAATTTAAATATTCTCACTATTTCACGTTCAATACGTATTTTGTATAATATATTATGTCACTTCGGTTTCTTAAACTATGGTTAGCGATCCCTGTTTTATATATTACTTCGGTATTTAACACATTTAATCAAGCCCGGTTTATTATTTATATATTTTTTTGCTATGGACGCCAATACCTGTCTTCTAGTATGAGGTACGTGGCTGACAGTCGATGTCACGCCGCGCTCGATACGATTGTAGAGCTATCCGAGATTCCATGTATCGAGCTGTTGTGAAACGTGTTGTACATCGTCACCGATGCGATGTAATTGTTCGGCATCACCTGAAATAACGGTCTTAAAAAAATTCGCACATAGTCATTCTCACTACGATTT
This sequence comes from Sialis lutaria, assembly GCA_949319165.1. NCBI lineage: Eukaryota > Metazoa > Arthropoda > Insecta > Megaloptera > Sialidae > Sialis > Sialis lutaria. The sequence continues at coordinate 37,250,712 of OX439233.1, forward strand.
ATAAAAAAATAGTTATTTCTCAAAATTTTTGTGACTGAAGGGTTAAAATCAAAAAGTTATTTGATGTTTTTTATTGCATTTTAGGAGACCTATCAAATGATACCCCACTCAATGGGGTAAATGAAAAAAATGTGATATGAAAGGGGGGTCCAAAATATTTTTGACAATGTAACAATGTTCATTATAATTTTCAGTGAAAGTACTAATTAAAAACTACATTATGAATTTTTTTCAAATTTTTTGAATCGATAGTTTAGAAAATAGAAAGGGGGAACTCTTTGACAACGACATTAAAAGCAAATATATCGTTACTGAAGGGTTGAAATCAAAAAGTTATTTGACATTTTTTATTGCATTTTAGGAGACCTATCAAACGACACCCCACTCGATGGGGTAAGTGGGAAAAAAATGTGAGTTCACTTTTCAGTCATTGAAAGGGGGGTCCAAAATATTTTTGACAATGTTCGTTATAATTTTCAGTGAAAGTACTAATTAAAATCTACATTCTGAATTTTTCTCAAATTTTTTTAATCGATAGTTTAGAAAATAGATAGGGGGAACCCTTTGACAACGACATTAAAAAGCAAATATATCGTGACTGAAGGGTTGAAATCAAAAAGTTATTTGACATTTTTTATTGCATTTTAGGAGACCTATCAAATGACACCTCACTTAATATGGGTAAGTGGGTAAAAAATGTGAGTTCACTTTTCAGTCATTGAAAGGGGGGATCCAAAATATTTTTGACAATGTTCGTTATAATTTTCAGTGAAAGTACTAATTAAAAGCTAAATTCTGGAATATTTTCAGATTTTTTGAATTGATAGTTTAGAAAATAGAGGGGGGGGACGTTTTTATAATAACTTTGGAGAGAAAATACATCATGATTGAAGGGTTAAAATCAAAAGGTTCTGTTACATTTTTTGTTGCAATTTAGAAGACCTTTCTAACGACACCCCACTCAATGGACTAGGTGATTTTTTTTTATGAAAAGGGGGCCTAAAAAAAATATTTTTTTTTTCAAAAATCTTATTTCAATTTACGACCGTATACCAATTATGTCAAAATTTTTACAAGACGGACATGGAGAAACTATAAGAGTTCCTAGTTTCCTACGGAACCCTAAAAATACACTAAAACTAACCTCAAAAATAATATCTTGATAGCCGTAACAGAATGTAGAACCAAACGGGTTTGTCGTGTTGGTAGAACTGGCTCTGTTTAACACGACCGGCCTGTCTGAAGGTTTCAGATGCTCGCATATTTCATCCCACTTTGTAAACGCTGTGACCGTTAAACCAGTTGATCCTAGTTCAACGAGTTTGCTATTTTTGACGTCTTTAGCGCTGACTGACGAATCAGAGGTTTCCGAAGGAAGGTTCAGCAAAAACTCACAACGGTGGTACATATTGAAATTGTAATGACCCGGATAGTTTGTATGGAGAACGAATTTCTTTACACGTTGTGTCTTAGCGTCGAATAAAATATCCTATAAAATTGGAAATATAAAAAATTTGACTTTCTTAAATGAATTTAGGTTATGTATCGTTTTAGTGCTCCAAATTATTTCATAATTTTTTCAACTTCTTAGAGAGTTTTGGTCGGTATAGAGGAGTAAGTGTTTCCCGCTATTACCGGTAATATTGCCCCTCTCTGCCGACCAATAAGCACGGGAGCGAGAGAGAAAGCAGGTAGTACTCTCCCGCTATTTCTCTAGCACACTTGTTCACACAGCCGAGCGGCAAGGCTGTCTCCAGTAGTATATGCTCTAAGATGCAAACAGATGCTTAACCCTGGACGGGTAGACGTCAAACTTAAGCCGGCAAGAGTAGACGTTCGTAAAATTGACTACTACTATATAATTTTTGGTTTTCTGATAAATTTATGGCAAACAAAAGTTTTGCTTTTAAAATCTTTTGATTTATGTATTTACAAAAATACCGAAATACGAAAGATTAAAATATAAGCTTAGTAATATAAGTTTACAGTGAATCGACAAACGAAAGAAAGTATCATTGGATCAAGCATTGAGACGAATGAGATCTTTTTCACATTCACAGCATGTCCTTTTACGTACATATTTCGACTAAAATTTACGTAAAAGAGTAGACCTTCGTGAAAGATACGATGTGACTTGTCGATCTATGGCTCTCTCTAGAAAAATAGCAAACACTGACACCTGTCCTTGGCAGAGGTTGAAGACGAACTATTAAACGAGGCATATCTTCCCGCTCGGCTCCCCACCCCGTCTTGATTTCCCTGTAGAGGGCGTTGTGTAAATGTAGTCGTAATTATTACGAACGTCTACCCGTCCAGGGTTAAAGCTGTTATTAAAAGGCGGTCGAAAAGTCTTTTCACTTTAATTGAATTGTTTTTTTACAGATTTTATGTATTAGTCCAGTCAATAGACTCAAAAAAACAGTCAAACTAAGAAAAAATTCCGACCAAGCTGGTTTTTGGTGGAGACTGTTATTTTGATGTCCTAAACATATTTGGATGGCGGGTTTTTGTTTTTAGGGGGTAAAGCGGGGCTAATTCTAGTTTTTTGCAAATATCTCAAAAATTATTAATTTTTCGAGAAAAATTGTTTAAAGAAAATTGTAGCTTATAAAATTCTACACAAAAAAGGTATTTATACTTTTTTCGTATAATCAATTATTTTTAAGTAAACTGTTTACCCAGTCAAGGGTGCAGTGAAGAGTGCCAAAATCCAAACTTTTAGGGGCAAATAATTTTATGGTTGATTGTTATAGATTTTGGGGTGTAGAATTCAAAAAAAATAACCCGGACTAGCGAAAAGTAGTGCAAAACCCTTAAAAAAGGGGTTGAAGGATGAAAACCCCGTTTTCAAGATTTTTTTCAATTTTTCTCAAAATCTAAATCGATGACGGGGTGTTTTTATGGTTGATATTTGTTGGGGACACTTAGGCGAATCGATTGGGACCACATATATTGAATTTGACAGAAAAATACTCTTTCTAGAGGGTTTAAAAAAACGTAAAAATGTTTATTTCGAGGAAAATAATTTTTGTTCAAATCAAAATTGGTCTTAAATTGTTCCTGAAGTTCTAAAGAATACTGATCAACCATAATTTAAAAAAATATTGATATTTTAACCAATGAAAATCGCTAATGTTTAAGGGTATTTCTGAATCCATAGACTATAGATTGAGTAGTTAAAAATAAAACGGGCAAGTGCTTGTTGAGCACGCGAAGAGTTTTTTCAAAATTTTGGTGACCGAAGGGTTAAAATCAAAAAGTCATTTGGCTTTTATTATTGCATTTTAAGAGATCTATCAAATGATACCCCACTCAATGGGGTAAATGAATAAAATGTGACTTCACTTTTCAATCTATGATAGGGGGGTCCAAAATATTTTTGACAATGTTCGTTATAATTTTCAGTGAAAGTACTAATTAAAAGCTACTTTCTGAATTTTTTTCAGATTTTTTGAATCGATAGTTTAGAAAATAGAGGGGGGGACGCTCTGACAGCGACATTAAAAAGCAAATATTTCGTGACTGAAGGGTTGAAATCAAAAAGTTATCTAACATTTTTTATTGCATTTTAGGAGACCTATTAAATGACACCCCACTCAATGGGGTAAGTGGGGAAAAAAATGAGAGTTCACTTTTCAGTCTATAGAAGGGGGGTCCAAAATATTTTTGACAATGTTCGTTATAATGTTCAGTGAAAGTACCAATTAAAAGCTACATTCTGAAATTTTTTCAGATTTTTTAAATTGATAGTTTAGAAAATAGAGGGGGGGGACGCTTTTTTAACGACTTTGGAGAGCAAATACAACGTGATTAAAGGGTTAAAATCAAAAAGTTCTAATACATTTTTTGTTGCATTCTAGGAGACCTTTCTAATGACACCCCACACAATAGGATAGGTGATTTTTTTTTTTGAAAACACTTTTCATTTTATGGAAAGGGGGCCTAAAAATTTTTTTTTTACAAAAAACTTATCATTTCTGTTCTTGGGTCATTAATCTACGACCGTATACCAAATTTCATCTTATTATCTCAAAATTTTTGAAGACGGACGGACATGGAGAAACTATAGGTAAGGGCTCCTAGTTTTCTACGGAACCCTAAAAAACAGATTTACAATGCAATAATTTGGAGCACTATAACCTTAATTTTATATTTACGCACCAAGCCCAACGTGAAATAATTAAAAAAATAATCACTACGTTTGTGAGCGACCCTACGATGTGCATCGGGGCTGTGTATTTTCATCTTGTCTTCAGACTTGTAGAACACCTTCGACGGTGCACCAAGCGCTGAACAAACAGCCTGGCACGACTGTCCGAATAAAACCTCGCGTGTCATGCATTCTCTACGAGCCTCAAGACCACGCGAAGTGCCTGAAAATAACCAAACTAAAAAAACCAATTATTGTTCCCATCAGAGTAGAGGCACGTCTTTTTTATTCAAAATATTGTTAATTAAAAACTGTATTAGAGTGAAAATCATAACACACAAAAACATTTATGTTAAAATTATTCAAAACAGACGTACATCTATCTGTTAAATTTAAAAAAGGATTAAAATCTGTCATTTTTGCCATTATTTGTTGGTTATGATCAGAATGACGTTAATCCAAAATGGCCGACAGTTTTCAAATGTTTTATTGTCAACAATGGTTTTTATTGTTAACAATGAGTTATATAATATATTGTTATTAACAAATATGAATACTTCATACTTTTTTTTATCACAGAAAATAAAATTAGTGACAGTTAAAGAATTACTTTTTTTACACTAAGGCCCGGTTTCTCAATATGAGTTTAAACTTCAGATTATGTTTATCAGTTAATCTTCACCCTAGATATGAACCTCACTCAAAATGTGTTTGTAGACATAAATTGTAAACAATCAAAAATAAATAATGTTTCATATTATCCAACTTCTTTTACATTCTATAGTAGCACTATATTCAGGCCCGGATTTACCATGCAGGCAATGTAGGCACGTGCCTATAGCGGCAAAATTTTAGGGGCGGCAAATTTGGGAAAAGTAACCTAAAAATGGCTTTTTGACAACGAAAAAAAAAAAAAAAAAAAAAAAAAAAAAAAAAAAAAAAAAAAAAAAGGTTATTTATATGAAAAATACAAAAATATGCACTTTTATTTATTTTTATTCAATGAAAAGGGCGGCAATTTTCGTAACTGCCTACGGGCGGCAAATTCGTAAATCCGGCCCTGACTATATTCTTTTATTAATTCTAGTAATGTACCCTGTTCTCTTTAACTGAAATTAACTCGTTTTTTATCACATTTAATATAATAATTTCAGGTTAGTTTTAGTTTGACATAACAAAAAGCCGCCATTTAAACTTATATTGAGTGAGGTTCATATCTAGGGTGAAGATTAACTGATAAACGTAATCTGAAGTTTAAACTCATATTGAGAAACCGGGCCATAGTAAATTTAAAAACATAACAATTTAAATTAACCTAAAAATTACTTTTTCATGGATTAAAAATATTTTTTTTTGGTTATGACCAGAATGACGTCAATCCAAAATGGCCGACAGTTTTCAAATGATTTATTGTCAACAATGGGTTTTATTGTTATTAACAAATATGAATACTTCATACATATTTTATAACAGAAAATAATATTAGTGACAATTAAAAAATTACTTTTTTTACACGTAATAAATTAAAAAATACAACAATCAAAATTAACCTAACAATTACTTTTCACATTTTTTTTTCAAACTAAAACCAAGTTACCTGTGATCGTTTGTATTGGTTTTAAAGTGAAATAAAATAAAAGTAATAGAAATTAAAAGGGTGAGGGAATAAATAGTTCGAAGTACATCGTTTGCAGCATTATAATCTGTCATTTGCCATTCTTTTTTTGGTTATGTATGACCAGAATGACGTCAATCCAAAATGGCCGACAGTCAATTTTTGAACTTTTCGAATTATATTTGAAACGGTGAGCAGTAGAAAAAAATGTTTTAGATTAAAGTTGTAGAAGGTACTTTTATCTATAATTTATGTTCTATTCATTTTCCCCCCCAAAATTTGTTTTAGGAAATAATCGATTTTCTAAAAAAAAAAAAAATATTTTTTCGATTTATTTTTTAAACAGTAGGTATTAGAAAAAAATGTTTGAGATACAAGTTGTAGAGAATATTATTTTCTATAATTTATGTTCTATTCTTTTTTTTGTATCTTATGAACTAACCAAAAAAAGAATAATTTTAGTTTTAAGTTAAAAATGATTTTAATAATACAAGAAATCTAGTTATCTATGTTAATATTTTTAATACTTGTCATGATGTATAAAAAAGTCTCGTGCCTACCAAGGCAGTTAATTTTTAAAGTGAAATAAAATAAAAGTAATTGAAACTAAAGAGACGAGGGAAAAAATATTACATACGAAGTAATTTGCAGCAAGACGATTCTATTTCTTCCTATTAATTATTAATAATAAAAGCCGTTCAGTTATGTCAAAAAAAAATAAAAAAAAATAAATAAAAAAAATTACAAACCATTCACATTAAAATACAAAATTACCTTCCGTGTAGAGTTTTAACTTAAGCCCTTTTGTCTGCTGTCTATCTCGTAACACGTCGGCCGAATGTAGATACAGGTGATTATTATAACAACAGAGAGGCATTTCAGGTGCCGAGCAATCAGTGACGTTAGCACCCGTGTATATAGCAGTACGTGATACAAGCGGTGACGCACCGTTAGGGAACTGGAGCGAACCTAAACCGTGTGCGTAACTCGGCTAAAAAGTTAAATAAATGAATTGTATGAATCAACCGTAATATGATTTTATTTTAACCCTTAGCTGCCACTGTGGGGTACCAGGTGCCCCACATTTTTTTTAACTTTAAGGGGAGGGTAACGTATTAAAAATTTGTTTTCTTTTTTTAGGGTTCCGTAGAAAACTAGGAACCCTTATAGTTTCTCCATGTCCGTCCGTCTTGAAAAATTTTGAGATAATAAGATGAAATTTGGTATACGCTCGTAGATTAATGACCCAAAAACAGAAATGATAAGATTTTTGTAAAAAAAAAATTTAGGCCCCCTTTCCATAAAATGAAAATTGATTTCAAAAAAAAAATTTCACCTAGCCCATTGAGTGGGGTGTCGTTAGAAAGGTCTCCTAAAATGCAACAAAAAATATACCAGAACTTTTTGATTTTAACCCTTTAATCACGATGTATTTGCTCTCCAAAGTCGTTAAAAAAAGCGTCCCCCCCTCTATTTTCTAGACTATCAATTTAAAAAATCTGAAAATATTCCAGAATGTAGCTTTTAATTAGTACTTTCACTAAAAATTATAACGAACATTGTCAAAAATATTTTGGACCCCCCTTCTACATACTGAAAAGTTAACTCTCATTTTTTTCCCAACTTACCCCATTGAGTGGGGTGTTATTTGATAGGTCTCCTAAAATGCAATAAAAATGTCAGATAACTTTTTGATTTCAACCCTTCAGTCACGAAATATTTGCTTTTTAATGTCGTTATCAGAGCGTCCCCCCCCCCTCTATTTTCTAAACTATCGATTCAAAAAATTTGAAAAAAATTCAGAATGTAACTTTTAATTAGTACTTTCACTGAAAATTATAACGAAAATTGTCAAAAACATTTTGGACCCCCCTTTCATAGATTGAAAAGTTAACTCACATTTTTTTCATTTACCCCATTGAGTGGGGTGTCATTTGATAGGTCTCCTAAAATGGAATAATAAAAGCCAAATGACTTTTTGATTTTAACCCTTCGGTCACGAAAATTTTGAAAAAACTATTTTTTATAAATCGTAGTGAGAATGACTACGGAACCCTATCATGTGCGTGTCCAACACGCACTTGCCCGTTTTATTTAAATATATTGGAGTGCAATCCGTATCGTTCAAAGATGATAGAGGAATTTTATTGAATTAAAATATTCAATAGTTTACGAGTAGTTAGCATTTTAATATCTGAGGTACGAGGTGACCCCAGTGTGGCAGCCGTGGCAGGTATGTTATTCTAGAGAAGTGAAGCAGCTAAGGGTTAATAATAACGTACTTGAAATTTGCTATCGATGGGGAAATAAAAAGAAAGCCCACGAAAATTCAGAACGAATAACTGTTTCTCTGAATCGTAAACGCCAGGATGTGTTGCACCGAACGAGTGCTCTATTTGCTCTATAGATGGCAGCACTTCCGGTGAGTTGAATGGCAGTCCACAGTACTTTAACTTGATTAACTTCATGTTATAGATTTCGATTATTTTCAGTCTCTGAACGACAGGATCGAAAATTAATCGGACGCCATCTTGAGGTAAATTTATAACTAAATCTACAGTTAACGGGTTCTGGAAACAAATACAAAATTATATTATCGTAGTTAAGGTTGTTGTTCACTGAAAGTCGTGGCATCTAGCGAAATTTAACATGAACTACAGGGTTTTGATATGTCGGTAAAAAAGAACAAATAGATCTGGCAACAATTTATAATATTAGACAAGAATAGAAGATTCATTTTTAACAATATTATAATTATTACTGTTGCTGACAATAGTAATAATTATAATAACAATAGTAACTATTATTATTATAAATAAAAACATTAAATGTAATCAATAATCACTTGATATTTACAACACGCGTCAGTTTTCAATACCACGTTTTTATATTTCAAAGATCGCGCCGAATGCGGTGTTGCCATATCGTATATTTACATCATGTGTTCGGGAATTTATCAAAGTTAAAAATTAATAATTATTTAAGGAGATGGTAAATCATTCTAAAATTTTATATACACATTCCTTAATTACCAATCTATAACATATCCGTTTTTGGTTAAAATCTGACGTTTAGTTTTAATACACGAATTAAATGAATATCGAATTCCAAGTTGATCCCTATGCTTGCAATGTATAAGAGGCCAACTTTGCACGTTTATAATTAATAAACGAAATGGTAAACTGACCTGAAATTTTTTTTACAAATGCGAACTAGCTTACTTAACACAATATTAAAATTTTAACAAATTCTGTAGTGATCGATTTTAGTGAACAACAACCTTAAGGCTGAACATGCTATTTGAATTGCCATAAGAATTACTATAGAAAAATTACGGTTTTGTATTCTATGTTCAGCTCTGACCAGTATTAATAAATCATTTAGAAAAAAATACAGTGATAAACTGGATTAATTTTTCTATGTCATGACATACATAATTTTTCAATTTAATTTTTTTATATATTAATAAAAAAAATCTGAAAATTTTGTGTGTATTTCTTGATATGATAAAACTCAATATACAGGGTGATTCAGCACTGTCGTGCCAAACTTAAACCGTAGATTAAGAAAAATATTTTAAACAAAAAACTTCTAATGAACATGTGTCCGGAAATTTTTCGTGAGGGAACTACGGGCCTCCAAAGATTTTACTAAAAATGAGTATTTATTTAATATCTAGAGAACCCTTTGTGATAAAATTATGAATTTTGGTATTCTGTTTAGTATTAATAAGTGTTATCGATTACTCATATTAACTAGTTATAATTTAGACTAGAGATGTATGGGGTCAGTGGGCCCATCGATTTTAATCTAGTATTTTTTGTTCTTTAATATTTTTATAAAGTTGGGCACTTATTTAAGGTTATATGATACAAAATACACAAAAACATACTTTACTTATTTGTCGTAGGATAAACCGTTTTCGAGGAATATCGATGGAAAAGAAATCATGCAGAATTTAACTTAATACGGATGCTTCAAATTACAAATAATAAATTTATATTCTTGTTCTATGATAAAAATTAAGACAAAAAGTTAACATAAGTATACCTCAAAAAATGCATCCTTATCAACAAATAGCCATTTTTAGTTTCGTTTTTTAGTCAAATTATTAAAGTACATAACACAGTATTACAACTGGCTATAGATCTTAGAGGATTCATATTAGGAGGTTTCTTTATATGAACTTTTTTTCCTACCTTTAAACATAGAACAAGAATATAAATTTATTTTTTGTAATTTGGAGCATCCGTATTAAGTTAAATTCTGCATGCTTTCTTTTCTATCGATATTACTCGAAAACGGTTTATCCTATGACAAATAAGCAAAGTATATTTTTACGTATTTTGTGTCATATAACCTTAAATAAGTACCCAACTTTATAAAATAATTAAAGAACAAAAAATACTTGATAAAAATTGATGGGCCCACTGGCCCCATACATCCCCGGTCTAAATTATAATTGTTTAATATGATAAATCGATAACACTTATTATTACTAAACAGAATACCAAATTTCATAATTTTATCACAAAGGGTTATCTAGATATTAAATAAAAACTCATTTTGATGAAAATCTTTGGTGGGCTGTAGTTCCCTAGCCAAAAATTTCCGGACACATGTTTATTGGAAGTTTTTTGCTTAAAATATTTTTCTCAATCTATGGTTTAAGTTTGGCACGACAGTGCTGAATCACCCTGTATAACAAAAATTCTTGAAAAATACGGAAAAAAATATACCACGACATAGGTATTTGTTTAAGCTTTCTAATTTTATAATAATTCTGCAATTTTCATTTGAAAATATTGAATGTAAGCCTAAAAACATAAGAACTAGTTCTATCCTTTGTAGCTTCATCTCTGTATAATTTCGAGAATATCCCATTTTTCATTCGATCGTCAATTGTCACTGAATTACTTGTATCTGTCATTTCCCCTCAGGGCTAGACTTGTGCAAATAATTTTTGTTTTCTACGGTGGCGACATCTCGTAGAATTTAGTTTCGGAAAAATCGGTATGAACAGCCTAAAGACTAAATAAGAATTTATACTCACCGAATCGCTATATAAAACTTGAACGCCTTTAATAACACCAACTTGTGATTGAATAATAGCAACTGATTGAGAAAAATGCATCCCTGTAAATTACGAAATATTTTACCGTTATTATTTTATCAAAAGACCCCGCAGAATCCTTATGGGAAAGGGGTTTCGGTCAAACTCTTTGAAACTTTGGATTCTGATAGTCCTTGATGAGTAGATCAAAAGTGTCAATGGGCACTAAGTCCTAAAAACTAAAACTTTTAAGATATAGCCCTCTGAAGTTGGAGATCATGATTGTCTTTAATTTACAATATTTTTTTTGCAGAACCTTAAATTTCGCTCAACTTTTTGTATGTGTTCCCAAAGACATCTATAATTGATTGCCACCATAAAAAAGTCAACTTTTCAATTCATTGAGAAATGACAACACTTAAATCTTATTGTTACGTTTTTTTAATTATAAACAAATCCAATTGTTTTATAATAAAAAATTGGTTTATAATAAAAAAAGTAACAATACGATTTAAGTACTGCCATTGGCTAAAGAATTTAAAAGTTTACTTTTTTATGGTGGCAATTACAAAATAAATACAGGATGTTCGCGGGAACCGAGTGATCATTGCTAACTTTGTTATTATTGGAGCTAGAAGATCGGTTAAATGGACAAAGTATCAGTATTTTTTCCGAGATGAATAATGGCGGTGTCAAAAAAACAATTGAATGTCAAATTTCAGAGATATATAGAAATATAACATTTTTTTAAATGGAACAGTCTGTATATTATTATGGAATTTTGTAGCTGAGGATGTTCTCTTTATAAAAGTGTTATACATGTATGGTGGTAAAATGGATAGAAATCAAGTTATAACAAGTATAAAATACTATGGCTAGGCCATAAAATGCACACCCCTTAAACATAAAAAAAATGTATTAACTTATAATATCAAATAAATACAGTACAATATAATTGGTGAAACTTAAAAGGATGTTTGAAAAAAAAATTGGAGGTAATAAATATTATATAAATATATAATATGAAGTTTATTATTAAGATTTTTTAGAAAATCAACAATGAATCTTGATATCAATCGATTATTACCTTTTTTTATTTAAATTTAGGATGTATTGTAATAAAACAACAATCATTTTAATTTACAATTTTTATAAAACATATTTTTTTTGTAAAATGTATAAAGTAAATAAATTAATTAATAATAATAATTAAAAAGATAAATACATCCACATTTTGCAGCGATAACAGCTGTGTTCACCTGATATCTAGCATTTAAAATGAAACAGCAATGTAACGTTTATAGGTTATATGACGTATATTATATATTTGTTTTAAAAATGCAAACTTACCAGATTTTATCTTGATTAAAAAGATTGATTGGCTTTGAATAGAATAATTAAAATACAGCACATATCGATGTACGTGTATTTATATATTAATTAACACAATATAATAATTATGGAATTTGAATTGACATATGTTCTGTGATTGACATATGAAGAAATAGCGCCTACTACTATTAATAAATTATAAATAGCAACTACTCTATTTGTAAAAAAATTTCTTGTCAAAATATGAATTTTTGTTTAAATAAACTGCAAATTTAGTTACTTCTAGTTATCCAATTTTGTTGAGTTTTAATAGGGTTCTATTCTGATAATAGATGAAGTGAATTCAAAAGGATTGGTGCAAATTTATTTCGAATTGTGACCTGTAGTTCGGCGTTTCTATCAAAAAAGCGGGTTATATCGACAAATTGAACTTTATTTATATTTTTATAACAGAAAATTAAAACCGATCGATATTAAACTAAGCAAAAATGGAGACTGTAATGTTTTCTATCAGAAAATGTAAAAATGTAAGTGAGATACTGAAGAAATTTAAGATATAATACTCATTTTATCAATTTATATACGAAAAAAATTTTTAGGACGAGAGTAGAACACACTTCCAAGCAGAGCCTGCTTGGGGTGTGCAATTAATAGAAAATATCAAAAAATAGTGTGCTATGAAGATTTAATAAAATACAAACAAATGATAAAAATATTTAAAACAATAATTTCAGATATTTGTGCCTTATTTCGCAGATTTTGAACATTTTTAAGCATTATTAATAAAAAAATATAATTAATTATAATAAATAAATTTTTTCGTTATCAGTTAAAATCAAAAACATTTAAAATTTGCGAACAAATGACATAAAAACCTGAAATATTGTTTTAAATGTTTTAATCATTTGTTCTCAATTTATTAAAACTTCATAGCACACTGATTTTTGATATTTTCTATTAATTTTATACTTGTTATAACTTGTTTTCTATCAATTTTACCATCATACATGTATAACACTTTTATAAAGAGAACATCCTTAGCTACAAAATTCCATAATAATATACAGGCTGTTCCATTTAAAAAAATGTTATATTTCAATATATCTCTGAAATTTGACATTCAATTGTTTTTTTGACACCGCCATTATTCATCCCGGAAAAAATACTGATACTTTGTCCATTTAACCGATCTTCTAGCTCCAATAATAACAAAGTTAGCAATGATCACTCGGTTCCCGCGAACATCCTGTATAAGTCTTTGGGAACACATACAAATAGTTGTGCGAAAATTAAGGTTCTACAAATTTTTTTATTGTAAATTAAAGGCGAGCATGATCCCCAACTTTAGAGGGCTATATCTTAAAAGTTTGAGTTTTTAGGACTTAGTGTCCATTGACACTTTTAATCTACTCATCAAGGACTATCAGAATCCAAAGTTTCAAAGAGTCTGACCGAAACCCCTGTCCCATAAGGATTCTGCGGGGTATTTTATCATAACAATATTAAAGCTAATTCATATTAGTAACAAATTACATATATTTATGTAATTATATAATAGGTACCACTGTTTTTTTTTTATAACTACCACCCCCCCTTTATTATACCCCTCTCCAATCATTATGGATTAGGTACAGATAATAGGCATGATATCTAATTTAAAAAAAATATTCTATGATGATCTTACGTGTCCCCTATTTCCAAAAAAACAACTAATTTTTGCAGAAAATAAAGGTTTAATCGCAAAAATTGACTAATTTTGAATTTGACACCAAAACGCTCGCAGGTGACATTACAGAGTTGTGACGTCACACTCCTTGTCAACAATAATCAAACATTCAGAGTTAGACAATAATTTAATTATTTTTTGTGTTAAAAATGAACTTTAAAGTATATAAGTTCTTAATTGTCTAAAATAAAAGTCAAAACTTTTGACGATTACTGAGACGTGACGTCATTCGCTCTGATTGGTGTTCCATTTAACATGGCGGCGGATTGTTGTATTTTGCATTTTTATTTTAACAAAAATTATGTTATCTCGCTTTTAATATAAAAACAAATACATTTTTTAGAATCTTTTTAACCTATTTCTTTATTTAAAATAATATTTTCAATGATACTTTGTTACTGGCGTCTTGCCTATTCCAGCAAGCCTGTATTTTAATTTAAGGTTGTTGTTCACTGAAAGTCGTGGCATCTAGCGGAATTTAGCATGAACTACAGGGTTTTGACATGTCGGTAAAAAATAAGAAATAGATCTGGCAACAATTTACAATATTAGACAAGAATAGAAGATTTATTTTTAACAATATTATAATTATTACTATTGCTGATAATAGTAATAATTATAATAACAGTAGTAACTATTATGATTATTAATAAAAACATATGTTAATAATAATAACTTGCTATTTACAACGCGCGTCAGTTGTCAATACCACGTTTTTACATTTCGAAGAGCGCGCCGAATGCGGTATTGCCACATCGTATATTTACGTCATGTGTTCGGGAATTTATCAAAGTTAAAAATTAATTATTCTTTAAGTAGGTGGTAAATCATTCTAGAATATTATATATACATTCTTTAATTACCAATCTATAACATATCCGTTTTTGGTTAAAATCTGACGTTTAGTTTTAATACACGAATTAAACAAATATCAAATTCAAAGTGGATCCCTATGCTTGCAATGTATAAGAGGCCAACTTTGCACGTTTATAATTAATAAACGAAATGGTAAACTGACCTGATTTTTTCTTTACAAATGCGAACTAGCTTACTTAACACAATATTAAAATTTTAACAAATTCTGTAGTGATCGATTTTAGTGAACAACAACCTTAAAACAATAATAAAATTTCGTAATTAGTTCCAAATAAAAAATGATCCCCTTGCATTAACTCTGAATTTAAGTAATTTTTTTAAATATTTTCATGTAGAAAAAATTTAATTTATTCTTAATCCGGCCCTGTCTACTTTACCATACATTGTTATGCATTTAAAAAAATGACCTAATCCGCACCTGTTTAAATATGCATTTACGTACTGTTTTTCAATATATCGACTATAATATTGTGATAATATAAATATTACAAAATAAATGTATAACGCAAAAAGTTTTGCACGTACGTAACACTTAATGGTGAAATCGAACAATGATTTGACAAGTAAAAACACAACATTATACTTAATAAATATACAAAAATAATTAAAAGAAATTAGATAAGGAATAATTGTTGCGGATATAATATATTAGTCATTTAAAATGCGTCGTATATTATAAAATATTCAATAAACACTTTATTTTTTATTAAAAAATGCTGATTTATATAAATATAAAATGTGCCATTAAATTTATGAAGTCATCAAAATTAAATATGTCTGTATTTAATTATTATGTATTATTCTTTGATGATCAGAGAATTAATAGTAAAATATTATACTATACGAAATAATAATAAAGTATTGAATATATACGTCATATGTACATAAATACGAAATTATAAATAAACAAAAAAAAAAACTACAATTTTATAAAAACCTTTGTAATAGTAATATTCAAATTACAAATAAATTTCTCAACAATGAAAAAATAAAAACAAAAATACAAAAATTCAAATACCGTACAATGAAATCTGCAGATAAATAAATATTGCAGACTGACCATGAAAAATTGTTAAAAATAAAAACAACAAAATTGCCCACCTAAAATAAACTCCCAGTTTTCGCATCCTATTGACCGTTCTGGAACCACATCGAGGTCGAGCATTGTCACCACAATGTAATTGTTGCACTCAAAATATAATTTATCACGTTAAACACTAAAATCCAACGAAGGTAACGTAATTTTCAATAAATTTACGCAGCTCTTTGTTCAAATGTCTACCGAGCAGCCATTTTCTACTTCTATGTTTACCAATTCTTTGACAAAATATACACCAGCTAGTATCATCGATGTGTTGTACACGAGAACCATAAACAGAATAAGGTATATACATGTTGCGTGTGAAAACAAGGATAGAAAATAATAACATTTATGTGTAACATTATACCCTATCTGTCATGAAACAGCTGATCTTTGTTTAGTTATATTGAATTTAAATAGTACAGGTGCAGAGATAGTTAAATGTAACAATGAATGGGTAGAAGAGAGATAAAACATATGTTTAGTCGATACTTAACAGTTGTTTTCAAGCCAGGCACAGCTGTAGGAGTTTATCGTATTAATTTTAAATCATTGCATTGAATAATAAATTATGTTTTCAAATAAATATTATACGGATTTAATTTTAAATAAAATAAAATATTTAAAATTAATATCAAACTGCCTCTGGAACAAATAAAATAAAAAAATCTTCCTCTTAAAAAGAGATAGCAGATGTGATATATATTCAAATATGTATTGTCATCTCATACTAATAAAATTACTTAATTCAAAGCATTATAGCATATTGCATCAGAAAATCAAGAATATTGTTGAATGTCGTAAAATAGAGTTCAAGTTCGAATATGACTCATTTTTGTATTAAGGTTGTCTCTAGAATAGTAATTATAAAATAATATGCCCAGATGCTCCCTTTTGAAGGCTGTATTTGTAAATAAATTATTTTATGTTTTGTTTATTTATATTTTAAGACAATGTTACATCACGACTATTCATATTACCATAAAATAGTTTTATTTTAATGTGATTTTAACTTTAATATTCTTGTCATATTTTTGTTTAATGTAAATAACGTCCTGCAGGATACATATCACGCTATCACTAAAAACAGCTGAGCAGTGAATAAATGAGTTGAAATTATGTATTAACGTTTTGTAAAGTTTTTTTATTAATGCGAAAGTGTGTCTGTCTCTTTGTTACCTTTTAACGGCTAAACCGCTGAACCGATATTGATGAAATTTGGTAGGGAGATAGCTTGCATCTTTGAGAAGGACATAGTCTATTTTGTATTCCAAAAAATTTACGTAAAAATGTGTATCTGACATTTGTACATGCGACCTGTTTTATCGACTATAACAGAAATCTGTATTACCTCTTTCTTTTACTTATTCGATGAAGCATAGAATATGGAGTATGAACTATGTATCTCTGTAATACAATTTGTTGAGTCAAAATTTAACTGCGCAACCGTGTATAGCTGTGTGCGTACCCCATCTCATAACATTTGACCAAACAGCGGCCGCGCGGGAATACGTTGCTGCGTACAAAGTTCTGCGCAGAATATCCGAAAATTGCGAACTGCCTCATCTAAGTTCCGTTTTTTGGCCTACCCCTTCCACTCATATTTAACCTCCTTATTGTATCTTCATCTTCATGACTTATTCTTCATCTGACAGATCCATAGACATATAGTACTGGACAGCACGATCTGTATCGTACGAGTCTAATAAAGTGGTAATCAAAAGTAAAGATAGAGATATTGCCTTGCCTGCACCGATTCTATCTCCTTCTAAGATTGTGACACGCACTGCGTACGGTAGAGATAGAACATGCTGAAGCCACCGCTCCATCTCTTTCACAAATGCGGTTCACGCTGTCCAGTACTATATGTCTATGGACAGATCTGACAGCTCTTACTTAACCTAAATTCCACACGAACTGCTGCAGATATTAAGTTTTCAGTACCTATATAATTGTTTGGGTGATGATAAATAAAACGACAGTTAGTTTTTCAAAGTATTTTAATTAGTTTTTGTTTTCTTTTTGTATATATTGACATAATACTTGAAAAATAATTGAAAATACTCTATCACAATGATTAAATAACTCAAAATAATATCTATTATCTTAACAAATTAATGATCATAATAAATAACACATTAGAAAAAAAATCAGCAACTTAATGTAAGTCAATTCATAAAAATATAAAAGAAATAAGTATTCTTAAAAAAATAACCTAAAAATATTTACAAAAAATTGCATTGATAAAATTGCGACAAGATTATAACAATACATTAAAATACACATTGATTTTTTTTTTTGGGGGGAAAATACTCAAGATTTAATATCAATCGAAAATTTGAATCTCAACGTATTTCACGACTACACAAATATAAGAAAAAACATTAATTAAATTTAAAAACTAACGGTCAAATTAATTCCACGTATTTGGTTCCTATACTGTCCGAACATCGTAAAAAAATATACAGTCAATACATCGTAAAATATACTCTTTCCGTTTTACAGAAACCAAAAATACAGTAATAATAATAATAATAAGTAGACACGATTTAAGATTGTGAGGGTTGAACAATTGTTAGGTGCTTATCGACAGGTAGATAGATACGTTGGAGTTGAGACACGGGCGCTCTGCACAGCGGACACCTGTCGCACCTCTGCGAACACGCATTGCAAGCGAGGGCGTGAGCGCACGGGAGGAATGCAGTATCGATGTCCTCGTCCATGCATATCCTGCACATCAACGCATCTTTCACAGATACTTGACTTTCCCGGGAATCCTGGAAACAAAAGACAACATTATTGTTTTTGTATTATTTTAAACATAACCTAAAAAGTAGTTTTTAGGTTATGTTTGTGGGGGACCCTTAAGATTTAGAGAAATATAATAATGACAAAAAATAATCTTCTCAATAAGAACTCTATAATAAACCAAAAAAAATGTAAATCGGATAACTAAGAGCTGAGATAAAGCTAATATTAAAACACAATCTTTGATTACCCATTTAACAGTGTTCTACACGGATTTTAAAGTGGCTCCCTATCTAAAAATCCCCCACAAACATAACCTAAAAACCTAGTTTTTAGGTTATGTTTGTGGGGGACCCTTAAGATTTAGAGAAATATAATAATGACAAAAAATAATCTTCGCAATAAGAACTCTATAATAAACCAAAAAAAAATTGAAATCGGATAACTAAGAGCTGAGATAAAGCTAATATTAAAACACAATCTTTGATTACCCATTTAACAGTGTTCTACACGGATTTTAAAGTGGCTCCCTATCTAAAAAATCTTTGTTTTGACCTTATGTATGACCACAGAAAGTGGCGTACCCCCATCAAAAAGTGCAGTGTTTTTTTAATGTACCAGAAGTACTATTACAAAACTGATAATGATAAAAGATGTTTATATGAATCGATGTTAAGGTTGAAATTAAAATAAGGCAAAGTAGATAATGAATTCAACTAGATCAATAAATGATTTGCAGTATAACCTCACTAAACTTATACACTTGGGACCCTGACAACTTTTTTAAAAGTATATTCTCTCTCTAATGTCTAACCCCCACATAATTACTTATAAAAAACCCATTTCACATCAAATTAAACTTACCTTTAAGTTTGATAATAAGAATTAAACATATCTTGACAGTTAGAGTCATTGTTGCAAAATTAAACATAACCTCAAATAATATACTTATTTATATTTTGTAAAAGAGATTAACTCCATAAAATAGTCAAAAAATTGTTATTTATCAAAAAGACTCACAGGAATTTTTAAATTGAAAAAAAAATATATAAAACAATTTTCAGTTGACTGTCAAATAAATAAAATCCCAGTAATTGAAAAAAGGAATCAGATTTTGACGTTTCATTCCGGTTTCTGTAAAATTCCGTATTTACCGCCGAAATTTCATTACGTTTAATTATTGTTTATTATGTCCAAGCAGTCTGAAAAAGTTTTGCAGTGCTGCCAACCTATTTTTTAGTTGTCAATTTTGCTATATCTTTTACGTTCAGATTCCAGAATAAAACAGAATGGTATTTCATTCCGTTTGATTTTTTCTCAATTACTGGGATATGCGATTTATTTTTCTGAATGTAATTTAGTATCTGCCAATTTCTCTAAAAGTACATTTCCCCAATACTTGATAAAAACCATTCCACATCAAATTAATAACAATTAAAAACATTTCAAATAATGTGACAGTTACAACAAATGAACAAAGTGAAACATAACCTCGAACTTGTGTCTAATGGCGGGAAAAAAAACCAAAGAGAAAATTTACATTTAAAGGGGGTAAATTGATTTCTTTTTATGGAAATATACCTAAAAAGAGATTGTACCGTAGTTATTCTTGGATATAAATGTATACCCTTAATAATAAAATAGACGATGTAACCGGATTGAGTGGATTTAAATGACATTTGCATATTAGGTAGAGTAGAATCAATAGGAGATTGATCGAGGTATAATATAAGGTCATTTATTACTCGACAAGCTTTCTTAAAGTATATTTCCCCTCTACCCTCACATTACTTGATAAAAATGATTCTACATCAAATTAACAACAATTAAACTTATGTGACAGTTACAACAAAGCGAAACATAACCTCAAACTTGCGTCTAATGGCGGAAAAAACAGACTAAAGAGAAAATTTACATTAAAAGGGGGTAAATTGCTTTCATTTAGGAAATATACCTTAAAAAAGATTGTACTGTTCTTCTTCTTGAATATAAATGTATACCCTTAATAATAAAATAGATGATGTAACCAGATTGGATGGATTTAAAATGACAATAGCGTATGACATTTGCATATAGGTAGAGTAGAATCAATAGGAGATTCACCTCAAGGTATAAGGTCATTACTCGGCATTTGCAAATGTTTATTTAGGTCGCTCTGTAACATTATGTACCAAGAGGGAGGGGGTGGGGTTAATACGGACACATAAAGCCAAACGTTCAATATTTACTAAAGGTATTTACATGGAATAAATACAACAGCTCCAACGCAACCATAAATAACTAGTTTTAAAAAGTACATACCTTTAAAACTTCCCCTTCTTCTCGATCGAGCCTTTCGATAAACATTCTTTCGTCTTCTGGAGGCATCTCGTTAAACGCCCCCGCACCTTCCTGATAGATTGCTCTACGAGCGTTATCATATACCTCTCTGCACGTTCGCCTGATGTCAAACACGTACTTCTTGCCCAGCGGCGAGTCCTCGTTGAATATAGAAATGATTGTTCCTTTGAGATCGCGAGTGAACTGCGTCGTGACTGCGCTGCGTACCGTCTCGCAGCTGTAGAAAGCGTGCTTCTCGGTTATAGCACGGTACAGGCTGCTCGCTGCGTGTGACGAGTCCAGCTTGATTGATAAATTCTCTTCTTCTGCATCCACCGATAAGTAATTCAGTCTGAACATTTTCTTTTGTGATAAGGCGCTGACTATCGCAGTGTAAGGGATACTGGAATCAAAAATGAATAAAATTAGACTATTAATAAAAATATACATAAAATATCAGATTGGTTAAGTATGATAAGACGAATAACACCGTTTAAAAGTTATAGCAGTTTAAAGTTTGCACATTTTAACACGTTGAAAAAATTCTAATTCAAACCAACACCGAAAAAACGTAGCCAAAAATATAATTTATAGTAAAAACTATATGCAGTGGCGTCACTAGGGTTGGTGTCACCCAGTGCGGTAAGTCATGGTGTCACCCCCCCCCCAGTTCAATTTTGATGACTTTTTTTAGTCGCTAGCAACAATTTTTTTAAGTTTTTTTTATATTGGAGGCGTTTTTTTCAATACACAACAATAATTTCATACAGTAATAAATAGAATCCTACTTCTAAAGTGATGTTTTGCATTTGGGGTGTCACCCCTTGTGATGGTGTCACCCGGTGCGGTCCGCACCCCCCTAGTGACGCCACTGACTATATGTTTTACTTCTGTATAAAACTTATTAGTTTTTACCAACTCATTTCAGAGAAAAACAAATTATTGTGTAAGAAAACATTATAAAAAGTAGAATTGATGAATTGGCAACAATGCACTGTATGCACAAAAATAATGACAGTTTGAATTGGACCAATCAGATTGCAATTAGGTTGCCACCATCTTGTATTTTTAATTGTCATATTTTTTTCATATATTTATGCGTGTAAACGACTTATATTATCATTTTCATTACATTTATGTTCTAAAGAGTGTTATTTAATAATATTTCTTGTGTTATTTAATAGTATTTTCACTTATCAAGTTATTTATAATAATAAAATATTTGGGGTTATTTATTTCTGACAGATGGATTTAAATGACATTCACAAACAAAATTTTCATTTTTTTGGCTAAAATAACAGTTAAAATACGAAATAAGGTTTTAAACATAAGTACTGATATTTTTTATGTAGTTTAAAAACGAATTTGACTTTCCTACAAGCATTTAAAGTGAATAGTTCATAATTTAATTTTGATCTTTCATTTCATTTAGATTTATATTATTTTTGCCTCAGACTGTACGTCACAAACATCGTTAATGTGTACTATGTTTTATTACGTACCTTTGTTTTTCATTATTCTTATAAACTGATATGCCGTGGGGTCCAACTCCCAATCTAATTGGTCCGTTCGATTTGCCTGTGAACATTTCTTCTCCGAATGTTTCTATTACTGCTATTTCTTTCAATAACCAATATTCAGCTGTCGATGGCTTCATACCCTAAAACAAAAATAATATTTGTTATAACATTATTTATTCACAACATAAAATTTCTATCAAGCTGATTAGTAGTTTTTATGGTAAATCGATAGTTAAATCTTTAAACGCGTTTTCCTCGAAATGAGATTTTTCAAATTTGCTGACATTGTAACTCAAAGAGTACTCTTGAATATATTTACTCTACGATGAACTAGGATATTTTTGATTGGATGAAAATTGACGATTTGGCATTAAAAATACGACCATTTTATAGGCAATAAAACATACTTTTTTTTCATAACTACGCCATTTTGTTAGATTTTGATATTTTTCGAAAATCTTAGTTCATCGTACAGGAAATACCTTCCAGTTTAACGACATTATTTCTTTTTTCAATTTCAGCTACTCCATCGTTCGGAATCATGGCCGCAGTCGAAGAGATTTTTTTGGCGCCTCCGAAGTCGCTTAGATATCGATATTTTTACATGAAAAAATTATGGAATACACGTTTAATATAGCCAAATATATTCTCAATTTTCCAAAATATTTCATTGAGTATTTTTCTTCAAACAAAATTCCGAAAATCACCCAAATTTCCAGCGTTCAACTGGTATAGTCCCTTAAGCTACCAGTAAGCTCATTGTCTTAGCATTCTCCGTTAGGCGATCAATTTTATTGTACAATATTACAGATTGCCCAATATTATTCTCCAGAATTAATGACTTTTTGCCCTTCGCGCATATTTCGCGTTGTAGGAGTTGCTGCAGTGTACCTGCACAACTCCAGCGATACAGTTAATAACATTACAATGATTGATATCACTTCTCTCGCGTAATTTGTGAAAAATACTTAATGACGTTTTGTCCGTGATTGCGGCCATATTTGTTTTTGCACACTAGCGCCACCGTTCCGCGGTGTTATTTTTCTTCGTCAATAGGAAGGTTAACCTAACTACCTAACTCACCTTTATATTTTTGTGTTCGTTGACAATACGTTGCAGGTAATCAGATGGTTTATTCTGACTTTCGTTCGCTTCCTCAGCTACAACCGACGTGCAACACTGAGTGTACAGTGCTTGCGCCGGTCGCATCGAGTCGTAATCGCCTGCTTCCGACTGAACAATCAGTGCACACAGCCGGGCAGCCTGCGCCCATGTTGTTGGCCGTAGCAGGCTTTCGAAGAGATCATGTCGAGCGCACAGATAGAACTGATGTCTCGTGGGGTCCTGGAGCAAAAGGTGAGGAGGTACCCAGAACTTGACTCTCAGAGAGAACCTTCTCGGTGTAACAGCCACAGTTTGACGAGCGATAGGATTACGTAAGTTCAGCCATAGTTCGGTGTTGTACTGCGAACCGTTCTTGTGGTGCGGGTTCGCGTGCTTCAGGCCGAAGTAGTCAACTTCGTGTCCTATACCCAATTGTTCACACACCTGAAACAATATAAGAAAATAAAATATTAGTATCTGTTTGAAATACTTCTCAGTAATAGTATATTGTGTAGCAAGGGTTGAAACAAGACGATTTCTGACGAGGGCGAGATTTGACTGCCCGAGTGAAGCGAGGGCTGTCATCGCCCTGGTCTGAAATCATCTTTGTTTCATCCCGTGCCACACACGCTATTTTTCATATCACATGCATTGAAACAACGAGTTTTGATTTCTGTAGCCAGTCGAAGTGAGACTATTTCAGACAAATAGCGCAATAATATCTTATACTATTTTAATAATAGAATTATTCAGAAATAAGATTCGCTTTTGTTTATTACAAATGCGATTCTGACAGACTTGAAATAAATAATAAACTAGCTGTCGGATCCAATTTTACCCGGAGATATAAAATTAAACTATATAACGTATAATGCTGTGGGGTGCGATCCTTTAGGTCCACACAATCAACTTCCCAACATGGTATGATTTACAATACTTGAATACTGAGTAATATTAATTATGGAAACAATAAGTAATCATTACTTATTGTTTCCATAATTAATATTACTATGTTATAGTTTGTAAATATTTTTTTTAATATGTATATGAAAAACTTTAATGGAATTTATCAGAAATAAAACTCACCCTTTGTATTATGAATATTAGTTTTCTAATATCCTAATAATGTCAATAATATAATGCACATTTTTAAAAAACTAATCTGACAGTTTGAATTTTGAATTGTGTTGTTTCCAAGGCAACATGAATTATTAGATGTATTTATTAGTATGAAATTCAAATTTTGATGGTGGTTTTCATCCCTTTAATGGCTGTTTCGACCCATATAAAAAATAAATACTGAAATACACGTTTCATTATTTGTATTGTATAGTATTTATTCTAAGTTCCGACTAAATTCGACCAAGAAAAAAAATAAAAATGAAAAAAACACCCTTTTTACCCCCGTAGGGGTTGAATTTCGAAAAATCCTTTCTTTCAGATCATATTCACGTCAAGACGCTTCGATTAGCACCCCAACGAAGTCAATAGCATTTTTTGTTCACGAGATTTCGTCCCGGAAAAAAATGACACGTACGTACGTACATACGTACGTACACACGTACGTACATACGTACGTACATACACACACACACACACACACACAGACATTTTTCTGAAAATAGTGTCAATATACTCTAATGCCCTTGAAACATGAAAATATGTTAAAATTTTTGATTTCGATTTTCGGACCAATTACAATAACTCCCTATTGGGAAGTTAATAAATGAATGTGCCGGGCAGAAACAAAGTTGTTTCTTTGTTTCTGCTCAGTACAATCGCATTGGTCTGAAATTGTCTTGTTTCGACTGTCAAAACAGGGTTCAAAACTAGTTGTTTCTATGCATGTGATATGAAAAAGTATATTTCCTCTATACCCCCAAAAACATGATAAAAACTCATTCCACATCAAATTAAACTATACCTAATTCAACCTATCTGTCACGTGATCATAAACGCGTCTAGCAGAACTGTCAATGGTAGCATGACGTAGTTTATGACTGGTTTGACGCAGCTTTTGTGACATTTATGACGTTTAAATCATTTCTTAATGTACGTAAAAAAGACAGATGTACACCTGATTCTGTTTTACACGGTAGATACGTTCCAGAAAAAAATCGTGTAAAATAAGACATGAAGTACATATAAAAAAGGGGATTAGTTCCATATTCTTCAACCCTGTATAAAATAGGTAAAATGAAATGATTCATAAAAAAAACGATACATTACATTTTTATTTCATAAAAATAAAAGGCAATTCAATTCTTAAAGTAAAAGTAACATAATATAAAATTATCGCAAGTTTAGGAACTGAAAACTCGTACAAGACTAAAATATATACTTAATTAAGCTGCTATGAAAATAAATTAGAAAGGGGAATTCCCTAACTACATATTTTATAAATAACAGATAAAAAAAATCCTAGAAGATTACGGTTAATAAAAATATGTTTCTTTAAAATTTAAATCAAATAACTTTTTTGATCGTGCTAAATCAAATGAAATCGTGTAAAAACGGGATCAATTTTTTTTTCTAAACCGTGTTAAATCAAAACCGAGTAAAAACAGAATTGGGTGTATATAAAAATTACCTATTAGGTACAATCTGACAGTTAAAATCATTGTTGCAAAGTAAAACATAACCTCAAATAATATGCGATGTTTTCATTTAAAAATAATTCAACTTATCTGACAGTTACAAACATTGTTGCAAAGTAAAACATAACCTCAAATAATATGCGATGTTTTCATTTAAAAATAATTCAACTTATCTGACAGTTAAAATCATTGTTGCAAAGTTAAACATAACCTCAAATAATATGCGATGTTTTCATTTAAAAATAATCCAACTTATCTGACAGTTACAAACATTGTTGCAAAGTAAAACATAACCTCAAATAATATGCGATGTTTTCATTTAAAAATAATTCAACTTATCTGACAGTTAAAATCATTGTTGCAAAGTTAAACATAACCTCAAATAATATGCGATGTTTTCATTTAAAAATAATCCAACTTATCTGACAGTTACAAACATTGTTGCAAAGTAAAGCATAACCTCAAATAATATGCGATGTTTTCATTTAAAAATAATTCAAATTATCTGACAGTTACAAACATTGTTGCAAAATAAAACAATCTCAAATAATATGCGATGTTTTCATGCATACTTTTAGGAAGGTAATTTTTATACTTTCAGAAAGATAGTATTCTGGGTTTATGGGTATTAATTATGTTAAATAACAGTGAGTAGGTAAGTATTTATCAAATATTCTGTAGCTAAAGATAAATAGAGATAAGTTACATTGGCTTCTGAATTAACTGAATGTCATCAGTTATAAATAATAATAAAAATCTGGTCATCTATACGGTTATAAAATTCAGTTCAGCAAATTGTTCTATTTATGTTATTATAGATAAGTAGGAAATAGCACTTCTTAAGCAATTGACATACTTATCAAAAATAAAAATAATATTAATACATAGCAGAAACCTGGTTTAACAAATGCAATATGTACTATGTATATTTTGTTTATAAAACTGATTTCGAAAAAATTAAAAAAATGCAGTACGGAACACTAATCTACGAAGTTCGACTCGCATTTGACAATTAAAAAAATATATGTACTATCGATCAGTGTAAATAAATAAATTAATTATAATAACAATTGTTGTAATTGTACATTTAATTACCTAATTAAGAAAACTGAAAAACAATTATCTGCACACACAGCAATTTATTATTTATTAAACAAAAATATAATTATCTATATTTGATTGATTCATATTATATTTTGAATTATGATATAACTAAAACTTTGTTTTGGTTTGATAATTTTCCAATTGAACACAGAAAATGTCATTATTTTAATATTTATTATTGATAACATGTTTATTTACATTAATAATTACTGATGAAAAAAATATTAAATTACCTTAAACGATATTCTGTAGCAGATTAAAATTAATACATAATTTATTATAATATACTATACATATCTATTTAATTTAAAACGAATATTAATATGTTTGTATTTATACGCATTAATTTTATCAATTGTATAATTTCCAGTAAATATTTTGAAGTGCACTTAATATAATTAATATTACCATATATTATGTATTTAGTACACAATTACGTAATTAGAATAACACAATAATCCCTCTTGCCCCTCGTAATAAACAAATATAATAATGTGAGAAACTGTTTGTTATATTTTAACAATAAACAGCTGTTAATTTTCAAATGTAACAATTAAATAAACTTATTTTTTGATTGTTGGCAATTAAGGTATCTCAAAATTATTATAATTAGAATAAAATAAGAACCCCCTTTACCCCTCTAAGTAAACAAATATATTTATATTAATGTGAGAAACTGTTTGTTAAATTTTAACAATAAACAGCTGTTAATTTTCAAATGCAACAATTAACTAAACTTATTTTTCGATTGTTGGCAATTTGAGTATCTCAAAATGGTGTCAAATACATGAAAATTGATGTTTTTTTAAGTGGGAGAGGGCGTATAGTATATATTAATAATTAGAACATTTATGCAAAATTTCTTTAGTGAAATTAATAATAATCCAACAAAATTTTAAATTTCGCGCTCTGCGATTGAAGATTTGACAACGTATTTTTAACAAAACTATTATAAAAGATTATAAGTTTTTTTTTATAGAAAATTAAAGAAATGTTTAATATGTACTACATAATGTAATTAAATCTGCATAAATAATAGAATACCAATCAGATATTAAATTATATGTAGTTTGACAGCTCTATTTACCAACTTAAAAATGTTTACAGTGTTACCAACACTGTCTCATTTATAACTGTTATCAATAATTTTAGAGCGCAAATATTTGTTTTCTGTATTCGATTTATATCTCTCGTATATCCTTAAACAAGTACATGTTTCTGTTTCAAATTATTCCCAATAGAAAACCCTGGAATCTGATATACAAAATATCACATTTCTAACAACAATGTTGTGAGCAAACAAAGAAAACTGTTATGTTAGTGTAATAATCATAAATAACCACCTACAGCTAGCTTCATAGGTGTATTTACCATTTACGTAAGCTAGACGGGGTGAGAATATTATTGTGTTATTCACTCCCTGTTGTGAGGTAACACATATATACATACAATCACATATACACACGTACGAACACATACATGCACGTGTGCACAGCACACTTCGCCCCTGTACGTTAAAACGATTGGGTCAACAACACCAGACGAATCTGCTTCTGCAAAACAACCTTGTCGACTGTAAAATACTTGTTTACGTTTTGTCACAGTGGTGCAGAATGTGTGGGGGAACAATGGGGAAGAAAAATACGTTTGTTTAGTGTAATAAAAAGGTTGTAATATGTGTATTAATTGAATCATTTTGATGATAAATCAATAAAGAACTGTCGTATATGTTTGATACTATATTTGAGAGCGCTTTCTAGCTAGCAAAGCAGCCCCTTTATATGATACAAGCTTTCAAAATGAGACACATTTTTCCGTCCGTCCGTCCGTCTGTCTTCCACCGCGAGATCTCGGCTCCCTGAGCACTTAGAGACCTCGGGTTTTCGCTAAATGGTTGGTCTGTGGTTCTAGTTTAGCCCATTTTTGGATTTTTTCCGGTCACGACCCCCCCCAAATTTTTTTTCTTATATGGCTTCATGTACCTCGTTGGACTCGGGATTGATTCACGAATCGATTGGCAAGGGTATTTTTTGAGTTGTGTCAAATGGGTTGCGCGGCAATGATATATTTTTTTGTGATTTTTCAAATGTTTTCACCAATGTTGACAAAATAAATTAGTTATGTACTTATAATTAAATTATTATTACAAAGGTTGATCATGTTTTAGTTCAAGTGAAGAAATACTTATAAATAAATACACAAAAGCCTGTTTGCAATAAGTTTGTGCATGCATGCGAGAAAAACAAGTAATAAGTATATACAGATGCTCTGTCTGCAAACCACTTGTACCACCTACGTACAAACTCTGTTATGTTGGTAGACTTGAATTTAAAAAAACACAATTATTTTTGTCGTTCTAAAAATATTTTCTTTCGATAATATTTACTATTCGGATCAAACAACATGAACGTGATCTAATTTAAAAAATATAATAAATCGGTACAACATACATACAAATTTCACGTATCTCTTTCTAAATTCAGTCAAAAAATAATTTTAAAAGGAAGAAAAATGGGTAAAACAAATAATATTAGTTTTGTTATAATATTTTCTTTTAAGTACTGTGTACAAGTACATTGCCAAAAATATTTGTAATTATTTTACATATTTGGAACTGAAGTTACTTAAAAAGTATTAATATGGAGCGGGCAGTGCCGGATTTACCCTATGTGGTGCCCTAAGCACAAATTATGTAAATGCCCCCTTTTGTAATTTTGACGACCTTTTTTTTTTGCTATTTCAAAAAAAAAGTGGCCAATAATTTTGAAGACCTTTTTTTTAGCTTTTTTATTAAAAAAAAATTACCAACAATTCTGATGACCTTTTTTTTTTAGCTCCTCATCTCATTTTTACGATGCCCCATCATGGTGCCCCCTAAGGTCGGGTGCCCTAAGCAATTGCTTCTTTTGTTTATTGATAAATCCGGCACTGGGAGCGGGGTTGGTTTTGCGGGGAATGGTGTGGGTAAGTGCCACAAATCACACATAATATAGATAGTAAGCTACCATATAATGTACACTCCCTAGTTTGAATATAGGCGAGGGGGTCAACATACCAATGGGGGGATGAAAAGGTTTGTTATGCGTGTTGCCTACTATACATATTAACGGTTTTATTTTTCAATTTCAAATACATAAAGGCCATAAAGGGAAAAAAGACAATAATAACCAACTTTAACAAAGTTATTGATATATTTATATTATTTCGAATTTTATAATAATAATTACAAATTATAACATATTCATTAAAATATACACTCTTTAAATCACACTATATAATAACACAAATAATAAGTCTTCGAAAATAATGTCTTTCAAAACACATAATGTCTTTAAAATGTTTAAAATATAAAACACAGCACAAGTAAAATAGCTGTAAAGCTTACAAACACTAGACAGGCACTACATAGTTACTTATAACCACAGAATAATAAATAAATAACACATAATATAAATAAACAGATACATATTTCTAACATACAAAACTGGCTAATTCTGCTGTGACTGGCTAATAAACAAAATAACCTCTGAACATTGCTTCGATTGCTTCTGTTTTCATTTAAAATACAGACAGGTTAACCAACATAGATGATGAAAATTACTAAAGCGTGAACTTCCCTTGCCCCACTCGTATTTACAGGAGTTGCAAATGATTGCCATAAGAGCTGCTTATCTATATTATGTGTGATTTGTGGTAAGTGCCTGTGGATAAGCATTGAGTGAAGGCAATGTGTGTCTCTCTCATTTTTTTCACACACTTATAATTTTTTAATTAAAAAACGTGGTTCATAATCATTCTGAAAATATACAGAATAGTACAGATATCTTTCTAAATGAATAAAGAATGTATGCTCAAATTTTCATCAAATTCTCTCTATTACATCACTTTGAAAAATTCTGTCTTGTCTCGAGAAATTATACAGTTTTCATAAGAATGCATGTTAATTTGTTTATTTAATATCTGTTAAACTAAACTTACTAAGACATTGTAAATAAATGTCTTGTTATTTTCAAAGCTTCATCGAAATCTATATTATTTTTCTATGGTGTCAACCTCCTCAACGAACGTTTAATTCAAATAAAACAAAGTAAAGTACATTTTCATGTATGTAGTATATAAATAAGGTAAGTCATTACGCCCACAATATGTATATCTACATACCTATTTATATATTTCAAATCGATAATATCATTAATTGTAGTAACGTCGGATTGGAGGTTGCTATACTTGCTTATAGTGAGGTTGTTTACTAACTAACTAACTAACCAGTATGTCTGACATTGAACAGAGCAACAACTAAATAAAGAAGTGCACTACTTCTTACCAGGAGTACATGACTTAAGTCATGTATTCACACATGCATAATACCGTTACCTATTATTATCACATAGAGTCGTTTTTTTAAATTGGTTTATTTATAGTTATTAATCAACCCGGATATTTATTATTTAATAAATTGTTTACCTTATTTAAGATATTATAAAGAATTTGAGAGGGTCTATAAAAACAATGCCCTTTTTACCCTCCCCCCTCTCAATTAATAAATAGATTAATCGCGTATTTAAGCATTTCAACAACCGCTAAAGGGTTGCAAAGAGATGGAAAAGGGTGAAAAACAAGTCGCATAGGAACCGAGATATTTACGATTTTGTATAATGAATAAAAAGAAAAAAAATGAATAAATTTTATATTTTACCCCCTGTCACGTATGGAGAGTTAAATTTATTTTTGAAATCCACGCGAAGCCGCGGGAATCAGCTAGTAAATGTATAATAATTTGTTCACTTATCACCACTGCTGATTTCTTTTTAACGCGGAATAAACCATTTAATTGATTAGACTTGTCAGTGGGATGTCATTTATATTTAATACCTCACAGATAGTGTTAGTTTAGGTTATGCTCCAGAGAATATTCTTTATAATATTGGACGTTTTTTTGTTTATTTTATTAGCACATGGGAATTGTAATTTTAATGTTAACAGCACTATATTTTATATTTAACATTTGGCTTATATCATTCACACCTACTAAAAAAAACATCTGCCAAGCGATTGCACAGTGTTTCCTCGTGCTAAATTCCAACAATAAAGTATTCAGATGAGTTTCATTGGTTAATCAATTAATTTTTATACAATTTTATTACAAAATATCAATTTCTTAGTCCATATCAGAAAAGGTTAAATATATCAAGTTGAAATTAATACCAAAAACTAAGGTCTATAGTCTTATGATCCTGTAAAAAATTCAAGTTTCTAACTTAAATCAATAAAAAGATACTGATAGTTTGACTCACTATTGTCACTATTAGAGTACTTTCCGTTTACTTAGAATTTAGAAATTTGGTATGAAGGAAGGTTTCATAGCGCAAGTAAAGGAAACGATCCAAAAATCATTAATTTCTAATTCTATGTGGAATTTTACAAACCATAAACAAAATATCGTTTTACCATGTAAGAAGCACACGCCACTGAATTTTTATTTTTATTTTTAATTGCATTAACAATAATAAAACTAAGGTCTATAACCTTATAGTCCTGTAAAAAATTCAAGTTTCCAACTCAAATCAATAAAAAGATATGGCCTTCTTAATTCAAAGTGAATTTTGTTACTGATAGTTTGACTCACTATTAGGGTACTTTCCGTTAACTTAGAGTCTTGAAATTTGGCATGAATGAAGGTTCCAGAGCACAAGTAAAGGAAATAATACAAAAATCATTAATTTCTGATTCAATGTGGAATTATAAACAATAAACAAAATATCGTTTTTACCATGCAAGAAGCACACGCCACTGAATTTTTATTTTTATTTTTAATTGCATTAACAGTGGTATTATTTATATATATTATTCTTCTGTATAAAATATTTGTTTTCAATGTTTATTTTTCAAAATGTACAATTGAATTGAATTTTTTTTTTACAATTTTAATCAAAATCAAAATTATCCTCCTATGAAATAAAGGGTGTTAAAATGATTCAGTCCACCCCTGTCTCAATTCTATAAATAACTAAAGATTTACACAAAATGTGACTGCAGTTATAACTGAACTAGATTTTAACGATAGCAGTTTAAATTTTAAAACCAATTACATATTTTATGCCCGAAGAAAAATGGAGTAGATTTTTTTTAATTAAAAATAACAGTTCCCGATTAAAAATTTCAATTTTGTATAAAAAAAAATTCAACAAACATGTACCTACTGACACTGTCAATTAAGTAACTTAATACGCTATTTTTACTATATTCGTATATAAACAGGGCCGGATTTAAAAATTTGCCGCCCATAGGCAGTTGCGAAAATTGCCGCCCTTTTGGATTGAAAAGTGAAGATTTTTTATGAATTGAAAATGTGAAGACCTTTTTTTAAGCTCTTACAGGTAAAATTTATGTCTATTTTTTTCATGCCAAAATTTGCCGCTATAGGTAACTGCCTACACTGCCTGCATGGTAAATCCGGGCCTGAATATAAATATCATTTACATTATGATTTATTCAACTAATTATTAAAAAGTTTAATTATTTATTAATGAAGTGATACACAAATTATTTTATTTCGATTAAAAGACAGTAATAAATACAAAGTATTAATTATATTATTTATTGATATAACAAATTAAACTATACCAATAATATAGATTTAGATCCTGTACACAATAATTACTAATTGATATTGTAACTTTACAACACGTGACCTACTCTAGCAATAATTACAATATTTTGTACCATTTACGTCAAATAGTAATATTTATTTAAAAATTAAGTAATTGTTATGACATTTTTTTCTCCATGTGCCTATTTTTTAAAACTCAATTTTGTTCAGTGTTTTAAAGAAAATAATTTTTATTGTAAATAACATAGTGAAAAATATCAGATACATTTTACATTAGCTAATTGAAACTCTTTATTGATTTTGAAATATTCAACTTCTTATTATCCTTGTTTGTGTTGATTCTTTCTCACTTTACTAAACAGTAATTTGATTTATGAGAAACATTTTTTTTTGTAAATAAGCAGCAGACACAGAAAAAAATAATTTGTCTATGTGTTAAAAAATTAGGTAAAAAAAAGTTGTGATCGATTTGGCTCCGATAGAGGTTGTTTCATTGTTAATATGATAATTTTTTACTAATATGGAAATATCCACGTTTATCTTATTGTTATTATTTACAATGTTCTTATCACGGTGAAAATATTGAAAAACATATATTTTAAATACAAAAAAATATTTAATAAATGACATCACTGAATTTACCATATCGAAAATTGCACTTACAGTAGTTGGGTGGTGTAAAAAATATTCACACTGATAAATATTTATTAATACAACCATTATGTTTAATCTATTTGATAGTTTCGTTAATTGGTGTAATAAATTATTTATTAATTTGACAAATGACAAGAAAAAGACCTAGACACCCAGGTGAATGTACATTAAACAAAATTTCGAATATGTATTTTCAAAAAGTATTGACTCAACTTATTAAAAAAAAAAACGGCATAGTAACAAAACTATTAATTTTTTTACAAACATTTTTACGCAATGTCAAAGTTTAAATTTTATTATTAATAAATCGTATGAATCAGATCTAATTAAATATGTTTTTATTATAAAACATAAAAATAACAATTTAGAATAAAAAAATATGTAATTTTAATAAACATTTTATTAATAAATAGATTTAAAAATAACTATAATAATTAGAATACAAATTTTATCAGTTTTTTGTGTTTGTTTCTATGCCATTATTATTAGAATAACAGTATTTGTTTAATCTATGTAATGTAAATTACTGATAAAATTATAAATTGTATTTTTTTATAGCCAATTACTAATTTTATAAAAATACATTTTTTTAATTACATAAACGTGACTTATTACATGGAACTGTTTTAAAGATCGATATCAGAATATTTACTTATGTTTCTTTATTAGTTTTTAAAACTGTCGTATTTCACAGAAAAAAATGTTATCATATTATAATTGTACCTATTATAATTAATATTATTTATTTACCTTAGTTGATAATTAATTAATTTTAAAATAAAGGTACTTATTATTTATTAAGAGGGTATTATTGTTAAACGACTTTAAAAAATATAGTAATTAAATTTCAACATTAAAACAGTTTTAAAGTCAGTGCCAAGCCAATAAATTTTTTTTAATCATAAATACTCACTGAATAATAAGGCCTATTTCACACATATACGGTTTCATTCGGTTCGGTTCGTTTTCGGTCGCTGCCGACAAGTGTGAAACGATGATTCAGTTTGTATTCGGTACCTAATAGAAACCGTACAGAACTGAATACTCCCTCCACACGGACAGATTTCATCAGGTTTCAATTCGTGTCCAGGGAACACAAAGCAATGAACGCGTTCACACATACTCGGTTTAGTTTCGGTTTTAACCTGATAGCGAGTGTTATTTTTTTTTTTAAGTTTTGTCGCGGATTTTCTAATAAAATGAGCGGTTTTCTAGATGTTGATGTGGATCGTCTTCATGCTCTTTAGCTTCGGGAAAATAGTGTAGAATGCTCCAAATTCCTGCTGTAAAGTGATGAGAGGGTGCTCGCAATGAATTCTAGTATTCCTCCTTCATTTTTTAATTTTTTTTTATAGAGAAACAACATGGCAATAACTTGCTTTCTCTCCATGATAACTACTGAGTTTACGGAAAAAAATAAAACCTAATATGAACCGTATGAGAACCGTGTATGTGTGAAACAAGGCTTATTAATATTATTTATTTACCTTAGTTGATAATTAATTAATTTTAAAATATAGGTACTTATTATTTATTAAGAGGGTATTATTTTTAAATGACTTGAAAAAAAGATTTTTAATTTGGTTGCATATATTTTTATGTATAACCAGGCCCTTCTTTCCCACTGGGCACTCTGGGCACGTGCCCAGGGCCCCGCGATTGATAGGGGCCCAATATCACCAAACGATAACCGATATTTATTACCGAAAAACATACGATATTTATTTTGAAAAAAGTCAAACGATAATGACATTAATGACTGACTACAATACCTACTTGCTTATTAGTTTTTTATGCGCGAAGCCCCTCTACTCTCGCCCGAAAATCAGGCTTTCCGATTTCAGCATGTTTAGGATTTTAAATATATAAAAATACATTGAGTGGCCAGTTTCTGGAAAACCGGGAAAGTCAGAAAATTTTGCTAGACAGGGAATTTTCTGTAAAAATGCAAAACCCACACCACGTCAAGAAATTTTCCGCAAATATTTTTAAACAATTATCTATTTAAATTTAAAAAAAAACATGCAGAATTTTCAAAAAAGTTCTATTGTCAATTTACCAATTTGAAATCTTTTTTTTCTGGAATGATGGAAATTTACTCTACTTTATGCATTTCGTTCCTCAACATTTTTCCCGTTTTAACGTTTTTATGTAATAAAAAAAATGCGTATCTTAACACGTCACGGAGTGCATTAATGTAGAAAATTTAATTTTAAAATAATCATTTTGTAGAGAATTTTGATACCTTAAAATCAGTATTTTGAAAAAAAATGCAACAAAATTCGCAATGGTATATTAAAGTTCTTTTTTAAAGTTCCGTAAACTTTTATATATTGTGTAAAATATGGTTAAAAAATTTTTTTAATAAAAAACGGAAAAACGTAAAAATTCACCTGGAAAACCGGGAAAAGTCAGGGAAATTTGTTGTAGAGAAATACTGGCCACCCGTTTAATGGTGTACTAATTACCTACACTGTTTTAAAAAAATCATCAGTAAACTAGTTTTTCATATTCTTAATTTTTGAAGTGAAAACTTCTTTAACTCTGTCAAGGTCATAGGGGCCCCATTGTCCTAATGTGCCCAGGGCCCCGAATAGGTTAAAGACGGCCCTGTGTATAACTCCGTCAAATACGAACCGATTTGGATGATGTTTTGTTTATTTGAAAGAGAATACTGCCAAGATGGTCCCATATAAATTTTATCAGAATCTGACTATGGACTTAGGAGATATACCACTCAAAAGGGACAAATTAAAAACCCCAAAAAATATAGTAACTAAATTTAAATATTAAAACAGTTTTAAAGTCAGTGCCAAGCCAATATTTTTTTTAATCAGTGAGTAGTCACTGAATATCAGTGATTATAAAATCAGTGATTATGGATAACTCTGCACTATAAACTATGGTTAATAACTGAACAAATCAGTGTATCATTATTAACATGTCCAAAAACACTGATTGATCAGCGAAAACTGCTATCACCCACTGATTTTTTCAGTGACTTTTACGTTCACTAAATAAATCAGTGAAATTTTCACTGATTCAGTTTAAGAGAGGAAACGAATACATTCTTAAAAATACACTATCTGCCAAAATAAAAAAAATATGTGTATAAATTTTACGAACATAATAAAAAACAATGACAAACAAAACAAAAATATATATGAATTAACATTTGTGTTTTTATTTAGTAAACAGTGTTTTTTGACTTGTTTATCACGAAATAAACACGAGAAAATGCTATTATTTTTATTATCTTATGATAATAATATCAAATATTAATTTCATTGTTTTCATGAAATGAACGTGAGTACAATATTGAACAAATATATTATATATAATACATACATACTTATGTACATACATATGTATAATATGCATGTAAGTATATATAGTATACAGGTGTCCCGAAAGTCTGGAAACAATTAAAAATTCTAAACGAATTTTTTATATGTCATTTCGCATTTTTAACTGTTATTATAAACAAAATGATAGATATTTGATTATGAATGCAATTTAAATTCAAATTTCAAAAATAAAAAACTCCAAGTTTTATAATTTTATTACTGCAAATGAATTATTAAATTAAATTATTATCAAATAATACTGTTTATAACAGGGTGGACCCCTTGGGGGGTTTATGGAAGTTTAAAAAGGGTCTATAAATGATTGAATTTTCTGTTTTAAAATTTTCATTTTTTTTTGCTTTCTTTTTCAACATGATTGTACTATATTCATCTAAGGGGGTCTATAAAGAAAATTATTCATTTAGAATGGGTCAATGTTGGAAAAAGTTTGGAAACCCCTAGTTTAGAACATATATATGTAATGAAAATAATAAAAATGAAAATATATATTTTTACTAGCTGACTCGGCCACGCGTTGCTGTGGTTAACCTATACTTTAATTGTAGGTTATATGAAACGTTTGGAAGTTTGACATAGCGCCATCTATTGAATACTTACTCAATCCAGTCAACAGATGTCACCATCTGTTAGAATCGTTTGGAGCTAACAGATAAAGACAAATAATTTGCAATAAAATAATATTGCGATCATAAATTGAGATGTAAGCTATATTTTAGTAGTTTAGGAGTCCATCGCGGAGGAACATGTGACACGTAATTTATATATATTAAGATTACGTGAAAAAATTAATTAAAAAAAAATTCACCCGACTCAATTTTTAAAATAAAATAAATATAAAATTTCAGATTGGTCAAAGTTGTTAAATAATAAAACTATAACTTTGATATATTTTTACTTTCATAGAAATTCAACCCCTTTGTGATATTTGAACGTTTCGATACTTTTGGCTCACTCTGTATATGTGTGTAGTTGCTATGATACTGATGTAAAACGTTGATATTAATTCCATAGAATATAATTAACTTTGCAGTGTTATGAGTGACGTTTCAATTAACTAAAATGCAAGGAAAGGATAATGCATATTACATCGAATAAATCAATACTCTGGTAGAATTATTACAGCAAATGCAGACATTTTCTAGGGGGGGGGGAAGGGGACTTGCTTACAAATAAAAACATGAGTAAAAAATTATTTTTTTATAACTGGGTTGTTACAGAACTTTCTTATACGAGTGAACAGTGTAAAATATGAAAAATGGATGAGATATAAATTATAGATAATAATATTCTCTACAACTTTTATCTGAAGTATTTTTTTCTAACCCCCACCGTTTTAAAAATAATTGGGGTTTGCTTACAATAATAACCCTGACTGAGTTGTCACAAAACTTTCTTATACGAGTGAACAGTGTAAAATAGGGAAAAAATGAATGGGACATAAATTATAGATAATAATATTCCCTATAACTTTTATCTGAAACATTTTTTTCTAATCTGCACCGCTTTTAAAAATAATTGAGGTTTGCTTACAAATAATACCATGAGTATTTTTTTTCTTTTGGTGACTGGGTTGTCACAAAACTTTCTTATACGAGTGAACAGTGTAAAATATGAAAAAATGAATGGGACATAAATTATAGAAAATAATATTCTCTATAACTTTTATCTGAAACATTTTTTTCTATTACGCATCTTTTTAAAAATAATTTGAAAATTAAACTATGATCGTTTTCAAAAATTATTCCCAGAAGAAAATTAATTCTAAATTTAAAATTACACCCTTCTATGGTACGTCGCTTTTGAGTTACAGCATCTACAGACAGACAGACAAACAGATGGTCAAAATTAATATTCTCATCAAAACTCACAATTTCAAAAAAAATCGACTTTACAATATTCTTACTTTTACACTTCATTCATATTATAGTCGTATAAGAAAGTAAAATACGAAGGAAGGGGTGGGGAAGAAGAAGGAAGTGTCCCTTTTCTCCTTCCTCTTTTAAAATTATATGTAATAAAATAATGTAATACGTTAACGATAAACAATATTTTTGTTCAGCATTTTTATTTAAAAAAGGTGAAAATGCTGTTGATGTTTTATTTTTTTGTAAATAACTGATGTGATTTTTAAACCAATTCCGGTAAATGTATGTAGTTTGCGGTTTTTAATCGCTTAATAAGCTAATGTACTTAATAATGATTATATGTACAGAAATATGAACTTTCCAGTTAGATTAAACAGTACAGTCAAAATCGGTTATAAAATAACAATATCGAAGGGTCCAGTCATATTAGGTCGTAATCGTAATAATAGGGTTTCTTTGGAACCCTAAAAAAACCGGTAAAAAGGTAATTATACTCTCTAAACTTGAAATAGTGAAATTTTCACTGTTTTTCCCAGTGATCAACTAATTCACTGGAAAAAAGTGAATTTTATCTATAAATAGTGAAAATTTTACTTTTTAAACAGTAGATTTTTTTTTCACTTGTTTGACTAATGACTCAAGAGTCAATCCACTCTATGATTAGTGAAAAGTGGTTTCATCTTTTTACCGCGTCACTGAGAGCGCCATATACTACGTCGTTTTTCAAGTTCAGTTTTATACAAAACTTAACTCTCGCTAACGGTGTGATTTCACTTTGATTCAGTATATATACGGCATTTTAGCTAATATTAATGTAGGTATGGTATAAGTAATACTATTACAGTAAGTAAAAAAAGTATAAAAAAAACATTTTTTAAAAACAATTTGCCTTTGAAAAACCAACTAAAAAGCTGAAAATAAAATTAGGTTAGATTAGACTCGTTCATTCTAAATATTGCATTTTAAAAAAAGTTCATTTTGTTCATACTAGAAGAGTTAAAAAAAGTATCTTCTAGTATGAACAAAATGAACATTTTTTAAAATGCAATATTTAGAATGAACGAGTCTAATCTAACCTAATTTTATTTTCAGCTTTTTAGTTGGTTTTTCAAAGGCAAATTGTTTTTAAAAAATGTTTTTTTTATACTTTTTTATTTTCGAGTTTTTAGTTAAACATATACAAAGAACAAATTCAAAAAATTTCACGTTAACATACCTCCTGAATCTTTACCAATAAATAACCATTTTTAATTTCGTTTTTATATCATGTTAGTAATGATCATTATACAATTATATTTTTTCTATAAAATTATCACTAAAACACATCACGTATATGGTATATTATATTAATGTTTATTGATTTTAATAGATTTCCTTCTATTTCTATCGTTGTCCAATGTCAATAATAAAAAATATTTTCAATTGACAGTAGTGACTGATGGTATTTTTTAAAACATGTAGCTATGGAAATGAGATATTTCGGTTGTAACTTAACTCTCGTTATCACTGTGTTTTCTAATTGTATTGGTATATATAGATGATTCGTTGCCACAAACATATAAAGAAATAAATAAATAATTTATAAATAAATAAATAAATAAATAAATAAATATCGCGGTGAGTTAAATAAGGCAAATTTAATAAGCTGATATTTAATTGATAATAGATATTATATATGCTCTCTAAACCCTGAAATAGTGAATTATCACTAATTCACAGTGTATATTCACTATTTGCCACAGCTAAAAGTCGGCCACTTGGATGGAATTAGTGCATATACACTCATTTACCCAGTGAAATGATGCACTTATGAAAACAGTGAAATTCACTGTAGTTATTAGAACTATTTGCCACTAATAACTACAGTGAATTTCACTGTTTAAATGAGTGTATATGCACTAATTCCAAGTGGCCGACTTTAGCTGTGGCAAATAGTGAATATACACTGTGAATTAGTGATAATTCACTATTTCAGGTTTAGAGAGTATAGAATTCAGTTGGGACTTTTATTTTGAGTAGTTAAAACCGATATGTCGTATTAAACGATATCGTTATAATTGATTATGATTGTATTTGTTTTATTTAAAAGGAATGTTGCCTTTATTATAATAAATTATTAAATCTATTCATAGTAAATATTATATTATTAAATTAATGATTCATATTCATTATGATAAAATATTCTTTTGTTTGAACTGGGGGACCTGAACCCAAACCAGAAATATATGTTTTTTTTTTGCAAACCTAAATCTAATAATTTATTTTTAATATATTCAAGAAATTGTTTTTAATAGTTTTAATTGGAAATCAAGTACAATGAATCATTTTTTTAATAAAGAGGTTAATGAACACAAACAAAGTACCTATATATATTGTAATATCAGAATTAGTGCCAGAAAAAATGGATACACAATTTTTTTTAAATATGGCGCAGTATTTAACCCAAAGTTTTTTAATCTGATCAATTTTTGAGAAACAAAGTAGCATGTCCTTTCTCAGAATGTAAACCAATCTCCCTGCCAAATTTCATCAAAATCGGTTTAGCGGTTTAATCGCAAAAAGGTAACAAACAGACAGTTCATATGAATTTAAAAAAGGCATGTATTAATAAAAAATTACAATTAATATTTTTCCATAAAAATTGTGATTTATTAAGTACGAAGACCTTCTATTTAAAAAACAAACTTGTAAGATAATGTCTACATGCCTAATTAAGTTAACTAACATTTAGTAATATTATATTTTTAAAAACTCATTTAAGGGGATGAATAAGAACATCCCCTTGAACGACAGATGGTAGCTCAAAACGATATCTATTAATAATACCTAAAATCATGGGTGTTCACTGAATGGGGTAATCAGGATATCCCCCCCCCCCCCCCAAATCGAAATCTGTATATTCTATAATTGTGAGAAAAAAAATTTATGCAATAATTTGTCTATTATAAGTTATAAGCTATCCCCCCCTTGGATTTTTTATACAGACGTCCCTGCTTACAATACAACAAATTGAACTACTTATTTTTCATTTATACTCCATTAGGTATTGTTACAAATATTGTATACATCTTAAAATGCGATACTAGCTCTATTATAAGTTATAAGCTCCCCCCCCCCTGGAATTTTTTATACAGACGTCCCTGCTTACAATACAACAAATCGAACTACTTATTTTTCTTCTATACTCCATTAGGTATTGTTACAATATTGCATTATACATTTTGAAATACGATACTAGCTCACAGACAAAAAAATCTTTTGAAAAGGAAAAAAAATGTTTACTTCTTTTTGCATAACACTTGAATAACGACCTTGTGTTTAAAAATAAATAGTTTTCAGGTCGGTCTCGGGTGCAGAAATGCAGTT
The DNA here is from genome assembly GCA_949319165.1 of Sialis lutaria. NCBI lineage: Eukaryota > Metazoa > Arthropoda > Insecta > Megaloptera > Sialidae > Sialis > Sialis lutaria. Next base: position 37,293,800 of record OX439233.1, read on the forward strand.
TATTTTTACGAGCAAGTCTCATTGCATTTGTTCATGGTTTGTGAGAGCTCTACAGTCTCTACATTTTATACCAGCGGTAGCAAATAAGTTAGGTTAGGAACATATTCACAGAAAAAAAACTGTATTGGACCAAGAAAACCTTGTTTTGTATACCGGGTGTCCCAGATAACTTTTCCAGCATGGGGATCTCAGTATCTGTAAGAGATACAGGTTTGGTTAAATCAGATCAATTATTTGTAAGAAAAGGGTGAGTATTACTACACTCAAAAAATATTCATAATTTCATATGGTTTAGGCGGTATTCGCTGGGTGCAAAGTAGGTAGTGGAGGAAACGAAATCGATCACAGCGCACAACGTGGCAAAAAATAACACTTTGGGTGGACTAACTGTCATTTTTAATAGGCTCGTTTTTAACTGAAAATAGAAAGGTCAACATGGTTAATCCCACTATAGACTATGTGCAAGGGGGTGTAGTTAGAAACAATGTCGATGCGAGTGTTCGTGGTGAGCAATATTGTAAAATTATCGGCGCCAAAATTTGAGGTTATGCTGTCAATGTAAACGAATTAATTATTTCACTATTATACGTCATAATTAAAGAGAAAAAGATACCCAAAATAAATAATTTTCACGTACCTTTTATGCTATACTATTTATATTATATGCAAACAGCTAAATTAAATGATATTTGTTTAATAAAAAAATTCACGGTATAAAACATATTAAACAATGATAAAAAGAGAGTTGAATCCATTCAATCCTTCTCTATTACCCGCTAGCGACGCTAATACACTTCGTGCACATAGCTAATAGTCATAAATAATCGTCTAAAATGTATATATTACGATATTTTATTGAAATTATTTGTTTGTTAGTACGTCAAAGTCCACCCAAGTTGCTACTTAAGTCCACCCGTTATTTGGCGCTGTAATCGCGCACGCTGCGAATACCCAAAAAACTGAAAATTCGGAATTTCTTTAAATGGCTATAACTTTTTTGTCAAAGTAGATACGTACTTTTTGTAGGCGGTTTCTCAAAGCACTTTTTTGTGTAGAATTGACTGGTGTATTTAGATTTTGTATATCATTTTTAGTTTCCGAATTACGAGCCCTAACTTATAGGTAACTAAGTTGACTATAGCATATTTGAACGTGTTTTTTAGTCTACTTGACCCCCCCCCCCTCTTATCCCTCATATAAACAATATAGTTGTACCCCCCTTCTAAAATAATTACGTAGTTTATATTTCACGAATGTTTCTTTAAATATTTTCTACTACATACATATAATAATATTTACAATCTAATAAATACAAAAAAATATCTGTAATATTTTATTTACCTTTGATGTTATTTACTATATTACATCGATAGATAAAAAAAAAACCAAGTATCTAAGTATATTTATGTATAATCCAGATCAAACAAGCACAATGTCAAAGTACAAATTGCTTATCTTATTTATTCCACGAGCGTACAAAAAAAACCTCTTCACCTGATATTGCAAAAACTTCATACCTACAATGTTTTCGCAGATAAAGTATGATATTTTTGATGTAGGTACACCTTTTTTAACAGAATATATGTATTGATAAGGTGTACTTCAAAGGTTTAGTGCTTTATTATGATTGCGTACATCTCCCCCCTTTCCCCCCTCTCGATTTTACCCCGTGTTTGTACAGTGAGATATGAAAAAGAATACATGTTGTGAAAATTATTAGGTCAATGGCATTTTGTAAGAACATAAATTGTTCAATAAATACAGTCAAAATCGGTTATAACGGTAAATAGGGGGTCGTAAAAGCTGATAGTCGTAAAAACCGGTAAAATTGTAATTTATATGGGATTTATAAAGTCGGACTTTTATTTTAAGTCATTCAAGCTGATATGTTGTATTAAGAGGTTAGGTGTAGTCAGAATTTTCAAGAAATCGATTTTCTTTTTTTGCATTTTTGGAAGCTGCTACAACGGCTGAAGAATCATGATATGGCCCATTGATAGATGACTCGGTGTAAGTAATTAAATAATACGTATATTACTTTACGTAAATTGAGTGTAAAACTTTAAATGCGTTTTTCTCAAAACTATGTTTTTTGAACTGGTGACCACTGTAGCTCGAAAACCGCTCGGTAGATTTTAATGAAATTTATACAGCTTTTAGAAACATGAAAAACTAGTGCCTGATCGAAGGATTTTTGTTTAGTTTTTAATTTCGATTTGTTATAAACAATTAACTGTTGGTTTTTTTCCCGAAAATCTGGAAAAAAATTTCCTGAGGCTGCCATTTTGTTAATTTAAGAAAGAAAAAAAAATGCTTCGATCAGGCACTAGATTATCTATTAATAAAACTATTTTTTTTTGTCCGATTGAATTTGAATGAATCTCCAAGGATAAGTGATGGTCACCGCAAGGAGCTTCGATTGGAACTGGATCAACACAAACAGCCATTACTTTTAAAATTATTAATTTTTTTTTCTAAAATTTCTGTCAAGTCAAGTCGAAACCTTATTTAATGATGCTATGTTTTTACTTTTATAAAATAAAATAATTTACTGGCAAAAAAAATTATTTAAAATTGTAATTTTTTCATGTCTCTGACTACACCTAACCCCTTAACCGATGTCGTTATAACCGATCATAACCAGCGCCGTAACTACCATCGAGGCCCCCGAGCTTAAGGGGCCCCCACAGTAGTGTAAAAAAGGTTACAATTAAAAAGATGAATAGTAAAAATAGTTAGATGCGTCAACGAAAAAAAGTCTTCAGTTTTTATTTTACGAGGGCCCTTCACACACACCCTGCCCCGGGGCCCCCGTTACGGCACTGACTGTAACTTTATTTTATACGAATTTTGCGAATGTTAGAAAAATAAATAAATTCAATATTGCTACTGAAAAATTCAATAATATTGATTTTGTGATAAAATTACAGTTATATTTATCGTTCAGAAATAGAAGAGACTAATTTTCTTGATTTTTCCCGTTTTTTTTTTATGTGAATTATTTAGTTTAGGTATACTTCTTAAAATTGAAAAAAAAAAAACGAAAAATTTATTGTTTTAAAATAAATCCAATTTTACGAAATTAATTAGGTTCATGAAAAAATTTAGGTTAAGTACGAGATGTCACCCATGAAGAAGAAAAAAAAGAAGAAGGTTAGGTAATACAGATTTCTGTTTTATAACCGACTAAGATACAAAGTATGTCCTATGTCCTTCCTTAGAATGCAAGCTATCTCCCTTCCAAATTTCATCAAAATCGGTTCAGCGATTGACCCGTAAAAAAGTAACAAACAGACACTTTCGCATTTGTAATATCAGTATGCTAAAATTAATAAATACATGAATTTTATCTGGCTAAAAAGATGCCCAGCTTGTTAAGAGCCTGTTCACAAATGCAGCTCTGATTACCACCTATATAATCAATATAATTTTCTATAGGTAATACCAACATATTACGTTTCTTCTCTAACTTGTATTTTCATAGCTACAGAACTCTGAAACCATTTTGTGCTACATTAATAATATAATTTTTCTAACTGTTCATGCATTGGAATTAAATCTATTTATGTATAATATAATACATATTTAATATAATAATTACTAATAACTTATAGATAAGAAATTATTACGCAATATAATGTACCTATAATATTTATTATCATATTGTAAATAGTAAATAATGAATAATGCATAATTTAAAAACGAATTTTTAAATGTTTTAAATATATTAAACCAGCGGTTCTTAAACTTATGTCGTCTGGGGACCCCTTTTTTGAACAATTATTTTTCAGGGACCCCCATTCCTCATAGAAAAACAGAAAAGGTCGTCAGATACTAATTAATCACTGATAAATTGAAATATAAAAGTACTTTATGTAAATTAATTTTTGCCAAAAATGTTTCACGGCCCCCCGTAAAAGTTTGGCGGCCCCCCGGGGGTCCGCGGACCCCAGTTTAAGAACCACTGTATTAAACTAACCTCAATAATATTGTTTTTAAAATTTGTAATAAAAATGTTCATGTTTTTTTATGTTATCATAATTATAATGTGGTTTACTTAATTAATTAAAAAAATTGACGCACGAAAAATGACAAATTTTTATTTTAAGTTTGTAATCAACTTTGTTTTTATTTGTGTGGTTAACTTCATGCGTTATATGACAAACTAATATTGTGGGCTTATAAATTTTGTTTTTTAATTGACTTTTCAAAAAAGTCATCGATATAAAAGCAATATTGATTGACTCATCAACACACAGTCGAAACATCTGAACCAGAATCATGAAATTTAAAGGGAACCATTGGGAAATATTTGAAATTCAACCCCTAAGAGGGAAAAATAAATATTAAACTTAATTTTATTTTGATTGACAAAAAAAAATTGTCAATTGCGAGGTCGAACTTCGCGTATAAGCGTCAAGTACCGTACAGTTAATTTAATTTTGAGTTATTTTTTAAATAAAACAATATTAAATTTTAGAGGAGAAAAAAATATGATTATTTTGAAAATTTGATAAACTTGAATTATTAGCTTTCATTTGATACCCCACTCGCCCAAATTTAATAAAAAACAATTGGGGGTACCCATTGATTTTATAAAATGTATTTTTTTTTTATTTCGATTTCAATACGGAACACTTATAGTTACAAATTAATTGTACAGGGGCTCGTATTATTAAAAAAATGACCCCTTTTTACTTTTTTATACATACATGAAATGTACTGTATAAATAATACTTTATTTATACAGTACATTTCATGTCTCAATTCATGTTTCAATTTTTTCGTGATCACTATACTTAGTGATCACGAAAAAATTCGAACTCGATATTTTAACGGAATTACATGTTTTGAGGGTCCCTGAATCATATACCACCATTAACTCAATGACGTCTGTGTGTCTGTCTGTGTGTCTGTGAACGCTCTACAGCCAAAACTGTAAGACTTACGAACATGAAATTTTAAACTTAAGGTTCTTGTATACTCTAGATGTGCACCTCCTATTTTTGAAAACCATCACTAAACCGGAAACGGATGTTTACTGGTGTCAATTTTTGAACTTTTCGAATTATTTTTGAAACGGTGCACAGTACAAAAAAATGTTTTAGATCAAAGTTGTAGAAGGCACTTTTATCTATAATTTATGTTCTATTCATTTCCCCCCCAAAAAATTGTTTTTAGGAAATAATCGATTTTCTAAAAAAAAATATTTTTTCGATTTATTTTTTAAACGGTAGGTATTAGAAAAAAATGTTTTAGATACAAGTTGTAGAGAATATTATTTTCTATAATTTATGTTCTATTCTTTTTTTTTTATCTTATGAATTAACCAAAAAAGAGAATAATTTTAGTTTTAATGGTTTTAATTTAAAAATCATTTGAATAATACAAAAAATCTAGCTATGAAAATTTTAGCATTTATTATTAGAAGTGTCAAAATTGAAATCTAGGAAAATAAATACATGTTAATACAATAAACACTAATCTTAATTGATTTCGTTTAATATTTAATGTCAATATTAAATAGAATGTATCAATTTCATTCACTGAAAATCATTTTGTAAGTAATAGTATATTATACCACGAGTCAATAATGATAGCTATTATTACCGAGGAATAATTTTCGAACCGAGCCGCACAGCGGCGAGGGAGAAAAAATTTCCGAGGTAATAATAGCCATTATTGCGAGTAGTATACTGTACTTTATCTAAAAAACACATTTTTTTTATCTTTAAAACACAACTGAATACAAGAAATGCAAACACAAGCATTTTTGTTATAATTTCAAATTAATATAAATTAAACTATACCATGGAAACAAAATACACAAACTCTGTGGTGTCCAAAAATATTAAAATTAGTAATATTACAGTTAATAAACTGAACAAGTTTTGTACTATCAACAACTTTACTAGAATTTTTATCCATTTCAATACAAATACACAAACACTAGGTGTTTTATTTGACAGTCGTAAATAAATTTTTTAGACTTAAAGTTTGTGTATTTTGTTTCCATGGTATTATTTAATTTGAGGAATTTTCTGATTGGTGCATTAGAGGGCAATAATGATTTAGAGGGCAATAATGACCATTATTGCCCTCCAACGCACCAATCAGAAAATTTCTCTTTCGTCATGGTTCCCTCTGGGATTAATATATCGCATTATATAGTAAAAACTACGTATGTAATGTATGTATTATATATAAGTCGTGGATAAAAAATTTTAAAATCAAATATTAAATTATAAAAGTAATCACATATTAATACTTCGGTGTCATGATGTATAAAAAAGTCTCGTGCCTGCCAAGGCAGTTTATTAAATTAATTATAATAAATACTATAAAACATTTACTTTTTATAATGGGGGTAACCCGTTGATTTCATTAAATGTAATTTTTTTTTATTTTGATTTCAATACGGAACACTTATAGTTACAAATTAACTGTACAGGTGCTCGTATTATACAAAAATGACCCATTTTTAATGAATTTTAATAAAATTTTATAGATATATATAACATTTACTAATTATAATGATATCAAGAACTCTTTGAAAACATCTTTAACATTTAAAAACCAATAATCAAATCTGAATTTATATAATTCGCAAACAGAAACCAGTTTTGATTTTTGTTTACAAGGTTTCTGGTTTGGTATTTGTTATTTGTCACGAATATTACAAGTCGGTATCTTATAATACGCAATTTTAATTGGGAAATACAAAAAAACCTATGTATTTCATATAAAAACAACAAAATATCTGATTAAGTACAATTAGTATAGTAAAATTAAAAAATATATAAACCGCAAAATATTCATAGAATTTTAGTTAAACCATATTATGTTATTTTTTATTATAAAAAAAATATTACGCTGAATTAACCTCAAAATTGTACAAATAATAATTACTTTTCAATGAATTTATTGATGTACAGTCAACTCCATAAGTGTCGTTCAGTTTTGATTGAAAATAAGACGAAAACGGATGTTTACTCTTGTAATTTTTTTAATTTTAGATTTATTTTTGATATAAGACAAAAATGTTTTAGATAAAATATGTCGAGTATTTTATTATCTATAATTTATTCCCCATACATTTTTGTCCAACACTTATGATTTAGCCAGAAAGAATTTTTTAAAATAATTATTTAGAATAATCCACACTGTTTATTCTCAGTATTACGTATAAGAAAGTCCCATGGTACCTATAGCAAACACGTACACTGTCCAGTCTCTGTAATACGTATAAGAAAGTCCCATTACACTCATGGCAGATATTTCTTCTTTGTTATTAACCATTTGAAATAGAATTAAAAACGAATACTTTTTTTTAAATTGGTTTTTTCGAAAAAATTAATAGAACATAAATTATAGATAATAATATTACCTACAATTTTCAACTTGACCATTTTTCTCTAATTTGCACTGTTTCAATGTAATTCGAAAAATTCAATAAATCGATATAGGTGAACAAAGATTTTTTTATTTAAAAAAAATATATAATACGGCCCTGTATTATGTACTTGAACAAAACACCCACTAGATATTTCATCTGAACCAGGCTTCCTTCTCGATTAAAAAATTCGCAGATAACATTGAAAATAGCATATGTGTTTTAAATTTTAAACAAGTAAACTATAATGAAATTTAAAATAAATTTCACTTTTAAATTCATGCAAAAATAAACACTACTATATATTTTGAATTAATGTCATATGTCTGCCTGTCTAGCAGATTTTTTCTGTGCTTTGTTTACAATCTTAAAAAAGATTTGAAATTAGAAATTCTTCGAACTTGTTTACATGATTTTTTAATATAAATAATACATATGTATCGTAAAAAATGTTTTAATAGGTCACGATTTTTTTTTTAAATATTTTATAATATTTTTCTTAAACTTATGTGGTCTAGGGACCCCATTTTTGAATAATTATTTTTCAGAGCCCCCCCCCTCCCAGATAGAACAACAATAAATGTCAAAAATATGGTCACGAAACAATTTTTATAATATTTTTCTTAAACTTTTAAATTTTTATTCTGTTGACTGTATATACAGTGTAGAACATGTTATTACATTTATTTTCTAAAGTACAAATACTTTAGTTGTTTTTATAAATAATTTATTTAATAAATTTAAAAAATTTAAAAAAATGTTTTTTTTTTTAACTTCAAAAACAGTTATTTGAGTATATATTTAGTATTATTTAGTAATAAAATGCAGTTAAAACATCAAATTTGGCTAAATCATCATAGATGGAAGTTTATATAATTGTTTTTACTTTCAGATGCTTAAAATTGACTAACTGCACTATGAATATGTTTTTTTTTGGGTTTATTTTGATTCTACTTCTATTTTTTTTGTATTTGAATTAATATTTCTATGAAATTTGATACATGGAATATTACTAAAAAATGACATGTTTTAAATTTCGTTAAATGTATGTTTATTTTATAGAAAATGATGTGAAAAGATGAAATTTTCAAACCGCAGGTCTGTATCTCAAACCGTTCTCGAGATATGGCCTTTCAATGTTTTAGTTTTTTTCAAAATTTTGGAGAAAAATGGCCGTAACTTTTGAACGTGTGGTCGGATTTGATTTTTGTTGACAGATTTGGAATCAGCGTGTCAAAATCTATATAATACCATGTACAATACTTTGAAATTCGACAAAAAAATTTTTGCGAAAAATTGAAAAAATTCAAAGGGGTATACCTTAAAAAAATGTCGATTTTCACCAAAAATTTTTTTCCGAATTTTCAAGTTTTATACATGCCATTATATAGAATTCGATACGCTGATTCCAAATATATCAACAAAAATCAAATCCGACTTCACGTTCAAAAGTTATCGCCATTTTTCTCCAAAAATTTTGAAAAAACTGAAACTTTGAGAGACCATATCTCGAGAACGGTTTGAGATACAGACCTGCGGTTTGAAAATTTCAACTTTTCACATCATTTTCTATAAAATAAACATACTTTTAACCAAATCTAAAACATGTCATTTTTTGGTAATTTTTCATGCATTAAATTTCATTTTGTCATAGAAATATTAACTCAAATATAAGAAAATAGGAAGTAAAAACATAACTGCATTATTCTTTACATAATTTTTCATTTAAATCATATCTATAGCTTAAAAACTATGGTCGATTTTCGACCACAGGCGTAAAATTTCAAATATAATGTAGTCATTTTTACAATTTTGTGAGTAAAGTATAAAAGCTAATTAATATTTAATATATATCTCAGGTCTTAATTTTAGGCATTTTATTTACGACACATTGTATGGCATTAGAAAGGTATTATGACATTTTTTGTTTAAAAAAAATAAATGATTAATTGAAATATTTTATCAATTTTCAACTCTTACTAAATATTATATAATTTTCTATTCAAATTCTTCACAATATGAAAAGTTGAAAGTAAAAAGAAAACACATGTTTTGACAGCTCTTTTCAAGCATCTACTTTGAAAGAATGAGTAATGAGTTTAATAATAATAATAGAAAATAAATGACACTGGAAAAAAAACGTTTCTCTAAAAAGCTATTTGTATTCATCAATGTCTAAAAATAGAGTTTCAATATAATATATTGTCTTCTCTCGTATCATTTTTTTTGTATTGATACATATATTCACTTTTTATTGGAAAATAAATTTCCTATGCATAAAAACTGATACATAATATACAGGATGATTGATAACAAATGTAAAAAAAAACTTTAACAGTAGATTCAGGATGTTATTTTAAGCAAAAAACTTCATATGAACATGTACCGGAAATTCGTCTTGAAGGAGCTAGAGCCTCTCAAAAATTATTAGTTTTTTATTTAATATCTATGGAGAACCCTTCTGTAGTTTGCAAACATTTTTAAAAATTTTGTGAAATGACTAATTTAAAAAAAAACTATTCAATGATAATCTAACGTGTCTCTTATTTCCAAAAAAAATATTTATTTCTACAAAAAAATAAAGGTTTAATCGCAAAAAATGACTCGTAAAACTAATTTTGAATTTGACGCTAAAACGCTCGCATGTGACATTTCAGAGTTGTGACGTCACAGTCCTTGTCAACAATAATCAAACATTCAAAGATAGACACATCGCAAAAAATTTCCTTAAAAAATGTGCAATATCCAACTTTCGTAATAACGACAAAAATTTCAGAAACGCAACTAATAATGTGAAAAAAAAATTTTTTTTTCATCAAATTATTGTAGTTTCGATAAAAATCGATCAAACTTTAATTATTTGAAATAATTGAAAAGTGGACATTTATATTTAATTTATAGAGGCTCGTGAAACGTAAACGACGATGTCAGCTGAAAAGTGTAGAAAAGACGTAGAATTTTGTTTAAAGCTGATCTAGTTGATCTAACTAAGCTTTGTAAAGGAAATAAAAGATGTTTTAGTATTAATTTCCTTTTTGAAGAAATTTTTAGTGATCATTTTTACTCAAGTGACAAGTATTTGAATATTTACACCTTTTTTTAAAGTAAAAATCTTATTTACAAAAGTATCTTTAATTTAAAAGAAACTAGAGCAGCACAGGGGGGGCGATCGCCCCCCTCGCCCCCCCGTAGTCGACGCCGGCGGATAGACATTAGTTTAATTATTTTATGTGTTAAAAATTAATTCCAAAATATAGTATAAGTTCTTAAATAAGGTATGTATCTAATAATCTTGTAAGAGGAATTGATATTTGTCTAAAATAAAAGTCAATCACTTTTGATCTGATTGGTGTTCCATTTAACATGGTGTATTGCTGTATTTTGCATTTTTAACAAAAATTATATTAATCTCGCTTTTAATATAAAAATAAATACATTTTTTAGAATCTTTTTAACCTATTTCATTATTTAAAATCATAATTTCAATGATACTTTGTTACTTGCATCATGCCTATTTTCATAATATCACCACTGTTTTAATACCGTTGGTGTTTACATACCACGCATACGATAAACTTGTCAAAGTCTTCATGAAACTTCAAAATAACTGGTCATTTTAATGTGAAAATTTTGCTGACTCAATTATAATACCGGACATAAATATAAATAAAGTAAACACTATCAAATCTTAATTAAATTAATTATATTGTCAGGATATACAATTAATTAAATAAACAAAGTATTATAGCTACTAATACAACATACTATAAACAAAAATCTAGTCATATTATTTATTATTTTAAATAATAAAAAATAAATAATCATATCATTTAAAGTTTTTAAAGAGATGCATAATTTTGTTATCGAGATGAACAGAGAAGGTATACTCAATGCCCTTACGGTTAAACCATGTGTAAAACAAAGATAAACTAACCATGAAGTGTAGAAAATGTTAAATGGACTTTAGACCTATTATTGCTAGATACGATTTTAGCATTTTTAATTTTTTATATAGAAAAAAAATGCAGTTTGCACCTGCTTTAAATTGATTTGTTATTAAAATTATTGACGTCATAGGTTTAATGTCGAACAACAATGTTAATTAAGAGTGTAAATATTGTTTTAGGGTACAGTGAAAACAAATATTATTATATTTAATATTAATAACAAGCGATATGTTTCAACAAGTAGCAAATAGATCTCTTTATAAGATAATATTACCTACTTGAAAATCAATTTTATCTATTTATAAAAATTTAAAAAGAAATAAGTGCATAACAATTTTTACAGTAACGAAAAAAGCATTCATTTTTAATCAGGATTGCCAATCATATTTTATAATGCTTCATTTTTGCGTAACATATAAAAAATATATAAACTTGGCAACTCTAATTTTGACTGTAATTTTTTTGTTTTGTTATTTTGTTGAGCTTAAGGTTATTCGATCATTAGAGCAATGTATAGATAAAAGTTATTTATGGATAACTCATATATTTTACTAATTTTTATTTAAAATAATGGACGTATGGTTTTTGAGTAATTGGATATTAAAAATAGAGTTTTTAAAACACAATAAATGAGAGAACTTACCAAAAGTGCTCTATTTATTGAAATTCTACACAATTGGCTATATAGATACGTTTTAAAAACTAATTATACGAAACTTCAACCCTTAAAATACTTAAAAAATATAAAACAAATATATTCACGTGTAATTTATTCAAAATAATGAAAAACTAGCTCTGCCAATACAGCAAATTAGTACATGTTACTATTATATACCGTTTTGTCTATTTAAATTTTCAAACTTTTTTTACTTTTAATAATTAACAAAGTATTACTTAAATGTAGGTACATGTGTTCTGAATATAAATTAAAAACAATTTTTTCGAAACCAAATCAGTGTGCTAGACGTACTATATAACCTTAAATTAGTAATACAACCGGCAAATTTTACCCCTCGTTTTTTATCTTAATTCCTATCAACTAAAATTATATTTTTTATCAAATAAAAAAAAATACTTAAAACCTGTTACACATTAACATATTTTAAAAATAATTAACTATGTTTTACCCCCCCCCCCCACTCTCCAAGATCAAAAATTACATCAGTCCCACTGTATTAATATAATTCAAAACAATTTGTATCAGTAAAATTTTAACAATTAAAAAAAAATTAAAACCGATTACAAATTAACATATTTTAAAATAATAATTAACTAGAATTTACCCCTCCCCCCCCCCCATTAAAATAAAAGAACATCATTTCCACTTTATTAATATAATCCAAAACAAATTGTATCAGTAAAATTTTAACATTAAAAAAAAAATTAAAACCGATTACATATTAACACATTTAAAAATAATAATTAACTAGAATCTACCCCCCCCTCCCTATTAAAATAAAATAACATCATTTCCACTTTATTAATATAATCCAAAACAAATTTTATCAGTAAAATTTTAACAATAAAAAAAATTAAAACCGATTACATATTAACACATTTAAAAATAATAATTAACTAGAATCTACCCCCCCCCCCCCCCCAAATTAAAATAAAATAACATCATTTCCACTGCATAAATATAATCCAAAACAAATTATATCAGCAAAATTTTAACATTAAAAAAATAATTAAAACTGTATAAAAATCTAGATCGCTACGCCTCGTACATCTAGCGGAAGCATTGCTTTCACTGTGTCTAAGGTTTGGACTTTGGCCGCCACACGGCTACCACGTGAAAGAAGGTTGGCAAAACACACACACACACAGCTGCCGGCTAGATTGGACTTTGTACTTATCCTCGTCTCTTGCCCCACCTTTCCACTAAACCGATACCTGTAACGGTGTGTGTGCGTGTATTTGTATGTGTGTGTGTGCCTCTGTCTGTGTGTGTGTGCACACGAGGCCCAATATAAAGGCTGCTGCAACTTGAAACATCTTGCGGTATAACAGTCATTGATTATTTATTTTTTTTATTCGTCGCTGCATGCAAGTAAGAACATTGGAAATTCTGAGATGTAGGGTTTTTCGCATGACGTAAGAGCCCCCATTGTCTTAAAACTTCATCCCGTAAAGAGGGGTTGGAATATTTTTTTATTTGGATACATGAATTTCAAGCAAAATCATTTTTTTTTATTAAAATAAGAAAAATCGTGTGTCATAATAAAAAAAATATTTTTTTGTCTGGCTTTAGCTCAGTGGTTTCCAAACTGGGAGGCGCGCCTCCTTGGGGAGGCGCGGACTAGTGCAAAGGGAGGCGTGAAAAGTTTAACAGAAATTTAATTTTCATAACATCACATTAAGTTATATAAATAAAAAATATATACATATAAATAATTTTTTATAACATAACATTATTTTTGTATACATACATATATTATCTGTTTCTGAAAGGGACGTTACTGTGTAGTTTTAGCGATACTTCTAAAAATATTCTGAGTGAAAGCACTCCCCTTTATAAGATTTAATGAAGATTGTGCTAATAAACAAGTACATTCATCGCACACAGGTAGAAAGGTTTACTTGAGCCAAGTAAACCTTGTTTTGTATATAACGAAAACAATATTTTCTTAAGATAAGAAATATATTCTTAAACCAACTATAGTATTCTTGGACGAAGAAATAATGTAGTAGGATTAAGAGTACTTTTCTTATATTCAGAACATATTGTTTTCGTTATATACAAAGAAGATTTTCTTGATCCAATACAGTTTTTTTTGTGTGCATTAAAAATAAATTTTATAAGGAAAAAAAATACATTTTATACATTTAAAAAATATGTCTGTATAATTTTATAAAATAAAAGGGGGGGGGGGGGGGGGAGGCGCAAGAGATAAAATTTTTTTAAAGGGAGGCGTAGTTACATAAAGTTTGGAAACCGCTGCTTTAGCTTCTTATTTTTTTAATATTTGTACATATTTTACTATAGAGGGTGTCATTTTACATGTTCAGTAAAAATTTCAAGATTCTAGCTTATCTTCTTAATATATGTTCCTCACATGTTCCTCCGCGATGAACTCCTAAACTACTTAACCGATTTTAATCAAATTTGTACACCGTGTGCAGTTTGATCCAACTTGAAATATAGGATAGCTTACATCTCAATTTATGATCGCAATATTATTTTAATTATTTGTCTATTATTTGACGGTCTCAATTATCTGTTAGCTCCAAACGATTCTAACAGATGGTGACATCTGTTGACTGGATTGAGTAAGTATTCAATAGATGGCGCTATGTCAAACTTCCAAACGTTTCATATAACCTACAATTTGAAGTTAACCACAGCAACGCGTGGCCGGGTCAGCTAGTATATTATATAGTTTACGAGCTATTACAAAAAGTGAAATGAACCCATTAACGCCTAAAAAAAAAAAAAACATGCAAATAATTTTTTTTTTATGAAATTAAGTACATATTCAACTTATTTAACTAAATATACAACACAAACTTTTTCTTTTAATATTTAGAAAAAAAAAAGTGTGTACTCAAGCGAGTAAATTGGGCAGATATGAAGTCTCTTTTGTGTGAGACTGCTTTTCTGATATCATTTTTATTTAGATAAAGTCATATTATATGTATATTTAAGTTATTTCATATGATTTGAACAAAATTCGAAATCATGGATAAAATATATTAGCATACCTCGTACCTCTTTTCATATAAAAATTATTGAGAACAATTAAAACACGTTTAAACACTTATGAAACTAATAACGTTAACAGATTTTGTTTGTTGCACTTCTACCAACTGAAATATTGTGAATTAATATCCATAGACAGCAGCACTAATTATAAAATAAGGTGTACACAAATGTGTACGGCGGGCGTTAAAGGGTTAATAGTGTTTCTTCGGAACCCTAAAAATGAATGACACGCGGGTGAATCTGCGGTAATTCACTTATAATATACAATTAAAATTAAAATGTTCTATTGAATAGGTAATAAAAAAATTAATGATTAAAATTTTATGCAATAATAAACAAAATATTGAATCAATCAAAAAAATGTTTATACAAAAATATGTTTCATGATTTAATGTAAGTAAGTAAGTACAAACAATTATTCATTATTGGGTTATTAAAATTATTTTAACCTTTGAAACATGACAGTACTATTTTTAAAAGAGATTCCTTGTCACTACTTATGAGTCTTAACAAGTTTTTTTTGTCGACATTGTTAAGTAATGCAAGAAAACAATTAATTAATATCCATACATAATGACATCTTTTTTTATAATTTATGATATAAAAAATATTATATCAGTAAGTACTTCGTTTTTTTATCATTTTTCTAGCAATGACTAATTTAACATCGAAAATTGTTGTATTTATTTATTATAAAATTAGAGGAAGAAACATGAAACTTATATAATTCGAAAGGTATTGTATATCACAGAAAAAATGTGTTAAAAAATGTGATCAATGTAAAAAATTCGTGATCGATTTGGCTCCGATAGAGGTTGTTTGTTAATATGATAATTTATTACCAATATGGAAATATTTACGTTTATCTTATTGATAAATGTATATTATTATTATTATTACTAACATTTTTAAATACAAAAAAATACTTAATAAATGACATCACTGAATTTACCATATCGAAAATTGCACTTTCACTAGTTGGGTGGTGTAAAAAATATTCATACTGATAAATATTTATTAATACAACCATTATATTTAATCTATTTGAGAATTTCGTTAGTTGGTGTAATAAATTATTTATTAATTTGACAAATGAAAAGATTTTTAGATAAACATGAAGATATATTTTTCAAATGAATAAAAAATCTTCAATTCGAATTTTTTTATTATTATATTAAGAAAATATTGTTATATTAACAAGATAAAATTAAGCATTTTTCCATCTCAAATTTTCAATAAGATCGAATTTCATCAAAAAAAAATCATAAAATGTAAATAAAAAAATAAATAAAACAGTATTAGGAAAATAATTACGCCCCCCCCCCCCCCCTCTAGCATTTGAAACAAGGTACAAAGTACTAAAAGTATATCAGTTGTATCAAATACCTATAAAATGTATAATTTTATGTTTAAATTTGAATAATAACATGTTAAACCACCTGTAACACTGACAATAAGCAAATTTTTTGCTCATGCTGTGAAAAGTTAAATTAACTAATGTAAATTAAATACAATTTTATTTTATTATGATTTGTTTATTGTTTAAATAAATGCGAAAGTGTGTCTGTTTGTTTGTTACCTTTTCACGATTAAACTGCTGGACCGATTTTGATGAAATTTGGCAGGGAGATAGTTTATATCATTGGGAATGATATAGCATACTTTGTTTTCCGAAAAATTTATTAGATAAAAAATAAATAATTTATTTGTAGATTTGTACGTAGCATTATCTATGTATGTTTATAATTATTGTTAGTCTGTGTAAGTTTTTTTAACTACTATTACTTCATAAAAAATAATAAGTGGTAAATCATATTAGATACCTACAATATAATATAAAAAATATATAAAAGTCTAATTTAGAATATTGAAAAAAATGTACTATTTTAAAAAATCGTGTCAATGACTTCACATTAAAAAAAATTGCCAAGTTTCTGAAATTATTAGCCAAGAAATCTATTTAAAACTTTAATATTTCAATTTGTAGAATCAACCTTTCTTTTGTACTATTTTCTTATCTTTACATATTATAAAACGCAACGTCTATCTGGATGTCTGTCTGTCCGTTAGTGCGCTTATCACTCGAGAACCACTTATCTGATTTACGTGTTTTTTTTTAATTCATATAAATATGTTCTTTTGCCAGGTTAAAGTATATATTTGTCACAGATTAAGGGTAATAATCGGTTTCATTCGATTCAGACGGAAGAAAGTGTTCTAAGGAGAAAATCTCGCATAGAAGTCGAGCTAGTTACGATTTTTTTATAATGAAGAAAAAGCGAAAAGTGACAATGATGTAATTGTACATTATTATTTGGGGCACAGTTGCTAATGCACCCCTATTTTTTTTTCAATTATCTAACCAACATACATATATTCTGCTTTATTTGGAAAAAATCCAAAAGTTAAATAATCATTAAATTGTACAATTATTTCACAAGGGGTTAAATAGAAATATATCTTAAATTTGGCGTTAGACGGATGTAGAGGTTCTAGTGAGAAAATCTACCCCCTATCTCGCATAGAAGTCGAGCTAGTTACTATTTTTTTATAGTAAATAAAAATGAAAAGTTACATTGATGTAATTCTACATTATTATTTGGGACACAGTTGTTAAAGAGTCCCTATTTTTTTTCAATTATCAAAACCTACATATATTCTGCTTGATTTGGCAAAATTCCAAACATGAAATAATAATTTATACAATTATTTCACAAGGGGTTAAATAGAGGTAAGTTTCCTGTCACAGATAAAGGGTTGTAATTGTTAGCATTCGATTCAGACGGAATAAAGGGTTCTAGAGAGAAAATCTACTCCTTATCTCGCATAGAAGTCGAGCTAGTTACGATTTTCTATAATGAAAAAGTAGCTAAAAGTGACAATGATGTAATTCTACATTATTATTTGGGGCACAGTTGTTAAAAAAACCCTTATTTTTTTCAATTATCAAAACCTACATAAATTCTGCTTGATTTGGCAAAAATCCAAATATGAAATAATCATTTATACAATTATTTCACAAGGGGTTAAATTTGGCGTTAATCCACAAGTTGTATATAAATTCTTGTCACATTCTGTATGAGTTCTATCTCATCACAGTTAACTTTCTCTTGTAAACCACCTACTTCAAAACAAATAACTTTTTTTGCTCAATTTCAAACGTGAAGTACATTTAAATTTCACTTTTTGATGTCTCCACATATTGAAAAGGGTACACAACACAAAAAAAACTGTATTGAGTCAAGATAACTTTTTTTTGTTTTATATTTAGTATTTAGTATATATACACAGGTAGAAAGGTTTACTTGAGCCAAGTAAACCTTGTTTTGTATATAACGAAAATAATATTTTCTTTAGATAAGAAATATATTCTTAAACCAACTATAGTATTCTTGGACGAAGAAATAATGTAGTTGGATTAAGAGTATGTTTCTTATATTAAGAAAATATTGTTTTCGTTATATACAAAACAAGATTTTCTTGGTCCAATACAGTTTTTTTTGTGTAATATACAGGCTGTTTCATAATTGAAGGGGGTTAAAATGAACCAAAAAGTTCATATGAAAAATCAGGGCCGTAACTAGAAGCTCGGAGGCCTCTGCTATATGCAAAATAAAAATCTGAGGACCTTTTTTTGTTGTTACCTCAGTATTTTCAAGTGCTCTTTTTTATTGACACCTAACTATTTTAACGACCTGGATTTATTTTTGAAATAATTGATATTTTTATGCTTTGTTTACACTCGCATAAGTAATATTATACATAATATTGTTTCGTCAATTTAAAAAAAAAACGCTTTACTAACTAAGTTAAAAAAAATTAACTATAAATGTTGGCTAGCTGGAATAATTACACTTTAAAAGTGTTTTAATTTGTCATTGAATGAACTCTAGAGTTCATTTTAAAAATTATTGTAAGTAGAGAGACGTAAAAAAACATACTAGTAATGTAAATCAAATTAACAACGTTATTATGCCAGAGAAAAAAAAATTAGTAATATTGGAGTCATATAACCGAAATTTTTTATTGAATAAAACAATCTCTTATTACAGCGATTTTATGATTTTAAAATGTTCTAGGGATCAATATGAGTTCATAACTGATTTTGTGGATTTGTCCGTTTTCCGCGCGGTACTTTTCCACGACTTTTCCGGAAAATCATCAGTTTTCCCATTTTTTGGTTTATTTTTTGCTAATATCTCGGCTTTTACTTGATATATTTCGATGAAAAAAATTTGCTCTTACGCGTAAAGAACCGTCCTATCGATTGGTGTAGTGCGGGATACTCTGACTTAATTTATAACCTAAAAAAAAAATTATATACTGCGGTTATCACAGATTTTTTGTTTTTTTCTCAATAACTTTGCAAAAAATAAAAATATCTTGACGAAAATTGGAAAAAATTTTCATCTTATGATTCCAAATAAACTTATCAAGTATCATTTAAAAATATTTTCAAATATCGCAAAAAATTAGATTTAGAAAAAAAATATGTATAATGGCTAAATAAAATATTGTTTTCATTATTGTAAAAAAAAATCTTGGTGGTTCAAATCAACGTTTTTACCTGTGCATGTCCCCGAGGTTACCCCCACGTTAAGGTAAGTTAGACGCAGTAGAAAATTATTTTATTACTTAAAGAACACCTCTTTGCAAATGTTAATGCAAATTATATCATTTTATTACCCATACGAGAATAAAATAATTATTTAGGTATAGTATGTCTAAATTATAATAAGTTTCACAACGCCACATTAGTTCATATTAATTTGACATATTTCATGTTAGTCCTTAGAATACAAACAATATAAATTACCTACAATGAAATTTGAAGGACGTTAAATTATTTTGATATTTTTCATTGAACGAAAAAAAAACAATACAAATATGTATTGTAATTATATTTCTTTCTAGATTGGTAATTGAGATAATAACTATATCTTATTATAATTTAAATTATATGTAATATTATGTAATTATTTCCATGAAAAAAATGAACAAAACAAAATTAGTTTTGGTCTTTTTTTACAAATATTCTTACGTATAAAAAGAGAAATTATTTTACCAAAAAAATGGTTAAGAAAAAGTCAAAATTTTTTAAATAATTTAAGATTTCGTCAAAATAGAATCAATAAATTAATAAAATATTAAGGTTATTCGATCATTAGAGCAATGTATTGATAAAAGTCTAAAATTTTAATATGTTATTTATGGATAACTCATATATTTTACTTAAAATATTGGACGTATGGTTTTTGAGTAATTGGATATTAAAAATAAAACGGGCAAGTGCTTGTTGGGCACGCACATGATAGGGTTCCGTAGTCATTCCCACTATGATTAATAAAAAAAAAAGTTTTTTCAAAATTTTCGTGACCGAAGGGTTAAAATCAAAAAGTCATTTGACTTTTATTATTCCATTTTAGGAGACCTATCAAATGACACCCCACTCAATGGGGTAAATGAAAAAAATGTGAGTTCACTTTTCAATCTATGAAAAGGGGGTCCAAAATATTTTTGACAATGTTCGTTATAATTTTCAGTGAAAGTACTAATTAAAAGCTACATTCTGATTTTTTTTCAGATTTTTTGAATCAATAGTTTAGAAAATAGAGGGGGGGGGACGCTCTGACAGCGACATTAAAAAGCAAATATATCGCGACTGAAGGGTTAAAATCAAAAAGTTATTTGACGTTTTTTATTGCATTTTACAAGACCTATTAAATGACACCCCACTCAATAGGGTAAGTGGAGAAAAAAATGTAAGTTCAATTTTCAGTCTATGAAAGGGGGGTCCAAAATATTTTGACAATGTTCGTTATAATTTTCAGTGAAAGTACTAATTAAAAGCTACATTCTGGAATTTTATCAGATTTTTTAAATTGATAGTTTAGAAAATAGAGGGGGGGACGCTTTTTTAACGACTTTGGAGAGCAAATACATCGTGATTAAAGGGTTAATATCAAAAAGTTCTGATACATTTTTTATTGCATTTTAGGAGACCTTTCTAACGACACCACACTCAAAGGTGTAGGTGAAAATTTTTTTTTGAAATGAAAAACTAGCTCTGCCATTACAGCAAATTAGTACATGTTATTATTAAATACCGTTCTATCTATTTCAATTTTCAAATTAAATTAAACTTTTTTTACTTTTAATAATTAACAAAGTAAAATATTCCATTAAATGTAGGTACAGGTGTTCTGAATATAAATTAAAAACAATTTTTTTTACGGTGTGCTAGACGTATAACTTTAAATCAAATCAATTATTTTTTAAACGGGGCCCACTAGAAAAAAATACTTCAGATAAAACTTATAGATAATATTATCATCTATGATTTATGTCAAATAAATTTTTTTATATCTTTTATCATTTATCCAGAAATATTTTTTTTATAAAATACAAATACATAATTAAAAAACACATACACTGTACATCGTATAAGAAAGTTTTATATAGTGAACGTTATAGAAACGTTATATCGTAGATATCGGAAATAATAACAAACAAAGTATCGATTATTATGCAGACAAATGTGAAGGGACATAGCTATAGAAAGAAACCTCCTAGACACGGACTTTGGACCCTAAACTACGTAACAGACTTTACTAACACATTCATATACGATTATTAACACGTATGTGTGTAATGATACAATATTACAGCGAGTATCAAAAGTAAAATCGTAAAAAAATATGTGGCCACTACTACATTTTTTTTATTCACCGTTTATACGGAATATCTCGAAAACGGTTGGTTGAATCAAATAATTATTAGGACATAAATTATAGGTAATCAAATTTTTTACAACTTTTATTTGAAACTTTTTTTTATATTTTGAAAAATAAAATTTATGTGGCCACTACAAGATTTTTTTAATACATCATTTATACGGAATATCTCGAAAATGGTTGGTTGTATCAAATAATTATGAGGACATAAATTATAGGTAATAATATTTTTTACAACTTTTATTTGAAACTTTTTTTTATATTTTGAAAAATAAAGTTTATGTGGCCACCACAAGACTTTTTAAATACAAAATATCTCGAAAAAGGTTCGTTGAATCAAATAATGAACATAATTTATAAATAATAACATTATTTACAACTTTCATTTAAAACATTTGTATATTTAAAAAAAAAAAAAAAATTCAAGCGTCACCGTTTTGGCTGTAGAGCAATTATGGCATAACTCCCGACAGATATGCACCGATTTGGATGATTTTTGTATATTTGAAAGAATATACTCCCTACACTATCCCATATAAATTTCATTAAGATCTGACCATGGACTTCAAAGGATGCCCATTCAAAAAATAAAAAACTAGTTTTTGAAGTTGCATCCAAACCAATAAAAAAAGTTTCAAAAACTAGCACTGTTTTCAATTTAATTAAATTTATAAATGATTGAAGAAAAAAAATCATTATACTGTCCATTTATACAAAGTATGTCTGTCTGTCTGTCTGTCTGTGCACGATTATCTCAGTAACTATCGAACAGATTTTATTCCGGTTTTCACTAATTGATAAATAATTTCACAGGGAAGATTTAGGTATATAATTCATTAAAATTTTATGTCAAAAAAATTTAAAAAATCGCCGAAAAGATATCTATAAATATTAGGGTGTGTCATTTTTGAGCAACTTTTTTTTTTCAACTAAAAAACAGGCTAAAAATTTTCTAGAAGGTGAAAAAAGAAGCCTCTAAAAATTTGAGCTCTTAATATTAACATCAAGTGGTGCCTGTTCCTAACTTTCCATTTCCCATTTAAATAACATGAAAAAAAACATTTTTTTTCTTATTTTTGTAGCTTGACATTTAAGCATTGTAAAAATGATCTGAAAAGTTATTTTAGTAGGAAATTGAACGCTCTACAAAAAAATTCCAATTAATTTTTTTACAAAGTGAGCCGTTCTGAAGATATTCAAACTTAAAGTTTCAAATGTATGAAATTATGACTTTTATTTTATTAAACTAATACTGAGGACTTTTTTTATATCTTAAAAATTATTTTCAAGAAAAAATAATTATTTTCGTATAGAATAACAATAATACTTACATCTCAATTTTTTTTGCATTTTATTTTATTTACTATCAATAAAAGTCATAATTTCATACATTTGTAACATTAAGTTTGAATATCTTCAGAACGGCTCACTCTGTAAAAAAAATAAATCGGAACTTTTTTGTAGAGCGTTCAATTTCCTATTAAAATAACTTTTCAGAATGTCAAGCTACAAAAATAAGAAAAAAATAATACTTTTTTTTCATGTTATTTAAATGGGAAATGGAAAGTTAGGAACAGGCACCATTTGATGTTAATATTAAGAGCTCAAATTTTTAGAGGCTTCTTTTTTTACCTTCTAGAACATTTTTAGCCTGTTTTTTAGTCGAAAAAAAAGTTGCTCAAAAATGACACACCCTAATAAATATACGTTAAATTTTTCATAGTCCCTAATAAATATACATACAATTTATCAACATTTAAACCAATTTTCATCAATAAAAATTAACCATTCACAAATTTCTCAAATAAAGAACAATCATTAGGTCTAAATATGCTCGATATCTTCTAAAAAAAATTCCATGACATACTTTGACATCCACTGCAATAATAACTAACTATACATAAACGAAATCAATCTATAATTACTAATATCGCTGTGTGCGTGCGTACGTGTGTGTGTGTGTGTGTGTTGTGTGCGTGTATGAGTGGAATCCACCACGAGTCCGAAGTCCGACGCGTGCTGCTGGGCCAGTGAGTGAGATCATTGCTGAATATTTACTCTAAATAACAATGGGTACAAAGTCCACTGGGTACAGGCTGCGTGCACATTACACACACACGGTCGTGCACGAACGGCTCGAAGTACATTTAAATATTTATTGTTTCTTTTATTTGTAATTCTACACCTTTCGAATGAAAAAAAAATTGTTTTTTTTGTTTGTTAAATATTATACGCATGAGTAATTATGAATAAAAAATAATTAATTATTAATTGGCTACCTAATTAAAGGCCTTATCGTTTTCTGTACTAATTATTTCAAAATTAAAAACAATTTAAATTACTTTTCAATGACAAATTTCAAGGTATGTATGCCATTTATTAAACAATGATTTCTATGCAAGGAAATTAATTAACAATAGAATATTTGACTAAATTTTAAAATATACTCGACCAATATTTTACCTGTGTAATGTATGTTCCGCTTGAGACACCAAAATTGTGATGTATCTCAATTCGGTTACACTAATTTTATGTAATGTAATGTGCCGTTCTACTAATCATCAAGAAAACAAAACACTATTTATTTGTAATTATATTTATTTTATTTGTTGTTAAAATGTACATGCTTCTTGTACCAGGTTCAATTCAAATCTGTCTTTATATTTTTATGTCGTCTGAATGTATACTGAGTTTGTTACTACATGTTTACTGAATGTTTGATACTGAATATTTGATACTGAATGTTTTGTTACTTTCTAAGTTACCCTTATATATGAGAAATGTTATATTGTCTGTCGTAGGGTATAGGGATTGTCCACTTGTAATTTGTCACGCCTTTAGTAGTATTTGAAAATGGGTAAATTGCCACCCGAATAGCAGTACACATGTGTTTTTAAGGTTCGAATATTTTTATGATACAGAGAAGTTAAAATGTTAAAACCCTCGTCTTGATTTATTGTATAGTAAATAAGGAATATATAGTTGACAATTGAAATAAGATTTAAGGAATTTTATGTTTTAGTCATTGTCGTCATGTAAATACATTACACTTCCCTTCATGATGAAAAAAAAAGATAAGTCAAAGCTTATCTTTTTGAACCATTATACAACATTTTTGTTAATTTTATGTTACAGTGATTTTTATAATAATAATAATTTTGTTATTTTGTAAATATACATATTGTTATTTATGATTTTTACTAAGCCATCTAAATTCAAGTTACTCATGTGCATTTGCTTGAAAATTAGGATAAAATATAATATTGTTTGCTAAAAATTGAAACATTTTTGAATAGACTATATTTGATTTAGAATTTGTTTTTGAGAAATTGTGATATAGTCAGATTTTGGCAGTGTTGATTATGTATTAATATATTAGAATTTGAATTATAATTATGATTTTTTTTTATAGATTTTAGAACGAATACATGTTATTTATTTGAATAGAGACATTTGAATTAGAATTTTGTTCTATTTAGGACTTAGCTTTTTTGCTTGATTTAATTTAGTTGATTCATTTAAAATATATGCTTTATCTGAATAATTTTTAACTTTAGATTTTCTATCATAATATTTTTTATTTGTTAAGTTTGATTTTATTAGATTTCTCGCGATTTCGTAACTTTTGGTTAATATTGATTTTAATTCTTCTAAATAATTTTCATAAGAATATTTAAATTCAGGATTTTGTGTTTTAGAAATAGGAAATTCTAGTTTTTTAGATTTTTTCCTAATAAGTTTATTTTTCTGGCAAGTTGTGCAAGATTTAATAAATTTTGAAATTTCATTTTTCATATTGTTCCATTTATATTTACCCTTGATTCTGTTATACGTTTTATGAAATCCTGGATGTCCTTCTAATGGACTAGAATGATTTTCTTTTAAAATTGTTTGTATTTCTACTTTTGTTGGATTATATATTATATTATGGTATATATTTACAGAGATATCAGAATCTTTAAAAATGTATCTTAAAATAGATCTAATTTTGTGCCATTTAAGTTTATTAGAATTATCTAATTTTGGAATAGAAATAGAAGTAATATTATTTTCAATTAATTGTTCTTTTATTTTAATGAATAAATGAAATATGTCTTTATATTCTAAATTGTCCCAAAAGTTTTCTTTATATATTAAATAAAATATTAAATGATTATTATGTTTGATAATTTGAATATCATGAGTATTAAGATTTTGTTCTTTTAAGGTATCTAGATGATTATATTTATGAACGATTTTAGAGAATAAGTGTTGTGATGAATCATTTAGATCTTTAGAAGTAAAAACGACTATATTATCTTTAATATCGAAAATTGATGAATCGAATTCATTTAAATTTTTGTTATTGATAGTAGAATTTTTTATAGTTTTTAGGAATTCGTCGTACTTTAAGTTTGTTTGAATTGTATTTATTTTAATTGGACTTAAAGCATTTGAATTATTATTAGATTTATTTGTTTTAGTATTTTCTTTTTTATTTAAATGAGAACTTATACGATTTGCTTTATGCTTAATTAATTTATCTGAATTTGGATTTTTATCCGTGATTTTAATTTTTGATTTTGACAAATCGATAGATTTTAAAGGAATTGAAATTTTGTCGATTTTGTCTGTTGTGTTAGATATTGAAGCTAAAGAGGAATTATCTGAATTGACTTTTAATATACTGGCGCATAAATTAACACCATTAAGAAATTCAGTATTTTCTATAATACCTTCTTTAATTTCAGGATTAGGTATTTCAATTTTTTCAAGAGTTTCGTATCTAGGTTGGATATAGTAAGATTTAGAATTGATTTTAGATTTAGATTCGTTAAAATTTAATAACGATTGAGAATTTTGTCTTGAACCAGTGATACGATTTATTGAAAATTGATTTGGAGAATATTTATGCATTATTTCTTGAGAACTCGGAATGTTTAAAGAATTAGCACGATTTTGAGTAATATTTTCATTATTAGAATTAATATTTTGTTTATTATTATTATACTGTCGTCTTCTGCATTCAGAAATTAAGTGACCTAATTTTTTACAGTAATTACATTTTTTTGTAAAATGTCTGTTATAATTATTTGTTTGGATTTGTTTAACATTAGGCTCTGATTTTATAGAATTAGAAATTTTATAACTTGGCAAAGAATTTCCCGATCTGTCGTAGAAACTACAATATTTGTTGTTAGATTGATTTATGTTTTGATATTTTTGGATTTCGGACTTAGAAATAATTTCTTGTTCTTCTCCTAAAGCTATTGAAATTGCGTGCTCTAACGTTTCGGGTTTTTGAGATTTCACAAGTAGTGATAAGTCTTTATTTAGTCCCGATACAAATACGTTTAAAGCTTGATTTTTTAATAGTTCAGTACAAGCTAATTTCCCGTCGTTCGATAATTTTCTATCTAATGTATTTAATAATTTTATCAAGTAATTTTCTACCTTGTTGGCAAATGATAACACCGGTTCTTTAGGATTCTGTCTACACGAATTTAGTTCTAATTGCCATTGTCCTACAGATCTTTTATCCGAATATAGTTCTAATAAATGGTCCTTTAATTCAAGCCAATTTTTAAATATTCTATTTTTTATTAAAACTCTCGCGTTGCCCGTTATTTTCGTTTCTATCATTGCGAATAATATTGGTTTTAACGATTCCGATACGAGATTATATGCTTTATCACAATTATCAACAAATTCAAATAAATTTGACTTGTTGCCATCAAATCTGATTAACAGTTTCTCTGCTAACTCAATTGATATTGACATTTTGATTTTGGTACGAATGAGTGATATAACAATGTAAGTATAGTTTTAAATAAACACGCACAATGCACAATGTAAGATTGAAATTTAAATGACTTACATTAATATTATCAGCTCTTCAATTGGACAGCGATTCGGACACGGTGATGGAACAGCGATGTAGAGTATTGATCAAGCGACTTCGAGATCTTGGATTCAGTGACTTTGAGATTTAGATGCAGCGACTTCTTTTGTAGATTTCGAAATTTTGATTCAGCGACTTCTTGATTTTATAGATTTAGTAGATTTCGAAATTTTGATTTTTAGATTTTATAGATTTCGAAATTTTGATTCAGCGACTTCTTGATTTTGTAGATTTCGAAATTTTGATTTTGTAGATTTTATAGATTTCGAAATTTTGATTTTTAGATTTCTTGATTTTGTAGATTTTATAGATTTCGAAATTTTTATTTTTAGATTTCTTGATTTTGTAGATTTCGAAATTTTGATTCAGCGACTTCTTGATTTTGTAGATTTTATATATTTCGAAATTTTGATTTTTAAATTTCTTGATTTTGTAGATTTCGAAATTTTATTTTTTAGATTTCTTGATTTCGTAGATTTCGAGATTTGGATTGTATTTTCTTGATTGGATTGTCGACACTTTTGATTACTTGTTCCTCCTTCAAGATTTGGAAATCTCCGTACACAAAAAATTCTTGATCTTCAAGCTTTGACGGTACGTAAGGAAAATATCCCAGCTTCTGACACCAATTTATGTAATGTATGTTCCGCTTGAGACACCAAATTTATTGTGATGTATCTCAATTCGGTTACACTAATTTTATGTAATGTAATGTGCCGTTCTACTAATCATCAAGAAAACAAAACACTATTTATTTGTAATTATATTTATTTTATTTGTTGTTAAAATGTACATGCTTCTTGTACCAGGTTCAATTCAAATCTGTCTTTATATTTTTATGTCGTCTGAATGTATACTGAGTTTGTTACTACATGTTTACTGAATGTTTGATACTGAATATTTGATACTGAATGTTTTGTTACTTTCTAAGTTACCCTTATATATGAGAAATGTTATATTGTCTGTCGTAGGGTATAGGGATTGTCCACTTGTAATTTGTCACGCCTTTAGTAGTATTTGAAAATGGGTAAATTGCCACCCGAATAGCAGTACACATGTGTTTTTAAGGTTCGAATATTTTTATGATACAGAGAAGTTAAAATGTTAAAACCCTCGTCTTGATTTATTGTATAGTAAATAAGGAATATATAGTTGACAATTGAAATAAGATTTAAGGAATTTTATGTTTTAGTCATTGTCGTCATGTAAATACATTACACCTGCCTTAATGGCAACTTACTACGTACATACATGATTTTTATGTGTGGACATCTATAACACAGTACCTTTCGAATGATATAAGTTTCATTCCCTTTTCTTTTATAATAAATACAGAAAAAAAATGTCTACGCAAAAAAAGTATAACCTAAAAATGTGTCCAAATTTCACACACCCATTTTTTTTAATCTCTAATAAATTTTTCGGGGTATAAAGAATAGCCTATGTTCTTCTTCAGGATGTAAGCTATCTCCCTGCTAAATTTCATCAAGATCGGTACAGCAGTTTAGCCGTGAAAACGTAACAAATAGATTATTATCAACAGTGTCGAAATCTTGTAAAAAAATATTCGAATTTCTATTTAACTTTAAAATAAGAAAGTGGCTATTTGCACATGCAGTATGTGCAAGCAATTGGCTATTTGCACATACTGTATATGTACCAAATTAAGTTAGGTTGTTATGTTAGGGTAGGTTAGTGGTAAGTCTAAATAGCCAATTGCATTAAAATAATATTAAATTCACGGTAAATTGAAATAATAAAAAGCCAAGTAATTAGAGAACTATTTAATCAAATAAATGATTAAGTATCTTCAACCAGCACTTGAAATTATTGAATTTTCTCACGGTTTCAAGTACCTATACTATAATTAGTTATTATTATCCATAATTACTCAACTTTACGACTTTACACTTAGAAACAGAAACTCATCTTTAAAATATCTAAGGTACATAAAAAGTTAGGTAGGTATGATGTATAAAATATCTATAATATAAATATATTTACGTTAATTAAAATGGACTAATTCAGAACCCTAAACGTCTAATTCTTTAACTAACTTATTAGACAGGGTGTGTCATAAGCAGGCCCTGTGAGAGCTTCAACGGGGCCCGGGCCAAACCACATTTTAGGGGCCCCATACCCCTCCCCCACCGATCATAAGGACATTCCAAATAAATTTCGTACTGGTAAAATTCTAATAATTTTCTGATATTATTTTAGTATTAAAAATCAGGGGTTTTTTAAGAAAATTTTGCTTTCTACTTAAACTTTTACCACAAGGTGTATCTTTTTTGCAGTATATGTATTTATGTTTTTAAATAACCTCTGTTAAAAATAGTATAAGTATCAAAAAATATGTAAAATACAAATAATTTTCAACGCGCCGGAGCCCCTGAGACGCAGGGGGCCCGGGCCATATGGTCCTCCTAGCCCCCCTCTATCTGCGCCTGGTCATAAGTAAGGTCACATATTAAAATATTCTGTCCGCGCAACCACCGCGGTAAGCGAATTTTATTTGATAAAAAAATAAAATAAAAAATAATTAAATGTGTAAAAAAAAGTTGGCTCTGAAATTTTTTAAATTTTTTATTGATTATTAACTTTTTACTCTACATAATAAACAAAAAAATAAAATAAAAAACTTGTAAAAAAAAAGTTCCACATCGGGACTCAAACTCGGCATTCTTAGTTTACAATCTCTACAATATTTTTTTTGTTTTTAAAATATTAACCAAACGGTACTTTATATCGAAAAATCACAAGAGACATATTATAAATATTATAAATTATAAATACATATTATAAATTATATTATATATTAGTTTAGCCTATTTTAGGAATTTTTCCGGACATGACCCTCGGACAGGCATAATGTCCATTTTTTATACAAAATTTTTCATATATGGCTTCATGTACCTCATTGGACTCGGGATTGATTCACGAATCGATTAGCAAGGGTATTTTTTGAGTGGGTTGCGCGGCAATACCCACGTGTGGATTTTGATTAAATTTTCTATATATATTTTTTGGAAGGTCCCATAAACTACCTCACACTGGTTTTTTACCCCTCCTTCTCGTTGTCCCTATCTCATACTCTCCTCCCCCCCCTAAGTGAGTCACAATATCATGCAGCCCCACCCTAATTATTATTTTAGATTAATTTTTGCATCATTTTATCGACTACCTGAAATTACATTATAAATATTTTCTAATTAGAACCATAAGATAATTCTATTCTTATCACACAAAAAAATAAATAAAAAAATTACATGATTCTATCTGGGGGCACGGCTTTGATAGCGTTCGAAAAAATTATAGATAAAATTCTTAACAAAGTTTGAAAAAAAATTATCACTCGGTGACGTTATGCTAAAATTATTTTACAATTTATTTCAGTGGCGGCTCATTCACCAATTTAATATTACACAAACCCTAGAAACGTGAAATTTTAGGGGTCTCTTCCTTTTATGATATGATTTTCATAAGCCCAATCTCCAAAATTATGTCCTCCCGGTGGCGTAGTAATCAAAATATTCAATTTTCTAAGAAAAACGTATGTTTTGAGAAAACATCAGTTCAAAATACCTTCTAAAATTTAACACATATGTATATACCCCCCCCCCCGAAAATTTTCTTACTACACTACTGTGTCCTCCATGTACAATAATGTACATATGGAACTGTCAAATGAAGATGAAAAATAAGGTTAGGAAATACAGAAGTTGATAAAACAGGTCGCACGCACAAAAAAATGCCACATACCCATTTTTTATCCTTCCTAAGAATGCAAGCTATCTCCCTACCAAATTTCATCAAAATCGGTTCAGCGGTTTAGCCATAAAAAGGTGACAAACAAAGAGACACTATTTCGCTTTTACCCTATTAAAAAAATCACACCACTCCACTGCATATGTCACATATTTAAAAAAAATTTATCACGAGATGAAGATGGTGAAAAAAAAAATTAAAATAAAATAAGTTATCAATGAAGGGGTTATCTAAAGTTATCATAAAACACTTTCGCTTTGTTTTTCCGTGAGTCAGTTATATACTATAACTTAAGTAAGCATACCATTAAGTATAAGAGGTGCCTTTTTATAAATATAGGTTATTACTTAATCTCAAGGGGAAATATGTCAAAGGTTGTACGAATAATTGTTATAAACAAATGATTACATATTTAAAAATGTTATTGTTATTTTACACTTTAATTTTCACTGTCATTTCGAATGATTAGTATTTTTTAATTAATTTTTTTTAAATCGACTGTACATATTATTATTATATTTTTATGTACCTATAACTCCGACAAATATAAACCGATTTGGACGATTTTTTGTTTATTTGAAAGAGTATACTCCTGAGATGGTCCCATATAAATTTTATCAAAATCTGGTCACTCAAAAAAGGGAAAAATAAATAAAACAGAAAAAATTCTGAAACAATTTTCAAGTATAACCAAAATCAAAATAAACATTTGTTTCATTTATACTTTTTTTCTAGTAATAGTAAAAAACATTCAAAAATCTTTAAATATTTTAATATATACAAAAAAGATGACCTCCGCCAAAAATATTTTTAGCGTTTTTTATATCCCCCCCCCCCCCTACCCGCCTGTAAAGCCATTCAACTTTTATTCAAAATCGTTCACTATATTGCTTTATTTTTTTTATATTAGCTTGGAGGATGAATAAAATTGAACAACCTGTATACAGTACAAGAAAAAAAGGATTTTTTCTAATTTGAGATTTTTGTGTCCGCTAATTTTCTATTATTTACGTAAAAATTGTAGATTTTTCCTTCTTTATTAATTTCTTCCAAATAATAATAAAATACAGTCAATACCGGTTACAACGACACCAGTTATAACGACTCCGGTTAGTACGACGTACCGGTTTTAACTACGCAAAATAAAAGTCCAACTGATCCCTTATAATTGTATTTTAGCCGGTTATAACGACCTAATTTCAAATCCAACATCAATACAAAACAAGGTTTAAGAATGATTTATATATACCGACAGAGACATCTCACATAGTTTATAAAGGAGTTATAAATCAACTGCTAAGAATTTTCAATTCTATCCCAAAATTTATTAAAGAAATGCATTTGGATAAATTTAAAAAGGTGTTTAAACAATATTTAATTACTAAGTGTTTTTATAGTGTTGATGAATTTGTTAATTAATTATTTAATCTGTTATTCCGATATTTATGTATAATTTAGAAAGTGATATTATTACTTATTGTACTGTTTTTATATTCTGTGACGTATTCAACACATCTCTGTATGTCCAATGAATAAATATATTATTATTATTATTATTATAATAGGACTGGACTGGTCCCTTCGATGTCGTTATAGCCGATTTCGACTGTAATAATATATTTTATTATATCAGTAAATGGGGCTATCACAAGAAAAAGAACAAGAAAAGCCATTCTTCAATTTAAAACCTTGTCCAAATCAGATATACACACAACTTCTCCTTTTATAAAGGCAATTTGTATGAAGATATATCTCTAGTGTCTTTTAAAAATAATGGTTTTCCACTTTCTCTGGAATACTTCAAGAAAATCAAAAGAAATGTACAAAAGACGTATAAAAAAATTCATGAACACACTGCAGAAAAAAAAATTAAATTTATTTTACAACAGGTTTTTTAATTATTGTACTAATTATTTTTAATAATGTAATAATTCTCAAACCAAGTAAACCTTGTTTTGTATATAACGAAAACAATATTTTCTTAAGATAAGCAATAATCTCTTAAATCGCAACTATAGTATTCTTGAACGAAGGAAGAACGTAGTTGGATTAAGAGTATGTTTCTTATATTAAGAAAATATTGTTTTCGTTCTATACAAAACAAGGTTTTCTTGGCCCAATACAGTTTTTTTTTCTGTGTACATATTTATTCCAAATTTTGAAGAGGAAATGAATCGATGAAAAAATTAAAGCACTATCTTCCTTTTATCTTATTATTTCGATAACAATAACATAGAAAAATAATAGAGATTGCGATGAAACTTTAAAAATAACATATTTAAAAAAATCCTTGCAAACTTTTTACGGCCCGATGGAAAAAGAACGATTTTCGATTTATCAAATTTGGAATATATATTCTCTGGCCTATTAAAGGTAGAAGTTAATGCCCTATTTTGGGAATATATGTTTATTGATTGGATAACAATGTTCATAAAAAAAAAAATTGTTTGTGTTAAAAAATGTGATCAATGTACAAAATCCGTGATCGATTTTGCTCCGATAGAGGTTGTTTGTTAATATTAATAAGATAATTTCTTACCAATATGGAAATATCCACGTTTATCTTATTGATAAATGTATATTATTACTAACAATGTTCTTATCACGGTGAAAAAAAACATATTTTAAATACAAAAAAATACTTAATAAATGACATCACTGATTTTACCATATAGAAAATTGCACTTTCACTAGTTAGGTGGTGTAAAAAATATCCACACTGATAAATATTTATTAATACAACCATTATGTTTAATCTATTTGAGAGTTTCGTTAGTTGGTGTAATAAATTATTTATTAATTTGACAAATGAAAAGATTTTTAGATAAACGTGAAGAAATATTTTTCAAATGAATAAAATATCCTCAATAAGATTTTTTTTTATTATTGTATTGAAAAAATATTGTTTTATTAACAAAATCAATTTATTAAGCATTTTTCCATCTCAAATTGTCAATAAGATCGAGTTTTTCTTTCTGTGTATTTATTAAAATTTTAATAAATTATTAATTAAATTATTTCAAAAAAATCAATACAGAATGTCTGGAATACGGCCCTGTACTATATAAATACGAATGCATGTTTCTCTCTCGAAGTGTTAATTGCTAATTCAACAAACGGAGCGCATAAATTAATTCATACCCATTAGTGTCATTAATTTTTGACAATTGTCGTTCTGAAATTACCAATGTTAATTGCTGCTAACCTCACAACGTTACATTTACGTACTGAAAATTCACTGACCCGACTAAATAGAAAATAATTATTCAAGTTGACAAACAGTGTAGGTGTTATTTGACTATAAACCATCTAAAATGGTCTATTAATCATTTATTCGATAACAAAAATGACTAATATCCGTATCCGGTATTAAAAAAACAATTTTAACTAGTAAGCACTTTTAAAAAATATCTCACTTTGAAACTTTATATCTCCTAAACTAAGAATCCCAGAGTAATAAATAAGAGGTCAAAAGATAGCATATTTAATCCACTTTATAATAAAAATAGATTTACCCCCCCCCCATCCCTCAACCCTAAAATACAGTAGCATAAAAAAATTAAGTTAATTTTCATAGATTTTTTTTACATTCAATATTTCGCCCCCTTTTACAGATTAAGGGTTGTATTTGGTCTCATTCGATTCAGTGAGAAAAATCTTACAAGGGTGTAAAAAAATATATTTCCCCTGTCGCGCATATGAGTCGAGATATTTACGATTTTATGAAATTTACGAAAATCTTTTCTCAATGAAAATTAACTTGCTTCAAAACTCAATTTTGTTAGCATTCATAGCTACCATTTAGGTACAATATACATATATGAGGGGGGGGGGGGAGTAGGCGCAAAATATATCTCCCCTGTCTCGCATATGAGTCGAGATATTTACGATTTTATGAAATTTACGAAAATCTTTTCTCAATGAAAATTAACTTGCTTCAAAACTCAATTTTTGTTAGCATTCATAGCTACCATTTAGGTACAATATACATATATGAGGGGGGGCGGGGAGTAGGCGCAAAAAATATCTCCCCTGTCTCGCATATGAGTCGAGATATTTACGATTTTATGAAAATAACGAAAATCTTTTCTCATTGAAAATTAACTTGCTCTAAAAACCAATTTTGAAGGCTTCATAGCAACCATTTAAGTAAAATATACATATATGAGGGGGGCGGGGAGTAGGCGCAAAAAATATCTCCCCTATCTCGCATATGAGTCGAGATATTTACGATTTTATGAAAATAACGAAAATCTTTTCTCATTGAAAATTAACTTGCTTCAAAACTCAATTTTGTAAGCATTGATAGCTACCATTTAGGTACAATATACATATATGAAGGGGGCGGGGAGTAGGCGCAAAAAATATTTCCCCTGTTTCGCATATGAGTCGAGATATTTACGATTTTATGAAATTTACAAAAATCATTTCTCATTCAAAATTAACATGTCAAAAACTAATTTTGTAAGCCTTCATAGCTACCATTTAGGTACAATATACAAATATGGGGGGGGGGGTAGCTCCATGACAACGCGGGAATAGTCGATTAATTTTAATTAATTTTACCTATTATTTCTTTAATTTGAATCGAGCAAGGTTAAAAATATTATTATGATGATTCAGTAAAAAATGATCTCATTAATATTAAGATTTCTTTGTTAGAAATTTATAAATTCAGCTACCTAGATAAATATTTAATAAAGAATTCTTGCTGAATATATTATAATAATAATTCCATAAGCTACCTGACAAATCTAATACATTGTAAGTAAACTAATGTGTAATACTGTAATTACTTGATGACTATTGCCTTTATGATATTGGTAACCTTGCTTTACTAACAAAGAAATATTAGTTCTTCTTCTAGTTTACATAAAATAAGTCACTCATTAATTTTGCAGTTTTCACAAAGAAAATATTAACCGATTTCAAAAAAAGAAAAGGTTCTTAATTTAATCAATATACAGTCGAAACTGGTTATAACGATATTGGTTAATACAATATAAAAAAAAGCAAAAAAGTGTCACAACTCAAAAAATGTCATATTTGAGATAAATAGAATGATTTCAAATTACTATATATTTCTACTAAAAAATTGTCATTAATGTACTTCGTGTACCTACCGTCAACAAAACTAGCATATTATAAAAAAATGTCACACTTTTTATTTTTTAAATACCTAACAACTAATCGTTTTAATAGTTAGTATTTTTCAAACATCACAGAAATACTGAAATATTTAAATTAAATGTATCAGTCCTTTTCTTATACTACCTTTACAATTTTGATTTACCTAAATTGTTATAATTTCATTTATTCCTATTTCCTCAAAATTACATTTTTTGAGTTGTGTCACTTTTTTGTGGGGGTGCAATATCGATTTTAACGACTCTAAATAAAAGTCTGAATTAAGCCCATATTTTACCAGTTTTAACGACTATATCGGCTTTTACGACATAATATGACTGGTCCCCTTGATGTTTTCGACTGTAATTTTTTTTTATGTATGTTCGAGTATACTTCAAACAAATATGCACCCATTTGGATGTTTTTTTGAAAGAATATACTCCAGAGATGGTCTCATATAAATTTTATCAAAATTTAACCATGGGTTTTAAAGTTACGCCACTTAAAAGAGAAAAATACAAACTTTGAAGAAAAAAAAATACTCTGCCTTGTAAATGCACGGTGCTTCCTCGTGCTAAATTCATCAAAGGTAGTTAATTATTGAACAATTTAAATAAAAACCGATAATGTATTCAGATGAACTGCCTGTCATTGGTTAACCATTTAATTTTCATACTATTTTAATAAAAAAATTTAATTTTACATTTTTCTTAATACGCGCCTGGTTATTATGTCGTATATTTTGAATTTTTTGACAATTTCATTCAAAATCATTATTTTTCTGCTATACGAATGTCAAAATGACATTTAAAACGTCAAAGTGACATTTAATATGTCAAAATAAATAGCAGTTTTAAAAAAACAAATGACGATTTTCTTAAGTCAAATTGAGATAGATCTTTGTAAGGGAATATTTTACAACAAAAGTAGGTGACCTATATTATAGAGAATTGAATGCTCTACAAAAAAGGTTCTATAAAATTTTCACGTAACATGTGTCTTTCTTGAAATATCTTCAAAAAATAAATCTTTTTGGATGTCACCCCTCCCCCTTACACACAATTTTAATTATTTTGAAATGGGACCGTCCTCAAGCCAGACCAAACCAACCAACCAAGTTTCATCAATATCGGTTCAGTGGTTCATGAGTTAAGCGTGTGACAAGGATTGGGGGACAGACACACAGACACACACACACACACACACACAGACAGACAGACACGGAACAAAAAGTGTTTGTCTTGACCTGAAACGGATAAATAAAGTAAAATTTTTGAAATCGGAGAACAAATTTTTTTCTCGTTTAAAAACGATAACGAAGCTTCTCGTATCTTCGATATTGCGAGGAAGCAATAAAACTGACTGAATTAAATTTAACAGTTTTTGAAATCAGTGCCAATACTGCCAAGCCAATTAAAAAAATAAAAAAATAATACTGTTTTTAATTATTATAAACTTTTTTTTAAGTTTCTTATTTGACAGATAATTCATTTCTAATTCAATATTTGAACGAATATTACAAAACCTGAAAATATTTGATTTATTTAATAAATTTAATTGTAACCCAAAGTGTATTCAATTATTGGTAAGTTGGTAACCTTGCTTTGATAACAAAAGAACACTAACTATCTCGTCTTTTGTTTTACATATATACTTATTTAAACATACATAATCAAGTTGGCTCCGACAGCTCGCCAATACTAAACAAGTTTTGTACGAAAAACAGGCGCAGTACTCGTACGCCATCTTGATTTATGCTAAATACATTTCCAAAACGGTTTATCAACTGTTTTTTTTTATATGCTAAAAGAGGCCCCACTGACCTGCGTGCAAATAAATCGATGTTTTCAATACGGAAACTTTCTTATTACATTATCAACTAAAAAAATAATTTTAATATAAGAATTTATTTAACTAATTTTGCCTCTAGGGTGGTACACCCCCCCCCACCCAAAAAACTGTTACCAACATAGAGTTATCAATTATTGCGTAAATATCTTGACTAATAAAAATTTTTTAACTAGTTTCGCCTCCAGGATGGTACAACCCCCCCCTCAAAAAAATGTTTCCAACATAGAGTTGTTATCAATTATTGTGTAAATATCTTGATTAATAAAACGTGTCTGTCTGTTAGGCCGCTTGTGGCTCAAGAACTACTGATCCGATCTGCATGCGGTTTTAGCTACATTATCTGGTCACATATCTAAACATTTTTTGCTGTTAAAATAAGAAATACAGATTTTTCTACATATTTATCTAAATCTAAAGCTTAAAAAACAAAACCCTCATAAAAATAGAGCCGATTTTTAATAAAAATTCTATCAGTTTTAACAAACATGTACCTCTACCAATTGAGTAACTTCTACAATCTCTATTATAATTTTTATAATACGATATGTTTACTATATTCATATATAAATATCATTTTCATTATGATTTATTCAACTAATTATTCAAAAGTTGAATTATTTAGATATTAATAAAGTGCTATACAAATTATTTAATTTCAATTAAAATACAGAGATTGTGTAAAGTATTAATTATATTAATACTATATTATTTGTTTATTGGTATAACAAATTAAACTATACCAATAATATATATTTAGATCCTGTACACAATAATTACTAATTGATATTATAACCATAGGTGGGCACAGTTAATCGAAAAGTTAACTTCGTTAATCCGTTAATAAAAAAGTTAACTTCGTTAACCGTTAAAGCGTTAAAATTCTGAAAATGTAACGGAAGTTAAAGTTAATCCGTTAAAAAGTTAACCATCCAAAATGTTTGTAGACCTTTTTACTTTCTTATACCAATGTATATGAAATATACATATAGTATAAGTAAGTATAGTGAACGCGATTTTTTTCGAAATCCGGATTTTGATGGAATTATCAATTTTGACCTTCCCTGAATCCATTCTGACTATTTTCGCCATGATGTCTGTGTGTCTGTCTGTCTGTAGACGCTGTGACTCAAATACGACAAATCGTAGAAAGGTGAAACTTTATAAATATTTTTTTCAATAAGTATCCGTTTTTAAGTACATTTAAAATGGTTCATAACAGAGAAGTTACTTTCTTATACCAATGTAGGTATATGAAATATACATATAGTATAAGTAAGTACAGTTAACGCGATTTTTTTTTGTTTATATCCCATTCATTTTATTCTATCTTTTATTAGTTCGTCAGTAATATCTATCAATAAAAAAAACTCACTTAAACTATTAATTGTCATTATTATGTATAAGAAAGTCCTGTGGCACACGGCAGATTATTTTTTTTTAGCTATTTCGACAACTTTGTAACGGACTAAAGTTAACGGAAGTTGAATTTAACGGAAGTTAACAAAAGCGTTAACATTTTTTTGAGTTAACTTAAAAGTTAATCCGTTAACCATTTTGTTAACTTCGTTAATTAACGATTAACGGATTAACGAGTTAATGCCCACCTATGATTATAACTTTAGTAATTTAACAAACACGTGACCTACCCTAGCAATAATTACAATATTTTTGACCGTTTACGTCAAATAGTAATATTTCTTAAAAAATTCAGTGATTATTATAAAATATTTGTAGTAATAAATCGATTATTCTTAATTACTAATTATCTAGACATTAATTTTTCGTTTAAATGCCACTACAATAATTGATTAAAATTAAAAAAAAATAAGTAATACTAATATAAATTCTGAGAAGCCACCTCTAACGCAATCTATTATTACATTTTATGAGAGCAGGGACTTTTGGTTTGGCACAGTTGGTAACTACTTGAAAACTAACACATATGCACATAATTATTCAAAAATAGAACCGAATACATGCGGCATTCGGCAAATTTTAGACATCGTTGTGAAATACCGTTTATTTCTGTCTTATCAGTTTCTATATTAAAAAAATAAATAAGATAAAACCAAAAACTGTATTATATTTATTTCTGAATACCTGGGCACAAGTTGCGTCATATTTCTACGTAGGTATGCTCCCCTATATGGACTGTTGTTCATTTTTCAGAAAAAAAATAACAATGTGTACTCAAGCGAGTAAATTGGGCAGATATGAAGTCAAAATAGGGAAGATTATGAGTACACAAAAAGTCAACTGGTTCATTTTACGAAACTTTTATCAAAATGTAGGTCATTTTTCTTGTTAGTTGAAAATTTATAATACGCTGTAAATTACAATAAAAAGTTTGTAATTATTACTAAAAAATAGTTTTAAACACAATACAAAAAAAAATTGTAACTAAAAGTTATTAACGTGGATTTTTTTTATCTAACAAATTTTTCGGGATACAAAATTGCCTATCTCCCTGCAAAATTCATCAAGATCGGTTCAGCAGTTTAGCCATGAAAACAGATATATTTTCTATAATTTTATAATTAAAAATTTTTTTTTTTAATATAAGAAAATTAAGAAGTTTTGAAAATACGACGCAAAAAATCGAGAACTGTTTTTTATTAGATGTAATAATAAACACATACATAATTTATTAACCATGTTATTCACGTTGTCGTATCAAAGTACAATTACTTAATAAAAAAGTCATTTTTTTTATTAATAGAGTGCACATTTGAGTGGGACAAGGTTAGATGGGTAAAAAAACAATAACAATGACTTTTCAATCAAAAATACAAGAAAAACTATGGCTGAAGAGGGTTAAATTTAAATTTGACACAAAAATATAAACTGATCCCAATTTTCAATATACACTCAGCGTTCTATAAAACGTCCATCCACAGTACGACCGTTCCATAATACAATGGTCTAACAGTTCTATAGAACGTCTTTCCCCAACCCCCACCATAATACCATTGTGACCATAGACATAGAGATATAGACAGCGCATTCGTATTTAACATAATGGTGTAATATGGGTGTAACACAAGGTATATAAATATAGAGGTATGGCAATGCGGTCGTTGACCAATCAGCGGTGGCGCGGGAATTGACGTCACTGGCGTACATATTCAAATGTTATAAAAATGTATAGTTGCAAAAACATTCTTTAATTTATTATTGTTTCGTATTTTTTGACATTTTAACAATACATACAATCACAGAAGTACAAATTCAATATTACAAAATCATAAAAAGCTGTCACAGACAATTTGGTGTATTCGAGAAGCATTACTTTTACTGTTTTAAGTTGGCAATACAAAAACTGGGCTTATCGTGTTAACAGCTTTTTATAATTTTGTAATATTAAATTTGTACTTCTGTGATTGTATGTATTGTTAAAATGTCAAAAAATACGAAAACAATAATAAATTAAAGAATGTTTTTGCAATTATACATTTTTATAACATTTGAATATGTACGCCAGTGACGTCAATTCCCGCGCCACCGCTGATTGGTCAACGACCGCATTGCCATACCTCTATATTTATATACCTTGGGTGTAACATATGTTCTGTAAGTGAGAGAGAGATGCATGTCGTTTGGAAAATAACATACACTCAGCGTTCTATAATACGCCCATCCACAAGACGTCCGATCCATAAGACAATGTTCTAACAGCTCTATAGTACGTCTTTCCCCAACCCCCACCATAATACCATTGTGACAGCTATATTTCAGCGCGAAATTTAAATTAACAAATTGACGTTAGTCTTCTATGTAGTTGTAGATTTTATAAACAAAATTTGTGTTTTGGTGTGACTCAATGTGGAAAAAAAATGAAATTCAATACAAATTTTCGTTAAAATTGAAATATAATAAATACATAGTATAAAAAAATGTGTAAGGTACATTTTATTTGATTTGATAATTCGAAAAAGATTAAAAAAGGAAATAACAAAAATAAATTATTGGCATATGATTGTATAGAAATCTATACATTTTTGATCCAGTATTAAAGCAACGAATAACAATTGTCTAGAGTTCAATTCTAAAAAATCAACAAACCAGGATCTCGTTCACCAACAGCGCCATTTTTATTATTATGTATCTGTCAACTTTTAGGCGTGGTGGTGGGGGCCCCTCTAGCCGGCGTCTTGTGGAATTATTGAATTACCGATGGCTACGTATTATAGAACGCTGAGTGTATATGATTTCCAAACATCTTCTGTCTCTCTCATTTGACACGGCTCTTTTTACGAGTCAGATGCGCTGTCCATTTCTTTATGTTTATGATTGTGACGATTGTGACTGCTATATTTCAGCGCCAAATTTAAATTAACAAATTGACGTTAAGTTAAAGTCTTCTATGTAGATTTTACAAACAAAACTTGTGTTTTGGTGTGACTCAATGTGGAAAAAAATGAAATTCAATACAATTTTCGTTGAAATTGAAATATAATAAATAGTATTAAAAAAAATGTGTAAGGTACATTTTATTTAAAATTTGATAATTTGAAAACGATTAAAAAAGGAGAATAACAAAACTAAAAATAGTTAAATAAAAAATAAGAATATTAACTATACGGTTTATTTAAAAAAAAAAAAAAAAAAAACATATACGCCCCAGCGAGTTCTCTACAGTTCACTACTACCCCCCTTAAGTAAAGTTAATTTTTTTTTCACTTTTTAAAATTAATTAATTAATTCGAAAAAATTGAACCCCCCTACTCTTTAACGACAGGTTTTACGCTATTTTAACCTAAAACAATTAAGAAGATAAACGTATCAAACTTTAAAAAAGCCCCCCCCCCCACCCTTACATAAAATTAATTTAATTTTTTTTTAAATTAATTAATTTAAAAAAAAACACTGGACCTGCCGCCTACACTTTTACGCTATTTTAACTTAAAAAAATTTAAAAATTAATAAACAAAAAAAAACATTTGGATCTCCCCCTCTACTCTTACGACAGATTTTACACCATTTTCACCTAAAACAATAATGCAAATAAAAAAGCCCCTCCCCGTCCCTGAAATTCGGACGTTACAGAGAATAACACACGATTAGTTTCAAGCTGCAACCTACAATCGTACATATTTATAAACATCAACAAAACAAATAAATATACAAATTACTTCTCTTTCAAATCATTATTATTATTATCATGTTATACAACAACAATTCTTGTATTTAGAATACAATGACCGCTACAAATGGTTTAGTATCATCATCAACTACACACACACACACACGCAATATGTGTGTGTGTGTGTCTGTTTGCTATGCAAGACGACACTCTGCTGGTAATTGAAGCCTGTGCCCTTGACATTGGACCTATATGCGTGCAGTAGAAGTTACGAGCATCTATTTACCTTTGGACTGTTTTTTTATAGGTAATTAAAAATACTCTGCCTTGTAAATGCACGGTGCTTCCTCGTGCTAAATTCATCAAAGGTAGTTAATTATTGAACAATTTAAATAAAAACCGATAAAGTATTCAGATGAACTGCCTGTCATTGGTTAACCATTTAATTTTCATACGATTTTAATAAAAAAATTTAATTTGACATTTTTCTTAATATGCGCCTGGTTATTATGTCGTATATTTTGAATTTTTTACAATTTCAATCAAAATCATTATTTTTCTGCTATACGAATGTCAAAATGACATTTAAAACGTCAAAGTGACATTTAATATGTCAAAGTAAATAGCAGTTTTAAAAAAACAAATGACGATTTTCTTAAGTCTAATTGGGATAGATCTTTGTAAGGGAATATTTTACAACAAAAGTAGGTGATCTATATTATAGAGAATTGAATGCTCTACAAAAAAGGTTCTATAAAATTTTCACGTAACATTTGTCTTTCTTGAAATATCTTCAAAAAATAAATCTTTTGTGATGTCACCCCTTCCCCTTACACACAAATTTAATTATTTTGAAATGGGACCGTCCTCAAGCCAGACCCAACCAACCAACCAAGTTTCATCAACATTGGTTCAGTGGTTCATGAGTTAAGCGTGTGACAAGGATTGGGGGACA
The DNA here is from genome assembly GCA_949319165.1 of Sialis lutaria. NCBI lineage: Eukaryota > Metazoa > Arthropoda > Insecta > Megaloptera > Sialidae > Sialis > Sialis lutaria. The sequence goes on from OX439233.1 coordinate 37,338,242, forward strand.
GACACACACACAGACACAGACACACAGACAGACAGACACGGAACAAAAAGTGTTTGTCTTGACCTGAAACGGATAAATAAAATAAAATTTTTGAAATCGGAGAACAAATTTTTTTTCTCGTTTTAAAACGATAACGAAGCTTCTCGTATCTTCGATATTGCGAGGAAGCAATAAGAAGTTACAATTTTGCCATGTAGGTGCACAGGTAGAAAGGTTTACTTGAGCCAAGTAAACCTTGTTTTGTATTAAACGAAAACAATATTTTCTTAAGATAAGAAATATATTCTTAAACCAACTATAGTATTCTTGGACGAAGAAATAATGTAGTTGGATTAAGGGTACTTTTCTTATATTAACAAAATATTGTTTTCGTTATATACAAAACAAGATTTTTTTGGTCCAATACAGTTTTGTGTGTGTATGTATGTCCGTCAGTGGCGTAGATAGAATTTATGTGTTGGGGGGGGGGGGGATATCACAGTATTAAATCTCATAAAGTTATATTTTTTATTATGAAAATCATATTTTGTTTGGTGCAATATACTACAAAAATTGTTTATATTCTTGCATTGTTGAAAAATGCTCGTATATTATAATCATCTTATAATTTTCGTAGACTCATGTGGGGGGGGGGGGTATTGATCCCCTTAAACCCCCCTAACTACGCAACTAATGTACATCCCGGATAATTAGCGATAGTAATCTTTACAAAATATGTTTTTACAGTATGATGAAGGGACTTCTAGCAAACTTGTACTCTCTAAATATGGTATCAAACTTATATGACAGTTCTCTTTGAGTTTCATGAAGACTTTGACAAGTTTCACGCACGTGTTGTATGTAAACACCAACAAGGGTGTTAAAACAGTGGTGATATTATGATAATTATTTTGTATACGGTCAGAGTCGCAAATTGTGTTAAAATACGTTCAAGTACTACTGCTCTAAATTACATAGCAAATCTATAGATACTATTATAAAATTATTACTTCATTTGTGAGTACATGCTAGCTAGCCCCTGATACCGGAAATTACAGTTTTTCACCATACCCTATTTCGGGATGCAGAACCAGTTATATCCCTGCCAAATTTCAACAAGATTGGTTCAACGGTTTAAGAGAAATTTAAAAAAAGAACTGTCGTAAGGGTTTTTTTTTGTTCTGACTACTTGACGTATTGGCATTAAAATAATATATTGCGCAACTTTAATTAGCATTATTGAGAGTGAAGGTAACATTACACTCTTTACACGTGTCGACAATATTGCGAAATAAACAGATATTGTATAAATAGCATTTAAGGCCGTACATGCCGATTTTTCCGAAACTAAAATCTACGAGATGGCGTTAGTAGTAAAAATCATACACGAGTCTTAGCCCTGAGGGGAAAGCATACAGAAAAGAATAAGATATATCTGTTATGATATTGTTATCTTATTTCTGTCGACAGACCGAATTTACATTGGAACAGTTGTATCATCACGCTGTTAACCATTATTTCATATTTGTTATTGACTTGACCTATTATGTTTAGTTTTCACCATTGATACATTTTAAAATGTGTAGTAGAAATGGGTTGAGAGAAGGCAAACGAAAATAATAAAAGAAAAGAATAAGACGTATATCTTATGATATTGTTATCTTACTTTTGTCACACTCAGAATTTACAGTGGAACAATTCTCTCATCACGCTATCATCCATTATTTCATATTTGTTATTGACTTGACCTATTATGTTTAGTTTTGACCATTGTTACATTTTAAAATTTGTAGTAAAAATCCGGAACGATTAGAGTCTATACGCTCCCAAATTCTACATTAGATTGATATAGTTTAATTTAAAATATAAGTACACCTGCATGTGTATGTAATTATTATAAAATGCAAATATCTTATTGATCAGGCTTCCGCGGTCTATAATTTTATAAATAAATAACTTATCTTTTATGAATTTTTTAACAAATATTTTATTTAAATAATTTGATATGTGATAATATATTGTGATCAAAAACAATCTATAACAAATACGTATTAAGGTAAATTTCGAGCCCTTTTACATAAGATAACGTAATCTCAGAAACAATGAAAAATATAATATCTTATTTGTAATCATATATATAATTAATTAAGTCAGACACGTATTTAAGAAAATTTGGGCCCTTTTTCTAAATATTTTAAATTTTTTGAAAAATAAAAAATAAAACTAGAAAGTAAATTATTTCAAACATTAACTATATAAAATTAAAGTCTGTCACGTATTAAGGTTAATTTAATGCCCTTTTTTTAAATACAACATTATTTCAGAAGCAATGCCAAATATATTATCTTAATTGTAATCATTTATATAATTAATTAAGTCAGACACGTATTTAGGAAAATTTGGGCCCCGTTTTCTAAACATTTAAATGTTTCGGATAAATAAAAAAATAACATGATATAGTAAGTTGTATCAAACATTAACTATATAAAATTAAAGTCAGTCACGTATTAAGGTAAATTTAATGCCCTTTTATTAAATATAACGTTATATCAGAAACTAAATTATCTGACTTGTAATCATTTATATGATTAATTAGTTCAGACACGTATTGAGGGAAATTTGGGCCCTATTTTATAAATATTTTTAAAAATTTTAAAAATAAAAAAATAACATGATATAGTAAGCTGTATCAAACATTAACTATATAAAATTAAAGTCAGTCACGTATTAATGTAAATTTAATGCCCTTTTATTACATATAACGTTATCTCAGATTCAAAGCAATATATATTATCCAATTTGTAATCATTAACATGGTTAATTAAATCTGACACGTATTATGGAAAATTTGGGCCCCGTTTTTTTTTTAAATATATATTTTCGAAAAAATAAAAAAATAATATGAGATAGTAAGTTGTACCAAACATACTATATAAAATTTAATGTCAGTCGCGTAGTATGGTTAATTTATTGCCCTTTTTTATTAAAATATTGTAATGTCGGGAATAAAATTATAAAATTAAGATTATATTATCTATTAATTAGGTTTTCATTTCTTTTTTTGCTAGTGTTAAAAATAAAATACATGAAAATAAGATACCTATATGGGTCAGTCCACGGTAATCGATACCAGATAGTTAAAAAAATATTTTACGAAAATGAATACTAAAATATAAAAATAACAGGCTATTTAACATCAATTTTCATAAACCAAAAGAAAATTTAAAAAATTTTGATTAATTTTCAAAATATTACAAAAAATTTAAATTTTTTTTCGAAAAAGACAACAAATAATGTGAAATCGCAATAACTTACTTGACAATTAGTGACGCTCGTGGCAAACTATTAAAAGTCTTTGACAATTACATATCAAACGTGACGTTTGACCGAATTAAAAAAAAATTACCCTCACCAAAAATAATGACTAAGGATAACCGCATTTATTATAAATTTAATGAGTCTTTTGATGTATTTGATAAATAATTGTTATAAGTATTAGTTCATAATATCAATAAGCAATTAAACACACAAATAGTACTCTTATTGTATCCTTTTATTCAACGTGTCACGACCGTCACAATTTTCTGTGACAACCGTCACAATGTTTATTGGGTAATAACCAGTTAAATAGATTACGTATTTACCTGATGCTCTTGTGTAACTAAAAATAATTTATTCGTAACATATTAAAGTATGATTATTATATAGTAACTTCAATATGAGAAGAGGTTTGATGCATAAGTAACTATATAATTAACTATATGATTAACTATATAGTTTTGTATTTATCGATGGTAGGCACAAACAGTGATTCGTGATAAATGATCTTTTTAAATCTAGAAACCAATTTTAAAAATTATATATAATATTATTATAAACTGAATAATAATAATTATTTTTACAAGAAAACATAGGCCTCGTTTTGTAAATAATATTAATTCTCAAAAAAATCTATGAAATTATGGTAAATTACATAATTAATCTGAAACAAAATAAAAAAACAAACATTGTATACTTGTATAAAAATTAACAAGAAACATTTACAACTTAATATCACAAGGATTTTTAATAGTTATTAGCTATAGAATTAAATAATCAGTTATTGAAAATTGAAATTGTACCAAGTAACAAGACTTCAAACTTCAACACATTTGTCAGGTTACAAAACATAATATGTACTGTATACTCAATGTAAAAGAGATGTGTTCATCTTTTATTTAGTTAAATAATATAACTATCCTTGTTTGTGTAAAAACTTAAACGAATTGCAATGTTGAAATATAACGATATTTCTCATTCTATCATAAAGGCAGTGTAAAGTCCAGTAAGTTATAAACTCCTCTATTACCTAAATCATTGATACAAAGTTGAAAACATACAATACGAAGTAAAAAAATGAACACAAACATACGCAATCTATAGATATTTTTAAATATGTATTATATGATGATAATCGCAGAATCAAAATAAAATATAAGTACCAATATTATAATAATATTTTAAATTTGAGAATAATCTATATATTAAACTAAACAGAAACAATGGCCTTATTAAAATTAAAGAGTCCCTTTCTCATACTGCGGCTGCGTATTAAACCAAATATAAAAATTAAGTCAAGAATGAAATAAAATTTTTTTACTTCATATTTTGATGAAACCTGCACCAACATGTTCCATGAAAAACGATTTTCTCGATATTCTCGCGCCCCCCATTCAGTTTTATCACGCCCCCCTAGGGGGGCGCGCCCCACAGGTTGAGAATCGCTGACATACACATTTGTATTCTTTAAATGATAAAATAACATCTAAGTTTTTCAAATTATTATTGTAAATTTTCATAATTCAGTCTTCAAATTTTAATTAATATGCGTCTGAACTATTTTTTTATTGGTTAAATTATGTCCAAGGTTTCCTATACTGTTTATGTGAATATGTTATTTTAACAGTAGGGGCCTCAAATATTACTTAATACGCCTCTGTAGTATTTTTTATTAGTTAAATTATATACAATATCTCCGTACGGTCAGTGTGAATGTTATTTTAACAGTAGGGGCTTTAAATATCACTAAATACGCGTCTGGACTATATTTTTATTGGTTAAATTATATTTAAGGTGTCCCATGCAGTTTATGTGAACATGCTATTTTAACTGTAGGGGCCTCAAATATCATTAAATACGCGTCTGGACTATATTTTTATTGGTTAAATTATATTCAAGGTGTCCCATGCAGTTTATGTGAAAATGTTATTATAACAGAAGGGGCCTCAAATATCACTTAATACGCCGCTGGACATTTTTTTATAATTAATTTATTTATATGCAACGTCGAGACAATTTTTTAAATTGATTAATTATAATTACAATCTTATGTAGATTTCTGTATTGTACTTGTGAACTTTTTTTCCCAGTTTTTGTTGTAAATATAAACCTAAAAAATTAATAGTTATGCACGAAATTTTTGAAATAATGCATTATTTTCACCATTATTAATTATCTTGAATGTAATGAAAAATTGTGATTTTTGCATTATTATTTTCAAATCAGTGCAGTAATGCACCCATATTTTCATTACCGATAGTTTTTGATAATGCATAATGTGCATTGTGAGATAATGCATTACTTTTAGTAATGCATTACGAAAACAATGCATTATTTTACAGCGCTGTTTATAACTCATTGACAACTGATACAAATGTGATAAGAGATGAATATAGCGAGTCGATATACTTGAAATACTGTTCTGTTATTGGTCAGAGTAATGACAATGGGATATTCTCGAAATCAGACAAAGTCCGCGATACGAAGGATGGTGATATTTTTTTTATTTTCAGTAGTTTTCAATATTTTCAAAATGAAAATTGTAAAAATTATTATAAAATTAGAAAGCTTGAACAATTACCTATGAAACGGCTTTTTATTTTTTCCACATTTTTCAAGAATTTTGGTTATATATTGAGTTTTATCATATCAAGAAAAATACACACATTTTCAGAATTTTTTTATTAATATTTAAAAAAATAAAATTGAAAAATTTGGTATGCCGAATCAAAGAAAAATTAATCTAGTTTATCACTGTATTTTTTCCTAAGGGATTTAATAATACTGGTCAGAGATGGTGTTGAATTACAAAACCGTAATTTCTCTATAGTAACGCTTATGGCAATTCAAACAGCACGTTCAGCCTTAAATGAAACATTGTATTATTAAAACTACCTATTTCTTTCATCGAAAATAATTTCTGGCGACTGCAACCATGTTTTTTATTTTTATTTTATAAGGCAGTGTTTCTTAACCCTTATGTTACTACCCGGGTACCCGGGTACCCATTTTCAACTTTAGGTTAAAATAATTTCATTTGTGAAAGTCAGATTCTATTACCCGCTCAGATCCCCATTATTTCAGTTATTTAGAAGAGGTTTATGCACTATTTAATGTAATTTATTTATTTTTTAATTATTTATATAAGTTTAAACTTGTTTAGTCGTCTATTTACTACCCGGGGTACCCGGGTACCCATACGGTCTTTTAGTAAGATACACGGAAATAAATAAAATACAAGTTGATTAATTTTAATATTTTTTATTGTGAAAATACTTAATCACGTATTCGGAGTGGGGGGGTCATGGGGGATATGCCCCCCCCCCCCCAAAAAATAAAACAAATTAAATGGAAAAGTGCATATTAAATATACTAAAGAAACTTTACTTGTCTATTACATAGACCATGACCCCCCCCCCCTCCTAAATTGAAAAACTAACTAGATAAGGTATAAACGCAGGTATAAATCGACGAAAAATATAAACCCTCTAGTAACTAGTATATAAAAAGTATAGATCCTTTAGAAACTATTTCACTATTGATTATCATTTTGAGTTATATAAGACTCGGACTATATGTAACATAAAATCGCTAAAATACATATATACGAAATACATATGTCCCCAACATGCAGTAAAACGCATAAAAAGACTAAAATATGCAATTTTTTTGACAAATACATAATGGATATTACTAAATTATTAGTAATTGTTATTACTAATCGTAAATTTATATTTATCATAATAATATAGAAGACAAAATATCTATAAAAATATACTCTACCTACATATATATTAGCTGTCGATTTTAGTAGGTTTATTCATTCTATTTTTTTCAATATTAGGTAAAAAATCGATCTAATTTGACTAGTCTATAACTCGATAAATATATAAATATTTTAAATGTAAAAAAATAAAATTAACATTTTTTGTCTTATATAAAAAGAAAAATAACAACAGTTTATCCGCTATAACAAGAGATTATAATTTTAAAAATTGATGTTTTTTCTGGATCAAAAATATAAATTAAAAATCAAAGCGCGACTTTTTTTAAAGTTAACTCGTAACGCGACTCAAACGTGAGTTTTCAGAATGAAAATTTTGAAATACCTATAAATTTTACTTCTTCAATTTCATAAACACAACAGTACTTAGGCATAGGCAAATAACTAACCAGTTAAATGTATAGTTGGTCAAGTGGTAAGGGGGAAGGGGGGGCAGCTGCCCCCCCTACCCCATTCTCTGGTCCCCTTGTTCCCCTGCCCCCCAAGGTACTCCCATGTTGATATATATTACAAAGTAATGCGTGGAGGGACGATCATTCAGGCAGGGTACCCGGGTACCCCGGGTAGTAACTACTGTAAAAACGTCTGGGTAGTAACATAAGGGTTAAATTTTTTAACGTCTAGGCCCCCACTTGCAGCTCATATTGATAACTCATAATCCCCCCCCCCCCCATTTTTTTTGAAACCCAGATGGGTTAAAAAAAAATTTGTTTCATTTTTATAATCTAAGCGAGTGCATAATTTAATATTTTAACTATTTTAAACTTATTTAATGATAGTATTTTTTTTTGTATTATTCGCAGTTCTTTGCGGCTCCCTAGAGGGCCGCGGCCCACCACTTTAAGAATAACAGGGTGGTCAGTATTTCTCTGGAACAAATTTCCCTGACTTTTCTCGGCTTTCCAGGAGAATTTTTACCGTTTTTTCCCTGTTTTTTATTTAAAATTTAGATAAAATACCTAAAAAAAGGTCACATAGATAAAAAATATTTGCGACAATTTGTGTGCATTTTTATAAAAAAATTCCCTGAATTCTCCCTGACACTTCCCTGTATAGCAAAATTCCCCGACTTTTCCCGGTTTTTTACTATAATCTCGATTATGTAAATACCGTATTCTCGAATCTCGATACGACTTTTTTTCTATAAAAATGTCGAATGAAAATGCTCCTGGGCATGCGATATTTCAAATCTCGAACAAAAAACTCGAATCGACATATTCTCGAGTTCACTCGAAAATAGGGGCCCAGTATCTTATTTCCTTACGACTACATTAATATTTTATTTCGTTATGAAATTTTTAAATACACCAATTAAATTCAAGGAATAAAACACCTCAAATCAATTTCTGCCTTTTTTTCAACAATATACGAGCATAGCATTTTAATTAGCTTATTTTTAAAATAATAACAATGATAGAAACCAATAAACAAATAATTTAAATTCATCGACTACCTTCACACCGGAAATGCATCACATTAAAGACAAAAATTCCCTACGTATCAAATCTAATTGTTGTCAAGTCTGAATATGAAAGCAAGTAGACATTTTTTTGTGCAAACTAACAGTTAATGTATAGGTACTATGTTATATGTAGTACATACATATATATGTTATATATATGTATATTATTATATATATATATATATGTACATCACCTTAGCAACAAGCCGAATAAGTTGTTTTTCCAGTCAGAAAAATTGTATTCATTGCATCATATCAACCATGGTCATATTTATGTATCAAAAAGAGAACCAAGCAGTTTTTGAAAAGAATATTGCAATAATAATATTCGGCTACAACACGTTCAAATGTTTTTTATTATCGATAAAATGTATAACCTAAAAAAATTAATGTTTTAATGAGATATAGTCAAAATACCCGGGAAAAAATTGTATCTGCATTTTGGGACAAAATCATATTTTTCACTTGGTTTTGATCTGTGGAGACTTACAAAGATCTAAACCAGTGGTTCCCAAACTCTTTTGGCCCACGGACCCCTTTTCATAGTCAAAACTTGCCCACGGACCCTGGGTGAAAAACTACATAAATGAATAATAGAAAAATTAAAAATTTAACTTTGATGTCTTGAATGGTAAATGGTGACGTAAAAATAAAATATAAATAAAACATTTTGTTGAAGAAGTATTTATTGAAATTATAACTTTTGTTTTAAAATACAAAAAAAAATAATGACTTGGATGAACCTGATGGGATGTTATGTTATCTCAAAATGCAGATTTGTCGAGACCTGAGTAGTAGAGATGGGAAAAATGAGTCTTTTTAGTGACTCGAGTCATTTGAAACAATTCAGTAAAAAGATTCGTTCTAACTGATTCGTTCAATGAGTCGTTCACTTACAAAAATGAATTGGCGAGTGACGAGTCATTTCAATCGTTCAGTACAGTGAATCGTTCGTATGAAATACATGTGCATGTGAGTGCAAGTCGGTACGACAAAATCCGAACGTATCCGATCACTGACAGAATGGACTTCGATAAATAAATACATTGTTACTTTTTGGCCGCCGTTCGTTGCTTGATGTATCAGTGGCGTACAAATTATGTTTTCTTTTGTTCATTATTATAATAATTGTGTAAATTTATCATATTACTTAAAATAACTGTTGCTGATAGTTTTATTTTGACTTTGATATTTAATATCACTTTTATTTTCAGACATTTTATCATACTAATATTTATAGATACATTGATTTATAATGTCAGGTATTATAAAGAATTCGCTCGAAAGCAAATGCTAAGCCAACGCTATCTGTCAAATCATTATGAATTTTCTCGGGATTTTAGAGCAGTGGTAATAAATGTGTAATAACACACATTTTAAGAACCACGGCTATATAATCTAAATTGTTTATTAAACAATTCTACAATTCAAAATAATACCTGTATCTGAAATACACGATTGATACGCCGCTGCCATTCAGAGCTAAACTGTAACAGTTTCTTTCCTTGCAACAATTAGAATTTAAAAAGGTGTCTCTGGTTTAGTTTGAAAAATACACTTCTACAATTACATTTATCCAGAAATATTTTTTATTTGATTATTTTATATATAATATCAATAATAACGATTGTTTTCGTTCTAAATATTTTAACTAACACAAAAAATATTGTACGAATCTATTTTCTTTTATATTTTACATTATAATAAAAAAAGAACGATTCTCTTTTAAAATACTGACTCGAGTCGTTTCGTTCACCGAAAAGAATCGTTCAAAAAGAACGAATCGTTCATGAATTACACATCTCTACTGAGTAGATCTCTGCAGATCTACAATTTTTGTATAAGAAAATAACTAACATTAAAAAAAATAGATTCGAATTTTGGTAATACAGTAAATTATAATATGGAATATAACGATTTTCAAAATTTAATATTTATTACATCATTAAAAATGATAACATCGAAAATTGTCGTACCTTTTTTTAGTATTTATTATGGGGGGGGGGGGGTGAAATAGATGTGTATGTTGTCGTTAAGGCAGGTAAAATAAAGGTCGAATTTCGACCATAGGTGATATTAATTCAAATAAATTGTGTATTTTTATCTAATAAAAAAAAGATAGAGATACATTAATTAATCTACATAATTTTACCTCCCAAAAAATGATGGAGATTTTCCAACTAAACCCTTAAAAACGTCCCCTTCAATACACTTCATATTATTAAATTATTTTTATTTTTATGCTTACTAAAAATTTTTTTTTTTAATACTGAAATCGCAAGTTAGAGTAAAAATGGTGACGTTAAATTGCCATAACTCTTACAATAGAGTACCTCGAAAAAAAAAAATATAACAAATTAACCAGTTAACTTAAATTTTCAAACCAAATAATAGAAATTCTATATTCTTAAAATCAATTTACCATAAACTGACTTTATTATTATTACTTATGTTTAAATTGAATCTTTTTTGTTTGGGTGCAAGTACTTAATACAATATTTAACCATTTAACGGTATTTAAACAATTTACCGTCTGCCAAACAACTTTTTAGTTCAATTTGTCTATTTCATATATTTTTTTATAAATTTAACATTTAGTTAAAATACGTTACGGTTGACAAAATTAATATTAGGTTAAAATCGAAGTAAAGGAAAACTATAAATGTAGTATATAAGGGTATCCGTTAAAATGAAAATATTAAATTAATGGGATACCCCCCTATATGTTCTTTGTTACCAAAAAATAAGGTAACTGCAAATTCAGCGTTGACAATTAATATTTAGGCTATGTTGAATGCGTTTTCAAATTAACGTGTATTTTTTTAAATAGCAATTTTCACGTTTTTCTCAAAAAATGCTGATTATTTATAAATTTAAGTCCGCAAAAAATAATTTTTTTTGTTTTTAATAAATTTGTATGTTTAATCGCATTTTCTGAAAAAATAGAATTTATACATTTTTTTTTTAAATTAGCCAGCTATTAGAAAAAATCATGTTATACAAGAAAAAACGGGGAAAATTAATTTTTTCAAAAATTTTTTTTTAGAAAATGCTGATTTTATTTTATCGTAACAAATAACAGTTTGAGGGAGGTCTCGTTAATATTTTAATTTCAACTAACACCTATTGTACATACCACATATTTATTGATATTTCAAAATAAATTATTACAATTTAATATCAATTGTTGTCATAAGAATTTAATTAATTAAATGACAAATTAATATTAAATTGTAATTATTATTCATGTTCTGACATTTATTCATTTTACAATAATTGTATTTATGTACAATAAACTAATTATTGTACAGATTACAGAGGTACTATTTGTACACGACTTGATAAAATAAAAATGTCAATAAAACAGTTTGATAAGAACACCTATTTAACTAAATAAATAATGGCAAGTTATTTACACGATAAAATGGGGGGCCAAAAAAATAATAGTAACTTTGGGGTCCAGTCAAATATATATTTTATCGAAATTAACGATATAATACAGGGTGTCCCGTTTTAATCTATCACCCCCCCAAATAAACATTTTTTGTTTTTTATACTTGTCCTCTAAAGTTAATGAGATTCGAGTAAAAAATTAGTGAAAATCTAAAATTATTTTGTTAAATATTAAAAAAAATTGAAGTCATGCAAAAAATTATTTAAAACAAAAGCTGTTTGTTTTTTTCCAAACAATAAGATACCGTAATGAAAAATACAGGTTTCCATTTGAAAAAAAAATGTTGGCTCTATTTGACCATGAAGACGTCCAAAAAATCAAAAATTAATAACGCCATTTTGGGTCCCCCTCAAAACCAAACAACTTTTATTTGAAACATTTTTTTATTTAATTGATAGATAAAAAAAATAGGGGGGTGATAGATTAAAATGGGACACCCTGTATAAACTAAAATAATTTCTGTGAAATTACAAAAAATAATAATTAAGGATGACATTTCAATTTGTCGTACGAAAAAAATATATAATATTAAAGTAAAACCTCGTCTGGCCCCGATATTCAACCAACAAATAAATTTGCAAAATATGAAAGTGTGGATGGACTTTGGACCGCCTTTGTCTTTGTATTAGTACGGCCACATGTATATTTGCATATATGTGTGTATAAAAATTCTATTTTTCACCTTGCGGTGGACGAAATATGTATTCGCAGATTACACAAACAACATTTTTATTTAATATATATGTAAAACACATTGAAATTTATTTTATAGTAGCAACTTTTCTTTAAACAATTAATTTTTAATACAACTGCTATCTTTTTAAAAATATTTAAATATTTTGAACAATAAAACAATTTATACTTATCAGAAAACAGCAAATATGTGTTGAATAGCTATTTATAGAAGTGCAAATACAAGATAAACATGATTTTTATTTACACAGTTTATTATACGTAAAATTTTAAATATCAATGACATTTACATAGGTAGAGAAAAACAGCAAGTTTTAATAAATAAATTGAATAATTCTCACTTACCTTTTCTAAACATAACTGCCCAATCGCTTTTTGATCAACTTGGACTTCCAAAATCACAGAATTCGGTTGACTGACAAAACACCACATTTTGAAAATATTATAATGAAAAATAGTTATCAAGAATAAAACTACTACTAACTTCAGTTCACACAAATTTAACAACAATCACAATAGTTTATTTTTTAATTGTTACTTTTTTTCAGTTACTACCTTATCTTATTGTTGAAACTATAATTATCAAAAATCGACACTGTAAATAACTGTTCTAGCGGTATTTTATGAACAATTACACGTTTGTAAATAAATTCAGTCTGCTTTGTTAAACTCTTCAAATAAAATAAAACGTTCGTTGATAATATTATTACCAATGTAACAAAATTTTTCACATAACGTTTCAAACTGTTTTCTCCCGGTCGAAATTTTAGACGCGGTGTAGGAGACTCTATGTCCATACTATGACAGAGTATGGGCAATTAAATAAAAAATTATCAATTTAAACGAAATTGTATCACGAAATTAAATAAAGAACCAAAACAAAAATTCGTCAAACCATATGTCTGAACAGCACGAAGCTAGCAAGAGCACACATGCATATATCACAGCTGTTTCAGATTGCTGTTGAATATATAAAAGAATCGTTCTCTCTCTACAATAAACATAACTAAGTAAACACGGTCATCCTATCTCTTTTTATCATACAGCTACGCATTAGGTATCACGCTTCTTTAATTTCAGATATACTGTGTTATTTTTTGCGCATGCGCTGGAGAAGGGTGCAAAGTCCACAATAAAACTATACAGAAAATATAGATCGCTAAAATAATCAATATGTTTAGTTTCACCTTACTGTACCATTTTAGCTGTTTTTTTCAATTTCTATAAATAATTCATTGATTTAAGTTTAACTATGCATGCATTTACTTAATTTTTATGTCAGTTTAATTAATAAATTATCAACAGGACCTAAGTTTTTCTTAATAATTAACGCTTTGAATGGGATTCATTTTTATTTCTTATATATTTTCATAATAATAAATAAGTTATAATTCCTGCAAAAGGATGTTTGTTAAGGCCTCTACACACCACCTAATTTGACATCCAATCCGCAGTGTGGTGTATACAGGCCTTAAGAAATGTGTACATGGGCGCCAACTTTTTATTACTCATGGGGGCGAGATTTTCAGTGTTTTATCCAAGCAGAAAAATTTGCAAAATTTTGAAAAAAACTAAAACTTCAAAAGAGCATATCTCGAAAACTGTTTGAAATACAAACCTGCGGTTTGAAAATTTCAATTTTCACGTCATTTTCTATACAATAAAACATACTTTCAACGAAATCATTATCAAAGTTTAGAATTTAGATCTGCTTGGATATAACCTTATAGGCAGGCCCGGATTTAACATGCAGGCAGTGTAGGCACGTGCCTATAGCGGCAAAAATTTAGGGGCGGCAGATTTGATCGTGAAAAAAAGTTATGGTAAAATTTTGAGAACCTAAAAAAAAGGTTTTCAGATTGTTTAACTAATAAAAATTTTATTTGACAACTAAAGAAAAGGTCATTGGAATAAAAAAACGTCACTTTTTAAATTTTGGGGCGGCAATTTTCGCAACTGCTTAGGGGCGGCAAATTTCTAAATCCAGCCCTGCTTATAGGTATTACGAAAGATGATACATAACCAAAGTTAGTAAATACACATGCAGGTTGCCTCATTAGCTTTTGACCAATAATCAGCTTGACGTCCTACGAAGCTACATTTTGTTATGATTGGTTATATCATTCCCCCTCTCTTCATTTTGGCACCCCAGATGACGTAATTTCCCCTCTCTATCCGAGTAATGAAACTACCTTATTCTTTACATACCTTGATACATAACATTTAATGAAAATGTTTAAAAGCTGTCTAAAAGAGACCATCAGGTCTCAAAAGACAAATTTATTATAAAAAAATAATAATAACAATCAATGCTAATCTGTATTTGAAACTGTTATCAAAACTTTATGGCGGCCATCTTTAATTAAATGTCACTTTCGTCATTTCCATGCATATTATCTCAGAGGCGTCAGTTGAAAATTTATAATAAACCTACAAGTATTTTTTTAATTACAATTGAATTTGTTATGTAAAATGTAAGAGAGATAATTCCAAATAGAAGTTTCTCTGTTAATCAATTATCACTGAAATATTTTTAAAGACAATAATGACTATAAAAAACATTTATTATTAATTTATTTTATAGGGTATTTGATTAAATTTTTAAATATTTTATAAATTGTGTGTATGTATATAATAGGTACTAGGTACCTTAGTATTTTTTCCCAAAATAATGCCGAAAACCTGAAAATAAACTTTTTCTATTCAAATGAAAAAATTCCTGCCAAAACGCGCATTCAGTCACGTGGTATGCCCTGTGACGTAACTGTTTACTAAAACAAACTGAAATCAACCAAAAGGGATCGAGTATTCTTACGTTTTTAGTAAATAACTTCGTCATACCGGTGACAATTCTGCTAGACGCGTTTGCGATCACGTGACAAATAGGTTAAATATAACATTTTAAAATTACGTTTATTATTAAAATACTGACTTATTTCACGTAAAAAAACACTTGATTGTAAATTATAGTAATATATACTACACTATTTAAAAGTGTCAAATAATCTATTCAAAACAATTGATATTTATTTTAAAATTTGAATGAAACATGGAACGATTTGGCAACAATCGATTGTTTCCCTAAAAACTATAAAAAGAGGGAATGGGGAATAAAACACAAAATAAATTGAATATTTTCTATTAACAATATATAATCAATTGCATCATCTTAAAGATAATTATATAATTTAATATTAATATATATAACCTGTCCACAAAGTGTGTAACTATTTACTTACATAATATATATTTCATCAGCTTGTATATATATATATATTTATTTATATATATTTATAATCATTATTTATATATATATACGACTACATTTAATATTACAAAGTACAATGTACAAGAGGGTTTTGTATATCTCTCTTTCTCTTCCGTCGTCGTCACGTTATACACGTCACCACTTACTTGATTTATAAAACAGCACACTACCGCTACAATGCACTCTACTTTTAATACAGAGCGTAACAAAAAAACAAGAACAGAAAAAATATCAACAACAAAAATAATTACTTACATAACAACGAAAAAAAAAATAATGAAAAATATCTAATAATAATACAGGTTCACACTTTTTCTAATTCTTTAAATATATATATATATATATTACTGATCTATGAATTTAATCAATACACAGAATCAAATTTTTTTTGCGTTTCTCAAAAAACTTAATTAATATATTTATAAATCATTTACACCTATCGAACTAAAAACAAAAAAAAATATGTATATAATTAAAAAAACTTTATTCACAAGTTTAACCCCAACCTAAGTTTAAAATATCCTTAAATCGCACAATCGTCAAACTCAAAACGTAATCGTAACCAAAGGTATATAAATATATAGAGTGCCATGCGATCGTTGACCAATCAGCGTTGGCGCGGGAATTGACGTCACCAGGCGGATGTATTCAAATGTTATAAATGTACTATTGCAAAAATATTCTTTAATTTATTATTGTTTTCGTATTTTTTTACATTTCAACAATACAGAAGTACAAATTTAATATTACAAAATCATAAAAAGTTTGTTGTATTCCAGAAGCATTACTTTTACTGTTCTTAAGTTGGCAATACAAAAACTGAGCAATTAAGTTAACCCTTTGGGACTAGACGGGACTTGAAGTGTCCCACCTTTTTGTTGCTTCAATCTGTATGGTGGGACTTTTTTATACCACCTCGAAAAATTAAAATTGCAGAGGTTTAAATTTAGTCCCACCTCTTGAAACTAGTTAATAATTTCACCAACAGGTGTCTCACTGGTATTTGCTTGATTAAAATTGTCAGTACAGGCTCGCCAGCCGTTGAAAGTGGCTTAATGACTTTTTGTTTATCTTTGATTTTTTTCTTCTGATTGTATTTTTTACTAATTAAAATAAACCAAACTTGTTAAAAAATTTAAAAAAAAATTCTGTGCAACATGGGTTTTTTTATTTGCTAAAATTCCGTGCCCCAAACAGTTTTTTTATGATTTTGTAATATTGAATTTGTACTTCTGTATTGTTAAAATGTCAAAAAATACGAAAAAAATAATAAATTAACGTATATTTTTGCAATTATACGTTTATAACATTTGAATACATCCGCCTGGTGACGTCAATTCCCGCGCTAACGCTGATTGGTCAACGATCACATGGCACTACCTATATATTTATACACCTTGATCGTAACTTTAAACGTAATCGTGCCCGTTACAGTTATAAATGACAGTTTTTCCCGGGTTCCGCTACAAAATCTACATCGAACTAAACCATTTATCAATTTAACTCGGCACACTTACGTCGTCGCTTGCTAAAAAAAATGGCAACTTCTCTTAATATTCAAGTTAGTCGGTAGCACCTAACCTAAAACACGGGGGTACGAGATTTTTACTTTATTTGGTACTTGTCCATTATAACCTCAAAAAAACTAGGAACATAACATAATCAGGTCTACAGATAGGCAAGTGGCATGTATTATTTGATAAAATCAGCGCCATTGTGAGTAAAGTTTGTACTACTAAATTAAATATTCATATTTATATAAGTATTATATTGAATGATAACTTCTAAACTGTCATTGGTTAGGGCAATCTATTGGGGTAACATCAAGATATTAACCTAACAAAGAAACTAACCGTCCTAATTCGTCCCAATAGATTGCCCTTACCAAAATTGCAATTAAAACGATTAAATCTTCACCTCAGCAACAGAATACCTGTATGTATAATAATTACCTTATAATAGTACAAACTTTACTCCCATTGGCGCTGATTTCATCAGATTTTTGTTCCTAGTGATTTTAGTTTTTTGAGGTTATAATAGACAAGTACCCTATTTTTTCTACCTAACCCGTTAAACATTAATAAATTAAATATCCGTACAAATTTGTTTGAAAAATAAATCGAGAAGTACCCGTAGCAGTAGAAGAAAAAGAAGGAGGAGCCAAAAAACAACGTAAAATTAAGCACGATTTGACGGAAATAGTGTTACCATATATATTATATAAATGCTCGATTCTTTCTATATAAGGCTACGTTGCTTTAAAAGCGTATAAAAATATATATACATTAAAAATAAAGTATTACTGTACTAAAAAATACAACACCGTCGGTGGCTATCGTTAAAAAAACTATCTAAGTGAAAAAATCGAGCAGTGATAATTTTTTTTACAGTCCACACTTAAAGCCTATTCAAAAAAAAACGTGCGATTTACTTTATTCTTTATATATTATTATTTTTTTGTGAATTTTATTTTTTTAACGTTTAAATTCAAGCAAAAATATTTTTTAGTATTTTTTGTAATTTTTTTTTTGTATTTACACGTACGTTTAAAAAATATAATTTTCTGTAGAAAACATAGTATATATTTACAATTTACACACTAATATTATAAAGCACGGTTTCAAAAAACTTAAAAACTAAGTGCCTTGTTTTGTGTTTGATCATTAAACAAATATTTACAACGACGTTCAATGGAAAATAATCTAAAGCTATTAAGAAAATGCATCGGCTGTCTTATTCTACTTACAAAAATTTACTAATGCACACGATTTATCATATACGACGGGGCTAAGTGTTATTTTTTTTTTATTTTTTTCGAGCGTCACTAACTTAAAACCTTATTTCTCGGCTTTGTTTCGATCCTACGAAAAAAATAAATAAATACAAAATTAAAGCTGATTAAATACTCTATAAAAAAGGTTCTATACATATTTTACGTCAGATTTGTACTTAACCGAAAAATGACCTCCGTAGATTTATTAAAAAAAATAAAAAAAAATTATTTGATGAAATATGAATATGACGTAAAATACGTATTAGACCTTTTTTGTAGAGGATTTAATTAGCTTTAATTTTGTATGTAACCATTTTTTCGTAAAGCTGAAAGAAAGCCGAGAAATCGGCAAAAATAAAAAAAGTTTTTTTTTCGAGTGTCACTCTGACTTAAAACCTTTTTTATCGACTTTCTTTCGATTCTACGTAAAAAATGAGTACATACAAAATTAAAGCTAATTAAATCCTCTACAAAAAAGGTTCTATACCAATATCCCGTCAGATTTGTACTTAACCTCAAAATAACCCTCGTAGATTTATTAAAATAAATAATCAAATTCCGGCGGTCGTTACTTGGTGAAATATGAACCCGACGTAAATTTCTATAAGACCTTTTTTGTAAAGCATTTAATTAGCTTTCATTTTGTATATATTCATTTTTTCCGAAAAGTTTAAAGAAAGCCGAGAAATCTGCAAAAATTAAAAAAAAAAAAATCGGATGTCTTAGCCTCCTAGATCAAAATAAATACTACTTTTATGTATTAAATTAGTTAATGCAGTTCTTCTGAAAACAATAAAATTCATTTAAATGTCAAAATATATTTTCTAAAACGCACTGGGACACTTAATACGAGAAAATAAAAAAAAAACTATACATTTTGACATTATCGTATTATTTAACACCATCAGCTAAGTTTCATTCATTGAAGACAATAGTCATTCTGACGTTAGTTATATAAAAATTAATATATTTTAAATATATATATATACACACGTTGCAAATATCTATACAAAAATTGTCTGACTTTTATACATATTTTCTACTGTCAACCTAACTTTAAAAAGTGGTTAGTTTAAAAGCAAAAAATATACAGAAAATCTCTACATGTATCTACTTGTATCACAAATATATTACCGTTCCAACAAAAACTCGACTGACACCATTGCATTCAAAATAAATATGTTAGGTTATGTTATATACACGTCGTTCAAAAGCCGCCGCATCACCATTTATTTTGTTAAAATAGCTCTTCAGACACAGCTAGTAGTAAAAAAACAAAAAAAACGGATAAATATGTTTAAAATCGTGAATTTTTACAAAATTAAAAACTGCACATTTATATTTTTTCATCTGACAGTACAATCTCCCTAAACAATCAATTTAACTATTTCAGGTTGGTATGATTGTGATGTTTTCATTCAACAATCAAGTTTAACTATTTCAGGTTGGTATGAATGCGATATTTTACATTCAACAATCAAGTTTAACTATTTCAGGTTGGTATGATTGTGATATTTTCATTCAACAATCAAGTTTAACTATTTCAGGTTGGTATGATTGTGATATTTTACATTCAACAATCAAGTTTAACTATTTCAGGTTGGTATGATTGTGATATTTTACATTCAACAATCAAGTTAAACTATTTCAGGTTGGTATGATTGTAATATTTTCATTCAACAATCAAGTTTAACTATTTCAGGTTGGTATGATTGTGTTATTTTAGAGCATATACTACTGGAGACAGCCTTACCGCTCGGCCGTGTAAACAAGTGTGCTAGAGAGATAGCGGGAGAGTACTACCTCCTTTCTCTCTCGCTCCCGCGTGCTTATTGGTCGGCAGAGAGGGGCAATATTACCGGTAATAGCGGGAAACACTTGCCTCTCTCTGCCGACCAATAAGCACGCGTGAACAATCAAGTTTAACTATTTCAGGTTGGTATGAATGCGATATTTTACATTCAACAATCAAGTTTAACTATTTCAGGTTGGTATGATTGTGATATTTTTCATTCAAACATCCATCTGACAGTTGCAAAGTTAAACACATAACCTCAATTCACTCCACAAGTCGTGACGTCACAATCGCCATTTTTGTTGATGCAGGTCAAAATAAACTAATTTTTACACGTGAATCTAGCTTAGCTGATTTTAAAATCACAGTTTTATTAAAATTTTCTCTGGTGTTTGAGTTTATAAACAATATTATAGATTCATATAGCTATAAGGTATGTATTACAAATATAATTTTCAAACAAATTGATTATTGTAAATAGTAAGGTTATGTATCACTCATCTTATACTTTGTTTTTGTTCTTAGAATCAACATTTCTTGTTTTGTAGGCTTCTATACCATTACAATGAGTTACAACAAACACGTTTATTTAAAAATAAATAAAATATGCGTTAGTCAAAGCGTTACATAACCTCACTTCATTTAAAATCCTTTTTCTTCACAAAAAGTAGGCAAAATCTTTAGAAATTATTATTGGAATCGATAACTTATAGCTAAAGGAATAAAAAACTTTAATAAAACAATCACTTTTAAAAATCGGCATAGCTAGATTAACGTGTGGAACTCAGTTTGTTTGGAACGCGAATCTGGACCTGTCACAACAAAAATGGCGATTGTGACGTCACGCTTGAGGAGTGAGGGAAAATATATGTTTTTGAGAGGTTGTACTGTAATTCAACAAAAACAATCGAGTACATGTTGTATTTTCACACATTTCCTATGACATCAATAACAAAAAAAAAAACATTTCAACAATTACTTGCAATTGTTAACAATCGCTTTTTGTTTCTATTTTCTTACATAACTGTAATTGCGCTTTTTAATAATATAAAATTGTGTTGGTAAGTATTACATTATAAATTTTCCAAATTTCCACAATAAAACTTCTGTAAACAATCAATTAAACATAAACAAAGTTATATTACAATTTCGCGCCGCCGATGCTATTTTTCAAAGCACCTTGATTTACAGAAGTACTGAAAAACAGTGGTTACAAACATGTCCTCTTATACGGCACGAACACGTTGACGAGTCAAAATCAACGTATCCACGCCATACCAACCTAGAAATATTTTAACTCTTTGGGGCTAGGCGGGACTGGAAGTGTCCCACCTTTTTGTTACTTCAATCTGCATGGTGGGACCTATTTTTATACCACCTCAAAAAAGGTTTAAATTTAGTCCCACCTTTTGAAACTAGTTAATAATTTCACCAACAGGTGTCTCACTGGTATTCGCTTGATTGACTTGTCAGTGCAGGCTCGCCAGCCATTGAAAGTGGCTTAACGACTTTTTGTTTATTTTTTATTTTATAAAAAAAAAATTCTGTACAACGTGGGTTTTTTTATTTGCTAAAATTCCTTGCCTCAAAGAGTTAATACATGTGTTTCAAAGTTCGGCTACTACACCCATTACAATATGCAGATAAAATAACGTGTCAATTACGATTTTTACCGAAATTAATCGAAAATTTACCAAATTAACAAAACCAGCAAAGTGTATCTCACCTCAAACTCACTAATTTCATAATCTAAATTCACTTCTACACGTGTCCGTTAGTCGGCCCGTTCTGCTCGTACGTTGAGACGACGTCGACGGGTGCGTGCAGCCTGATCGAACAGACCTGCTGCGAATAAGCGTATACTCTATCGTCGTTACCATCGACATCGTCGTCGTCGGCCGATGAAGACGCCGCCGCGGAGGAGTCGTCCGAGTAGACGTCGGACAGAGTCGTCGTGTCGTCACCTCGACCCTCCGTTGTTGTTGATGACGAGCCGTCTGTCACGTCATCATCGTCGTCGTCGTCTTCATCTTCTGATGTCGAACAGTTTGCGTATTGTCACTTACCGTCTTTACTAGAACGTCTTGTTCGCTTTTCTGAAGTCGTTTCAATCACTGTAATTGTAAAGTTAAACAATATTTGAAATATGTTTATTACATTACTAATATCAAACTAATAAGAAAAAAATTTGCAACAATGATTCTAAATGTCATATATTTTTTGAGGTTATGTTTAACTTTTGTAACAATGAGACTATTTTTTTTAAATTGATTAAATTACTAAGCAATCATTTCTATATAGTTTATGTGAATTAGTTATTTCAACAATATAGACCTAAAATATCACTACAGAAAAAAGGTTAACTTTGCAACAATGATTTTAACCTTAGAGCATATACAACTAGAGCCAGCCTTGCCGCTCGGCCGTGCGAACAAGCGTGCGAGAGAGAAAGCGTAAGAGTATTTGCATCCTTTCTCTCTCGCTCCGCGTGCTGATTTGTACCGGTAATAGCGGGAAGCACTTGCCCCCCTCTGCCGACCAATAAGCACGCGGAGCGAGAGAGAAAGGATGTAGCACTCTTACGTTATCTCTCTCGCACGCTTGTTCGCACGGCCGAGCGGCAAGGCTGGCTCTAGTAGTATATGCTCTAAGATTCTAACTGTCATATATTATTTGAGGTTATGTTAAACTTTGTAACCTTAGATAAGGAAAGACTATGGATACATAACAACCAATGCTAGTCCATATATAAAAGTGTTACCAAAATATCACGGCGGCCATCTTATTTTAATTGTCAGTTTTGTTATTTCCATAGAAATATCCCAGAGGCGTCAGTTGAAAATTTATAACATACAAATATACTTTAAATTACAATTTAATTTGGTATGTTATTAGAGATGATAGTTCCAAATAGACGTTTCTTTGTTAATCAATTATCACTGAAATAACTTTAAAGGCAATATAAAACATTTGTTATTAATTTAATTTATAATTTAGAACAATTGATATTTATTTTAAAATCTGAATGTTGACGCCAATGATTCGTGGAGCGAATTTTTGTGGAGCGAAATAGTAACAACGCTAGGTATTGTGTTATTAGTCCATTATCTTTCCTTGTCTAAGTTTGTAACAATCAAATGAATACACATCTAGGCTGTTTTTTTTTGTTAATTGATTAAATTATATCCAAAGTTTCAATATAGTTTATGTGAATTTATTATTTTAACAATAGGGGTCTAAAATATCACTTAAAGTTTACACTACAGAAAAAAAGGTCAACTGTCATATATTATTTGAGGTTATGTTTAACTTTGTAACAATCAAATGAATACGCATCTGGGCTGTTTTTTTTATGTGAATTTGTTGTTTTAACAACAGGGGTCTAAAATATAACTTATTATGCTTGTATTTTTTTTTTTCTAACTTTTTCCAATTTTTTTTTTATAACAGACAATGCATTATTTACAACAATAGAACCCTGAAACAAACAAAAAAACATATACAAACAAATATTGTACTCACCGGTGCTTCTTGTTTTCCTCCTATTCACAACAGCCTCGTTCAGACCTTCCGCAATCTTCGTGCTCCTCGTTTTCAACCCGCCGTTATTTCCCAGCACGTTCGTATTTATATTCGCCCTTACCGACCTCCTAGTGTTCATGATTTTCTGCTCATCCACCTTCGGCAAGTGAGCAACCACATTCTTCTCCGCTACATGGTTCACCTTATTATTTCTCGTAGCGGGCGCTTTACTCTGCTGTACTGCCCCGCCGATAACGCTACTACTACCTTTCGCCTTTCCTGCAATCTGTATCAACGGCTCGTCAGAATCTGACGACTCCTCCATCGCTACGTTTTTCAGTTTCTGCACACCTTGGGGCTGTGTTGTTTGGATTTTATTCGCCTGTTTACCGATTGTTGTTTTCGGCACGATCTTTATTTGGGCTCCAATAACTGCGTTGACCGCTTTGATAGCAGCTGACGTTCCACTTTTCGGTGAGTCTGAGTTGATGTCAACGCCTATACATGATTTTATCATATCGGCGTCTGTCTTTTTGATTTTTTTGTTGCGGGTTGCGTGCCCGGTCAGGTCCTCGATACTCTGAGAACTCTGCGTAGATGATTCGCTTTCTCTGCGTTTTCGTTTTGCAGAAATCTTTACAACCTGTGAAAAGATGTTAATATAGCAAATACAATTTTTCGATAATGATTAAAGGGAAACTACGCTGTTTTATTTGTTTAGGAAAAATACGGTTGTTAGTTTATACTGCAATCCTTAAACTTGTCTAAGGAACTAAGGACTCCCTTTTAAACAATTATTTTTCAGAGACCTCCCCTCTAGGTCGTTAGATACTAATTAAATGGTAAAAAAGGAATGTAAAATTTATGTCAAACATGTTTCACAAACCCCCAGTAAAAAGTTGTAAGTTTTTTCATGTGATTGAGTTGAATTTCTATGAAAAATTAAATTTTAAACTATGAAATTTGACCGAAAATTTTTGGTTTTAGATTTGGTTAAAAGTATGTTTATTAGATAGAAAATGATGTGAAAAGTCGAAATTTTCAAACCGCAGGTCTGTATCTCAAACCGTTCTCGAGATATGGCCTATCAAAGTTTGATTTTTTTTTTAATTTTTGAGAAAAATGGCCGTAACTTTTGAACGTGTGGTCGGATTTGATTTTTGTCGACGAATTTGGAATCAGCGTGTCAAAACCTATATAATGACATGTATAATACTTTGAAATTCGACAAAAAAATTTTGTGAAAAATCGACAATTTTTTAAGGTATACCCCTTTGAATTTTTTCAATTTTTCACAATTTTTTTTTGTTGAATTTCAAAGTATTATGCATGTCATTATATAGATTTTGACACGCTGATTCCAAATTCGTCGACAAAAATCAAATCCGACCTCACGTTCAAAAGTTACGACCATTTTTCTCAAATTTTGAGAGGCCATATCTCGAGAACAGTTTGAGATACAGACCTGCGGTTTGAAAATTTCAACTTTTCAGATCATTTTCTATATAATAAACGTACTTTAAACGAAATATAAAATTATAAATTTTTTAGTGAAATTTCTTGGTTCAAATTTCAACTTGTCATAAAAAATCAACTGAATTACAAAAAAAATAATAATTAAAATCATAACTAACTAAACAAACAATAACTTTCACTACTTTTCATTTAAATCTCATTTATTTATATAAAATGCAATAATTGATACTGAATTTCCATAAAAAAACATATAAACAAAACAATTAACCTTTAGAAATAAATAATAGATTTTTTTAAACTCCTACAATACGTAAATATTCCATTAAACAAAATTATTATGATCCAATAACAACAATTAATTCAAATACTTCATTGTTACAAACCACACCTAAAAACCGTTAGAAAAATTTTGAATTTTTAAATTTCAATTGTAATTTATTGATTGTTGAAAAAGTAACAAACAGACAAAGAAGCAAACACACTTTCGCATTCATAATATTAGTTTCCAGACTACAACAATTAACTTCAAATATTTCATTGTTACAACCAATGATCTAATAAAACAAAGTCCGCTATGAATATTTTGACAGCCGCCATTTTATATAAATCGTGTCGATGACGTATTACATCGATAAGAAATTTATGTGTTGTGCTTCAAATAATTGATCCATAATTAAATCAAATAAATAAACCATTATGTAAACAGTATTAGTAGTTTTTTAATTTATATTCCGTTTGTTATAAATTCCTTATTAGAAAAATTTAGTGGTGATGACGTCACAGTATAAAACAAATGAACTGTCAAGCAAACCTTATATTATTGCAAGGTAAGTATGTAAAGTACAAGGTAGTCTCATTAATCAGCGCGAGAGGGGGAAATACGTCATCTGCAGTGCCCAAATGAGGAGAGGGGGAATAATGTGTCCAATCACAACAACGTAGCCTCGTATGACGTCATTTGGGGTGCCCAAGCTGATTGGTCAAAAGCTGAGACAACCTGTGTAATTGACTAACCTTGGTATTATTGAATCTTGTAAAATTATAATACCCTAGAGCAGTAGTTTTTAAACTAGGGTCCGCTGTACTTTTGTCGGAGGTCTGGGAAACATGTTTGACATAAAATCATAAATTAAAATATTTCTACATTTCTATTCATCAGTGATTAATTCGTAATCTAATAATTGTTTTTTTTTTGTCAGGGGAAAAGGGTCATTGAAAAATATTTATTAAAAAAAAAGATTAAACAAAAGAATAGGTTCCGGAATTCCCTGCCAATTTTTAAATGGTTATTTGTGGGTATGATTCTGAAAAAAATATATTTAAGAATCCTTCACAGCGGTGTTCCCCCTTAACACTTTGGAAAATTGGTAAAGGTAGCAATCCGATTAACATATACGTAACGATTTATACTTTTAAACTTCGCTAAAGACCGTAACTATACCTGAGATCATTCTAAATTGTATTTATTATTTTAAAACTAAAAATCGTTCCTACCTGGTTCGTTATTTTCGGGCTGGCCTTCTGCATCGGAGAATTAGCTCTATTGTTATCACAAGTTTTCACTATAACATTCGGACTGTGCTTCTGATGTCTTAAGTTATGCTGGTTCATTTTAGAAGACTCTATATTGTTCGATAAGATATCTGGGCTGTTTAATTTCGAACTCGATCTCGTCCTCACAGAACTCTTCGACGACGTTAGACTTTTCTCCGAAACCGCGGGCGACATCGACGACAGACTGGTCTTCTCCGCAATCTCCGAGTTAGGTATTTCTATTAACAATTGTTCTAATAAGCTCTTCTTGTTTTTTGTAAGCGAGTAACCGTCTTCGGGATTATCGCCCGCGTCTAATTTATCTAAGTTATCTAGCGTCTGTTTTCTCCGTCTGGTCACCGTTATGTTCTTTCCTAAAGCGCTCAAAATCGAAGGCTGGATGTTGTTTTTTAACGCACTTTCCGAAACGTAACTCAAGTCTTCTGAATTAACGTCAGAATGACATTCCGAGGCGTCATCCAAATCCGATAATCCGGGAATAGGACTTTCAGACTCGTTTCTCTGTTTGTCCGGGTTCGAATAAGTGTACAGAGGTGGCGTTCTTCTCATAGGTAAAGGGTCGAAATCATCGTGGTCGATCTGACCTTCGGATTTTGAACAATCGTCGTTCTTGTGATCGCTATTTACATTTTCACTAGTATCTTTGTTGCACGTTATCGTAGCAGACGATTTGACGTTTCCGACGACAATTTCCGTGACGCTGCTTTCCGATAAATGTGAAAAATCAGTTTCGAGAAGTTCGCTGTCCGATTTATGATCGCTAGACTCGCTGTTTTTTCTCTCCTCTTTAACCTTTTCTTTTTTACTCGTTTCTTGTTCTTGATTCGCGTTACAACAATCGTCCAGCTTTGTCTGTTGCTGCTTATTCTCGTTTAAATCTTTATAACCTTTTTCTTCTTTGATTTTATCGGCAAGAAGTTTCTTCTCCATGTCACATTTTTCGAGTTTTATTTGTAAACTACGAGTTTCAGTCAGTGTTTTCGACAAAAAATCACATTTATCATCGAATCCTTTCAAGTGAGCCAGGATATCTTCTTTCGTCGGTGATATCTTTTCGCTCTCTTCTTCTAAACAATAACTCGACTCGAGTTCAGATTTAACAAGCTCGCTTTCCGTTTTTAAAAAACGGGCTTTCTCTTCATCCAAATCGTGAATAATAGCTTCTGCAGTAGCTTCAAACTCTACGTACCCCTCCATTTTAGCAAGCTCCGCCTCGATATCACCGAGTTCCGTTAAATTTTTCGAAGTTTGCAATCGTTCTTCAAACTCGCTCGACTTCGACTCGCCCGTCGTAGGGTATTTATTCGCAACGCCCGAAGGGTTATCCTTCCCCGTAAGAGTTTCAACCAGGCTCGAGATCTCAGCGTGGCAATGTGGACTCTGACTCGCCTGGTTAGGCGATTTCTCGCTCAGGGCGTCCATGCTTTCGATACCGCTATCCTCGCCCTGGCCCGTACTGTTCGATAAAGGGGGCGATCTATTAGGCTGTGTCGTTCCCTGTGCCACAGACTTGTCCGACGATTCGTCTGTACGCTTCGCACCGTTCTGAGAATTCTTAACATCCGAGGAACTTGTAGACTTACCGCCCGGATCTGCCAGAATCTGAGCGAGGTCATCCGAGTTCCCCAACTTCCCTAAATTTAAATTTTCGCGAGGTTCGTTCGGTTCTAATATTTTACGTAGGTTCTCTTCCAGTCTATCTTTCTGTATAATCCTCAGTACATTCACTTCCGATTTATCTGTGTTTTTATGATTGAATCTCGCAAGTTTTGTTTGTTCGGTTTTATTCATCCTGTCAGATTTCGTATCCGTATTTTCCATAAGTCGCTGTTTGAACTTTGCTTCCATATCGAGCTCTTCGGCGACAGGCAAACCTAACGAGTTATTTATCTTTTTAATCGTTAAATCGGGATGTTTTGTTTTCAACATGTCCGTAACATATTTCGAGATAACTCTGTTTGTTTTCATTATTTCGTTAGCTTGCGCTTGACGTTTCTCGTGTACGATTTTCGAGTATGTTTTATCACGGTTTAGTTCTTTACTTTTAGACGATCCTGATTCTTTACTTTTACTTCCGAGTGTCGATCTTTCTCTGTCTCTTCGCGACTTTGATGAAATGTTACTATTTCCGCTGACTGATTTCTGTATGGGTTTCACAGAAGTTGAACCGACAACTGTGAGTTTCGAAGAGGAGACAGTCGGTATCGTGCCAACGTTAGTCGAGCCGATACTGCTGGGTACCGTTGTTACGGGTACACTGCTGGTGATTTGTTTCGGTGAAGGCATGTTTAACTGTTTTGTACTTGATGTATCTGTGTGCATGAAAACATTATTTAATTTAAAGTCTAATATTAAATTTTTAAATACAATATTTTTTTTAAAGTATAGTTACTTAATTTTACCTGTGTGAAAAAGTTAGCAAGGTAAGTTTTGAAATATAATGAAACCTGGATAACTGGAATCTCAAGTAATTAGTTATTTTATCCCACTTAAAGGGGTGTCCCATTTATCCAGTAAAATGTGGAAATGACGGAACCTCAGTTTGAATTCTAGTTATAGAGTCCCACTTAATCAAGTTTCACTATATTAAAAAAATAGAGTTTTGGGTAGCACTTGAATTCTCTTATATTAAAAAAACATATTGCTTTAATCTAAAAAAAAAAATGATTTTTGGGGAAAAAAAAAACAGTTTAATTTTGGTACCGATGGTAATTACACTTTTGTAATTTCTGTTAAGCACTTTTGAAAATATATATAATTTTTCATTAACCCATTGTTGACAAATTAATATGTAAATGAAAAATTATTTTAATTGTTGACATTTCAAACTAATTTAAAAATTAATTGTTGACATTTTAAAATAATTTAAAAATTAATTGTTGACATTTCAACAATTAATTTTAAAATTAATTGTTGACATTTTAAAATAATTTCAAAATTAATTGTTGACATTTTAAAATAATTTTAAAATTAATTGTTGACATTTTAAAATAATTTCAAAATTAATTGTTGACATTTTAAAATAATTTCAAAATTGTTGACATTTCAAAATTAATTGTTGACATTTCAAAATAATTTCAAAATTAATTGTTGACATTTTAAAATAATTTCAAAATTAATTGTCGACATTTTAAAATAATTTAAAAATTAATTGTTGGCATTTTAAAAAAATTTTAAAATTAATTGTTGACTGAGATTTCTGTTTCGAGTTCTGAAAGAGTTATTGAGACATTTTGTTAATTTTTCTAAACATAAATCAGGGCGACCAGTATTTTTTCTGGAACAAATTTCCCTGACTTTTCCCGGTTTTCCAGAAGAATTTTTACCGTTTTTCCCTGTTTTTTATTTAAAAAATTTAGACAAAAAACCTAAAAAAAACTTAAAAAAAAAAAACGTCACTTTAAATATTTGCGAGAATTTGTGTGATTTTGCAATTTTATAAAAATTCCCTGACTTCCAACCAAATTCCCTGACTTTTCCCGGTTTTCCAGAAACTGACCACCCTGTAAATCATAGAGCTTTAAAGAAATAAATTATTTTGAAATGTTAATAATTGAAATTTTTTAAATCTATTTGTTGTCAGATAATAAGACTTAAGAAACTTTTCAGGAAACTTTTAAAAAAAAAAAAACCTTTTCATGAAATTTAAAATCACTACTTACGTTGCTAACTTCACACAGGTCTTAATTTTTAAGTATATTCTGTTATGTTATGTTTTTTTTTAAATTGTGTCATTTGGAATAAAAAAAGAATAACTTACCTAGCGAGTGCTCAGAAATTTTCCTCTTCTTATTATCAACCGCCGCATGCAACGCACCGTTATGCACCACCGGCAGAACACTTGTCTCAGGCCCGTGCTGTCTCTTAACACCGACCTTAACCCCCGTCGATGACAACACATCATCGTCCACGACGTTAAACCCCTTTTTACCCTCGCTCGGTTTCACTTTCACTTTATCACTTTTGATTGACTGCTTCACTAAAACGTTCTTATTTTTCGCATCCAAACTTTCCGTTTTGAGTTTCTTATGTGTTTTCAACGAATCCTCTTGTTTCACGTTCAACGTGTACCCTCCCGTCAACAGATTCTGTTCCCTAAACGAATCGGAGCTTTTCGCCGTTACGGATATAGACTTTTTAACTGATTTTTTACACGGATCGCCGCTATTTAACGATTTTAACGGAGGTATAGGGGACGAGGAACCAGGTTCACGTCTGTACGTTAAAGGTAAATCGTCAATATCACTTGAATTTTTAATTTTTGTCACCGATTTAACATCTGTGTCTATCACATCACTACTGTTTAAAAACACTTCACCGCTCTCTTCGTCCTTTGTTCGATTTTTAACTTTAACATCTTTATCTTTACGTACTTTAGATTTCTTTTTTTCGTCAGTAGACTCGTCGGATTTCATATGTTTTTTAGATTTGTTCGATATAACAACTGAATTACGCCCACGTAGAGAAATGTGCAACGGAGGCACCCTCGGCTCCTCGGGGTTCGGCGACGTTACCGGCGTCATGTTGTTTTTCACCGGTGCCGTTATAGCACCACCTGGAGGTACTATATTAGCACGCTTCGGCTCTTGTCTGTTAACGAACGATACGTCTATTTTATACGCTGGGTTCACTGGCTCGTTCTTTTCTAATTTCAGCCGGAGTTTGATTTTTTCATTGGGGACAGGTCCTACGACCTTTAAGTTTGGCGAGTCGCGAGATTTCTTGATAGACGCTTTACGGTTTGTTTTAATACTTCCGTTGTCACTCCCGACAGATTTCACTGTCGTTTCTGAATCGCTCTGGTCTGTTGTTGTAGCGTCAAATCGACGTGAGGCTGTTGTGGAGTTTGTATCGTCGTCTGAGAAGGTCAGAGGTTCGTTTAACTCGCAGAAGACGTCTACGACGCCGTCTTTGGATGGTTTTTTCTTTGTTGAGTCGCCATCCTCGGCCTCGCTTTCGCTTGAACTTGACTCAGATGGCATTGGTTCAAGTAAACCGCTCAGAGGGTTTATAAGAAACTGCCTTCTTTTCCCTCGACTCGTATATTCCTCTGGCACCTGGAAGTAACATGAAACGTTGGTTTTAAAATAGATATTTATTTATTTATTACTCCTTAAATAATAATATTTAACAGTGAATTATTTTTTACATATATTTACTTGAAAATTTTGTTAAATAAGTTATTTATTTATTTATTTATTTTTTTTAATTCCCGGAGAGATAAATCTATTATTTTTTTAGAGAAGTTGTTTTATTGATAATTAAATGACTAAATCAGGGTGACCAGTATTTCTCTGGAACAAATTTCCCTGACTTTTCCCGGATTTCCATAAGAATTTTTACCGTTTTTCCCTGTTTTTTATTTAAAAAATTTAGATAAAAAACCTAAAAAAAAAAAAACGTCACTCTTTAAATATTTGCGAGAATTTGTGTGATTTTGCATTTTTATAAAAATTCCCTGACTTCCAACCAAATTCCCTGACTTTTCCCGGTTTTCCAGAAACTGGCCACCCTGTAGATGAAATATTAAAGTATTTTATATTTTTTTTCATATATTTTTGACACAAGTTAATATATTACGTTGTAAATAACTTTTTAAATGTATTTGAGATAATATTTCTATGAAAGTTTTAAATTTCAATCATGAAATTTGTCTAAAAAATTTCGTGTTTTCAATTTTTTTAATGACTGGCATTCCCCCTCAGAATTATAATAAAATTATTGTTTATATGGTAATTTATGATTGTTTTTTATATTTTTATACCATTTAAATTATATTTTCTATAAAATATTGAAATTTGAACAATGAAATTTGACTGAAAAATTTCGTGTTTTAGATTTGGTTAAAAGTATGTTCATTAGATAGAAAATGATGTGAAAAGTTGAAATTTTCAAACCGCAGGTCTGTATCTTAAACCGTTCTCAAGATATGGCCTCTCAAAGTTTCAGATTTTCAAAAAATTTGGAGAAAAATAGCCATAACTTTTAAACGTGTGGTCGGATTTGATTTTTGTCGACGGATTTGAAATCAGCGTGTCAAAATCTATATAATGACATGCATTACACCTTAAAATTCGACAAAAAAAAATTTGGTGAAAATCGGCATTTTTTTAAGGTATACCCCTTTGAATTTTTTCGATTTTTCGCAAAAATTTTTTTGTCGAATTTTTAAGTATTATACATGTCATTATATAGATTTTGACGCGCTGATTTCAAATCTGTCAACAAAAATCAAATCCGACCACACGTTCAAAAGTTACGACCATTTTTCTCAAATTTTTTGAAAAAAATCAAACTTTGAGAGGCCATATCTCGAGAACGGTTTGAGATACAGACCTGCGGTTTGAAAATTTCAACTTTTCAGATCATTTTCTATATAATAAACGTACTTTAAACAAAATCTTAAACAAACAAAATTTGTCATATTTTGTAGTTTTAAATTTTAACTTTTCGTAGAAATATCAACTTTAAAATAGAAAAATAAGACGGAACATATCATCTAATCAACTTCCCCCGTTTTTTTTAATACTTCATATGTATTGTTATATAAATATACATACGTAACAATCGTTGAGCGGGAAATTTGAAAATTGTGTTGTATTATAATTAATTAATTTTTCAGAAATTAAGAAAATGAATATTTATGATATTTTGCATAAATGTTCAACTAATCCAATACTATACTCCATAAGCATTGTTGTCAAAAATACATACGTAACAATCGGAAGAGCGGGAAATTTGAAAATTGTGTTGTATTATAATTAATTTCTCCAAAACGGTTTAATGAATATTTATGATATTTTGCATAAATGTTCACCTAATCTAATACTATACTCCCCCCCCCCCACAAAAAATTATCTATTATGTTATAAATACATCAAACTGACATAAATAAATTTTGTGTATATGAGCGTAGTTCATTTTTAAAATTATGTTATTGAAATTATATTGTTTAATATTTTAAATAAGTAATTTTTTTCACTGTATTATCGATAAGGTATTTTCCAAAACCCAAAATTGTTGTTTTAATTGAATAATTTGTGAATTGAATAAATTGAGGTTATGTTTTATTAAATACTAAACTTTATAAATTAAAATTATTATCAAATTATATAAACTAAAGTTACTAATTTGCAGACATAAATAACATAAAATATATTTTTAAGTCGAATCTGCCGTAAATCAATATTTTAATAGAATAGTGAATTAAATAAATTGAGGTTATGTTTTATTAACTACTAAAAATCAATATTTTAACTAAAATAGTGAATTAAATAAATTGAGGTTATGTTAACTTTTAGTAAATACTAAACTAACCTCGATCGGAGTCGGTTCCGGAGCAACATCAGGCACTAAACTCGAATCAATCTCATTCGCAATAACGTTAATCAAATCAGCACCGTCCAAATCAGTCAAACTCGGAAGCAAACTGTCCAAATCCGTCTTAGAAAGATCCGTCAAGCTCGGCGTTATATTCGACAAATTAGCCTCTATCGATTCCGGTAGATCTAAACTTGTCTGAGGTAAATCCAAACTCGGCTCCATCCTCGCCGCTTGTTGTAAACTCGACACCACCGACGTCGCCGACGTCTGCTGTTGCAGGTTCGCCAACTGCTGATTTGATTCAGCTGTTTGTGGTTGCCCAGAAAACTGCGTGTTTGTGTTCCAGCCTTGCAGCCTGTTCGCTGCGTTTTGTTGTTGCTGTATCCTTTGCTGAAAGTCTTGCTGGAACCCGCTGTTACCTGCCGGTACGGAGATAGTCCGTGTCGCTGGATAAGGCGGAGGCTGGGACGACGCAGCTGCTACGTTAGGGTACACGGGCTGCTGTTGGAACTGCGTGGCAGCACCGTTTAGCGAATAATTCGAGTCTGTTGAAAAAATACCCAATAAGTAATTCATTCATTTTAAACAAACAAACAATTCAAACTTACTAAATTGTTGAACGGGATTGTGAGCGGCCATCTGCGTTCTGAACGCTTGAACGATGCCCGGCTGTCCGGTAGCAGCAGCCTGCAAAACCGGCTGAGCACCTCCTACGACTGTCACGTTAGAGGGGGCCGGGACACGGTGACGCTGCTGCAACATTTGCTGCTGCTGGAGGTTTCTCAGCTGCTGCGTTTGCTGGAGTCTCTGCTGTTGCATAGCGGCGCTGATCAGTGGGGCCGGTGTCCTCTGTCTGACCTGAGGTATTACCGTAGCAGAAGACAGTGTTGTTGATGTCCCTTGTACGATGTTAGGGATAAATACTGGAACTGTTGTCGACGGCGAAACTCGCTGTTTAATTTTAAAAACATTTGTATCAATATACAGACAGATAACATGAAAATTAGTAAGAATGTTCTTATTAGAATTTGAATGCAATAAAAAATTGATTCACTAAGCCGTTTAGGAAATATATTGATTTAAATTTGTTACGGCGAAATAAAGTGTATTATATCAATGTAATAATAGCATTAGTTTTATAAATACATGAAAGTAAGAATCAATTAGTTACATAAGTTATGTAAGATATTTTAAACATTATATATATAAGTTGTATTCAGTATAAAAGACGATATAAAATCCAAAATAAAATAGTATAAAACCAGCAACTGTTGTGTATTGTTCTCGATCAAATATCAATCAAGTATCTCCATCAATCATTCAAAATTCAAGTAACAAGAAAATCTCAATACAAAATTTAACATGTGTTCTGATGAGAAACTGATATTTTTCGACATTTTTTAGGTAAAACACATTGATAAAAAGGTACAGATTTACTGATTTTTGGGGGGAGTATAAAATTTGATTAGTTGAACATTTATGCAAAATATCATAAGTATTCATAAAACCGTTTCCGAGAAATTCATTATAATACAACACAATTTTCAAATTTCCCGCTCTACCGATTGTTACGTATGTATATTTTTGACAACAATGCATATGAAGTATTAAAAAAAACGGGGGACAGTCTAGTATTTGATTAGTTGAACATTTATGCAAAAAATCATGAGTATTCATTACACCGTTTCCGAAAAATTAATTATAATACAACACAATTTTCAAATTTCCCGCTCTACCGATTGTTACGTATGTATATTTGACAATTCATATGAAGTATTAAAAAAAAAAACGGGGGGAAGTATAGTATTTGATTGGTTGAACATTTATGCAAAATATCATGAGTATTCATTACACCGTTTCCGAAAAATTAATTATAATACAACACAATTTTCAAATTTCCCGCTCTACCGATTGTTACGTATGTATATTTGACAATTCATATGAAGTATTAAAAAAAAAACGGGGGGAAGTATAGTATTTGATTGGTTGAACATTTATGCAAAATATCATGAGTATTCATTACACCGTTTCCGAAAAATTAATTATAATACAACACAATTTTCAAATTTCCCGCTCTACCGATTGTTACGTATGTATATTTGACAATTCATATGAAGTATTAAAAAAAAAACGGGGGGAAGTATAGTATTTGATTGGTTGAACATTTATGCAAAATATCATGAGTATTCATTACACCGTTTCCGAAAAATTAATTATAATACAACACAATTTTCAATTTTCCCGCTCTACCGATTGTTATGTATCTATGTATATTTGACAACAATGCATATGAAGTATTAAAAAAAAACAAAAAAACGAGGGGAAGTATAGTATTGGATTAGTTCACAGGTGTCCAACCTTTTGAGCTTTGTGGGCCGCAGAGCGCAAAAAAATAGCAAACAAATTTGTTAAGGGCCGCAAAAAAATTTGAAGACCTTTTTTTTCGTTATTGACTTAATCAATTTATAAAATTATTTATATCTCTGTACCTATAATTTATATTTAATAAAATAGAAATATTATATGTCTACTTTTATACATCAAAAAATCGAATTTTCATATTTAACTTTTTTTTAAATCTTATGCGGGCCGCACGAAGAGTGCTCGGGGGCCGCATGCGGCCCGCGGGTTGGACAAGCCTGGATTAGTTGAACATTTATGTTAAATATCACAAGTATTCATTAAACTGTTAATTTATAATATACTTAATTTGATAATATAACAAAATTTTTTAATTTCCCGCTCTACCGATTGTTACGTATTATGTATTATACATAACGTAAAATGTATTTTTAAGTCGAATCTGCCGTAAATCAATGTTTTAACTAAAATAGTCATAGGCAGGCCAGGATTTACCACGTGCCTACAGCGGCAAAAATGTAGGGGCGGCAAATTTGAGCGTGAAAAAAAGTTGAAAAAAATATTCATTTTTTTTATTTTTGAATATTATTTACAATGAAAAGGGCGGCAATTTTCGCAACTGCCTAGGGGCGGCGAATTTGTAAATCCGGCCCTGGTCATAGGAAAGGGAAAATTAGCTTCAAATAGGTAAATTAACGACTCTAGCTATTATTTCTATCATTTATAACTTCTATTACGAAATTTATAACGTAGATATTTATAAATTTCAAAGTTAAGTTACTTTTGTCTCCGATTGTACTTCCTACTTCTTTCTTCGCAGCTCTGTTTAAATGTCAGAAAGTAAACAATAAAATAACGACTCTACCTTTTATTTGTATTATTTATAACTTCTATTACGATATTTATAAATTTCAAAATTAAGTTACTTTCGTCTCCGATTGTACTTCATACCATCTCATTCCCAGCTCTATAAGAAAATAAATAACAAAATGATCTTACCTCTTGAAATTTCTGTTGCACGGAAGACTGCATACCAGACACAAGTCCCTGCTGCACGCTCGCAAACGCACTATTATTCGACCCGACTGCTACCACAGGCATCTTGGGCGTCGCAGGTGGGCACGGCCTAACCAATCCCGGGCTCTGCGGCATCACGACGCCGTTCGCTCCAGCCCCACCGTTCACGCTACTACCTCCGACTACAACAGCGGAGGGACTTTGCACCGTAGCCACACGCCCCACTGCTTTCAACTTATCCAAACCGGGACCTCCCCCTCCCCCTACCTTCTGAGGCGCACCGTCGTTTTGCAGCAGATTCACAAGCAACGGACTGGAAATCGCGATATTTGGAGCGTGCCCAGTACCGTTAGCGAGCACAGACGTTGTCAAGTTAGGAGACACGGATGGGTACGGAGGTGGAGGAGGTTTTGAAGTCCCAGAAGTAGGGTTAGGGTTGAAGCTGTTGCCGGGCGTTGTAGAGACAGTGGGGCCGGGTATCGGCTTTTGAACACAAGATACATTTTGACTAGGCGACTTGAGTGGAGTGGCAGGTACAAGATGCTGTTTACGGGCTGCTGCTGTTTGTTGTGGCCCCCCGCTGGGCACGAAGTGATAGTCCGTCGGGACAGACGAACGGTTCTGTATGGCTTGTGCCGCTTGCTGCATGCTCGCGAATGGAAACGGTCTGTTCAGAGGCTCCGCTCCTCCCGTAGGAGCCACCTTCAACGGAACCTTAAAAAAAACACGTTTAATTAATATTAACGTTAATTATAAGCATAAAACAATAATTTACCTGAGAATCTGTGGGACATATTACGTTTGGAGACCGAAATTCCGTATTTCCACTGTTTGTATTCGTTGCTGCGACAGCAACTTGCGTAACTTCTGATACAGCGTTCTGTAATATTCTCGCCAAGGGATTTATTTGTTGAGATGTCGACGCTGTACTCGATTGTGAACTCGTTAAGGCTGCTGGTGTTTCTGATGAAATAATAACAACAATTAATACACTGTAGTGCACAATGTGGCCAAAAAGAACACTTTCGGTGGACTGTCATTTTTAATAGGCTCGTTTTTAACTGAAACAGGGTGGCCAATATTTCTCTGGAACAAATTTCTCACAAACTTTTCCCGGTTTTCCAGGAGAATTTTTACGTTTTTCCCTGTGTTTTTTATTTAAAATTTAGATAAGAAACATAAAAAAAGGTCACATGTTTAAATATTTGTGTGAATTTGTGTGGTTTTTGCATTTTTATAAAAAATTCCCTGACTTCCAACCAAATTCCCTGACTTTTCCCTGTATAGCAAAATTCCCTGACTTTTCCCTGTATAACAAAATTCCCTGACTTTTCCCTGTATAGCAAAATTCCCTGACTTTTCCCTGTATAACAAAATTCCCTGACTTTTCCCTGTATAACAAAATTCCCTGACTTTTCCCTGTATAACAAAATTCCCTGACTTTTCCCTGAATAGTAAAATTCCCTGACTTTTCCCTGTATAGCAAAATTCCTTGACTTTTCCCTGTATAGCAAAATTCCCTGACTTTTCCCTGTATAGCAAAATTCCCTGACTTTTCCCTGTATAGCAAAATTCCCTGACTTTTCCCTGTATAGCAAAATTCCCTGACTTTTCCCTGTATAGAAAAATTCCCTGACTTTTCCCTGTATAGCAAAATTCCCTGACTTTTCCCTGAATAGCAAAAATCCCTGACTTTTCCCTGTATAGCAAAATTCCTTGACTTTTCCCTGTATAGCAAAATTCCCTGACTTTTCCCTGTATAGCTAAATTCCCTGACTTTTCCCTGTATAGCAAAATTCCCTGACTTTTCCCTGTATAGAAAAATTCCCTGACTTTTCCCTGTATAGCAAAATTCCCTGACTTTTCCCTGTATAGCAAAATTCCCTGACTTTTCCCTGTATAGAAAAATTCCCTGACTTTTCCCGGTTTTCCAGTAACTGACCACCCTGTGAAAATAGAAAGATTGACATAGTTAACCACACTATAAACTATGTGCAAGGGGGTGGAGTTAGAAATAATTTCGATGCGAGTGCTCGTGGTTGCTGGTATGCTGTCAATGTAAATTAATTAATTACTTTATTATTATACGTCAAAATTA
The DNA here is from genome assembly GCA_949319165.1 of Sialis lutaria. Classification (NCBI taxonomy): domain Eukaryota; kingdom Metazoa; phylum Arthropoda; class Insecta; order Megaloptera; family Sialidae; genus Sialis; species Sialis lutaria. The sequence goes on from OX439233.1 coordinate 37,378,119, forward strand.
AAATGAAAAAAATACCTAAAATAAATAATTCTCACGTACCTTTTATGTTATGCTATTTATATTATATGCACACAGCTAAATTGAATAATAATTGTTTATTAAAAAATTCGCGGTATTAAACAATAATAAAAAGAGAGTTCAATCCATTTAATCCTTTGTGCACATAGCCTATAGTCATAAATAATCGTCTAAAATGTATATATTACGATATTTTACTTAAATGATTTGTTTGTTGACATGTCAAAGTCCACGCTGCACTAGCCAAATAATTATCATAAACAGTACACAACACTTTAGTGTAAAAACAGTCCAAGTTACAACAACTTCTACCACAACTGCTACGAAACATAACATCTAGCACTTCGTTTTCTGAATATTGTTTTATTTAATCCATTTTTAGAATATATACAACACCATAACCTTACTTTAACCAAAGACAATATAAATACATAACACTATAAATATTTTATTTAATACATTGCTTCATCGAATTAGACAATTAGAATATGACATCTTTAACTATAACTCATAGGTAAATCCTGCATTTATAACTTTATAACAAACTCGCCATAATAAAATATATAATTTAACGTCTAGGCAAAACCACGTAAAAAAATTAATTCCATCTACAATGTGATAATAAAACCTAACCTTACTTTAACCAAATACATTATACACTCAGCGTTCTATAAGACGTCGGCATCAGTAATTCAAAAATTCCACAATACAACGGCTAGAGGAGCCCCCACCACCACGTCTAAAAGTTGACAGGTAATAATAAAAATGGCGCTGTTGGTGAACGAGATCCTGGTTTGTTGACTTTTTAGAATTGAACTCTAGACAATTGTTATTCGTTGCTTTAATACTTGATGAAAAATGTATAGATTTCTATACAATCATATATTTGTTATTTCCTTTTTAAAACGTTTTCAAATTATCAAATTTTAAATAAAATGTACCTTACACATTTTTTTAATACTATTTATTATATTTCAATTTCAACAAAAATTTGTATTGAATTTCATTTTTTTTCACATTGAGTCACACCAAAACACAAGTTTTGTGTGTAAAATCTACATAGAAGACTTTAACGTCAATTTGTTAATTTAAATTTGGCGCTGAAATATAGCAGTCACAATGGTATTATGGTGGGGGTTGGGGAAAGACGTTCTATAGAACTATTAGAACATTGTATTACGGAACAGTCGTCTTGTGGATGGTCGTCTTATAGAACGCTGAGTGTATATAGCACTATAAATATTTTATTCAAACATTGCTTTATCGAATTCGACAATTAGAATATAACGTCTTTAACTATAACTCATAGGTAAATCCTACATTTATAACTTTATAACAAACTCGCCATAAATAATTTAACGTAACAGCAAAAAAATTACAGTATTGTATTTATAAACGTACCTTGAGCTGTATTTAAAATAATCTCCTGCGTCTCGGTTTCATTTCCAAACCTCGACGCTATCCTCAGACTGATAACTTGATCCCCTTCAACTTGAACACTCAATATCCCCAACTGTCTCAGTTGGGCCGACCCTTCCGTCGCGAGTTGTCTCAACCTCGTAGCAGCCTCTTTTGGAATCGACAGTGTAACTCTTACGCTGTTCCATGGTTCCAGCTTAGCAACCCTAAGTCTTTTTTGAGATTTTTTATCGACTGCTGTCTGCGAATTTGTACTTTCTTCTGCGGTTTCACGTTTCGAACACAGAAGACTCTCTAGCTTTCCGAGTATAACTTTGAATTTATCGTAGAACTCGGGGTCGTAGTAATCGCCCTCGCATGTGACGACAGTAGTTACGCTGTCGTTGTCAACAGCTGTAATACCGTCGCTATCTGCCGCCATTTCAACCTGATCGGTTTGGTTATGTTACATATCGGACATGACTGTACGGTATCTCGCTAAAGTTGCTGGTACTTTCAAAAGTATGTACCGTGGGGTTTTATTTCACCTGAAAAACATTAAATTGTTTCTCATAAACTACTCTTTATTATTTTAATAAATTAATAGAACGTAGTTTATCTTATTAAATTAAAATAAAAATTATTCTTGTACCTAAATACATTAAAACGATTTTTAATTTATTTCGATTTTATTCACAAAACTAAACAAAGAATTTTTTATCTATTTTTTAAGATCTTAAATAAATGTAGTACATACATAATTGATATAATTGTTAGTTCCGATTAAGTTCCTTAAAAATTAATTTCGAAATGAAAGTTTTATTTTCGTTAGTTTTATTTTCAACATAACACAAATAAGTTAAATTCGTTAATTAGCCGAAGTTATTTTACAGCTCTCCCCCACTGAAAAATATTGACAAGCGCCCTATTACAGCAAGCATTTTCAAATATAATAGGTTTTTATTTTCATAAGACATTAAACATTTCCGAGAAAGTATAGATAATGTACAATTTTTGGTATCTAAACACGCAAAAAGCTGTGAAACTAAAAATCTGATACAAGAATTAATCGACAGCCATTTTGTAAGAATTGTTAAAATGCACGGGGGAGTGGGCTTACGGACATGTGAATTTTTGACGTATTCACTTATTTTACCTAGGATTTTCCCCTTTAAATGTATATTTTTATACATAAAAATAATAATTCAGCACGTCAAAATAGATTTCAAAGCCCGATTCAACATATTGCATAAATCTTAAAACATATTACAACTTCGCTTACGGTCGCACTCGATGAGAGTATTCCATTTTTCGTGATCTGACACACTTTTCAACACTTTGTAAAAATGTTTCTGACACTCACTGCACACTAAAAATATCAAACACACAACAGTAAAGTAGTAAACTGTATAATTATTATAATGTTGTCGTAGAAAATTTAATAACAATGTACATTTTTGTCATTTTACACAAAATTATGGAGCATAGAACAATAACAAGTTAACTCCATTACAGTAGACGTGAGAACGCATGCGCGGTATGTCAAATGTCCTTACAAGTTCCTTATGGAAAATCATTTCAATGTTGTGAGCAGTGTAAACATTCAATAAAAACTATTTTGTAATTTAATACAATTTTTTAAATAAAGCCCTATAATAACTCAGTATCAACATTAAATTAAACTATCTACATTAATTCTAACAATAGAACATGCAAGGATTTTTTTAACACAAAATAAATAAATTATGAAAATAAAAAATGTTCCAAGTGAGATATTTTTAATTAATGAATACAAGAACATAATTCCAATATTGACCCGGAATTAAAAATATAATTTAATAATTCTACTTTATTATTAATTTAATTGTTAAATATTTTTATATTATTTTACTAATATTTTTTTAAGTTTCAATAGAATTTTTACTAACAAATAAAAATATACTATCATTAATTTAATATAAAATTATTAATTTCTGATATGATTTTAACGTTTTTAACCTTTTTTTAACAATGTGGGAGGTTAAAATTCTGACATCGACATAAAATTTAAAACATCTCAAATTCATTTCCAAATGTGCCTATGTTTACATTACAAAAGCATTATGGGTAATCGTAAACTACCATTGGGAATTTGTGTATAAAATAATTACACGCCGGGATTTATAACTAAAAGATATTACTTCAATTAATAACAAAAACTATTGATACGGTATCTGAAATTTGTAAAAAAATACATATTTACACTAAAACACGTTCCAATAAGTTCGATTATTTCAATAATAATTTTCATAATAGCACGCGCCATTTTGAAATCAAGTACTTATCATTGATTGGTTGAAAAACTAATCCAAGAAATCGTAACAGATGATTTTACAGATCAGCTGTTACGTCTTTATTTCAAAAAATATTTCCTGAAAATATTATTAAAAACGGGATGGAAAAAACAACAATTTTTATTAAAAACAATATCTTATTTTAATATACATAATTTATTTAATTATTATACAATCCAACACTAACAGAATGTAATTTAATATTTATTTATTTACTCGCAGGCACGCTTTGAAATAATCCCTTGTCGCGCATTCTTTCGAAATCAGCCATTGCATCGTAATCTCTAAAAAAATAAAAAAATATTCAAACCGTATAAAAAAAATCAAATAAAATATGCGTACTTATAAAAATCAGCATATTTCTGTTTTTTAACATCGTTGTAAAAAACCTTGAACGCTACCATTACGGCAAAACTAGAAATGATAGCTCCGGTTAAGTTTCTTTTAATGTTTTTTAACAGCAAACCTCGTAGTTGAGGTTTTGCCATTGTCGAAACTGCATCGCCTGCCATTCTAATAAACAAAATAAGTAATATTCATTATATAACCTTATTTAATGTCAAAATTGAAATGCAATATAAAAAATCCACACCCATTTTTCAAAATATAACATACACGTATAAAAAAAACATCAAAATGAGTTATTAGATCTAAAAAAATCGAAGTTTAGTAATATTTAATGATAAAATATACTTTTTATTGCTTTTTAACCTCACCCTCTTATATAAGAGTTTAATACGCATTTAATTCAAAGGGAGTTGTTATCATTTAAATTTAATAAAAAAGTGAAGAAAACGGTAAAATAATAACAATAATTTACTTACCTGTTAATTTTAAAGGTTCCAATAATCAATTAAATTTTCGTCTCGTATTTCTAGTACAATGGCGAATGTCAATATTTTATCAATTTTTATCACCAAGATAATTAATTTGGTAGACGTGCTTGGTGATTTATAAAGGCGCGGAATTTGAAAAAAAAATAACCTATCGACGCACATATGTAGCGCGAGATTTCTACTTAAAACAAAAACTGTTAAACCGATTTTGATGGGATTTTCACTGGTTGAAAGCCTGTGTGATAATTGATTAAAAAATGAAACGCATAAGAAGGAAAAACATTTATTTATTTATCAATAATATTTTATCTATTTTTATCACCAAGATAATTAATTTGGTAGAAATGCTTGGTGATTTATAAAGGCGCGAAATTTGAAAAAAATAACCTAACGAAGCACATAGCACGAAATTTCTACTTAAAACAAAAACTGGTCGACCGATTTTGATGTGATTTTCACTGGTTGAAAGCCTGTGTGATAATTGATAAAAAAATAAAACGCATAAAAAGGAAAAACATTTATTTATTTATCAACAATATTTTATCTATTTTTATCACCAAGATATTTAATTTGGTAGACGTGCTTGGTGATTTATAAAGGCGCGAAATTTAAAAAAAATAACCTAACGACGCACATAGCACGAAATTTCTACTTAAAACAAAAACTGTTCGACCAATTTTGATGGGATTTTCACTGGTTGAAAGCCTGTGTGATAATTGATTAAAAAATTAAACGCATAAAAAGGAAAAACATTTATTTATTTATCAACAATATTTTATCAATTTTTATCACCAAGATATTTAATTTGGTAGACGTGCTTGGTGATTTATAAAGGCGCGAAATTTGAAAAAAAAAATAACCCAACGACGCACATAGCACGAAATTTCTACTTAAAACAAAAACTGTTCGACCGATTTTGATGGAATTTTCACTAGTTGAAAGCCTGTGTGATAATTGATTAAAAATTAAAATGCATAAAAAGGAAAAACATTTATTTATTTATCAACAATATTTTATCACTAAGATAATTAATTTGGTAGGCGTGCTTGGTGATTTATAAAGGCGCGAAATTTGAAAAAAATAACCTAACGACGCACATAGCACGAAATTTCTACTTAAAACAAAAACTGTTCGACCGATTTTGATGGAATTTTCACTAGTTGAAAGCCTGTGTAATAATTAATTAAAAAATAAAACGCATAAAAAGGAAAAACATTTATTTATTTATCAAAAACATTACAAAAAACTTGACAAAAAAAAAAGTTTAAAATAAAACCACAACAATTGTTAGTGCCTGAAAAATAAAATCAAAATAAAAAAATAAAAAACTTTAAATAAGTCTACAAAATATTTACAAAGATAAACAGAACAATAACTTATTTTCCAGCCAGTCTTAAGTTAAATATTTTGCACTGAAAATTCACCGTAACTCAAAAACAGTCCACGTTTTCACATTTCAATCAAAACAAGGAAATTCCTCGTTCCCGTGTACTTAATCAAGAATTCACGTCCCAACTCTGTCGGCGTGCTGAACGCTACGTTATCTTTGGTCAAGCAAACTCCCAGTCGGAACACGTTTCTGATTGTGTCTAAAATACGTGTAGCTACACCCGATCGTCTGTTAGCTACAGAAGTCCACAACCTTTGGACCCCGCATGTAACGGGCAATGTTTCTTCTGAACAGCACGTGTCAGATATCATTCTACTGGCCATAGATGCTGATTGTACGGTTGCTACACCAATTATTTGTTTGTGATCGATGTAAAAGTATACCTGGAAATAAACGTTATTTTTGAACGGCTGTATCTCCGTGAAAAATCGCCGTAGAACAAATTTAAAAAAAAGGGTTTGAAGCTTGAACATTCTAGTTTTCGATTCAATAGTTAAATTTTTTTTTGTCTTTCAAGATACCGTCTTTTTTTTAAGATGAAACTCCGAAACAAAAATTGAAAAAAATTACGTCAACTTTGAAAGGCTCTACGGGGTGTAATTTTTTGTGGGGGTTAAATCTAATGAAATACTTTTGTAGATTAGACATTTCTTTTCAATTTGCTTTTTTTTGTAACGATCTACGTCGATTTTTGACCGAGTTATTTACAATCGAAGCAAAAATCATACTTGTAACGGCTGTATCTCCGTGAAAAATCGTCGTAGAACAGATTTAAAAAAAACGGTTTGAAGCTTGAACATTCTAGTTTTCGATTCAATAGTTAAATTTTTTTTTGTCTTTCAAGATAACGTCTTTTTTTTAAGATGAAACTCCGAAACAAAAATTGAAAAAAATTCTGTCAACTTTGAAAGACTCTACGGGGCGTAATTTTTTTGGGGGGTTAAATCTAATGAAAGAATTTTGTAGATTAGACTTTTCTCTTCAATTTGCTTTTTTTTATATCACTCTACGTCTATTTTTGACCGAGTTATTTACGATCGAAGCAAAAATCATACTTTTAACTTTGAATGCTCGTAACTCGGGAAATAATTATCGTAAATTAATTTCAAGGGTAGTTTTAGGAAGCTGAAACGTTGTTTTTTCATAATTACCTTAGATTTATTCATATCGATCAATCCTTTACTTGCATATCCAAGTTCAGTATCAACGACATGTAAAACATCGATTACTTTTTTCCACCAGCTTTTTGGATCGCCTCCTCTTATTTCGATAATTCTAGCTGAACTATCGAACCGTGCTACTACACGTTCGTTCTTCCAACCCTTTAAAAGAAATCCGTATAAAAAAAACCGCTAAAAACAGCGCGATAAAAAAACTACCATAAATTTCAACTCCTGAACAGAATTATGGTGATCGTGATGTTTTTGTTCATCGTACGGTTCGCCTTGCTGGTACACAAGCCCGCACTGGTGGCACTGCGTGCAACCCCAGCGTTTCTGGCCTGCATCTATCTGGTACTGTTGTTCGTCGGGTTTTACCCTCGAGCTGCGGGTAACCCTCATCTGTTTTGGTGATGAGTTAGGTTTTGTGACGTAACCTTTGCTGAATAGTGGGTACAGCTTCATTGATTCCGTAGACAGTGATTTCTAAACATCGGTCAAAATAACACTAGCAAACTTGACACCATAACAACGAGTATAAACACGAGAAAGAGCATGCAAACTACTGGTCTGATTTTTATGAAACATTCATTGTATACTGAGTGGTCTATTTAAATTGAGACAAGCAAATATCTAGAAAATTAAGGGTTTTCAGAGAAAATGTTTGCTAGTTTATTTATAAAATTGTCTGTGGGTTTGTCAGAGTCAATCTCAAAAACTACTGGTCTGATTTTAATGAAACATTCATTGGTGGTCTATTTAAATTGAGACAAGCAAATATCTAGAAAATTAAGGGTTTTCAGAGAAAATGTTTGCTAGTTTATTTATAAAATTGTCTGTGGGTTTTTTGGAGTTAGTCTCAAAAACTGCTGGTCTGATTTTGATGAAACATTCATTGGTGGTCTATTTAAATTGAGATAAGCAAATATCTAGAAAATTAAGGGTTTTCAGAGAAAATGTTTGCTACTTTATTTATAAAATTGTCTGTGGGTTTGTCAAAGTTAATCTCAAAATCTACTGGTCTGATTTTTATGAAACATTCATTGTATACCGGATGGTCTATTTAAATTGAAACAAGCAAATATCTAGAAAATTAAGGGTTTTCAGAGAAAATGTTTGCTAGTTTATTTATAAAATTGTCTGTGGATTTGTCAGAGTTAATCTCAAAAACTACTGGTCTGATTTTGATGAAACATTCATTGGTGGTCTATTTAAATTGAGACAAGCAAATATCTAGAAAATTAAGGTTTTTCAGAGAAAATGTTTGCTAGTTTATTTATAAAATTGTCTGTGGGTTTTTTGGAGTTAGTCTTAAAAACTACTGGTCTGATTTTGATGAAACATTCATTGGTGGTCTATTTAAATTGAAACAAGCAAATATCTAGAAAATTAAGGTTTTTCAGAGAAAATGTTTGCTAGTTTATTTATAAAATTGTCTGTGGGTTTGTCGGAGGTAATCTCAAAAACTACTGGTCTGATTTTTATGAAACATTCATTGTATACCGGGTGGTCTATTTAAATTGAGACAAGCAAATATCTCGAAAATTAAGGTTTTTCAAAGAAAATGTTTGGTACAAAAGTTTCAGGGTTAGAAGGGGGGAAATCAATGAAGGTAAAAATTTTGGCTGAGTGGAGTTTTTAAGGTCGTTTCGGGGTCAACTTTATTTTTTTTAAATGGAAACCTATTTCTTTTTTTACATATTCGTATTTTGCAGAAAAAAAGAAACAACTTTTGTCTAAGAGGTTTTTTCAAAATCCTCAAATTCAGGGACATTTTCTTAATTTTTTTGTTTTTATTCAAAAAATTCGAAATTATTATAACAATTAAATTTAAAAAATGATATTTTTTAATTTTAGGATTTTTTAAAATATGTTTTTTTTATATTTTGAATATTTTTACTAAAAAAAGTTAGGTTAAAATTGAGGATTTTGAAAAAATTTCTAAGACAAAAGTTTTTTTTTTTTCTATAAGATACGAATATGTAAAAAAAAATAGGTTTCCATTAAAAAAAATGAAGTTGACGCCAAAATGACCTTAAAACTTCCACTCAAAGTCAAAAATTTTGGTTTTTAACCCAGAAACTTTTGTACCAAACATTTTCCATGAAAAACCCTAATTTTCGAGATATTTGCTTGTCTCAATTTAAATAAACCACCCTATAGAAACAATAATGAGACTTACGTTCGTTTGTTCCGAACACTTTGATAGTTTATCGGTAAGATTTTTGACTTTAGTGATAGCGTTTCTGTGTTTGGGGCTGTGTAAAGCCAATCCAGATGTCATATTGCACATAAGAGATGTCGGAGAGATCATTATGTCATCAGCCGAGTGAATTTTTGGAAAATACGGAGCAGATACTGGTTTTTCGGCTTCGTTATTCATTTCGATGTCACTTCTGTGGACGTCGACTGTAACGAGTATTTCTTTTGGGTTTTCATTAGATATCGGTAAATCTACGTCGAGTTTTTGTATTATATCGTTCACTCGATTTGGTTTTAGTAAATTTTCACTTTCTTCCGAACAAAAACCAAAGATTTGTGAACTTTTCTGGTAACTTTGTTTATTTTTTGGTGTATCTAAACTTAATTTACCATTTTCCATCTTTAACTTGAAGTTTTTGTTAAGATTAACGGTAGCAGATGTACGTTGACTTCGTTTAGATTTAAAAAATTTACGTATCTAAAAAATAAAATCAAATAATGTATACGCTTTTAGAGCAGGTGGCCAGTATTTCTCTGGAACAAATTTCCCCGATTTTCCAAAAGTATGTTTACGTTTTTCCATGTTTTTTATTAAAAAAATAATTTAACCATATTTTACCCGTTATATTAAAGCATACAGAACTTTAAAATATACTGATTTCAAAGTATCAAAATTCTCTACAAAATGGTTATTTTAAAATTAAATTTTCTACATAAATTCTCTCCATGCCGTGTGTTAAAATACGCATTTTTATTTGATTTTTTAAATTATATAAAAACGTCCAAAAGTGAAAATATGTTGAAGAATGAAATTTTCATTATTTCAGAAAAAAAGATTTCAAATTGGTTAATTTTTGACCAAATATTGAAAATAGGCTATTTTTAAGGTGTCCCCTTAAAATCAAATTTTACGAAATTGTGTTTAATAAAAATATTATTTCCAGTAACAATTTTGCATGTTTTCTTTTAAATTTTAATAGAGAGCTGTTTAAATATTTGCGGAAATTTGTATGGTTTTTGTATTTTTACAAAAAATTCCCTGACATTTCCCTGTATGTATAGCAAAATTTTCTGATATTTCCCTGTATAGCAAAATTCCCTATATAGCAAAATTTCCTGACTTTTCCTTGGCATTTCCCTGTATAGCAAAATTTCCTGACTTTTCTCTGGCATTTCCCTGTATAGCAAAATTTCCTGACTTTTCCTTGGCATTTCCCTGTATAGCAAAATTTCCTGACTTTTCTCTGGCATTTCCCTGTATAGCAAAATTTCCTGACTTTTCCTTGGCATTTCCCTGTATAGCAAAATTTCCTGACTTTTCTCTGGCATTTCCCTGTATAGCAAAATTCCCTGACTTTTCCCTGTATAGCAAAATTTCCTGACTTTTCCCTGGCATTTCCCTGTATAGTAAAATTTCCTGACTTTTCTCTGGCATTTCCCTGTATAGCAAAATTCCCTGACTTTTCCCTGTATAGCAAAATTTCCTGACTTTTCCCTGTATAGCAAAATTTGCAGACTTTTCCCTGTATAGCAAAATTCCCTGACTTTTCCCTGTATAGCAAAATTTCCTGACTTTTCTCTGTATAGCAAAATTCCCTGACTTTTCCCTGTAAAGCAAAATTCCCTGACTTTTCCCTGTATAGCAAAATTCCCTGACATTTCCCTGTACAGTAAAATTCCCTGACTTTTCCCGGTTTTCCAGAAACTGGCCACCCTGTGAGAAAAACATCTATTTTACCTTCTGCGGTTGTTCATTTTCATCATCAGATTTAACCTCAGGACTTAGAGGCCGTTTGAAAGTTGCAACTTCTACAGGTTGTCTTTCTTTTTGTACCTCTCTTTCAACCACAGGTTTAGATTTCAACTGTTTCATAATTCCATCCATTTCATGAATTTGGTCTAACGGTAGATAGGATTTTTTCTTATTAAGTTTTTCAGGAGTTGGCGTGGAATTCTTATAGGAAAATGGTAAAGATTTTTTTTGTTGGTCAGAAATCATTTTTAAAGCTTCGACTTTAAAAGCTGCACTTTTAGATACAGAGCGTTTTAATTTAGGTTTAGCTTTTTTAATACCAGTTCTAACACCAGCGTTTATTTCTCCGTAAGACCGCTTACCCGTTTTACGTTTACATAAAAATACAGCTGAAGCCCTGCCTGATTTTCTACCGATAGAATAAGGTGGGAAACTTGAATTCAATTTTTCTGATACGCTAACGTTAAGAGAAGTAAGGGGTGAACCGTAAAACGATCTTGTTTCAACTACATCACCGATTGTTGGTTTAGAATTATTAGCGTAGAATCTTTTAGGAGAAAAGCTTTTACGACTATCTGTTTCATCATTTGTTTTAATTTGATTAAATAAAGAAGCCTTTGCCCGTGACGCTGCGATTTTATTTCTCAAAGTTGTTTCTAAATCTAACCTACTCATTTTAGCCTGAGGTGCCACGATATGAATAGGGGAAATTGGATCGTACGAAATAGATAAAGACCTACGCTTTAAACTATGAACTGAATTTTCGTCTTGTTCGATAGAATTTTGAAATGTGTCGATGTATTTTTCGTTTAAACTTTCGTCAAATACAGATGTCGAACTATTATTAAAAACTGATAACAATGATTTTCTATTTGTTAACTTTGGAAGATCTAATTCGGAATTTAAAGTTTCGTAGGGTGTTTTTGGTGTATCTTTTTTCGGTGGTGTTTCAGGAATAATTACATTACAATCGAAATTATTATCATTTAGTAATCTGTTTTTAAACCCGAATCTACCAGGTGAGCGAGATATTTCATCAAAATATACATTCTCTTTATCGCAAAATGTAGTTAAAGACGGTGAATTTACAAAATTTATTTGATCCAAATCCGCCAAGGCGTTATGAAAATTAAAATTTTCAACACTTTTTATTTCAACTGTATCTGATTGGTCATTAATTAAAAGATTTTTTTCGAAAGACTTTTGTACCGTTTTCCCATTTTCTGAAGAATCAGTCGAGTTATCTTCAAGTAAAATATTCGTTCCGGAGTGTTTTTGTTCGATATCTGTTAAAAGTGACGCATTTTTAAAAATGTTCGCTTTAAGAATACTATTAGAGGAATCGTTCATTAAAGAACTAAAAGCTATGTCGTTACTGTCGCGTGATGAATCGGAGCTAGTGCTGTATTGCAAAGGGCTCATACGACCTAAGTCGTTCGAATCCTCCGAGGGGGGGATACAAGGAAATAGCGAACGCTTACGTTCTGACATTTTTGGGGTAGGAATATGACCTTTACGTGAGGATGAAGACAAAGTGGATAATTTATTAGTTATTGGTGTTTCGGAAATCATTTGAATTTTTTCTATTTCTTCTGATTCCGACATGGTTTATAGATTTTATATTTTATAATTTAATAAAATGATGATTTCCTAAAGAGAATATAAAAATCCATATAAATATTTTTTAAAATACAAGAATACATTGTAATTTACATTATTTTTAAAACCAATAACATCCTGTAAGGCGTTAACTTAATTGTTAGTATGTAAATTGTTTGTAACATATACAAAACATGAAAAGTACGTTTATTTATACATATAATCAAGTAAAGAATAATACATTGCAAGAATAACTTACTCTGACACCCTTCCAGTAACTTAAAATTATTTACACAACCAATATACTTTGCTTTTAAAATATTTTTAACACATAACTCTCAACCAGTTAGACAAAATAGCGCCATAAGTACCCTCAAGTCAGTTCAGCATCAAATGAGCAGCTGTTCATTGTTTGGCGCCAATTACTTAAAACATAATCATTTATTATTGTAGCAAAAAGAGAAAAATAACATAATAACGTTCGTACCCGATAATGCTCTCCTTCTTTTCACGAGTTTCAATTATTTATTGGTAAATCAGAGATCTGTTTACATTTCCGTTACCGAAATAAGTTTTTGACAAATGTCAAAACCGGTTTATGCATTGAAAATACAAATCAACAAAAATTAATATTATTAATAAGTTTTGTTGTAATAAAACGCCCAGAAACTTCAGGTAAACTTGTGTAATTTATAACTACAGGTTATTATTATAAAAATACACTTTAATTTATAATATCTGAAGTTTTGTTTTAATTTTAAGGTTAAGTATTAAAAATGGGTGAAAGATACAATATCCACAGCCAGCTAGAACATCTACAAAGTAAATATATAGGAACAGGTCATGCCGATACTAGTAAATATGAATGGTTAGTTCAGCAACATCGTGATTCTTGTGCAAGTTACTTGGGACATCCCGATCTCTTGAGTTACTTCGCTATCGCTGAAAACGAAGCAAAAGCACGTGTACGGTTTAACTTAATGGAGAAAATGTTACAACCGTGTGGTCCTCCTCCAGAAAAACCTGACGAATAATTTAATTTAAAGTTAGGTTATGTATATATTTAATAATTATATGTGTGTATGTAAGAAATAAAACATTTTTTTAACAAATCAGACTTTTTATTTATTTAATAAATTTATTAAACATAAAGTACATGATTTTTATTTTTAACAAGGTTTTACTTAACTTCAGATGTATGTCTGGGGATGCAAATCTTGCAACCGTTTTTTAACTAACTTCCCGTCGTACGATTTTTTCTTTTCAATTTCATTCCTAGTTAAAGAATTTTTCATTTAAAGTTAGGTTATGTACATATTTAATAATTTTATGTATGTAAGAAATAAAACATTTTTTTAACGAATCAGACTTTTTATTTATAAAACATAAAATGCATGATTTATAAAACATTATTTTCATTTTTCTTTTCGATTTCATTCCTAGTTAACGTTTTTTTTATTTAAAGTTAGGTTATATTTACATTTAATAATTTTATGTATGTTTGCAAGAAATAAAACATTTTTTTAAACAAATCAGACTTTTTATTTATTAAATAAATTTATTCAACATAAAATACTTACATGATTTATAAAACAATATTCACATTTTTCATTTCAATTTCATTCCTAGTTAACGATTTTTTTACTTAAAGTTAGGTTATGTTTACATTTAATAATTTTATATATGTATGTATGTAAGAAATAAAACAATTTTTTTAACAAATCGGACTTTTTATTTATTAAACATAAAATACATGATTCATAAAACATTATTTTAATTTTTCTTTTCAATTTCATTCCTAGTTAACGATTTTTTCATTTAAAGTTAGGTTATGTACATATTTAATAATTTTTTGTACATGTAAGAAATAAAACATTTTTTTAACGAATCAGACTTCTTATTTATTAAGCATAAAATACATGATTTATAAAACATTATTTTCATTTTTCTTTTCAATTTCATTCCTAGTTAACGATTTTTTCATTTAAAGTTAGGTTATGTTTACATTTAATTATTTATGTAAGAAATAAAACATTTTTTTAACAAATCAGACTTTTTATTTATTAAATAAATTTATTAAACATAAAATACATGATTTATAAAACATTATTTTCATTTTTCTTTTCAATTTCATTCCTAGTTAATGATTTTCTCATTTAAAGTTAGGTTATGTTTACATTTAATAATTATATGTGTGTAAGAAATAAAACATTTTTAAACAAATCAGACTTTTTATTTATTAAGTAACTTTATTAAACATAAAATACATGACTTATAAAACATTATTTTCATTTTTCTTTTCGATTTCATTCCTCGTTAACGATTTTTGTATATATTTGACCAAACATTTTTGCACTAACGGAACAATCTGATTATTTAATTTAATCAATAATTCAGTCATTTCCGTTAACGTTTCGACTCGCATCGATCCAGTCTGATAAAACTCCGTAACTTGCTGGTGAGTCGAAAGCAACGATAACAAAATAATCCCATGTTCCGATTTATCGGACAGTTCACTACAATCCATAGAATCAATCTCTTCGGGGCCACTTTCCAATCGTAGGTTTTCATACGTCGTAGGAGCCATGTTCGGTGCCGAATGACACAAAATCTCTTCTTCGTAAGTCGGGTCCACTAAAATGATATCGTCTCGCTGCCCGATGGTAACTGCAGTTATTAAATCGTACATAGGAATCCCCGCTTGTGCTAAAGCAAGCCCAGCGCACGTAATCGCAGCTGAAAGTGCGCTTCCGTCGTTTTCGAGAACTAACGCGTAAATATCGACTTGAAAGTTCGGGAATTCGTGCCTGAAAGTTTAAATTATACAAAATATGTTGTTATAAGTTATTTTGGGTTAAATATTTACCGGCAAACAACTGGTTCTAATGATCTACGAAGTATTACACTGTATTCTTTTTCTTCTAAATCTTGTTGATGGTTTCTCCGTTTTAAACAACTGAATGTTGCGTATTTAAATTCACAGTAAAGTTCTCCGTGTAAGGTGTATTCGTTTCTGTTTGGAATCTCTCGAGGGTCGAATACAGAAACGATAACCTTTGTTTTGTCAACTTCGATGTACGCAGATCCTTTTGCTTGGCTTACGATATTTGTTTTGATGACTGAAATATCAATATTTTATCTGTTGACACATGTATTTAATAAAATTAGATATACTTACATATTTTTCTGTGTTCTTTTTGTGATCTACCGTCCGCTCTTTTTCCATTATTATCAATTAACTCTTTACATTTTTCTTCGTGTGTCTTTTTCTTCTTATCAGAGAATAATTGATAAGGGACTGAATCTTCTGGTCCAGTGATTCTTTTATAATCTACAGGCATTTTGCGAAAATAATTTACGTATTTTAACAATTTTAAATTATTTTTAGGTTATGTCATGCTTTCTGTCTTAGAGCATGTACCTACTAGAGGCAGCCTTGCCGCTCGGCCGTGCGAGAGAGAAAACGCAATAACGCTATATTCTTTCTCTTTCTCTCCGCAGTATTAGCACGCGGAGCGAAAGAGAAAGGGTTATCTATCGTTTTAGTGCTCCAAATTATTTTATTGTAAATCTGTTTTTTTAACTACTCAACTTATAGCCTATAGATTCAATAAATAACTAGCTGTCGGATCCAATTTTACCCGGGGATATAAAATTAAACTATATAACGTATAATGCTGTGGGGTGCGATCCTTTAGGTCCACACAATCAACTTCCCAACATGGTATGACTTACAATACTTGAATACTGATTACTTATTGTTTCCATAATTAATATTACTATGTTATAGTTTGTAAATATTTTTTTTAATATGTATATGAAAAATTTTAATGGAATTTATCAGAAATAAAACTCACCCTTTCTATTATGAATATTAGTTTTCTAATATCCTAATAATGTCAATAATATAATTCACATTTTTAGAAAAACTAATCTGACAGTTTGAATTTTGAATTGTGTTGTTTCCAAGGCAACATGAATTATTAGATGTATTTATTAGTATGAAATTCAAATTTTGATGGTGGTTTTCATCCCTTTAATGGCTGTTTGGACCCATATAAAAAATAAATACTGAAATACACGTTTAATTATTTGTATTGTATAGTATTTATTCTAAGTTCCGACTAAATTCGACCAAGAAAAAAAATAAAAAAAAAAACACCCTTTTTACCCCCGTAGGGGTTGAATTTCGAAAAATCCTTTCTTTCAGATCATATTCACGTCAAGACGCTTCGATTAGCACCCCAACGAAGTCAATAGCATTTTTTGTTCGCGAGATTTCGTCCCGGAAAAAAAATGACACGTACGTACGTACATACGTACGTACATACACACACACACACACACACACACAGACATTTTTCTGAAAATAGTGTCAATATACTCTAATGCCCTTGAAACATGAAAATATGTTAACATTTTTGATTTCGATTTTCGGACCAATTACAATAACTCCCTATTGGGAAGTTAAAAAATGTTTGAATGTCAAGATATATTGTAATAAAGATGATCTTAAAGTCTATTTACGAAAATTTCTTTATTATTATAAACAAATATTAATAATAGGTATCAAAAATCTCTAAACAGCTGCCTAAATTGCTTAAAATCTGTAAAAAAACAATTCAATTAAAATGAAAAGACTTTTACACCTCCTTATAATAATGGGGAGTTTACATTTGCTGTTTTGCTCGGCCGAATACGATACTCGGACGAGTACTCGTAAGTGTCAACACCCGTCATCTCGTAATAGTGCCAGCCCGATCGCACGCGTTCCGACTCGGCTTCAGGTCTACTTTTTCGTGCGATTGGCTTACTGGTGCGAGCAAAAAGCATGTGTAAACAGATACATCATGCTGTCAACAATGTTATTTAATTCAAATCTCGCAAGACGACAATATTATTATAACAATTAAAAACATTAGTAGGTGGAATGAAAATAAAACTAATGAATTTTTTCAAGAGATACGGTTTTTAAAAAATCATTGGAGATTTGTGATAGTGGATTTATCATTTATTTACGATGTTAAAAATAAAATAATTACTTATTACATTAGATTATGTGTTATTACCGCATCTGTAACAATTTGGTTTATAGTACACGATAGTTACATTTTGAACTGATTGTGAGGTTAAAAACAATTGAGAAACGTCAAACAAGAAAGCATGCTTATCATATTTTAATGTAGACAGAAAAGTACTAGCGCTAGTATCATCGTGCTGCTAATCGTCCGAGTGTAACAGCAAATGTAAACTCGGCATAACAGTTTTAAGCGTTTTAAGCATCCGTTTGCATGGAATCCATAGATTAAAACTCTCTGAGAAGTTGAAAAAAATTATGAAATACATAATTTGGAGCACAAACGATAAATAACCAGAGAAAGGATGTAGTGTTATTGCGTTTTCTCTCTCGCACGGCCGAGCGGCAAGGTTACCTCTAGTAGGTACATGCTCTAAGCTTTCTGTTATAATACGTGACTATATTCATTGTATATAGAATACCTGTGAATGATTTACGAATTTAATAATAAGGTAAACTTGGCAATAATTTCTAGATTTCTGTCGCCTATATTCTGAAATATTTGGATAAAAAAAACACATAAAATAATTAAATAACAGTTTATTGAGACATAAAATAATGTACAATATTGTTAGAAATGGATTATACAATCCTAAACCAATATTTTTTTATATAATACACATTTTTAACTAGGGATTACGTTCTTAATTATTATTTAAACGGGGGCTTTTTCTATTAGTTTAAACCAGTGTCCGCAGCCACATCTCTTTGGTTCACCTTGATGTAACCACATCCAAGACACGTGTGAAGAGTCCTCGTCACAAATACAACCTACGATACGCGACTCGAAAGCACTGGGAATTAAATTAGGTGTATCTTTTGTACCGGGCCCTCGTTTGAACGCCTTTAAGTCAAATGGGTTTTCATTACCCGCTAATTTAGCAAGCAATTCTCTTTTTTCTAAACCAGTTGCGTGCTCTACTGGATCTGGCATAGATGCTATGAATAAAAAGGTTAAAATGTATCTTTATAAGAACTTTTAGAAGTAAATAAAAACATATTTAGTATAAATAAAATAAATCAAACTTATGCAATGTAATTGTAATTATTATATCATAATGAATAAGCCTAAACAATGAAAAATAATTAGTTAATTGTTATTATATAGTACAGTACTTAAAAAGTAAATCATTAAATTGTTTATTCTACTTTTTATCTCAATAAAAATCTAAAATTACGTAAGTACGTAAAACGTCAAAATGTAGCTGTAAAAAATAGTAGTATTGTACAGATACGCCCCAAATTTTATTATTTTATAAATAATTACTTACAGTTTTTACTAGAACATCTTACAGCAGTAAGCAATACACTCTTTTTCGCCGATGAAAGTACAACTCTTGCACATAGAGAAGCCATTTTCACCACGAAATTTTATGTATTTTGATAAGGTTGAAATTCGATAAAAAGTGCTTTCTCTACACCATGAAACTATACGCAAATAAGATTTGGAACAAAACGAACATTCCCTATACGTTTAATCTTTATTTATATTTACGATTATTGAAAACTTGTTAACGTGTTTTAAGTATAAATTACAAATTCAGAATCGAAACAGTATTTTTTAATTTTATAAAATTACTGAAAAAGAAAATAGAAATAATAAAATTAGGAAGATAGATTTTCTAAATTCTATCTAGGGACTTTTTATGAAAACATAAATTGTGACATTCAAGTCTTTTCACGCATGCACTGTTAAAGGTACACGTTTTTCTGTATAAAATCTATCATTTTTAATGGCTTGATCTCTTAAAATACGTTTTTTAATTGTAAAATATAAATTACAAATTGCTGTAGAAGCTTTCATAAAGAATTGTGAGTGAAATTTTCGTTCGATGATCTTTCATAAGTGTGATAAAATCCGATGAAAGTTATGGATGTTTCACTCCAAAAAATTTAATAATTTTAATTTAATAAATAAACACTCGTTAATAAATAAAATACTTTCACATTGTTGCAATTTTAATTAATAAACAATATTCGAGTTTGTGATTAAACGCGAAATAATATTTGATAATAAAACATAACCCTTGTTTACAGATGATTTCCAGTGCGAAGATCTTGAAGGCCGGCGGCGCCGAGCCAGATGCTTTTGAATCGCAAGTATCACAAGCTCTCCTCGAGCTTGAGATGAATTCTGATATAAAAGCGCAGCTCCGCGAACTGTACATTACAAAAGCCCGAGAAATTGAACTAAATAATAAAAAGGTACGTAAATATCAGCGAATATAGCTATTGCTATCACCGTCGGAAAAAAAACTATATATCTTTATCAAACTTGATCTCGAGATCACGAAAATGAAGTCCGTTAAAAACTATATCTGCCGTTTCGAGTGGACTCTCTAGCTTTCCAAGATTACTTCCGATCTTTTTGAAACTTGGTTAAAAAATCGATCGGTTAAGTTTGTTAGTCAGCGAAATTCCTTTATGGATTTCAAAATGGCGGCCGTTCAAAATCAAAAAAAGATTCATATCTCGGGTATTAATTATCGGATTGATAATATCAAATATGTTTTGGAATCCTCGCAATAAAACGAAATTATTGTGTCTCTTGTGATTTTTCGATATAAAGTACCGTTTGGTTGATATTTTAAAAACAAAAAAATTATAGTCGAGATTGGAAACTATGAATCCCGAGTTTGAGGCCCGATGTGGGACTTTTTTATTTTTTTTTATTATGTACACGTAGAGTAAAAAGTTAATAATCAATAAAAAATTTAAAAAAATTCAGAGCCAACGTTTTTTTTACACATTTAAGGGGGAATCCTGCCAAAACAAAGCGTTTTTTGGAGAATTTTTTTATGACAGAAAAAAATAAGCAAGTGTAGTGAACTTTTCAGATTATTTTATTGCATATTTTAGCGTTAAAAAAAATTTTTATTAATACAAAAATTGATTTGCAATCGCAGTCTCCAATCGGTGGGAAAGATGAAGCTCGTAATTTTGGTCCGAGACAAAAAAACCAAAGTAAATTTTAATTTTTATATATTTTTCTTTTATGTGAACTAAGAAAAACCCAAAAAATTGTAAAATTTAAAAAAAAAATCAGGTTTGAAAAAAAAATGTGCTTTTTGCAAGAAAAAAAATCATTTCAACTTGCTAAAAAAGTCGTTTAGAATTTTTTTTCCATGAATCTTTTTAGTTCAAATAGAAGAGAATTTAAAACTGAAGACAACAAGCTTTGGTTCATTTTGATCGGTCGTTAAGTTTTCTTGCAATCACGCCCGCCAGTTTAGAAAAATGATTAAAATTAAAACTCGAGAAAACGCGTTTAGTGCTATATCTTTGAAAATATTTCGAATTTGCCTATAAAACTTTACAGACATATTCTTAGATATATTAGGAAGAGATTTAAGCAATAAAAAAAATGGATTTTTCGAGACTCATAAAGCACGATACCCCCTTAATTATTTTTTTATCAAATAAAATTCGCGCGGTCTATCAAAATTAATCCATACATTTTATTCCAGTCAATCATTATTTACGTTCCAATGCCAAAACTGAAACAATTTCAAAAAATCCAAACACGTTTAGTACGAGAATTGGAAAAGAAGTTTTCAGGAAAGCACGTCGTATTCGTTGGCGAACGTAAAATCCTTCCCAAACCAACACGTAAAACAAGAACGAAAAACAAGCAGAAGCGACCACGTTCCCGAACACTTACGGCTGTATATGACGCTATTTTAGAAGACTTGGTATTTCCGGCTGAAATCGTAGGCAAACGTATTCGTGTCAAATTAGACGGATCCCAACTCATTAAAGTCCACCTTGACAAAAATCAACAAACTACTATCGAACATAAGGTACGTTTTTTATCGATTTTAACAATTTCGTAAATATTTACGTTTTTTTTTAATTTCAGGTGGATACTTTCGCGTCTGTTTACAAGAAATTAACGGGTAGGGAGGTTACGTTCGAATTCCCGGAACCGTATTTGTAAATGGATATGCGTTGTTAATAAAGATTTCTTTAATAAATTAAACAAATCCAATTTACGTTTTATTATTTTTTATTTTAACACTTTCAGATCTTAAACTACTGGATGTATCGTAGCCATATTCACACCATATGTTTGTTTGGTGCTCTGGTAGGTTTATTTCTTTTTTTAGATGATGTTGGGGTCGAGATATTTAGGAAAATGTGAAATCGTAAATTATAGAATTCGTTATTCAATAGCTACTATGTTTTTATATAAAAAAACGGGCAAGTGCTTATTGGGCACACACATGATAGGGTTCCGTAGTCATTCTCACTACGATTTATAAAAAAAGTTTTTCAAAATTTTCGTGACCGAAGGGTTAAAATCAAAAAGTCATATGGCTTTTATTATTGCATTATAAGAGACCTATCAAATGACACCCCACTCAATGGGGTAAATGAAAAAAATGTGACTTCACTTTTCAATCTATGATAGACGTCCAAAATATTTTTGACAATGTTCGTTATAATTTTCAGTGAAAGTACTAATTAAAAGCTACATTCTGAATTTTTTTCAGATTTTTTAAATCGATAGTTTAGAAAATAGAGGGGGGGGGGGGACGCTCTGACAGCGACATTAAGAAGCAAATATTTCGTGACTGAAGGGTTGAAATCAAAAAGTTCTCTGACATTTTTTATTGCATTTTAGGAGACCTATGAAATGACACCCCACTCAATGGGGTAAGTGGGGAAAAATATGAGAGTTCACTTTTCAGTCTATAGAAGGGGGGTCCAAAATATTTTTGACAATGTTCGTTATATTTTTCAGTGAAAGTACTAATTAAAAGCTACATACGTTCTAGAATTTTTTTAGATTTTTTAAAATGATAGTTTAGAAAATAGAGGGGGGGACGCTTTTTTAACGAATTTGGAGAGCAAATACATCATGATTAAAGGGTTAAAATCAAAAAGTTCTGATACATTTTTTGTTGCATTTTAGGAGACCTTTCTAATGACACCCCACTCAATGGGGTAGGTGAAATTTTTTTTTTGAAAACACTTCATTTTATGGAAAGGGGGCCTAAAATTATTTTTTTTACAAAAATCTTATCATTTCTGTTTTTGGGTTATTAATCTACGACCGTATACCAAATTTCATCTTATTCTTATCTCAAAATTTTTGAAGACGGACGGACATGGAGAAACT
This sequence comes from Sialis lutaria, assembly GCA_949319165.1. Lineage (NCBI taxonomy): Eukaryota > Metazoa > Arthropoda > Insecta > Megaloptera > Sialidae > Sialis > Sialis lutaria. The sequence goes on from OX439233.1 coordinate 37,401,007, forward strand.
ATAAGGGTTCCTAGTTTTCTACGGAACCCTAAAAACACAACTTAATCCGGTACTGCTCGTAACACGTTTTTTATCTTCATCGTAAATCTAACGTTGTTGTATTCAAAGATACTGCAATAATGTTTGTTTTCTTTGTTCATGACTCTTCTACCAATCAGCTCTTAGAAAGCGTCACAATGCCATCTCTTACTTTAACAATTCGTTAACCTAACCTTACTCTTTGTTTAAATCCTACATAACCTTTAATACAAGTAATTTTTATTCTTAAAATATAGTGAAATAATACAAAAATGCATGTACAAAGACGTTTAAACATCAGTTAAAATAACCCTAGTAAATTTAACACCATAACAATAAGTACAAACACGAGAAAGAGCATGAAAGTTATCTTTTGGCAAAACAACGTTTCCCGGGGCACCTAGTATTCAAATAAAAATACAATTAATTAAGTTGCAATGATTTTTATTAACTATTACATACATATATTTCAACAATTTTAAATTAAAAATTACAATATAAGATTCTATTCATCGATTTCTCGGATAAACAAGCGTGCCAATTACGTTCCATTAGAATTAAATCTCCTTTCCGTAACTTACTCTAATTTTAAGTATATATCGGTGACATATTTATTCCTTAAATTAATTTCTACTACATTTTAAAAGCACCATTTAGGAAATAAAGCATACGTACTATCGCATGCAAAAGTAACCAATGTTTAAATTGTTTCCCCATGTGTCAAACAAAGACAGAGATACTGACAAACATTTGTTAGACAGAGAAATACTCTGTACTTACTCAATTACCTTTGAAAACATTACTTTTAATAAAACCTACGTACTATCGCATGCAAAAGTAACCAATGTTTAAATTATTTCCCCATAATGTGTCAAACAAAGACAGAGATACTCACAAACATTTGTTAGACAGAGAAATACTCTGTACTTACTCAATTACCTTTGAAAACAGTACTTTTAATAAAACCTACGTACTATCGCATGCAAAAGTAACCAATGTTTAAATTATTTCCCCATGTGTCAAACACAGACAGAGATACTGACGTACATTTGTTAGACAGAGAAATACTCTGTACTTTTTTTACTATCTTCAAAATCGCTACTTTTGCATGCGATTGTATTTCAAAAATCAATATTTAAGAACGAATCGTAATCAAATAGTTCCCCATGTATCAAACAAAGATAGAAATACTGACGTACATTTGTTAGACAGAGAAATACTCTGTACTTTTTTTACTATCTTTAAAATCACTACTTTTGCATGCGATTGTATTTCAAAAATCAATATTTAAGAACGAATCGTACTCAAATAGTTCCCCATGTATCAAACAAAGATAGAAATACTGACGTACATTTGTTAGACAGAGAAATACTCTACTTTTTTTACTATCTTCAAAATCGCTACTTTTGCATGCGATTGTATTTCAAAAATCAATATTTAAGAACGAATCGTACTCAAATAGTTCCCCATGTATCAAACAAAGATAGAAATACTGACGTACATTTGTTAGACAGAGAAATACTCTGTACTTTTTTTACTATCTTCAAAATCGCTACTTTTGCATGCGATTGTATTTCAAAATTCAATATTTAAGAACAAATCGTAATCAAATAGTTCCCCATATATCAAACAAAGATAGAAATACTGATGTACATTTGTTAGACAGAGAAATACTCTGTAGTTTTTATATTTTCTTTGAAATCGTTACTTTTGCGAGCGATTGTATTTCAAAATTCAATATTTAAGAACGAATCGTACTCAAATAGTTCCCCATGTATCAAACAAAGATAGAAATACTGACGTACATTTGTTAGACAGAGAAATACTCTGTACTTTTTTTACTATCTTCAAAATCGCTACTTTTGCATGCGATTGTATTTCAAAATTCAATATTTAAGAACAAATCGTAATCAAATAGTTCCCCATATATCAAACAAAGATAGAAATACTGATGTACATTTGTTAGACAGAGAAATACTCTGTAGTTTTTATATTTTCTTTGAAATCGTTACTTTTGCGAGCGATTGTATTTCAAAATTCAATATTTAAGAACGAATCGTACTCAAATAGTTCCCCATGTATCAAACAAAGATAGAAATACTGACGTACATTTGTTAGACAGAGAAATACTCTGTACTTTTTTTACTATCTTCAAAATCGCTACTTTTGCATGCGATTGTATTTCAAAAATCAATATTTAAGAAAGAATCCTATTCAAATAAAGAGAACGCTTTTACTATATGTTGAAATATTGAATTAATTGTCTTTTTTCCAGCCAGTAAAAAAAAAAACGTTTAGAAATTTTTCTTAAGGAAGTTAATGAGATTATTTGTAGAACTATCGTGCGAAGAAACAGGAGTAGCGTCTTGTAATTCCGGTTCGATAGCCTTCGCTAACTGTTTCCCTAATTCAACACCCCATTGATCATACGAATTGATATCCCAGATAATACCTTGTACGAAGATCTTGTGTTCGTACATCGCTATAAAAAAAAAAACACATTAAAAATGAATTATTTACGATTTTAATTGAACCCATTACGAACCGATCAGAGCTCCGAGAATAAACGGCGATACTTTCTTCACAACGATACTGTTCGTAGGCCGGTTTCCTTCGAAAACTTTATGTGGTAAAATATGCTCCAATTCGTCCCCTGACATTCCGGATTTCTGTAATTCGGCTTTAGCTTCGCACGCACTCTTCCCTGTTGAATAAAACGACGTTTAATTTAAATAATGTGTGTTGAAATAACAAATAACGTAGGTACCTTTCATCAAAGCTTCCGTTTGAGCCAAGAAGTTCGACAAGAGAATCTTGTGATGTAGATTATTTCTCAGAGGGTTGTGCGTTTGAGCTGGCGCAATGAAATCACATGGGATCAGTCTGGTTCCTTGATGAATCAATTGGTAGAAAGCGTGTTGTCCGTTTGTACCAGGCTCTCCCCAAACTATCGGTCCAGTATTGTAATTAACCTTAAAATAAATCATGATATGAACTAATAGCCCAGGAAAATAAGAATTTTGCTGTGAAAATCACCGGAATTATCTTTAGCTAGACATAAAGAATAACGTGTGAAAAGTTTATTGCGAAATCACGCGCGCAAAAAAAGTTATTCAAGGTCAAAGGTCGCGAATATCGATTTTTTCAAATATCTCGTAAATTATTGGTTTTATGGTAATTTTAGTTATTATGAAATTTGTTCTTTAGCTAATTTTACACAAAAAAGTCCTGTAGAATATTTCCGTACGATCAATAGTTCTCGAGTTATATGTCTGAGAAAACATCCAGTGTTGTAATTAACCTTAAAATAAATCATGATATGAACTAATAACCCAGGAAAATAAGAATTTTGCTGTGAAAATCACTGGAATTATCTTTAGCTAGACATAAAGAATAACGTGTGAAAAGTCCATTACGAAATCACGCGCGCAAAAAAAGTTATTCAAGGTCAAATGTTGTGAATATCGATTTTTTTGAATATCTCGTAAACTATTGGTTTTATGGTAATTTTAGTTATTATGGAATTTGTTCTTTAGCTAATTTTACACAAAAAAGTCCGTTACGTAATTTCTGTAAGATCAATAGTTCTCGAGTTATATGTCTGAGAAAACATGAACAGTCACAACAGCGCCTTACTCCAGTTTTTCTCAGACGTATATCTCGAGAACTATTGATCCTACGGAAATTTCGTAAAGGACCCTTTTGTGTAAAATTAGGTAGAGAACAAATTTTATAATTACTAAAATTCCCGTAAAACTAATAGTTTACGAGTTATTTGGAAAAAACCTGCGAGCGTTCAAAATTAGTTTTAAAAGAGTCAATTTTTGCGATTAAACCTTTATTTTTTTGGAAATAAAAGACACGTAAGATCATCATAGAATGTTTTATTTAAATTAGTCATCTTGCCTATTGTATCCTGTAAAAAAATGGCAAGATATCAAAATAATTACTTACTTTTTCTCCAGATCGTGTGACGTATTTTCCATTACTTTCCATATCGCCCTGTTGGAAATACGCAGCGAACCTATGCAAATACTGATCGTACGGTAAAAGAGCGTGTGTCTCAGCTCCATAGAAGTTAGTATACCAAACACCGAGTAAAGCGAGGATAACAGGAGCGTTCTTTTCGATTGGAGCTGTACAAAAATGCTCATCCATAAAATTAGCGCCGTTTAATAACTGTTCAAAGTTTTCAAACCCAATATACAACGAAATACTCAAACCAATCGCACTCCAAAGCGAGTACCTCCCCCCTACCCAGTCCCAGAACCCGAACATGTTTTTCGAATCGATCCCAAAATCAGTTACTTTCGGGCCGTTCGTCGAAAGAGCTACGAAATGTTTCGCCACCGCAGATTCCTGAAAATTACACAAATTTAACACACGTTTTTATTTATTTTTTTAAATAATCCGTACATCTCCGGCTTTCTCCAAAAACCACATTTTAGCTGACGTCGCATTTGTAATTGTTTCTTGTGTCGTGAACGTTTTACTCGCGATGATAAACAGAGCAGTTTCAGGATTTAATTTCTTCAAGACTTCGGCCATGTGTGTACCGTCGATGTTAGAAACAAAATGAACGTTTAAACCTTTTGAATAAGGTTTTAACGCCTCTGTTACCATCAGCGGTCCCAAATCAGAACCACCGATACCGATGTTGATAACGTCGGTAATTTTTTTGCCCGTGTAACTGTAAAAAATACCTGTTAAATTCATCGTTAAATATTATTAACATCGAACATACCCTTTCCACGATCCACTTATTACCTCGTTAGTGAACTCTTTCATGTGTTCTAACACACCGTTTACGTCAGGTGCTACGTTTTTTCCCCCGACAAGTATTTCGCGATTTTTACGGTTTCGTAAAGCAACATGTAATACAGCTCTAAAAAATAATTAGTGTGTGTTGTATTTATTTTTTTAAATGTATGTAGGAATGTTTATTTTTACCTGTTTTCTGTGAAATTAATTTTTTCTCCAGAAAACATAGCATCTCGTGCTTCGCTAACTTTACGAGCTTTTGCAAGTTCAAGTAATAATTTAAAAACATCGCTGTTGATACGGTTCTTGGAATAATCGAGTAAAATTTCACCATCGTTTGGTGTTGGCAGAGTCAAACTAAATAGAAATATATATTATTTAAACTTAAATTTAATTTAATTGTTTTTTTTAAATATCTCATTGATGAAAAGACTTTTTTTGCTGCTAACATCGTCACAGAAACTGTTTTAAACTATTCCATACTAAATAATAACTTTTGTTTTTCCAACGTTTCGTAAACGCAACATTTTGTTGAAAAAACAAAAAAAAAACAAGGTTAGTAAATGCACAGGTTGCCTCATAAGCTTTTGACCAATCAGCATGGGCACCCCAAATGACGTCATCCGAGGCTACACGTGTTATGATTGGACACATCATTCCCCCTCTCCTCATTTTGGCACCCCAGATGATGTATTTCCCTCGCTCGAGCCGAGCCATGAGGCTACCTATACTTTACATACCTTGTATTTTTTTAACATCAAAAACAGTTATTTGAGTAGGTATATATTTAGTAATAAAATCAAATTTATTTTATTTTCTACCCTTGGGGATTATTTGGTTAATTATTATGAATTTAAAAATGTCAACAATGAAATAAAAATTCCATGGTGAAGGTCATTTTCAGGTCAAATATTAGCGGTAGTTTACAAACAAATCTATTGAGATAAATCGATTTTGATGAATTAACATAATATTTAAAAAATAATTATCACAAATAGTATCAGAAAGTAAAAGTATTTGATATATTATTATTATAAATCTCACTTACCTAAATTGATCAAATCTGCTCGGATTTTCATCAAACATTTGTTTGATGTTAATATCTTTGCCATTAGCATTGAAGTATTGTTGTAAATTTTTAAATGCAGCTTCTTCCTTTAAATTAATTTTCTTCTCCATTTTTCTGGATTTTTTAAGACAATTCTTTCGATTCAACACGGTCAATGTCACCTTTGAAATGAACTCCAAACAGCTGAAATGTTGAGCTTACGCGTCATGTATCCCAACAAAGATGTGTATATGGTAATACGTTTACACGCATATCTTCCTCTCACTTTTTTATGTTATCAGTGTCGTGTGGTTTTCTATTTTCCCTTCACTTTTTGTGCATGACGTTACCGTAACATATGAATTTGCAATACATTTTTTAACAGATATACTGTAATTAATATATTATCAATTTTTCCTTCTTCAAGGCTTCATTTAAATTCAACCTATTTATTTATGTATTTGTAACAATATTTCATAATAAACTTTAATTGAAATGTTGTATTAAGAATATGAAATTAATTAATCAAGTTTAATTTCTAAGGGCGACTTTTTTTTTCGTAGGTTTTCAACAATCAACTTATTTCAAATATGGCCGTTATATTTCTTACCATTGTCAAAAATTTTGTTTGTGCAAATGCATATAAAAAAAGTTATATTTTAATTTTATAGAGGTATGTATGTCCAAAAACGAATTATATTCGTTAGGGCGTAGAGTGATGACCCAAAAACAGAAATGATAAGATTTTCGAAAAAAAAATTTTTTTTAGACCCCCCTTCCATAAAAGAAGTGTTTTAAAAAAAATCACCAACCCCATTGAGTGGGGTGTCGTTAGAAAGGTCTCCTAAAATGCAACAAAAAAATATATCAGAAGTTTTTGATTTTAACCCTTCAATCACGATGTATTTTCTCTCGTCATTATAAAAGCGTCTCCCCCTTCTATTTTCTGAACTATTAATTCAAAAAATCTGAAAAAAATTCAGAATGTAGCTTTGGACTCCCTTTCTATAAACTGAAAAGTGAACTCACATTATTTTTCCCACTTTCCCCATTTAGATCTCCTAAAATGCAATATTTATTGCTTTTTAATGTCGAGGTCAGAGCGTCCCCCCGTCTATTTTCTAAACTATCGATTCAAAAAATCTGAAAAAAATTCAGAATGTAGCTTTTAATTAGTACTTTCGCTGAAAATCATATCGAACATTTTCAAAAATATTTTTGACCCCCCTTTCATAGATTGAAAAGTGAACTCACATTTTTTTTCCCACTTACCCCATTGAGTGGGGCGTCATTTGATATATCTCCTAAAATGCAATAATAAAAGTCAAATTTTAACCTTTCAGTCACGAAAATTTTGAAACAACTCTATTTTTCATAAATCGTAGTGAGAATGACTACGGAACCCTATCATGTGCATGCCCAACACGCACTTGCCCGTTTTATTAATTTTTAAAGCTACTTATATCAGGGTGGCCAGTATTTCTCTGGAACAAATTTCCCTGACTTTTCCCGGAGAATTTTTACCGTTTTCCCCTGTTTTTTATTTAAAATTTATATAAAACTTAAAAAAGTCACGCTCAAATTTTAATAGATAACTGTTTTTAATATTTGCGAGAATTTGTGTGGTTTTCGCATTATTATAAAAAATTCACTGACTTCTGACCAAATTCCCTGACTTTTCCCTGTATAGCAAAATTCCCTGACTTTTCCCTGTATTGCAAAATTCCCTGACTTTTCCCTGTATAGCAAAATTCCCTGACTTTTCCCTGTATAGCAAAATTCCCTGAATTTTCCCTGTATAGCAAAATTTCCTGACTTTTCCCTGTATAGCAAAATTCCCTGACTTTTCCCTGTATAGCAAAATTCCCCGACTTTTCCCTGTAGAGCAAAATTCCCTGACTTTTCCCTGTATAGCAAAATTCCCTGACTTTTCCCTGTATAGCAAAATTCCCTGACTTTTCCCTGTATAGCAAAATTCCCTGACTTTTCCCTGTATAGCAAAATTCCCTGACTTTTCCCTGTATAGCAAAATTCCCTGACTTTTCCCTGTATAGCAAAATTCCCTGACTTTTCCCTGTATAGCAAAATTCCCTGACTTTTCCCTGTATAGCAAAATTCCCTGACTTTACCCTGTATAGCAAAATTCCCTGACTTTTCCCTGTATAGCAAAATTCCCTGACTTTTCCCTGTATAGCAAAATTCCCTGACTTTTCCCTGTATAGCAAAATTCCCTGACTTTTCCCTGTTTAGCAAAATTCCCTGACTTTTCCCTGTATAGCAAAATTCCCTGACTTTTCCCTGTATAGCAAAATTCCCCGACTTTTCCCTGTATAGCAAAATTCCCTGACTTTTCCCTGTATAGCAAAATTCCCTGACTTTTCCCTGTATAGCAAAATTCCCTGACTTTTCCCTGTATAGCAAAATTCCCTGACTTTTCCCTGTATAGCAAAATTCCCTGACTTTTCCCTGTATAGCAAAATTCCCTGACTTTTCCCTGTATAGCAAAATTCCCTGACTTTTCCCTGACATTTCTCTGTATAGCAAAATTCCCTGACTTTTCCCTGTATAGCAAAATTCCCTGACTTTTCCCTGTATAGCAAAATTCCCTGACTTTTCCCTGACATTTCCCTGTATAGCAAAATTCCCTGACTTTTCCCTGTTTAGCAAAATTCCCTGACTTTTCCCTGTATAGCAAATTTCCCTGACTTTTCCCGGAGAATTTTTACCGTTTTCCCCTGTTTTTTATTTAAAATTTATATAAAACTTAAAAAAGTCACGCTCAAATTTTAATAGATAACTGTTTTTAATATTTGCGAGAATTTGTGTGGTTTTCGCATTATTATAAAAAATTCACTGACTTCTGACCAAATTCCCTGACTTTTCCCTGTATAGCAAAATTCCCTGACTTTTCCCTGTATAGCAAAATTCCCTGACTTTTCCCTGTATAGCAAAATTCCCTGAATTTTCCCTGTATAGCAAAATTTCCTGACTTTTCCCTGTATAGCAAAATTCCCTGACTTTTCCCTGTATAGCAAAATTCCCCGACTTTTCCCTGTAGAGCAAAATTCCCTGACTTTTCCCTGTATAGCAAAATTCCCTGACTTTTCCCTGTATAGCAAAATTCCCTGACTTTTCCCTGTATAGCAAAATTCCCTGACTTTTCCCTGTATAGCAAAATTCCCTGACTTTTCCCTGTATAGCAAAATTCCCTGACTTTTCCCTGTATAGCAAAATTCCCTGACTTTTCCCTGTATAGCAAAATTCCCTGACTTTACCCTGTATAGCAAAATTCCCTGACTTTTCCCTGTATAGCAAAATTCCCTGACTTTTCCCTGTATAGCAAAATTCCCTGACTTTTCCCTGTATAGCAAAATTCCCTGACTTTTCCCTGTTTAGCAAAATTCCCTGACTTTTCCCTGTATAGCAAAATTCCCTGACTTTTCCCTGTATAGCAAAATTCCCCGACTTTTCCCTGTATAGCAAAATTCCCTGACTTTTCCCTGTATAGCAAAATTCCCTGACTTTTCCCTGTATAGCAAAATTCCCTGACTTTTCCCTGTATAGCAAAATTCCCTGACTTTTCCCTGTATAGCAAAATTCCCTGACTTTTCCCTGACATTTCCCTGTATAGCAAAATTCCCTGACTTTTCCCTGTTTAGCAAAATTCCCTGACTTTTCCCTGTATAGCAAAATTCCCTGACTTTTCCCGGTTTTCCAGAAACTGTCCACCCTGTATAAGAACCTGTTAATAAAAATCAAAAAAATATAATTCATTAAAAAAATGTTTTTATTAGATCAAATATATAAACCAAAATACATAAACAATAACTTATTTCTTAGCAGCAGCGGCTTTCTCTTTCTCTTCAGCGTACTTATAATGTAGTTCGGTACAGTCTTGATTAGAAATGTGCACCCATCCTGTGCTCTTCATGTGATACACACGGACTATACCACCACTGTAAGCATCACGATGTGTAGCGTGGTAGATCGATTTACGGCCCAGCTCTAAAAAAAAAAAAAATTACATGACAGTCGAATTTTTTTTTTTTTAAACTCACCGTAAGCTTCTTCGTCCTTCAGATCCCACTTATAACCAGAATCCAAGACACCAAATGCGTATACGGACCCTGAGCCCACACTGAACACTTTTCCGGGAGTTCTTGTGCCTTCGGAATCGACGTAATATAATGCAGGACCCTACGATAGGATTTAAAAAAATAAAATTATATAAAAAATACTTTTTAAAAACAAGCTTTTATTAAAAATGCACTAAAAAGTAAAAAATAAATTTTCAGTTATCATAAAAATTTCAGGTTTTTATGACTAAAACCAATAAAAACGCAGGGTGCTTACGAAGGCAAATGTATAACTTTTAATTAATTAATTATTTCGTTATTGTATTTATAAAATTGTTAAGTAGTTTATCAAAAATTCTATATATTAATTTGATTTAATGTGCAAATTTTCTTTCATTTCTTATTTTGCATAATTTTTTTATTCATACATTTGTCTTTATAGCATCCCGCGCTTTTATTGTTTTTTTTCATAAAAACCTGAAATTTTTGTGATAGCTGAAAATTTATTTTTTACTTTTTAGTGCATTTTTAATAAAAGCTTGTTTTTAAAAAGTATTTTTTATATAATTTTATTTTCAAATTTTTAGTTACTGATTGACTAACTAACTAACATACTAACAGGTAAAGTTCGTCAAATCCTTTCATTTGATACCCATATCAAGATGGTTATGAAGAAAAAGGTAATCCGCCATCTTGGGACGTCCGCCATATTAAATTTAGAATGACGTCACATTACTAATCGTATTCTACTCGTCAAATCCTTTCATTTGATACCCATATCAACATGGTTATGAAGAAAAAGGTAATCCGCCATCTTGGGGCGTCCGCCATATTAAATTTAGAATGACGTCACATAACTAATCGTATTCTACTCGTCAAACCCTTACATTTGATACCCATTTCAAGATGGTTATGAAGAAAAAGGTAATCTGCCATCTAGGGACGTCCGCCATATTAAATTTAGAATGACGTCACATTACTAATCGTATTCTACTGGTCAAACCCTTACATTTGATACCCATATCAAGATGGTTATGAAGAAAAAGGTAATCCGCCATCTTGGGGCGTCCGCCATATTAAATTTAGAAAGACGCCACATTACTAATCGTATTCTACTCGTCAAACCCTTACATTTGATACCCATATCAAGATGGTTATGAAGAAAAAGGTAATCCGCCATCTTGGAACGTCCGCCATATTGGATTTAGAACAATATTAAATACACTATATTGCATTGTCACCAGACTCATACACGTATACAAAATTTCAAAGCTCTATCTTAATTAGAACTAGTCGAAATTTTGATTGCAAAATTTGATCCTAACCTAACTAACTAACAAGTGAAGTTAAATAAAAGCTTGTAATAATAATAATAGGTTCGTTATCATTTTTTAATACTTACGCGTTTGTCCCAGCCGGCTAACATCATGCCCATAGAAAGTCCCATGCCTTTATAGCTATACACCATGTTCGCCATGAGTTTCGAAGCGGCCGCAACGGAAATGCGTTCACGGTTTCTTAATTCGTACATTCTGCATTGTTTGGCGAGTACACGGTCCCAGTAAACGCAATCAGCAGCACCACCTTAATAAAATTAACGTTTTGAATGCTTCACTAGTTTTTACCGAGCTGTAACGAACCTGCTAATGTTCCCAATAAGTAATCATTGATTTCGACGATTTTTTTCATTGTTTGAGACCCGATAAATTGTCCCCCGGTAGCTCTTGAATCTACAGCTAATACTACGCCCCCTTGATACTGAAATGCCAAAGTTGTTGTTCCGTGATCGAACTGGATTTTAATATCACGACCGGTTTCATCTTTTGAGAAATGCGCTAAGTTTTCTGCAGGCTATAAAATAAAATAATTAATAATTTCATGTAAATTGTAAATTCATTGACAATTGTCATAACCTTACTTACATCAGAAAACGGAGGTAAAGCTAAACTTATATTGTTTATAAAATTTTTGCTATATTGTACGATTTCACGTGAAAATTCTTCATTGTCTCCTAGCTTTTTATCAAAACTAATACGGTCATGAATACCACAAATTGCTTCTAAAGCCATTTTTACAAATCACTTTTTATAAATATGACTTGCTGAATTAAAACAATTATTGACGTGAAGCTAGCACCGGTAACAAATGTCTATGTACAATATTACAAACTTACGAAATATACTTTTTTTATTTATGAGTGAGAAGGAAACCTTAGAGCATATACTACTAGAGCCAGCCTTGCCACTCGACCGTACAAAACAAGAGTGCGAGAGAGCAAGCGTAAGAATGCTACATCCTTTCTATCATCAGTATTAATCAGCACGCGGAGCGAGAGAGAAAGGATGTAGCATTTTTACACTTTCTCTCTCGCACGCTTGTTTTGTACAGCCGAGCGGCAAGGCTGGCTCTAGTAGTATATGCTCTAAGGTTACGAAAGAAACGAATTTATTGCGTTTATTTGAAAATTTTTATAAAAATTTCGAACAATTTCAATTTTTCCTTGATTTATATTTACATCTTTACTATAATTCTTGCACATACACTTTTCAAATTGATTGTTGCACTGTTTGCACTTATTTGATTTTACCTTAGAGCATATACTACTAGAGCCAGCCTTGCCGCTCGGCCGTACAAAACAAGTGTGCGAGAGAAAGCGTAAGTTGATTTGTACTGGTAATAGCGGGAAGCATTTGCCCCTCTCTGCGGACCAATAATCACGCGGAGCGAGAGAGAAAGAAGGTAGTACTCTTTACGCTATCTCTCTCGCACGGCCGAGCGGCAAGGCTGGCTCCAGTAGTATATGCTCTAAGGATTTTACACTTGTTGATATGCTGCACCTGTACCAATTGTTTTTTTTTTTAATTGTTGATATTTTGTCTGTTAACCCTTTGTTGCCGGATTTTTTTTTTGAAGATCTGTATGCTTGTGGTATCCAAAATTATTTGATAAGTGGTTTCACTGTGATACCACTAGTCAACAAAGGGTTAAGTATATGTCAACAATGAAAAGCTGAAAGCAGAAAAGTGATATTTTGGCGTACAAAATGAATAAAAAAGACAAATTAATAATAAAAATTTATTATTTAAAATTTTATCTTACATTCTATTGATTTTTAAGTGTTAAACTACATCTATAATGTTAAATCTTAATCTAAGAATCAATATTTAAATAAATTTGTTACTGAAAAATATTTTTTATAAAATCGAGAAACATTTTTTACGTTTTCAGTTTACATAAATGAAATTAAAAAAAAAAAAACCCAATGAAATTAAAAAAGAAATCATGTTACTTCTCATTTATACACAAACAATAATGGCAATGAAAATCAACATCAAGTTTTATACATAAATATAGATATCTTTTATAGTACAAAAGTACTCGATTAAAATATATACTTACTCTTCTTTTTTATAATGTACAAAAACATAGAAAAACCTCATACAATATAACCGAGAAACACTTTTATGGATTTATAATATAAACGTTAACGGCCACATTTAGAACAAACCATTATTTTATAAAAACTAATATATTATTTAATCTTGATAATATACATTCATTTAAGCTAAATCAACTTTAAAAATAACTTCTAATCTTACCGCTAATTATTTATTTACGTTTGTTCTAAATGCAACAAACAAATTAAAAAATAAAAACCACTCTGTAGTAAAATTTACCATATTTTAAAAGACCGTATCCGAATTACATTGTTTTTTAAAGATACATTTCTAAAAATTACACCGTTACGACACACAACTCGCATTAATTAACCAAATAATTAACGATTCAAATCAACACAAATTAAGTATTACGTAAGCAGACTTAGGGACTGAAGACATAAAAGTTAATTCAATTTATTTTAAACTAACTGTTATCTGCAACTTAATTTTTAGGTTAGGAAGAAACTGTCACTTTTGGAGAAGAAAAAGAAGAAGTCACATTCTTTGTTTTAGGTTAGGTAGAAACTGTCACTTTTGGAGAAGAAAAAGAAGAAGTCTTATTTTTTGTTTTAAGTTATCTGCAACTTAATTTTAGGTTAGGTAGAAACTCACTTTTGGAGAAGAAAAAGAAGAAGTCTCATTTCAGAAATAAAAGTTCAATAAATTTATTTTAACTGCAAATTTGTTTTAGGTTAGGAAGAAACTGCCACTTTTGGAGAAGAAAAAGAAGAAAGTTATAGTCTCATTCTAGAGATAAAAGTTGATTCTATTTATTTTAACTGCAAATTTGTTTTAGGTTAGGAAGAAACTGTCACTTTTGGAGAAGAAAAATAAGAAGTCTCATTCTTTGTTTTAGGTTAGGTAGAAACTGTCATTTTTGGAGAAGAAAAAGAAGAAGTCACATTCTTTGTTTTAGGTTAGGTAGAAACTGTCACTTTTGGAGAAGAAAAAGAAGAAGTCTCATTCTTTGTTTTAGGTTAGGTAGAAACTGTCACTTATGGAGAAGAAAAAGAAATCTCATTTAATTTATTTTAACTGCAACTTTGTTATAGGTTAGATCAACTTTCATTTATAGGAGAAGAAAAAGAAGAAAGTTATAGTCTCATTCCAGATATAAAAGTTGCTCAATTTATTTTAACTGCAACTTTGTTTTAGGTTAGGTAGGAACTGTCACTTATGGAGAAGAAAAAGAATAAGTCTCTTTCCAGACATAAAAGTTGCTTTAATTTATTTTAAACTAGTTGTTGCCTGCAACTTTGTTTTAGGTTAGGAAGAAACCGTCACTTTTGGAGAAGAAAAAGAATAAGTCTCATTCCAGACATAAAAGTTGATTCAATTTATTTTAACTGCAACTTTGTTTTAGGTTAGGTGGAAACTGTCACTTGTGGGAGAAGAAAAAGAAGAAGTCTCATTCCAGACATAAAAGTTGATTCAATTTATTTTAACTGCAACTTTGTTTTAGGTTAGGTGGAAACTGTCACTTGTGGGAGAAGAAAAAGAAGAAGTCTCATTCCAGACATAAAAGTTGATTCAATTTATTTTAACTGCAACTTTGTTTTAGGTAAGAAGAAAAAGAAGAAAGTTAGTCGATAAAACAGATCACTAGAACAAATGTGATTGTTGTGAATTTTTAAACCAACTTACGTAACACTTGACCGATAAAATATAAAAAAAAAAAAACAATAGTAAAATACTGTTGAACAATTCAAAAGTCATTAAAAAATACATTTATAAAATTAAATCAAATAACCGCTGCGAGAAATGTGTGGCGTAGTTGCATAAAATACAAACAATCGCTAATTAAATACAACCCGACGACGTTAAACTAGATATCACGTGTCAAAACTCAAATCAGGGGTAAAATTTTGTACTTAGATCCTCGTGTATGTCTGTGTGTGTGTTTATGTGTGTGTGTGTGTCACATTAGAATTGTTGAACAACTAAAGCGATTTACATGGTTTATGCCTGATCCCAACAATGCTGCCTTACGAGGTGTCACCGCAGATTTCTTGTGTTTATGTCGATATCAACTGAAATAAAAAACAACGCGGTTATAGTTGCTCGTAAACGTTGATTGTTGCGTTTAAACTTACAGATTTAACAGTACTTTTGATGAAATCTTTTTTGTGGGCCAAGTCAAAGTCGGGATAATGTGCGTACACTTGTTTACAGACGGTCTTCATTGTTATTTCTTCAAGGTTAGCACCTTCGAGAATTTCTTTTACGTATGATTTGATTTCATCGTCCTGAAAATAACGTTAATTTATTTACACAACGCTTAAAGTTCTCGGACTACATCTACGGCCACACTTGAGCAAATTTGACAATCAAACAAAATATTCACTTTAAGATAAACGTCATATATAACCTTAAATAAACGTAGTTAGGCAAAAATTATAATTATTTTAGTCAATGATCATTTATATTACAATATTTTTTGCAATTTCTAGTAAAAAGATTTTCGATAAAATAATATTCAACAAATAAAAAAATAAAAATTGATTGTTACAAAATTGACAGTTAATTGTTGCAATTTTCATTGCACAAATATGTATGGAACAAAAGAGTACAGAGTATTTCTCTGTCTAACGTACATGTGTCGATATGTTTGTCTTTATTTGATACATGGAGAAATAATTATTACAAAATTGACAGTTGATTGTTGCAAATTTCATTGCACAAATATGTATGGAACAAAAGAGTACAGAGTATTTCTCTGTCTAACGTACATGTGTCGATATGTCTGTCTTTATTTGATACATGGGGAAATAATTTAAACATTGTATTTACTGCAAATTGGTCAGTTAATTTTAAATGAGTTTATTTCTTGTTTTAGACATTCAAACAAAATAGATTTTCCATAAAATAATACCTATATGAAGCACTAAAACAATATTCAACAAATAAAAAAACAAATTTGATTGTTACAAAATTGACAGTTGATTGTTGCAATTTCCATTGCACAAATATGTATGGACCAAAAGAGTGCAGAGTATTTCTCTGTCTAAGGAACGTATGTCGATATGTCTGTCTTTCTTTGATACATGGAGAAATAATTTAAACATTGTATTTATTGCAAATTGGTCAGTTAATTTTAAATGCGTTTATTTCTTGTTTTAGACATTGAAACAAAATATAGAATTTTCCAAATATGAAGTACTAAAACAATATTCAACAAAAAAATAATAATTTTTTTTAATTGTTACAAAATTGACAGTTGATTGTTGCAATTTTCATTGCACAAATATGTATGGAACAAAAGAGTACAGAGTATTTCTCTGTCTAACGTACGTATGTCGATATATCTGTCTTTCTTTGATACATGGAAAAATAATTTAAACATTGTATTTACTGCAAATTGGTCAGTTTATTTTAAATGCGTTTATTTCTTGTATAAATAATAGATTTTCTATAAAATAAAATGCGCACTAAAAAAATATTCAACAAATAAAAAATAAATTTTGATTGTTACAAAATTGGCAGTTGATTGTTGCAAATTTCATTGCACAAATATGTATGGAACAAAAGAATGCAGAGTATTTCTCTGTCTAACCAATGTAAATCAATATGTCTATCTTTATTTGATACATGGAGAAATAATTTACTGCAAACTAGTTAATTTTAAATGCGTTTATTTCTTGATTTCAGTGTTACCTAACCTAACTTATTGTGAAATACGGTTGAACTTGATTATAACGAGCACGATTTCTGTTATAATCATTACTTACTACGACACGACAGTGATGATTTAAATCTAAGTACCTATTGTTTTAAATTTTCGGCAACTCAATAAAAAGACATTAAAAGAAAAAAACAAAAACAAAAAAAATAATAAACACAATTTATTTATCATAATTAAAAAAATACATAAAAACTAAGTTTTCTGGGAAACTATCCGATTAATAAAATTTTATATTGCATAGTTATAAAAATTTGTACGGTAAAATCATTGCTCTCTGCTCGTTACAACAAAGTTCTACTGTATTAGCGCAACAGAATCAGTCACTTACAGTAGGGGGCTGAGGCGTTTTTCCTTTCTTAACGACCAGAGGTTCGTCTTCGCTACTCGACGCCTTCTCGGGCTCGCTTTCCTCGTCGGAGCTCTCGGCGTATCTCAGCGTCGCCGTTGCAGCTCTCCGGCCGCGCCCTCTCCTCGACGGGGCCTCGGTCACCGCCGGGGTTTTTTTACTTTTCGCCGGCGACTTTTTCGGCGTTCCCTTTTTCTTCTTTGCTGTACGTTTTCCTCGGCTCGGTGGTGTTTTTGCATTACTGCCACGTCTATACAAGAAAATATATTCACGAATATTGATTTGTTATAGGGGGGAAGCCACTGTTACGGTAAATTTTTTACATTTTTTTAAAGTATGCATATTCATAAATATGTTAACAAAAAATTGAGATTGAATTTCGAAAATTGACGGAGTTACAGTCAATTTAGTGAGACGAGGTAGCACGGCCGGTTATGACATAACAAAAACATTAAACATGTTTATCTCGAAATTACATTTTTCGACCTGGTTGACACGATTCCTCAAAAACTAATAAACCCATTTCATATTTTTTTTATAATTTTTGAAAATTTGATAATTACTATTTTTAAAACCGCTCTAATAAAAAAAAATAGGTTTTAAAAATGAAAAAAAAATTTCAAACGATCGCCATTTTGTGAAAAAATAAAATTTTCATTGCATAAATATGTATGGAGCAAAAGAGTGCAGAGTATTTCTCTGTCTAACGTACGTATGTCGATATGTCTGTCTTTATTTGATACATGGAGAAATAATTTAAACATTTTATTTATTGCAAATTGGTCAGTTAATTTTAAATGCGTTTATTTTTTGTTTTAGACATTCACAGGCCCCTCTTTCCCACTGGGCACGTGCCCAGGGCCCCGCGATCGATAGGGGCCCCCATTTCACCAAACGATAACCGATATTTATTACCGAAAAATATATTTATTGCGAAAAAATCAAACGATAATGACATTAATGACTGACTACAATACCTACTTGCTTATTAGCTATTGCATGCGCGAAGTTGCTCTACTCTCGCCTGAAAATCAGGCTTTCCGATTTCAGCATGTTTAGATAAATTTAAATATATAAAAATACAAAAAAAAATTTAAAGAAAAATCATCAGTGAACTAGTTTTTCATATACCGGGTGTCCCAAATAACTTTTCCAGCATGGGGATCTCAGTATCTATAAGAGATACAGGTTTGGTTAAATGAGATCAATTATTTGTATGAAAGGGGTGAGTATTATTACACCAAAAAATATTCATAATTCTATGTGGTTTAGGCGGTATACCCAAAAAACTGAAAATTCGGAATTTATTTAAATGGCTATAACTTTTTTGTTAAAGTAGATAGGTACTTTTTGTTTGCGGTTTCTTAAAGCACTTTTTTGTGTAGAATTGATTGGTGTATTTAGATTTTTAATATCACTTTTAGTTTCCGAGTTACAAGCCCTAACTTTAGTTTTTCTTATGGGCCGCTAAGTTGGCTATGGCATATTTGAACGTGTTTTTTACTCTACTTTACAACGATATGTCACTTGCCATATTTATTATCTAAAAAAAATTATAATATATTTTTTCAAATAGTTCATTGTTTCATATATTCATTTGTTATTTTGATTGTTGTTATTGTGATTTTTGTTTACAATTTTTGTTTTTCATGGCTCACTTAAATGTTTGTAATAAAATACTTCATAAATATCACTGATATTTAGTATTTCGACTTTTTTTCAATAATAAATATGGCAAGTGACATATCGTTGTAAAGTAGAGTAAAAAACACGTTCAAATACGCCATAGCCAACTTAGCGGCCCATAAGAAAAACTGAAGTTAGGGCTTGTAACTCGGAAACTAAAAGTAATATTAAAAATCTAAATACACCAATCAATTCTACACAAAAAAGTGCTTTAAGAAACCGCAAACAAAAAGTACCTATCTACTTTAACAAAAAAGTTATAGCCATTTAAATAAATTCCGAATTTTCAGTTTTTTGGGTATACCGCCTAAACCACATAGAATTATGAATATTTTTTGGTGTAATAATACTCACCCCTTTCATACAAATAATTCATCTCATTTAACCAAACCTGTATCTCTTATAGATACTGAGATCCCCATGCTGGAAAAGTTATCTGGGACACCCGGTACATAATTTTTGAAGTGAAAACTTTTAAACCTCGTTGGTGATTTGAAGCTCGATGAAACGGAAGTGAAAACTTCTTTAGCCCCGTCAAGGTCATAGGGGCCCCATTATCCTAATGTGCCCAGGGCCTCCAATAGGTTAAAGACGGCCCTGGACATTCAAAACAAAATAGATTTCCCATAAAATAATATGAAGCATGAAATCAATATTCAACAAATAAAAAAATAAAATTTGATTGTTACAAAATTGACAGTTGATTATTGTAATTTTCATTGCACAAATATGAATGAAACAAAAGAGTGCAGAGTATTTCTCTGTCTAACGTACGTATGTCGATATGTCTGTCTTTATTTGATACATGGAGAAATAATTTAAACTTTGTATTTATTGCAAATTGTTCAGTCAATTTTAGATGCATTTATTTTTTGTTTTAGACATTAAAACAAAATAGATATCCCATAAAATAATATGAGCAATGAAATCAATATTCAACAAATAAAAAAATAAAATTTGATTGTTACAAAATTGACAGTTGGATGTTGCAATTTTCATTGCACAAATATGTATGGAACAAAAGTGCAGAGTATTTCTCTGTCTAACGTACGTATGTCGATATGTCTGTCTTTATTTGATACATGGACAACATGGAGAAATAATTTAAAAACGAAAAGTGCTGAGTATTTCTCTGTCTAACGTACGTATGTCGATATGTCTGTCTTTATTTGATACATGGACAACATGGAGAAATAATTTAAAAACGAAAAGTGCTGAGTATTTCTCTGTCTAACGTACGTATATCGATATGCCTGTCTTTATTTGATACATGGACAACATGGAGAAATAATTTAAAAACAAAAGAGTGCAGAGTATTTCTCTGTCTAACGTACGTATGTCGATATGCCTGTCTTTATTTGATACATGGACAACATGGAGAAATAATTTAAAAACAAGAGAGTGCAGAGTATTTCTCTGTCTAACGTACGTATGTCGATATGTCTGTCTTTATTTGATACATGGAGAAATAATTTAAAAACAAAAGAGTGCAGAGTATATCTCTGTTTAACGTACGTACGTCGATATGTCTGTCTTTATTTGATACATGGACAACATGGAGAAATAATTTAAAAACAAAAGAGTGCAGAGTATTTCTCTGTCTAACGTACGTATGTCGATATGTCTGTCTTTATTTGATACATGGAGAAATAATTTAAACAATATATTTAATATTATTTTAATATATATCAATATTAAATATATATTCATATAGATATTGATAAAAATTTTATTTATATTTTTTTTACATAACCCTTCTCAAAATTTTCACCCATAGAGAAAAATATTTTTTTAGGTCGTTACATCGAGGCTCATCTTAATATATATAAATTACGTGTCACATGTTCCTCCGCAATGGACTCCTAAACTACTTAACCGATTTTAATCAAATTTGTACACCGTGTGCAGTTTGATCCAACTTGAAAGATAGGATAGCTTACATCTCAATTTATGATCGCAATATTATTTTATTGCAAATTATTTGTTTTTATCTGTTAGTTCCAAACGATTCTAACAGATGGTGACATATGTTGACTGGATTGAGTAAGTATTCAATAGATGGCGCTATGTCAAACTTTCAAACGTTTTATATAACCTACAATTAAAGTATAGGTTAACCACAGCAACGCGTGGCCGAGTCAGCCAGTAACTTTATAAATATTTAATATTTTTCAATAAAAATTGATATTAAATAAGTTAATAAAACGTCATTTACCTGATTCAAGAATAATTAGTTATATCTGTGAAAAAACTTCCCAAACATTTACAATTTTTTGACCCGTCACAGTGGCTATCTCCCTTAATCGACATTTGTTAAAAAACGTACCTGCGTTTTGATTTTGGTTCATCGCTGTCGAAATCGCTGCTCTCGACTTCAGATTCTTCGAATTCGTCTGAATCCGAATCTTTTTTCTTGTTTCCTGCTTTCCCTTTACCCTTTTTACCCCCGACTACTCTCGGTGTATCTTCAGCGGACGATACCCCTTCCTGTAACGGAGATAATATATTAATTCGATATCCGTACAGTGTTTATTTATCGTTTATTACTTCACTTACGTTGTCGCTGTTCTCTTCATCTTTTTTATTTTCTGCGCCTGATTCGTTACTCGAACTCTCGTCTTTGAGATTTGGTCTTTGTTGTTTTCCACGACGGGCTCTTAGAGGTCTTTTTGAAGGGGGCTCGTCATCGTCTGAATGCTCTTCGTGAGAGGAATAACCTGTAATGTATAAATAAAATTTAAAAAAAAAAATACAACTGCCAAGTAAATGCACAGTGCTTCCTTGTGCTAAATTCATCAAAGGTAGTTAATTATTGAATAATTTAAATAAAAACCGATAAAGTATTTAGATTAACTGCCTGTCATTGGTTAACCATTGAATTTTCATACAATTTTAATAAAAAATATTAATTTGACATATTTCTTTATACGCACCTCGTTATTATGTCGAATATTTTTATTTTTTTGACAATTATGTCAAAAATTATGACAAATATGTCAAAGTAAATAGCAATTTTAAAAAATAAATGACGATTTTTTTAATTATGTCAAAAATTATGACAAATATGTCAAAGTAAATAGCAATTTTTAAAAATAAATGACGATTTTTTAATTATGTCTAAAATTATGACAAATATGTCAAAAAATATGACAAATATGTCAAAGTAAATAGCAATTTAAAAAAATAAATGATGATTTTTTTAATTATGTCTAAAATTATGACAAATATGTCAAAGTAAATAGCAATTTTAAAAAATCAATGACGATTTTTTAATTATGTCTAAAATTATGACAAATATGTCAAAAAATATGACAAATATGTCGAAGTAAATAGCAATTTAAAAAAATAAATGATTTTTTTAATTATGTCTAAAACTATGACAAATATGTCAAAGTAAATAGCAATTTTAAAAAATCAATGACGATTTTTTAATTATGTCTAAAATTATGACAAATATGTCAAAAAATATGACAAAGTAAATAGCAATTTAAAAAAATAAATGACGATTTTTTTAATTATGTCAAAAATTATGACAAATATGTCAAAGTAAATAGCAATTTTAAAAAATAAATGACGATATTTTTAATTATGTCAAAAATTATGACAAATATGTCAAAGTAAATAGCAATTTAAAAAAATAAATGACGATTTTTTTAATTATGTCAAAAATTAAGACAAATATGTGTGTAAAAAATTTAATGAACCAAAAAAATAGAGCAAGCTTTCGATTCACAAACTCATCTTCAGGCTATTATAATGCGAGAACTAATGAAATATTATTGAGATAACGACATCGAAGATGATTTTGAGAATCGAAAGCTTGCTATATATTTTTTACTCATTAAATTTTTTGATGTTTTAGACCAGTGGCGTAGATAGGGGGGGGGGGATTAAGGGGATGAATCCCCCCCCATGAGTCCAATTTTAGATTTAATACCATCATCCCCCTCCCATCAGACTGATACAAGAAAAAAGAACGGCTGAAAAAAAAGTCATCAAAATGGTTATATCTATAAAAAAAAAAGGTCTAGTCAAAATCCTGCCCCCCCCCCATCGCAAAAAAAAATCTATGCCCCTGTTTTAGACAATCTAGTTGTTTTTATTTTTATATTTTAACGTCATTACAAAATTTATACACGTCGATAATGATTTAACTCGTTACCTCTGTTATTTGCTTTAACCGCAGCCGATCTTTTTGGTCTCGCTCCTGAAGCAGCAGCCGATACTGGTTTACCGGAATCTTTAGGTTCTAATAAAAACGCGACGACTCTCTCTGCGAGTTCTTCCTTAGAACCGGTTTTTTGTAACTCTAACATATCGCAAATAGAACGAAGTTGTTTTCCTTCCATACGTGTGACGTATTGCAACTTTTTCTGTAAATAAACGTTTATTAGAAATATATTTTGGACGGAGTATTTAATTATTTAACTATTTACCTCGTGTTCATCCGAATCTTTTTCGAAATCGAATCCATTAAACCGTTTGATATTTTTTTTAATGAGTGTAGTTTTTCCGGGCATTTTAAATAAAAGTTTGTGTAGTATTTTGAGATCGTCTGGTTTGAATCGTGATATAGCCGCGTCTACGCAGGGTATCTGACCTAGAGCTGTTCCACGACCTTCAGGTAGTTCAAATTTCACCGCCTGAAAATATTTTAATGTTCAGAAAATGTACGTTTTTTTTTTTTGGGTATTGTGAAGCGTCGTACCTCTTTTTCATTAGATTTAAAATCTTCATTGAACCTCTGCACTTTTTTACGTTCCCGTGTACCCGTTTTTTCTAAAGGTTGGTCTAATAAAGGTACACCTTTTTTATCTTTTTTCTCCCCCCCACCACCTTCTTCTTCTTCGGTACCTTCTGTGTCTTCTGTGTCACCTACAAATATAATATTACATTTATTTTTTGGTTTCGTTTTTTTTTAAGGGGAGGGTAACATTTTAAAATTGTTTTTTATTCGATTTTTTGAATGAAAAACCTTTCAAGAATATTGTGTGAAAATTTGAGACGGATCGGAGCAAAACTAACGAAGATACAGTAGTTTAAGCAACCGTGATGGGCGCGATCAACTGACTCCATGCGTATAAGCAGAGCGGAGCAGGAAGCTGAAAAAAAAAAACTAAAGAAGGCAGAATTCGTCGGAGACAGGACAGGGTGGCCAGTATTTCTCTGAAACAAATTTCCCTGACTTTTCCCGGTTTTCCAGCAGAATTTTTACCGATTTTTCCTGATTTTTATATTTAAAATTTAGATAAAAAAAACTAAAAAAAAGTCACATAGATAAAATTTAAATATTTGCGAGAATTTGTCTGATTTTTGCATTTTTATAAAAAATTCCCTGACTTTTCCCGGTTTTCCAGAAACTGGCCACCCTGCAGGAGCAAAAAGATGCTTTAGACATTATGGATGATAGCAACATCCTTTATAGTCCAGTAACTTTAGGTTTTCACTAGGAATAAATTCGCATAGAGCTAAATTTTTGTATACATTTTCGTTTTGCCTTTATAAATAAGTTACCAAAAGTCCCCATCGATCCCCTGTGAGCATACTTTTTTACAGCCCACACAAGGTGCTAACAATTAGTTTTAGCTAGATATCTCTGTATATATTGTCTCTATGACTAAAATAGTTATTATCAAATAGAAAGATGAGACAATTATCTACAACAAAGATCTCATACTTTTTTTCGTACAAGTAATTGTTTTCACGTAGTATGGGGGTATTCTAGTCTAAAAATGAAAAATATCGATTTTATTTTTTTGCATTTTTTTAATAAATAGGAGTTCAAAAAAGATATGTACAAAACCCTATACCCAAATTCCCAAAATTGACGAAGTTATAGTGGATTGAAAGAGATATGTAACATTGAATAGCCAACTATACGTAAACTTTGAACGCGTTTTTCTCGAAACAGAAATCTGAAATTGGCTGCCATAATAACTCAAGATCTACTGAACCGATTGACTTCAAATTTTCTGTGTACACAAGCTATTACTATCTGTAACAGAATTGAGTTAATCAAATATTTTTGTTTTACGGGCAATGAAAAATTGAAAAAAATAGTAACGAAAATTCTATAGACACTTTTCTAAACACCGCCATTTTTTTAATTTTCAATTTTTTTTTAAATTTTTTGCCACCCGCTATAGCCACATTTATATAGATAAAGAAATTTATTGGTTTTGTTTTTTCGGACGAACAGAAAAGCTATAATCATGGCAATCATTTGGAGACGTTTTTTTCACGTTGTACGTGGTTCCTGTACAAGCGTAATAATTACTTATTATTATTATTTTTTTTTAATTTGTATAGCTTGTCTAAACTTATATAAAAGTAAATACAAAAAATCTATAGTAAAAAGTTTTATACTTTTTTGTCAAAAAATTCCCAAAAAAATCTTAATCAATATTCATTCCTATATTATATTAATATAACATATACTTATTGGCTATTGTAAATATTATGACAAATATGTGAGGTGCCAAATTTTGTCAGTAGTTAGAATATACATAGATGTATATTTTCTGCAAACTCCCTAGTAAAGTAGGCCCCGGAACACCCTCATCGAATAACCCAAAATATCGTTGTATAAGGATTTTATAAACAGTCTGTATCTAACGAACAGAATGTCCGATCAACATCGTCTTTCACTTATAAGACAGTTAATTATTTTTTTACAAACATTTTGATAGTATTTTAACTAAAAGTTAACGAATTGTTTTTCAAAATGGCGGCCAAACTTAAAAATTTTCTTAAAAAAATATTTTTTTTAGTTTCACCGCAATTTTGAAAGGCATACAATTTACTTTGGATAAAATATTAATAAAAAGGTTGTAGAAGATTAAATTATCTGTCTAAAATGTGAAAAAATATGTTGATCGGACATTCCGTTCACTAGATACAGCTGTTCACAAAATCCGTAAATAACGAAAATTTGGGGCCTTCGATGGGGATGTTCCGGAGCCTACTTTGCTAGGGAGTTTTCAGAAAATTCACATGTCAGTATACTCTAACTATTGACAAAATTTGGAACCTCGCACATTCGGCATAATATTTACATTAGTCAAAAATTCTACATTTCTTGTGTTAGTAGTATTTGCTTAAGTCGTCACCTTTGCATCCTGTTTCCGTGAAAATTATAGTTCGTATGAAAAACTATGAATAACCTTTTTTGTAGAGAATTTTCTAGTCTTCCCATTGTTATATGACTTTCACTATCGTAAAATCTATAAATACAGAGATATTTACATAAAACTAATTATTAGCACCTTTTGAGGGCTATAAAAAAGTATGCTCACAAGGGATCGATGGGGACTTTTGGCATATTATGTATAAAGACAAAAAGAAAGTGTATACAAAAATTCAGCTCTATGCGAATTTTTTCCTAGATACAGCTATTTTTCGTCTAAATGCTCTGGACTATTATGGAACTGGCATCGATGATTCAGTGTAAGGTAAGCCGATAAAACTCGCTTATGAACGTTTTATTGTAAATTTTTTAGTGTCTAAAACAACTAACGTTTTCAAAGTCGGTGTCCCTTGTAATTTCAAAACTACTACATCGATTCTTTTGAAATTTTGAACACTATTTCTGGAGAGTTTTTTTCAAATTTGTTAATATTTATTATTTTATAATAACAAATTATCCGATTTTTTTTGCAAAAATCGCGTTTTTCACTTCAAAGTGTTCCCAAAAATTGAAAAATTGAAATTTCGAAAAACCCTTCCAGTGTTATGTGGGGAAAGCAATTATCTAACGACAAAAAAAAATAATTTATTTCAGATGATCCAGCACCGAGTTGAGGGGGACCGCAATTCTACTTTTTTCTGAAACGCTTCCAAATAATTGCTTCCATTGTCGTATTTTTCAATATTTCTACACGAAAATTTTACAAAATATTCTTCAAATGTTATACTTTGATGTACCATTGATTCCAATAAATAGATATTAACTGTGTTATCGAAAAAATTTCACAAAAATGTGCCTTTTTATGTATGAATTAACGTGTTACCCTGCCCTTATAAGTCTCAAAAAATTAATTTTTTTTATTGCTTAAATCTCTTCGTAATATATCTAAGAATATGTCTGTAAAGTTTTATAGGCAAATTCGAAAGATTTTCAAAGATATAGCACTAAACGCAGTGGGGTGTCCAGCAGGTATACCGTAGACCGTAAACTTTAAAGCACGTTTTCTCGAGTTTTAATTTTTATCATTTTTCTAAACCGGCGGGCGTAATTGCAAGAAAACTAAACGACCGATCAAAATGAACCAAAGCGTGTTGTCTTCAGTTTTAAATTCTCTTCTATTTGAACTAAAAAGATTCATTAAGAAAAAAATTCTAAACTACTTTTTTAGCAAATTGAAATGATTTTTTTTCTTGAAAAAAGCACATTTTTTTTTTCAAACCTGAATTTTTTTGTAATTTTACAATTTTTTGGGTTTTTCTTAGTTCACATAGAAGAAAAATATATAAAAATTAAAAAGTTCTTTAGTTTTTTTTCTATCAGACAAAAATTACGAGCTTCATCTTTCCCGCCGATTGGAGACTGCGATTGCAAGGCGTTGCACAAATCTACATATAAATTGGCTGCATTTGAATATTTTTGTCTTAAAAAAAATTTTTTTAACGTTCAAATATGCAATAAAATAATCTGAAAAGTTCGCTACACTTGCTTATTTTTACTTTTTTTCTATCATAAAAAAATTGCTGAAAAAACGCTATGTTTTGGCCTCAAAGCAGGATCCCCCCTTAACTGATTTTACCTTTTCCATCTTTAGAAATTGCATCTTTTTCGTCTTCTTCCTCATCAGGTTTTTTTGTATCTTCTTCCTCCTCCTCGTCCTCTTCTTCATCTTTTCCAGCATCATCGTTAATTTTCTTTTCATCATTATCAGTTTTTGCTACTGAATTCACTTTAACTTCTTCTTTATTTTCTGTCGTTGATTCATCAGCTTTCTTTTCATCTGTACTCGATTCACATTTTTCACCATTTTCTGGCTTTGCTTCTGCATTTTCAACTTTAACTTCTTCAGCTTTTTCTATTGGTTTCTCTATTTCATTCTTTTCATCTTCATTCTAATAAAATAATGTAAACATTAAAATTTTATTAAAATTGTGAAGAAAACACAGCTGGAACATAAACATTGTTAAATTCGATAGTTTATCTGTAGGGAAATTATTTAATAAATAATGCATTCTATAAAATTCATATAATATACGAATTCCCGCCATAACACCGGTGTGCAAATGATGTCAAATTGTGGCCATATTGGGGGCAGCGGTCCGGTGGTCGATTGGGTTCAAGAATATATATTATGCCAGAAGATGATATGGATGTATACATGCTCCCGATATCGAGATTTCAATAAAAGGGATTAATTCTTACTTGTTTAGTCGCTAACTCCACGTTTTCCGCGTCACTCGACATTGTTTCTACAAGCCGCGTTTACATTCGCCACCGCAGATATCAACCAATCACAGTGCAACTTAATGAAGTTATCTTTGATTGTTGACAATATTACCAACGTGATGTCAGGTATTACAAAAAGTGCAGCAGCGCAGCGGCATTCAAATATATTACTATGTCGAATCCGTTTAATGATAATTAATACAAAGAACTTTATTGCGTATTTTTATTATCTATAAACTACATTCGAAAGTGAATATGTATCAATAAATCACAAAAATATTTTTCACGTTATATAATTAATTTAAAATATAGGTACATATCTGTTTATCTATACAGATTTATACCGGGCAGTGGCGTACGCAGGAGGGTGTTAGGGGCGGTCAGACCCCCCCCATGACATATTTTTAAATCAATATTAATGTTATTCTCAAGAAAACCATTTTGGAATATTTATTTTGGAGACCTTTTTTTTTTTAGTCATTATATTCTTATGACCTTTTTTTTACTCATTATCAATCATTTTTTTTCTCTCTCTTTGAACCCCTCCCCCCATGACACCATCCTGCGTACGCCAATGATACCGGGTGAGTTTTTTTACATAACTTGAGACTGCTTAATATCTGGAAAACTATGGATTCTTACGGAAAATGTTTGGTACAAAATTTTCAGGATTTGGAGGGGCTAAACAAATGGAGGTAACAATTTTGATCTTTAGTGGAAGTTTTAAGGTCATTTTGAGGTCAACTAAATTTTTTCAAATGGAAATCTATATTTTTTTTGCAGATTTGTAGTTTGCAGAAAAAAAGGAACAACTTTTGTCAAAAAAGTTTTTAAAAAAACTTCAATTTTAAAGTTATTTATTTTTACTTTAAAATTATTTTAAAAATATACAAAATTATTTTTTTTAATCTGTATTTTCTTTAAACATCTTGCATAATTATTTTAAAACATTTTTTTTAAGTAGAAAAAAGAAAAACAAATTGACATAAAATTTTAGATTTTTTAAAAACTTTTTAGACAAAAGTTGTACCTCTTTTTTTGCAAAGTACGAATCTGCAAAAAAATTAATAGGTTTCCATTTGAAAAAAATTAGTTGACCTCAAAATGACCTTAAAAACTCCACTTAAGATCAAAATTGTTGCGTCCATTTGTTTAGCCCCTGCCCCTCCAAATCCTGAAACTTTTGTACCAAAAATTTTCCGTAAAAATCCCCAGTTTTCCAGATATTAAGCAGTATTTTTGTCCAGTCTTATTAATATACCAACCTGCACACCGGCGCCGACTACGGGGGGGGGAGGGGGGGGGGCGATCGCCCCCCCAGATATTATACCAGGGGGGCTTCGCCCCCCCTGTGCAGCTGAACTCTAGTTTCTTTTAAAATAAAGATACTTTTGTCAATAAGATTTTTACTTTAAAAAAGGTGTAAATTTTCAAATACTTGTCACTTGAGTAAAAATGATCACTAAAAATTTCTTCAAAAACGAAATTAATACTAAAACATCTTTTATTTCCTTTACAAAGCTTAGTTAGATCAACAGCTTTAAAAAAAATTCTACGACTTTTCTACATGAAAAGTCGGCGCCTATGTCTGCAGATTTAATTTAATTCATTTTAAGCTGAAATATAATTTGTAGAAATAAATTAAAACTAAAAAAACTACTTCATATAACAGTACATTTATTAATTTTAAAGTGACATTTAATCATACAACAAAATGTGAAATACAAAACTTAAAAAATAATATTCATACAGTGCAATAAGTAAATAAAACACAGATAAATAAAATAAAAACAAAGGTAACTTTATACCACCAGCGGTATATTATATATTGTAATTATTTAAACATAACAATTAATATTAAATAATAATACATAAAAAAAATTAACTGACATAACAAACATATTTTTTTCTAACTTACAGAAAAAATAAAAACATTTCTAAACACTTGCATAAACTAACGAAAAATTAATATACATATTTATGTTAGATATATTTAGTGCGTATTATTAAAAAAATTATCGGTTATTTTTATGTGTGGAACAATAATAAAATTTAAAAAATAATAATATGATACAATACGTTATTTTTTATACATTGACAACAATTAAAAATACGTTTCGACAACAATTAAATTTAAAAATATCACATAGTTTAATTCTTAGACAAGGAAAGATATAGGAATAATAACTTTAGAGTATATGCTACTGGAGCCAGCCTTGCCGCTCGGCCGTGCGAGAGAGATAGCGTAAGAGTGCTATATCCTTTCTCTCTCGCTCCGCGTGCTTATTGGTCGGCAGAGAGGGGCAAGAGCCTGCCGCTATTACCGGTACAAATCAGCACGCGGAGCGAGAGAGAAAGGATGTAGCACTCTTACGCTATCTCTCTCGCACGCTTGTTCGCACGGCCGAGCGGCAAGGCTGGCTCTAGTAGTATATGCTCTAAGCTAATAACACATTATCTAGCGTTGTTACCAAATCGCTCCACAAGTCATTGGCGTATCATTCGGATTTTAAAATAAATATCAATTTGTTTTAATTATAAAATTAATTAGTAATAAATGTTTTATATTGTCTTTAAAAGTATTTAAGTGATAATTGATTAACAAAGGTCTATTTGGGATAATATGCATAGAAATTATGAAAGTGACATATAATTAAAGATGGCCGCCTTCGAGTTTTGGTAACAGTTTTATATACGGAATAGCATTGGTTGTTTTGTATCCATATTCTTTCCTAACCTAAGGTTTATTATTATTATAAAATAACGCTAAAATGCTAAAATACCTTAAATTAATAAATTACATAGTGTTGAAAACTACATAATATTATACCACATTTATTTTTCTCAGAGAAAGTGCCCCGAATTCCCCAGTTTAGTTTTCAACTTTAAAGTTATGCTAACTGTAGCGCAAAAATTACCAATTTTTTTTCTTTTTTTGAAAACATTTCTAAAATAAAAGTTTTTTTACGCGAATTATTTTAATAATTTTTACGTGATTTTTTTATCTTTGGAACTAATTTGAAAAAGTAATGTATTTTTTACTCGTCCATTGTCGGTCTATCGGTACGGTTTGTCTGTCTGTCTATCCGTCCGCTATCTATAATATTTTTTTTAAATATCGTTGCTCACCCAGCCCCTCCCACCCCCACCTAACAGATTTACTCGATTAAATTAAATCAGTCTGTATCCAGAAACCCAGAAACACATGATATCAAAAAAATAAACGATTGACTGGTGCATCAAATTTATCAGAATGATGAATGAGGTTATACTTCTTTCGCATGTTTCAAAAAAACAACTGTAGTGACATCTAACGAGAAAATGCAAAAACTAAAAACTGTTTTACCGATTATCTTAACAGAAATCTGTATTACCTACATGATAGTACAATAAATGCACACTAAACCTAACCTAACTTCATCCTGTCATCGTTATTTCATTTCTCATTTCACCAAAAAGAAATATAACCTCAAAAATATATTGTTTAATGGTATTCAATCGACTTGTAACGTTCTGAAAGTTCCCTGTACCCCGAGCCCTAGTTCCCCGTCGACAGTTTTCATATCTTTGACAAGCGCACTGGAGGTGTCCACCTCTATGCACATATCATTGAGCGCTAGCATGCGGGGCCGTGCCTCACGAAGCCGCTCCAAAAGGTCGTCTACCATCTCGGACAGAGGTATCTTACCGCCGTATTCCATCGGTAGTATTGCGGGCTCTACGTAATCGTGAAGTTCTTCGACTGATTTGTGTAACTGGGGAAATAATTTAACAAGAAATGTAAAGATAGCTTGGGGGAAATGTGGGGACACTTACCTTTTTTCTAGTGTTGAATTTTTCTGGAAGCATGGACGTTGCGAGTTCTATGAACTTCAAAGCGGCAGGAGGCAGGTTCAAAAAGTGTGACATTTTATGTCTCATTGGTGAACCATGCTGAAAAAAATAACATTGAATTTTTGTTATGTTCCCTATTGAAATCAGAAAAAGGAACACTTATGGGCTAACAACTGTGTCTATATGTCACAGACTTCTAGTTACTGAACCTTTTGATCTAGAAAGTTGATATTTGGCATAATTATAGTAAATTGTGGACCAATAATTACAAAAATAAAATTTTATGTTTTAAGTATTTTTTGAGGGGAACAAATGGGTTAATTTTTTTATTTTTTTATTCAATCCAGGCGAGTGGGGTATCAAATAAAAGCTGACATTTCGAGGAATTTGAAAATGTGAACGTTTTGCTATAGTATAAATATAATTTTAAGTTTTTGGTATTTTTTGAGGGAAATAAATGGGTTAATATTTTTTTTATTCAGGTGAGTGGGGTATCAAATAAAAGCTGACATTTCGAGGAATTTAAATATGTGAACGTCTTGTTATTATTGAAATCTTCGTTTTGAAAAAATTCAAAAAATATTTGGCGTATGCCCAAAAAAATCTGAAAAAATTAGGAATATGTATAATACTGCCGAGATAAAAATATTTAGTATTTTTTTCAAAAATTATTGAGGGGGGGGGGGCAGAGCACTGGAGTCAATAAAAAAAAATTTTTGTTCGACGTCAATTTTTTTTTAGATTTCTTAGCAAGAAGGGGCCCGCATGGGGGCTCGCAATAGGATGTAGGGGCCTACCTGAAAGACTCGAGTCATTTTTTTGATATCCATAATACCCCACATACTGAGATGGGCCAGCTGTATACCGCCTTCGTCGTTAAGGTAGGTGTACCCCGCTATCTGGTTCCTTTCATCATCGAGCACCAGCTCGGCGATGACGCCGTGCGTACGCGCCATCTGCGCGGCCGTGTGCTTGTGCGGGTCAAACCTACCAGCTGCCGAAAGTATCACGCATCTGAAAAAAAAATCAAACTAGCTGTCGGATCCAATTTTACCCGGGGATATAAAATTAAACTATATAACGTATAATGCTGTGGGGTGCGATCCTTTAGGTCCACACAATCAACTTCCCAACATGGTATGACTAACAATACTTGAATACTGATTACTTATTGTTTCCATAATTAATATTACTATGTTATAGTTTGTAAATATTTTTTTTACTATGTATATGAAAAATTTTAATGGAATTTATCAGAAATAAAACTCACCCTTTGTATTATGAATATTAGTTTTCTAATATCCTAATAATGTCAATAATATAATGCACATTTTTAGAAAAACTAATCTGACAGTTTGAATTTTGAATTGTGTTGTTTCCAAGGCAACATGAATTATTAGATGTATTTATTAGTATGAAATTCAAATTTTGATGGTGGTTTTCATCCCTTTGATGGCTGTTTGGACCCATATAAAAAATAAATACTGAAATACACGTTTCATTATTTGTATTGTATAGTATTTATTCCAAGTTCCGACTAAATTCGATCAAGAAAAAAAATAAAAATGAAAAAAACACCCTTTTTACCCCCCTAGGGGTTGAATTTCGAAAAATCCTTTCTTTCAGATCATATTCACGTCAAGACGCTTCGATTAGCACCCCAACGAAGTCAATAGCATTTTTTGTTCGCGAGATTTCGTCCCGGAAAAAAATGACACGTACGTACGTACACACACACACACACACAGACAGACATTTTTCTGAAAATAGTGTCAATCAGTGGCGTACGCAGGGGGTGTTAGGGGGGGTTAGAACCCCCCCCATGACATCTGTGATCTTTATTTTTAAAGCAATATTTGCAACATTTACTTTGGAGACCTTTTTTTTTTAGTCATTACCAATTTCAAAGAGAAAAAAAATATTTTTTTTCTCTTTGAACCCCCCCCCCCCCATGACACAATTCTGCGTACGCCACTGGTGTCAATATACTCTAATGCCCTTGAAACATGAAAATATGTTAAAATTTTTGATTTCGATTTTCGGACCAATTACAATAACTTCCTATTGGGAAGTTAATAATGTATCCATTTTAGTAAACGCATTTTATATTAATTTACCTGCCGTCTTCACCACGTTCCGGTAAAGGTATGAGGTACCCGCCCCGGATTATTTCTTGTATCGCGGGCTCTTCTGAATCAAGCTGGCCAAACCATTCTGGGTACAGCGTTTTCGACAGCAAATATCTTTCGAGGGTCTCGCAAGCCAAAGGTACACTAAACTTGCGCGTACGTAAAAATCTCAATAAAAATACCGAATCTGAAACAATTATTGTAGATTTTCACGTTTTAAAACACATTAAAGAGAGTATGGTATATGCGTGAGTAGGTGTATAAGAGAAAGATGGATAAATGGCGCATGCGTAAAAGTCACTTTATAGTTTACGTTGATTGCCGTTGATATCAAACTGTCAAGCTTTAAAAAGAGTGTGACATATGCGTGAATAGATGTATAAGAGAAAGATGGATAAAATTGGCGCTTGTGTATAAGTCACTTTAGGTAAAGGCTGATTTACACGCTCGATCGTTACGATACATTGTTACAATAAATCGAAAGAGTGTGTACTGTTTACATGCAACGATTTCTTGTCCAATATTCATTGTCGACCGCGGTATACTCAGTCAGTTTTTGTCATGGAGGAAGTACTGTTGTGATCGTTTGTTTAGCAATAAAAGTGAAAAGGTCACGAAGACCTAGAAGAAAGTGGAGCCGCCAGTGGTTGCTGAAGAAAAGGGTATTTTCTCATATAAAATTATTGAAAAAATTGCGAAATGAACCCAATCACTGGCGGAATTATTTAAGAATGTATGAAGAGACTTATGTTGAGTTGTTAACAACCTTTCCCGTTAACAGCTAATACAAACTGAGTCAAATCGTAGCAATGAATGGCTGCTACTTGTTGACACGTTCCAACTTGTCGTTAATTGCAGAAATTGATGCCGGCCGGCAACAATCATCCAACCCAATTCCAATTCCAATAAATCGCTACAAAGTCCTGTTTACACGCTACGATAAATCGTAACGATTCGATCGTTACGATAAATTGCTACGATTTATCGTTGCGTGTAAACCAGCCTTAAGTTGTTTGTGAGACATAGATAATTAAATGCATAAGAGAAAGATAGATAGATGAACAGCGCATGCGTAAAAGTAACTTTATATTTTACGTTGATTGTCGTTGAAGTCAAACTGTCAATTGTGTTAAAATAATATGTTTAATTTAATTATTAATTTACTTTATTTTGAGTTAGTGTTAAATAGTTAAAAATGCAAAAAACTTGTGTTCGACAATTCTATGCAAGACAAAATCAATTAGAGCAACAAGAAAGTCAATATAAAGGTATTTATATTTTTAATTTAACTCGCATGAAATAAAAATAAATTAATGTGGGTGAAGCACACTGTTAAATTTTACCTGTTCTACATCTTTTGATAAGTGGATGTCTCTCTATCCAATCCCGCATTTGGGCTATCGCCTGGGCCCTAATCAACGGTTCTTCGCGCAGTTCTTCAAGGGCCATTCGCTGGTATTTGTCCTCCAAAGTACAAACGTATTCGTCATCCATTTGGAACAAATCTTCCACTCTGTATTTATTCATTTTTTATTTGTTTATTATAAATTTAAACAATTAAAATTTAATTCATTAATCTATTGTTGTAGATATCATAGAATTAATTGTTTATGTCGTATTTAATTAGCTATAGTTTGAATTTAATTGTTGTAATTAAATTTCAACAATTAAAATTTAAAAATCTATTGTTGAAATATATTTATTCGTATTTTATTAGTTTTATTTTATGTGATAACGTATAAATTTAGTTTTTATGTCTTATGTTATTGTTTTATTAACTTTCCGATATTTTCTTTTATTTAGACGTCAACCAATCAAAGGCTATAGGGGGATAAGAATGGGTAAAGTGCCCCCGCGCCAATTATGGCTGTTATATTTTTTTATAGTAACTACTAACACAGGTAACAATTTGACCAAATTTTAACCCTCAAAAATTTACCCCCAAGGGGTGAGAATTAATTTTGAAAATTTCGTAAAAAATTAATAACTTTTGAAAGAGTCAACCGATTTGAATAAAATTTTAATATGTCATAAATGTCACTAAGATGCTTTATAGAAAAAATCGGTAAACCTGAAAACTTAACATAACCTCGAAAAAAAGTGTTTTATATTTTTCAAAAATTTTTTTTGCTCACTTTCAATTTTGGCACAATCACCAAAATATTTGTGTGACTTTCTAGCATAGTTTTTTATAATATATGTTTTTTTCAGATTTTGTTTCCAGCTGCGTGACACCTAAAAAAAATTTTATATTTTTCTAAAATTTTTTTCACTCACTTTCAATTTTGGTACAGTCACCAAATTTTTTTTGTGATTTTCTGGCATAGTTTTTTATAATATATATTTTTTTCAAATTTTTTTCCAAGTGCGGGACAAAAATTTTTCAAAAAATTTTTCAAAATTTTTTTTCGCTCACTTTTAATTTTGGTACAATCACCAAATTTTTTCAGTAATTGTCTGGCCTAGGTATTTATAATATATGTTTTTTTTTTACTTTTTTATTCCAGCTGCGTGATACCTAAAAAAAATAAAAAGTATTTTTTGAAATTTTTTTTGAGGTTATGTTTGCCGTA
Organism: Sialis lutaria; assembly: GCA_949319165.1. Classification (NCBI taxonomy): domain Eukaryota; kingdom Metazoa; phylum Arthropoda; class Insecta; order Megaloptera; family Sialidae; genus Sialis; species Sialis lutaria. Next base: position 37,438,009 of record OX439233.1, read on the forward strand.
CAATCACAAAAAATATTTTGTATCTTTCTATCATAATTTTTTTATAATATTTTATATATTTTTTAGATTTTTTTCCAGTTTTTTTAAATATTTTTTTCGCTCACTTCAATTTTGGTAGTCATCAAAAAAATTTTGTGGCTTCCAGGCATAGCTTTCTATAATATATATTTTTTCGGATTTTTTTTCCAGCTGCGTGACAAAAAAAAAATGAGAACTAAATAAAGAATGAAAATAAAAAAGTTATATTCCCTCTCGTAATTATTACATGTACCTATTATACATTTCTTGTATAAAAAATCTTTTAATCTATTTTTGAAAGATTTTATATCGTCAATATTCTTCAGGTAGTCTGTCTGACAGTCAAATGTAATATTTACTACATTTTCATAAAGGGCTATTGCTATATCTAGTTGTCCTACAAAAAATCAATGTATGTATATGTTATTATCCTGTCTTATATTAATATATTTATAATTGTGGTTACCTAAATGTAACTCTAAGTTGCTTAAGATCTGCTTTATGACATATATTATACAAGTGTCCATTATGTCTCTAAAATATTTTTTTTAGAGGGGACCACATTTATGCAATTTTATAGCTCTTGTTAAATTAAAAAGTTTTCGTACTGTTCACAAGCTACTATTCCAAGCAGCTTACGAGCTATTTACAATTTTACTTTTTAAGGTAATACTCAGCTGAAAAAATAAAATATTTTTTGGTGTCACGTAGCAGGAAAAAATCCGAAAAAAATATTTATTATAAAAAAATATATAAGAAAGACCGAAAACAATATACAAATATACAAACATAAACTGCAATAAAAAATAAAAAACTTTTTTTTTTGTCACGCAGCTGGAAAAAAATCCGAAAAAATATATATTATAGAAAGCTATGCCTGGAAGCCACAAAATTTTTTTGATGACTACCAAAATTGAAGTGAGCGAAAAAAATATTTAAAAAAAAAATTTTTTTTTTTTGTCCCGCAACTGGAAAAAAATCTAAAAAATATATAAAATATTATAAAAAAATTATGATAGAAAGATACAAAATATTTTTTGTGATTGTACGGCAAACATAACCTCAAAAAAAATTTCAAAAAATACTTTTTATTTTTTTTAGGTATCACGCAGCTGGAATAAAAAAGTAAAAAAAAACATATATTATAAATACCTAGGCCAGACAATTACTGAAAAAATTTGGTGATTGTACCAAAATTAAAAGTGAGCGAAAAAAAATTTTGAAAAATTTTTTGAAAAATTTTTGTCCCGCACTTGGAAAAAAATTTGAAAAAAATATATATTATAAAAAACTATGCCAGAAAATCACAAAAAAAATTTGGTGACTGTACCAAAATTGAAAGTGAGTGAAAAAAATTTTAGAAAAATATAAAATTTTTTTTAGGTGTCACGCAGCTGGAAACAAAATCTGAAAAAAACATATATTATAAAAAACTATGCTAGAAAGTCACACAAATATTTTGGTGATTGTGCCAAAATTGAAAGTGAGCAAAAAAAATTTTTGAAAAATATAAAACACTTTTTTTCGAGGTTATGTTAAGTTTTCAGGTTTACCGATTTTTTCTATAAAGCATCTTAGTGACATTTATGACATATTAAAATTTTATTCAAATCGGTTGACTCTTTCAAAAGTTATTAATTTTTTACGAAATTTTCAAAATTAATTCTCACCCCTTGGGGGTAAATTTTTGAGGGTTAAAATTTGGTCAAATTGTTACCTGTGTTAGTAGTTACTATAAAAAAATATAACAGCCATAATTGGCGCGGGGGCACTTTACCCATTCTTATCCCCCTATAGCCTTTTAGCAATTGTCTACAACGAAAAACGTTAACTACAATTACTGCAAATCTTGTGTAGATCTTTTTGTTTTTATTTTGGATTCTGAAACAAAATAAAAATGAAATAATTAATAATAATAAAGTTGGGGTGGGGTAATTTATTTAAGTTACGATTATTTTCATTTCGGTCTAATTATTAAATGAAAATTGCATGATAAATGTTGTTTATATAGTAAGTTATGGTTTTCTTCTTATTTTCTTACGTTTAAATTTATATTTTTATGTTAAATTAAAATTTTAACTATGAAATTTTACTAAAAAAATTTTAGTTTTAGATTTGGTTAAAAGTATGTTTATTTAATAGAAAATGTTGTGAAAAGTCGAAATTTTCAAACCGCAGGTCTGTATCTTTAATCGTTCTCGAGATATGGCCTCTCAAAGTTACAGTTTTTTCAAAATTTTAGAGAAAAATAGCGATAACTTTTGAACGTAAAATCGGATTTGATTTTTGTCGACAGATTTGGAATCAGCGTGTCAAAATCTATATAATAACATGTATAATACTTAAAAATTCGACAAAAAAATTTTCGCGAAAAATTGAAAAAATTCAAAGGGGTATACCTTAAAAAAATATCGATTTTCATCAAAAATTTTTTTCAAGTGTGATACATATCATTATATAGAATTCGATACGCTGATTCCAAATATGTTAACAAAAATGAAATCCAACCACACGTTCAAAAGTAACGGCCATTTTTCTCAAACATTTTGAAAAAAATCAAACTTTGAGAGGCCATATATCGAGAACGGTTTGAGATACAGACCTGCGGTTTGAAAATTTCAACTTTTCACATCATTTTCTATTAAATAAACATACTTTTAACCAAATCTAAAACAAAAAAAATTGTAGTCAAATTTTCATGTTTCAAATTTAAACATTTTATAAAAAATACAATTTAAATTGTATAAAAATAATAAAAAATACCATATAAACAATAATTTTTATGTAATTATTCATTTAATTTACGATTCGCTTTAAAATCCACATATTTTCATGCCTTAGAGGGGGGGGGGCAGTCTTGTATAGAATACAACCAAATGTTAGAAATCAAAAACAAATATGTAATATTAAAACAATGAATATACAATTTTCGCGTTCTATTTTAAGAATAAACATACAATAAATATTAATAATTAATTTGCATAACCCAGAGTCACGTAAAAAGCATACTTGATATTTAAATATCATTCAGTTACACAAAAAGAAAGTTTTGCTAAAAAGAAAGTGAAATTCGTTGCGTATGGAACCGAGCACTAACATAATAAGACATTAGAATTGTTAGTTCCTTACCGATTCAGGTAATTAATATATTTTTATATAATACAGTATACAATCGGCATCATAAGTCATCTGCCACCCTAAAGGTAAAAATCGCTTGCAACAAATACGAAAATATTAAGACAAATATCATCGGTTATTTTTTTCTAGTGCGGCGCTTATATAGTTACATCATTTAAACCAGTGGTTCCCAAAGTGATCCCTACGGACCCCAAGGGGTCCCTGGTATCGTTCAGGGGGTCCGTGGAAAATTAAAATCGATTTGGGGATCCCTGAACAACGTCAGGGGGTCCGCGCACATTTTTATTAATATGGAAGTTAAAATAAATAACAATGAACAAATTACACTGGCCGACAGCCATTTTGCTGCAGGGCATACAACAACTTTTTAAGGGTAATTTGGACACGCTGAATCCAAAAATGACCACCATTTTGCTCAATCAGCTCTTGTGTTTGCAATATTGCAAAAAAATGTTTTTTTTTCGATATGCAAACATTCAAATTCGTATATATATTTTTTGAATCAATGACTTCAACCAAAGTTCATTCAGAATGAAGCTATGGGCCCTAATTAAACTAAAAAGCCTTAAATTATATACATTCATAAAGTTATTCCCTTCGAAAATCATTTTTTAAACGGAAAAAATCTATTTTTAGCAAAAATTCGGCAATTTTCAAAATTCAAAGCGCATTAACACAAACAATTTTTGTCCAATTTTAATGTTATTCACTAAATTAGTAGCTTTATCTATCTTCTTCATTGTGTTAAAATTTCAACGTAATCGAATAAAAATTGGCGAAGTGGTACTAAAATCAACTGCGCGTGTCAAAATTTAGTAGTTTTTCAACCAGGGTCCGTGGGAAAGTTTTGACTATGAAAAGGGGTCCGTGGGCCAAAAGAGTTTGGGAACCACTGATTTAAACCCATTAACGCCCAAAAGAAGACAAAAACATGCACAATATTTATTTTATAAGTACCTATATATTTAATATATTTAACATTTAGATTTGTTTTAATAATAAACGTACTTATGCTCGAGTTATTAGTTCGTAAAAAATGTTTTTGGATCACTAGGTCATAAGAGAAATATTATTTTTAGGGCTCTCCGATTAAAAATCTTGTAAATTATTTAATAAAAAGCTAGAAACTTATATTTTTTAATTAAAATACAAATTATGAATTATTTTTTCAGTGGGGGGGGGATGCATAAAGGCATGTGGAGTATCAAAATGTAGGGCCCCATTTTTATTTTCTAGTTTACGTATATACAATAAGTAAGTTCTAACTGCCTGACTCATCAACGCCTGGATCTAGAAACATGAAATTTTAAGAGTGTCATCCTTTTATTACGTAAAAAGGGATTTTTTTAAATTTAACTAAGGGGGAGAAAAGGATGTCAAACACAAAAAAAAAAAAAATTAAAAAAAATACTATGGCACCCTAATAACGTCCCTGTACCTACCTAAACGTTTAATTACGTCAATAAATAATTATATAGGAAATCAACAATAACTTGAATCAATGTATTATTAAAATAATTATTATATAAACAAAATAAATATGACCTAAATATTGTTCATACAGGACGAAGGACATGATTTTAAAATTCAACACCTTATTCAATAAATAAAGGCTATAGATGAATTAAGGTCAAAGTAAAAATCACAAACTATCAATAGAATACTAAATATTATGTAAAATAAAATTGACTCAAATAATTAATTCTATGAATAACAGCATTATCAATATACCACAATAAAATGAGTAGGTAATAAAAAGTGCAATAAAACAATACAAATTTACATGTAACTCGAAAAGTGTTTCATATAATTCATAATTAATAATAAATGATATTTTATGTGAACATTTTAATTTCAATTTGATGCAAAATAATTAATTAATTCAATGGGTTTTATTGACAATAAAATTAAACAAAAAAAAGTATAATTATAATATTAACTTATCGGTTATTTTAGTTATTTTAGTTAATAACATTTTGTGTGCATAGTTTCATATTATTTATTATAACTTGACCTAGAAGTCTATTATAAAAAATACATAGATAGTTTGAACTAAATTAAATCGTTGTAAAAGAAATCTACAATATAATTAACGACATATACTTTTTTAAATTGAATTCATCAACAATTAAAATTTAAAAAATGTAACTTACGTGTTGGCAGAACTGTTTACCATAAATTTCCAACAATTGGCACAACCTCTATACAACAATAAACAACTGTGTCATGATTGGTTGGATCGGCAGCGCACGCGCCTCCTGGTGTTTACAGCGCGTACTAACACACCATACTAACGAAGAATACAACGGATCTAAAGAGATCTGACTCAGATTGTTATTATTTCAACTTTCTCCGTAACACTTTTAACTCCTGCACTCCATTCCCGTAGACACCTTTGAACGAAAAAGTGGATAAAATCCAGTGGCGGGGAAAACCGTAAGTTTATACAATAATTATATCCCTACCATTGCAAAAATATACACGCCAACTTAAAAAAACAATTAAGGCAATTTTTTTAACAATTTTTTTTTTGCATTTCTGATTTTAGGGAGCGAGGAGGGAGGGGGGTAATTGGTGTTTTTTTTGTTTTTTCTTAAAAATTTCGAAACAAAATTAAATTTAAATAGGGCTCAAAAAGGGGGGGGGGGGATTTTTTTTATATTTGTAATTATGCGTAATTTTTCATTTATTTGTCTATCTTGATTTTGTTAGGTTAATAATATAATGACAAATTGGGTGGGGGGGTATTTTTAACTTCCCAATAGGGAGTTATTGTAATTGGTCCGAAAATCGAAATCAAAAATTTTAACATATTTTCATGTTTCAAGGGCATTAGAGTATATTGACACTATTTTCAGAAAAATGTCTGTGTGTGTGTGTGTGTGTGTGTGTGTGTGTGTGTGTGTGTATGTACGTACGTATGTACGTACGTACGTGTCATTTTTTTCCGGGACGAAATCTCGCGAACAAAAAATGCTATTGACTTCGTTGGGGTGCTAATCGAAGCGTCTTGACGTGAATATGATCTGAAAGAAAGGATTTTTCGAAATTCAACCCCTACGGGGGTAAAAAGGGTGTTTTTTTCATTTTTATTTTTTTTCTTGGTCGAATTTAGTCGGAACTTAGAATAAATACTATACAATACAAATAATGAAACGTGTATTTCAGTATTTATTTTTTATATGGGTCCAAACAGCCATTAAAGGGATGAAAACCACCATCAAAATTTGAATTTCATACTAATAAATACATCTAATAATTCATGTTGCCTTGGAAACAACACAATTCAAAATTCAAACTGTCAGATTAGTTTTTCTAAAAATGTGCATTATATTATTAACATTATTAGGATATTAGAAAACTAATATTCATAATACAAAGGGTGAGTTTTATTTCTGATAAATTCCATTAAAATTTTATTATATTAAAACAAATATTTACAAACTATAACATAGTAATATTAATTATGGAAACAATAAGTAATCAGTATTCAAGTATTGTAAGTCATACCATGTTGGGAAGTTGATTGTGTGGACCTAAAGGATCGCACCCCACAGCATTATACGTTATATAGTTTAATTTTATATCCCCGGGTAAAATTGGATCCGACAGCTAGTTTATATTTGTAATTATACCTAATTTTTAGGGTTCTGTAGAAAACTAGGAACCCTTATAGGTTCTCCATGTCCGTCCGTCCGTCCGTCTTCAAAAATTTTGAGATAATAAGATGAAATTTGGTATACGGTCGTAGATTAATGACCCAAAATCAGAAATGATAAGATTTTTGTAAAAAAATAGGCTCCTTTTTCATAAAATGAAAAGTGTTTTCAAAAAAAAAATTTCACCTACCCCATTGAGTGGGGTGTCATTAGAAAGGTCTCCTAAAATGCAACAAAAAATGTATTAGAATTTTTTGATTTTAACCCTTTAATCACTATGTATTTGCTCTCCAAAGTCGTTAAAAAAGCGTCCCCCCCCCTCCTCTATTTTCTAAACTATTGGGGGCTTAACAATTGATGCAAATTTTCGACCTCACTTGCTTTTGTAATTTTTTTTTTATATTTGTAATTATACGTAATTTTTCATTGATTTGTCTATCTTGATTTTCTTAGGTTAATATGTATATTGACAAATTTTTGGAGGGGGGAGGGGGTGACCCTTAACTATTGATGTAAATTTTCGACCTCACTTGCTTCTGTTAAAAATACCAAAATGCCAACTTTCTAATTGTTATACATACTACACCACTGAATTTCATATGAAAAACAGTCAATCAATTCATTTGGGTCGAAACATCAAATTATCTGGGTCGCCAAAATTGTATATACATAAATAAAAATCGGTTACAAGTAACAATGATCTATTTAAATTAAAAGTTATATAAATTCATATCAGATAAAAAATAAACATATACAAATTTTAAGATAAAATCTGTTATTTAATTCTAGATACAAAAAAATTGTACAAAAACGTTTAATTGAATTTAAAAGAGATCATACTTTAAAATAGTTAATTTCTATGTATATAATATACTTTATAGCAGGGGTTCTACTATTATAGTTCGATTTTTTTCTAATTAAATAAAATGCATTTAATTTATGCAAAAAAAAAATATTTAATTTATTTTTAAAGACCAACGCGTGTTTTTTTTTTTTTTAGAAATCGCAATATATTTCTTGTCTTTCTTTTCTGATATTGTAACAATTAGACCATATCATATTATTATATAGAATTATGAAAAATGTCATTTAGAAAGTTATGTTTGTATTTTGTTGAATATGTACATAAAACCATAATATTTATGTAGAAATCACTTTCAGAAAAAATAATGGAATTATTCATACAAAAGCTAGTACCTGCATTAATAATATATTATTTTTAATTTAATTATCATTTTTACAAAGTAAATAATAAAATATATACATATATATATACATAGAAGTGAAAATAAATAAGGTAAGTAAGTATTTAGATAATCTAGAATCTTGAAACATGTTGTAGTAGTAAATAGTAAATATATACATAATGATAAGACTGATAAAGAAGTGGTACATGCTTCACATGCTTTATTATATTTTTAATTTATATATGTATTCAATTTAAATAAAATTGTAAAACACACATAAAAACAAACTCCCTATAAATCATAAAATCCCCTAAAATCTTGAACAAAGAAACGAGATGAGGAAGGAATACTGCAATAACAACAAAGGTCACGAAAGGAAATAGCGCTATACAAAAATACATCAATAAAACAAAGATAAAACTTAAATTATTTGTGTACTTCAGCATTTTCCAGCTGTGATATTACAAAATGGCTACATCTGACGTTTATATTACATTAAAAATATTGTTGATGTGAAGTTGAAGAATTGACCGTATTTAATTTATTTTTTACACATTTTGTTGCGTATAAATTTATAGTGATTGTGGAGTTTTAAATATCGTGCATTATTGGCTTTAAGCCGGATATAATATAAATTACAGCTCTGTGAAATACAACAATAAAAGTCTTTCAATCCTTATAAAGGAATATTTAATTTTTGGTGCGTATTTTTTCAAAACACTATCTGATTCATAACTCATTAGTATCTTTTGGTGTCAGATAAATATTTTTCAAAATTTAGGTTTAGTAAGGTGACCAATTATTTTTGGCATAAAAGTAGTATTTTTAATTGTAATGATCTATGGTAATTAAGGGGTTTGCAGCAACGAGTTAACTCCATTTTTAGGCCAAACAGAGTTAATCGTTTCTTGGGGGAAAAAATCATTCTTTCGTTTGGTTCAACAAAGAGTTACCTATCGTTGATAATTCTCAAGGTATCCGCTAGAATGAGTTAGCTGCTTCATTCGCTTGTGTAAAAATGGAGTTAACTCTTTGTTTTTGGGCTTAGAATTTAGTTAGTACACTCGTTACTGTGTTCTTTCTTGAAATAAACTAATTTTCTTGAAAATTGTTCTTATTCAATGCTTTTACTTTAAAAAGAAAATAATTTTCAACTATTTGGGTCAAAAAGGAGGTAACTCCAGAATAAAATTGACTCTAGAATTGCGAATTTGACGAATTTCTAAATGGAATTTGGTCAAAACATGTGGTCGGTGACAAATAATAATTGGACGAAGACAAAGGCGATTTAAATACATTCTCCATTTTTTAAACAGTTTTTTTCTATTTTCCCACAAATTATAAAAACTGGAGTTAACTCCTTGTTGCTGCATACCTCTCAATTGTCGATATATTTTTTATATAATATGAAAATGAATAGGAATCGTTGTAATTTTTATGTATTTTGGAAGTAGAAAGGAGTATAAAATCACAAAAAGAAGTAGTTTGAGAGTACAGTTTAAAAAGGAGTACTGTCCACAAAAAAGGAGTTCAAAACTCCCTAAAGTAGTACGTTTGGTCACCTTATTACTACATAATATTTTAAATAATATATAAAATAACGTTACATACTAATAACGAATGTATAAGTAATCATTTGTGAAACTCGTAATATTTTGATAGTAAAATTAAATGACACCAACTCTATAAAAGTTAATTATTAGTACGTTTGGTCACCTTAGGTTTAATGAACTTAATGTTATCTTAAGGTAGTTGGTCCGTAAACATGTTTACGTCAGATTTTGTTTAAATTGCACAGGAATATTCCCTAGATTAATATCTGAAAAATAGCCCATTTTTATTAAAATTGACCATCTCAAAGTCATGAAAAACGATCTCAAAGTTTATATTTTTAACACAGCTTATATGGACTAACCGTACACTAACGTAACGTTTTATTAGATAAAATTTAAACGTAGCGTCAGATTTTCATAAAAAACTGACATGTTGTATATTTATATGAAAGAAAACATTATACAAAAAATTGGAATTATTGACCATCCCGTTATTAATATTTAACCAGATTTAACTACCAAACCATCACATAAATTACAGTATTGTTGACAATGTGACAACAACGTATTCATTTGATTATAGTAAAAAATACACGAAATAATGAAATAATTTTTTACAAAATATGATAAGTGGATTGAAGGGAATTATAATCGATTTCATTAATTATTAATATATTCTGTGGTAGTTTAGATGATAAAATATAATCATTTGACAAGTAGTTAATAATAGATAATGTACAGCGTTGCCATGATCATTTCTCTAAATTAAAAATATGTACCCATGGCCTAATGTGATCACATTATGATGGACCAACTACCTTAAACATTAAATTAAATAACTTTTCAGTCGATTGCAATGCTTTGGGGGCCTCGGATCATGACTTGCGGGGACTGCTCTGGCCGAGGCGAGTGCCTGAATGGCACGTGCGTTTGTGAAATCCGGTTCACGGGTGACCGATGCGATGGACCTAACTTACCGTACCATGCCGGCATCGGAGGAGTGTTCCTTTGTGTCGCTCTTGTCTGCGCTGTCCAACTACTTATGTGTGTTATCTCCGAGTACCAGAGGCTCAAGGCGCCTACGTTGCTCAGAGCTTGTCGTGTAACGATACAAAAATTATTATACTTTGTTGCGTTTCTTGCAAGTTTAATTCGGGGAGCTTATTTTACATATCCGGTAAGTTTTTTTTTGGTACTTGTGTATTATAGTCCCCGTTGTTTGAAAAAAATAAAATCACTAGGAACGTAACATAATCAGTATGTAGATAGGCAAATGTCATGATGAAATTAGCGCCAATGTGAGTAAAGTTTGCACTATTAAGGGGGGATCCTGCTGTATGAGGCCAAAACAAGGGTTTTTTTGGGATTTTTTTTAGGACAGAAAAAAATAAGCAAGTGTAGCGAACTTTTCAGATTATTTTATTGCATATTTGGACGTTAAAAAATTTTTTTTTAAGACAAAAATATTCAAACGCAGCCAATTTATATGTAGATTTGTGCAACGTCTTGCAATCGCAGTCTCCAATCGGCGGAATGAAGCTGGTAATTTTTGTCTGAGACAAAAAAACCAAAGTAAATTTTAATTTTTATATATTTTTCTTCTATGTGAACTAAGAAAAACCCAAAAAATTAGGTTTGAAAAAAAAATGTGCGTTTTGCAAGAAAAAAAATCATTTCAACTTGCTAAAAAAGTTGTTTAGAATTTTTTTTTCATGAATCTTTTTAGTTCAAATAGAAAAGAATTTAAAACTGAAGACAACAAGCTTTGGTTCATTTTGATCGGTCGTTTAGTTTTCTTGCAATCACGCCCGCCAATTTAGAAAAATGATAAAAATTAAAACTCGAGAAAACACGTTTCAAAGTTTACGGTCTACGGTATACCTGCTCGACACCCCACTACGCTTAGTGCTATATCTTTAAAAATATTTCGAATTTGCCTATAAAACTTTACAGACATATTCTTAGATATATTAGGAAGAGATTTAATCAATAAAAAAAAATGGATTTTTTGAGACTCATAAAGCAGGATACCCCCTTAATTATCTATTTAAAAATAGATAATTGGCGCTGATTTCATCATATGAGTATACAGGATGTCCCATTTTAATCTATCACCCCCCTAATTTTTTTTATCTATCAATTAAATCAAAAAATGCTTCAAATAAAAGTTGTTTGTTTTGGAGGGGGACCCAAAATGGCGTTATTAATTTTTAATTTTTTGGACGTCTTCATAGTCAAATAGGCCCAACTTTTTTTTTCAAATGGAAACCTATATTTTTTTTTACGGTTTCTTATTGTTTGGAAAAAACAAGTAGCTTTTGTTTCAAAAAATTTTTTGTATGACTTCATTTTTTTTTAATATTAAACAAAATAATTTTAGATTTTAGATTTTTACTAATTTTTTACTCGAAACCCATTAACTTTAGAGGAAAAATGTAAAAAACAAAAAATGTTTATTTTAATCTGATATAACAAGGAAAATTATATCAGGATTTTTTGTTAACTTTTGCTCTTCAAAATATTAAAGCAAATAAAAAATAAAATAAAAAAATCTGAAATAATTTTCCTAGTTATATCATATTAAAATAAATATTTTTTGTTTTTTACACTTTTCCTCTAAAGTTAATGGGTTTCGAGTAAAAAATTAGTAAAAATCTAAAATCTAAAATTATTTTGTTGAATATTAAAAAAAATGAAGTCATACAAAAATTTTTTTGAAACAAAAGCTACTTGTTTTTTTCCAAACAATAAGACATTGTAATAAAAAATATAGGTTTCCATTTGAAAAAAAAAAGTTTTGACCATGAAGAATAAAAAATTAATAATGCCATTTTGGGTCCTCCTCAAAACCAAACAACTTTTATTGAAGCATTTTTTTATTTAATTGATAGAAAAAAGAGGGGGGGTGATAGATTAATATGGGACACCCTGTATGTAATACATGACATTTACCTATCTACAGACGGATTCTTTTTCATTCCTAGTGATTTTAGTTTTTTCAAACAACGGGGATTATAATAGACAAGTACCGTTTTTTTTTGTTTTTTATTGTTTTATATGAATTCATATGTTTATTTTTAGGGGGCTTTTAAAGAAGGATGGTCAAGCAGTCTTCTAAGTGCTTACTATCCACTTTTAATGTCGGGATCTTCGTTAATCGTTTGTTTTTGGGCAGAGGTTTTTCATCTACGAGATATTCCGTGGGAAAAACCACAATTTTTATCAAAATCTTTCTTAGGTTTTGCAACGTTCAATTTGATCACTTACAGTCTTTTGCTGGTTGAATTCGTAACAACTCAAATTGCTGATACGTCTGCCGAGGAAAAAGTAAATCTCGATTTTTAATTTCACGAGTAAAATATGAAATTGTATATGTTTTTTTTTTCATTTGCAGAGCTTATATACTCATATTTTTAACGGATGTTATGCCGTACTACTTTTTATAGTCGTAATTTTCTTCTTAATCTATGGCGTTGAAGTATTTTTCAAAGTGCGTGGTGGGTTTGTAAGCGATATCGCGCCACCTTCGAAAATATCGAATGCTGTACAGAAAAAACGTACTCCGTCTATATCTGATGCTTCAGAGGCCGGTCCGTCTAAAGAAGTAACTGATAAATTAGTAAAACAGGTTAGTTATTATATACAGGGTGGCCCAAGTAAAACGAAGCTCGAACACGTTGATTTTGCTTTCAAGGGGGACATCTTTTGCTATAAATTTTTGCAAGAATCTTTTCAATCCTCAGCGCTATGGGCGCAATCCTTAAAATTTTAAATAGCATGATAGGGCAAGTGATACTTCATTTGAAAGGGTTTTTCATTCTGAATACGGTGCTTTCTTTCTTTTTTCAAATTCTTTAGTTTTATTTAAGTTATTTACATTTTAAATTCCATGAATGCAATGATTTTCTGATCAACAAAACAAACATTTACAACTAAAATTCAAAACAAAGTAGGCTTATTTTATTATCAAATAATTCAAAAACATCCAATTTGAACATTTATTGAATTAATTAGGCCCGGTTTCTCAAAATCTTATTTTAAATGACCAAAATCGCGCCCGTTTCGTTTTACTTGGGCAACCCTGTATAATTATTATTTAAACTAATTTAAACTATTATTATTTAATTTTTTAGCCTGTTAACGACGAATCAATAAAAGAAAACGTTTCAAATTTCGAACAGAAAGTAAATACATCTCAACTTCATCAATCCCGAGTCGGTTTATTGAGTCAAGCATTCATGATGACTATAATCGTCGGTTTTCTGTTATCCGAAACGCTCAGTGAATTTTGGAAAAAGAAGTAAGTTTAAAAAAATATAATTCTCGTATAATATTAAACAATAATTTATTTTCAGAGTTCCCGTAATGTCTCGCAACTGGCACGATATCGTGTTCCGTGTAGTTGAAATCGGCGTTGCAGTCTGGTTCCCCTGCGTGCTATGGAACTGCATGCATCCGGGAGAACTTTGGATACTGAATCCTCGTAAACTGTTACGTAGACTTGACTTTGATTCTGCACCTCACGTTGCCGATAAGGTATTTATTTATTTATTTACAACAATCGAAAGTTTGAGTGCATAATTATTTAATTCCAGACGCTAGAAGCTGAAGAAGAAGGTGAATCGTTTCTAGCAACAAATCGTAAGGACTGTTGGATCTGCTACGATAACGAGAAAGACGAACCTCTTATACAGCCGTGCCAGTGTACAGGCGATGTTTCCAGCGTTCATCACGAGTGTCTACGACGGTGGCTTGTTGAGGTTAGTTTCTAAATTGCATTTAAGTACTTCACTAAACACAAGTATTATTTCTATTTATGTTTTAACAGAGCGCATCAACAAGTCACGAGGAAACTCCTAAATGTAAGGTGTGTGGCGTCGCGTACGAAGTTCAGCGTAACCAAAGGCTCGATTGGGAGAGGGGCTTCACAGCACAGCACTGGCTGACGACCGCAGCGACGGTCACGCTGATGTGTGTATCCGTAGCGACTGCGTGGATCGTGATACAGCTGTTTGAGGGATCGTACGTACGGATACTGAGCATCAGTATTGCGATGTTGATTGTCTACTTGTGTGTCAGGTTAGTGTTGTTGTTTTTTTTTTATATAATTATTTTCAGAGGTGACTGGACGTTCTTCATCAGAGTGGCCAGTTTCTGGAAAACAGGGAAAAGTCAGGGAATTTAGCTATACAGGGAAATGTCAGGGAAAAGTCGGGGAATTTTGCTATACAGGGAAATGTCAGGGAAAAGTCGGGGAATTTTGCTATACAGGGAAATGTCAGGGAAAAGTCGGGGAATTTTGCTATACAGGGAAATGTCAGGAAAAGTCAGGGAATTTTGCTATACAGAGAAATGTCAGGGAAAAGTCGGGGAATTTTGCTATACAAGGAAATGTCAGGAAAAGTCGGGGAATTTTGCTATACAGGGAAATGTCAGGAAAAGTCAGGGAATTTTGCTATACAGAGAAATGTCAGGGAAAAGTCGGGGAATTTTGCTATACAAGGAAATGTCAGGAAAAGTCGGGGAATTTTGCTATACAGGGAAATGTCAGGAAATGTCAGGGAATTTTGCTATACAGAGAAATGTCAGGGAAAAGTCGGGGAATTTTGCTATACAAGGAAATGTCAGGAAAAGTCGGGGAATTTTGCTATACAGGGAAATGTCAGGGAAAAGTCGGGGAATTTTGCTATACAAGGAAATGTCAGGAAAAGTCGGGGAATTTTGCTATACAGAGAAATGTCAGGGAAAAGTCGGGGAATTTTGCTATACAAGGAAATGTCAGGAAAAGTCAGGGAATTTTGCTATACAGAGAAATGTTAGGGAAAAGTCGGGGAATTTTGCTATACAAGGAAATGTCAGGAAAAGTCGGGGAATTTTGCTATACAGGGAAATGTCAGGAAAAGTCAGGGAATTTTGCTATACAGAGAAATGTCAGGGAAAAGTCGGGGAATTTTGCTATACAAGGAAATGTCAGGAAAAGTCGGGGAATTTTGCTATACAGGGAAATGTCAGGGAAAAGTCGGGGAATTTTGCTATACAGGGAAATGTCAGGGAAAAGTCGGGGAATTTTGCTATACAGGGAAATGTCAGGAAAAGTCAGGGAATTTTGCTATACAGAGAAATGTCAGGGAAAAGTCGGGGAATTTCGCTATACAAGGAAATGTCAGGAAAAGTCGGGGAATTTTGCTATACAGGGAAATGTCAGGGAATTTTGCTATACAGGGAAATATCAGGGAATTTTGCTATACAGGGAAATATCAGGGAATTTTGCTATACAGGGAAAAGTCAGGGAATTTTGCTATACAGGGAAAAGTCAGGAAATTTTGCTATGCAGGGAAAAGTCAGGAAATTTTGCTATACAGAGAAATGTCAGGGAAAGTCGGGGAATTTTGCTATACAAGGAAATGTCAGGAAAAGTCGGGGAATTTTGCTATACAGAGAAATGTCAGGGAAAAGTCGGGGATTTTTGCGATACAAGGAAATGTCAGGAAAAGTCGGGGAATTTTGCTATACAGGGAAAAGTCAGGGAATTTTGCTATACAAGGAAATATCAGGGAATTTTTCTATACAGGGAAAAGTCAGGAAATTTTGCTATGCAGGGAAAAGTCAGGGAATTTTGCTATACAGGGAAAAGTCAGGAAATTTTGCTACACAGGGAAATGTCAGGAAAAGTCGGGGAATTTTGCTATACAGGGAAAAGTCAGGAAATTTTACTATACAGGGAAAAGTCAGGACATTATGATATACAGAGAAAAGTCAGGGAATTTTGCTATACAGGAAAATTTCCGGAAAAGTCGGGGAATTTTGCTATACAGGGAAAAGTCAGGGAATTTTGCTATACAGGGAAATATCAGGGAATTTTGCTATACAGGGAAAATTCAGGAAATTTTGCTATGCAGGGAAAAGTTAGGAAATTTTGCTATACAGGGAAAAGTCAGGGAATTTTGCTATACAGGGAAATATCAGGGAATTTTGCTATACAGGGAAAAGTCAGGAAATATTGCTATACAGGGAAAAGTCAGGAAATTTTGCTATGCAGGGAAAAGTCAGGGAATTTTGCTATACAGGGAAATATCAGGGAATTTTGCTATACAGGGAAAAGTCAGGTAATTTTGCTATACAGGGAAAAGTCAGGAAATTTTGGTATGCAGGGAAAAGTCAGGAAATTCTGCTACACAGGGAAATGTCAGGAAAAGTCGGGGAATTTTGCTATACAGGGAAATGTCAGGAAAAACATAAATATTCTCCTGGAAAACCGGGAAAAGTCAGGGAAATTTTTTCCAGAGAAATACTGGCCACCTTGTTCATCTTCGTCTTCTTTCCTTGTTGCTTTATTGTAGGTTAGGGTTGCCAGAAGCTAAAGATTATTTTTACGATTTTTTTTACATAGGTAAATTTCTTAAAAACCCAGGGGCGGATCTTGAATTTGTGGGACCCTCGACTAACACCAAACAGGGGCCCCACCTAAGTACTTGAATAATTTATATATTGAAAAACTTTGATGACCTTTTTTTAGTCATTATAGCAAGTTGATTCTCCTTAAATAGTCTTCTTACATAACCCCACTTTATTGAATTTGTTATATTCGTTGTCACTTTCAGGTTTCTGGGTTTAAACACGGTGAACGCATATCAGAGGGCAAAGGTGAGCTCTTTGAATATAGTCGGTTCGAATCACCTCTCGACAATATCTGAGACGGTTGCGGTTGACATTCCAAAGGCAGAGCCTGCGTCAATCTGAACACAGGTTTGCCCCCCCCCCCCTCGACCGCTGATATTTTAAATCTGACAGTATTATTTGTTTCTATGATACTGTTACAATTTAGATATTCGTGAGTCGTGTATTTTTTTACAGAAAGAAAATCGGGTTGTATGGGTAGATATATGTATATTTGTATATGTATACGTATATATGTGTTTGTCGACGGTTTATGGATAAAAGTGAGGTTATTTGTGAATTTGATGTGTCAATTGTTTGTTTTTTTGGTATTATTTATCAATGCGTTAGTTTCTTTCATGTAAATATATACTTAATGATTTTCTCTGCGATAGGAATTGTTGTAAACGATTTGTTTAAAATTAATATAAAGTTTCAGTTATTTGAAGTAAAAAAAAAAATGTGAATTATAATTTTTGTTGGTTATGTAAATATCAATATTTATCAAATTTAAATAAAAATTGTGTCTTTTATTCAAGATATTTAGATGCGGTTTTCCACCAAAATTTTCAGAAACAAAAATTAAATTAAATGTCAAAATCTTGTCTACCTAACCTACAAATTAAATGAATACTTTAACTTTGGGTTTCTATTATTTTATTAAGTTGCAATTTCGTGTTTTTTTTGACAGTTCAAAATTTTATTTTTGTAGGTTAGATGAAATTTTTCAGAAACAATTGAAACTGACAATAATGTCAAAATCTCGTCAACCTAACCTACAAATTAAATGAATACTTTAATTTGAAATTATTCAATAAATGATTGTATTTTGTTTTTATGTTTCCACTTATTTTTAAAAACGTTTATTTATTATTAATTTTATTAAGTTTTACGCAATTTTGTGTTTTTTTTTTACAGTTAAAATTTTATTTTTGTTTGTTTCCACCAAAATTTTCAGAAACAAAATTAAAACTGACAATAATGTCAAAACCTCGTTAATCTAACCTACAAATTAAAGGAATACGTTAACGTTTTACTCAATTTTGTGTTTTTTTTTGCCAGTTAAAATTTTATTTTTGTTTGTTTCCGCCAAAATTTTCAGAAACAAAATTAAAACTGACAATAATGTCAAAACCTTGTTAATCTAACCTACAAATTAAATGAATACTTTAACGTTTTACTCAATTTTGTGTTTTTTTTTGACAGTTAAAATTTTATTTTTGTTTGTTTCCGCCAAAATTTTCAGAAACAAAATTAAAACTGACAATAATGTCAAAACCTCGTCAATCTAACCTACAAATTAAATGAATACTTTAACGTTTTACTCAATTTTGTGTTTTTTTTTGACAGTTAAAATTTTATTTTTGTTTGTTTCCGCCAAAATTTTCAGAAACAAAATTAAAACTGACAATAATGTCAAAACCTTGTTAATCTAACCTACAAATTAAATGAATACTTTAACGTTTTACTCAATTTTGTGTTTTTTTTTGACAGTTAAAATTTTATTTTTGTTTGTTTCCGCCAAAATTTTCAGAAACAAAATTAAAACTGACAATAATGTCAAAACCTCGTCAATCTAACCTACAAATTAAATGAATACTTTAACGTTTTACGCAATTTTGTGTTTTTTTTTTGACAGTAAAATTTTATTTTTGTTTGTTTCCACCAAAATTTTCAGAAACAAAATTAAAACTGACAATAATGTCAAAACCTTGTTAATCTAACCTACAAATTAAATGAATACTTTAACGTTTTACGCAATTTTGTGTTTTTTTTGACAGTTAAAATTTTATTTTTGTTTGTTTCCACCAAAATTTTCAGAAACAAAATTAAAACTGACAATAATGTCAAAACCTCGTCAATCTAACCTACAAATTAAAGGAATACGTTAACGTTTTACTCAATTTTGTGTTTTTTTTTACAGTTAAAATTTTATTTTTGTTTGTTTCCACCAAAATTTTCAGAAACAAAATTAAAACTGACAATAATGTCAAAACCTCGTTAATCTAACCTACAAATTAAATGAATACTTTAACGTTTTACGCAATTTTGTGTTTTTTTTTTTTGACAGTTAAAATTTTTATTTTTGTAGGTTAGGTGGAAAACCGTTTTTAAATAAAATAGTTTTAAAACAAATAATATATATATTGGATTAGTTATTCTACTTTATACAAAAAACAAATCTATTTGTCACAAATGTGCATGTATCCAAAAAAAAGTAGTATTTTTGTCTCAAAAAAAATTAAAAAAATGAAAAAAGGACTTGAAATTGAACGTACTTATATTAAGTATATATATGTATACATAATTGGTTAAGATTTAGAATAGCTTGTCGGTGTATTTTGGAAGGCAAATAAATTCAGAATTATGAAATATGAATTCTGTAGGATCGGACAGGTTGGTCATTGTGATATTATTTACATATTTTCGGGGTGCTTTTAAAGAAGTGGTAGTTTAATTTTATTTCTCTTTTAAAAAAAGGGTTCTTAAAAATACATTCTGTTTATTGTAAAAGACATAATATCGACGATAGAAAGCCGATATCAAATAAACGACATTTCAGTTTTTTTCTTTACCTAACCATCAGGAAGTTAGCATTTTGGAGCAATTTGGGAGCAATTATTTGACCATAAGAAATATTACGAAAAACGATTAGTTTTTTAAAAATGTCATTTTAGGATTTTTTTTTTTTATAGTTAATAATAGATGGGGAGGCAACGACCAAATGTGGTCATCATAGCAGCCCGCCAAATTTGTTATGAAATTTGTTAACTGGGATATAGGGAACTCAGCTAGATAGGTCCTAAGATCAAAGAACGCTGCCTTTAGATAGGACTGCCCGTCAGATATGTAAAAAAAATAGGCAAAAAATTCATAGCAACCCGTCAGATATTTATAAAATTTGTTAATTTTGATTTTTTATGAACTGCCATATAAACATCTGACGCCTTAATAGTTGCTTTATTTTTTTATAACAATTGAAACATGTAAAAAAAATGACCGACATATTTATAGCCGCCCGTTCAAAATCTGTTTTATTCAATAGATTTAAGTTCTCTGAGAAAGAAAATAACTGTATCTGACACCTCAGTTGTTGCTTTATTTTTTTATAATAATTTAAATATGTACAAAAATAACCAATTAATGAGTGTATTTATTTTTATTATTATTATTATTATGTATTTCCAAAAAAAGGTCAAACAAATCAAGCCTAACCACTAAAAAAATTGTTTTTACAACAGTAAAAAAAATTTATGTTACCTGAGCTACGAAATTATCTGACGGGCTCTCCAAATCAAATGCAGCACTTCACGCGTCAGATGTATATATTTTTTGCATAAGGGGACATTATTCTACAAAATAGTATGCACATCTGACGGGCTGTTAAAAAAAAGTTTCATCATTTTTTTAACATCTTTGTCCCGCTATAAAATAAAAACGCAGCGGTGAATACGTCAGATATACATATTTCTGTTTTTGTAATAATCAAATCACCCTAAATCTTAAATATCTGACGGGCTGCTAATTTGAATTTTGACTTAAAAATATTAATAATTTTGAAAAACTAAGTAGAGAACATTTTGGAGCAATTTGGGAGCAATTGATTGACCATAAGAATTATTACAAAAAACGATTAATTTTTCAAAAATACCATATAACAATTTTTTTTTTGTTTAGTTAATAACTTTTCTTTAAATTTTTTTAGAGTTGGAGCAATTTCAGATACATGAGCAACAATTTTTTGAGCTAAAATTTTTTGTTGTTTTTCGCAAGTCCGCGCTAACTTCCTGACGGTCTTTACCTACTGAAATTAGTAACGTTTGAGTTTTTTTAAGCATTTTTATTAAACCTAACCTAACATTATATATAATGTCGTTTATTAATTTATTTAATCGTCGATTTATTATCAGTTATTTATTAAATAATTGCTCGATGTAGAACGATTTATAACAAATATTTTTTATTTCATCAACTATTTATCGTAGTTTAAAAAAAATTGAAGAAATAAATTGTGATTTTTTTTCATATTAGTGCGAGTTTTTGTGAAATTTGAATGAAAAACTGTTGTTTTAACTTTTTAAATAGTGTTATTTTACGGAAAGTTTTGAAGAAAATTACTATTAATTGTCTGTCACTTTTTAGGTTAAAGTAGTATGAATTTTATCGATGTAAAAAAACAGACAAATCTTTTAGTTAAACATGAGTTAAACTTTATTTATATATTTTTATAGTTTAAAGTCCTGTATTAGTTTTAATAAAAATGATTTCAGTTTTATTTTGAGTTATAATGAAAGTATGATATTATATTTTATAATGTACTAATAGTCCAATCAAATTATCAAAAAAATGTAGTTCGTAAGACATTGTTCTACAGAGTCATTTTTTTAAATTCAAATTGTTAAGGGGTGTATTCTGAGTACTACATTAAGTTGGCGTGGTCTATGACCTTGAGCGTTGTCCGCCATAAGCACGAAAACTTTAAACGTAATTATCTCGTAAACCGCTCATTCTACGATAAAATTTGTCATAACCTTTCTTATTCACCAGGGTTGAATCTACAATTTTATTCACAGGCTCAATTCTCTATTGTCAGTTGGTGACGAGATATATTGTAAAAAAGTTCACAAAAAATGATTTTTTGCATTTATTTCGTAAAGAAGCGATTGTATTGAAAAAATTTAAATCACAATCTTTTAGAACTCTCAATTTGCACTATTTTTGTTATTAGATGCCATTTTGCAAAATCGATAGTTTGCAAAGCATTGCAAAAACACATTTGTTCATTATATTTCAAAAACTATAATAAAACCTACAAAATGTGTAATGACAAAAGTGTAGATAATAAAATTTTACACTTTCTTTGTTTAATGAAAAAAAAAACTTTTTTTCGTTAAAAAAAATTTTTTTTTGTTCATTTACAAAAAAAAATATTTTTATACTTAATGTAGTACTCAGAATACACCCCTTAACATTTTAAAACAAAAAAAAATGACTCTGTAGAACAATGCAGACCAAAAATACAAATTGATTGGACTATAAACTAAATAATATGTCAATAAAATATTAAATACAAAAAAGTATTAAAGAGTTTATAATGCTCATTGTATAGCAAAGGATAAATAATTGGAAAATCAGAATTATCTACTCAATATTATAAATTGAAGTTTCGTTTTTTATAGATTTCAGTTAAAATCTTAGAGCATGTACCTACTAGAGGCAGCCTCACCGCTCGGCTGTGCGAACAAGCGTGCGAGAGAGAAAACGCAATAACGCTACATCCTTTCTCTTTCGCTCCGTGTGCTGATGCTGCGGAGCGAGAGAGAAAGGATGTAGCGTTATTGCGTTTTCTCTCTCGCACGGTCGAGCGGCAATGCTGCCTCTAGTAGGTACATACTCAAAGGTTAAAATATATACACTTGGGACCTGACAGCCTCTCTAAAAGTATATTTCCCTGTTTATAAAAACTTATTCCATTGTTGGTATGACTGTAATAATTTCATTTATAAAGTTTTCAAATTATTTGACAGTTATAATGATTGTTGCAAAGTTGAAACATAACCTTAAATTAGTTAGGCGGGAAAATATACTTTTAGAGAGAGGTTGTACTGTTTTTATTTCTGTATGTAATGAATTTTAGCAGCCATCATTTAATGTTTTTAATAATTTTATCTGAAACACTCAAAACTGTTTGTGTACTGTATAAAGAAACTGCTCATAAAACAGCTCATATAATTCTTAGGGATTTTGAGTTAACAGTAAAATGTGTGTATATAAAAATTGTAGAAAAGTTATATTTTTAAATAATTATATCTATTTTTCATTATCAAGCGTTTCAAAACAATGTTTTTTTGTTAGTTAAACGGGATTACTATGAATGTATATATATTTTTTTATTTACGGATGACTAATTATATAAGAAAATAATTAAAGTACAGTTATGGCTACAGTTTTAAAACTCATTGTTAAAAAAATGTAAATGAATATTTGAAATATATTGACATTTTGCCAAGATAGTTGCCAATAGAACGTATTTCTTAGAGGTCATTATTAGCGAAAATATGAAAAATGTAGATTTCTAGTCAGAATTATTGCTTGGAAAAATATAAAAGTTTTTAAAAAAATTACGGAGTCGCAAGTTATGTTTAAATCATCAAACAAAATCTGTACAAAGCAAACAAATTAATGCAGACATAACCTAAAAATTAATGCAGACATAACCTAAAACTAACAATCACAGAGGGCTCTGATTGGTCCATTTGAAATTTTAGTTAACAATCAAAGTTAGCATTTGAATGGTTGATTGATTGTTACATTTGAATTTGACAGTTAGAAATAACTGATTGATAAAATTAGAGGTTAATAAAGTTTATTTTGAGTTTCAGAATTAATATTAAATAAAAACATTTATTTTTTGCTTTGTACGAGTATTAATATAAAATTTACATACATACATGCAAAAATTTATAAATGCTCTATTATAGGTAAGAAATAATTTTTACTCAAAGTAAATTAAAGCTAGTACTGGTTTAAGGATTTATGTACTTTTTTTATTTCTTTAATATTATATAATTTAAAACAAACAGTATCTGGCTTAAGATCATTTCAGTGGAAAAGTAGGGTTATGTAGCACTTATGAATTTTTTTAATGTATGTATTTTTTTCAAGTTACAATATTTAAATCGTATTTCAATTATTGTATGTGTAAGAACATATATATTTATTTTATTTAGAAATATTACGTGTAAACATGTATTATTTTAATAAATGTATTTGTTTTATTAATTGTATTATTGAAACAATAAAACTATAAATTTTAATGACGTTTTAATACTTATTTAGTAGAATAGAATCCTTAACCACCATTTATTAATTAATTGATATTTTTACTTTCTTATACGGCTTTATGTATGAAAGAAGTATAATGAAGCCAATTTGTTTTTAATTTGAGTTAAAAAATTCACATTGCAGTGTGCACAGATGTGAACTACGCTATTTTATCAAACGATTTTAAATTATTTTTGAAACGGTGCAAATTATATATTCAGGCCCAGATTTAGAAATGTGCCGCCCCCTTTCAATGATGGAAGAAGTGTGGTACGAAAAGTAAGTTTCCGCCAAAATTTGCCACCCCTTAATTTTTGCCGCTTTAGGCTCGTGCCTACATTGCCTGCATGGTAAATCCTGGCCTGAATATATTGTTAATCCCCCCCCCCCCCAAGATTTTTTTAGCGCAACCCACGAAGTGATGCTCGATTTTCCGTCCGTCCGTCAGTCTGTCTTCCACCGCGAGATCTCGGCCCCCTGCCCACCTAGAGACCTCGGGTTTTCGCTAAATGGTAGGTCTGTGGTTCTAGTTTAGTCCATTTTAGGAATTTTTACGGTCATGCCCCCCCCCTCTATATGGCTTCATGTACCTCGTTGGATTCGGAATTAATTCACGAATCAATTGGCAAGGGTTTAGCCCGTTTTAGGAATTTTTACGGTCATGACCCCCCCCCCCCCTCAATTTTTCGATATATGGCTTCATGTACCTCGTTGGACTCGGGATTGATTCACGAATCGATTGGCAAGTGTATTTTTTTGGTTTGATAAATTTTTTAAAGAAAACCATTTTATTTTATCAGATTTGTTTTATATTTTTATGGTACTACATATAAGAAAGTCCCATGGTAACCTTTTTTATAAAAATAATTAAATTTTAATAGACAAAATTTCTATTGATAAAATAACAAAGAGTAAATTGTTTACAGAATAAAATTAATCATAATTTGAAAATAAATATATAATTGATCTGCAAATAAATGTTATCACAATTACCAAAATTTAATTAATAGACAAGCCCTGACTAATATTTTGTCAAACATAAAATACAGTGATGTAACATTACTTTATTCTAGAAAATTTAAATTAACATTATTTTTATCAAGCTACAAGTTGCATTTCAGATTTGTTAGTGAAGAATAAAACTTCTTTTTCAAAAATTGGTAAGTTTCATTATTAATTCTATTTATTTCTTTATTTCTATTGATTTATTTATATATAAATATATTTTATTTTGTATTAGCTGAAATTTAAATCAACATTTTCATGAATTATGAATGCACATGGTCAAAAAATACAAATTGGTTAGGGGGAGATGGGAGATCATTTATACATGTATTTATTTTACAAAATTAAAAAGTGCTGTCCATTAATACGTTTATTAAATAAAATAAAATTAATATATCGGAGGTTGAAATTTTGAAACTACGTCGAAGAATAAATTTATTAGTATTTCAAATCGTATCGAATGCTATATTTAACGTAGCTCTACGATAGACATTACGCTATAATTTTGACTAAATTCTTACAATAAATAGCTTCGCAATCGACTAAAAATATTTTTATTTTGTCGTATATTGTCTCATTGATATTAAGAATAAACGTAACTGTATTTCTTTATTAGATTATGGGTGCAGCATTATGGCTTTTCATGCTGTCAACGTACATAACGTTATTACAACCTACGTACGTGATGTACAATAGTATATCGACTAAAATATTGTTATTTTGTTTTATTATCTTTCATTGATATTGAGAATAAACATAACTGTATTTCTTTATTAGATTATGGGTGCAGCGTTATAGCTTTTCATGTAATTTTGACTAAATTCTTAGAATAAATAGCATCGCAATCGACTAAAAATATTGTTATTTTGTTTTATTGTCTTGAGAATAAACGTAACTGTATTTCTTTACTAGATTATGGGTGCAGCATTAGAGCTTTTCATGCTATCTACGTACATAATGATATTACAATCTACGTACGCGATGTACAATAGTATATCGACTAAAATATTGTTATTATCTTTCATCGATATTAAGAATAAACGTAACTGTTTTTATTTACTAGATTATGGGTGCAAAATTGTGGCTTTTCATGCTGTCAACGTGCATAACGTTATTACAACCTACGTACGTGATGTACGATAGTATATCGACTAAAATATTGTTATTTTGTTTTATTGTCTTTCATTGATATTAAGAATAAACGTAACTGTATTTTTTTATTAGATTATGGGTGCAGCATTATGGCTTTTCATGCTGTCAACGTATATAATGATATTACAGCCTACGTATGCGATGTACGATAGTTTAAGTGTTGAAAACTTGTGCGAGGATGCAAGGAATCAGTTTCAGTGTCGAGAAGGGTCTTGCATACCTGTAAAAAACCGTTGCGATGGAATAACACAGTGCAGTGATGCTTCCGATGAACTTGATTGCGAAGAATACCGTTGTCAGGCGCCTAAATGGTTTAAATGTAAAAATATAGATCTTTGTATCAGTTCCGCTTTTATCTGCGATGGTGATAATGATTGTGATGATATGAGCGACGAAAAGGACTGTCATAATTTCAAAGTATGTATCGATTTTTTTTTAGTAATTTTTTTGTTTGTCTTGTAAAAAAATATTTATTTATTTATTTCAATCTACTGAAATCTACAGACTTCTAGTTAGATCTGAAATCTACAGAGTTCTGTTTTTATTCTTTTTATCTTCAGATATTTAGATCTACAAAGTAATACTAAGATCTAAATAGATCTATTTATTAAACTGAAATCTACAGAGTATGTACCAATTTTTTTTTTAGTAATTTTTTTGTTTGTCTTGTAAAAAAATATTTATTTATTTATTTCAATCTACTGAAATCTACAGACTTCTAGTTAGATCTGAAATCTACAGAGTTCTGTTTTTATTCTTTTTATCTTCAGAGATCCATTTAGATCTACAAAGTAACACTAAGATCTAAATAGATCTATTTATTAAACTGAAATCTACAGAGTATGTACCAATTTTTTTTTGTTTAGTAATTTTTCGTTTATCTTGTAAAAAAAATTATTTATTTATTTCAATCTACTGAAATCTACAGACTTCTAGTTAGATCTGAAATCTACTGTTTTTATCTTCAGATATCTATTTAGATCTACAAAGCAATACTCAGATCTAAATAGATCTATTTATTAAACTGAAATCTACAGAGTACTATACTTTATATACAGGGTGTCTTATTTTAATCTATCACCCCCCTAAGTATGTACCAATTTTTTTTTTTAGTAATTTTTCATTTGTCTTGTAAAAAAATATGTATATATTTATTTAAATCTACTGAAATCTACAGACTTCTAGTTAGATCTGAAATTTACAGAATTCTACAGAGATCTGTTTAGATGTACAGAGTAATACTCAGATCTATATAGATCTATTTATTGTATTGAAATCTACAGAGTACGATACTATATATACAGGGTGTCCCATTTTAATCTATCACCCCTCAAATTTTTGTTATCTTTCAATTAAATCAAAAAATGTTTCAAATAAAAGTTGTTTGGTTTTGAGGGGGGACCAAAATGTCGTTATTATTTTTTTATATTTTGGACGTCTTCATGGTCAAATAGGGCCAACATTTTTTTTTCAAATGGAAACCTATATTTTTCATTACAATATCTTATTTTTTGGAAAAAAACAAGCACTTTTGTTTAAATAATTTTTGTGTGACTTCATTTTTTATTGACATCTAACAAAATAATATGAGATTTTAAATTTTCATTAATTTTTTATTCGGAAACCGTCAGTTTTAGCGGAAAACTATAAAAACAAAAAAACATTATTTTGAGCTAAGATAATGAATTAAGATTTTTTTAAATGAAAAAAATTGGGGTGATAGATTAAAATGGGATACCCTGTATAGATTACTGAAGTTTACAAAGATCTATTTTTATCTACAGAGATCTATTTAGATCTACAGATTAATACTCAGATCTAAATAGATATATTTAGAATCTATTTAAATGTACTAAAATCTATAGACAACTATTAAGATCTATCTAAAGAGATCTACAAAAATCTATTTAGATCTACAGTTAATTTAGAATCTATTTAAATCTATTGAAATCTACAAAGTACTATTTTTATCTACTGAGATCTATTTAGATCTACAGAATAATACTCAGATCTAAATAGATCTATTTAAATCTACAGAGTAATACTCAGATCTAAATAGATCTATTTAAATCTACTGAAATCTAAGGACTACTATTTAGATCTATCTACAGATATCTATATAAACTACTGAAATCCACAAGTTCTATTTTTATCTAGATATATCTATTTAGATCTACAGAATAATACTCAGATCTAAATAGTTTTATTTAGAATCTATTTAAATCTACTGAAATCTATAGACAACTTTTTAGATATATCTGCAAAGATCTATATTGTCTACAGAAATCTATTTAGATCTTTAGAGTACTATTAAGATCTATCGAGATCTACAGAGTACTGTTTTGATCTATAGAGTACTGTATTTATATTTATTGTTGATCTATTTTGATCTGTGTAGATCTTTTTCTCAATAAAGATGTAAATGATTTTTCCCGGGTTTATAATTCTCTGACATTTATGTACAGGTCGCACCTGGAACGCACAGTGCGAACTGTACCTCTGCCGAATGGAAATGCCAAGACAGTCTGTGTATTCCGAAAGATCTTGTCTGCAATGGTAACTTCGACTGTCTGGATCATAGCGATGAGCTGATCGGATGTACGCCAACTCACGAATGCGATTACGACTTCAGGTGCGACAACAATCACTGCATACCCCACGAGTGGGTCTGCGACGGAAATGATGACTGCTTGGATAACAGCGATGAAAAGAACTGCAGTATGTGTTAATTTTATATTACGTTTTTATTTTATAAGACTGTTTTTATATTCTGCAGGCTCGTGAGTACAAATTTGCTAATTGGACATCACGATAAGTAACCTATTGTCTAATTACTTTGTTCAATCAATGTTTAACTACATGTTTGTCTAATTACCGTTTAAATAGAGAACATTGCTTTACAAATGTTTAATTATTGAGTTTGTCTAACTAACAAAACGTCTGATTATCAAGCTTGTATAGGTTTTTAAATTCAAATTCGATTGTAATTCGACGTTTTTATTTTATAAGACGGTTTTTAAATTCTGCAGGCTCGTCAGTACAAATTTGCTAGTTGGACATCGCGATAAGTAACCTATTGTCTAATTACTGAGTTCAATAAATGTTTAACTACATGTTTGTCTAATTACCGTTTAATTAGAGAACAATGCTTTACAAATATTTAATTATTGAGTTTGTCTAACTAACAAAACGTCTGATTATCAAGCTTGTATTATAATATATTTATTATTGTTATTTGATGTATAGGTTTTTTAATTCAAATTCGATTGTAATTCGACGTTTTTATTTTATAAGACGGTTTTTAAATTCTGCAGGCTCGTGAGTACAAATTTGCTAATTGGACATCATGAAAAGTAACCTATTGTCTAATTACTGAGTTCAATCAATGTTTAACTACATGTTTGTCTAATTACCGTTTAATTAGAAAACATTGCTATACAAATGTTTAATTATTGAGTTTGTCTAACTAAAAAAACATCTGTTTATCAAGCTTGTATTGTAATATATTTATTATTATTTGATGTATAGGTTTTTTAATTTAAATTCGATTGTAATTTGACGTTTTTATTTTATACGACGGTTTTTAAATTCTGCAGGCTCGTGAGTACAAATCCCAATACAAATTTGCTAATTGGACATCGTGATAATTAACCTGTTGTTTAATTATTGAGTTCAATCGACGTTTAACTATATGTTTGTCTAATTACCGTTTAATAAGAGAACATTGCTTTACAAATGTTTAATTATTGAGTTTGTCTAACTAACAAAAGATCTGATTATCAAGCTTGTATTGTAATATATTTATTATCATTTGATGTACAGGTTTTTTAATTCAAATCCGATTGTTTTTATTTTATAAGACAGTTTTTAAATTCTGTAGGCTCGTGAGTACAAAGCCCAATACTAATTTGGTAATTGGACATCGTGATAAGTAACCTATTGTCTAATTACTGAGTTCAATCGACGTTTAACTACACGTTTGTCTAATTACTGAAAGTTAAAACCGTTTAACTTTTAAACGTTTAATTATTGAGTTTCTCTAACTAACAAATCGTCTGATTATCAACCTTGTATTGTAATATATTTATTATTATTTGATGTATAGGTTTTTTAATTCAAATTCGATTGTAATTCGACGATTTTATTTTATAAGACGGTTTTTAAATTCTGTAGGCTCGTGAGTACAAAGCCCAGTTTAAATTTGTTAATTGGACATCGTAATAAGTTACCTATTGTCTAATTACTGAGTTCAATCGACGTTTAACTACACGTTTGTTTAATTACTGAAAGTTAAAACCGTTTAACTTTAAAATGTTTAATTATTGAGTTTGTCTAACTAACAAAACATCTGATTATCAAGCTTGTATTGTAATATATTTATTATTGTTATTTGATGTATAGGTTTTTTAATTCAAATTCGATTGTAATTCGACGTTTTTATTTTATAAGACGGTTTTTAAATTCTGTAGGCTCGTGAGTACAAAGCCCAATACAAATTTGCTAATTGAACATCATGATAAGTTACCTATTGTCTAATTACTGAGTTCAATCGACGTTTAACTACACGTTTATCTAATTACTGAAAATTAAAACCGTTTAACTTTAAAACGTTTAATTATTGAGTTTGTCTAACTAACAAAACGTCTGATTATCAAGCTTGTATTGTAATATATTTATTATTATTTGATGTACAGGTTTTTTTAATTCAAATTCGATTGTTTTTATTTTATAAGAAAGTTTTCAAATTCTGCAGGCTCATGAGTACAAAACCCAATACTAATTTGCTAATTGGACATCATGATAAGTAACCTATTGTCTAATTACTGAGTTCAAACGACGTTTAACTACACGTTTGTCTAATTACTGAAAGTTAAAACCGTTTAACTTTAAAATGTTTAATTATTGAGTTTCTTTAACTAACAAATCGTCTGATTATCAAGCTTGTATTGTAATATATTTATTATTATTTGATGTATAGGTTTTTTAATTCAAATTCGATTGTAATTCGAAGTTTTTATTTTATAAGACGGTTTTTAAATTCTGTAGGCTCGTGAGTACAAAGCCCAGTTTAAATTTGTTAATTGGACATCGTAATAAGTTACCTATTGTCTAATTACTGAGTTCACTCGACGTTTAACTACACGTTTGTTTAATTACTGAAAGTTAAAACCGTTTAACTTTAAAATGTTTAATTATTGAGTTCGTCTAACTAACAAAACGTCTGATTATCAAGCTTGTATTGTAATATATTTATTATTATTTGATGTATAGGTTTTTTACCTTTAAATATTTCTTAGTGTCTCACGTTCGACCTGAAGAATGCATTTTAGAAGCAAATCGATTTCTTTGCAACGATAGTTTAACTTGCATCGATAGTAAAAACGTTTGTGATAAAACTAACCACTGTCCTGATGGTTCCGATGAAGGCCCTGGTTGCTACGATTGTAAGTGTTTGTTTAAACTCAACAAAAATCGAAAAAAACATATCTAACTGTACTTTTTTCCAGTAAAACAAAATTGTAAAACAGTTAACTGCACCCATAGCTGTATTATAACTCCATCGGGACCGAAATGTATCTGCCAGCCTGGTTTTAAACATACGAAATCTGGAAAGTGCGTAGATATCGATGAATGCAATGAATCATACGGATCTTGTACACAGTTCTGTAAAAATACAATCGGGTCGTTTGAATGTTCGTGCGACGATATGTACGAGCTTCAGAGTGACAACAAAACTTGCAAAGCTATCGGTGAGTTAAGTGAGCGTAAATTAGATAAACGAAATCTAAAAGAATTGTTTTAGGTGGAGAGCCACTGCTGGTTTTTAGTACACGTAAAGAAATCAGAGGTATTCGTTTAAACACCGGGTTATATTACGAAATTGTTGGGGGTTTAAAACAAGTCGTGGGTGTAGCGTTCAACGGAAAACACGTATACTGGACTGAAATGCATTCCGAACATGAATCTATACTTAGAGCTCTTGAAGACGGATCAAACCGCGAGGTATTGTATTAAAAACAATACAACAGAGTGGCCAGTATTTCTCTGGAACAAATTTCCCTGACTTTTCCCTGTTTTCCAGGTGAATTTTTACGTTTTTCCAATTTTTTAAAGGACATTTTACACGTTATATTGAAGAATACAGAACTTTAATACCTTTGCGAATTTTGTCGCAATTTTTTCCCAAATTATTTCAAGGTATCAATATTCTCTACAAAATGGTTATTTTAAAATTCAATTTTCTACATTAACGCCTAGTATTATCATGTTTAACTAAATGCTCCTTTAACTAACTGTAGTATTATCAACGGATCCAAGCATAATACATTGAATAGATTTTAAATTTTCTGCAGTATTTCTTTACAAAGTATATTATGTAAATTTTTCATTGAGAGCTTAAATATTGATTTAAATCACATTTGTAATACATCAAATTTACTTTAAATGAGCATTTAGCGCTAAAGGAGCTTTAAATTGGTTGATAATACCGGGCATTAGAGGAGCAAATCGCAGAATCATAAAGTAGAGTAAATTTCCATTATTTCAGATTTTTTTTCAAATTGGTTAATTTTTGACCAATTTACAAACATTTGAAAACAAGCTATTTGTTAAGTGTCCCCTTAATAAATGTGCTGAGTGTACGTGTATAAGTAAAACAAATCAAATTTCACGAAATTGTGTTTAATAATATTATCTTCAATAACAAATCACAAAATAAATTAAAAACCATTAATATATTCAACAATTAATGAACCTTTGCATAAAATGCGGTACATTTCTGATTGGTTAAAGTACTAAAAATAAATCACGCGATAAAATAGAATTATTTAATGACAATACATTAAATTTTAATAGATAATTGTTTAAATATTTGCAGGAAATTTCTTGGCTTGGTAAAGATTTTGCATTTTTACAAAAAATTCCTCGACTTCCAAACAAATTCCCTGACTTTTCCCTGACATTTCCCTGTCTAGTAAAATTCCCTGACATTTCCCTGTCTAGCAAAATTCCCTGACATTTCCCTGTCTAGCAAAATTCCCTGACATTTCCCTGTCTAGCAAAATTCCCTGACTTTTCCCTGACATTTCCCTGTCTAGCAAAATTCTCTGACATTTCCCTGACATTTCTCTGTCTAGCAAAATTCCCTGACTTTTCCCTGACATTTCCCTGACATTTCCCTGTCTAGCAAAATTCTCTGACATTTCCCTGTCTAGCAAAATTCCCTGACTTTTCCCTGACATTTCCCTGTCTAGCAAAATTCTCTGACATTTCCCTGACATTTCTCTGTCTAGCAAAATTCCCTGACTTTTCCCTGACATTTCCCTGTCTAGCAAAATTCTCTGACATTTCCCCATCTAGTAAAATTCCCTGACATTTCCCTGTCTAGCAAAATTCCCTGACATTTCCCTGTCTAGCAAAATTCCCCGACATTTCCCTGTCTAGCAAAATTCCCTGACTTTTCCCGGTTTTCCAGAAACTGGCCACCCTGTTCAAACCGTTTTACGTTTTATAAATTCTTACGTCTTACCCCATCTTTCTAGATCATTGTAACATCCGGTTTAAGTGCACCTGAGGATCTTGCAGTCGATTGGTTGACAGGGAATATTTACTTTACGGATGCCGGAATGCAGCATATTGGTGTCTGTAGCAACGACGGGGCCCACTGTACCGTTCTGATAAATAAAGACGTTCACAAACCACGGGCGATCGTTCTGCATCCAGAAAAAGGGTTCGTTATTTTATATTCCACTGATATCGTTAATTAAGGGGGATAGCCATTGTGACGGGTCAAAAAATTGTTTGGGAATTTTTTTCACAGATATAACTAATTATTTTTGAATTAGGTAAAGGACGTTTTGTTAAGTATATATTCAACTTATTTAATATCAATTTTTATTGAAAAATATTAAATATTTACAAAGTTATGAGCCTCGATGTGACGACCAAAAAACATATTTTTCTCTATGATTCACTCGAAATTTCGAGAAGGGTTATATGAAAAAAATAAATAAAAATTTTATCAATATGAATGTAGCTATCGTTGCACGTAGCCGTTTTTTTTTAATTTTATTTTTTCACAAAATGGCGATTGTTTGAATTTTTTTTTATTAGAGCGGTTTTAAAAATAGTAATTATCAAAATTTCAAAAATCGGCTACGTGCAACGATAGCTACTACAATTACGAAAATTATAAATAAAAAAAAAATATGAAATCGGTTCATTAGTCTTTGAGGAATCGTGTCAACCAGGTCAAAAAATGTCATTTCGATATAAACGCGTTTAACGTTTTTGTTATGTCATAACCGGCCGTGCTACCTCGTCTCACTAAATTGACTGTAACTCCGTCAATTTTCGGAATTTAAACTCAATTTTTTGTATACATATTTATGAAATGTATACTTTAAAAAAAAGTAAGGAAAAAATATATATTTTTGTGGCTTTCCCCCTTAATTATATTATATTTCAGTCAAATGTATTGGAGCGATTGGGGCAACAGGCCTGAGATTGCCCGTTCTTACATGGATGGTTCAAACGATATCACTTTCGTCGGAAATGAAGTACGTTGGCCAAATGGTTTAGCTATCGATTATCCGAATAATCGCCTTTATTGGTTAGACGCAAAACTTCTAACTCTTGAATCAATTCTACTCAACGGCTTGGACAGAAGGGTAAGTTAACATTTTATTTAAAACTAGCTTGGCCCGCGCGGCTTCGCTCGCGTGGACTATGGAATTATTGTTTAGGATTTAAAAAATATATAGTTGATTTAAGTATAAACACGATTATTTACTTAAATTACCTACCTAACAAATGCGAAACAGAACAAAAAGTAAAAATAATTTTTGTTCTATTTATTTAAAAGTTAATTATTGAAAACAAATTAAACAATTGACAATCAAAAGAATACTGGCCTGTTCCCTCTACCCGCTACCCAACGCGGCGTCTAGCCGTAGTTCGCGCGAATTGTCACGAATAATGTTATTGCATATATATACTTATTTCATGTTATTTCCTAAATCAAAAGACCAAATTTGATTCTGTAAAAGGCAAATTATATCTACATTAAGTACTTATGACGATGAAATCATTTATTTCGATAAAGATTAAAGTTTTGCAGGTTATAAGTCCATGTAAACAGAACCTAAATATTTTATGTTTTCTTTGTAACATAAAAGCAGTCATTGTGGCTTAAATATAAAAGTTAGACATATGGTGTCGCGGACTTTATTGTAGAACTTTAAATTCTACACAATTCTTGAATACATTATTTTGTTCTATATTCAACGGTTTAGGCAGCGTATTGCAAAACAGCGCACCGACGGCAATTTTTTTTCCGACTTGATTTACTATTATCGTCACTGCTTAGTTGTTATGTTACCTAACGTAACAAAATATAGCCTATAACCTGGCCAGAGAATGTACCTATGATTTAAAAAAGATAAGCGCATTAACGGACAGACAGACAGACGTTGAGCTTTATATATATTAAAGATATGCGCTCATACTTGACACAATCTTTTTATATTTTTAGGTGGTTTTGAGAGGTATCGTTAAACATCCTTACGCAATCGCCGTATTTGAAGATCGTCTTTATTGGTCGGATTGGCATACACGTTCGATCGAAATGTGTGATAAGTTTACAGGAAAACATCGCAAGTCGCTTGTCAGAGAGAAGGATGAAATCTACGGTATTCATGTTTACCATTCGGCGATGAAGAGGCGTAAAATGCCGAGCCATATTTGTTCTTATGCCCCGTGTTCACATCTGTGCTTGCCAAAAGGTGATAGCTGGTATACTTGTGCTTGTCCTCAAGATGAAACTTTGAACGCTGATAGACATTCTTGTAAAGGTAAGTTTACGTTTTATATTTTATCGAGATTTTATTTATAATTAATTAAAAATTGAAGATGTATTTTTTCTCATAGATCTGAACTTAATTCATTTTAAAATAGTTACACCAAAGTTAAAATATTTACAGAAAAAAATAGATTAGATCAGAGTAGATCTAATTACATCTACTTTATTGTTTTTTTAGATCTGATATCTCAATTTTTTTTTTAGATCTTGCATTTCCATTTTATAATTTTTTAGTTCTGGGATCTCCATTTTATAATTTTTTAGATCTGATATCTCCATTATATATTTTTTTAGATCTAGAATCTCCATTTTATAATTTTTTAGAGCTTGCATCTCCATTTTATAATTTTTTAGATCTGATATCTCCATTATATAATTTTTTAGATGTGGGATCTCCATTTTTGAATTTTTTAGATCTAGAATCTCCATTTTATAATTTTTTAGATCTTGGATTTCCATTTTATAATTTTTTAGATTGTGGATCTCCATTTTATTATTTTTTAGATCGTGGATCTCTATTTATAAATTTTTAAATCTGATATCTCCATTTTATAATTTTTTAGATCTAAGATCACCATTTTATAATTTTTTAGATCTTGCATCTCCATTTTATAATTTTTTAGATCTAGGATCTCCATTATATATTTTTTTTAGATCTAGAATCTCCATTTTATAATTTTTTAGATCTAGGATCTCCATTTTATAATTTTTTAGATCTAGAATCTCCATTTTATAATTTTTTAGATCTAGGATCTCCATTTTATAATTTTTTAGAGCTTGCATTTCCATTTTATAATTTTTTAGATCTAGGATCTCCATTTTATAATTTTTTAGATCTAGGATCTCCATTTTATAATTTTTTAGATCTAGGATCTCCATTTTATAATTTTTTAGATCTTGGATTTCCATTTTATAATTTTTTTAGATTGTGGATCTCCATATTATTTTTTTTAGATCGTGGATCTCTATTTATAATATTTTAGATCTGATATCTCCTAAATCATCATTTTTTAGATCTGATATCTCCATTTTATAATATTTTAGATCTGATATCTACTAAATCATCATTTTTTAGATCTGATATCTCCATTTTATAATATTTTAGATCTGATATCTCCTAAATCATCATTTTTTAGATCTGATATCTCCATTTTATAATATTTTAGATCTGATATCTACTAAATCTTCATTTTTTAGATCTGATATCTCCATTTTATAATATTTTAGATCTGATATCTACTAAATCATCATTTTTTAGATCTGATATCTCCATTTTATAATATTTTAGATCTGATATCTCCTAAATCATCATTTTTTAGATCTGATATCTCCATTTTATAATATTTTAGATCTGATATCTACTAAATCATCATTTTTTAGATCTGATATCTCCTAAATCATCATTTTTTAGATCTGATATCTCCTAAATCATCGTTTTTTAGATCGTGGAGATCCATTTGATCATTTTTTATATCTTGGATCTCCATTTTATAATTTTTTAGATCTGATATCGCCATTTTATGTTTTTTTAGATCTTGGATCTCCATCTTATAATTTTTTTAGACATTTACAGATCTTTGAATATTCCCTTTTTTTAATTTGGTTATTTTAGCTGCAGCAAAAAAACACATATTAATGGTAGCTACAGAAGGTCTTTTGATAAAAATACAACACAAACAATTAGGCAAACACGACATTACCGCACTACCTATTGAATTCCATAAAATACGGGCACTAGCTTACGACAGCATCCAAGAAAGGGTCATTGTATTTGATAGCCTCCTCGCGAAAGTATTGATCGTTAACGAAGAAGATTCTAGCACCGAAACGTTATTCGAAGTTTCTGGTATCATCGGAGGAATGGATTTCGGTAATGTTAATTTCAATTTGGAAACAAACGAAATGTTACTTACTTGATTTATTTCAGATTATTATGGTAATAACTTGTACTGGTGCGATTCAACTTCACGAACTATTGAAATGTATTCGTTTGCAACGAAAAATCGTAAAGTTGTTCATAGGGTTTATGCAAATGATGATATTCCTGTGGGAATTGCGGTTGTTCCTGAACAAGGGTACGTTCTAGTTGTACCTTTAAGGGGCTATACCAGTGTAAACGCTGGAAATTTGGGTGATTTTCGGATTTTTTTTGGAAGAAAAATATTCAATGAAATATTTTGGAAAATTGAGAATATATTTAGCTATATTAGAGGTGTATTCCATAATTTTTTCACGTAAAAATATCGATATCTAAGCGATTTATGATGTCTTCGGAGGCGCCAAAAAAATCTCCTCCACTGCGGCCATGATTCCGGACGATGGAGTAGCTGAAATTGAAAAATGAAATAATGTCGTTAAACTGGAATGTATTTCCTGTACGATGAACTAAGACTTTCGAAAAATATCAAAATCTAACAAAATGGCGTAGTTATGAAAAAAAAGTCTGTTTTATTGCCTATAAAATGGTCGTATTTTTAATGCCAAATCGTCAATTTTCATCCAATCAAAAATATCCTAGTTCATCGTAGAGTAAATATATTCAAGAGTACTCAGTTCAAATTTTAAGTAAATCGGATAATTGCTCTTTGAGTTACAATGTCAGCAAATTTGAAAAATCTCATTTCGAGAAAAACGCATTTAACGTCAGCTCCTGGGCATTTCATATCTGCGAGCGGTCGCTCTATAGAAGGCTGCTGTTTAGAGAGTATTAGAGATACGGCCTTGAAATTTTCACAGAATATTCTTGAAACTGTAAACTCTCCAAAAAAGCAAAAAAATTAATTGATTTTTTGAAAATTTCACACTGGTATGGCCCCTTAAAACTATTCACGAATCATAAAGACGAAATTTCAAGCTTTAATTTTCTTTTTGAAAAATTTCATTACGATTATTTTTACCGAAGTTACAGCTATTTTAGCGCAGGCAATAGACTAAAAAAAACGGTCAAACTAAGAAAAAATTTCGACCAAGCTGGATTTTGGTGGAGACTTTTATTTTGATGTCCTAAACATACCCTAAAAAGTACCCTTGATTTGAATGGCGGGTTTTTGTTTTTTAGGGGGCTAATTCTAGTTTTTTGCAAATATCTCAAAAATGATTAATTTTTCGAGAAAAATTGTTATGAAGAAAATTATAGCTTATAAAATTCTACACAAAAACGGTATTTATACTTTTTTCGTATAATCAATACTTTTTAAGTAAACTGTTAAGGGTGTAGTGAAGAGTGCCAAAATCCGAACTTTTAGGGGCAAGCAATTTTATGGTTGATTATTATAGATTTTGGGGCGTAGAATTCGAAAAAAATAACCCGAACTAGCGAAAAGTAGTGCAACACCCTTAAAAAAGGGGTTGAAGTGCGAAAACTCCGTTTTCAAGATTTTTTTCAATTTTTCTCAAAATCTAAATCGATGACAGGATGTTTTTATGGTTGATATTTGTTGGGGACACTTAGACGAATCGATTGGGACCACATATATTGAATTTGACAGAAAAATACTCTTTCTACAGGGTTTAAAAAAACGTAAAAATGTTTATTTCGAGGAAAATAATTTAAAAATTAATAATTTTTATTCAAATCAAAATTGGTCTCAAATTGTTCTAATGAAAATCGGTACTTTTTAGGGTATGTTTAGGACATCAAAATAAAAGTCACCACCAAAATCCAGCTTGGTCGGAATTTTTTCTTAGTAAAAACCTTTATTTCCTGGGCTATTTGAATTTTGAAAAATAATTTACAAATTATTTAATAAATAATTTTCAGGGTAATGTTTGTTTCTTACCGTACATCATCTAACTCTAACCAAAACGCTCATATCGACCGATTAACTATGGACGGTCGGAACGTAACAACTGTAATAGAGCACGGTTTATTGGGGCCTTCATTGAACTTAGTCTACGACGCCGACTTAAAACTCGTTTTTTGGGCAGACACCGAAACCAAAAATATCGAAACTATCAGCATCGATGGTAAATAATTAATTTTTAATAGTTTTAACCCTTAATTACTCGCGCTGGTGTATTTTTAACACCAGTAACGCATTTTCTGCGATTACTAGATGCATAAATTTTTGTGGGACTGTACACCCCCATCTAACCTTTGTTTAGGAATCCGGCACTCAAAATTTGATGATTGTAGCAGTTTGTATTAATTTTTTACTTACTAAATGTAAGTGGTATTAACGCACAAATAGCAGCATCCTAAGCGAAGGACCAAGATATTAGTGATGCTGCTGATGGAAGACATCTTGTCAAAAGAGCAAAATTAAAAAAATTACCAACAAAAATCATATTTTTGTTGTCTGATTTATTGCAAGATGAATATTGAACAGTTTTGTGTACTTTTTTAGATTTATTTTGGTTAGTTTTTCTTTCTAATCATGGGTTAATTTTTACGAAAAATTTTCTTAGTTCCTCAAAAATAAATAGTACATAATATGAATTGGGCAAAAAAATTAATATAATACCTTCAAAATTCCCAAAAACTAGCTTTTTTTTATGCGGTGTATAAAATACACCGCGCGAGTAACTGTGTTACGGTGTTTCACGCGAGAAATTAAGGGTTAATAACCATAGGTGGGCACAGTTAACCGAAAAGTTAACTTCGTTAATCGTTAATGCGTTAAAATTCCGAAAATGTAACGGAAGTTAAAGTTAACCGTTAAAAGTTAACCAGACAAAATGTTTGAAGACATTTTTTTTACTTTTTCAACAACTTTCTTATCTTTCTTATGGGTCAGTCCGCGGTAATCGATACCAGATAGTTAAAAAAATATTTTACGAAAATGAATACCTACTAAAATATAAAATTAACAGGCTATTTAACATCAATTTTCATAAACCAAAAGAAAATTTAAAAAAATTTAATTAATTTTCAAAATATTACAAAAAATTTAAATTTTTTTTCGAAAAAGACAACAAATAATGTGAAATCGCAATAACTTACTTGACAATAAGTGACGCTCGTGGCAAACTATTAAAAGTCTATGACAATTACATATCAAACGTGACGTTTGACCTAATTAAAAAAAAATTACCCTCACCAACAATAATGACTAAGGGTAACCGCATTTATTATAAATTTAATGGGTTTATTGATGTATTTGATAAATAATTGTTATAAGTATTTCAACGTGTCACGACCGTCACAATTTTCTGTCACAACCGTCACAATGTTTATTGGGTAATAACCAGTTAAATAGATTACGTATTTACCTGATGCTCTTGTGTTACTAAAAAATAATTTATTCGTAACATATTAAAGTATGATTATTATAAATTAACTTCAATATTTTCGCTAAACTTTCGGGTTTTTGGATAGAGGTTGCAAGACTTGCAATAGTTGGCGTCACAACCGTCACAGAGCTTTGAACGCTGACAATTTTTTGTAAAATAACTGTAGACTTTTTATTCTTTCTATATACATGTATTGCATTAATATCTACAGAAAAAAGGTAAAACCATGTTATTTACTAGTATTATTTAGAAATTATGAACTTCAATCCGAGTTGAAATGTCACACCCGTCACCGCGGACTGACCCATATGTATTTGTCATCGAACAACCAATGTAACGGACTAAAGTTAACATTTTTTTTGAGTTAACTTAAAAGTTAACCCGTTAAGCATTTTGTTAACTTCGTTAATTAACGATTAACGAGTTAATGCCCACCTATGTTAATAACTCAAACAAATAATAACGTTTTGTAACAGGGAAAGACAGGCATGGATTCCGATCTCTCCAAAAAGGACCGTACGGTCTAGCAATACTCGGAGACGATTTATTCTGGACAAACTGGAACTCAAGAAGAATATACTGGGCGAATAAATCTAACAAAGGACAAACGCACAACAAGAAAATCACCCTAAACCTTCCCAAAGAAATGGGACATTTACTTTTACTATCAGCTTCCGAAAGGCACAGCGATTCAAGCCACGTTTGTCGTACAAACAACGGTAACTGTTCTCATATCTGTGTCCCTGCAGAGAACGGGTCAAGAACGTGTGTTTGTCCGTCGCCTCTTGCGTTAGGTCCAGATGGAGTCACTTGCACTGCTGTAGAACATTGTACGACGGTGCAAGTGCGATGTGGTAAGACTGCAGTTTGTCTTGATAAGCATAGGTGGTGTGACGGGAAGAAAGACTGCCCGTTTGGTGAAGATGAAGCGGATTGTGTGGGAAAATTGTGCCCGTATGGACAACGACCGGTGAGTTGTTTATTAGTTTTACTTTATGAACTTAAAACACTTCTATCAATATATGTTACTCTAGCTGTTACTGGAAGTTAATGGAAGTTAGGTTAGGTAGGAGCTGTCAGATATAAAACTAAGGTTAGGTTATGCAGATTTGTGTTATGATAGTTGATAAAACAG
Organism: Sialis lutaria; assembly: GCA_949319165.1. NCBI lineage: Eukaryota > Metazoa > Arthropoda > Insecta > Megaloptera > Sialidae > Sialis > Sialis lutaria. Next base: position 37,480,428 of record OX439233.1, read on the forward strand.
GTCGCGTGTACAAATGTCACGCAACCATTTTTTTTTAATCTAAAAAGTAGCCTATGTCCTTCTTTAGGATATAAGCTATCTCTCTGCCAAATTTCATTAAGGGGGATGGTCACTGTGACGGGTCAAAAAATTGTCAATGTTTGGGAATTTTTTTCACAGATATTACTAATTATTTTTGAATCAGGTAAAGGACATTTTATTAAGTATATATTCAACTTATTTAATGTCAATTTTTATTGAAAAATATTAAATATTTACAAAGTTATGAGCCTCGATGTGACGACCATTTTTTTTTATGGATCAAACTTATGGAAATTTTGAGAAGGGTTGTATGAAAAAAATAAATAAAAATTTTATCAATATCTATATGAATGTAGCTATCGTTGCACGTAGCCGTTTTTTTAATTAGAGCGGTTTTAAAAATAGTAATTATCAAAATTTCAAAAATCGGCTACGTGCAACGATAGCTACTACAATTACGAAAATTATAAAAAAAATAAAATTGAAATCGGTTCATTAGTCTTTGAGGAATCGTGTTGACCAGGTCGAAAAATGTCATTCTGATATAAACGTGTTTAATGTTTTTGTTATGTCATAACCGGCCGTGCTACATCGTCTCACTAAATTGACTGTAACTCCATCAATTTTCAAAATTTAATTTCAATTTTTTGTATACATACATATTTATGAATAAGTACCTAAACTTTAAAAAAATCTATGGAAAAAAAATTATATTTTTTTTCCGTCACAGTGGCCATCCCCCTTAAGATAGGTAACAAACAGACAGAGAGGCAAACATACTTTCGTATTATAATATTAGTTTGCAGATTACAACAATTAACTTCAAATATTTCGTTGTTACAACCCACACCTAAAAACCGTTATAACCGTTGACGATTTTGAATTTTTAAATTCCAACAATGAAATTTATTGGTTATTATTTTCAGTGCGATAATAAACACTGTATCGATGAAAGTAAATGGTGCGATTATAACGAAGATTGCACAGACAAATCAGACGAGATGAACTGCGATCAAATAAGACGAAAATGCTTCCCTAATCAATTTAAATGCATGACAGGCGAATGTGTCAATAGCCATCGTGTTTGCGACATGGTTAGAGATTGTACTGATGGATCTGATGAAATCGATTGCCTCTTTACTCAATGCCAAAATTCCGATTTTAGGTAATTGTCGAGTTTATTATATTATCTCGTTACGAATTTTAGAATAAATAATTTTTATTTGAAGGTGCAACGACGGAAGATGTATTCCATCGACTTGGGAGTGTGACGGAGATGCCGACTGTCCGGATAAATCCGATGAACATTCAAGTTGTCTCAGTAAATAAAAAAAAATACATACAAACCGATATGATACAGGCAATGGAAACTTAAAATTAATCCTCGATAAATTATTAGATCTGCATTTTATCATTTTTAGGAACCCTTATAGTGCTTATAGTTTCTCCATGTCCGTCCGTCTTGAAAAATTTTGTTATAATAATATGAAATTTGGTATACGGTCGTAGATTGATGACCCAAAAACAGAAATTATAAAATTTTTGAAAAAAAAATAATTAATTTTAGACCCCATTTCATAAAATTAAGTGTTTTCAAAAAAAAATTTCATCTACCCTATTGAGTGGGGTGTCGTTAGAAAGGTCTCCTAAAATGCAACAAAAAATGTAACAGAACCTTTTCATTTTAACCCTTCAATCACGATGTATTTTCTCTCCAAAGTCATTAAAAGCGTCCCCCCTCTATTTTCTAAACTATCAATTCAAAAAATCTGAAAAAAATTCAGAATGTAGATTTTAATTAGTACTTTCACTGAAAATTATAACAAACATTGTCAAAAATATTTTGGACCCCCCTTTCATAGACCGAAAAGTGAACTCACATTTTTTTCCCCACTTACCCCATTTAGTGGGGTGTCATTTGATAGGTCTTCTAAAATGCAACAAAAAATGTAACAGAACCTTTTGATTTTAACCCTTCAATAACGATGTATTTTCTCTCCAAAGTCATTATAAAAGCGTCCCCCCCCCCTCTATTTTCTAAACTAACAATTCAAAAAATCTGAAAAAATCCAGAATGTAGCTTTTAATTAGTACTTTCACTGAAAATTATAACGAACATTGTCAAAAATATTTTGGACCCCCCTTTCATAGACTGAAAATTTTTTTCTCACTTACCCCATTGAGTGGGGTGTCATTTGATAGGTCTCCTAAAATGCAATAAAAAATGTCAAATAACTTTTTGATTTTAACCCTTCAGTCACGATATATTTGCTTTTTAATGTCACTTATTTTAGGTTAGGTTTGGTTTATTTGGTTTCAACTTTTCACCGTATCATATCGGTTTAGGAGAATCTTAGTTAACAAATTCTCAACTTAATAAATATTTTCACAGGTAAAGATAAATCATGCGATGCCGGATTGTTTAGATGCAATAACGATCGTTGCATCGACACCGTGTTAGTTTGTAACCAAGAAGATGACTGCCAAGATAATTCCGACGAGGAGTATTGTAAATCTTCTCAAGGCGATGGGGACGAAGATTACGCAGATCTTTCTACTACGAATTTAATGTGTGAGGAGGACGAAATATCGTGTAAAAGTAAAAATAACGTGATGGCCTGTTTTCCTGATGCAATCATGTAAGTTTTATTTAAGGATGTATGGATGTATGGCAGGTATCTGAGGTATCTCATTTGCACGAGAAATAGTTTAAATTTGGATGAGTTATTCCTTAACAAAACTTAAGTTCCCACACAAAATTTCAGCAGGTTTTACAACATAGCTCTTCTTGTATCTGAAATTGCTCCAACTCGAAAAAAAATTAAACAAAAGTTATTAACTAAACAAAAAAAATAATTGTTATATGGTATTTTTTAAAAACCAATCGTTTTTTGTAATAATTCTTATGGTCAATCAATTGCTCCCTAATTGCTCCAAAATGCTCTCTACTTAGTTTTTCAAAATTATTAATATTTTTAAGTCAAAATTAAAATTTAAATTTCTCACTTTAATTGTTGTAAAACTGCATTAATAAGTACCTATGCAATCTAGCAATGTTTTGTATAGGTCAAAAAATTGCTCCTCATGTATCTGAAATTGCTCCAACTCTAAAAAAAAATTTAAACAAAAGTTATTAACTATACAAAAAAAAAAAAAACAAAAAATCCAAAAATGACATTTTTCAAAAACTAATCGTTTTTCGTAATATTTCTTATGGTCAAACAATTGCTCCCAAATTGCTCCAAAATGCTCTCTACTTAGTTTTTCTAAATAATCAATATTTTTAAGTCAAAATTTATTAAATTAACTTTTTTTTTACTTTAAATAACTAACAAAATAAAATATTCCATTAAGGATGTATGGCAGGTATCTCATTTACACGAGAAATAGTTTAAATTTGGAGGAGTTATTCCTTAATAAAACTTAAGTTCCCACACAAAATTTCAGCAGGTTTTACGACATAGTTTGAGAGTAATTATTTTTTTTAAATTAACAAAATTAGCATGGGCTCTTATGGCAGAATGGTGTATTGACGGTTAAATTGTAATAATACACGTGGTGCAAACATCGAAAAATATCTGAAATTTTCACAACACGTCACTTACATATTTAGTAACACGTTTCATAAAAAAAATTATACTCTTACAGAACTTATATTGCGAGAAAAAAATAATTACTGCTGAAAAATACATAAAAATGGCGTTCTTAAATGTAATGATTTGTTTTATTACATAGTTTTTCATTTATGTAAGCATATAAACTACTAATATCATTATTTTCATTGCGTTTGTATATTCTACGTATGTTCTAAACCATGTTATTTAATAATATTTAAATTTCTGTCATTTATAATAATAAAATGATTCTTTTGTTTTTAAATCTGACGGATGAATTCAGAATAAAATTTTTTCATGTAATCAACACAAATATTAATTTTTTGGCTAAAATTGTAAGATAACAGTTAAAAAAATAGGAAATAAGGTTTTAAACATAAGTACTAATATTGTTTATGTAGTTTAAAAACGAATTTGACTTTCCTACAAGCATTTAAAGTGAATACTTCATAATTTGATTTTGATCGTCCATTGCATCTAGATTTACATTATTTTTGACTCAGACTGTACGTCTTAATTTATATTGCTTCCTCGCAATATCGAAGATACGAGAAGCTTCGTTATCGTTTTAAAACGAGAAAAAAAATTTGTTCTCCGATTTTAAAAATTTTACCGGATCTATCCGTTTCAGGTCAAGACAAACACTTTTTGTTCCGTGTCTGTCTGTCTGTGTGTGTGTGTGTGTGTCTGTCTGTGTGTGTGTGTCTGTCCCCCAATCCTTGTCACACGCTTAACTCATGAACCACTGAACCGATATTGATGAAACTTGGTTGGTTGGTTTGGTCTGGCTTGAGGACGGTCCCATTTCAAAATAATTAAAATTGTGTTTAAGGGGGAGGGGTGACATTCAAAAAGATTTATTTTTTGAAGATATCTCAAGAAAGACACATGTTACGTGAAAATTTTATAGAACCTTTTTTGTAGAGCATTCAATGCTCTATAATATAGGTCACCTACTTTTGTTGTAAAATATTCCCTTACAAAGATCTATCTCAATTTGTCTTAAGAAAATCGTCATTTGTTTTTTTAAAACTGCTATTTACTTTGACATATTAAATGTCACTTTGACGTTTTAAATGTCATTTTGACATTCGTATAGCAGAAAAATAATGATTTTGATTGAAATTGTCAAAAAATTCAAAATATACGACATAATAACCAGGCGCGTATTAAGAAACAAATTAATTTTTTTTATTAAAATCGTATGAAAATTAAATGGTTAAGCAATGACAGGCAGTTCATCTGAATACTTTATCGGTTTTTATTTAAATTGTTCAATAATTAACTACCTTTGATGAATTAACACGAGGAAGCACCGTGCATTTACAAGGCAGAGTATTTTTATAGAGCGGTACTGATTTTATTTTTTTCAGGTGTAACGGAACAAATGAATGCGTGGACGGTGAGGATGAAGAGGACTGTTCGTTATGCGAGGACGATCATTTCATGTGCAACAACACGAAATGTATTCCGGTGAGTTTTTAAAAAAAATATATAAACGTTTTAAATAAATTTATTTATTTATTTGTAAAATATTTGTCTTAGAATTAATGGTCTTTTTAATATTATTCTAGAAGCTTTTTGTACATATGTAATTATCGAAAGCAAAAATTAAATAATCAAATGGAAAGAAAAAATATTTTTTGTATATACAGAAGCACATTCCACTCGTTTAAATTTAAATTTGATAGACTACGATTAAATAATGTGATGTCGTTTGTAATGTAATGGTTTTCTTTCCAACGTCGATATATTTATAATCTGATACAATTAATAATGATATGGCATTCACGAATTTAATTTTTTTATTACATATGACATCACAAGATTACATACGTAGTACGTTTATATGAATACGTAACACAGCGTTTTTTTTTATCGTTCTTGTAGTTATTCAAATTAAATTTTATATTAACGACTAGAGCAGCGATTCTTAAACTTATGTGGTCTGAGGAGCCCCTTTTGAACATTATTTTTCAGGGACCCCCTGACAGAAAAATAAAGAATGTCGATAGTAATTAATCACAGATAAATCAAAATGTAAAAGTACTTTAATTTTTCCCAAACCTGTTTCACAGACGCCCTTGTCTAGGTTATTATAATTTTGTATCAATGGACTTTTTACGTACTGTGTGGATTTAAAAAAAAAATTATTTATTTCTAACGGTTAATCATTTTGTTTTTATGTTCTCTATGGTAATTCGAGTATATTACTACATTTTATCAAAATAAATGTGATTTGAATGAAAAATTATTTGTGAAATATAAAAAAATTAAAAAATAAAGGTGAAAATTATTGTTTCTATAGTTAGTTAAGATTCTTATTCGAATTTTTTTGAAATTAAGTTGTTATTTTTATGACAAATTGATGTTTGATGCGTGAAATATTACTAAAAAATTTTGTGATTTCGATTTGGTTAAAAGTACGTTTATTATATAGAAAATGTTGTGAAAAGTCGAAATTTGCAAACCGCATGTCTGTATCTTTAACCGTTCTCGAGATATGACCTCTCAAAGTTTTAGTTTTTTCAAAATTATGGAGAAAAATGGCTGTAACTTTTGAACATGAGGTCGGATTTGATTTTTGTCGGCAGATTTGAAATCAGCGTGTCAAAATCTATATAATGACATGTATAATACTTTGAAATTCGACAAAAAAAATTTTGTGAAAAATCGACATTTTTTTAAGGTATACCCCTTGGAAAAATTTCGATTTTTGGTCAAAATTTTTTTGTCGAATTTTAAAGTATTACACATGTCATTATATAGATTTTGACACGCTGATTTCAAATTCGTCGACAAAAATCAAATCCGACAACACGTTCAAAAGTTACGACCATTTTTCTCAAAAAATTTGAAAAAAATATAACTTTGAGAGGCCATATCTCGAGAACGGTTTGAGATACAGACCTGCGGCTTGAAAATTTCAACTTTTCACATCATTTTCTATTAAATAAACGTAGTTTTAACCAAATCTAAAATTCAAAAAATTTTATTAAAATTTCATGGTTAAAATTTCATTTTTTCATAGAAATTTAACTCAAATACAAGAGAAAACAAAAGGAGAATCAAAACTAACCCACCAGAATAATATATTTCTACTGTATAGTAGATTGCTTTAAAAATCTATTAAAATTATCACGAGTTAAGGTTCTGTCGTTAGATACTAATTAATCATTGGTAAATAGAAATGTAAAAGCACTTTAATTTATGCCAAACATTTTTCACGGACCCCCCAACATAAGTTCCGCGGACCCCCGGGGGTCCGAGGACCCTAGTTAAAGAAACTCTGCTCTAGAGGGCCGAAAAACCAATATTGTGGCGCACTAGAAATCTTTAATTTTTGTTTTCAGATTAAAATACATCGAAAATGTATATTTGCACTTCCAAATATAAAAAAAAATCGTTCACGCGAGGCAAATGGGTAGTTTTTACCCTATTATAGGGGTTGTTTTTGGGTTTACTGTATTTTTGATGTCGGATTTGGATTCAGCGTCGAAAAATACATTGAAAACGTATATTTGTATAATGAAAAAAGTTATGTAGGTACTACATATTTAAAATAATATTTTTTCGAATTTGATTTTAAAGGTTATATCTTGTGACGTCATCTGACAGTTACAGCGATTAAAGTGAGGTTAGTTGGTATCTGCCCTATGTATCTGTATTAATTGTTAAAATCATAACCTTATTTATTTACTGTCAAATTTAGCTGTCAAATAAAATATAGGTCTAAATTTATTCTACACTTATTTTGTCGTATGTATCAAAGTATGTCTATCTAAATTATTTTTCCTAGAGAATTTCTTCGCACATATATTACACTCAAACGGCTGCTCATCTGTATGCACAACAGCGTGTTTCGTCAACGATGCTTTCTGCGAAAACGCCTTCCCACAAATACCACATTCGAACGGTTTCTCATCAGAATGAAGAACGGCATGGTTCTTTAAGTACTCCTTACACGAGAACCTTTTATTGCAGACGGTACATTCGAAAGGCCTTTCCGTAGAATGCGTAAGCATGTGTTTCTTTAAATGATTCCCATGAAAGAATTTCTTAAAGCATACGTCGCATTCAAACTGTCTTTCTACAGTGTGTGTTCGCATGTGTTTCTTTAAGTATTCTTTGTGTGAGAACTTTTTAGAGCAAACTTCGCAACCGAAAAGTAATTCTCCTGTATGTATCGAAGCGTGCCGGTTCAAAGTACATTTTAACGAGAACGTTTTCCCACATACGTCACAACTGAACGGGTTCCTACTCGTATGCTTCAACAGATGATCTTTTAAGTTACAATTATACGCGAATTTCTTTCCGCAGATTTCACATTCGAATTCCTTTTCATCCGAATGCGATTTTGTGTGTTTATTCAAACTGCTTTTCGATGTAAAACTTTTATCACATAGTTCGCACTTAAACGGCTTTTGTCCGGAATGGATCAACATGTGCTTGTTTAGGTAACTTCTCCGATAAAATGCTTTTTCGCAGAGTTCGCATTTAAATGATTTCTCACCCGAATGGGTCATCATGTGTTTTCTCAAATCGCACTTTAGAGAGTAATGTTTCCCGCACAAATCACAACCGAAGGGTCTTGCATCGGAATGAACGGCACTGTGGATTTTCAAATGATCTTTACGTATGAATATCTTCCCGCATATATCGCAGGCGAACTGTCTTTCTCTGGAATGCGTCAGGGCGTGGATCCGTAGATTGTTTTTTAACACAAATGTCTTATCGCAGACGTCGCATTTGAATTTACGTTCACCTGAATGTATCAAATAGTGCACTTTAAGATTGCTTTTGAACGAAAATTCTTTGTCGCATACGTTACACTTGAACGGCTTTTCGGTCGAGTGTATTACAGAGTGGCTTTTTAGTTCCGTGTTTTGGGAAAACATTTTACCGCATATTTCGCATTTGAAATTTTTTTCGCCCGAGTGCGATAGGTAATGTCTCTTCAAGTGGCCTTTAGTGTAGAAGGTTTTGTTACATATATCACATTTAAAGTTTCGCTCGCCGGAATGGGTCAATGTGTGATTATCGAGATGGTTTTTTTTCGAATACGATTTTTCACATACGTTACATTTAAATGGGCGATCTTCTTGTGTTTTTAAATCGTTTTTTTCTAAATGGTTTAAGACGTGTCTGTCCAAATCACATTTCTGTGTAAATATTTCTGTACAAATATCGCACACAAAGTTACTTTCCGTATGATTGGATTCTTCTAAGACAACTTCACAATTAAGATAGTTTTCAGAATCAGAATTTGAGGTTATGTTGTGTTCCAAGTGTTCTTCTTTTATATTTTCAGTTAAATACACATTTTCAGATTTAATGTTAGGTACTTTAATGAAATTTTCATCGTATTCAGGTGGTTCGTTTTTACATTTGATTAAATTCAATTGTAAATCTTCTTCGGGATCTTGAGGCTCTATTTTTATATTTACAGCATCAAAATGAGACATTTTGATATTATTTAACACACTTTATTAAAATCATCGATGAATAAATATTGTAAATGCTTCCACTCGACTATAATAGTATAATTTTAATAAAATAAAATTTTGTACAGAAGCACACTCCACTAGTATAAACTTAAATTTGATCGACTACGATTAACGGTACTAATGCAAAAATACGATAACTTTAATATGTACATATTGTCCTTAAGGTATTTAATAGTTTTATATACTATATAACTATTTAATCGTTTAAAATCTCGTCATTTTGACTGATCAATAAAATTATCACTTGTTTGTACATTACATACAAAATGTTAACCTCTTCTTTTTATTAAAATTAATACGGCCCAAAGCTATATATTTTTAATTTTATTTCAATAGTTAGTTGTAATGATTCAATTGTAAGAAAAAATAAATAAAAACAGTTAAAAATATTTTAAAAATGACTTCAAGTTATTAATACGATGCATATTTATATATATCTTAGAGCACATACTACTAGAGCCAGCCTTGCCGCTCGGCCGTGCGAACAAGCGTGCGAGAGAGATAGCGTAAGAGTACTACCTCCTTTCTCTCTCGCTCCGCGTGCTGATTTGTACCGGTAATAACGGGAAGTACTTGCCCCTCTCTGCCGACCAATAAGCACGCGGAGCGAGAGAGAAAGGAGGTAGTACTCTTACGCTATCTCTCTCGCACGGCCGCGCGGCAAGGCTGACTCCAGTAGTATATGCTCTAAGACCTAAGATATATATATTCAGAAAGTGTGGTTATGTTTGTATGTAGAAAATGTTATGTATAACCTTTTTCTTTTTAAAATTAATACGACCCAATGCTACATATATATTTTTAATTTTATTTCAATAATTAATTGTAATGATTAAATTGTAATAAAAATATTAAAAACAGTTTTAAAATATTTTAATAAAGACTTCAAGTTATTAAAATGATGCATAACTATTTATATATATTCAGAAAGTGTGGTTATGTTTGTATGTAAAAAATGTTATAACCTTTTTCTTTTTAAAATTATTACGACCCAAAGCTATATATTTTTAATTTTATTTCAATAGTTAATTGTAATGATTCAATTGTAATAAAAAAAATTAAAAACAATGAAAAATATTTTAGTAATAATGACTTCAAGTTATTAAAATGATGCATATTTATATACATTCAGAAAGTATGGTTATGTGATGGGGCAGATGACTGCGGAGACGGCACAGACGAAGAAACAGGAATCTGTTCTACAAAAGACAGAAACCGAACCCACCCTGAGTTTATTCCACACATTCACGTCCCGTGTGACGATGGATTCAGATGCAACAATGGCCAGTGCATCGATTGGATGTTCGTATGCGACGGTCGTGAGAACTGCGAAGATCGTACAGACGAACACGGCTCGTGCCAGTCTTCGTGCGAGCGTACAACGAACCCTTGCGAAGTGTCGTGTATCAAAACACCGAGGGGACCGAAATGTGTCTGCAAGCCAGGATATTCCCTTAAAGAGGATAATCGTACCTGCGAAGATATCGATGAGTGTAATTTAAACCGGCCTATCTGCAGTCAGATTTGTGTTAATATTCCGGGAAGTTTTAAATGTGATTGTTTCGACGGGTTTGAATTAAGGTAAGTTATATTTTAATTCGGTTGATTTTTTTAAATACAGGTAAACGTCGTTTTGCGCCGGTTCGATTTACGCCGGTTGTTTCTGAGTTAGTTTTCTATCTCTCTTTCTCTACACTGAGATGCCTGTAGAAAGAGAATGCGTATTGAAGTCGGCCAGCGCGTTTTTCGACAAAACCTCGCTGCTCAGTAAAAACAGCTTGAGTGGTCGACTATACTGACTCGCGTGCGTTCGGCTGGCATTTCAACTCATTCGGTTCTTGGTCGTTGTCTTTTTTGAACGTCAATTGTTTATTTTTCTTGTTTTCTGATTCCGTATTTTGTAAACGAATTTAAACTGTATTTATTAAATACATTTATAATTTATTTTGAATAATTACCCCAGCGTAAAACGACGTTTACCTGTATTGTATTGTTTGTTTTTTTTTTAGAAATGACAGAAAGTCTTGTAAATCATTCGGTAAGCCTATGTCGATCGTATTTTCTATCGGAAATGAGGTTAGAAAGTTAACGCCAGCTAATCGTCACTTGGAGGTTATTTTCAACGAACTATCGCCGAAAATAACCGATTTAGATATGTCCGTAAAAGAAGATGCCGTTTACTTTACGATTAAAAGCGTCGGAAGTATTTTCAGAGTTAGATTAACGAATAAAAGCATCGAAAACGTTAAAGGTATGAGAAAACGTAATAAAAATGTTTAAAAATCAATTAATTAAATGTTTATTTTAGATATAGGATTCCCGACTAGAATTGCCGTCGACTGGACTACAGATAACGTTTATTTCATCGACTGTCTTGCCCAAGAACATCTGAAAGTGTGCCATTTGTCGAATAATAAGTGTGCTCATTTGTCTACGGTTGAAACGAATGCGCACGTGTCTACGTTGCTTGTTGATCCTTTGAATAAATACATTTTCTATTCGGCGTCGTGGTGGTGGGCTTTTCATCAGTATAAGTCAGTTATTTACCGGGCTGAAATGGATGGATCGAACACAATATCTTTAGTCGAGACTAAGTTAGGGTATATTTCGGGTATGACGTTGGATGTTAATAAGAGAGTTGTTTATTTCGCTGATGAGACAAATAAAATTGAAAGGATTAATTACGATGGATCGCAACGGAGCGTTATTTGGCAAAACAAGTAAGATATTTTTATGACGAGGGTATTTATATTTTGGAAGGCCAGGGAAGCCTTAAGTGATCAAGGGAATGTAGGGAATTCATTAAAGAAAACTGGGAAGTTAAGGAATTTACTAAAAAAATTAGGAAGTCTGGGAAAAATCAGGGAATTTACAAAAAATAAAGGAATCAGGGAATTTAATAGAAAATCAGCGAAGTCAGGGAAATATTAGGAAATTTACTAGAAAATCGGAGAATGCGTTAAAAATTCTAGGAAGTCTGGGAAAAAACAAGGAATTTACAAAAAAATAAGGGAGTCAGAGAATTTACTAGAAAGTTAGGGAATTTAAAAAAAAAATAAGGGAATCAGGAAATTTACTAGAAAATCTGGGAAGCCAGGGAATTAACTAAGAAATCTAGGAAATCAGGTAATTTACTAGAAAATCGGGGAATTTATTAGAAAATCAAGGAATTTATTAGAATATTGGGGAATTCACTAGAATTTCAGAAAAATCGGAGAATTTACTAGAATAGTAGAGAAAAATCAGGGAATTTACTTAAAAAAAATATATCAAAAATTATAATCTAGAATGTCAGGGAATTTCCTAAAAAAATCTAGAAATTCAAGGAAAATAGGGAATTTACTAAAAAATCGAGAAAGTCTAGGAATTTACTAGAAAATCAAGGAAAACAGGGAATTTACTTAAAGAAAATATATATAGAAATTAGGGAATTTCCTAAAAAATCTAGAAAATCAGGGAAAATAGGGAATTTACTAAAAAATCTAGGAAGTCTGGGAATTTACTAGAAAATCAAGGAAAACAGGGAATTTACTTAAAGAAAATATATAGGAAATTAGGGAATTTCCTAAAAAATCTAGAATGTCAGTGAATTTACCAAAAAATCTAGAAAATCAGGGAAAACTGGGAATATACTAAAAAATTAAACAGTCATGGAATTTATAAAAAAATGTAGTCTTGAAAAATCTGTGGAATTTTTTTTCTCAAAAACCTGTGTGCACCTTACTCAATATAAAACACTGGAACACAATAAAATAAAAAATACTCCACAATCATTATATAATTTTTTTTAACAGAACTTCACACATCCGTCCAAGAAACTTATATTTCTTCGAAGACCATCTATACTTCATAATACCAGGAGGCCGTGTCGTTCAATGCCGTCTTTACGGCGAACGTAAAACATGCAACGAAATCAGACTACACCCATACAACGTAGACTTCTTCACAATCTTCCAACAGAGCGTCCAACCAATGAACTCTACTCAGAACGCCTGCAGCGACAAGAACTGTTCTCATATTTGCTTACCGTTGCGAACAGGGCCCGTATGCGTTTGTGAAAACGGACAGAAAATTAAAGAAGACCAAAAATGCAGTACAGATATGGTAAGTTTATTAATTGATTTGTTTAGATCTCATGACGTAACTGTATTGTTGGTTTATTTACAGAATATGGGAATGGATACGCACAAGCCGGTATTTAATACGGAAGTTACAGCAGGCGTTGAAAATAGCAGTTCTGTCGTTTTAGCTACGCTAGGGTCTCTGTTCTTTATAGCGCTCATCGTGTCAGCGTTGGTGTTGGTCTATAAGAAGCGAAATGTTCGTAGTTTCAGCCCAGGGTATGTTACGGTAAAAATTTATTTAGTTTTGAAGTTTTTTTATTTTTTTGAGGTTAGGTTTTTTTAATGATGTTTTAAAATGAACGTAGTTAATTGTTTTGGCTTCTGAAATATTGTTAAACATATTAAAAACATGGAGGACAAAAAAAAGTTTTTTATTGTTTTGAGGTTAGGTTAGTTTTGAAGTTTTTTTATTTTTTTGAGGTTAGGTTTTTTTAATGACGTTTTAAAATGAACGTAGTTAATTGTTTTGGCTTCTGAAATATTGTTAAACATATTAAAAACATGTAGGACAAAAAAAAAGTTTTTTATTGTTTTGAGGTTACGTTTTTTTAATGACTTTTTGAAAGGAATTAAAAGAAACGTAGTTAATTGTTTTGGCCTCTGAAATATTGTTAAACATATTAAAAACATGTACGACAAAAAATGTATTTAGTTGTTTCGTGATAAAACTTTGACAGGTATTAAAAAATTGAGGTTAGGTTTTTTTAATGTCATTTTGAAAGGATTTAAAGAAACGTAATTAATTGTTTTGGCTTCTGAAGTATTGTAAAAGAATTAAAAACATGTAGGACAAAAAATTTATTTAGTTTTGAAATTTTTTATTGTTTTGAGGTTAGGTTTTATTAATGTCGTTTTGAAAGGGTTTAAAACAAACGTAGTTGATTGTTAAAAATTAAAAACATGTAGGACAAAAAAATATATTGAGTTTTGAAGTTTTTTTTATTGTTGTTTCGTTGATAAAACTTAGAAAGGTATTAAAAAATTGAGGTTAGGTATTGTTTAATGTCGTTTCGATAGAATTTAAAAGAAACGTAGTTGATTGTTTTGGCTTCTGAAGTATTGTTAACAAATTAAAAACATGTAGGACAAAAAAAATTATTTAGTTTTGAAGTTTTTTTATTGTTTTGAGGTTAGGTTTTTTTTAATGTCGTTTTGATAGAGTTTAAAAGAAACGTAGTTAATTGTTTTGGCTTCTGAAGTATTTTAAACAAATTAAAAACATGTAGGACAAAAACTTTTACACTCATCTCTCGATTTCGAAACCTTCGATTTCGTAACCGCTTGATTTCGAAACGGGCCAAACGCGCGATTTGCCAACCTTCTCCAATCCCCTCCATTACCAACAACGTTGTGAAATCGAGCGATGAGTGTATTTAGTTTTGAAGATTTTTATTGTTTTGAGGTTAGGTTTTTTTAATGTCATTTCAATAGAGTTTAAAAGAAACGTAGTTTATTGTTTTGGCTTCTGAAGTTTTGTAAACAAATTAAAAATATGTAGGACAAAAAATTTATTTAGTTTTGAGGTTAGGTTTTTTTAATATCGTTTTAATAGAGTTTAAAAGAAATGTAGTATTAAAAAATTGAGGTTAGGTTTTTTTTAATGTCATTTTGAAAGGATTTAAAAAGAAACGTAGTTAATTGTTTTGGCTTCTGAAGTATTGTTAAACAAATTAAAACATGTAGGACAAAGTTTCAACCATTGTAATAATTCTTCTGATTAGTTTATCTGATCGTCAACTGAAAAGAAGGTCAACTCGATACAATTTATCAGTTATTGTTTTAGTTTTTATACAGTATGGTTAAAAAATCTACGTACAATTTGTATTTTTAATTTCATACATCATGTATATTATTTAGGTTATGTAGGAACTGTCACTTATAGAGAAGAAGAAAATTAGGTTAGGTCACTCGTACAAATGTCATTTGCACCCATTTTATTACCTATCTAATACAAATTTTTAGGTTAGATAGGAACTGTCACTTATGGAGAAGAAGAAAAAGAAGAAATTTAGGTTAGGTCACTTGTACAAATGTCATTTACACCCAGTTTTTTGTCTAATTAATTTTTTGGGGTACAATTTTCAAGATTTAAAGTAACCTATGTCCTTTCTAAGGATGTAAGCTATTTTCTTGCCAAATTTAATCAAGATTGATTCAACGATTTAACCGATTTAGACAGATTAAATAATCTGTGCACTCATTTTGATTTATTTATTCCCCGCTCAGCTGAATTTGAGTGATAGCGTAGCGATATGTACCCTAAAGGATCTATACATTTTGGGCCCCATTTAAATTAACATCGTACAACTTGTTTTTAAGATTTCAGGTGTTTTATTCAGTGGAACTTGGCGTTTTGACATAATTTGTTCAATTTACTTTGTTTAAAAGTAAATTCTAATACGTTTTTTTCCTTGTACCGTTTTACTAAAGTAAAATATTTAATTTTAGATTTAGCACGCATTTTCAAAATCCTATATTCGGTATCGCACGTGCTAGCGATAATATTTACACAACGAGACCTCCGGAAAATGGGATTTTGAAACCAGGAGAACATGAGTACGTCAATCCTTTACAGAATAATCCTCATAGAGATGGCGACGATAAAAAGTTCGTAGTTATCGATAAAAATATCAAGCCGATTGTCTTGCAAGAAAGCGATACCGATTCGGAATATGATAGCAAAGATAAGACATTTTTAGTTAAGAGTTAATTTATTTTAAAATATATTTTATTTAAAATAGGTTAAGTTATATCGATATTAAAATAATAATATAATTTTACGCCCGTCTTTTAAAAAATAAAAAAGTTTTATGTTGGTATTATTATTGAAAAAATATATTTATAAATTTATATTTTATTGTTGTTATATTTTAAATGATTGTTATGTAATATTTAAAACCGATAAAAAATTATTTGTCATGAAAATTGGTCGGTTTATGAAAATAAATAATTGAATGAATGAAAAAAAATTGTTTTATTTATTTTTCAGCTTTAACGTTTTTGTTATCAAGAAATATTTTATTTAATTGCTAATTTGTGTTAAAGTAAAGATAAAAAATATATATCTTATCATTTGAAGTACTTTTAACTAAATCTATTTATTTAATGTAGGTACAATAGTTTTTATTAATTTATTTTGTAATTTACAAGTAATTGTAGTAAAGTTAAAATTTAAAAATTTTAAGCTGTTTGTTACGTTAAAAATAAAATAAAAATACAAAATGTTGAACCACATTAAATTATGGTAAGTATTATTGCAATTTATTACATTAAAATCCCAAGAAAAAGTAATTTAGTGAGTCAGTCTTAGAGCCTTTTCACACATACACGGTTGCCGTGTACACGGCGCCGTTTACCCGGTTTCGGTTTCCGAGCTGACGCTTTCACACTTGTCCGGCTCACCGTCTTATAGAAGGACGGCGATCTGGAATTAATCAGTATTCTTATAAAAATAAATAAAATAATTTGATTCTTTAGTTTTAAATAACGTACTTCAAATATAATATACGTATTCTAGTATATTTTAATATATTTTAACATTTCACACATAAAATAAATAAAAATAATTTAATTGTTTCATTTTTAATTCAATTTTAACTTTGATTTCTGGAATATTCTGGAAAATACGTGAAATTGCCGTTACAATAATTTATTTAGGTATGATTAATAAATATATTGACTACCTATATTATTAAGATAATTGTAACTGAAAATGCATGCGCACCGAACGATGAGAAAAATAAAATTATGATTTTTCTTGACGCATTTGTAGGGTCGCTACTGTCGGGGGCCAGGGAGCGCTTTTGAACTATACTTTGAATCGGAAATATACAAATTTGTTGAGTTTACCACAAGTATTTTTATCCTCCATGTCTTCAAAATCCTTCTTCAATTCTATGAATATCTCCACTCACGCATTTTTTGTATCATTGCGATCTTTATACACCGGTACTATTTTATCCCATAATATAATAATACTAATGATAGGTATTAGTTGGTCAACTTTGATCGCAGCAGATATCATTTTAATTAACAAAAAAAAGATAACAAACACGAAAAACTAAAAACCGGATGAGTTTAGCCGGCACGTGTGAAAACACTCATTGAATCTTATGTCCCACTATCAAGCCGGTCGCCGTGTAGACGGTTCCGGCAGCCGTGTACTATAGTGGGAGACCCGGCGACCATCCGGCTGCCGGGTGCCGTGTACACGGCGGCCGGCGTGTGTGAAAGCGCTCATTTAGTTACCACACCAAGGACCGGGTAAACGGCGCCGTGTACCCGGCAGCCGTGCATGTGTGAAAAGGCTCTTATGATACACGTAAAAAGGTAGAATTAATTTTTTCCCGGGTTATTATTTTTGAATTGTTCTTAAAACCATTGTTGAATAAAAATTAAAATAAGTTAAGTTCATTGTTGTCAGTAGTTGTCGATTGTTGAAAAAATTGAATTAAAATACATATTTCTGGTAAACTATACTTAAAATAAGAACAAAATATTAAAAAAAAATCATTTTAGTTAAACTTATCCTTCAATTTGATTTTTAATTAAGCATCTATATATAATTTTATAAAGTAGATGACATTGTTGATTTAAATTCAATGAAAGGTTGTGTAATAAAATGTATACGTGATTATTTTATGAATTGATTCTATTTTCAAAAATGTTACATTGTTTACATAATTTTGTAATTAAATCGGTTCTTTTATATTTTATTATTACATATTAAGATTTTTCTGTTTATTGAAATTCATAATCAGTTTATTAAAAATATTATCAAAGTATTTAAAAGAAAGACTGCTAGTTTTGTATCAATTTGCAATAATCTTGTTGTCCTTCTTTACGATATACTACATTTTATTATTTAGTAGACATGACATAAATAATTGATCGCTAAGAACGTAACAAAAGGAGTTAAACGATGCACGACCACATTGGTTAAAATGAGACGGATGTCATTAGTATTCTAGTTAGTGTTCTGTAAAATATTGAATACAAGTCCCATGATATATTTTTGAGAGAGGGCGTAATGTAAATATTTGGTTTGAGCTAAAAGCGTGTACATACGATTGTGTTTAATATGTAGCATAGAATTTTAGCGAAAATCGCGAACATAATTAAATGAAAATTAATTTTCTATCTGGAGATTTAGTTGAAGAAGTAAGCAAACAGATTATTTCGATTATTAAAAATTCATTGTTGATGTGCAAACTGACAGCTGTCAGTCGAATCTAAGAACACGTTATTTGAATATATTTGTATTTTACGCGTATGTGTAATATTTTTTAACGTTTAGGAAAATGGGAGTCAATAGCAGTAAACGCTTAGCTGCAAAATGTTCTTTTTTATCGAAAGACGAGCAATCTATTGTAAGCAGCTCATTTCGACTAGCTAGTAAAAATTCAGATAAAATTAAAGAAGACGAACTAATTGTAAGTACTCTCTCTTACTTTGTTGAGTACACTGTTTATTAAAATATAAATTTGTAGAAACTATGGGGCAGTCAAATGGATGCACGCTTGTCTCAATACATAATAAATTATTTATTTGGAAATAGTGAAAATCGTCAACAAACGGTCGAGTTTGAAAAATTCGCCGAGTTGTATGTATTTTGTACTAGAGGAACAGTCGATGAAAGGCTGACAGTTCTGATTAACTGTCTCGGAAGACCAGATGCGTCTGAAAATGCAGACGTTCCTTACATATTGGTAAAAGAAGTAAGTAATTAAAACTTAACCTAAAAATGTAACTGTCTACCGTAGGTGGGTACAGTTAAGATCATTCGATCACTAAACGAGTTATCAGATAAAAATGTAAATTTAAAGTATGTCATAAAATAACATTCAATGCGTTGATATTTGTAATTTGAAAAAGATCTACCATACAGTTTAAAAGAAATTAATTATCAAAGTTAGTATTTTTAACATGCGAGATAAGGCGAATCATACTGGCAGCTGCATGTATTTGCATATATCGGATTAAATAAATTAGACAAAAGTTTAAAAAACTAAACACTTGATTTATTGAATATAACAGATTATGTGAAAATTAAAAAAATGTACTTTTATCGTTTAGTTTGTGATAAATATTGATTTAAAAATCATACAAATTGTATATGTCATTATCATTCATATTTGATTTTAATTAACATCACAATCTGGCAACATTGCATTCAAAACCGTAGATAAAGAAATAACAACACTTACATTTAACGATATTTTCTCTGGCGAATTTACCTTTACGTCGATTCTGCATTATTAATTTATTTACACAAAATCAAATATAAATCATATAAATAATATAAAACACAAACTAAACTGACAGCGTTTGTTTATTGTTTTCACAACTAACGGTACAATGTTGTCTGACTTATTTTGACTTGAAAACAAGTAGAGTCAAATAATGAACTTTTTAAACATTTAATAGTATAATATGGTCTACAAAAAAAGTTATTTGCTCTATTTTCGTAGATTGTACGGTTTCAGATAAAAACGCGAAAAACTGTGGTAAATTGTCACCCATCCGCTATTTTTTTAAGATGGTAGTGGTAGCTCATTTCAAATCAGTTCGGACTTTTTACTATTTCGACAACTTTCTTATCTAGGTTATCATTTGCAAATCCCCCAGTAAATTGCGTTATTCAAACAAATAATAACAACTTGTCATCAAACAACTAATGTAACGGAACTTAACAAGAGCGTTAACATTTTTTTTAGTTTACTTGAAAGTTAATCCGTTAAACATTTTGTTAACTTCGTTAATTAACGATTAACGGATTAACGAGTTAATGCCCACCTATGACCGTATTTTATTTTAATATTACAGTTTGTTGAGTCAATCGTATCATCATACATGAAAATGCAGAAGACAAGCAACACACGCCAATTTAAATCATGGCACTCCCGTGGTTGCTTTGCATCACCACAGAACGTGCAAAAACTCGCAGAAAGTCTAACGTCTGAGTTAACAGTGCAACCACATCCTCTGACTGCGCAACGTTTATTAAGCTGGCTGCAGACATGTGCGCCACTCTCAACGCTGCTTCATTTTGTGTTTAACCATCTGTACCACATTACCCACAAGGAAAAGGACAGGGATCGTGATAAAACACCCGGTAAGTGTTTTATTTGATTACTAGCTGCGCCGGCAAACGTTGTTTTGCCAAAAGATAATTTGCATGATGCTCTTTCTCGTGTTTGTACTTGTTGTTACGGTGTTAAATTTGTTAGGGTTATTTTGAGTATTTTGATTGATGTTTAAAAGTCGTTGTACATACATTTTTGTATTATTTCATTATATTTTAAGAATAAAAGTAAACTGTATCGTAGGTTATGTTAAAAACACATGTTAGTTACATAATTTTTCAGTGCATATACGTTACTATTAATTTTTTACTTGAAAAGGACTGAAGGAATAATAACATTAAAACTCTTCTAGGTAACCCCAAAGATAAAATAGAATTAACCCTTATAGCTGCCCCACTTTCCAGAGTAACATAACCACACTGGGGTCACCTCGTACTGCAGACACTAAAATGCTTACTGCTCGTAAGTTATTGAATATTTTAATTCAATAAAATTCCTCATCTATCATCTTCGAACAATATGGAATGCACTTCAATCGGTTATTTAAAAGTATATGTAATATTTAATATATTTAAAAAATTGAAAACCTTGTAAAATTTAAACAGCTTACATTGAAGTTGAAACAATGTGGGGCGTCTGGTACCTCATAGTAGCAGCTAAGGGTTAAATGAAAAATCCGGTTTTTATAAAATCAATTGTATAAATTGCGATAAAAGTTACATAGGACAAACTAGAAGATCAGTAAATATCTGATTTAAAAATTACTTGTCCAGACTGACTGATTCATTATACAGGGTGTCCCATTTTAATCTATCACCCCCCTAATTTTTTTTATCTAACAATTAAATCAAAAAATGCTTCAAATAAAAGTTGTTTGGTTTTGGGGGGGGACCCAAAATGGCGTTATTAATTTTTTATTTTTTGGACGTCTTCATTTTTTTTCAAATGGAAACCTATATTTTTTATTATGGTATCTTATTGTTTGAGAAAAAACAAGCAGCTTTTGTTTTAAATAATTTTTTGTATGACTTATTTTTTTTTAATATTTACCTAACAAAATAATTTTAAATTAAACAAAAACATAAATGTTTATTTTATTTTGATATAACTAAGAAAATTATATCAGAATTTTTTTTAACTTTTGCTCTTCAAAATATTAAAGCAAAAAAAAATCTAATTTAAAAAAATCTGAAATCATTTTTCTAGTTATATCACATTAAAATAAATTTTTTTTGTTTTTTACACATTTCCTCTAAAGTTGTTGGGTTTCGAGTAAAAAATTAGTGAAAATCTAAAATTATTTTGTTAAATATTAAAAAAAATTGAAGTCATACAAAAAATTATTTAAAACAAAAAACAAAAGCTGCTTGTTTTTTCTCATAATAAAAAATATAGGTTTCCATTTGAAAAAAAAATGTTGGTCCTATTTGACCATGAAGACGTCCAAAAAAAATAAATAATAATAGCGCCATTTTGGGTCCCCCTCAAAACCAAACAACTTTTATTTGAAACATTTTTTGATTTAATTGATAGATAAAAAAAAATAGGGGGGTGATAGATTAAAATGGGACACCCTGTATAGATAGTATTTTGTACATCAAATATAAATTTTAATACTTTGCACTTAAAATTTCATAGTTTTATATATTTGATATGAACGTTTCAGGAATGGCATACTTTCCTCACGAAGAATACGAAGCTGTTGATCAAGAAAGAGACAAGAGCCTGATTCCATTATGTAGAGGATTGGATCTTATTCCTTCATATCCAAGTCTGTTGGACTTGAACCAACTTGTCTTTATAAACGCTAACTTACCTTCCCAGTTTCAATACGAGTGGAGATTTTTATTTTCTAGCGAAATACACGGGGAGTCTTTTTCTACTCTTATAGGTACGAAAAAGAGATTTATTTAAATACTTCGGGAGTAATAAAAAACGTTTAATTTCGTAGGACGTATAATCGGACAAGGCCCGTCAGTTCTGGTGGTAGAAGATGACAAAGGGTACATGTTCGGTGGATTTGCTCCTGCGTCTTGGTCGCTCGGCCCTTCGTGGGTGGGCAACGACACGTGTTTCTTATTCACCCTCGCTCCTAAAATGCGTGTGTTTCGTAGTTCCAGTTATAACGATCACTACATGTATTTAAACTTACACCAACAGACTATGCCCAACGGATTGGTGAGTAATTTGATTACGAATAACGTATTTTATTGAAAAATAATTAACGATTCTTTTAAAGATAATGGGAGGGCAACATAACTACTGTGGCTTGTGGTTGGACGCTGAATACGGTAAAGGAGGCACGACAGAAACTTGCACGACGTTTAAAAACTATCAGCAAATGTCGGCACAGAAGGAATTCACGTACAGGCATTTGGAAGTGTGGGGTTTAGGAGCCCCTCCGTTGTCACCGGAAGAACTGGTAAGTTAATAATGACAGGCTTGTCGCAGCTTTTGTGACATTTATGACGTTTAAATCATTTCTCAATGTATTTGTTAGACAGAGATATTTAATATGGGGGAGGAATACAATAGGGTATTTGACACTATTAATAATAAAAACTAAAATGTTGTAAATAGTATAGTATACATTACTATAATCGTGAAATAAGTCAGTATTTTAATAATAAAACTAATTTTAAATTGTAATATTTAACCTATCTGTCACGTGATCGCAAACGCGTCTAGCAGAACTGTCAATGGTAGCATGACGTAGTTATTTTCTAAAACAAGTCAGAATACTCGATCTCTATTGGTTGATTTCAGTTTGTTTTAGTAAACAATTACGTCACATGGCATACCACGTGACTTTGATAGCGCGTTTTGGCGGGAATTTTTAAATTTGAATAGAAAAATATTGTTTTTAGCATTTTTTCGACATTATTTTGGAAAAAGATATTATGTACATACGCACAATTTACAATATATTTTAAAATTTAGTCAAGTATCCTATTAGGGGGTGTTCAAGTATTACGTAAGCAGGGGGATATTTTTCCGGAAAAAAAAACAGTTCACGGCAAAAAAAGTTTCCGCATAAAAACAGTTTGCGGCAAAAAAAAGTTTCCGCAAAAAAGTAGTTCGCGCCAAAAAAAGTTTCCGGCAAAAAACAGCTTCCGCAATAAAACAGTTTGCGGCTAAAAACAGCTTCCGCAATAAAACAGTTTGCGCAATAAAACAGTTTGCGGCAAAAAAAACTTCCGCAATAAAACAGTTTGCGGCAAAAAAACAGTTTGCGGCAAAAAACAGCTTCCGAAATAAAACAGTTTCCGCAAAAAACAGTTTCCGCAAAAAAACAGTTTGCGGCAAAAAAAACTTCCGCAATAAAACAGTTTGCGGCAAAAAACAGCTTCCGAAATAAAACAGTTTCCGCAAAAAAACAGTTTCCGCAAAAAAACAGTTTGCGGCAAAAAAAACTTCCGCAATAAAACAGTTTGCGGCAAAAAAACAGTTTGCGGCAAAAAACAGCTTCCGAAATAAAACAGTTTCCGCAAAAAAACAGTTTGCGGCAAAAAAAACTTCCGCAATAAAACAGTTTGCGGCAAAAAACAGCTTCCGAAATAAAACAGTTTCCGCAAAAAAACAGTTTCCGCAAATAAACAGTTTGCGGCAAAAAAAACTTCCGCAATAAAACAGTTTGCGGCAAAAAAACAGTTTGCGGCAAAAAACAGCTTCCGAAATAAAACAGTTTCCGCAAAAAACAGCTTCCGCAATAAAACAGTTTGCGTCAAAAAATCAGTTTCTGACAAAAAAGCCTATCAGCTGCGTGATACTTGAACACTTGCTTATTTATCAATAGCTGCTCACGTGCGTCTACCATGTTAGGTTCCCCGACATGAAAACCGGACGTGTACGGCCACTCTAAATAAATACGTTTCTTTAATTGATTTAAAATTTACAGGGCGAGCGACAGTTGACAGGTAAAAGTATATTAGATTCCAATATAGAAAGTAAAACAATACTCGAAATGGCTGGTAAAAAAATACACAGTGACGGTCTTCGAGAAGAACCTCCGATATAAACTCTTTAGACACCAACTGCATGTTTAGTCGATTTCTAACCAACTGTCAAATGGTCGACTATGTGATTAGTTTTATTAAACTTAATTATTTTTTAAAAGTGCCAAAATGTCTAAAATATATAGGGTACTATTTGTAAGAGAATTTTGTGCAATAAGCTTTGAATGCTCGTTAAATAAATCAACATAATAATAATATATAAAAAAAAAATTGTTAGGTTATGTTTTTGAAAACATTTTTATTCACGTTTATTTTGCAAGCATTCCGATCAAGACCATAGATTACTTATATATTAATCAAAATACAAATTATTTTATCATAAGTTTTAAAAAAGACATTATTTTTGTTAAAAAATGATTAAAAAAAGTATAAAAAGTTAGGTTATATATTTAATCTATGAGTCAGATTTATTTTTTTTTGGGAAAAACTACAAATACTGTAATTCAAGGTCGTATGTTTTTTATTTACGTGATACTAGTCAACGTTTCTGTATTTTTAGGTGTAAAGTAAATTTATTTATTTATAATTAGCTTTCAGAAAATACAGAACCAATTGTTTGGTGCTATAAATGATCGTGAAATATGTACGTGAGGTCGAGTTACGCACAATCAAGTCTCCGTACTGATAATTAAATTTATTTACAATTATTATTACCCGTAAAGGTTGTATGTATATTATTAAAACACATTCACCGTTTTCAGTCCATTGTAATTCTACGATAATTGATGATATAACCTATAAAAAAATTATTTATTTCGATAATAAAATTTATCAAAACCCACTTGACACAACTCAAAAAATACCCTTGCCAATCGATTTGTGAATCAATCCCGAGTTCAACGAGGTACATAAAGCCATATATGAAAAATTTTGAGGGGGGGGGGTCATGACCGGAAAAATTTCTAAAATGGGCTAAATTAGAACCACAGACCTACAATTTAGCGAAAACCCGAGATCTCTAGGTGGTCAGGGGGCTGATATACTAATATTATAAATGCAAAAGTGTGTCTGTCTGTTTATTACATTTTCACAGCTAAACTGCTGAACAGATCGCGATGAAATTTGGCAGGAAGATAGTTTGCACCCTGAGGGAGGACATAGGCTACTTTATTTCCTGAAAAATGTACCTCAAAAAAAGTATTAGATAAAAATAATGGGTATAAATGACATTTGTATGTGTGACCTGTTTTATCGACTATAACAAATCTACCTTACCTACTTGACTTTCTTATTTTTCTTCTCTATGGATGACAGTTACTACCTAACCTAACGGAAATCTGCTTTACCTACCTGACTTTCTTGTTTTCCTTCTTCTCTATGGGTGACATTTCCTATCTAACCTAACAGAAATCTGCTTTACCTACCTGACTTTCTTATTTCTCTTCTTCTCTATGGGTGACAGTTCCAGCCTAACCTAAATTCCAAGCAAACTTTATTAATTTATACACTTTGTATAATGTGCTTTACCTACCTGACTTTCTTGTTTTCCTTCTTCTCTATGGGTGACAGTTCCTACCTAACCTAACAGAAATCTGCTTTACCTACCTGACTTTCTTATTTTTCTTCTTCTCTATGGGCGACAGTTCTAATCTAACCTAAATTCCAAGCAAACTTTATTAATTTATACACTTTGTGGACTGAAAAGGGTTGAATTGTTTTATATATTTTTCTCTTTATAACGGTTATACATATATTATTTATATAACGTTCCTATTTATTTGATTTTGTTGTTGTTATTATTGGACATATTTAATTATATATTGTTGTTACTTTCGACAGGATAAAATGTTATTTAAATCTGTTATAATTTATTAGAATATTTAAATAATGTTGCACTGAATTTATATTTATTATATTATAGCGTTATAGAAGAACACGATATTTTTAAGCGACATCGTAGATACCAACTTTCTTTTTAGTATTCTTAATATAAATTTTGTTATAACCCAAAGTTACGTCAAAGTATTGTTTGAGACGTAAAACTCAAACGCAAATAAATTTCAATAAAGACCCTTTCGTAATTATTTTTTCAAACAAAATTAGCTCACGTGTTGTGATAAAATATTTCCTGAACTGTAGAAATGTTGGTTATCTAATTAATTATGTAAGTATGGTTAATTATTAATGAAAACAATAAGGTATAGTAAAGGACACAGTTTTTAATGTTGGCACTGTTTGAATTGATTGTGATATTGATCGTAATTGTAATTTATTTTAATTTGTGAATACGTGTGAAGAAAACCTTAAGTATTCATTATTCAAATCTAACTTTCAATAAACCGAGATACCTGGACATGAAAATGTATAGTTAAAAAAAAACATTAAGTGTGTGTACTTATGTACACGCGTTAGAAGTTATACTTCTTTGGCATGATTGAACAAATTTGAATATTATCAACCAATTAGCAGGAGGCAGATATTGTTTGACCAATCAAATTAATGTAAATGTCGCTTTTAGTTGGTTCAAGGTGGCAGCACCAGTATTAAATCGAGTTTAAAAAAGTTATTTTTTATATAGGCAATACTCTTTACAGTTGTGTTATTTAAGGTCATTCGATCACTAGACGAGTTATTAGATAAAAATGTGAATTTAATGTATGTCATAATACAATATTCAATGCGTTGATATTTGCAATTTGAAAAAGATCTACCGTACAGTTTAGAAGAAATTAATTATCAAAGTTAGTAATTTTAACATGGGAGATATGGCGAATCATACCGGCAACTGCATGTATTTGCATATATCGGATTAAATAAATTAGACAACAGTTTAAAAAACTAAATAATAGATTGATTGAATATAACAGATTGTGTCAAAAATAAAAAAAAAGTACTTTTACCGTTTAGTTCGTGATAAATATTGATTTAAAAATCAGACAAATTGTATACGTCATTATTCATATTTGATTTTAATTAACATCACAATCTGACAACATTGCATTCAAAACCGTAGATAAAGAAAAGACAAATAACAACACTTACAAAATGATTTACATATTCTATGTCCGCATATTTAAAATGCTATATAATAAAATGAAATAATATTACATATTTTTACTTTATAACGTATTTTTATTATTGAAAAACGAAAAAAGTACATTTTTCATGTACTTATGTATGTTTATTAAATATAATTCTATGTAAACCATAGACATATAGTACTAGACAGCGCGATCTGGGGGGCTATTACGGTTCTCGCGCGGATTTACTCACATTCTCACATTTTCATCTCACGTGACTTTAGTCACCCGATTACGGAACTCTCGAGTGAAAATGTGAGGTAACTAGGCACTTTCGGAAAATGAATCTCACATTTTCACATTTATATGTCATTTTCACGAATATTGACGCCATTTTTATTGGAATCTCACATTTTGTTATGTCAAACTAACCTTAAATTATTTCATTAATGTGATAAAAAACGACTTAATTTTACTAAAAGATAATAGGGTACATTATTAGAATTAATAAAAGAATATAGTGCTACTATAAAATGCAAATAAATATTTGGGTTAGTAAAAATAAATTTTGATTACACGTTGACGTTATTTTTAAATTTTGAAAACATTTAAACATGAAATTAGTTTTTTAAAAATTAATAATGCTAATACAAGACAGCGTCCACACATATTTTAAAAACACTCGTTATAATTACAGATAATATCACACATCAAATAGCATCAAATACAATATACACATAATACGTTATTTATTTTTGATTGTTTACAATTTTTTCAACAAACAAATCTTTTTAAATACATGATAATAAATCAATTAATATATAGGCAAATTGTAAATTTCTTCCTTGGTTCATTCATTTCATTTTTGGATGATTTAAAACTGAATATTGTTGTGATTTATAAACCGTTACTTCATCTGTCAGTTAAACTTGAAATTATTTATTTTTTCATTACTAAACTGTACAGACCAATTTTTTATTCGATTTCGCACGAGGAGAAAACTTTGCAGACTCCTTATCAATTTTTTTTCATTTATTTAACGTGTTTTATGATTTTAATAAACAATTAAATTTTAATAAACGGTTCTCGACACAGAATTTCGTGTCGAGTAAACTCACGCGGATAATCTCACATTTTCACCTAGTGAGATTCACCGTAATAGAGTAGGCTACTCACTTTCGTCATTTTCACTCGATTTGAGAACCGTAATAGCCCCCCTGTATCGTACATTTGTAAATGTGGATCACGCTGTCCAGTACTATATGTCTATGGTTTAAACTGACAGCGATTCTTTATTGTTTTTAAAACGGTACAATATTGCCAGATTTATTTTGAGTTGAAAACAAGTAGAGTCAAATAATGAACTTTTTAAATATTTAATAGTATAATTGTTTAAAAATCAAATGACGGATAATCTTATGATACGAGTAAATAAAAAAGACATTTTTAGATATTCATATATTTTCTATATGTTGCATAAAAAATAGTTGTATTTTCCATTAGCGTAGTATATTCTATGGCACTGATCGAATTACCTTAAATAAAAGACACAATTTCTACAGTATACATAATTCACCGCGTAACCTTTTCATTTCCGTTGCATTACTAAATTTTTACCCTCAACGTGTCTAAAGAACTATAATTTCAAAAATATATTTTTTCCGCAAATAAAATACAGAAAATGGCATATTTAACTTGACGATATTTGCTACATTTGACTTTTAATAAATACAGAACCTCTACCTCCATATTATAATAATGACAAAAATTCATTCCACGTCAGATTAAACTATTTTTTAATGGTTATATTTCCATTTAAATCTGACAGTTACATTGTTGCAAAGTTAAACATAACCTCAAATAATATACGTAAATTAATACAAAATAATTTCAGTCTCGTGTACAAGTATCATCAAGTACAAAAAAATATTTATGTTGATTAATATTTTAGTATTGTATTGAAATCTCTATTTTTTTTTAACAGTCTAACCTAAAAAATTTAAATGAAATATTTATTGTATTAAAAATAATGATGTAAACTACAGGATACTTGAAAAGAGATGTAGAAATTTTTAGGTGAGTATTGATTAAAATAAATAAAAATTTGTATTTTTTACTATTTTCAAATGTGGCGATAGTTGGTTGAACTTTTTAAATTTATTTGAATCAGTATTAAATATGCCCTTAAAATTTATGTTTATATTTTTCCATTAGAGAACTATGTTTGATATTAATAAATAAATAATATAGTTTGAAACAGTAGTCTGTCTAATATTGAAAAAATACAGATGAAAAATTTGTATAGAATTTTCAATTTTAATAAAATTAACAATCAAATCATGTAAATAATATAATTTTGAACATTGTATAAAAATTGGAATTTTTTATACAAATTTATCCATTCTGAATTTATTAAACAATTTTAAATATACATTATCAAATTTTGCAATTTCATACTCGTCTATATAATATATACGTACATGTATTGCACAACGCATGTTGCAAATATTTTTAAATAAATAATATAGTCGAACGTTTATCTTTTTATTCATTACCTTTTTTGTCAACAATCACAAATATACAATTTGATAAATCCCGCCATTTTTTTCAAATGATACGACGCCATGTACCATAGACGACGCGAAATATGTACACTCAACACTCTGCTATACGACCATCCATTACACGACCGCTCCGTTACACAATATGCCGACAGTTCTAATTCTAACCAACGTCTTCCTACATCCCCACCATAATACAACCGTGACTGCTATATTTCTGCGCGTTTAAATTCACCAATCAACTTTAAAGTCGGCGCGTGGTGGGTGCCCTGGGTGCCCCTCTAGCCGTCGTATAGTGGAATTTTAGAATTACCGATGCCGTCGTATAGCAGAATGTTGAGTGTAGTTTATTTTTTTACAAACCAGATGTCACTAGTGACAAAAATGGTTGGTAAATAAACGTAAATCGAACAAACAATAATTTGATATTTTCTTACTTTTATATCCACACCTTTTTGATACAACAAAATTCGATACAGTTTTTTGATACAATGGCTGCATTAAGTGGTTTTGTAGAATTTTTTCAAAAAGGAAAGGTGAGTCATGTGAGTTGAAAACTATTTTTAATTACTTAGGTTAGGTGTTATTTCCTGTTATGATAATAATGTACTTTAACACGGAAGCTATCGATGTTATCTTATCGGTATAAACTATATTACAGACATTTAGACCAAAGAAGAGATTCGCACACGGTACAATTCGTTATTCATTACACAAACAAGCCCAGGCCAGCTTAAATGCAGGTTTTAATCTACGTGCTGTCGTTCAACTTCCCGAAGGGGAAGATATGAACGATTGGATCGCAGTACACGTTGTAGATTTTTTCAATCGAATAAACTTGATATACGGTACTGTCGCTGAATACTGTGATGCTAAATCATGCCCTACGATGTCAGGTGGATCGAGATTTGAATATTTATGGGCAGACGGGGAACGGTAGTTATTTAAGTTATCTATCGTTTAAGTGCTCCGAATTATTTCATTATAAATCTTGTTTTTTTTTTAACTACTCAATCTATATTCTATGGATTCAATAATAAAAAAATGTTCGAATGTCAAGATATATTGTAATAGAGATGATCTTAAAGGGGATAGCCACTGTGACGGGTCAAAAAATTGTCAATATTTGGGAATTTTTTTCACAGATATAACTAATTATTTTTGAATCAGGTAAAGGACATTTTATTATATATACAGGGTGTCTAAATACCAGGGGACACCATGGGGATCTCGGAAACTATAAGAGATAGAGATTCGGTTAAATGAGAGAAAAGTTACCTTTAAGAGGGAACAGTTCAATAGTGCATTTACATTTTACAAAATTTTCATAGCTTACTAGATATTAGCCAAAAACCATTTTACTCCGAAATCTTTCATCGTGAATATTTCTTAAGCGACTTGAAATTTAAAAAAATGTTTCAAATAAATGCTGTAGGGTTTAGTATTGTCTATTTAAAAATATTTTTTTAATTTCCAGAAATCTCATTGTTTTTGAGATATGATACTAACTTATGTTTTCTTAAATGGAAGCAATATGAAATTTTATAATTTTTGAACAGAAGATTTTATTACCTTTTCAATGATATGCAGCTTGATATACTTATTTTTCAAAATATCTCAAAAAATGATGAAAAAGTACTTTTTATTTATTTAATACACTGGATCATCCTAAGATGGCTATGACAATTAACAATAAGATCAAAAACAACTGAAAATTTACTTATAAGACTCTTTAGTGTTCTTACAAACAGGCAAAATAATAATTTCTCAATTGATTTAAAATTCTCATTGTTGACAGCCATTTTTGATTGGAAATAAAAAAAATGTGTTTTTTTTTTAAATAAAATAGCTTCTTGTTTTTTTTTTTATATTGTTGTCGATAGCCATAGCCATCTTTGGCTGGTATTTTGTAATTTAATAAATAGAAATATGTTTTCTTTTTATAAATAAAGTAGTTAATTCATGCTATGTAAGCTTATAATTAAATTTTCAGTTGTTTTTAATCTTATTGTTAATTGTCATAGCCATCTTAGGATGATCCAGTGTATTAAATAAATAAAAAGTACTTTTTCATCATTTTTTGAGATATTTTGAAAAATAAGTATATCAAGCTGCATATCATTGAAAAGGTAATAAAATCTTCTGTTCAAAAATTATAAAATTTCATATTGCTTCCATTTAAGAAAACATAAGTTAGTATCATATCTCAAAAACAATGAGATTTCTGGAAATTAAAAAAATATTTTTAAATAGACAATACTAAACCCTACAGCATTTATTTGAAACATTTTTTTAAATTTCAAGTCGCTTAAGAAATATTCACGATGAAAGATTTCGGAGTAAAATGGTTTTTGGCTAATATCTAGTAAGCTATGAAAATTTTGTAAAATGTAAATGCACCATTGAACTGTTCCCCCTTAAAGGTAACTTTTCTCTCATTTAACCGAATCTCTATCTCTTATAGTTTCCGAGATCCCCATGGTGTCCCCTGGTATTTAGACACCCTGTATATTCAACTTATTTAATGAAAATTTTTATTGAAAAATATTAAATATTTATAAAGTTATGAGCCTCGATGTGACGACCAAAAAAAATATTTTTCTCTATGGTCGACTTGAAATTTTGAGAAAGGTTATATGAAAAATATAAATAAAAATTTTATCAATATCTATATCAGCGATCAGGAAACTTTTTTAACCATTACCCCAAAATATTTTTGCGTAAGTCGATATTACCCCTTCATTTTGAAAAGGAGACAATCAATGTAAATTTAAATTAAACATTATTTATTGAATTAATTTACACGAAAAATAAAAAAAGTTGCATGAAAAAAGTAAGTATGTAATAGAGTATAGACAAACAAAATAAAATTATCATATACGCTAGGAAACCATCGATCCTGGCGCCGCCAAGTGGCAAAAATAAATAATTTTGGGTTTCTGTCAAACCAATCTGTCATATAATTGAAAGTAAAAAATGGATAATTGCCGTTATATTATGTATGTTATATTAAAATTTGTATTGATAAGTATCAACCTTTGTATATTATTAGAATTTGACCCCGAAATTTTCTTATTTTAAACCGACTTCTAAAAAAGAGGAGGTTATCAATTCAATCAATATATTTTGTTATGTATGTTCGAGCATAACTTCGACAAATATGCGCCTATTCGGTTGATTTTTGTTTGTTTGAAAGAGTATACTCCCGAGGTGGTCTCATATAAATTTTATCAGAATCTGACCATGGACTTCAAAAAAGGAGAGAGTTTTCTATTTTTTTATATATATTTTTTATGTATTTTCGGGTATAACTACGACAAATATGCACCTATTCGGTTGATTTTTCTTTGTTTGAAAGAGTATACTATCGAGCTGATACCATATAAATTTCATTATAATCAAATATATGGTTTCAAAGATACGCCACTCAAAAGAAAAAAAGAAAAAATCGTAATAGAGTTGATCGAAAATAGACAAATTTCGCGGGTCGAATCCTTATAATCCGCAAAGATTGATACTCTTCAATACAGATTTTAATATAACACACATAACTTTGTGTTTTAACCCCGTAATTTACTCATTGGGTAATATCGGACATTTGAAAATAAAAAATAAAAATTTGCTATGAAAAAATTTATTAAAAATAAAAAATTAATGTTTTACAAGACCTTATTCTTACCCTTAAGTTTTACTGAAAATATCATCCAATTATAACAAACCATTAAGTAGAAAAAAAAGGTTTTCGATTTTCAAATTTTAATTAATTACAGCTAAAATAATTATTAAAATTAATTAAAACTTGGTCAAGTACTTCTTCATACAAAGGTTTATAGATAAGAAAAAAAATTAACGAAATCGGAACTTGGGAACATTACTTTCGGCTGTCCTTTTTTAAAAGTAATATACCCAAAGTTGCTAACGGCGCTCACTAGGTGGCGACGTGTCGTTTTTGACAGATGGTTTCCTAGCGTATTGGAACAAACAAAAATTTATTGAAACTTTCCCCCTTCAGGTTTTGGAGAAATGATTTTGCTTCATGTTTGATTACAATAACTTCAAAATTCTTAAGCAATTTTAATTAAATCTGTGTAAAATAATTTGAAATATTTGATTTAAATCGACAATAGATTTCGCATTTCATGTTTGAAAAATCTATTATTTTAATTTATACAATTATTTCATCTGATATTGATAAAAAAATATCGCGGAAACAAACGGGTTAAGTTTAAAGAATGATTTGTAAAAATACTAACACGTTTATAAAATAGCAAATTAGAAAAATTTACTTATTACCCGCAAAATTTTCATTTTTACCCCATTTGGGGTAATTTACCCCGGTTCCCCGACCGCTGATCTATATGAATGTAGCTATCGTTGCACGTAGCCGTTTTTTTTTAATTTTATTTTTTCACAAAATGGCGATCGTTTGAATTTTTTTTCATTTTTAAGACCTATTTTTTTTATTAGAGCGCTTTTAAAAATAGTAAGTATCAAAATTTCAAAAATCGGCTACGTGCAACGATAGCTACTACAATTACGAAAATTATATAAAAAAAAAAATTGAAATCGGTTCACTAGTCTTTGAGGAATCGTGTCGACCAGGTCGAAAAATGTTATTCCGAGATAAACGTGTTTAGTGTTTTTGTTATGTCATAACCGGCCGTGCTACATCGTTTCACTAAATTGACTGTAACTCCGTCAATTTTCAAAATTTAAACTCAATTTTTTGTATACATATTTATGAATATGTAAACTTAAAAAAAATCTAAGAAAAAAAATTAATATTTTTTTCCGTCACAGTGGCTATCCCCCTTTAAAGTCTATTTACTAAAATTTATTTATTTCTTTATTGTTATAAATAAACAAACATTAATAGTTATTAGTAGGTATCAAACTGCCTGTGATCCATATACGATTTTTTTCTAAATGTTGGCACCCTACACACCTGCCTAAATTGCTTAAAGTAATAAATGGGATAACGACAATAAATAAATAAAAATATAAACAATATTAATATAATACGATACATAAAATCTGTAAAAAAAAACGAATTCAATTAAAATGAAAAGACTTTTCGACCGCCTTATAATAACAGCTTTAAGCATCTGTTTGCATAGAATCCATAGATTAAAACTCTCTAAGAAGTTGACAAAATTATGAAATAATTTGGAGCACTAAAACGATAAATAACCATTATTAAAATATCTCGCGTTTTTTTAACTTTAATAATATTTAATTTATAATTCAGGTATAAAAAACCGACTGCTTTACCTGCTCCACAATATATTGCCTTATTGATGGACTGGACTGAGGCACAGATCAACAACGAAACTTTATTTCCCGTTTGTACGGATGTACCATTTCCAAGAACGTTTATTCCTCTTTGTAGGAAGATTCTTACCCGTCTGTTTAGAGTATTTGTACACGTTTATATACATCATTTTGATAGGATTGTTTCAATCGGTGCGGTACGTATAATTTAAAAAAAAACTTTGAGTGTGTGTACTTATGTACATGCGTTAGATGTTATACTTCTTTGGCATGATTGAAAAACGACTACGAATAATCTCAATGAATAAAATAATGTAATGCATATACATTTATAAAGAAAACTAATATTTTATTTAATAATTCATAACATTATTTCACTATATACAGGATGTCCCATTTTAATCTATCACCCCCCTAATTTTTTTTATCTATCAATTAAATCAAAAAATGTTTCAAATAAAAGTTGTTTGGTTTTGAGGGGGACCCAAAATGGCGTTATTAGTTTTTGATTTTTTGGACATTTTCATGGTCAAATAGGACCAAAAATTTTTTTTTTTAAATGGAAACCTATATTTTTTATTGTGGTATCTTATTGTTTGAGAAAAAATAAGCAGCTTTTGTTTTAAATGATTTTTTGTGTCTTAATTTTTTTTATTATTTAACAAAATAATTTTAGATTTTAGATTTTCACTAATTTTTTACTCGAAACCCACTAACTTTAGAGGAAATGTGTAAAAACAAAAAATGTTTATTTTAATCTGATATAACTAGAAAAATGATTTCAGATTTTTTTAAATAAAATTTTTTTTTGTTTTAATATTTTGAAGAGAAAAAGTTTTAAAAAATTCTGATATAATTTTCTTAGTTATGTCAAAATAAAATAAACATTTTTTGTTTCTTACATTTTTCCTCTAAAGTTAATGGGGTTCGAGTAAAAAATTAGTGAAAATATAAAATCTAAAATTATTTTGTTAAATATTAAAAAAAAGTCATACAAAAAATTATTTAAAACAAAAGCTGCTTGTTTTTTCTCATACAATAAGATACCATAATAAAAAATATAGGTTTCCATTTAAAAAAAAAAAGTTGGTCCTATTTGACCATGAAGACGTCCAAAAAATCAAAAACTAATAACGCCATTTTAGGTCCCCCTCAAAACCAAACAACTTTTATTTGAAACATTTTTTGATTTAATTGATAGATAAAAAAAATTAGGGGGGTGATAGATTAAAATGGGACACCCTGTATACTATTTAATCAAGTTAAAATTTAATTGTATATTATTTCAAAGCCCATATTTTATAAATCATGAAATTTGAATATTATGATGTAATAATCAACCAATCAGATCAGAAGGCTAAATTTCATTTAATGCTAGATGGCAGCACCAGTATTAAATCGAGTTTTAAAAAAAAGTTATTTTTTGTATAGGCAATACCCTTTACAGTTGTGTTATTTAAGTAAAAGACACAATTTCTACATTTTTGTTGATACCCATGCCTATTCATTTCCGTTACATTACTAAATTTTTACCCTCAACGCGCCTAAAGAAGTATAACTTTAAAAAAAAAAAAAAAAACTTATTTATTATATTAATTTTTTTTTTAGGAAGCTCACGTTAATACATGTTATAAACATTTCTATTACTTCGTCCAAGAGTTTAACCTCATTAGCAGTAAGGAACTAGAGCCCTTGGCGGAGATGACGAGTCACATTTGTAAAGATGCTGCCCCGTCGACGTCTCCACCGCCCAGTACAAGTTAGGTTATGTTAAACGACTCAAGCCAAAAAAATACATCGTTTTCATCATGCTGAATATAAAAGATTAAGTAATCCTTTATTATTTTTTTATATACTCATAATCAATTGAAAGATATTACGTAAAAAAGTGCGGTTATGGTGTTTTTTAATGTCGTAATTATCCGTAACTCAATTCATCAGTACTTAACGTGTTTGTGTTGTTTATTATTATTTATAATAATTATATTAATAGGCGAGGTGTCGAGTATTTTGGAGTAGAAGAGCGTCGCTGAATATTTTCGGCTTTCTTTCAGCTTTATGTCAAAAATAGTTATATACAAAATGAAAGCTAATTAAATGCTTTACAAAAAAG
This sequence comes from Sialis lutaria, assembly GCA_949319165.1. Taxonomy (NCBI): domain Eukaryota; kingdom Metazoa; phylum Arthropoda; class Insecta; order Megaloptera; family Sialidae; genus Sialis; species Sialis lutaria. Next base: position 37,517,700 of record OX439233.1, read on the forward strand.
GTTATGTATATATTTTTCATCGGAATCATATTTCACCGAGTAATGATGGTTTGAATTTATTAAAATTCATTTTTTTGTCGCTGACTTATATTTTAATCGAATTTCTCGGTGAAGTGTAAATCCGACGAAATTATGTATAGAACGTTTTTTGTAGAGAATTTAATTAGCTTTAATTTTGTTTATAACTATTTTTGCCGTAAATTTGACAGAAAGCCGAGAAAATGATAAAAAATTGATCATTGCCGTTTCTCGGGAAGAAAGTTAAAGATTTCTGAATTTCTCGGTGAAGTAAAAATCTGATGAAATTATGTATAGAACTTTTTTTGTAGATAATTTAATTGTCTTTAATATTGTTCATAACTATTTTTGCCGTAAATTTGACAGAAAGCCGAGAAAATGATAAAAATTGATCGTTGCCGTTTCTCGGGAAGAAAGTTAAAAATTTCTGAATTTCTCGGTGAAGTAAAAATCTGACGAAATTATGTATAGAACTTTTTTTGTAGAGAATTTAATTAGCTTTAATATTGTTTATAACTATTTTTGTCGTAAAGTTGACAGAAAGCCGAGAAATTAATAATATTTGACCGTTGCCGTTTTTCGGGAAGAAAATTAATAATTCTTAGTAATTTTGTAAATATTTCTGACTTGGTGCCCCCAGCCTGTATTGATTGTGAGTATTTTATGTAACTTTTAATTAATTATAGTTCAATTTTTATTTAATTTAAGTTTTAATTATTTTTTATTACCTAGTCGTATATATATGTATTTAATACATTTAGATAGTTTAATTTTTGTATTTGATTAATTTTTAAAATTTAAAATAATTTTATCATAACCTAATATTTAAATATTTAAGTGATACTAAAGCAAAAAAAATATAGTGAAAAATAGCTTCAGAATTAAACAATACGCTCTGCTTCGTTAATAACGTTTTAACGCCAATATATTCAAAAATTGATCTATTAAAATACTTAATCGCGTTTGATTTTTCGTAATGCAACTTTTTGATCACCTTTGCGTTATTTATAATATAAAAACGTTTCAGATTGAACAAGAACCCTTTATTAACATTAAATCACTTTGTATGACTGATAAATTGCTCTAAAATACCCATTTTAACATTAAAACAGACAACTGACTACATAACCGTGATTATTTTTTCCTTAATTTTAAATATTTTGTCACTTAATCCACCCCCTAATATTACATCACTATATTTCAACTACACCCCCTTAATTAACATTTTTTATTTGCTTTTTAAATCATTTCGTGATTTTAATTAAATTTATTTGAAAGTAATAAATATTCATTGTTGCAAAGTTCAACATAATAGTCCAGTGCAGTTAGGAAATTTTTATAGGTGTGACCCAATTATTTCGGGTACATTTTTTCTTTTGTAGCTCATTCGAAAGGAGCTTCAGTAAAGACCTTAACCCTGAGTTTGCGCACTGCCCAAATCTCCCCTCCCGCCGCCATCTTTGATTACTTTTTTTATTTTCAATCGCTCATAACTCGCGTTCTAATTATCCAATGAATTTAAGCTCGTTGCACTCGTCAAAACTTACTCTTTAATTAAGTTTATATCAAATTAAACTCTCCGATGTCCTGGAAAAAAGTTATTAGCGTCCAAAGTTGGAAGAACTTTCCCAAAAGTCCTTTCGCCCGCTTTCTCCGCGCGTAACTCTTTTCCAGTGGATCTGAGACCCCCCTCGACTGTTAACTATTTGAAGTAGACTCAATTTCCAGTATTTAAAAAAAAATCAACCCGATTGGTTGATTTTTCGCCCGCCAAACCACGCTCGAAGTTACTATAATAGGTACTCGCGTGGCGCGTTCGCGGTTCGCGCTATATTTCTCGCTTTTGCGACTAATAAAATAATAATGAGCATAGCCGTGATTTTACCTTAACTATCTCGCCCCCCTTTCTTAATTTACATTTAAATTTGAATTAAATTTATCTGACAGTTATAAATATTCATTGTTGCAAAGTTGAACATAACCTCAAATAATATACGCTTTTATTTGACATCACATGTTAATATTTTCTGACCCTTAAATTGAAGTTAATTTTTGATGAATAATGTCCACAATTATCAAAAATTCTTGAATTCACTTAAATTTTTTATTATAAGATATAATAGGCTATTTGACAACATTGAAAATATACTACAAATTGTGGTCATCCTATCAGATAATAGCATAAAAGAACATATTTCACTTTATTTTAAAATAAATTATGTATATTTTTTGCAAATTACACGAAAAAAAAATATAATAATTTTTGAAATTTTATCTATGACGGGAACGCTATGTGATTGGTTGCAGCTCTAGTGACGTCACACGCAAGTTGAGTTCGCGTTTTATGGTTTCTGTGTATTATATCAAAGTATTATATTCGATTTTTCAGCTATTTTTGAAGCAGTTTTTAGATAAATTTTATTACTAGTGGCATAAATATTCGTTTCGAATTTCAAAATGGAATTAAATTTTGTGCGAGCTGATTATAGCAACCTATCTAAGGTAGACGCTTTTATGGTTGCACTTTTTTTAAGAATAACGCTGATTACTGTGCTGCGGAACTTAAAAATGTGAAAACAGCAGTGTAAGTACCACATAAAACATTTGAAATCCTATATGCCGCAAGATTAAGCTATATTAAGAGGTTAGGTACCTATTAAAGATGTTGGTTAATACTGAGTGTACCGGTGGCCGCTGTCAGAATTGTCAAAAATCACGTGTATAGTAGTATAGTTATTCAGAAAAGATGTTATTTCGTTTTATAAGAACCGATATTTTTAGCTACTATCTAGTTAAATATTACTTATATCAAAGTGATCTTCACACATAAAAACATTTGTATTCAATAAAATACTCGTTGGATCTTTTCAATTATTGTAACCACATTTTTCGTCTTTTGGGATTCTTTGGAACAGAAACAAACAGTTTGTGTGGACTTTTTATAGACGTATTTATACATTGTGGCACTACACACCATTATACACCATTCTATCCACTAAATTTGAAGATGAAATTCACTTCAGATGCACTGTTTTATTAAGGCAATGACTTATTTACTTGCGCGTGACGTCACACGCACCATATGACCAGCGCCATGATAGAAACAGCGTTTCTGACGCAGTTTTGAAAATTTAAACTTTAACATTGATTTTTATTGATAATACAGTAGATCTCCCCGAAATATCAATGTAGTGTGCTTATTATGTAATAAAGAATAATTTAAAAATATTTTCTAAAATTAGTCAAATAGCCTATTCAGGGCCGTCTTTAACCTATTGGGGGCCCTGGGCACATTAGGACAATGGGGCCCCTATGACCTTGACAGAGCTAAAGTTTTCACTTCAAAAATTAAGAATATGAAAAACTATAGTTTACTGATGATTTTTTTAAAACAGTGTAGGTAATTAGTACACCATTAAACGGGTGGCCAGTATTTCTCTACAACAAATTTCCCTGACTTTTTCCGGTTTTCCAGGTGAATTTTTACGTTTTTCCGTTTTTTATTAAAAAAAATGTTTTTAAGCATATTTTACACAATATATTAAAGTTTACGGAATATTAAAAAAGAACTTTAATACCATTGCGAATTTTGTAGCATTTTTTTTTTTCAAAATACTGATTTTAAGGTATCAAAATTCTCTACAAAATGATTATTTTAAAATTAAATTTTCTACATAAATGCACTCCGTGACGTGTTAAGATACGCATTTTTTTTACATAAAAACGTTAAAACGGAAAAATGTTGAGGAACGAAATGCACGAATGCACCATCATAAAGTAGAGTAAATTTCCATCATTCCAGAAAGAAAAGATTTCAAATTGGTAAATTTTTGACCAATTTACAAACTTGAATACAGGCTATTTTTTAGGTATCCCCTTAATTAATATGCAGAGGGTACGTGTAACGCGTATACGTAAAATAAATCAAATTTCAAGAAATTATTTTCAATAAAAATAATATCTTCAATAACAAATCACATAATAAATTAATATCACCACTGTTAAAAACCATTAATATATTCAACGATTGAACAAATTGCATGAAGTGTGGTACCAGGGTACCTATACACTTCTGATTGATTAAAGTACATACTAAAAATAGATCACGTGATAAAACAGAATTATTTGTTGACAATAGAACTTTTTTGAAAATCTGCATGTTTTTTTTTAAATTTAAATAGATAATTGTTTAAAAATATTTGCGGAAAATGTCTTGACGTGGTGTGGGTTTTGCATTTTTACAGAAAATTCCCTGTCTAGCAAAATTTCCTGACTTTCCCGGTTTTCCAGAAACTGGCCACTCAATGTATTTTTATATATTTAAAATCCTAAACATGCTGAAATCGGAAAGCCTGATTTTCGGGCGAGAGTAGAGGGGCTTCGCGCATGCAAAAACTAATAAGCAAGTAGGTATTGTAGTCAGTCACTAATGTCATTATCGTTTGATTTTTTTCAAAATAAATATCGTATGTTTTTCGGTAATAAATATCGGTTATTGTTTGGTGATATGGGGCCCCTATCAATCGCGGGGCCCTGGGCACGTGCCCAGAGTGCCCAGTGGGAAAGAGGGGCCTGAGCCTATTGTATTATATATATGGATAGCGAAGTACAAATTTTAAAGAAATGTGGCTGTATATAAATCTTTTATAAAAAAAGTATTCGCATGGTGAATTATCCGTTTGATATACAAGTTGTATGTACAGGATGACCAGAAAGTAGAAATAGACTGTTTTTTGGATATCCTGTATTTATGTAAGCTTTATTTGTTACATTTATATGTATTTTTATTATTGAATGTAATGTGGATAGTAATTATTATAAATTATATATATTTAAATTGCGTTGGGATGTTTTAACATACTACATACTACAGGGTGGGCCAAGTAAAACGAAACGGGCGCAGTTTTGGTCATTTAAAATAAGATTTTGAAAAAAAGCTCGAACACGTCGATTTTGCTTTCAAGGGGGACATCTTTTGGTATAAAATTTTTGCAAGAATCTTTTCAACCCTCAGCGCTATGAGCGCAACCCTTAAAATTTTAAATAGCATGATAGGGCAAGTGATACCTCATTTGAAAGGTTTTTCATTCTGAATACGGTGCTTTTTGATTTTTTCAAATCTGTTTAGTTTTAGTCAAGTTATTGACATTTTGAATTCCATAAATGTAGTGATTTTCTGATCAAAAAACAAATATTTACAACTAAAATTTAAAACAAAATAGGTTTATTTTATTATCAAATAGTTCAAAAACATCCAGTTTAGACATTTATTGAATTAATTAAAATTTTGGATGTAGATAAATTTTTTTTAATATTTTTTTTTTATTTTTTAATTAATTCAATAAATGTCCAAATTGGATGTTTTTGAATTATTTGATAAGAAAATAAACCTACTTTGTTTTGAATTTTAGTTGTAAATTTTTGTTTTTTGATTAGAAAATCATTGCATTTATGGAATTCAAAATGTCAATAACTTGACTAAAACTAAACAGATTTGAAAAAATCAAAAAGCACCGTATTCAGAATGAAAAAACCTTTCAAATGAGGTATCACTTGCCCTATCATGCTATTTAAAATTTTAAGGGTTGCGCTCGTAGCGCTTAGGGTTGAAAAGATTTTTGCAAAAATTTCATAGCAAAAGATGTCCCCCTTGAAAGCAAAATCGACGTGTTCGAGCTTTTTCTCAAAATCTTATTTTAAATGACCAAAACCGCGCCCGTTTCGTTTTACTTGGCCCACCCTGTATACATACAATAGTGATATAAAATTAATTTCATACAATATATTCAATAATTGTTAGAACACATAACCCTACTTATTACGATATTAACTTTATTAATAGTATTAAGTACGGTTATGTTAGAAGTAATATGAAACAAAAAAAATTATATTATAGGTACAACATAATTATTATATTTATTACTTAGTTTTCCTTTAGATAATTCATTTTAGTCATTGTTGGGAAACTAAGTTCGCTTATTTATACACATTTAACAGGTTTGTTTTTATTGCGTTAAATTAACGTATTTACAACTATTTAACATATTTTTTTAATGTAAACTTTCCCAGTAATTGAGAAAAGAATCAAATGGAATGAAATACGTAAAAGATATAGCTGTGCAAAACAAGTGAGCGAGAGAGAATGCGTAATAACGCTACATCCTTTCTCTCTCGCTTCGCGTGCTGATTGGTACCGGTAATAGCGGGAAGCACTTGCCTCTCCCCGCCGACCAATCAGCACGCGGAGCGAGAGAGAAAGAATGTAGCGTTATGGCGCTTTCTCTCTCGCACGCTTGTTCGCACGGCGGACGGAAAGGCTGCCTCTAGTAGGTATATGCTCTAAGGATATAGCAAATTTTCAATCTGAATGACGTTTGCCGAATTTAAACGAAATTGACAACTAAAAAATAGGTTGGCAGCACTGCAAAACTTCTTTAGACTGCTTAAACAATACCCAGGAAAAAGCGATCAGATCTAATTGGATCAGATTAGATCTGAAATTTGATCCAATTAGATCTGATCAGATCTGAATGGGCTAAATTAGATCTGACCAGATCTAATTGGATCAAATTTCAGATCTGCTCTGATCCAATTAGATCTGATCGCTTTTTCCTGGGTACATAATTAAACGTAATGAAATTATCGGCGGTGAATACGGAATTTTATAGAAACCAGAATGAAGCGTCAAAATTTGATTCATTTTGATTATTTTTTCAATTATTAGGTTATTAGAGAGCGTCTATTAATTACAGAAAATACCGACGCGATTTTTACTCGAATTTGTAAAATTCTTTGATATTAATTGTTAGTCAATTAAATTAAAAAAAAGGTAATAAAAAGTCAAATGACTTGTATATTGTATTGTTATATATAGGTATATATATTTTTAAATCAAAATTCAACGCATTAATTTATTATATAAATTTTATGTATTTTTTTTAATATAATCTCAGGTTAATCAATAATATAATTTATATTTTTATTATTGCAAATAAAATATCAATACACAATTTGTTTATTTTCGTTATATTTCTTTCAGTAACGTATTTATTAATTTTAAAATCAGGTAGGTAAAATAAAAATTAATTAACAGTTTAGTTTTAGATGTCACAACAATTAATTATTAGTTATTATTGCAAAAAAACAAATACATAGTAAACAACCTTACAACAATTACAACCTAAATATTTACAAATTTATTCATGGCTCTCAACATTTTACATGGTAAATAAACCTTGTAGATTAACATTTGACCTCGAAATGATAATAATTTGGCAGTTTGATCATAAACGTCAGTTAAACTCGCGAATCAGTTGAATTATAAAATGAAAACATTTGTTAGGTTATGTTTGAACAATCAGTTTTATTTGAAAAATGTACCGCGTAATTTTAAAAGATTTTTTAATAATAATATTTCTAATTATCATGTTGATCTTTGTTGGAAAACAAGGAGGTTGATTTTAAAACAAAGCCAAGATATTAATGAAGTGTTTCCATTTATTTGGCTACGTGATAACTGCCAATGTGATAAATGTTTTAACAGATTTGCCAGATCGAGAACAATTTCTTGGAATGATTTTAACTTAAACACACAACCGACAGATGTAAAAGTAAGTATTGTTATTTATTATTTGTATTCTAATATATTTATATATTAATTTATTTCTGTTCAAGGTTGTAAATGGTGAACTAATAAAAATATCATGGGACGATGGGCATTTATCTGATTTTAAAATTAAATGGTTGCAAGAAAGAAGTTTTAGACCGGATAATCAAAATAAATATTTAAGTACGAAATATAGATTTCCTAAATTTATATGGAACGAACAGAGTTTTTCACGAATTTTAAAAAAGTTTGAATGTAAAGATGTTTTAGAAAAGTATGTTTTTATCAATTATTTTTTTGAACTTTGATATAGATAATATTATAACCAGTTTTATCAGAAAAAAAACTTTCACTGTCAATATTTATTTCTAGGTCATGTTTAATATTTTGTGGTTAGTAAACATGACTCAAATTGAATTAAAAAAAATCTATGGTGCTTTAATGTTGGCATAATTGTAATAAATGATTGACCATATAGTCCGGTTAAAATAGAATTATAAAAAAGCGCCGAGGGGATTTTTTTCATTTTTGTCTTAAAATGTTCCTTGAATACTAAAGAATTGAATTGTAAAAAAAATCAGAGGCAATAATTTTTTTTTAAAGTTGGCATCGAGAGCACCGTGCACGATTTATGTATTTTTATTTTATGAATTATTAAAAAAGTGCCGAGGCGATTTTTTTCTTTTTGGTCTTAAAATGTTCCTTGAATACTAAATAATTGAACTGTACAAAAAAATCAGAAGTAATCAATTTTTTTTATTAAAGTTGGCTTCCAGAGCACCGTGCATGTAGAACGTGACTCCTTCAACTTTTAGAATCGCGATATCTCAGGAATGGTAGTTCTTAGAAAAAAAGTATTAGGACCATTTTTGTAGATAAATTTAAGATCTATAATTTTTGTCTTCGCTACTTTTCTGATAAAACTTACCGTTTTTGAAAAAAATCCAAAAAACCTCAAATTTTGACCTTTGACCCCGAATAACTTTTTTAAAGACATGGGATCGATGGGGACTTTTGACACTTTATTTCTTATGGTGTATCCAAGGTCTCCACCAAAATTTAGCTCTGTCGGAATTTTTGTTATTTGACCACTATCTTTATTAGTATTTTGACCGGACTAATATACTTATAGTTGAACTATAAGTATATGTGATCAGGGCCGTCTTTAACCTATTGGAGGCCCTGGGCACATTAGGACAATGGGGCCCCTATGACCTTGACAGAGCTAAAAAAGTTTTCACTTCAAAAATTAAGAATATGAAAAACTAGTTCACTGATGATTTTTTTAAAACAGTGTAGGTAATTAGTACACCATTAATTTCAGGGTGGCTAGTATTTCTCTGAAACAAATTTCCCTGGCTTTACCCGGTTTCCAGGTGAATTTTTACGTTTTTCCGGTTTTTATAAAAAAAAAAATTTTTATGCATATTTTACACGATATATTAAAGTTTACGGAACATTAAAAACGAACTTTTTTAAAAATTCTGCATGTTTTTTTAAATTTTAATAAATAATTGTTTAAAAGTATTTGCGGAAAATTTCTTGACGTGGTGTGGTTTTTGCATTTTTACAGAAAATTCCCTGACTTTTCCCGGTTTTCCAGAAACTGGCCACCCAATGTATTTTTATATATTTAAATTTATCCTAAACATGCTGAAATCGGAAAGCCTGATTTTTGGGCGAGAGTATAGAGGGGCTTCGCGCATGCAAAAGCTAATAAGCAAGTATATAGGTACTATGATTGTAGTCAGTTTGACTTTTTTCGAAATAAATATCGTATGTTTTTCGGTAATAAATATCGGTTATTGTTTGGTAATATGGGGCCCCTATAAATCGCGGGGCCCTGGGCACGTGCCCAGAGTGCCCAGTGGGAAAGAGGGGCCTGTATGTGATTGACAAACAATAGACCTGACATAAGTCTATGGACCTGACAATGAGTTGTAAAAATAAAATAACTTTTTTCTTGGGGGGGGGGGGGGGGGATTGGGCTACTATTTTTCAATATAGGCATGTGGGGTATCAAATGAAAGCTGAAAATTTAAGGAATTCAAATATGTTCATCTTTTTTTATTAAAATTAAAAAAATCGTAAATAAAAAAATTTAAAAAAATGTTTTACTGTTTAATTTTTCAGCGATGAAGTACTTTATAAATGGTTAAAAGCATTATCGACATACGGAGTAGCATTAATTAAAAATGCTCCGTTACGTGAAACAGCATGTCGAGATATCGCAAGCCGAGTAAATTTCATAAAAAGAACACATTATGGGTAAATAAATTTAAAAAAATTAAAAATACACCCTTAAAATTTTCAAATATTTTTTCACGTTTTATTTCAGAAAAGAATTCCACGTAATGTCAAAAGAAAATACAACGAACGTTGCGTATTTATCAAGTGCGTTACAATTACACACTGATTTACCGTATTATGAATATAAACCTGGAGTAAGTTAAATGTTTTTGTGATGCCTCGCTTAACGAACATAATTCGTTCCAGGAGCAAGTTCGTTATGCGAAAAGTTCGTTATGTGAAACGCGTTTTCCGATAACAATACATGTTAAAATTTTTAACTCGTTCTGTAGCATAAAATATGGTACTGTAACATAAAAAAGATTGTAGGTACACACGTTTTTTAATTTTTTAATTAGACTCAGATTTAGGAGAGTCTACCGAGGCTTGCAGAGTTAAATCCTCATACACAAAATTACATTTATTTAAACAAACACGTGTGTGAGTTAAGCGCATAAAATAACGACTGACGCGCGTTGATGCATGTTCATGCAAGTTTGAGCATCGACTGCGTGCGACCTTGGAAGTTCGGGCGACTTCGTGATACGTAGGAGCGTTCGGGCGGCAAAATTAAATACGATGCAGTTCGTTGTATGAGCGAGGTTCGCTGAGTGAGTCGCGTAATGAACGAACAGAAAGTTCGTTGTGCGCAGCGTTCGTTGTGCGAGGTATCACTGTAATTGAAATATTTTGACAGTTAATACATTTTTAGGTTATTTTGTTACATTGTATTGTTTATAGGTTAATTTATTACATTGTATTGTACAAACAAAAGGGACCGGGGGTGGAAATAAATTAACAGACTGTTTTTACGTAGCTAAAAAAATAAAAATCGAACAAGCCGACTTGTATAAAATACTTAAAAAAACTTTAGTCAACTGGGTAGATATCGGTGAAGAAAATGGAAATCGATTTCATAAAATATACAGAGCGCCTGTTATATGGTAAGGCCTATTTCACACATATACGGTTTCATTCGGTTCGGTTCGTTTTCGGTTTGTTTTCGGTCGCTGCCGACAAGTGTGAAACGATGATTCAGTTTGTATTCGGTACCTAATAGAAACCGTACAGAACTGAATACTCCCTCCACACGGACAGATTTCATCAGGTTTCAATTCGTGTCCAGGGAACAGAAAGCAATGAACGCGTTCACACATACTCGGTTTAGTTTCGGTTTTAACCTCATAGCGAGTAAGCGAGTGTTATTTTTTTTAAGTTTTGTCGCGGATTCTCTAATAAAATGAGCGGTTTTCTAGATGTTGATGTGGATCGTCTTCATGCTCTTTAGCTTCGGGAAAATAGTGTAGAATGCTCCAAATTCCTGCTCTAAAGTGATGAGAGGGTGCTCGCAATGAATTCTAGTATTCCTCCTTCAATTTTTAATTTTTTTATAGAGAAACAACATGGCAACAACTTGCTTTCTCTCCGTGATAACTACTGAGTTTACGGAAAAAAATAAAACCTAATATGAACCGTATGAGAACCGTGTATGTGTGAAAGGGTTTGATTCGTTTTCGGCTGAAACCGAAAACGAACCGAACCGAATGGAACCGCGTATGTATGAAACAAGGCTTATACATATAAGCCAAATAAATATATAAAAATGCATTTACGTAGTTGTTTTTCTGCAGCGAAAACTCTGAGAGAGAAATTTATCGAATAAATTACTCGGTCCCCCAAAGAGATAGTTTTTTTACAGTAGATTGTGACGTTGTGGTTCCTTGGTATGAAGCGTTGAATGTTTTTGTGAAAACAGCAAACGAACATGCGAGTGAAATAAAAACCGAACCAGGTATGTGATTAATCGTAACGTTGAGAAAATATTTAAAATAATATCGATTGATTTACTCTAGGAGATATATTAACATTTGATAACTTGAGAATAGTACACGGACGAGAGGAATTTAAGGATAACGATAAAAATATACGTTACGTCGTTGGCGCGTATTTAGATTGGGACGAAATATATTCAAGAATACGCGTACTACAAAAAATATTAAATAAATAAATAATATATATTTTTTATTTGTACTAAATAAACATTTTTGTATTTTTTTAAATAAATAAATAAATAAAGTAGACATTACATACTGTAAATGTCATTATTGTGTACAGTTCCATACTGTAAACCCCTTCTGTTCCATACTGTAAACTTAAATGACAGTTGTAGATTGATACGGGGCGGGGCTTAACGAGAAGTGGGGATTTTACACTAACAGGATGTCCCATTTTAATCTATCACCCCCCTAATTTTTTTATCTAGCAATTAAATCAAAAAATGTTTCAAATAAAAGTTGTTCGGTTTTGAGGGGGACCCAAAATGGCGTTACTAATTTTTAATTTTTTGGACGTCTTCATGGTCAACTAGAGCCAACATTTTTTTTTCAAATGGAAACCTATATTTTTCATTACGGTATCTTATTGTTTGGAAAAAAATAAATAGTTTTTGTTTTAAATAATTTTTTGTATGACTTCATTTTATTTTAATATTTAACAAAATAATTTAAGATTTTAGATTTTCACTAATTTTTTACTCGAAACCCATTAACTTTAGAGGAAAAGTGTAAAAAACAAAAAATGTTTATTTTTATCTGATGTAAGATAGAAAATGATTGCATTTTTTTTAATTTAATTTTCTTTTGCTTTAATACTTCTAAGAGCAAAAGTTAAAAAAAATCCTAATATAATTTTCCTAGTTATATCAGATTAAAATAAACATTTTTTGTTTTTTACACATTTCCTTTAAAGTTAATGGGTTTCGAGTAAAAAATTAGTAAAAATCTAAAGTCTAAAATTAAGTCATACAAAAAAATATTTAAAACAAAAGCTATTTGTTTTTTTTCCAAACAATAAGATACAATAATGAAAAATATAGGTTTCCATTTGAAAAAAAAATGTTGGCCCTAGTTGACCATGAAGACGTCCAAAAAATCAAAACTTAGTAACGCCATTTTGGGTCCCCTTCAAAACCGAACAACTTTTATTTGAAACATTTTTTGATTTAATTGATAGATAAAAAAAATAGGGAGGTGATAGATTAAAATGAGACATCCTGTACACTCATCTTGCGATTTAGCGACCTTCGATTTAATGACCGCTTGATTTAACGACGGACCAATTTCTGCACGAAATTTAAATTCACCAATTAGCGATGAGGTCGGCACGGTGGTGGGGGCCCCTCTCGACGTACTTAAATCAAGCGGTTGAATTACCAACAACGTCGTTAAATCGAGCGATGAGTGTACATTGATGCCTTTGAGCATATACCTACTAGAGGCAGCCTTGCTGCTCGGCCGTGCAAAACAAGTGTGCGAGAGAGAAAGCGCATTAGCGCTACATCCTTTCTCTCTTGCTTCGCGTGCTGATTGGCACTGGTGATACCGGGAAGCACTTGTCTCTCCCCGCCGAACAATCAGCACGCGTGGCGAGAGAGAAAGGTTGTAGCGTTATTGCGCTTTCTCTCTCGCACGCTTGTTCGCACGGCGGACGGAAAGGCTGCCTCTAGTAGGTATATGCTCGAAGATTGATGCGGGGGCGGGGCTTAACGAGAAGTGGGAATTTTACACTATAGAAGGTATTGGTTTACACTAGTTTACAGTATGGAACGTTTACTGTATTAATTGTACGTATTTTGTATTTCAGATTTTATTTTTAGCATAAAATTATAATGTAATACCTATTTATAGCGTCAAACCCATATATTGTGTTATTAAATTTAGGGTCGTATTGATTTTGAGCGAACTTTTTACGCAATAAAAGTTGCTGGGAGTATTGACCAAACAGGTACAGTAAAAATATGTAGAAGTTAGGACATAGGTGTCTTAAAAAAACTTGAGAAAATTTCAACACAATTGCTAGTAAAATTTGCATTTATGTACACTTTTAACATGTTTTAATTAGAGTTTATTAAGTTAATTAAATGAAATAATCATTATGCACTCAAAACCGGTTATATTGTTGATAAAATTTAGTGAATTTCCCATATTTTCAGTGTTAAGACGCCATGCAAGATATAAATATTTAATCAATCACGGAGGAATTTATTCCCACAGGTAAATGTGGCCAGGTAAGAAAGGTGTAATAAATTATTAGAAAAGGAGGGCAAGTTTCTTTGAGAGAAAGAAACTGTTAAGATGTCCGCCGTGCACGGGGCTCATTGAATATGTATTTTATTTTATTTGGATTATTTTAATGTAAAACTATCAAAATTTTATCTAAATCATATCCTGATACGAGGATTAAAATCGTATTTTTATCTAAAACGGAAACGGCGAAATTTCACAAGGTAAGTGTTCATAATAAAATATTTCATTCCGTGTATACAATGCACCATGTTTGACATGCAAATTTGAGAGAGCACGTGAATAGTGCATTGAATCGTCATGGATAATCAGTTCGACCGTAATAAGTTTGTGACATTTAAAGCAAAGTGAATTCAACTAGTGGGAGATGGTATATCATTAAATGATTAGTTAGAAAGAAACATTACATATCAGCTGATTTATTTTAGCCACATTTATAAATATATTTACGTGTATATTTTTACATAAATGAAAAATTTGAAAAATGCAAAATGTTAATATTGACTGTATTTATTTATTTTGACCTTCGGCATATATTAGCAATTAAAATTTAAAAGTGATAATCAATATTTCATGAAAATGTGGTAACTTGTTTTATTTTATTACAGCTTTTAATTCATTATTTTTAAATATTGTGTATATAAATAAAAAATAACATAAACAATGGATGGAATGGAATATGAGTTGGCAAAAAATATGACCTTACTGTTTTTTCTCGAGAGGCTCCTGGACCGTGGTGGTGCCAGGAGCCTTCACGATCTCTCATGTCAATTTGGGGCCAAAGGATTTACACGGGAAATGAGACAAATTGCAGGAGGATCACAAAGTGGTATATTTTCATGGTTATCTATCGTTTTAGTGCTTCAAATTATTTCATTATAATGTCCGGTATTATAAACGACCTAGCAAAATTTGCAAGCTAGCAAGCATTCGATACATGAGGTTATTTATTTTGTTATAGTATCTATGGATTTGTTATGGAATTTAAGGTTTGTTTACACGGAGCCAGTGATTTAGTGTTTAGTAAAGTGACAAGTAGTCAATCGTTAAGTAAAGATAGGGCGTTTACATGTTGGCAAGTATTTAGTGAAGTATAAATAATAAAAGTATAAATATATAAAGTAAAATAATAAATAAATAACTCACATATATTATTTCCAATAATGAAAATAATAGCAATTTGTAAAAATGTTATTATTGCATCAATTTACTTAAGGTAGTTGGTCCCGTAAACATGTTTTCGTCAGATTTTGTTTAAATTGCACAGGAATATTCCCTATCTGAAAAATAGCCCATTTTTATTAAAATTGACCATCTCAAAGTCATGAAAAACGATCTCAAAGTTTATATTTTTAACACAGCTTATATGGACTAACCGTACACTAACGTAACGTTTTATTAGATAAAATTTAAACGTAGCGTCAGATTTTCATAAAAAACTGACATGTTGTATATTTATATAAAAGAAAACAGTATACAAAAAATTGGAATTATTGACCATCCCGTTATTAAGATTTAACCAGATTTAACTACCAAACCATCACATAAATTACAGTATTGTTGACAATGTGGCAACAACGTATTCATTTGATTATAGTAAAAAATACACGAAATAATGAAATAATTTTTTACAAAATATGATAAGTGGATTGAAGGGAATTATAATCAATTTCATTAATTATTAATATATTCTGTGGTAGTTTAGATGATAAAATATAATCATTTGAAAAGTAGTTAATAGTAGATTATGTACAGCGTTGCCATGATCATTTCTCTAAATTAAAAAGTATGTACTCGTGGCCTAATGTGATCACATTATGATGGACCAACTACCTTAGTCCCAAACGTTGCGTAAACGAAACATTTTTAAAAATTTGTTTTTTTTAAATATCTTATTGATGAAATGACTTTTTTTGCTGCTAACACCGTTACATAAACTATTTTAAACTATTCCACACTAAGTAATAACTCCCGTTTTTCCAACGTTTCGTAAACGCAACAATTTATTGAAAAAATGCAAAAAAAACATGATTTTTTTTCTTCAAAAACCATTATTTGAGCATATATTTAGTAATAAAATGCAGTTAAAACATCAAAATAATTTTTTTTATTATATACCGTTGGTTTTTAGTGTTTTTACATACAATGCTTGCGCGAAATCTGTCAAAGTCATCAAAAAACTTCAAGAGAACTGTCATATAAGTTTGGAATCTCATTTGAGAGTGTTAGCAAGCTTGCAAATTTGCTAGGTCGTTTATAATACTGGACATAAATCGAGTTTTTTTTTATCTACTCATAGTCTATGGATTCAATAATTAAAAAATGTTTGAATGTCAAGATATATTGTAATAGAAATGATCTTAAAGTCTATTTACGAAAATTTATTTATTTCTTTATTGTTTTAAATAAACAAATAATAAATTATTTATTAATAGGTATCAAATTGCCTGTGATCCATATACGATTGGCACCCTAAATACCTGCCTAAATTGCTTAAAGTAATAAATGGGATAGCGACATTAAATAAATAAAAATATAAACAATATTAATATAATACGATACATAAAATCTGTAAAAAAACGAATTCAATTAAAGTAAAAAGCTTTAAGCATTTGTTTGCATAGAATCCATAGATTAAAACTCTCTAAGAAGTTGACAAAATTATGAAATAATTTAGAGCACTAAAACGATAGATAACCATTTTCATTTACCAACGATCGAAATATTTACAAATACAATCGAATAATATTTATTTCAGGACTTAAGAAATTTCTTTCACAATATCCATCTTTGTTTATGATCGACGGTGATTACGTTGATGTAAATGTATACACCCCGAAAAAAGACGAAAATATTGCTAAATACAATTCCGCAGGGAAACGAGATTACGCTGCAGAAGCCGTCGATTATTTTGCAACAAAACTAGCTCAGTACGGAGACAATACTGAAGTTCCAATTATAAGTTTATTAGGACATCGTAGCCAAGCGAGCCCCGAAGTTCGTCATATTTCAGGTACGTTAATTAAAAAAATTAAATAATAACGATTTACGTATTGATATTATTTCAGGTCACCATATAAAAGAATTCAAAGATTTTTTACTGCGCTTCCCCGACTCATTCGAAGTAATAGAAAACAACGTCATCCTAAAAAAATCAAGCGAGACGTATCACATCGAACCACGTGAACTTCCAAAAACCACAATAGATCCACAAGTGACCCAAAACCTTCTAGATTTCTTTGCGCAGTGTATCGAACTCAAGGGCCCGATATTAGTCGACCAACTGTTCCATCTCGTCACGTCAAAATTCCCACAAAATCATTGGTCTCACATGTTCAAAACTTCCCAAGATCTTACGACGTTTTTAAAAATGTTCTCCGACGCTTTTCATGTCCAATCGAATCTCGTTACGTTGATACAAAGACCCAAACTTGATGTCAAGATGATCAGCAGAAACAATAACGCGATTATAGCCAGTAAAATAGATAACGTAGCAGCAAATAACACGTATAATAATTCAGTTAGTACTACGATTTCAATTAATAATAATATAGTGCAGAATTCTAATTCGTTTTCGCCGGAGCCTCCGAATAATAATCAGTATAATGACGGGCCTACGACCGGGGTTAATTTTCGACTTGGTAGATATCAGACGAGGAATTCTGAAGAGACAGTCACGTCGCCGAATAATGGGTCGGCGAATAATAGTTTGAGTAACGTCGAAGAAAAGAGTTTCAGAAATAGTATGAATGAAAGGAATAAGAGTAATTATTTGAGCGCTACTCAGGATAAGGTAAGAACTGTTTTTATTTCAATCGAAGAATTTTATAAGCTACGATTTTTTTCATTACTATTGTCCTCGAAAAATTGATCATTTTTGAGATATTTGTAAAAAATTTGCCCCCCTTTACCCTCTAAAAAACAAAAACCCATAGCCCAAACTATGGGTACTTTTTAGGGTTGATTAGAAAATCAAAAATTCAGCTTGCTGGGAATTTTTTCTTAGTTTAACCTTTTTGAATTCAAGGGAGTAAATTTTAAAATTTTCAATCAAAAATGCTGCGAACTAAAGTTGAATGTAGAGGTATAGTTCCATTTTCGTTTTTTTCTTAGAATTGATAGTACTTTCATATAGGGGGGTATGTTCATGGATCTTTTCCAAAAACGGGTTTATGGTTGCCAATTAACCGAAGCATTTGATAAAAAATAAGTAAATCTAATATCGATTTTCCTTCTAATAGTATTTTATCTTTAAAGTTACACCCACCTTAAACAGGGTGACCAGTTTCTGGAAAACCGGGAAAAGTCAGGGAATTTTGCTATACAAGGAAAAGTCAGGGAATTTTGCTATACAGGGAAAAGTCAGGGAATTTTGCTATACAGGGAAAAGTCGGGGAATTTGGTTGGAAGTCAGGGAATTTTGCTATACAGGGAAAAGTCAGGGAATTTCGCTATACAGGGAAAAGTCAGGGAATTTTGCTATACAGGGAAAAGTCGGGGAATTTGGTTGGAAGTCAGGGAATTTTGCTATACAGGGAAAAGTCAGGGAATTTCGCTATACAGGGAAAAGTCAGGGAATTTTGCTATACAGGGAAAAGTCAGGGAATTTTGCTATACAGGGAAAAGTCAGGGAATTTTGCTATTCAGGGAAAAGTCAGGGAATTTTGCTATACAGGTAAAAGTCAAAGAATTTTGCTATACAGGGAAAAGTCAGGGAATTTTGCTATACAGGGAAAAGTCTGGGAATTTAGCTATACAAGGAAAAGTCAGGGAATTTTACTATACAGGGAAAAGTCAGGGAATTTTGCTATAATGCGAAAAGTCAGGGAATTTGGTTGGAAGTCAGGGAATTTTTAATAAAAATGCAAAATCACACAAATTCTCGCAAATATTTAAAGAGTGACGTTTTTTTTTTTTTTTTAGGTTTTTTATCTAAATTTTTTAAATAAAAAACAGGGAAAAACGGTAAAAATTCTCCTGGAAAACCGGGAAAAGTCAGGGAAATTTGTTCCAGAGAAATACTGGTCACCCTGTTAAAGGTCCTTTTAAAAAAAAGTAACAAGCTGTCTAAAGAGACCAGCAGGTTTCATAGACAAACCCCCTTTTTATAAAAAAAAAGTAAACATTTGAATTGTACATTGCATCACCTAAAGAATGTAAAAAAAATAATAAAAAAATTATGGTGTTTTATTTGAAAAATTGGAGGCCTCTTCTTACCTTATTTATAAATTTATTCAAGAAAGGCTCAATAGCTGTCCTTATAATCACACCTGAAGTTTTTATGCCAAATTTAAACCTTCTGCGATTAGTGAAAATACGCTAGAAATTGATTTCCAATAAACCAGGGCACTTGGCTATATATATTAGATTATAACTGCTTAAATTTCAGCCGGCATTGATATCAGGAAGCGATTCGACCCCATCCTCCCAGCAAAGCTCCCCGAGTCATTCTATTCACAATCAAAGCCTAAAGCAGCGTGTTAACAGTCTCGTTATGAAAACTCTCGCAGAGAATCATATCCGTGAGCGTCCTACGCAGCCCTACGTCAACTCGCAGGACTCGTGGAGGGCGAAAGTGTTCCAAGCGACGCGCGTCGTAGCAAGCACTAAAGAATGCTCGCAGATCGTCGACGATATCTTACAACAGGTTTGAATGAATACGTTTTTACGCAGTTTAACGTGAATATATTTTGGTGAAATGCTTTACAGACGAAGAGAAACGAACATGTGATGATCGGTTTCGATTGCGAAGGAGTTAATGTAGGATCGGGAGGTCAGTTGACGTTGTTTCAAATAGCGACGTCTCCGAATTCGGCGTATGTTTTTGATTTGCTCACTTGCCCGGCTATGCTTGAACATGGATTGAGGCAGATATTAGAAAGCGAAGCAGTCGTTAAGGTAAGTTTGTTTGGGACGTACAATCTGAGGCAAAAATAATATAAATCTAAATGAAATGAAAGATCAAAATCAAATTATGAATTATTTATTTTAAATGTTTGTAGGAAAGTCAAATTTATTTTTAAACTACATAAAAAATGTTAAAAAAACTTTATTTCGTATTTTAACTGTTATTTTAGCCAAAAAAATTAATATATTTGTAAAAAAATTTCGTTTAAATTCATCTGTCAGAAATAAATAACCTCAAATATTTTATTATTATAAATGACTTGATAAGTGAAAATATTATTAAATAACGCAAGAAATATTATTAAATAAATCTCTTTAGAACATAAATGTAATGAAAATGATAATATAAGTCGTTTACGCGCATAATTATATGAAAAAAATATGACAATTAAAAATACAAGATGGTGGCAACCTAATTGCAATCTGATTGGTCCAATTCAAACTGTCATTGTTTTAGTACACTCATCTCGCGATTTACCAACCTTTGATTTACCGGCAGCTTGATTTACCGGCGGGCCAAACGCGCGATTTGCCGACTTTCTCCTATCCCCTCTATAATACTACCGTGATTTGTATTTCTGCGCGAAATTTAAATTCACCAATCAACGTTAAGGTCAGCACGGTGGTGGGGGACCCTCTCAACGCCGTCAATTCAAGCGGTTCAATTACCAACAACGTTGGTAAATCAAGCGATGAATGTATTTTAGTGTTGAGTGCATTGTTGCCAATTCATCACTTACTTTTTATACAGGGTGGCCTAAAATATTTAAATTTCATGTATGAGACCTTTTTTTTTTAGCTTTTTTTATCAAAATTTTAATTATAAAAAACAGGGAAAAACGGTAAAAATTCTCCTGGAAAACCGGGAAAAGTAAGGGAAATTTGTTCCAGAGAAATACTGGCCATCCTGTTATAATATTTTCTTACACAATAATTTTTTTTGCTCTGAAATGAGTTAAGTTAGTAAAAACTAATAAGTTTTATACATAAGTAAAACAGATAGTTTTTACTATAAATAAAAAAAAAAAAAAAATTTTAGCTACGTTTTTTCAGTGTTTAAATAATATTTGAATTAGAATTTTTTCAATTCTCCATAAGAAGACGTGTGTTAAAATGTGCAAACTTTAAACTGCTATAACTTTTAAACGGTGTAATAAATCGCATCATTGCGTTATTCATCTTATCCAGGGTCGGATTTAGAAATTTGCCGCCCCTAGGCAGTTGCGAAAATTGCCGCCCCTTTCATTGAATACAAATTAAAAAAGTGACGATTTTTTATTCCAATTTTTTTAGGTTCTCAAGTAAAAATTTTCTCAATCAAAATTTGAAGACCTTTTTTTTAAGGTTCTCAGATAAAATTTTTAACATAACTTTTTTTCACGTTCAATTCTGCCGCCCCTACATTTTTGCCGCTATAGACACGTGCCTACACTGCCTGCATGATAAATCCGGGCCTGATTTTATCGTACTTAAAATTACATTCTGTCAAATTTTTAATACCCTATGTATGTTTTTTTTAAAATAAATTACCGACGTTATTGATTTTTTAGGTTATTCACGATTGCAGAAACGACTCAATTAATTTATACAAACAATTCGGTATACGTTTACAAAATGTATTCGATACACAGGTACGGTAACACGTTTTAAATTTTCACCGATCGATTTAAAAAACGTTAAAATTTATTTTACCAGAGTATCCACGCAGTATTACAATGGCAAGAAACGGGTAAACCTGTCTACAAAGTAAAGAACGTATCTCTGAACGCTCTGTGTGAATTATACGGAGGTACGGCAGCTATAGAGAACCCTTTAAAAGAGCAGCTCAAGTCGGTGTATCGGAGAGACCAACGGTACTGGGCACGGCGTCCTTTACCCCGTGACGCTGTTTTGTACGCAGCGGCAGACGTTCTCGCCCTGGTCTCTGATCAACTTCATTCAGCTATGTTTAGGTACGTTTGTTCGTATTTTTATAGGTTATGTTTAACTTCACTTGTTAGTTAGTTAGGTTAAGATCAAATATTGCAATCAAAATTTTGACTAGTTCTAATTAAGATAGAGCTTTGAAATTTTGTATACGTATATGAGTCCGGTGACAATGCAGTATAGTATATCTAATATCTTTCTAAATCCAATATGGTGGACGTCCCAAGATGGCGGATTACCTTTTTCTTTATAATCATATTATGATGTCATTCTAAATCCAATATGGTGGATGCCTCATTTTTGCTGAAAATTAATTTTTTACTTTTTAGTGCATTTTTAATAAAAGTTTGTTTTTAAAAAGTATTTTTTTATATAATTTTATTATAGGTTATGTTTTAATTTACACGTATGTTTTTTTTTTTTTTTTGTTTAGGCCGATTAAACCAGAAAATATGCAGCTTTTGAAGGATTTGTGCGAAGAACAGATTTTAATGCATATAAAACCGGATGAAGTTAAACAAAGAAAGCGGCAACGGAAAGTGGAATACGAAGTGGCTGATTTGAGAATGAAACTGTCTCAATCGAGTAAAAGTGTCGTTCTCTCGAATAGAGAAATCAGACTTTTAAGGTTAGTTTTATTATTTGTATGACAGTTCAGATTATAACCTCAAAAATGTTTATTTTTATCAGATATTTAGAATTAACTGAAGAAGAAAAAGAAAAACTGAAAGGTTCGTATAAAGTCGCAAGAAAACTCGAAAAGTTAGAGAATCTCGGTCAACACAGTGACTCGGACGACGATGACGATAATAACGAAGACTACCGCAGCTTGGATAGCGACACGTCGGGAACTACGGCCGGTCTAGTGTCTCCACGAGGTCCTGGCTCGTCAGGTCCCGCTAGCCTCGCTGAATCCATGCAGCTCGTAGACGAAGTGCTCGCCGACGGGTCCATGGACCGGATAGAGAAAATAGAACGTCTCGAAGCCATATTAAGTGCAGCGGCGACTTTACCGCATGCAACCGACGACTTGTAAGTTACGATCGTGTTAAGGCTTGTTTACACGGAGCCAGTGATTTAGTGTTTAGTAAAGTGACAAGTAATCAACTAAATCGTTAAGTAAAGATAGGGCGTTTACATGTTGACAAGTATTTAGTGAAGTATAAATAAAAATCTGTCAAGACATACACCAGTGTATGCCATAAGGGTTCCGAAGTATATACTACGTGGACTGATTAGAGCCATTTACAGGTGTATTTTTGAGTTTAAAATAAATATAAAAATAGGATCATATTCTATTAATTCAGATCTACATTTTGACACCCCACAAGCCTAGATATGAAAATAAAAAAAAATTCCATGATGCCCCTATTTTTTCAAAATTTGAAATGATATTGTTGATTTTAGTATTTGTCGTTACTAGTTTTATAAAAACCCCATTACCATTTTTTTTTTCAGATTTTTTGTCAGTAGTTACCGAGCTAGAGAGGGGGTGGACAAATTTTTGTTTTCTTGAAGCCCCCTTTTGATTTAGAAAAAAAATAATGTCATATTCTACTCATTGAGATCTACATTTCGACACACCACATACCCAGATAAAAAAATTTATGACACCCCTCCCATTTTCTCCGAAATTTGAAATGATATTGGTGACTTTAGAGAGGTGGACAGACAAAATTTTTGCTTGGAACCCCCTGTAGGCGCCATTTTTGATTTAGAAAAAAAAAAAAAAAATAGTGTCATATTCTACTCACTGAGATCTACATTTTGACACCCCACACGACTTTGAATACATTTTTTTTGTTTTTTTTTTTAATTTGCTTTAAAGCCCCGTGTAGGCGCCATTTTTGATTTATAAAAAAATAAGAATAAGGATCAAATTACACTAGCTTAGTTACACATTTTGATGTGCCACTTGCATTGGTATAAAAAAAATATTTTTTTGTCTGTCTTTAGCATCGTAGCATCCCTTTAAATAACTTTAATAACGTCATTTGACAGATGCACAATATATGTTACCTCGGATACCTTGGCTACTAAACCGAAAAAAAGAACATATTCTATCCTACTGTCCACTTAATCACTAAACCGTTTAGTTACTACTTAACTTGATTTTCTACTTGCCTTGCTGTTTACATGTATAAAATTACTTGTCACTTGACTAAACTACTAAATCACTGGCTCCATGTAAACAAGCCTTTACTGTAATCGTTTTAACTGTATTATTAAATCTTTGAACGTTTCTAGGTCGTCTTATATAACAAAGTCGAACTGTTGTTCGTGCGCGTGCCACTCGTCGAGTCCCAGGGTGCTGTCGCCGAGCAGGAACGTAGATACCGATGCAGAGACGGAAGTGAACGTGGCGCACCTCGAGAAGAACGTCTGCGTTACGGTCGCTGCGTCGAGTAAAGTTGTTTCGGATGCGACTTGCCAGACGCTCTCGACCGGCGATATCGTCATCACAAAGATATTCTTCCGTGAAGAGGAGAGGGAGTTTGAGAAAACTCTGAATGCTAGTCCCGCTAAGATTTGATCGTTTTTTAAATGGTGCTCCTGGTTTTAAATCTGTAACGTCGTGTTTGAGGTTATGTTGTGTTGCTGACACGTAAACTTTGAGGTTATGTTGTTGCTGACACATAATCTTTTAGGTTATGTTGTTGCTGTCACTTCAAATATGACATAATCTTTGAGGTTATGTTGTGCTGTCACTTCAAATACAACATAACCTCAATGTTTAATAATGTAATTGTTTGAAATGTATGCTCAGCATATCACAGATAATTGCAAAAATAGGTGTAAGATTTTACAACAGTGATTACCGATTATAAACGTAAATAAATTGTGCTTATATGACAATCGGCTAAAGGTCAATACGTAACTTCTAAGGATTCTTACGAGGAGCGTGTTTATGCAAAATATATATATCATTATGAATATTATCATTAACTGAAATGTAGTATTAACGGATGTCAGCCGGTGTAATTCTTGTATCATTTATTACGAGGAAAACAATAGGCGAATGGTAGATAGGTGAGGATTTATAGAAGCCGACGTGATTAATTGTACTTACTACATGCAAAACTACAGAAAATTTTGCTTTAGACTCATTTAAATCATTTCTCCATGTATCAAACAAAGACAGACATATATGGACTCGCACTTGTTAGACAGAGAAATACTATGCAATGAAGTTTGCAACAATCAAAATTTGAAATTTGATTGTTAAAAATGGCAGTTTATTTAGACTCATTTAAATCATTTCTCCATATATCAAACAAAGACAGACATATATGGACTCACACTTGTAAGACAGAGAAATACTATGCAATGAAGTTTGCAACAATTGAGAATTTTGCAACAATCAAAATTGGAATTTGATTGTTAAAAATGACAGTTTATTTAGACTCATTTAAATCATTTCTCCATGTATCAAACAAAGACAGACATATATCGACTCACACTTGTTAGACAGAGAAATACTATGCAATGAAGTTTGCAACAATTGAGAATTTTGCAACAATCAAAATTTTTAATTTGATTGTTAAAAATGACAGTTTATTTAAACTCATTTAAATCATTTCTCCATATATCAAACAAAGACAGACATATATCGACTCACACTTGTTAGACAGAGAAATACTTTGCAATGAAGTTTGCAACAATTGTGAATTTTGCAACAATCAAAATTTGAAATTTGATTGTTAAAAATGAATGACAATTTATTGCCTATTTGTCATTTGCCTAAATTCAATTATGATATTATCTTCAAAACCAAATACGTTATTTTTAAGGTCAACATTGAATATGTTTTGAGGTTATGTAGGTACACTGGTGACATTTGGCACT
The DNA here is from genome assembly GCA_949319165.1 of Sialis lutaria. Classification (NCBI taxonomy): domain Eukaryota; kingdom Metazoa; phylum Arthropoda; class Insecta; order Megaloptera; family Sialidae; genus Sialis; species Sialis lutaria. Next base: position 37,543,374 of record OX439233.1, read on the forward strand.
TAATTCTGCTCAATATATAAATGCCTTGTAGTATTGGTTTAAATAATTTATTGGGGCTGTCAATATTGTTTGTTTTCTTATTTAAAACTCTAGTCGGTGTAAACTTTAATACTATACTTACTCGAAATCATGATGAAGATAATTTAACATTAGATAAAATAAATATATTATAATATCCGACGGTTTCGATTTGAATATTTTTGTATAATATATTGGATCAATTAATCAGTATTTTAAAACATTAATTAAGTAAGTACATGATTAATTCTATTGTTAAATGTTACGTCATGGTTTTTAATCTTAAAAAATGTGAGCAACGTGTGTACATACACTGAAATTGCTTCTTAGAAATTGTCTAGAATAAGATGTATTTTTAGTTTGTATTTCAGATCGTTTTAATATGATGATATATATTTTATTTAACATTTATCGGAAAAAGTTATCAAAATTTAGATTAGATCTAGTCAGATTTAATTAGATCTAATCAAATCTAGATATTTAATCAAATATTACATCAGATTTAATCATATCCAATTGGGTCTATTCAGATTCAATCGAATCAGATCTGATTTAATTAGATCTGTTCATTTATTCCTGAGGTATGACGTCAGATCTAAGTATATGTAATCAGATCTAATTAGATATTATCAGATCTAAGTTGATATTATCAGATCTAAAGTAGATTTTATAAGATCTAGGTAGATCTTATCAGATCTAAAGTAGATTTTATCAGATCTAGATAGATCTTATCAGATCTAGGTAGATCTTATCAGATCTAGGTAGATCTTATCAGATCTAAAGTAGAATTTATCAGATCTAGGTAGATCTTATCAGATCTAAAGTAGATTTTATCAGATCTAGGTAGATCTAATCAGATCTACAGTAGATATTATCAGATTTAAGTAGATCTTGTCAGATCTACAGTAGATATTATCAGATCTAAAGATGATCTTGTCAGATCTAAGTAGATATTATCAGATCTATTAAGATTTATTTAGATCTAAGTAGATCTAATCGGATTTAAGTAGATCTGATCAAATAAAATTGTATTTAAAATTAGATCTGTTAATTTTTTTTCTGGGTTAGACTGATTGCGCCTAAAGAATCTGCAGAATTTGAAGAAAATAATATCGTAGTTACATGCGCTAGTTTCCTTTTTTTTAATTGTTAGTATTTTTCTGAACCCTGTATTTTGTTTGAGCAAACGTTTAATTAATATTTAAAGTTTGCACAAAATAAGTAGAATGCCTTACGTGTTGCTAGAGATATTTTGTCGTATTTGGTGGCCCTGTATTTAGAGCAAGTAAATTCCGTTATTGATTGTTTCGAATAATTATAAAAATTGTAATTACTTGAAATATGAAATATTGATTCCATTAAAGACAATGTTATAATAATAGACTATACATATTTTAACGTTTAGTTTTAGATAACCCACTTATTGAACGAGCAATTCTTTTTGATATTATTTTGAATTTATAACATTTTTTTAATCAAATTAGTTGTTGCCATATAAATGAATATTTTTGATTATTTTATATATTTGGGAAAAAAGGGATGACTATAATGAAAAGATAACAATATATAAATATATATATATATATATGCGTGTACGGTCGGTCAGATTTACGAAGTACTTAACAAGCTAATTTAAATTTTTGATCGTATTTATACAAAATAACAGTCAGCGAGGTTGATTTTTGTATTAAATTCAACGGAGGAAAGTTGAAAACAAATATGCGCTTTACAAACTTTACGGTAAGACAAAAAAATTTAATTGATGCGCAACTCACTTGACACAACTCAAAAAATACCCTTGCCAATCGATTTGTGAATCAATCCCAAGTCCAACGAGGTACATGAAGCCATATATGAAAAATTTTTAGAGGGGAGGGGGTCATGATCGGAAAAATACCCTTATCAATCGATTCGTTAATCAATCCCGAGTTCAACGAGGTACATGAAGCCATATTTGAAAATTTTTGAGAGGGGGGGGGTCTCTAGGTGGTCAGGGAGCCGAGATCTCGCGGTGGAAGACAGACGGACGGACCGACGAAAAATCGTGCATATAGTGTCTACTATTTCGTGGGTTGCGCTAAAAATCTTTTTTATCAGCTTTATTTAACAGAATTACGTCCGTTATGATATATGACGTTGCTTATTTTAAGAGTTTTTTGCAATCGTAGAGCTAATATTTGGTTCCGGCTTTCCAATGTTAAATTATTAAAAAATCTAAATTGGCTTATTATTTATTTCGTATTTTATTAATGAAGATATATTTATATCAAATATTTTAAAATTTACTAATTTATTAACAATTTTATATTATATTAAGGACTAACGGAGTGCCAGACAATATTTTATATATTCGTTACACTGGCATTTATATTTATATAAAATAAATCTTGCGTCTTAATACACAGTTTAAGATTTTGTGAAGATTTTCGGTTGTTTTTTTTATTTAAACGAAGCAATACTCTGTATCTTTTTATAGATCCTTGAGTTTTATTGCTTTTTGAGGTTATGAAAGTATATCAGTGAGTGCTATTTATAATTTTATTCAAACATTTTATTGAATGTATTTTACATTCAGCCATATGTATTTTTTAAAACAGCCAATTAAAAACAGAACAACTTTGATTGTTGCTTAAATAATAACAATGACATTTGATATTCTAGGTTAGGAGTGTCAAAATATTTTTAAATCATTATTTTTTGCAGTATTTGCAATCAAATGTATCATAGCAAGAATCGAGGTTGTACGGTTTGATTTTTTTAGTGTTTAGATCACGAGAGTTCAATTTTAGCTAAGCGATAGTGATGCTCAACTGTTTGCTTACTTAAAATGAACAGAGTGAATTAGATTTACGTGCAATTTATTTATTTATGTGCAATGTATTATTTTTTATATGAAATTGATTGTTTTTTTTATGCATTATATAAATGGCATTCACTTTATTCTTGTAGTACGCTGCATTATAATTCCATAATTATTTTCAATGTTATTTATTAACGATTTTATTGTATATTATTATATTTTGTAGCCTTGTACCTTTACGATTCGATGAATACTGTTTTAAACCAAATGTCGGATCTTTTATACACTTCTAAGTCTAAACATTGTAGTGATATTAAAGAAGATATAAAAAAAAAGAATACAGTAATGTTTATATAAAACAAAATTGTTTTTTATTTTTTATTACACCTTAAAAACTTGATTTTTCAGCTTTATTTCAACTTAACTTCAAAAAAAGTTTATACAAAATGAATGGTAATTAAATTCTCTACAGAAAAAGTTAGGTTAGGTTAGATTCTTTTAACTTAACCTCAAAAAAGTTATATACAAAATGAATGTTAATTAAATTCTTTACAAAAAATGTTAGGTTAGATTAAGTTCTTTTAATTTAACCACAAAAAAAGTTATATACAAAATAAATGGTAGATTAACTTTCTACAGAAAAGGTTAGCTTAAGTTCTTTTAACTTAACCTCAAAAAAAGTGATATATAAAGTGAAGAATGGTAATTAAATTCTCTGCAGAAAAGGTTAGTTTAGGTTAAGTTCTTTTAACTTAACCTCAAAAAACCTTATATACAAAATGAATGGTAATTAAATTCTCTACAAAAAAGGTTAGGTTTTAACTTAACCTCAAAAAACGTTATATACAAAATGAAAGCTAATTAAATTCTCTACAAAAAAGGCTCTGTACATATTTTTTGTCAGATTCGTACTTCACCGAATAACGATTATCTGAAAAGGTAAATAAAAAAAATGCATTTTTAATTAATATTTCATTTTTCCATATATTTAATAAAGTTATAATATCTGTTAATACAAGTCATAATTGATTTATTTTGAGTATTACATGTAATGTTTATTGAAAATTTACTTCTTTTTCAGTACAAAATTATAATCGGGCCACTTTTCTCCCAATTTTAATAATCTTCAATTCGATCCTTTTAAATTAATATTTACACATTTATTTACATTAATTAATTAATATAATAGATAATAAATTCAAAAATATTTCATTATCTGTACATCGTCAGCTTAAACTAAGTATAAGTATAAAAAATATTGTTCTATTTTGGTACATACAGATCTTATTTGAAACGAGTTCTTATAAATTTTTTTAACAAAAGAAAAAATCTTTGGTTTTAACAATTAAATACTTAAGCATCGGCCAAACGTATGTATATACATATAGCCGTAACTTGATTACAATAATAGTCAACCAATAATTTGTACATTAAGAGACCGTAAACGGTCATTAATAAATATTTATTAAATAAGTAACATTTTTAATTGTACGGCGGATCTAATGGCACAGGTGCGTACACTTTTTTCACAAGTTCAGAAAGCTCGGCTTCAACAAGATTCGGGAGCCCAAGTTGTTTGACTTCGTCAGAATTTTTAACAAATTTTTTCTCAACTAAATTCCACATGACAATTTCCCGTAGCTTCCTCATCGGTAAATAAATACACAGTTCATCCCTTTTTATTTTCCCTGTATCTCGATCGAAATTTAAACACGGATAACTTATCAATACGGATTGATGTTCAATCGTCATGTGTTGTCTTGTATCAGCATCTATTGCAAGCCATGGATGCGAGTTGTATGTATTTATATCAACAAATTGATCCGGACGTAGAAATCTCATTGTTTCCGGTAACCCTCTAAAATTGATCCAAACAAGTTTAATAACTCGTCTGGTTTTGTTGACAAAGCGGTAACAGGCTGGTGAAGTTCTTGCATACGATCTTAGTTTTGGTAAGTCTTCCATTTTGATAAACCAATTCTTGTAAATATTTTTTTAATTTTTATTTTTCTGTGCGTATACAACTTAAATGATATGGTACGACTTGCCACAGTAACAACATGGCTGTATGCGTGGCTGTCATTGGTAAAGACGTAAGTATTTAACAATATCAAAATACTTCTTAAATAAATTGAATGAAATTAAAAGTTATCATTTCCAAGAAAAACATAGTAATACTTAACGATTATTGCGATTTCGAAATTCAAAGTGTTTTCTTACATTTAAACTAGTTTCTCTTGAAGCACTTGTTAACTGTCAAATCATAAAAATGTCAATGCCTTTCGTTGAAGTCGTCGAAGCGAATTTCAAATATTTAAGGTTATATTTTTTACAGAATTCTCCAAAATTTATTTCGTGTTTGAATCCAGACGAGGAGTTGAATTTTCAATATAAAATACATTCGTCTTTGGATATAGTAGATGAACGTTTAGCGGGAAACACTAAAGGCGCAGATCTAAGGGAATTATATCTTGGACAGTTATATTCAACTGAAACACACAAATTGTATCCTTCATAATAATTCATTTACAAACTTCTTTCAAAATATACATTTCCTTAATATATCATATAGATTTGGATACGTAACAAACACAAAAATAAAAATAATCATTGTTGTTGATTCTACGAATACTGCTTTACGTGACAATGAAGTTAGATCTGTAAGTAACAATTAAAAAAAAAATCCCCGATAAAACATTGTTTAATTTTTGATTTCAGATGTTTAGAAAACTACATACACTATATACGGATGTGGTTTGCAATCCTTTTTATTTACCTGGTACACCGATAGTTTCAAAGTAAATAAAAGAACGAAATAATGTAATTTATTCATGTCTTAATACGTATATTTTATTTTTAGGTCCTTTGATAAGCATGTAAAAGATATCATGACTGGAGTGGTTTAAAATATATATTGTATTAATTTCTTAATAAACATGTTATTATATTTTTTATTTGTTTTTTTTAATTAATTTGATTTTTCAGAGGTATAACATAACCTGAAATATTTGGAAAAATACCTTTTTTCTGATTTTTGCTGTTGATACTTTTATGTTGTTGTGAATTTTATTATTTATTGTATTAATTTCTTCTTAGGAAACATATTATTACTTTTTCTACTTGTTTTTTTTAGTTAATTTTATTTTTCAGATGTATAACATAACCTCAAATATTTGGAAAAATACCTTTTCTGCTATTGATACTTTCATACTGCTCTGAATTTTATTATTTATTGTATAATTTATTCTTAATAAACATATTATTATCTTTTCTATTTGTTTTTTTAATTAATTTGATTTTTCAGAAGTATAACATAACCTCAAATATTTGGAAAAATACCTTTTTCTGCTTTACGTCGTTGATGTTGCTGTGAATTTTATTATTTATTGTATTAATTTCTTTTCAATATACTTGTTATTATATTTTATATTTGTTTTTTTAATTAATTTGATTTTTTAGAGGTATAACATAACCTTAAATATTTGGAAAATACCTTTTTCTGCTTTACGTTGTTGATGTTGCAGTGAATTTTATTATTTATTGTATAAATTTCTTCTGAATAAACATATTATCTTTTCTATTTGTTTTTTAAATTAATTTGATTTTTTAGAGGTATAACATAACCTCAAATATAAAAAAAAAGACCTTTTTCTGCTTTACGTCGTTGATGTTGCAGTGAATTTTATTATTTATTGTATAAATTTCTTCTGAATAAACATATTATTATCTTTTCTATTTGTTTTTTAAATTAATTTGATTTTTTAGAGGTATAACATAACCTCAAATATAAAAAAAAAGACCTTTTTCTGCTTTACGTCGTTGATGTTGCAGTGAATTTTATTATTTATTGTATAAATTTCTTCTGAATAAACATATTATTATCTTTTCTATTTGTTTTTTAAATTAATTTGATTTTGTAGAGGTATAACATAACCTCAAATATTTGAAAAAATACCTTTTTCTGCTTTTCACCGTTGATATTTTCATGTAGCTGTGAATTTTAAAGTAAATAACAGACTGATAAAACTTTGAAACATTTATTATAAAAATATATATAAAAATATTTACATTAATTTACACTCTTTAAGAAATGAAATAAATAGATTACATTAAAATAGAATGTTCAAGTCAAACGAAAACTATTAAGTCAAATGATAATATAATATTCTATATGAAATTATGTGAATTAAAATACTCTAAATTAAAATTACTCAACTGAATTTTCAAAATAAATGTTATTAATTAATTCTATTTAGATATCGTATACAAAAATCTGTTAATATATTTAATATTTAATGTTATAGAAACATTGCATACCGTTTAACGTTATATATATATTTATGTACAATGTACACCTACTCTTGATATTCTATTTAAAGTACGAGTTATAATAAGTCCGCATTTTAAGCAAACGTCAAAATTAAAAGAAAATTCACATAAAAACATGCACTCCTAGAGTGAAGATATATAATTTTTGATGTAAAATGATTCCATTCAGTAAAATTTATCGAAATAAGTGCAAAAAAAAAACATTCAAAGTCGAGCCGCCATCTTAAAAGATGGCCGACAAAACGCTTTTTCTGTAATATCTTCTTACCGGTTGCTCCCACGACAAAAACTGTTATCACCAATATTATAGAAAAAACAATTTCCAACAATTTTCGTTCTTAACTTTTTTTTGTACATGAAATAGTTTGCGAGATATTTAACCTACAAAAAAATTTTTGACACAAAAGTTCGAGGAGCCAAAGTGGACTGTAATTTTGAATTAAAAATTAGTTTTGATTATTTACCGAATCAAGTTAAAACTAAAAAGAACGATATTTCCTATACACACGAATACACACATCTGAAAAAAACAAAAAATACAATACTCCTTTATACATTTTTATAAGAATTAAATTCAATAAATACATACAACAAATCGTATCGAGAAGTATTGCGTACGTTTACATAAATAACTACCAAAGACCACTTGTTCTCTTTCCTAATTGACACACAAACTAAAACAACTGAATTACTGTTGCCGTTGCTGCGGTGGAGCCATTCTGATCTGATGCACTTGCATCGGCTGTCGAGGTGAAACCTGAGCGGGTATACGTATCGGTTGCCTCGCTTGACCGTTCTGTCGAATCTGAGGCCCTCTTGGGCCGGCGCCTTGCGGGAGACCCGGTATCTGTTTTACAGGACCCAACGTGAGGATATCTGACGATCCTAACATGCTCAGGAGGCTCGTGTTACGTGCACCATCGACGGAGACGATGGGAAGCCCGAATAACGATCCGTTTGTATTCTAAAAAGAAATAACACGTCAAAATTAAAAAAATTCACATAATATTCATAATTTTTTATGTAAAATGATTTCATTCAGTAAAATTTATCGAAATAATTGCAAAAACCATAAATTTTTACATTCAAGGTCGAGCCGCCATCTTGAAAGATGGCCGACAAATCGATTTTTTTGTAATATCTTCTTACTGGTTGCCCCCACGATGAAAACAGTCATTAACAATATTGTAGAAAAAACAATTTCCAACAATTTTTGTCCTTAATTTTTTTTTGTAGGTTAAATAGTTTGTGAGATATTTAACCTACAAAAAAATGTTTGACACAAAAATTGCTGGAAATTGTTTATCTTGTTCAAGGAGTCAACTGAAAATGATCCAGCTACGAAAAGTGGACTGCAATTATTCAGTGAAATTTATCGAAATAATTACATTCAAGTTCGAACCGCCATCTTGAAAGATGGCCGACAAAACGATTTTTCTATAATATCTTCTTTTTGGTTGCCCCCACGACAAAAACTGTTATAAACAATATTATAGAAAAAACAATTTCCAACAATTTTTGTTCTTAACTTTTTTTTGTAGATTAAATAGTTTATGAGATATTTAACCTACAAAATTTGCTGCAAATTGTTTATCTTGTTCGACGAGTCAACTGAAAATGATCCAGCCTAAACATTGACTGCATAGATCTTAATTACCTGCGTCAAAGGTATATAATGCTGTATCCCCATAGCTGCAAGTCTGCTTGTAACAGCCGGCTTCAACAAATCCACCACGGGAACACCTAGCTCTTGTCTCGGGGCCCCCTGACTCTGGCACGTCCTTCTGTGCACGTTCAATTCAGACACAGTCGGATACTGAGCTCCACAACCACATCTATGGGGCAGAGCTCTGTGCTTTGCCATGTGCTGATTGTAGACTTCCCGTGAATGGAACGCACGCGTGCATACGTCGCATTTAAAACGTTTTTCTGGAGTGCCCGGGCCTCCGAGGCCAGCTGCCACTTCGTCTGCTGTCAGGTCGATTGTCGGAGGCCGTGGGGGACGTTCGACGGCCGTAGGAGGTGCAGGCACTGCGAACGAATTATTCGAACCGCTGTTCGCTGTAGTTGTAGCTGTAATAAAATTATTGTATTATAAAAGTGTGGTTATGAAAATATAATTTAAACACTCACTCTGTTTAGCTGTAGGTATAATACTAACGGCACTGTTCAGGTTGATAGCGACGGCGGGTTTAGACACAGTCGACGTGTTGTTCATCGATATCTGGTTCTGTTTAGTAGTAGGCGTCACCGTGATCCCCCTCGTCGCCAGTATATTAGCCACAGCGCTCGCTGCTTGCGGTGCTTTAGCGCTCGGCTGCGGCGCCGGCTCTTTATTCCTCACGCTCAGCGTTATACTATCCGTCAAGTGTATCGTAGACTCCCTATTCGAAGAAGAGCTCGATGCAGGTACAGTATCATCTTCGCTAACGTTTCCTTGTATGCTACCGATCACAGGCAGGCCGTTGTTCCTCGTCTGGACAGCAATCACGTGGCAATCTGCGTCGTCGTGTTTATCAGGCAAGAGAACGTCCATTCTTCTTTTCTTTTGTTGTTGCATTTGCATCTGTTGCTGTTGAGACATGGGTCCGGCAGGTCTTTTCCCTCGTACGGCGGTGTTGTTGGCCCCACGAGGTCCGACCGGCATTCTGACGTACTGGCTTCTCAAGCCAGGCTGGGAAGCACGCGGGCCTGGAGCTGCACCTCTGATCGATCCAGGCTGAGGGCCTCTGTGACGTGGGCCCATCACTCCAACGCCTCGTCCCATCATGGGCCCCGTTTGTTGCTGTTGCTGCTGTTGTTGTTGCTGCTGCTGTTGTTGCTGTTGCTGCTGATGTTGTTGTTGCTGTTGCTGATGATGAAGCTGTTGTTGCTAAAAAAATAAAATAAAACTTTTTGTTGACGATTTAAAAAAAAAAAAAAAAAAACAGTTGACGTACTTGCGCCTGCTGTTGTTGGCTGTGCTGCATAGGAGCCCTCATCGGCTGCGGCGGATACTGAGGCTGCTGGGGTCTCTGCTGAGGCGGCATCTGTGGCATGTGAGGCGCCATAGGCCTGTAGTACGGATTGCCGTACCCGTACGGCTGTGCGTGGTGAGGAGGGACCATCCCACCCATCCCGTAAGGTGGAGGTGCGTACTGTGCCGGCAGCGGCGCTCCATACGGCGAGTAGTGGGAGCCCGGACCTAACCGATTCACCTGCGAAAACTAGACTTAATCGATGTGGCATACATAGTTTATTCTGAGAGAGATTTAAACCGTTATGCAAGATAATTACAGCCCAAGTATACAGGATGTCCCATTTTAAGTGCACACCTCTAATAACTTTTTATGGTGAAAGTTGTACGGTTTGGAGGGGGACATAGACATACTTGGATGTGGTGTTTTCAAGGTGATATGAAGGTCAACATCATTTTTTTAAATAGGAACCTATAGTTTTTATCAAGTAATTTTATTTAACGTGAAAAGACACGAATCTTTCATTGAAAACTTTTTTTTAACAACTTAACCTTTCCAAGATATCTAACAAAATAATTCGAGATTTTGAACATTCAATTTTTTTTTTACTCAGAACCATAAATTTTAGAGAAAAAATACAAGAAACAAAAAATGTTTATTGTGATCTAATAAAAATTTTAAAACTTCTTTAATTTATTTTATCTAACAATAAGCAAAAAAAAAACAATGTTAAAAAATTTTAGAATAAGTTTTAAAATTTTAAAAATAATTTTTTAGTTTTATTAGATTAAAATAAACATTTTTTGTTTCTTGTACTTCTTCTCTAAAATTTATGGTTACTGAGTAAAAAAATATTGAAAGTTCAAAATCTCGAATTATTTTGTTAGATATCTTGGAAAGGTTAAGTTATTAAAAAAAAAGTTTTCAATGAAAGATTCGTGTCTTTTCACGTTAAATAAAATTACTTGATAAAAACTATAGGTTCCTATTTAAAAAAATGATGTTGACCTTCATACCACCTTGAAAACACCACCTAAAAAAAATTCATCCAAGTACGTCTATGTCCCCCTCCAAACCGTACAACTTTCACCATAAAAAGTTATGAGAGGTGTGCATTTCAAATGGGACATCCTGTATAAAGAAATATATCTACCTGTTGAGACAGTTGATGCATAGAGTTTTCAACAAGTGGCGATTGTCCGTAGGGCTGGATCACATTGTTGACGATAACATTGTGTTGTACTCGAATCTGGTGGATTGATTGCTGTTCGGAGTTCTGTGACAGTACCTTTAATTAATATTTCATTTTTCTTGCACCAACGCATTTAAAGGCGTATTGATAACAAAAATAATCGATGAAAAAAAAAATTTAATAACAAAATCAAACAAAAATTCATTTTAGCGTCCCAAATTATTTTATGGTGAATCTATGTTTGTTTTTTTCGTCTCATTGTTCCAGATGTTGAAATTTATTATAGTACGTATGATCTAAAAGTCGTTATTTAAAATAAGACAATAAAATTATATTATTTATTTTTAATAGTTTTTTAATATTCTCTATTAAATAATGTTTAATTCGATAGAGCTTGTTTTAATTTTTGAAAAAAAAAATATTTTAAATAAATTATTATAACAATTGGATTTTTTCATTTTTGTGCAAATACTTTATGGCCACATGTATTTAAACATTTTTTTGAATTTAGAATATTAGTAACCATAGATAAAACAGAATGCAAATGTAAAAAAATACTATAAAATAATTTGGGACGCTAAACGCTAAAACGATACATAACCCAAAAACAACAAACGTAGGTGACCTAACCTAACCTATATTATAAGAAATATATTATAAAATATACTATAAAAAAGATTCTATAAAATTTTCACGTAACACGTGTCTTTCTTGAGATATCTTCAAAAAATAAATCTTTTAAAATGTCACCCCTCCCCCTTATACAGTGGCGTAACTACAGAAACGGAGGCCCTAGACAATTTATCAGAAGGGAAATTTTTTTACAATATTTCACCCCACCCCCCCACACAGTAATATTTATTTATTAGAATTTTGAAGGGATGTATTTGAGACGTTTGAAAAAAAAAAAGTGTAAAGTTATGTAAAAAAAAAAAAAAATATTTTCATATCTCATGCATAGAAACAACTAGTTTTGAACCCTGTTTTGACAGTCGAAACAAGACAATTTCAGACCAATGCGACTGTGCCGGGCAAAAACAAAGAAACAACGTTGTTTCTGACTAGCAAATTCATTAATTTTAAATCTGTCAGAATCGCATTTGTAATAAACAAAAGCGAATCTTATTTCTGAATAATTCTATTATTAAAATAGTATAAGATATTACTGCGCTATTTGTCTGAAATAGTCTTACTTCGACTGGCTACAGAAATCAAAACTCGTTGTTTCAATGCATGTGATATGAAAAATAGCGTGTGTGGCACGGGATGAAACAAAGACGATTTCAGACCATGGCGATTTCAGACTCTCGCTCTAGTCAGAAATCGTCTTGTTTCAACCCTTGTTACACAATATACTATTTGATGGTACAATAATAAAATGAAAAACAGCCAATTACACGCTAAATTTTCAAGTTTTCGAGAATTTGATATTCAATTTTAGTATTATAAAATAAAATAAAAACGTAGAAATATGAAAGCCTGATAAACGAATATGAATAAATGAAAAATCAGTTTTTTTTAAATAAAATTCTTCATCACTTTTGGGGGCCCCCTGATGCTCGGGACCCCAGACAATCTAACCGGCCAGACCGGCGGTAGTTACGCCACTGTTGAGGAGATATGACTTTGTAGAGAATTTTATCTTCTACAAAATGATGTCCTTAAAATTTTGTTAAATTTTTGTTTCACGTAACGTGTGTCTTTCTTGAGATATCTTCAAATCAAAAAATAAATATTTTGGGATGTCACCCCTCCCCCTTATACACGATTTTAATAATTTTGAAATGGGACCGTCCTCAAGCCAGACCCAACAAAATAACCAAGTTTCATCAATATCGGTTCAGTGGTTCATGAGTTATGCATGTGACAAGGATTAGGGGACGGACGGACGGACGGACGGACAGACAGACGGACGGACAGACAGACAGACAGACAGACACACACAGACACGGAACAAAAAGTGTTTGTCTCGATGGATAGATCAATTAAAAATTTTTAAATCGGAGAACAATTTTTTTTCTCGTTTTAAAATTATCACAAAGTTTCTCGTATCTTCGATATATTGCGAAGAAGCAAAATGTAAATATTAAGAGAAAATATACACTAAAACTTATCCCTTTACGCTACACAGTGGTCTGGACGATTCCCAAAATTGAAAGCGATAAAAAAAATTTCCCTCCATTTATTACAATGAACTTTTTGACAAAATAAATTAATATACCTCTGTAAGCACTCTAAGGTACCAACTAATAAATAAATGTCTAATTGATTGTCTATCAAGCCGTATTAATTCACCCATTTAAACATTGTTTATTAAACTTTATACATAATATTATGATTTTAAAAATTTCTAACCAAAAAAAAAAAATCAATACGATTTAAAAAGTTATAATAATTATTTTGAACCAAATATACGCATTATATTAAAGTTACTACACATCAAAACCGACACGTTTTCTAAAACAATAATAATAAAGCACTTTATAATATTAATTGACGAACTAAATACATACATAGGAAATAATAATATGACAATTGTCTTCCAAATTGACAACAATTAAACATTTCGTTTTTAAATTGTAAACAATAATCAAATTAAAAATATAACGAGTAATAACGACAATGCAGTTAGAAATTGACAGTAACTAAACATTTTGTTATTAAATTATAAATAATTATCAAATTAAAAAAATGTCAACAATGAATTATAATACACTCGATTTAATGACGTTGTTGGCTGTTGGATTAGAGCATATACTACTAGAGCCAGCCTTGCCGCTCGGCCGTGCGAACAAGCGTGCGAGAGAGAAAGCGTAAGAGTGCTACATCCTTTCTCTCCCTGCAGACCAATGAGCACGCGGAGCGAGAGAGAAATGATGTAGCACTCTTACGCTTTCTCTTTCGCACGCTTGTTCGCACGGCCGAGCGGCAAGGCTGGCTCTAGTAGTATATGCTCTAAGGTTGTTGGTAATTCAACCGCTTGATCTAACGACGTCGAGAGGGGCCCCCACCATCGTGCCGACCTCAACGTTAATTGGTGAATTTAAATTTCGCGTAGAAATACAACAGTCGGTGGTATTATGGTGCGATAAGGGAAGGTCGTTAAATTGCGAGATGAGTGTAGATCAAAGGTTTGCTTACTTGCCTGTGACGTCACCACGAAGTTCATTTCAATCTTCTAGATTTGAAATGGTCGCCAATACAACGCTGATGTCAAACTGTCATAATATAAATTTGATCGTGATTGATTTATTATTGTGTTCTGTGTTTGTGCTATTCATTTATTGCTATAGTGAAGCTTCACACATCATATTAATTATATTAATTATAATTATTTGTGATTTGTGTTTAATATTATGACAGTTAAAATCATAGATAAATAAATGAAATCAAGAAAGTTGAAATGAACATCGTGGTGACGTCACAAGTAAGCAAACCTTTGGGTGTAGATAATGTTTGAAATTGCAACAATTAAAATATTTTGATTTTAAATTGTAAATATTTATTAAAAAAGATATAAAAATTGAAGAATTTAAGCCGAATGTGAGGATATTTTTACATATTGGATATTTCTAAATTAAATTATAACCTAAAATTTGTGTTTTATGTTTTAACAAAGGTATGTAAAGTATAAGGTAGCCTCATGGCTCGGCTCGAGAGGGAAATACATCATCTGGAGTGCCAAAATGAGGAGAGAGGGAATGATGTGTCCAATCATAACTCGTATGACGTCATCTGGGGTGCCCAAGCTGATTGGTCAAAAGCTTACGAGGCAATCTGTGTATTTACTAACCTTGTGTTTATTAAAGTTTTTTAATTATAAATATCAAAATAAGTGACTGAGTCAACTCAAAACATTATAAATATCAAAATAAGGGACTGAATCGACTCTAAACGTTATAAATATCAAAATAAGTGACTGAAATGTATTAATATATAAAAATTACCTGTTGGAGAGCAGCCGACGCAGGTAAAGCTAAAGGTCCAGCCGAACTATACGGTACTAACGACTGATCAGTCGATAACGGCTTGTTACTCAATCTATCTAGCGGCATATACTCGTTCATTTCATTTCCTTGACCCATTTGATTATTGCTTGAATCCATACCGTTCACGTCCGAAAGAAAACTTTGTAAAAGTTGTCCGTGTGCTTCTTGTTCCTTCTCTCCTAAAAAAAAAACAATTGAAGTAAAATTAAAAACAATCGCATCGATTTCTGAAACAGCGTTTTGCTTCCTCGCAATATCAAAGATACAAGAAGCTTTGTTATCTATCCGTTTCAGGTCAAGACAAACACTTTTTGTTCCGTGTCTGTCCCCCAATTCTTGTCACATGCATAACTCTTGAACCACTGAACCGATATTAATGAAACTTGGTTGGTTGGTTGGGTCTGGTTTGAGGACGGTCCCATTTCAAAAGTATTAAAATCGTGTGTAAGGGGGAGGGGTGACATCCCAAAATATTTATTTTTTGATTTGAAGATATCTCAAGAAAGACACACGTTACGTGAAAATTTTATAGAACCTTTTTTGTAAAGCATTCAATTTTCTATAATATAGGTCACCTACGTTTGTTGTAAAATATTCCTTTGCAGAGATTTATCTCAATTTGATTTAAGAAAATCGTCATTCGTTTTTTTAAATTGCTATTAATGTCATTTTGACATTTGTATAGCAGAAAAATAATGATTTTGATTGAAATTGTCGAAAAATTCAAAATATACGTCATAATAATGAGATGTGTATAAAGAAAAATGTCGTATTAAGGCTGTTTATGCCGATTTTTCCGAAACAAAATTCTACGAGATGTCGCCACCGTAGAAAACAAAATTTATTTGCACAAGTCTAGCCCTGAGGGAAAATGACAGATACAAGTAATTCAGTGACAATTAACGATCGAATCAAAAATGGGATATTTTCGAAATTAAACAGAGGTGAAGCTACAAAGGATAGAACTAGTTCTTATGTTTTAAGGCTTACATTCAATATTTACAGAATTATTATAAAATTAGAAAGCTTAAACAAATATCTATGTCGTGGTATATTTTTTTCTCCGTATTTTCGTTATATTTTGAGTTTTATCATATCAAGAAAAATACAAACATTTTCAGATTTTTTTTATTAATAGATAAAAAATTAAATTGAAAAATTACGCACGTCATAACATAGAAAAATTAATCTAGTTTATCACCGTATTTTTTCCTAAATGATTTATTAATACTGGTCAGAGCTGAACTTAAAATACAAAACCGTAATTTCTCTATAGTAATTCTTATGGCAATTCAAATAACATAACTTTTAAATATTCGAAATTTTAACGATTAACTTTTGGATAAACAATTTAGCACGAGGAAGCACTGTGCATTTACTTAACAGATATTTCTACTCACCACTATTTAAACTCGGTAATTTCAATGGATCTTCCTCAGGCTGCGACGGGCCATTCCAAAAATTCGGCGAGAACGTCCTCCTCTCAAGTATATTAGAAATATTCTCCGAACTATCCTGTCCGTACGAATGCCCGTACCCGCTGTTATCTCCTTGTCCGTAGTTCGGGTACCTGTACAGCTGATACTGGTCATTCTGATGCACATTATGATCGTTCGACTGCGTTAACGGACTCTGCCTTGCAATATGTGGACTGCTGCTACTCGCGTTCGAATGGGGGCTCGTCAGGTTTGTCCTGACCCTAAGTATCGGGGACCCCGACTCCGAATCTGACCGCTGGACTGATTCTAAAGATCGTACACGGATATATGATTGTTGTTGGGGCTCTTCCGATACTGCCGGTGCAGTTTCTGTGGGAATTGTTGTGATTTGAGGTACATCGGGTGTCGTTTTTGAAGGGGGTTGTTCTTCTTCCGTGGATGTAACGTATTGTTCTGTTGGTAAAACTGCGGGTGTGTCGATTTCGTTTGGTTCTTTTTCACGTATTTCTGTATCGTCTGATGTTTCGAGTTCTTCTATTCTTAGAGGCTCCATTTCTAGTTCGCTGTCGAAGTAATTGCTTTGTTCATTTTCAGTTTCATTTTCGGTTTCATTTTGGATGTAATCTCCAGCAGATTCCTCGTATTCTTGAGTGTCGAGTAGGTTTGTATTTTCTTGCATGTCGGTGCTTAAATAACTGTCGTTTAGTTCCATAGTGTTCTCTTCGCTGCTACCGTCTTTATTGATTATTTCAAACTGATGATTTTCGTTCGATTTTAACGTCAGTTTAAGTGACGTCATTTTTGGAGGAAATCTGAAAAAAAAGTCAAATATTATTTCACCAGGAATTAATTTTTAACTTGTTGTAATTGGCCCGAAAATCAAAATAAAAAATTTTGACATATTTTCATGTCAGAGTATATTTACATTATTTTCAGAAAAATTCTGTTTGTCTGTCGTCTGTCTGTCTGTCTATCTGTCTGTCTATCTCTCTGTCTGTCTATCTGTCTGTGTTTTTTTTAGGGCGAAATCTCGCGAATAAAAAATGCTATTGACTTCGTTGGGGTGCTAATTGAAGCATCTTGACGTGAAATGATCTGAAAGAAAGGATTTTTCAAAATTCAACCCCTACGGGGTTAAAAAGGAATTTTTTTTGGGGTTATTTTTTTTGTTTTGATCCAATTTACTCGAAACTTAGAATAAATATTATACAATACAAATAATGAAACGTGTATTTCAGTATTTATTTTTTATATGGGTCTAAACAGACATTAAAAGGGTGAAAACCACTGTCAAAATTTGAATTTCAAATACTAATAAATACGTTTACTAATTCACGTTGCCTTGGAACAAAACGCAATAAAATTCAATTTGTCAGATTAGTTATTCGAAAAATGTTAATTCAAGAGCTGATAACATATTTTTCTACCCCATCTGAGCACTTATGGAAAACATTAATTCATGTGTTGTACATTATGGGAAAAAAAGTCCCAATATTGACACCCGGGGATAAAGGGGTTTAATTCCTAAGTGAACATGCAAAGAAAAAATGTATTTTTGCCCCACGTGAGCACAAAAAAATGACTTCAGGAAGTTAGCTTATGAAAAGTTAGATATCGAAAGTGTAATGGGCAGACATGTAGGGTGGGGATAAGGGGTAGGCAGAAAACACAACGGCAGACATTTAGAAAGGAGATAAGGGGTCGGCAGACACCCTTAAACATGTAATTTTTTTTATAAAAATAGTCCCATCTGAGCATTGCTGAATTTTCAACGGAATTGATTTTGAATTGGTCTGTAGATGACCGAAAAAATACAGGCAGACGTGTAGTGTGGGGATAAGGTTAAGTCCAACGGCTAGTTTAATTTGTTTAGACTTACTTGAAATCGGCTCCACAATACTGTACGATTTCGTCCTTCGTTAATCTCGTCAAATAAACAATCGGTAAGCTAACGTGGCTTAACGTATGTTTCCAAAATAGCGTTTCTTTAGAGAACTGTCTGCGGCAATACCAGCAAAAAAATTCCGTCGGTGCAGAATTAATGTCCGATAACGACGGACAGCATGAAATACGCCTCTTTTTTGAACGGGAACTTTTATGTGTGTTTTCTTCCTTTTCATTTGTTTCTTCTGAGCTTTTAACGTCTACGCCTTCTTGATTTGTATCCTCTTGCTCGTAATTTAAAGATTCTGTTTCTTCTGTTTCCTCTATGCTTTTTCTATGAAGTTCGTCCCAGTTTTTACTTAATTCTATATACGATTTTGATTTCAAAGATTTTGGTTTAGGTTTTTCTAGCTGGATATTTTCTACTTCTTCTATTTTTTTATTTTCTTGAACAATCGAATCTATTGGTGTATCAGAATTTGCGTCAGAGTCAACGGAATTATCTTTTTTTAATTTTTTATGCTTGTGTGTTTTCTTTAACGATTTTTGTAACTCGCAGTTGTACGTATCAAAATTTTGAGTTGTTTCTATCGTCTCTGATTCGGCAGTTTCGTTATTTCTTAACTTTATTTTTAAATTGATCTTTTCGACACTTGGCCGCTTTGTTATTTTTAATTTAATTGATTCTTTTTCTTCGGTTTCTTTCTCCTTTGGGATATTTTCTATATCTTTCTTATTTGTAGGTATTTTTTTAATAGTTATTGCACTGTTTTCTATTTTTGATATATCTTCGACTTTCGTTATTATATCTTCGGCAGAATTTGAATCATTTTTATTCAAAATACTTGATTCTACATTTTTAAATAACTCAGGTATTGAGATATTCGAATCTTCGCTATTTCTTGATGTTTCATTACTATCATGCAATTGTTTCTCATTATTTTTACTTTCTTTAGATTTTTTTGTAATAGTTAGTCCACTGTTTCTAAGAAGTGATTCGAAAAACTCAAAATTTTTTAAATTAGATGTAGTTGTTTTTGATGAAGATTCTGATGGGACATTGTTATTTTCTAAAAATAAAATTAACAATGAATACATTTTCATTTATTTTAAATTAATTGTTACCTTTTGTTTCGTCTGATTGATCAATTTTTGAAGACATTGTCGGCCTATATACAAGAAAAATTTAAATAAATAACAAACACGTAAAGAAATATTTAAATTTCGCGGTTACTTACTGTCATGTTATGATAAAAATGTTAATCAACACCTAAAAAATCACTAAATTTATCAGTTTGGTTAATTGAACCAATTAAAATCACTAATCAAAATAACAATAACACCGGTTAAACGTCAAAATAACTTCATTATTAACACAAGTTATACCTATTTTGTTTTATTTTAATTAAACTAAAAAATTGAATACACATGACACATTTTGTGAATACATTTGTATATTTATAATATTTAATATCTATGAATTAGTAAGAAAAAATAAAATTATGCATCACTTTTCATTCTATTCACCGTATCGCACTTAGTTTGGGACACAGGCCATACTGAAAGATATTTCGCTGTTTCAACAACTCGACTGAAAGCACCAGTTGTTCGAGCATGTAATAAAAAGAGAACACACGATTGTTAATCATTTGCCAGCATGATCTCTCTCGCTTTCGCAGTGTGTGCGGTCGTTGTTAGCGATCCAACCCGTTGAAAAAAGATAGGCAGTACTATAAATCCTGAGGAAATTGCCTGATCGGGGAAAGCCTCGACAAAACATATTACTCATTACTGTCTCTCTTGCACTCGTGACTCATACAAATCAACAGACAGTGATGGACTATATTGGTCTGTTTTCTGATCGTATTTCGAGTGTAAAACTTTGACGATTTGAGATAGAGGCATTTTAGTTCGACATACAAAAACTACGAGCAAGAGAGATGGAGTAACGTGCTCGTAAACCTCTCCAAGCTCATTTGAAGAACGGAACAAGTCTTTCGTGAGCCATTTTGTAAATGTAGAGTGCGATGGAGATATGGTCGGGCGTTGGGTACAAGTAGAACAATACGATGCGGGTCCCATTTCGACTGTGGGTCTCTTTGTGTGTGAAGAGTGCTACATGTCCCAGCATTGCGACGTTTCTATGGTAACGGGAGGATCCGAGACCTGCTAGTATGTTATCGCTATAATAAGCTGTGGGCTTCGTAACGCAGTGACGTTTCAAGGTGTTCTTTTTCGATAGATTTTATAGGGTTTCGTTTAATATAGGATGAACATTTTATCATACATTTTTATAACATTGTAGATATGTGTTTGAATACTCATTAAGTTTTTAATTGTTGATAATGTATTTGAAAAATCATTTTCACTATCTATTGTATTTTATTTATCTATATTTACCTGTAAATTGTTTTGTTTATTTATTTTAATTTGTTTTTACTATTTAGATAAAATATGCTCGATCCATAAATCATTTAAATTTTATAACAATGTATTTTTATTAAATGTTGTTTGTTTAAAACTATAAATATACACATGTTTATCTTATACATTAAATTTAAAAAATGCAATTTTTTGGTGTTAAAATTAATATAACAAAATTTTATTTTTTATTCAATTTGTACTTTATCGGCTACGTTCCTAATATCGTAAATATGTAATTTAATCAAAGATTATAGGGCCCCCTTAAATATTTTTGTACAAATAATAATTTTTATTTTTAGAATACATCATTTGCTAATTTATAAATTAAAAAAAATCTTAAATGACTTTAATTTTTGAGGGCCCTTTTACAAATTTTGTTTTAGGGGTAAAAATTCTTATTTTGTACTTTATCGGCTACATTCCTAATATCGTAAATATGTAATTTAAGCAAATATTATAAGGACCCCTTAAATATTTTTAAATAAATAATAATTTTTATTTTTGAAGTACATGATTTGCCGATTAATAAATTAAAAAAATCTTAATAATTTTGGGGACCCTTTTACAAATTTTGTTTATTTACACCACTCATTAAGCAGATAACAATATTAATACTTTATTTTTAGGGGTGATTAATAAATTTTAAAAAATCTTAAATGACTTTAATTTTGGGGCCTTTTTACAAATTTTGTTTAATGATTTAAAATTCCTATTTACACCACTGATTAAGCAGATAACAATACTAATACTTTATTTTTAGGGGTGATTAATAAATTTTAAAAAATCTTAAATTACTTTAATTTTGGGGGCCTTTTTACATATTTTGTTTAAGGGTTTAAAATCCCTATTTACACCACTGATTAAGCAGATAACAGTATTAATACTTTATTTTTAGGGGTGAGATTTTAATAATAAAGTAAAAATTTTCCACCCTTGATGGCTTATATATTTTTATGTAGGTACCTGAACAAAAAATATTTCGGGAGAATATACCGTGATTATAATTGCGTTTCTACGCTAGGCTGTGAGGGATAATAACCTTTTTATAAGGGTAGATGATTGCTGCAAAAGTTAGGGAGGGAATATGTCTACCCAGGGATGAAAACAGACTGGATATTTTTAAAAGGATTCTCGTGCAAACTTTTCGGTAGAAGCATTGATTTTTTCATAAAATGTGTTTTATGAAAAATGTGTTTTTTTTTATTAGTGTGTATAAAATTAATGTAATAGTTCTGTAAGGATTTAAAGATTTTTGTAGTAACTAGTAGTACTTAAACCTCGGGTTGCTCAAAACAAAATAATTAACGATTAGTTAATCGGTTGTTTTCAATCCATGATTAATATTTATTCTAAAGTGACCAGAATTCTAAAACCTTGTTGCGGGACACCCCCCCCCCCATACAGGTTTTTTTGATAATTTTTTTTTTATAAAAAAAAATGAAAAAAATTTTATAATAAAAATTTTGATGACTTTTTTTTTTAGTCATTAAAATGACCTTTTTTTTAGTCCAAATTATGAAGAGCTTTTTTTTTTTTTTTAGCTCCTCACCAAGAATTTTTTCCTCCAACAACACACAATAATGATAATATAATTGTTAATGTCTAATCCGGGACGATTTCCGGGACAATTTGTTATGCGGGACAGACTACTCAAATCCGGGACTGTCCCGCACAATCCGGGACGTCTGGTCACTTTAATTTATTCTAAACTTATTCTCGATTTGTAAATGAACAATTCACTAAATATGACAATTTTTTACCTTATGGTTTTTTACCTCTAATTCAAGTTTTTTCATTTCAAATTCAATTTTTTTCATTTCAAATTCAATATTTGAAAATAAATTGATATAGGTTTTTTACCTCTAATTCAAATTTTTTCATTTCAAATTAAATTTTTTTCATTTCAAATTAAATTTTTTCCATTTCAAATTCAATTTTTTCCATTTCAAATTCAATTTTTTTCATTTCAAATTCAATATTTGAAAATAAATTGATATATTTATTTTTTAATTTTTTAAACTGAAGATATTAAGTACTTTTAAACAATTGAAAAATAAATATATCAATTTATTTTCAAATATTGAATTTGAAATGAAAAAAATTGAATTTGAAATGGAAAAAATTTAATTTGAAATGAAAAAATTTAATTTGAAATGAAAAAACTTGAATTAGAGGTAAAAAACCAGGGCCGGATTTAGGGGAGGGCAACCGGGGCCTCCACAAGAGAGGGGCCCCCACAATAGAGACTTCGGGAAAAAAAATTATTGGTAACTGTTTTTTTTTATTTAAAAAGTTAAAAAAAAAGGTCTTCAAAATTATTGGTAACTGTTTTTTTATTAAAAAAGCTAAAAAAAAAAGTCTTCAGAATTATTGTGGACTTTTTTTTATGAAATGACAAAAGGGGGCCTCCACTCCTTTATTGCCCTGGGACCTCCAGACCTTTAAATCCGGCCCTGTAAAAAACCTATATAAGTATTTATTTTTTAATTTTTTAAACTGAAGAAACTAAGTACTTGTAAACAATTAAAAAATAAATATATCAATTTATTTTCAAATATTGAATTTGAAATGAAAAAAAAATTATTTGAAATGAAAAAACTTGAATTAGAGGTAAAAAACCTATAATATGTATCATAACCGTGATTGTTTTTTTAGAATTGACGTAATAATGCTTTGAAAACAACTGAATTAACTAATCGAGAGTTATTTTGCTTTGTGCAACCCGAGGAAAGTGTAACAAATATTTGACCTTTCAAATTTTTCAATTTTTGAAAATTTTCGAGAAAAATGACCATTACTTTTGAACGTGTGGTCGGATTTGATTTTTGTTGACGGATTATTGTTTAATAAAGCTTATAATAAAATATTTTCAATATTCGTAAATTAGATGTTTTAACAATTATTACTACAAAGCAAAAAAAGGCGCCATATCAGACGGGGTTTAGAGCGCAATCGAATTAAAATCCGCCACTGCATGTAAACGCAGCTGGCTATGTACCTATTTGTAAATACGGTATGTATGCGCAGTTGGCTGTTTATACATATATACTGTATGTATACGTTACACATATTCAGTTGTCTATCCGACAGTGACTTGTGAGTGCAATATATTCATTCTACATAATTGTTGTGTTAAGTGAATTGTTTATTCGACCAAAGCCAGTTGAAAATATCGAAAAGGTGTTAGTAGAAGATTTTTTAAATATTGGGATCCGTCAGATGGGAGGAGCCTAAAAAAACATGGCGCAGCTAAGGGTGAATAAAAAAAAATTACAAGACAGCGTCAATAATTAAAATATAAGTATTATAATGTACACATATTCTAAATTCACTCATTATAATTACAGTTAATATCACGCAATAGCATCAAATACAATACGCATACGCAGAGCCGGCCTTTGCGATTATGGCGCCCCATGCGAGATTTTTTTTGACGCCCCCCCCACCCCAAAAAAATGGCGGACGACAAAAAAAATCAGTGATAATTTGAAGAAAAAAATTATTAAAATTAATGATTAAAAAAAAAATGTAAAGAGTTGAGTAATCAATGTTGTCTGCATATTTATTATCACTGAAAAAAAATATAATGGCGGAATGATACATACATAATATATATTATAACAGTAAAGATAATTACAAATAAATGCTTGTAAAAAGGGAATTTAATTCGCATTTTTTTGCGGTGCGGTCGTTCATCAGAAAAATACCCATTGTTTTAACTAGTATATCTATTGGCGGCATTAACTGCGTTTTTATAAATTTTACGCTCCCTTGCGATTACACACTTTTAATTGCTGAAGAAGAATATTATTGGATTTCAAACTTATTTGAAGAAACTATTGTGGCCTTCCGCCGCCCCTCTCGGCCTGGCACCCCGAGCGATCGAGCTACCCCCCCCCCTTTAAAGGCGTCACTGTGCATGTCGATAATGTAGTTTTAATTATTTGACACTTACTATTATTCCAGTGTCTTCAGAAACGTCACATATAAAGATTGGAAATTTCGTAAACTATTTTTGATATTATGCATTTATAATAAGTAAAATGAATTATTTTGCAGAAAAAATCAAAATTATTATTTAAAAAATATGTAAAGCTTAGATTTGACACCCTATAACAGAACATAGAAAATAAGTTTATGGCAATTGGCGCCCCAGGCTGTCGCCTGGGTCGCCTGGCCGTTCGGCCGGCCCTGCGCATACGTTATTTATTTTTGATTGTTTACAATTTTTCAACAAACAAATCTTTTAAATACATATTTATATTATAATGAATCAATTATATATAGGAAAAATTGTAAAATTCTTTCTTGGTACTTACTGTTCTTTCATTCATTTTATTTTTGGATGATTTAAAACATAATATTGTGATTTAATCGTAAGTTTTACTATAAACCGTAGGTTCATCTGTCAGTTTTATGCTTGAGATTATTTATTTTTTCATTATTAAATTCTATTACCATAGAAACTGAACCCCCAGTCTAGTTACAAATTTTGCCACCAGGTGGTGTACGCTCATTTGACGGATCCCAATACATAATTATATTTTATAAATTCTAACCTCACTTTCAGATGACAGAACAAATGTCTGATAAAGGCAATGATGTTAATGATCATAATTTGAATGTCGGTCAAGTTTTCAATGACTATGAAACATTAGCAACGTCTTTTAATGCATTTTGCAAAGAAAATTATCACCCTTTCGTCATTAGAACTCGATCTCACAAACAAATTATATATAAGTGCTGCCATGGTGTTAAGCAAACTTCGAAATCTCAGGGGATACGTCCAAATCAACATTATAATTTCAAAGGTTGCCAAGCCCAAATAAACTTCTATAAAGGTAAAAATGAAAAATGGAGATTGACAAAAATGTTAATTGATCATAACCATACAGTCGGAAAAGAAGAATATAATTGTTACAGCAAAACAAAAAAGTTGAATGAAAATGAAAATGAATATGACACAGCAATGGATATGTTATTTTCTAGTGCCCAAGATGGCGGAATGATGGCAGCTGTTTTGAGCAAGAAAGTATGTATAAATAAAAAATTGCTTATACATACAGTATGTGTAAATAGCTATGTGGCTATTTATACATACTGTATGTATCTTTTATTTAACTTCTATTGTTAGTTAGGGTCAAATATTGCAATCAAAATTTCGGCTAGTTCTAATTAAGCTAGAGCTTTGAAATTTTGTATACGTATACAAGTCCGGTGACAATGCAATATAGTGTATCTAATATCGTTCTAAATCCAATATGGCGGACGCCCCAAGATGGCGGATTATCTCTTTCTTCATAACCATCTTGATATGGGTATCAAATGAAAGGGTTTGACGAGTAAAATATAATTAGCTATGTGATGTAATTTAAAATCTAATATGGCGGGTGCTTCAAGATGGCGGATTATCTTTTTCTTCATAACTATCTTGATATGGGTATCAAATGAAAGGGTTTGACGAGTAAAATACGATTTGCTATGTGACGTCATTCTAAATCCAATATGGCGGACGCTTCAAGATGGCGAATTATCTTTTTCTTCATAACTATCTTGATATGGGTATCAAATGAAAGGGTTTGACGAGTAAAATACGATTAGCTATGTGACGCCATTATAAATCCAATATGGCGGACGCTTCAAGATTGCGAATTATCTATTTCTTCATAACTATCTTGATATGGGTATCAAATGAAAGGGTTTGACGAGTAAAATACAATTAGCTATGTGACGTCATTCTAAATCCAATATGGCGGACGCTTCAAGATTGCGAATTATCTATTTCTTCATAACTATCTTGATATGGGTATCAAATGAAAGGGTTTGACGAGTAAAATACGATTAGCTATGTGACGCCATTATAAATCCAATAAAATAATTGTAAGTAAAAAATTTAAAAATCAAATGTTAAATAATAAAACTAATTATATCAATACTTCGGTATCATGATCTTTAAAATAGTCCTGTGCCGACCAATAGTCAGGAGGTGGCGGGCCTATTGCCTAGTGTGACAATATGTGACGCGGAAAGGGGGGGTCAGAGAATTAAAAAATATATAAATGAAATTTATACTTTTAATTTTTTTTTACTTTTACGCCAATTAGTTATTATTAAAAATTAATAACATGATTTCAAAAAATATTTATGACTTGTATTATTGAAATTCATACAAATTATTATTACTTTTTCGTTCTGAACAGTGGCGTAACTAGATTTTATTTATAGGGGAAAGTGGAATTCACATACATATAAATATACATGGTATCACAATTGAATCGGTGAGTGAAAGAACAATACAAGTGCCAAAAATGGCAATTTTAACTGAGATAGGCAAAATGTTTAAAATTCATAGCTCTATCACATAGCAAAATAATAATACATCGACCAACATCGTACGTGCGACGGGAGGTAGTTCAATTTTTTTTACAATTACATTTACCTTACTTTTCTGACGAAATCCTCGAATTTTTTACCATATTATTTCTTGGAAAGTCAAAAATGAAGATTCTGAGTAAAAATTACAAATAATTTTTTTTGTAAAATAATAAAAAATAAAATAATAAAGCCGAAAATAAAGCAATAAAAAAAATTGCATTTTTTTTAATTGAGTGAAAGAACAGTATAACTGCAGGTCATTTTTTTCAAATATCTTTTTTTGCAATTTTTTTTAATTTATTTATGTACGTATTATTATCGGTTAACATAAGTTCTATAATGTCACAATACATAATTAGACCAAATAACCCATAGTTCTCCTTTAAAACAGTTTTTTTCGTTTTTCTCAAAATGGTCATTTTGGAGATATATCGTTCTTTCACTCACCGATTCAATTTGTCCCTTCGTTGGTTACGTCACTGGTTCTTAAAAGGGGTGGGGGCGTTCTAGGTATCGTCACGTAATATGAGCTACAGACGCCAATGAGTATGATATTTTTGAAACACGCTAACTGGTGTGACAGCGCTAGCGTGGTAAATAAATGTACGGCCAAGTTAGGTTTTATATTTAGAACGTATTTACAATGTATAGATAACACATAGGATCAATGTACGTGCCCCTTGACTCGCTTATCTCTTTTTACTGACCTTGTGCAAGCAAGGCTTTGTTGAATGTACTGTCACGACAGTATAACTGCGAACGGCATTGTGTCGTATACTATATACGATAGTAGAGCATTTATTATTACGAAATATTATTTAAAATAATGTCGAAGTGGTTGCCAGATAGGTCAGCGCGTTTTATTAAAGAATATAAAAAACATGTGTGTTTATGGGACCCTAAAAATGAGAATTATAAAGAAAGGGATGCCCGGGAATTTGCTTATATGAAAATAGGTAATTATATGGGCGATATGGAGCTTAAGGATGTTAAAAAGAAAATACGGTCGTTGAGGAGTACGTATATTTTGGAAATAGCTAAAATAAAGAAAAGTAAAATGTTGAGTGGGGGAAAAATTTATAAGCCGAAAATTTCTTGGTTTCATGAAATGGATTTTATTCAAGCTGTTTTGGGGAGTAGAAGATTTGATGAAAGTTTGGTATGTATAATTTATAAAACGACCCCCCCCCCCGAATTTTTTTTTTATAACCTCATTAAATATAAAAAAAATTCTGACAAACTGATAAGTGATAGAAGATAAATAGTGGAACATAAATTATAGATAAAAATGTTCTCTACAACTTATTTATAAAATGACCCCCCCCCCAATTTTTTTTATAACCTCATTAAATATAAACAAATCTTTCTGACAAACTGATAAGAGATGAAGGAAAATAGTGGAACATAAATTATAGATAAAAATGTTCTCTACAACTTATTTATAAAATGACCCCATTTTTTTATAACCTCATTAAATATAAAAAAATCTGTCTGACAAACTGATAAGAGATAGAAGGAAAATAGTGGAACATAAATTATAGATAAAAATGTTCTCTACAACTTATTTATAAAATGACCCCAATTTTTTTTATAACCTCATTAAATAAAAAAAAAATCTTTATGACAAGCCGATAGGAGATAGAATGAAAATAGTGGAACATAAATTATAGATAATAATATTCTCTACAACTTCTATCCCAAACATATTTATCTAATTCGCACTGTTTCAAAAGTAAACATTCATTTCCGGTGGTAACGTTTTTTTTTTTTAAATAGGTTTACTTTCCAAACGAAAATGAATCGTAAATATCAATTTTCACCATTCTATGATTTTTCGTTTTTGAATTACAGCCTCTACGGACCGACAGACACACAGATAACAATACGAAAATAGAATGGATGGATATTTCATATTTCTATCAAAAACTCACATGAAATTTTTATATTTTTATATAGGGTTGCCAGCCGCCCTCTTTTCCCCTTTAAGGGCATCCGGGCTGGGGGGGGGGGGGGGGGGGGAGATTTTTTAAGTAAAAAAGTCCTCATATTTTATTTTTATGTTTTTAAGAAATATTAAAAAAGGTCTTTAACATCAAAAATCTATACTTTTTTATAATTTATTTTCAATCTGTCCTATTTTTTTAATGAACTTGTCCTCTTTTCACACCTTAAGCATCGCCCATAGGCAGTTGCGAAAATTTGCCGCCCTTTTCGATTGAAAAGTGAATTTTTTTTTAATTAATTTTATCAATCAAAAGCTGAAGACATTTTTTTTAGCTTTTTTAGTAAAAAAATGTTACTAATAATCCTGAAGAGCTTTTTTTTAGCTCTTTTAGTTAAAATATGCTCTTACTAATTCAGAAGACCTTTTTTTAGCTCTCCTAGGTAGAATTTATGTCTATTTTTTTCCATACCAAAATTTGCCGCTCCTAAAAATTTGCCGCTATAGGCAGCTGCCTACATTGCCTGCATGGTAAATCCGGGCCTGCATATAGGCCGTATAAGAAAGTAAAAAGATAAAAAACACAAAAACAGGACAATAATAATATTAATATTATTCGAACTGTATTAGAGATACTCAAAACAAAAGTTATGACAGCGTCGCCATTTTTATTCAAGCTCGATTTATTTAATGATATAATTATTAAATAAAACGGGCAAGTGCGTGTTGGGCACGCACATGATAGGGTTCCGTAGTCATTCTCACTACGATTTATAAAAAGTATTTTTCAAAATTTTCGTGACTGAAGGGTTAAAATCAAAAAGTCATTTGACTTTTATTATTGCATTTTAAGGAGACCTATCAAATGACACCCCACTCAATGGGGTAAATGAAAAAAATGTGAGTTCACTTTTCAATCTATGAAAAGGGGGTCCAAAATATTTTTGACAATGTTCGTTATAATTTTCAGTGAAAGAACTAATTAAAAGCTACATTCTAATTTTTTTTCAGATTTTTTGAATCGATAGTTTAGAAAATAGAGGGGGGGGGGACGCTCTGACAGCGACATTAAAAAGCAAATATATCGCTCAATAGGGTAAGTGGGGAAAAAAATGTAAGTTCAATTTTCAGTCTATGAAAGGGGGGTCCAAAATATTTTTGACAATGTTCGTTATAATTTTCAGTGAAAGTACTAATTAAAATCTACGTTCTGGATTTTTTTCAGATTTTTTTAATTGATAGTTTAGAAAATAGAGGGGGGGGGGCGCTTTTTTAATGACTTTGGAGAGAAAATACATCGTGATCGAAGGGTTAAAATTAAAAATTTCTGTTACATTTTTTGTTGCATTTTAGGAGATCTTTCTAACGACACCCCACTCAATGATGTAGGTGAAATATTTTTTTTTGAAAACACTTTTCATTTTATGAAAGGGGGGTCTAAAAAATTTGTATTTTCAAAAATCTTATCATTTCTGTTTTTGGGTCATTAATCTACGACCGTATGCCAAATTTCATCTTATTATCTCAAAATTTTTGAAAACGGACGGACATGGAGAAACTATAAGGGTTCCTAGTTTTCTATGGAACCCTAAAAACAGGACAATAATAATATTATTCGAACCGTATTAGAGATACTCAAAACAAAAGTTATGACAGCATCGCCATTTTTATTCAAATTCGATTTATTTAATGATATAATTATTAAAAAAGAATAGAACATTCAGTTGTGAGCGAAACTTTGCTACACTACAATCAAATATAAATCGATTCGAGTTATCTTAACCCCACTTTCTTCGCTCTGCGAACGCCCATGGTAGCACGATAATTATCGTGATAATTATCTCTCGTAAGAGCTCGTGACCGGTTTTTATCAATTACGAAAAGTCCCGATCAATGCGTCTGTGTGAATCAGAAGGGAATACAGTTATTTCTTAGTTCTGTTTTTTTAAGATACAGTGTTTATTAGACCACGTAAAATTAATTTTAAATCAAAATGCCGAGAAGCAAGGCTCCCGTTTGGGATAATTTTGATTGTGTTCGAACGAAAAATACAGGCTTGTGGGCTAAATGTAAAAAGTGCGGTAAAGAAATGCAAGGCATTATACATAGGATGGAAAAACACGTAATGTCATGTACATTTTACCCTACTGCTTGGGTAAGTATCAAAGGTATATATAAATACTAGCTTGGCCCGTGCGGCTTCGCTCGCGTGAACTACGGAATTATTGTTTAGGATTTAAAAAATATATAGTTGATTATTTAAAAGTTAATTACTGAAAACAAATTAAACAATTAACAATTAAACGAATACCGGCCTGTCCCCTCTGCCCAGCGCAGCGTCTACATAGTCGTAGTTCGCGCGAATTGTTACGAATAATGTTATTGTATATACCAGGGCTGGCCAACCTGCGGCCCGCGGGCCGCATGCGGCCCGCAGAGCTTTTTTGTGCGGCCCGCGACCACATATTATTATGATCGAATTATTTTTTTTATATTGTTTATTTTCAAATATTGGGTATTTTCGAATGTCATAAGTCGGTTTAAATTTCTCTTTTTTTATTTTTATGGTCTCTAAAACTAAAACGGAGGATGAAACGACAGGGTGCAATTGTACCTACTCTTATGAACAAAAATATTTTTAACATCTGGAAACAATTTAAGAGGCTGTTCGTCTTTTTGGGAGAATCCCTTCAATAGTTTTGTGATATTTGAACCATTATTATTATTCGTAATGTTATTTTTTAAAACAGGATTTTTTTATTGCATTTTTCCCTTTCTCTAGTAATACTCGCTTCCCCCTCTATAGGGTGGGTGCGCTAAGTTACCATTTTATATATTTTTAAATTATCATTTTCGTATAGCTCATTAATCTTATAAGTCTATTTATGTGATAAATCCAAAAAAAGATAATTGTTTTTCCATTTTAAAAATAGTATTAAAAAACAGCAACAATAAGAGAGCTTAGTAGCAACATTTAAGTTGAAGCATTTAACATTAACAGTGATCGAACACTTGCTTTCTACCCTTGCATAAAAAAAGTATATATAAAAGAGATTAGAAAAAAAATTTATAAGTTAAAATTCATTATACAGGGTGTCCCATTTTAATCTATCACCCCCCTAATTTTTTTTTATCTATCAATTAAATCAAAAAATGCTTCAAATAAAAGTTATTTGGTTTGGAAGGGGACCCAAAATGGCGTTATTAATTATTTTTTTGACGTCTTCATGGTCAAATAGGACTAACATTTTTTTTTCAAATGGAAACCTATATTTTTTATTACAATATCTTATTGTTTGAAAAAAAACAAGTAGCTTTTGTTTCAAAAAATTTTTTGTATGACTAAGTGTAAAAAACAATAAATGTTTATTTTAATATGATATAACTAGGAAAATTATTTCAGATTTTTTGTTTGCTTTAATATTTTGAAGAGCAAAATTTAACAAAAAATCCTGATATAATTTTCCTAGTTATGTATATCATATTAAAATACACATTTTTTGTTTTTTACACTTTTCCTCTAAAATTAATGGGTTTCGAGTAAAAAATTAGTAAAAATCTGAAATCTAAAATTATTTTGTTTAATATTAAAAAAAAAGTCATACAAAAAATTTTTTGAAACAAAAGCTACTTGTTTTTTTCCAAACAATAAGATATTGTAATAAAAAATATATGTTTTTATTTGAAAAAAAAGTTGGGCCTATTTGACCATGAAGACGTCCCAAAAAAATAATTAATAAAGCCATTTTGGGTCCCCCTCCAAACCAAACAACTTTTATTTGAAGCATTTTTTGATTTAATTGATAGATTAAAAAAAAAATTAGGGGGGTGATAGATTAAAATGGGACACCTTGTATTGATATAGAACAAATTAAACTATTCATATTTGTGTGCGGCCCGCGGAAAATTTTGGGTCGTCAATGCGGCCCGTGGTGCAGTTTGGGTTGGCCAGGCCTGGTATATACAGTGGTACCTCGACATACGAGTGCCCCAACATACGAGTTTTTTGAGATACGAGCCGGCGAGCGTGTGATTTTTTGCTTTGAGTTACGAGCGAAATTCGAGATACGAGTTCGGTAGTTCATTTATTTTTATAACCATGGATCGGAAGAAAGTTTGTGAAAAGTCAAGTGCTAAGAAAAAGATGACGAGTATTGAATTAAAACGTGAAATTATAGAAAAACATGAGCAATTGTTTTGTATGGGGAAATTTGCTTCGAGATACGAGTAATTCAAGATACGAGCAAGGTTGCGGAACGAATTAAACTCGTATGTCGAGGTACCACTGTACTTATTTCACGTTATTTCCTAAACCAAAAGACCAAATTGAATTCTGTAAAAGGCAAATTATATCTACATTAAGTACTTATGACGATGAAATCATTTATTTCAATAAGGATTAAAGTTTTGCAGGTCATAAGTCCATATAAAGAGAACCCAAATATTTTATGTTTTCTTTGTAACATAAAAGCAGTCATTGTAGTTTAGATATAAAAGTTAGACATATGGTGTCGCGGACTTTATTGTAGCACTTTTGATTCTACACAATTCTTTAATACATTATTTTGTTCTATATTCAACGGTTTAGGCAGCGTATTGCAAAACAGCGCGCCGTCGGTAAATTTTTTTCCGACTTGATTTACTAATATCGTCACTGCTTAGTTGTTATGTTACCTAACGTAACAAAATATAGTCTATAACCTGGCCAGAGAATGTACCTATGAATTAAAAAAAATCACATAAATCGGATAAGTGGTTCTCGAGTGATAAGCGCAATAACGGACAGACAGACAGACAGAGAGAAGTTGAGCTTTATATATATTAAGGATGAGGTAGTTGTCTCACTTGGTCCTTGACCAATCAGCGTTAGCGCGGGAATTGACGTCACCAGAAGGGCATATTTAAATGCCAAATGCCAATAACAAAGTATTATGATTTTAAATAATGAAATAGGTTAAAAAGATTCTAAAAAATGTATTTATTTTTATATTAAAAGCGAGATCAATATAATGTTTGCTAAAATAAAAATGCAAAATACAGCAATCCGCCATGTTAAATGGAACACCAATCAGAGCGAATGACGTCACGCATCAGTAAACATCTTTTATTTTATTGTTAGACAAATACCAATTTTAAGAATTTATATACTTTGGAATTCATTTTTAACATACAAAATAATTAAATTATTGTCTAACTCTGAATGTTTGATTATTGTTGACAAGGAGTGTGACGTCACAACTCTGAAATGTCACCTGCGAGCGTTTTAGCGTCGAATTCAAAAAGAGTAAATTTTTGCGATTAAATCTTTATTTTCTGCAGAAGTAAGTACTTTTTTGGAAATATGAAACACGTAAGATCATCATAGAATAGTTTTTTTTAAAATTAATCATCATGCCTATTACAAAAACTATTGTTTTCGTATTTTTTGATTGTTTAACAACACATACAGTCACAGAAGTGCAAATTCGACATTACAAAATCATAAAAAAAGCTGTCAATACGACTTTTCATAGCCCACCACTGCCCGAATGTATTTCGCATATTAACCATAAAGCTAACCGGTTAGAACGCGTCATATCCTCTTAGATTCAACCAGTACTATCGCGTCATCAGTGAACGAAACAACATGACTGCCAACATCGAAAAACGACAACAATTAAAAACAAAATTCAACAATGAATTTTTCAAACTTGCATTGTTAAAAGGTGCAAATTCCGGTTTTATGAACAATGAAAAATACAAAAACGTAATCGAAAGTGTTCGACAAGCAAAAAATACAATTTCAAAGACCCCTAAGCAGTATCGCCGTATAAAACGTTTTGATATATATTATGTTGGTAATACTGAAAAACTAATATCTAAAGAAACGAACTTTAAATATTATGTCTCGAACGAAGATATTTTTGATATTATACACGAAACACATTTATCGATTGGGCATGGTGGTCGTCATAAAATGCTTCAGCAAATTAATAAAAAATATAAAAATATTACCCAAGAAATTGTCTCTATATATCTCAGCTTATGTACAACTTGCCAAATGAAACAAAAAAATGTCAAAAAAGGACCGGTAAATTTTTGCCACATTTTGGTTATTTTGCATATTAGCTGAGTAACTAACTACAGTAGAAACCGGTTAAAACGACTCAAAGTAAAATTCTCGACTGAAAAGTCCCATATAATTTTGCCTTTTATAATATACTGATATTGCTTACAACGAAATACCGTATTTTACGACTTTCTGTTTACAATATTTTCGGAGAATTTTATCGGTTTAACGACGGACCGTCTTTTGTTTCCATTTTTTTTAAATATATAGTTTTGTATCTACAATAAAAATATTGTTTGACATAATAATACATCATGGATTGTAAAGGTTAGGTTTAATTCTAATAAACATTGATTTCAAATATTCGTATACGGTACATGATTGGTGGAGAGTTATTAATACTCAACCAATTAGAATCGTCGCACCTCATAATGTCAAACTAACAAGGGAACCTTTTCAAGTCGAAAATTCGTATCGAGTTTAAACTTTGTATATAGTTAGAGGAGGTCAAGGTAAGTAAGAAAAAAATTATCTTAGATGCGGTAAAACGGTTTAAGGGGGTGAAACACCCCTACGAAAATGTGCAAAATAATAATTTTTTTTTCAAATAATATTGAAACTAATAAAAATTTAAAAAAATCTATAATACAAAAATTTCATGATTTTTTATGCTCTTTCGAATGGCGATAGTCAAAATTTGAAAAAAATTAAACCTATGAAATGAGGGTGGGAAGTGGGGGTTAACGGTTTAATTTTTTTCGAATTTTAACTATCGCCATTCGAAAGAGCATAAAAAATTATGAAAATTTTGTATTGTAGATTTTTTTCAATTTTCATTAGTTTCAGAGTTATTTGAAAAAATATGATTATTTTCATTTTCATACGGGTGTTTTACCCCTTTAAATAGTTTTACCGCAGCTATGATAATTTTTTTGTTACTTATCTTGACCTCCTCTAACTATATACAAAGTTTAAACTCGGTACGAATTTTCGACTTGAAAAGGTTTCCTTGTAAGTTTCCAATAAAATAATGTTGAGTGTCGCTTCTGTATATCGTATATATATTATATATTTATTATTCTTAAAATTTTGATTTTATTTTGACCAAATCATCGCTCACAGACGGTGAATTTCACAAAATTTCAGCATACTCATGAAATTTTTAGTTTTTCCGATAAATATCTTAAAAAAATCTAATTATCGGTTACTACGACAATGACCTAAAATGACCGGTTCCATCGATGTCGTTAAAACCGGTTTCTACTGTAATTTCAGCATTGAACCGTTACACTAACTAATAACTAATATTCCATTTCAGATGACCGGTCAGTTGGACAATTTAGGCGAACAAGAACCAAGTAATTCTTGTTCAGAAAACGGCACATACATCTCCCCCCCTGAAGAAACATTAGTCCCCCAACCCACACAGATAAAACACGAATTTCCAGAAATAATTTGTGAACCGTTACCCCAAATACAAGAACTGAACGATACCTGCCCTGAAAGTTATCGGTATATGGAAGAAGAAGAAGAGAGACCTCGAAAGACTAAAAAACTTAATCACGATTATCAATATCAAGAAATGCAACATGAATATGGAAATGTAGCTAATAATAAAACTTACGATGAAGAAAATGAATTTGAAGTTTTTGGGAGAAACGTCGCACTACAGTTACAAAAACTTCCGTTAAAGGAAGCCCTGGAAGCCCAAGAACAAATCCAAAGAGTATTAAAGGAATTTAGAATACGAGTTCTCGAATCTGACCCATTGTAATTATTAATTAATTTAAACAAATAATCATTTTTGTAAATAAATTTTCGACCAATTTCATTAAGGTACTTGACCACCTCGGAAAGCTCAAAAATACATTTTCAATAATATTCTTTCAGGTCCTGTACAAGATATTACAATACTTTTTTTTAAACTTTTATTTGAAACTTATAGAATACAAAAATACTTGATTTTTTTTAAATTTCATTTCTTAACAGCTATCCAGGAGACGCCAAAGTTGAGGCCTCAAAAAAATGGTGCCCCACGGTGGACAGTTAATCTCAGGATTGATGAATTTAAAAAAAAAAAACAGCATCTTCAAAAGATAGGTCCCTTACGTGACAATTTACCACAATTTGCCAAAAATAAAAAATGTTTGAAAAAAAGTTGAAAAAACACCCCTGTTTTCACTATTCTCTGCTAAAAAAAATGTTATAATTAATTTTTTTGGCAAAATGTAGTAAGTCGGCATACAAAACATCTCTACGAACAAAACAAGATCAAAATCATTGAAATCGGCCGAGTAGTTTCGGAGATTAACTGTCCCCCATTTGAAAAAAGGTAGTTTCGAGAAACAGCTGCCTGCAACTGAGTCAGCAATTATGGAGTAATGGAAGCACATGAACATTTTCACTAATTTCACCATGTTAGAATTCGAATTAAAAAAAATGTTTTTTTTAAAAGTATAAGGAAATAAGGATTGAGAAAATGCAAAAAAATCGATTTTTTTTAATTTACAAGGTGGTCAAGTACTTAAATGTAAGAACGATTAATGTGTACATATATAAATAAATAAATATATAAATAAATAAATACACTACTTTATTTTTGCCTGAATATATCCTTTTATACAAAAAAAAAGAATAAATTTCAGTATAAATAATAAATATATTTTTTTGTATAAGTAATTGCGAATGAAGCAAATAAAGTAAGAAAAAAACAGAACAAAAAGATTCGTGAATACATATAATTTTATCTATCAAAAGTGGGTTGTGAAAAAAAAACGTCAAGAAGCTTTGTTCATACAAAAACAACTTCAAACTCTAGAAATGGAATTTACGGTCGCAATAATACTCAACTCTGGGCAGTGGGGTAAAGAGGGAAATTATATTGGAGCCAAGTGGACGAAACCACTTCGCTATAACAGGGGAGGCCAGTACTGGAGCATAATATCAGCGTGCATTGGACGTAGAAAACAGAAACAAATATATATAACACCACGCCAACATATCTAGTCGTCTTTATTCGAGCGCATATACATCATATCGATTTAATAAAACGAGACAGACATGCACTTAACTCAAACACATGTATATAACTGTCACTGTCGAGTAAACATCACGCGAATGTCACTTCGAAAATAGAATTGTTAGGCGGCTGTGAGTGCTCTATCCTTCTCTGTTAATTCATTTATTTTCAGTACGTCATGTGCAGTAATGAAATGAGACAGAGTTATTGCTACGAATGTAAATATCATAATACCGTTTTTGTTGCTTAGGTGATTACAGTTGGTGCTCGCATATCGACCAGTTGTTTTGGTTTCAAATGCTATCCCAAGTCCAAACTTAGCCTTTTGTATGAATACAAATGAGATACATAGTTAATTGCTTTCAATTTATATACACGTTGCTGAAATTAATTAATTTATTCATTTTGCTGAAACGTACTATTTGATGAATGTATATTTCATTTGATGGTTTCGAGGTTTATTTCGTTTTGTTTTTTGTCTTCTTTTATTGTATTATACTATTTCTAAGTATTTATTGTAATTGTATGATCACGTTTTTTGTATGAAGTAGAAAGTGTACATATCTAAAAAATATTTTGATGAGTCATTATTATTACATTGAAACAAAGAAAGTTTAATAGTAATAGTAAATATATTATGTTTAAAAAAATATCATTAAACAACCTACGCATTTAGCGATATCAATATTTGTAATAAAAATAACGATTCGTCATGCGTCATAAAATAATTTATTCGAGATAATTACGGTTTGTTGGCAAACTGAAACAGTTGGCAGTACCCTGGCTGCCAGATGTATATCATACATATAACAAAGGATAGATGAAATATCCGGTACGAACCGGTTTATTTGGGAGCTTTGGGGACTAGTTGCAATCCCCCTTTGTGAGTATTCTCTCTCACTCGCACACTGTGTGTGTCTCCCAGTCTCCCCCAGTGTGGTAGGAATAGAAACTTGGCTACCAACATTGAACGTGTATAGTATGGGTTCGCTATTGGAACGAAGCGGCAAATGAAAATATATTATGTATTTGTTGTAATATTATTAATTTTTTAATTTATGTAAAATAAATTAAGTTTTTTTTATGATCGTAACTTTGAAATTTTAGTTCATATTTTATTATTGATTTTTTTATTATACAGATAAGTATGTGATTTTTTTAGAAATTGATAATTAGCTGAAAAGTTCAATATTTAAAAAAATAAATGAGAAATTAGTCCAGTGCCAATCCGCTTTTTGAGGCTAAAAACAGGAAAATTCTCTACAGGTTGGTGATAGTGGGAATTGTTGCTAGAAATGATTACAAAAAGAGGAAAAATAAATGCACCCTTGCATATGAAGCGGTTTCGAAGGGGGGTGGTTTTTTGCAATTTCCGGCGAAGTATGACTTCCTATCGAAAAATGGTCTACAGTAAAGTTGTAGATAATAAATAAATCTACAATTTTGTTCCAAACCAATTTACAACATAACCTCAAATTTTCTGAAATAATGGCGAAAACCCGTTTTTTTTTGAATTTTCAAGATTTTTATGTCAAAAAAAATTCAAAATACTTTAAATTTTCATGAAATGTATGTTTTGAAGTCCTTTAATTTTATCGATCTGTCCGGAATTTCAAAGTTAATTATTTTCTGAAATAATGTTTTTCGAAAAAAATTAAATTTTTCAATCGAAAAATTGATCGTAGAAATTTTCGATTTTTTAACTTCTAGGGGGCTCATTTTTTTCGTAATATAAAAAATCAAAATTGATTGCGGCGGAACGAAGGTGTACTCGGAGGGGGGTAGTACCCCCATTATACTCTATCAAATAACAAATTGTATATTTTACATTAAAAAAATTTAATTATCAATCCCGTTCCTCAACCATAAAAATAAGAAATATTAGCATAGATTATAAATAACATATAAGCGCTCTATAATTCTAATTTTGGTTTTATCTAATATTTTTGTAATTTCAGAACTGTTCGTATCTTAAATAATCCCCAGTTTCCCTTTCAGAGATTAGGGGTAGTAGAGATTGTCTTTCCAAGAATGTATTATCTTATTGTAATTTACGTGTACATAACATAAACACAATAATAAAAAAAAATGTTGATTAATAAAACAAAATTCGTTTGCCGCTTCTTTCCGATAGTGCACAGAAAATTAATTTCATTCCAACAAATACAGTCTTGGTTGGTACGCCTGCCCTAGCATGAGAGGCTCTATCCATCCAGCAAGCGTTGAACCTCTAGCGTGTTCATGCATTACTGTAACAAACGCAGACAGATTTATCGAACGGTGCACTGTCTAGATAGAGACAGACATATGCAATGTCTGCTTATGTTTATTTTTATCCCACCGTTATCAGTAATGACGTAAAAAGAGATAAAATGCAAATGTACAGTTTTGTATCTGGGATAAATTGAATATTGTTGTTTCTGTTTTACATTAATAGCTGAATATGTATACATTTTATTGCTTTGAACTGCATTCAGGACTTTTTATCTGTAATAGGTTAAAAAAGCAAACATTTTTGAGTGTTTGTGAACTCAAATAAAAAAGAATACATGCTCTATTATAAAAAATATATTATGTGTATTGTATTTGATATTTATAGTACATATTTTTCAAGGTTAGGTGATAATAAATTTCTATTGTTTTATGGGTGCATTTTATAATAAACCATTTTAACGTTAAATAGGTTAAAGTTAGTACTTAATATGGGGATGTATGGTTTTAGTATGGATGCTAGATATGTTGTACTAAACTGTATGTAAATATGATGCCATTTTGAAAAGTACTTGAATCTGGAATTATTTACTTTGACCTCTGAAATGTTCATTTAGAACTCTCTGTAGTGTCTACTTTTACATTTTCGATCTCTATCTAGAGAAAAAGGTGAACTGAATATTATAACGTCGATATTTTCGTATACGTGGCATTGGTGGTGGAATTTTTTACTATCACGGGACAGACAGAAACGCCCCAAGACAAGGACGGACAGACAGTAGCGGCAGCAGTGTCTATAAAAAACATACACACGCACGCACTGCGGGTCGCCGCCCGCCCGGTTGCCATGGTTACGGGTAATTTGTCCCGACTTTGAGAACGGCTCGTTCGAACACGGCCGTGTTTCATGTGTTATTATAGTTGGGTGGGGGGTGCGCGGGGTGAGCTCAGGGAATTTATAATGTGATTATTCGGCTTTTAGGTGTGAGCCGTGTCTTATTTCTATTGTTTATATTGGGCTAAAGTTTGATAAATAATTATCTATAACCGATTTGACTTTTAAGAAATATATTTTGGTGTGTTAACCTCAAAAAGACAAAAAAAAAAAAAAACACGGAATGAAAATGGCTTAAAAATTCGATATGTTTTAAAACACACCATTTCTTTGTCTAAACATTTTTATTAGCCGTTTTATTTTTTATTTGTAGAAATATTTAGGCTGGTCCCAAATATATTAATATCCTGTCCGCGTAACTACCGCGGTAAGCGAATTTTATTTGATAAAAAAATCAATAAAAAATAATTAAATGTGTAAAAAAAAGTTGGGATTCTTAGTTTACAATCTCTAATATAATTTTTTTGTTTTTAAAATATCAACCAAACGGTACTTTACATCGAAAAATCACAAGAGACACAATAATTTTGTTTTATTGAGAGGATTCCAAAACATATTTGATATTATCAATCCGATATTTAATACCCGAGATATGATTTTTTTCGGTTTTGAACGGCCGCCATTTTGAAATCCATAAAGGAATTTCGCTGACTAACGAACTTAACCGAGGTATTCGTGAGATCGATTTTTTAACCAAGTTTCAAAAAGATCGGAAGTAATTCTGGAAGGTTAGAGAGTCCACTCGAAATGGCAGATATCCTCATTTTCGTGATCTCGAGATCAAGTTTGATAAAGATATATAGTTTTTTTTCCGAAGTTGCGTCATGATGGTGATAGCAATAGCTATATTTTTCTTCGAAAAATTCGCTAAAATGAAAAAATAAAATACACGAATTTAAGAAACTTTTTTTATTAATTTCGTAAATTAATAAGAATTTCTTTTTGTATCAATAAATTTTCCAAATCGATTTTGTTTCGTGAAAATCTAACTGAGGAAAAATAATTTCAATCTACATCGATTATCTTAGATCTACAGAGATCTATATAGATCTACGTAAATCTAAATTTTCAATAATTCTATCTAGAAAGAATAAGTTACTTATATATTAAAGAAAACCGCATGAAAATCGGATCAGCCGTTCTCGAGTAATAAGTGGTCAAATACAGACAGATAGACGTTTAAAAAATTATAGATTTTTATTTGAGTAAAATACAACAATAAGATGAGTAATAGATGTTTTGAAGTCAGAGAAATATTTTTTTAAATTAAAATTACAACAATTAACATTTTAAAACATACGAAAAAAAGATGGCTTCTCCAATCAAATAGAAAAAGTAAAACAAAATCTAGAGTTCAAATCTAAAATAATACGGCAAAACAACGGGACATATGTGTAGCATACAAATATAGTGTCCCGTTGTTTATAGAGCTTCGCCTTACAGGGTAAAGCTCTAAAAAGCAAGAGGGAGTTACCATGTTGACGCTTTATGTACGCTTTCTCTGCTTTATTTTCATATGCTTTTTAAATTCAATACGATAACGCCATCTATACAAAACATATTGAACATCAATTCAACTGGTTCATATCTTTACTAATTGTTCATACTACTTGCCAATAGATGGCATTACACACATAAATCTATTGAAATTAATCAGTTAAGGTCCCTAAAATTGTTAAAAAAGGTATAAAATT
The DNA here is from genome assembly GCA_949319165.1 of Sialis lutaria. Taxonomy (NCBI): domain Eukaryota; kingdom Metazoa; phylum Arthropoda; class Insecta; order Megaloptera; family Sialidae; genus Sialis; species Sialis lutaria. The sequence goes on from OX439233.1 coordinate 37,586,591, forward strand.
GAATTAATTTAATTAAATATGTAATATTATAAAATTACAGCTAATAATTTTTAAAATTTACAGATTTACACATTGTTATAAATGAGTAAATGCGCTACTGACTGATAGATGGCGTTACTGACACTAATTGTTATACCATTGTTATGGTGATATCAATTATATGAGAAAATGCGTATATAATTTTAAATAATTATTGTAAAATTATAATGTTTAGTTTTTTGAAATTTTAGAAGGTATATGAAAAAATTGTCTGTCGGTAGTAAGCGCTCTATGATCAAAACAATGAGACTTACAAACATGAAATTTTAAATTTTTGCGAACTGTCTCTATATCCAGAAAACTTTTTTATGTTGATCACAAAACCGGAAACGGAAGTTTACTTTTGTTAATTTTTGTATTTTTTTGTTTATTTTTTAAACGGTACGTAATATTAAAAAAAAATTAAATAAAAGTTATAGGAAAATTATTATCTTTAATTTATCTCCTTTTTTAGCTAAATCATTTTCTTGTATTATTTTTTAAACAGTTGGTAATAGAGAAAATTGTTTCAAATAAAAGTTGTAGATAATATGATTACCTAAAACTTTTCTACAGACAATTTTTTTGTTATAACGAACCGTTTTCGAGATATAATTTTTTTAAACCTATATTTTATTTTTTAACCTAACTGTTCATAGTTAAGATTTGATATGATATAACTAGTATTTATAAAATAGTATATATACTCCACATACAGCACACAAATGTTATCTAAATGTCGGTATATCATACAAAGAAATCACAATTTAAGATCAATTTCCGAAAGGCAAATGAAGATATTTTTACGTTTGTCGGTACAAATATCTCTGTACCATCTGTGGCATTCCACCCCCTCGAGGCACCTGATTTGGAATCACTGGTTATTTATAATGACCTCGTACACACCGCCTTCTAAGATTTACTGCTTTAATTGAAATGTATTATTAATAATATTGATTTTTATCATTTTTTCGTATTTTTGAAAAAAAAAAATCGAAAATTACATTTTTTGACTCATAACAGTGTATAAAAAGACTTACCAAAAGAGGGGGATAAGGGCGGGGTTATTTAATTTTAATCCAAACTAAGATTTACTGCTTTAATTGAAATTTATTATTATTAATATTGATTTTTATCATTTTTTCGTATTTAAAAAAAACTGAAACCAAATTTACATTTTTTGACTCATAAAAGTATATAAAAAGACTTACCAAATGAGGGGAATAAGGGCGGAGTTATTTAGTTTTAGCCCGCACTGGTAAACAGGATTTCTCAAACCAAGTAAACCTTGTTTTGTACACTGAAGAAAAAATAACAGTGGAGCCAACACTGCCACGTAGTTGCCTGATATTAATCTGAATGAAAGAAAACATATTTGTGATAAATATACTTCCGTTGAGGCAACTACGAGAACAACATTTGGTTCCGTTGAGCTAGCTACGCCCACATAGTACAATACAATAAATACAATAAATACTTGAATAAACGAAATAATCGTTGATTCTATACAAATTACGCTGTACGAAATATTTAGTACAATTGAATTAAAAGTTCTCAATATATTGGCCTAAACAACACTGAATTGAATTAAAGGAAAAACTTATTTGAAGAGTGTTTGAAGTTAACTCTCACTAACATCGTATTTTCACATTGTAATGGTATATAAACACCAAGTTGGGTATTATTACATAGTAAGTAAGTTTATGTATATGTATTACACACACATAATGTATCTCTTTATCTATACATTATTACTTTACCAGATGGCGCTAAACGAACGAGGTATAACCCCCCCCCCCCCAAGTGTTTAATAAAATTATGTGTTTAGTTGAGGATTTATAATATGTTTGTTGGTTTGTTAGTTAAATTAAACAATGAAATATCGCGCGACATATTTGGAGGGGGGTGGTACCCCCCCCCTGGGCTACTGAATCGGATCGTTTATTCAAATATAAGAATGAATTGATACAAAATCCATAGCCCATTGAACTAAACAAAGAAAACTGTAAATGCAATTATTTTACATAGTTAATTTAAATATTTTTTCTTAATACAACAATATATATTGTTTGTTCAACCATAAATATCAGTTACTTAGACTAAATGAACATTATTTACTTCAACTACATATTGTAGTTGCCTGAACGAATTTTTTCAACGGCGCAGCGTTGTTGACGCAACAACGGCGCGTCACTCGCCGCATCCACAAACGTACCGTTGTTGACTCAACTACGTTTTCTTTAGGTGTACTATACTTTTTTTTCAGTGTATATAACGAAAACAATATTTTCTTAAGATAAGCAATAATATCTTAAACAACCTATAGTATTCTTGAACGGAAGGAATAACGTAGTTGGATTAAGAGTATGTTTCTTATATTAACAAAATATTATTTTCGTTATATACAAAACAAGGTTTTCTTGGTTCAATACAGTTTTTTTCTGTGCAGGCGTATTTAGAACTAGATTGAAAAAATCAGACTAAAATTTAAGACATTACATTACTCATTGAAAGAAGATCACGATAAAAAATTTGTATTGAGTGAAGGGGGGGGGGGGAGAATATAAGGATTTTTTTAGAACCATTATATGATAAAAAAAATAGAATTATTTATGTAATTTCCTATTTTTTTTTCAAATCGACGTCTGGCTTAAATAGATAATCACCCAAAATTAAAATTGAATATATTATTAACGATATTAAATCAAAATTAAGGAAATCAAAAAAAGCGTAAAAACACACACACACACACACACACACACACACACACAGAGATAGAGACAGATAGAGAATACACTAATTCATAATATCGCCAATGGATCCGATTACAAAAAACTAAATTAATATCAAATAAATCATAATGTGTGGCCGGCTAGAGTGAAAAGGGGGCGCGGGGGTCAGAGGTGACGGCCGGTACCCCGCCCTCGGTCCGTGCCCCCCTCGGGGCGCAGCACCGACACTATCGGCTTACATCACGTTATCTATACAACATTCAATAAGACATCTCGATTTTGAATTTTTATTTAATTATTTCTGAATTTAAATTTAATGCGTTACTATAAAAATCTAATAATTAAAATGATTTTTTATTAAATAAAAGGGTATGAAAAATTAATTTCCTTTTTTAAATTTAAATATTAACAGGACACTCCCTAAATCTGTTTTTATGACCAAAAAATAAAGTAGCCGCAAATTCAGCGTTTTTAATTAATATTCAGGTTATGCTTAATGCATTTTAAAATTTTAAAATTTAACGAATATTTTAAATAGCAATTTTCATTTTTTTCTGAAAATTCTATTTTTCTCTCAATTTTTTTCCTTGTATATTATGAGTTTTTCTGGTACCTGGCTAATTAAAGAAAGGCTATGGTTTTTTTAAAGAAGAAATCGATTTTTTGTTAAAAACAAATTTTTATGTAAAATAGATTTTTTGTGAAGATAAAATTTATAAATTAACTAAAAAAAATTTACAGGGAAAAAACGGGAAAAATTGATAGAAAACTAATATTTTCAGAAAACAGAGATCTGAATAGGTAATTTAGGGGGCTTTTGGCATGCTGAAACCGAATTTGTTGCCCAATTGGTTTCATCACGTCAGGGTTTTGAGATATTCTAATCCAAAAGTTCCAAAAATGGCAATGTTAAAGAATTTATTACTAACGATAAGTAGGTAATTTTTTCTAAAGGTTTCGTTCACGGTAACAAAAATAGTACTTATTATCTTTTATCTTTAAAATGAGTTTTAACTTTTTACTGTACGATTTTGTTTAACCGAGATGTAGGCTATTGATTATAGGTTTTTGAAAGGAACAATTGCGTTAAAGGGTTTTTATTGTTTAATATGTTTGTTTGACACCTACAGATGATAAAATCACAAAGTGCTACCGAATTTACCCTTGCGTTTTTTAGGGGGTTCAACTAATCACTTTTCAATGTTTTAAGTATAACTCGAAAACTAAGCGGATTTTGACAATTTTGCAAGGATAATTTTTTATACAGAATTAAATTTCACATCAAAATAGATGATTTAAAAAATTAAAAAAAAATATTTATGCAAGAAATATTTAAAAAAATATATTTTTTTTTAATTTTTTGAATCATTTATTTTGATGGAAAATTTAATTCTCTATAAAAAATTATCCTTGTAAAATTGTCAAATTCCGCTTAGTTTTCGAGTTATACTTAAAACATTGAAAAGTGATTAGTTGAACCCCCCTAAAAATCGCAAGGGTAAATTCGGTAGCACTTTGTGATTTTATCATCTGTAGGTGTCAAACAAACATATAAAACAATAAAAACCGTTTAACGTAATTGTTCCTTTCAAGAACCTCTAATCAATTGCCATTAAGTTACAATTTGAGAAAAAATGACAAAAAATGGTAAACTTTGAATTACTATAGCTCAGCCAATTTTCATCAAAAAAAATTTTTCGACTCAACATTTTAACGGGCGTGATCTCTACTTTTTTTTTCTCCAAAGCATGTCCTATACCAATCTTTACTTAGAAAAAAATTATTAGCAATTTAGTAAAAAAATTTAAAAATTGTGATTTTTTGATATTTTTTCGATTTGTTTTTTAAATATTTCTTGCATAAATTTTTTTTTAATTTTTTAAATCATCTATTTTGATGGGAAATTTAATTTTCTATAAAAAATCATTCTTGTAAAATTTTCAATGTCTGCTTAGTTTTCGAGTTATACTTAAAACGTTGAAAAGTGACTAGTTTAACCCCTCCCTAAAAAACGCAAGGGTGAATTTAGTAGCACTTTGTGTTTTTATCATCTGTGGGTGTCAAACAAACATATTAAACAATAAAAACCCTTTAACGCAATTGTTCCTTTCTACCTATTATTTTCCGGTATAATCAATAGCCTAATGTACTAGTTTGAAGAAATGATATTTTTATTAATAATGTAGTATATAGTCCACGGTATTTAGATTAAAATTTGCCAAATAGAAGAAAAAAATCATAAAGTTTTGATATTTTGTACACGTACTCTCAGAAGGGTTCGGAATAAGAGCCCGAAAAGTTCCCACCTAAATCGTGGATGGAACATCCCCTTTTACGTGAAAAACTACCCCTGGAGTGAATTTTATTCCAGTTTTTCCCATTTTTCATCCGAACTACCGCTCGGAGAAAAAATATTATAGGAATTAAAGATTAAACATGAAATTTTACGTAAAAAAGTCATATGCACTATTCGGCTAATCCTCAGCCTACTCTCGCATTCAATGCTCAAAGTGAAGGGTAGTTTTTGGAGCGCAAGGAAAAATCGGTATGACAAGATTTTTCACCGTAAATATTTCCATAACGGTTAATTTTACCAAAAAGTTGATAGTATAGTAGACACAATGAACTTTACTACATATATATTCAAAGTAGTATATTTCGGTGAAGAAAAGTCGCACAGTAAAATGTAAAAAATCATTTTTAAGAGAAAATGATAGTACTATTTGAAATCATGAAAGAAATCTTTAGAAAAAAATTACCTATTTAGCAATAAATTCCTCAACATTGCCAAAATCGTCATTTTTGGGACATTTTAGGTTCGGATATCTCAAAAATCTGACGTGATGGAACTATTTGGGCAACGAATTTAGTTTTGGCATGACAAATACCTTCTAAATCACCTATTCAGATCTCTATGAATTTTTATTATTGACCATGCAGTGTTATTTGTAATTGTTTTAATCATCCGACTCCGATATCCGATAACTATCGTGCCGTCGCGTCGCTCGTTAATGCTGCTCTCATTGAACGCATGTGTTTAATAACGTCAGTATATCATGCGGTTTATGGTAACCACATCGAACACGTGGTCCTCAGGAGACTGTGAATGGACACCACGCGGTGGGCGGAATCGCCTAATAAATTTATTTACATCAAAACGTCACGCCCAAAACGGCACCGCGCCCCAGAGCGCGCATGCAGCTCGACTGCTAATGTCCATTAGCGCAAAATAAGTGTGTCTATACTCTAAAATATACACCTATAGCAACTAAAATCACAAATATAACGTGTAAATCATTGGCACAGTCTTAAGGTAAAGAAAAAATAATGTTTTATACAGGGTGTCCAAGATAAGCGTGCAATGCATGGGGATATCCTAAACGGTAAGAGATACAGATGTGGTTAAATGAGATGAATTATTTGTAAGAAAGGGGTGAGTAATACAACATCAAAAAATATTAATAATTTTATTTGGTTCAGGCGGTATACCCAAAAAACTGAAAATTCGGAATTTCTTTAAATGACTATAACTTTTTTGGCAAAGTAGATAGGTACTTTTTGTTTACGGTTTCTTAAAGCACTTTTTTGTTTAGAATTGTTTGGTGTATTCAGAATTTTTATATCACTTTTAGTTTCCGAGTTACAAGCCCTAACTTTAGTTTTTCTTATGGGCCGCCAAGTTGGCTATATCATATTCGAACGTGTTTTTTACTCTACTTTACAATGATATGTCACATGTCATACTTATTATTAAAAAAAAGTAAAAACCTTTTTTTTGTAATAGTTTATTGTTTTTAAATATGCATTTGTTATTTTCATTGTTGTTATTGCGATTTTTGTTTAAAAATTTTTGTTTTTCATGGCTTACTTAAATGTTTGTAATAAATACTTTATAAATATCACCAGTATTTAGTACTTCGACTTATTTTCTATAATAAGTATGTCATGTGACATATCGTTGTAAAGTAGAGTAAAAAACACGTTCAAATATGATATAGCCAACTTGGCGGTCCATAAGAAAAACTAAAGTTAGGGCTTGTAACTCGGAAACTAAAAGTGATATAAAAATTCTGAATACACCAAACAATTCTAAACAAAAAAGTGCTTTAAGAAACCGTAAACAAAAAGTTCCTATCTACTTTGCCAAAAAAGTTATAGTCATTTAAAGAAATTCCGAATTTTCAGTTTTTTGGGTATACCGCCTGAACCACATAAAATTATTAATATTTTTTGATGTTGTAATACTCACCCCTTTCTTACAAATAATTCATCTCATTTAACCACATCTGTATCTCTTACCGTTTAGGATATCCCCATGCATTGCACGCTTATCTTGGACACCCTGTATATACAGGTAGAAAGGTTTACTTGAGCCAAGTAAATCTTGCTTTGTATATAACGAAAACAATATTTTCTTAAGATAACAAATATATTCTTAAACCAACGATAGTATTCTTGGACGATGAAATAATGTAGTTGGATTAAGAGTATTTTTCTTATATTAAGAAAATGTTGTTTTCGTTATATACAAAACAAGACTTTCTTGGTCCAATACAGTTTTTTTTGTGTGCATATACAGAGAATATTGTTAAAATTTGTTAGTTTGGAAGCATTTTTAATAGGGTATTTGTATTCCTATGTTTTTTTTTAATTTATAACAGTAGTATATGTATTTTAATTTTCTGAAAACACTATTTATATATACTGTTTTTAAAGGTAAGTTGTTTCAGCAGGGTCAAATTTATAGAGGAGTGTTACAGGGGTACCCGCAGATTTTTATATTTTTGAAATTAAATATTACAAAATTAAGCAATTTTTTTTGTATTTAAGCGAAAATTATTTTAACATTGTAAAGTGGCGTTTCTAAGAGGGGTGATACGCGGAGAAAAATTCATAGTCCCCCCCCCCCTCTAAACTGAGTAATTTTTGTTTGAAAAGTTTTTCTGTAAATAGATTACTTTTTGAAATAAAAATTCTTTAATTTATATTATCATTAAAAAAATATACAAAAAACAAATAAAAATATAAAAATGATATACCACACCTCTTCTCCCTCTAAACCGAGTAAATTTTGTTTGAAATTTTTTCTCCATATAGCTTTACTTTTCGAAATAAAAATTCTTTAATTTAGTTTCTTATTAAAAAAAAACAAACAAAAATATAAAAAAGATTTAATCTCTCTCCCCCCTGCCCCACCAAACTGAGTACCTTTTGTTTTTTAACTAAAGTTTTTCTGTAAATAGCTCAATTTTCGAAATAAAAATTCTTTAATTTCCATTAAGATCTAAGTTTATTAAAATTACGAAAAATTAAAAAAAATATATAAAAATGATATGCCCCCCCCCCCCTCTTTCTCCCTTTAAACCGAGTAACTTTTGTTTGTAAAGTTTTTCTGTAAATATCTTACTTTTCGAAATAAAAATTTCTTAATTTTCATTAAGATCAGGCGCGGATCGAGACCTACAATTTGGAGGGGGTCATAAACTGTGAAAATACATTTTAGTGGGGGGGGGGGTCTGTGAAATGGACAAAAAAATGTTATTTTAGCATATTTAATAAGATTTTTTTTAGGTTTGGGAGAGATAATGTCCCCTATAACACCCCTTCTGGATCCGCGCTTGAATATCCAAGTTTATTAAAATTACGAAAACTTCAAATTAATTTCGCCAATTGTTTATTCATGCAGATATGTTGTTATTACAAAAATGTAAAAATTGCTATCACTGTACCGGATAGTTAAAATTCAAGGCCCAAATGTACGAAAGTCGTGACATACCAATGATATATTCCTATACAATTAAAGAAGAAATTGCAGTTTTTTATTTTTTAACATACGCTCACATATTTATACACGTTTCTGTCTTTCTAATATAAATAGTTTATAATATATATGTATGTTTCTGTCTACCACAAACCAATACAAGTTTTATTATAATAACTAATACATTCGTCATCTTTTGAATATTTATAATGTGTTTTTTTTTATAGTTTCTATTTCTGTTAAGTATTTAAAAGATTTATGTATTAAATTTTATTTTTAAAAATATTTAAATTTTTGGAGCCTCCTTTATTATCATTTTTTTTTTAATTTCTATCCCACCCCATTTTGACTCCTTATAAGGATTCGGTAAATTTTTATTCTCCCTCCCCTTTGCAGATATTCAATTATATAAGACTTATACAGGGTCCTCCAATAGTGCGTTCGGCATTGTTTTACGCCCAAACTATTGAAGATAGAGTTTTAGAGTAAAAAATCTATATCTATAAAAGAGTTTGTCCTTAACCACTCACTCACTCACTCATATATCAACGTACAGCCCAAACCCTTGGACCTAGAAACTTGAAATTTCGTAGGTGCCTTCATTTTATGATGTAAGCACCCACTAAGAAAGGATTTTTCGAAATTCAACCCCTACGGGGTTTAAACAGAGTGTCAAAATTTATATAAAAAAATATTTTTGTTCGCATTTAATTGAAACTTACCGAACATACTCTACAATATAAATAATGAAACAATTAATTTAGCGTTTCCTAAAATTTAACCCCTAAGGAGTTAAGGGGGTGGAAAAATTTGTAAAATATTTTGTTTGTATTTATCGAATGAAACATGGCACAAGAAGGTACTATACAAGTCAAATATCAGTTACGAAAATTCAACCCCTATGGAAATGCGGGGGAGGGGGGTAAAATTTGATATATTTATCTTCATAATTGTTCATGATATTAAAGTAAATTCGGACAAATTAATGTTCAATATTCAAGCCCTAATAGTATGGAACGGGGACGAGGATTGATTTAGATATGATTATCTGCATACTTGCTTTACTTATTAGGTAAATTCGGGCAAAATAGTCATCTATTAAAATAAAAATTTCGACATTCAACCTCTAATAGCGGGGGTAGAAAGGAGGATTCTAATTAGTTTCGAAGTTTACGCGAGCGAAGCCGCGGGATTCCGCTAGTTACTATATATATCGACCCTAAAGAAATTCAGGAAAATATTTTCAGCCCCTTAAAACCGCTCCTTGGGGGGGTAGTTTGAGGGGTACATGCCCGTTTCTCAGCAAAATCAAATGGAATGGTATATCAAAAAGTAAATATTTGTAAATATCATAAAAAAATATAAGAAACTTTTATAAAACAAAAATTTTTATACTTTCAATTGTTTAAAAAATATAGCGACTTGTTCGCAAAATTTAGGGTTTTATTAAAAGTGCTCTAATTTTGTTAAATATTAATGGATTTTTTTTTAATTTAGAAAGTAGAAATAAAGTCAGCACGATGTTGGGTGCCCCTCTAGCGCACGTTGTTAGGAGATTTTGAATTACATTCGTCGCTCCGAACAACGTAGGCATCGGTAATTCAGAATTTCCTAATAACGTCACCTAGAGGGGGGCACCCACTACCGTGCCGACTTTAACGTTAATTGGTGTATTTAAATTTCGCGCAGAAATATAGCAGTCACGGTGGTGTTGTGGTAGGGATAGGGGAAGGTTGTTACATGGAGCGGTTTGCCAGTCGTTTCTCGGAGCGTACGTTAATAGGGTGGTCGTTGTTTAGAGATTTTAGTGTACCGATGCCTACGTTATTCGTGTAGAAGTAGATCTATTTCTTTCGATGAGGTCACGCACTTACCTACCTAGTGAAGCCACAACACACGCTAGATTGACAGTTAAGTGAAGACGCGTGCTTGCCGACCCGTGACGCGATACGGACATCTTTAAATCAGACCGGAAGTGGGTTGCGGAGAGAGGATATAGTATGTATGTAAAGATAAACATCTTTACTAAATCTATTTAGTGCCACAATCATTACGAACGGCATAACACGAGTTTCTCTTTGTTCTTAAATAAATAACAATAATAAGATTTAATCGATAGCATTTGCGTTTCTTAAATTAAACGCTGTCTACAGGGTATCAAATTTAAATGATAGAAGAAATCAGTGATTTAAAAGTAACGACTTAATATGCGGCCAAAAGTTTGATACGATTAAAAAAATATCGGTATGGAGAACCATACATGACTTCCATGTTCTGTAATATATTTTACAATAATTTTTAATATAAAACTCACCTTTGTATTATAAATATTAGTTTTCTAATATTAATGTCAGTTGTATAATATACACATTTTTGTACAATAATAATAATGTGACATTTGAATTTAACTGCGTTTGTTTCTATGGCAACATGAATTTAATAATATTTAAAATTAAAATTTTGATGGTGGTTTTCACCCCTTCAGTGGCTTTTTGGGCACGTTTATGAATTAAGTGCCCCTTAGATTGGATTAAACTACAAGTGTACCAAGACTTATCAAAATTGGTGAGATAATACTCACTTTTTAGATGATAATAGGTACAAAATTTGGAATATTTCTGAAACCCCTAATCCGATTAGCACCAAAATCAATAGGTCTGGAGTACTCACTAAAGCAAACATTTTCCCCAAAAATAATTCAAATCGGTGCATATTTACAGTAGTTATCGTACACGGAAGAAAATTCTACATCCAGACACACACACAGACACACGCACACACAGACACACAGACACACGCACAGCCGCCATGCGGAAATTAACTTTTCTTTACGTTTTGAAGTTAGTACAATCAGAATCTGCTCTTATCTCGGACACGATTTTTTGACGGTATTACAATACTTCCATTTCTTCGAACATGGAAGTAAAATACAGTAGAATCCCGGATATAACGACTCCGTTTATAACGGTTAAACGTTTTTAGCGACGAAAATGCAAACTCAAATTAGGTTTCATATGAAAACATATCCGTATAGTACGACTACGGTTAAGCGACCTATTTTGACAATAAATTGTCCGGTTAGAACAACGCGCAGTGTAATGTTTCCAATATCTACGCACAAGCAATACCTCTCCCGGTTTTCTCCTCTCTCCTACGTATGTTGATTGTTGATTAGTAAAATTACAGACTTTCTACGTCAGTAAATACATATTTACATGTATAGAATGTAGGTACATTGTATCTCTGATCAAACTCTAATATATTATGTATGTATGTAATGTGCAATATTTAAGAAAATACCATTAAAGTTACTTTTTGTTGATTTTATTATTTGTTTTATTTAAATAGTTTTACTTCATTTTTTTCAGATTTTCGAACTAATTTTCTTTGTGTTTTTTTTTAAACTAAACATCTTTATTTTTGTAATTTTTCAGAAAATGCCTTTTATGCGATTTTCAACCTATTTTACAATGTAAGCGATTTTTTATACGCGATTTGCTGTAGAACATATTTACCGCGTAAAAAGAGACCATACTGTATATTTTATTAAAATTGAATTTTAAATTTTACATTTTCTTAACAAAAGTTGTTTATTTACAATTTTACATATATTTTCTAAGAAAAAGTACTAATTGTATTTAAGAATTTTGAATTATCCCTAATTGAACTTTTGAATTTTTGATATGTCGCGTATGACACTTTAAACTATCAAAATCTCAAATAAACATACATTTTTACAAAGTTCATTATTTCTATTTTCTAAATTTAAAAAAATAATAAAATTTCATTAATATTACCGAAATTAAAGCACTTTTAGTAAAACCCTAAAATTTGTGAACAAGTCGCCATATTTTTTAAACAATTGAAAGTATAAAAATTTTTGTTTTACGAAAGTTTCTTATTTTTTTATGATCTTTACAAATATGTACTTTTTGATATACCATTTGATTTTGCTGAGAAACGGGCATGTACCCCTCAAACTACCCCCCAAAGAACGGTTTTAGGAAGCTGAAAATATTTTTCTAAAATTCTTTAGGGTCGATATATATAGTAAATTTTTTATCCTAAAACTCTATCTCCAATAGTTTTGGCGTAAAACCAAAAATTGTTTGATTTTTAGTAAATTAATTAAAAATTATATAATATCAAAAAATGTATTTGCAAATATACTTTATAAAATACCTTTTCTGCTCACTCTTGATCCACATGTTTGATACCACTGCTATACACCACATTGTTAACATTATTATGATTTTATCACCACTGTTTTATTATTTAAAAACGTCTTAACACCCCAAAGGTTAAAATAAACCTTTACAGACAAAATAATTAAAATAAATGAATCATTTCAAAATCGAATACGCAATAGAATTATTTTATTTACGTTCACATGTAATGATGACATTAGAATTAAATTATAGTTATGTAATTTAATAAAATTTATCCAATACATGTGCGTCGACTATTGAAAATCTCAGGGGGCAGAAAAATTCACCTGCATGCTCCAAATTCCTTTTTTAATAATATATAGACCAAGTCGATTTAAAAGATTTTTTAAATCGACTAATTAAAAACATACATTACCTTTTATACTGGTATACAGTGTGAACGCTGGAAATTTGGGTGATTTTCGAAAATTTTTTGGAAGAAAAATACTCAATGAAATATTTTGGAAAATTGAGAATATATTCAGCTATATTAGAGGTGTATTCCATAATTTTTTCACGTAAAAATATCGATATCTATGCGACTTATGCGCTGTATTCGGAGGCGCCCAAAAAAAATCTCCTCCACTGCGACCATGATTCCGGACGATAGAGTAGTTGTAATTGAAAAATGGAATAATGTCGTTAAACTGGAAGGTATTTCCTGTACGGTGAACTAAGATTTTCGAAAAATATCAAAATCTAACAAAATGGCGTAGTTATGAAAAAAAATCTGTTTTCTTGCCTATAAAATGGTCGTACTTTTAATGCCAAATCGTCAATTTTCATCCAATCAAAAATATCCTACGTCATCGTAGAGTAAATATATTCAAGAGTACTCAGTTCAAATTTCAAGTAAATCGGATAATTGCTCTTTGAGTTACAATGTCAGCAAATTTGAAAAATCTCATTTCGAGAAAAACGCATTTAACGTCAGCTCCTGGGCATTTCATATCTGCGAGCGGTCGTTCTTTAGAAGGCTGCTGTTTGGAGAGTATTAGAGATACGGACTTGAAATTTTCACAGAATATTCTTAAAACTCTCCAAAAAGGCAAAAAAAAATTAATTGATTTTTTAAAAATTTCACACTGGTATCCTTTTATTTTATTGATATTTTTTCTCCAGTAATGGACAATATAGCACCAGTAATGATTATGGATATCATAAAATTATAAACAATGTACACCAGATGCTATGATAATAATATAATAATGTCCACCATTTTGACACCTATTGGCCGATTGTCACCAAATTAAGCTGTAAGACAGTTAACTGTCTATAGATTTTGATTCAATAATAGCAGTTGTAATCAAATATCAACAAATATTTCTAATTTAAATAGTACATTTAATTCAAAAAAATTTGTAAACAGGTAATTTGTTATAATTTAGCAGGTGTTTTTGTTCCGCTCTGTTGAAACGCTGACACGGACTACATTTTACACATGAGTTAGAGACGCAATCAAAGAGGTGGTGGAGGAGGTTGCAGGTCGAAGGATCCCACGCTCAAAACAATCACCGGCTTCCGGTAAAAACATCAACTCTGTTTCCGTCTTCTTCGAAATATATAGCATCTTTTTTTTACTTGTGCACCTTATTATTTACAGAAATTTAAACATATTTACAATGTTACTTCTGTCATTTCTGTGAGATAGTATCTTTGTTTTTGTTTTTTGATGACATAAGCCAGTAGCGTAACTATAGGGGGCAAGAAAAATAATACTAATTAATTTTACTGCTTTGAAATTCTTTCAAAAAAAGTAAATCTATACAAATAAAATTTTATGGATGAAATAATTTTTTTTGATGACATAAAACAGTAGCGTAACTATAGGGGGCAAGAAAAAAAATACTAATTAATTTTACTGCTTTGAAATTCTTTCAAAAAAAGTTAATCCATACAAATAAAATTTAATGGATGAAATACCTAATATCGCACCACCCGCAAAAAAGTGTAATTTTGAAGAAATAGGAATAAATGAAATTATAACAATTTAGGTAAATCAAAATTGTAAAGGTAGTTTAGGAAAAGGACTAAGGCCGCGTCAATACGCTTCCAGTCGACTAGGCCGAGTTCACAGCAGCAGCGAACTCGCATAAAATAATCACGTGTAGACATTAAAAAGCAGGACAGTATTAGGCAGCATGCTGCAACAGATGGCATGCTGCCTAAGTCGGCATGAGCTTGAAATTACAGCACGAGTCATAGAGATTGCTTGGAAAAAGTAGCGTTTGAACGATACCCTTACATGTTATTTTCATGTTATTTTTAACCAACTTCATAGCCTACAATTGGCATTTTAAAATTTTATAACTATTATGCGTTATAAGATAATGCAATTGAATTAAATAATTCATAAATGTCCTATGTGTAATAAGGGCTTTGATAGAAGGAGAATAGACACATACAGGATACGTAATTATCCGTGTACGGTTTGTGAAGAACGAAAATGGTATCTTTTTTTGTATATAAAGACAATAAAGAGCTCACATTTTGCAACAGGAACCTAAAACTGGCTTCATTTATACGCAGATGATTGTTGTATGAAGACTTATCTTCAATTGACAATTATCTTAATTATAAATATCATTAACTTCACTAACAACTTTTTTAACAACATTAATTTAAAATTGTCTGGTTTAAAATGACAGTTGTTGACGTGAAGACGCCATTTTATCTGCTTTAAAATTGTGTAAAAGCATGCCATTGTCGTACAAGTCTGAAATAACGTGTAGACGATTTACTAGCACACAGCATACTTTTTTTACTGTCTCGCATACCGAACTCGTAGCGTATTGCCGCGGCCTAATACACAGTATTTAAATTAAATATTTCAGTATTCCTGTGATGTTTGAAAAATAGTAACTAAGTGATTAATGCCCGGTCTCACCGCTCAAACTTATTTCTGTTCCTTAGCAAAGTGTTCCATAGTCTTAAGTTGCACTTAAATTTTACTTCGATCTCACATGTTAGTCTTATCATATAATTAGCCAAGTGTCACTTAAGAATAAAATTCTGGGGAATTTTGAATTTTTGTGTACGTTGCTATGGTGTTTTGTGTCAAAATATAATTATCAATATAAATTATTTGTAAATCAGCAATGCTTTGTAAATGACCGTTGGTGGAATGAAATCGAAGACATATTAAAAGTTTGTTCATGGGTGATACTGAATTGTTCCTGTACAATAATTTCAAATATTTTATTTTTTGTTATTTATAAGGTTGGAAACGCATACCATAAATTATTATATCCATGATATATTCATTGTTTTCGTCCATAATTTCATGTTATATAGATGGTTGCAATATTTATTTTTTAGCGATGATACCAATTTTTAAAATTTTCTGATAATGAACGTATGACGTATGTCATATATCTGTATAATTTTAAGTTTAAGTGAAACTAAAGTATCACTTTGACTACCACTTTTTAGGTGATACTTAACGACTTAAGGATCACTTAAAATGTTGGTGCAACAATTTTAAATTTTTTTGTGTTCCACAATCACTAAGTATAAGCGGTGAGATCGGCCATAAGTAATTAAAAAAATAAATAAAAAATGTGACATTTTTTTAGAAAATGCCAGTTTTGTTGACGGTAGGTACACGAAGTACATTAATAATAATTTTTTAGTAGAAATATAAAGTAATTTGAAATCATTCTACATATTTATCTCAAATATGGCATTTTTTGAGTTGTGACACTTTTTTGCGGGCGTGCGATATATTGATTTTGATGCATCAATTGCCCCCACAATAAGGGGGGGGGGAGTTTTTTTTGTCGTCGTTAAAAAAATAACTTATGTCTGGAGTATCATAAAGGATCTAGCAAAATATGCACTCGTATCTAACTTATATGACGACAGTTCTCTTGGAGTTTCATGAAGACTTTGACAAGTCTGATTCAATTTTGGAAAGTACACCAATACCTCGCTTTGCGTCGTTTCATTTGCGTTTTTTCGAAGTTGCGTCGCTGCTGAATTAGTACTAATTTTCACTGTTCGTTGTCAGATTTTCGAAGTTGCGTTGTTTTGGGTTCGAGTCTTTAATTTTAACTTAGTATTTTAACAGAGTTTTTAATTTAACCTCCAAACAAATTTCCAAAGCGATGTGTTTGAATGACGAAGCTATGGAGATTTTTTTAAAAAACGATCCTGACAGCGGAAGGAGTTTTAAAGTATCCCAGGCGGTAGCTACGAATATCAATTGCTACAAGGAAATTTATTTAAAAAAAAAGCTGTTCAGCAAACATTGGACCAATTTTTTGTGAAAGAAAGCCGACTTACGGACAACAGCCACTATGGACTCATCAGACAGTGATTAATTTTTATTTTGTTTTTATAAATTAATTGAATATTTTTTTTTGTTTTTTTTTTTTGTTTTTGTATGTATGTAATAAAATTTTATATTATTTTTGTTTTTTAAATGTTTACTTTGTTCAATTTTCTTTTTAAAAAGTAGTATTTTTGTAACCTTGGAACCTATCTTCGATCTTTACATGGTTTGCTATAGAAAATCATAATTCACTTTGCGTCGTTTCAATTTGCGTCGTGTTTTTTTGGAACGTAACCACGGCGCAAAGTGAGGTATTGGTGTATGTTTTTTTAGAAGGAAGATGTCCAGAGGGGAGGGGGCTCAATAGGACCATTAATGTCTGGGGTATCATAAAGGATCTAGCAAAATTTGCACTCATATCAAATTCATACGACAGTTCTTTTGGAGTTTCATGAAGACTTTGACAAGTCTGATTCAATTTTAGAGAGTAGGTTTCTTTGCAGGAAGAGGCCCAGGGGGGGGGGCTCAATAGAATATGGGAGCCCTGAATGCATCTTTATCTAAATTAGTATCTTATAGTTTACAAAAGATGTTAACATCATTTTAAGTGTTAGTACAGATGATTTATGTTTATACGATTTTTTTTGTTTACTTGTGTGTTAATATAGCGTGAAGCGGTAAGTTTTCTATAATTTTTCACTCTCGGAACTGCAAAGCATTTGTAGTAAATCACAAAAAGAATTGTCGGTAAGTTATGTTAATTATTTCAGTGCTAAACTATTAATAAAAAAACAATTGTAATAACACTTATTAAGATGTTTTTTTTGACTTCTTGCCAATATCCGGGGAAAGGGGAAGCAATTTTGTTTTTAAAAATTGTTTAGCTTTAGCTCTTTACCTCCCCCTCCCCCCCCCCCCAACTGCAAGATTTTTGTTTTTTGTTGAGAAGGTATCATTTTACATGTTCAGTAAAAATTTCAAGTTTCTAGCTTATATAGTTTACAAACTATTTAGCTTTGACTGAAAGTGATAAAAAGTGAGTTCCTTAGATTTTTTCTATGTCAGAATAAAAAAATGACAGTTGACAGCTGTGAATGTTGCAGTCACATTTAGAAAGTACTTGTTTTTCTGCAACTATTAGTGTTTTAGAGATTACTGAATATGAATAAAATTTTGACAGTTGACATCTGTCAAAAACGTTGTCAACTTAAAGAAGCACATGTTTTTTCTTAAAAAATGTAGAATATGACGGTTTAAGAGGCTGCTACATATGAATCTGATGTCAGAATAAAAATTTGACAGTTGACATATATATGTCAAAAACGTTGTTTATTTAAAGAAATGCATATTTTTTCTGCAAAAATATAGAATATTATGGTTTTAGACGTTGCTTAAAATGAATCTGATGTCAGAATAAAAATTTCACAGTTGACACTTGTCAAAAATGCTGTCAACTTAAAGAAGTATTTGTTTTTTTCTGCAAAAATACAGATTATTAGAGCTTTAAAGGTTGCTAAATATGAATCTGATGTCAGATTAAAAATTTGACATCTGACAGATGTCAATTACATGTTTTTTTCTGCGACTATTTGTGTTTGAGAGATTGTTGAATTAAGGTTTTTCTGAAAAAAAAAATTAACTTACCTAGAATTTTTGATGTCACGGAATACAATTATGATGGTTCAATACGAAAGTTTTAAATTGACAGGTGTCAATAACGTATTAAATGTATAATTCGCTGTGGAAAGAGTAACAAAGGACTTTTAAATAAATAAAAACTTATAAAACGAGTAAAATAATATCATATATATTTTCCCAAATCAAGTATTTGAACTAAATCTTATACAAGATAAAATATACATAAGATGTATGAAATTTTTTTTTAACATAAAAATACACCTGTAGTTAAAATCTAATAATGAGTGCTTAAAAAAACTAAGTGAGCGAAACGAAGTATGTTGAATCTGAAAAAGACCTTGTCTTCGAATTCTTTTTAAATTAATTACATACCACCAAGGTCAAAGGTGATGTCAAATTTTTAAAATATTAACACAGAACTGTATTTAAATATATACGGACACGACAGGGGCGCATTCAAAAAAATTTTTTAGTCCGATAGAAAAATATTATTTTCAAAATGATCAAAATAAATTTTTTATTTCGAAAAGGGGGGGGGATATCACATATTAATATTAATATCATATAAGATTATATTTGAAAGATCTTTTTTACGTGAAAAAATAAATTGTTAGAATTTTTTTTTTCACTTTTTTTTATTCCCCCCCCCCCCTCGACCCCAAAAGTTCACTTACCGAAATAAAAATCGGTACCGTTTTTTTTTTAAAAAACATCGAAATAAAAATTTGTTGCGTTTAAAAAAATATATAAATTTTTTTGTAACGAGTGTGTTCGATTAATGTAGGACCGACTGAAATGTCTGTATTTATATATATATATATTTAATTTTTGCTTGTTTTTAGATTTTTTTTGAGTAGAATCACTTTATAATACATAAGCTTTGGTTGATTTTTTTTAAACAATTGATTCTTGTTGTGTGTGTGATTTTTTTTAATTGCTAAGAGAGCATAACGGCTTAAGTTCAGTCAATTTCAATAAAAACAAAACAAAAATATTTTGATATGCATAGAACATAGTATAAACAAATTACTAATATAATAATAATATTTTTACAAATAAGATTTAACATTTAATAATAATAATAATAATTGTTCTTAATATACTACTTAATTTTTTTGATTTAAATTTATTTACTTTAATATTATCTATTTTTTTACAGTAAATATTTTTAACAATTTTTACAAATATATACATTTATTTTATGTATTTTTAAATACATTATAAGTACAAATACATTTAAAATAAATATCAAATGTAACAAAAAAATTAATCCTGAAATATTATTAAAAAATATCAGTGCTTGATTTAGGGCCTAAATATTTTTTACCTCTGCCCCCACTAATTGCTGTAAGAAATTGTGATATAAGGGGCCCAAATTTTTAAATACGGTACTGGAAATAAAATCCTGAAGATTTTTTTTTTAATTATGATATTTATTTTAAAGTCAAAAATAATTTTTTGAGGGTAAATAATAAATATTTTTTTTATTATATAAATTATGTAGATCGTTTTGAGTATTAAATTTTTTGTTAGTATTGCTTTTTTGTATTTTCAGCGCCATTTTTATTTATATGTATTCTTAAGACTTTAACCAAATGATAATTTTTTCAAAACGGTTTACAGAATTTTTTTATTTTTAATTTCTCGCGAAAAAAAATATTTTTCCAATAAAAATAAAATTTTATAATGACCTTTTAAAATATAATTTCACTAAATTGTTTTTTTATAAATTTAAATAATGATAAATATTTAAAGGAATGATATAAAAAAAGGATTTTTTTATATACCTATATACAAAAGGGGTTCCCCATTAATAATAAAAATAAAATATTTCTAAAAACCAATTAACATTTGGTACAATAAAAAATTTTACAATCCGAAGTACAGATAACGAAAATCACCTGCAACTTTCAGATTATTATATTTCTTATACAGTGTGTTCAGTAAGAGCGTACACGGCATAACTCACAGTTTGGTAAATTATACAAACCTAATTCTTCCTTCATTAGATTCGGGGAACCCCCGCCTATTGCGCTTTGATGAAAAAAATTCAGTCCACATCAATCTTGTCAAAAAAATTTCACGATCAGTTTTTTTCCTCCTTTTTGGCCACTTTCCTATTCAAGTATAACCTGGAAAGTCATCGACATTTTGAACAAATACCTTCGACCTTTTAATGCACTTGGCTACCACTGCATAAGACATTTTTTAAGCCTGCAAAAATACATGGCTTCGAAACTCACAACGCGATTTCTGTGTTTCTCTGACAAAACATCGAATTTTTTCATTAAAGCGCAATAGGCAGGAGTTCTCCGAACCTGATGAAAAAAGATTTAGGTTTGTATAACTTACCAACTTCGAATAATTCCGTACACGCTCTTACTTAACACTTAACACACTGTACTTACTCCTTAAGTATTGAGCTATCTTCACCAATTACAAGATAAACACATTTAACTAACCTTTTAACATCAATTACTGTAACAAGTTTTTCTAACATCCGCTAAAATAACCGAAAAATCATCAGGATCTTGAGTTCCAGCCCTTGGTGGCTGCGATGCAACCAACTGCGTCGTATCCCCTTGATTATTAACACCTCCAACATTATTTGAGGTATAGATGACCTCATTTACGTCCATGTAATTTCCCATCATAGGATCACTTCGAATGTTAGTATTAGGCAAAATCACCGAAGGGTGTTGCTGTTGATAGACACTATTAGTGTTATAAATAACACCAGTGTTAGTGTTTCTATCTCTTGCAGTGCCATTATAGTTAGCATCAGTCTGCTCAAACTTAAGGTACTCATCGAATTCCCTTTTATCAACGTTAGCCGCATCTTCTGCTTCATTGCAACGAGCCTGCTCAGCAATTTGGTACTCGTACTGCTGTTGATACTCAATAGGTTGCCCATAATCAATATGTTGCTGTTTTTCATCGATGTTTATCGATGTGAAACATTGGTTTGGCTTTTGACTAAACTGGTCATTCTTTTGGCCGTATTGATCGTTGGAATATGTTGTGAAGTAATTGTTTTGGGAACTAGTTGAGAGGATGCCTTGAGTTTGGGTGTTGCCACCTAAGAGTTGGTTGTCGTGAGAGGTAGCGACCGGTGGGAAGAATGTGCCAGTCACAACGTGGCCTTGTTCTAGTGGAGACGTTCTACTTATGTTCACTTGGTAACCGTTTGCCATTGGCATGCTTTGAATTGACTCGGTGTAGATGGAACGGTATGTTGGCTGGACTATATTTTGAGTAGATCTGAAAGGAAGGTTATGTTGTAAATTTTTTTTGGGAGAGAAGAAAAATAATGAAATTAATCTTTTAAAGACGGGGATTTTTATGTTGAAATCGACCTTTTTACAAGCTTTTAGTTAAGGGGGATGGCCACTTTTCTTAGATTTTTTTAAAGATTACATACTCATAAATATGTATACAAAAAATTAAGTTAAAATTTTGAAAATTGACGGAGTTACAGTTAATTTAGTGAGACGATGTAGCACGGCCGGTTATGACATAACAAAAACATTAAACACGTTTATCCCGGAATGACATTTTTCGACTTGGTCGACACGATTCCTCAGACTAATGAACCGATTTCAATTATTTTTTTAAAATAATTTTCGTAATTGTAGTAGCTATCGTTGCACGTAGCCGATTTTTGAAATTTTGATAGTTACTATTTTTAAAACCGCTCTAATGACAAAAAATAGGTCTTAAAAATGAAAAAAAAATTCATACGATCGCCATTTTGTGAAAAAATAAAAGAAAACGGCTACGTGCAATGATAACTACATTCATATAGATATTGATAAAATTTTTATTTATTTTTTTCATATAACCCTTCTCGAAATTTCGAGTCGACCATACAGAACACATTTTTTTTGGTCGTCACATCGAGGCTCATAACTTTGTAAATATTTAATATTTTTCAATAAAAATTGATATTAAATAAGTTGAATGTATACTTAATAAAATGTCCTTTACCTGATTCAAAAATAATTAGTTATATCTGTGAAAAAAATTCCCAAACATTGACAATTTTTTGACCCGTCACAGTGGCCATCCCCCTTAACTCAAATGCGGGGATGCAAAACTTGCAACCGATTTTAACTAATTATTTACAAAATTTATACATAAAATTAATTAATCTTTCACGAAGTAAACCCGACTAAGTTACTGGTAGATATATCGACCAGTTCCGTTCGTAACGGAAAGCCCACTGTAAAAAATTAAGTTTGGACGATTTGACGGGGTTTCTCTGTCTAATTTGATGCGCTGAATACGAAAAAAATCTTGGAGGCAAACTTGACTTTGAAAATCGCAAAGAAATACTCTATCTTTCGCTCTTAGCGTAACCCAGGATCAACAACGTGGATGTGGTGAAAATATGAGTGCTTGATTTTCGTGAGTCCCCTTGCCACTTACGTCGAAATACCTTATACATTATGGTAATAGGTAAATCCTCCACAAGAAAGAAACAACCAAGTGCTAACCTGCTGGTAGGAACTAACGATAATTTCAATTTTCCGTGTAACGTTCATCTTAAAGATGATTTTTGCAAGACGTAATACTGCTTTTTCGTGTTCAGTGCATCATAAAATACTCTGCCTTATAAATGCACGGTGCTTCCTCGTGCTAAGTTCATCAAAGGTAGTTAATTATTGAACAATTTAAATAAAAACCGATAAAGTATTTAGATGAACTGCCTGTCATTGGTTAACCATTTAATTTTCATAAGATTTTAATAAAAAAATTTAATTTTACATTTTTCTGAATACGCGCCTGGTTATTATATCGTATATTTTGAATTTTTTGACAATTTCAATCAAAATCATTATTTTTCTGCTATACGAATGTCAAAATGACATTTAAAACGTCAAAGTGACATTTAATATGTCAAAGTAAATAGCAGTTTTAAAAAAACAAATGACGATTTTCTTAAGTCAAATTGAGATAGATCTTTGTAAGGGAATATTTTACAACAAAAGTAGGTGACCTATATTATAGAGAATTGAATGCTCTACAAAAAAGGTTCTATAAAATTTTCACGTAACATGTGTCTTTCTTGAGATATCTTCAAAAAAAAATCTTTTTGGATGTCACCCCTCCCCCTTACACACAATTTTAATTATTTTGAAATGGGACCGTCCTCAAGTCAGACCAAACCAACCAAGTTTCATCAATATCGGTTCAGTGGTTCATGAGTTAAGCGTGTGACAAGGATTGGGGGACAGACACACACACAGACAGACAGACAGACACGGAACAAAAAGTGTTTGTTTTGACCTGAAACGGATAAATAAAGTAAAATTTTTGAAATCGGAGAACACATTTTTTTTCTCGTTTTAAAACGATAACGAAGCTTCTCGTATCTTCGATATTGCGAGGAAGCAAAATGTTTGCTAACTGACGGTCTGGAATAGTAAAAAAAATTGAGCTTGAAATAAAGTAAATGGTGTCTTCTGAATTTTTTTAAATTTTTTTTCGTATTCAGCGCATCAAATTGCGTAGGGAAACTTAAAATATTTTGTGTCCTATGAGTGGTCGATATTTCGACCAATCCCGCCCTAGTTAAAAGGTTAACAAACAACGTAAAATATGTTTTAAGCTCACCTTGCTGTTCCATTAGCGATATTACCATAGTTGATCAGATTTGAAGAACCTTGTCCTCCTTTTGATTTGTCGCTATGTTCCAAAGCGTTAGCCAACTGACTTCCATACCTATTATTAATCCCATCTTTCTCCTGATCCAACGGAGACATTTCTGGTGTAGGAAGAGCATTAGCTGCATCAGCTTCTGACTTACAACTCTGACCCAACTTATCTACTTGTCCATCATTCAAACCATTAGACGTTTTCTGATCTTGATTTTGAGTCAGAATAGAATCAGGACTATGAGTTGGACTCGATTCAGGAGTGTGAAGAATATTGCTGAATCCACTTGACCCCGAGTTCTTAGACAAAGGTACAGTTGTCGTAGGAGCTCCATACAAAGGCACCGGAGAATAATTAACAAAGTGGTTATAATTCTGACCCGTGTATTGAGACTTCTGTGCCATGTAAGAATTAGGTGACTCTTGGGAAGGCGTTACAACAAAGTTACTTAAAGATCTCCTTGAATTATCTGGAGATGCTGCATTATTATAATCGACGTACTCGTGAAACTGCCCAACTGGTGAGGGAAGTCCTGCATTATTTGGAACGTATGAGTATCGTGGACTTGGTACATATCTGGGACTGTTCTGGGTCATAGTGGGGCTACCGCTTGCCGCTGGACTGAAGCCAGCAGGGGATGCAAGGCCCATTGGGCTTGCCCTGTGTACTCCCATTGTATTGTTTGGGTTTGATGTAGAACTTATGTTGTTATTTGTAGCGGCTGTTGAGCCTGCAGTGCCTGAAGGATTAGCGCCACCTCTTTGCTTGTTGTGTTTGCGTCTACGAGGTCTGTATTTGTAGTTAGGATGCTCGGTCATGTGGATTACACGTAACCTTTCGGCCTCTTCTACAAATGGACGACGGTCTTGAGGTGCCAATGATCGCCATTTTTTACCTGAAATGAAAATGATTATTAGTATTTTGTTAATGTTTTTTTTCAGTTGATTTGTTTTTATAGTGTGTATAAAATCAGTTTGTTAGGAATATAACGTATCGCACCTCCGTAAAAAAGTGTCATGATTCAAAAAATGTAGTTTTGAGGAAATAGGAATAAATGAAATTATAACAATTTAGGTAAATCAAAATTGTAAAGGTAGTATAGGAAAAGGACTGATACATAGTATTTAATTTAAATATTTCAGTATTCCTGTGATGTTTGAAAAATATTAATTATTAAAACGCTTAGTGATTAAGTATTTAAAAAAAATAAATAAAAAATGTGATATTTTTTTTAAAATATGCTAGTTTTGTTGACGGTAGGTACTCGAAGTACATTAATGACAATTTTTAGTAGAAATATATAATAATTTGGAATCATTCTGCATATTTATCTCAAATATGGCATTTTTTGAATTCTGACACTTTTTTGCGGGGCTGCGATATCGGTTTCGGATAGAGGTATGAAATTATTTCGGATAGTTTTTGATACGAATTTTTATTACTTATGTTAGTATTTGTTTTCGGTTTAGGAAATTAAGGGGGGGGGGGGGCACAGTGAGTTTTCAAGCATTTTTTTGGTCAACGTAATTTTTTTTATTAGATTTCTTAGAGGAAATACCCCCCCCCTCCCCTAAAATTCTTGGTTTGAGATGCTGCAGGGTCATGATTTACTGTATTAGATTTTTAAGAGGAAAGGGGTTCGCTAAAAGGGGGGGGGAGGCAGTGAGTTTTCAAGCATTTTTTTTGGTCAACGTAATTTTTTTTATTAGATTTCTTAGAGGAAATCCCCCCCCCCCCCTTCCCTGAAATTCTTGGTTTGAGATGTTGCACGGTCATGATTTACTGTATTAGATATTTAAGAGGAAAGGGGTCCGCTAAAATTTCTAATCTGGGAAGTTAAGGAGGGGGGTCATAATTTACTGTTAATTTTCTTATAAATATATATATTTTATGAATGGATAATGTTGGGGGGAGGGGGCATAATTTACTGTTAATTTTTTTTAATAAATATATATATTTTTTATGAATGGATAATGTTGGGGGGGGGGAAGGGGGCATAATTTACTGTTATTTTTTTTATAAATGTATATATTTTATGAATGGATACGTATATGTAAGTTGATGACGTAAGTCCGTTGTAAAACTTATGGTCATTCATAAAAAAACGATATCAATATTTTGTCTGTTTATTAGATATGCACGCGACATAAGAGGGAGGGGCAACATTGGCGGCTCGAGCTAAAGGGTTTTAATTTGAATATATAGTGACACACACGGACGGTTAAATCACACCAAATTAACCACCACTAAGAAGTTTTTTTTTTGCTCTCGCCTACTATTTTTTAGTAACTGTTCAGCGGTTTTTAACATTTTTACGTTTTGATTTTTTTAATTATGAATGAAAAATTGTGATTTTGATAAAAATTGAAATCTAGAAGAGTTGAATGAGGTAATCAATCCCCCCCCCCTTCCATTTTAGAAGTTAATATTTTTTTCGCTCTCGCCTACTATTTTTTAGTCACCGTTCAGCAGTTTTTAACATTTTTAAGTTTAGATTTTTTTAATTATGAATGAAAATATTGTGATTTTGATCAAAATTGAAATATTGAAGAGTTGAATGAGAAACTCTCCCCCACCCCCTTTACGAAGTTAATATTTTGAATTTTTTATACGGTTGATTTTTTTTCAAATTTGAGATTTTTATGGAAATATCAATTTTAACTTTCTCTTACTATTTTTTCAATGTTGTCTATGTGTCTGTCGGTCTGTAGATGATGTAACTTATAAACGACAATACATAGAAGGATAAAATTGTATTTTTAGGGTCGATTTTCTTCAATTAAGAAAACGATCTAATAATTTTTGAATTTATTTTTCGAATTATTTCTGAAACGGTACGTAATAGAAAAAAATATTTCAAATAAAAGTTGTAAAGAATTTTAACGTCTTTAATTTATGTTCTATTCATAATCTATTCATAATCAAATCGAAAATTTTTCCTATTCATTTTCTTCTATACTTTATTATTTAGCCAGAATATTTTTTTTATATATAATTATATACACGTATAATATACACACTAAGTAGTACTCAGTAGTACGTATAAGAAAGTCTCTAATTTTTTTACTATAACATAAAAATGCCAAATCTTTTCAATTTTCAAAATTCGTCACCGGAAGAATTATATGTTTTAAATGTTTAAATAAATTTTGAATAAATATTTATTAGATACACATATAAAACGAATACTTTTTTTATTATAATTAAATAGAATTGAACGAGATAGTTTATTTATAAAAGCAGGTAAACCTGTTTTTCGTCTTTTGTATGAATTTGACGGTAACCCATAAACGGTGATAAATCGCTATAAATTACCAGCAGCACGTGTGTGTGCAGACACCTGGTGTCGGCTCGGTGAATTATGCGTTTTAAATTAGTGGCGGGAATAGAGTTTATTTATCAAAATATTGTGACCGCGCGTTGACAGTAAGGTTACTCTCTAAGAAATGTGTAAATGGTTTCTTGAATGAAATTTATTACGTACGGAAATTTAGTTTTTTTGATTATGGTTCTTGAAGGTTTGGGAGGTTGGTATTTATTTTTATACAGGGTGGGTCGTATTCATGATTCAATAAAACAAGGTCTGCTACGATCATTTTGACAGCCACCATTATTGTATATGGGTCAGTCCACGGTAATCGATACCAGATAATTAAAAAAATATTTTACGAAAATGAATACTAAAATATAAAATTAACAGGCTATTTAACATCGATTTTCATAAACCAAAAGAAAATTAGAAAAATGTTAGTTAATTTTCAAAATATTTCCAAAAATACAACAAAAAAGGTGAAATCACAATAACTTACTTAAGAATAAGAGACGATCGTGGCAAACTATTAAAAGTCTTTGACAATTACATATCAAATGTGACGTTTGACCAAATTAAAAAAAAATTAACCTCACTAACAATAATGACTAAGGGTGACCGCATTTATTATAAATTTAACGAGTCTATTGATGTATTTGATAAATAATTGTTATAAGCAGGGAGTCGAACCGGCACTATTTCCCGAACCGGTTCGGTTCCGGTTTACACAGAAAATAAAGTTCCGGTTTTCGTTCCGGTTCAATATTTTATTTTTTTATTATTTCGGTTACCGGTTCAATGTACCTCCGAACCGGTTCGAACCGGTTTTTTTTTTACTTTTGTGAATTATTCAAACAATAATTTTAATTAAATTATAATTAAACCTACCCTATAATTTTTTAAATTAAATAAATATTTTCCTACATATCTTTACTTTCCAGTTTTGTGTATAATGTATCGATACTTTTTATGGCTTATTTTTTTATTTGTATTAATTTAAAAAAAAATGGGTTTATGCCGGAATAATAAAATTATTGACAATTAATATTTAGACTATGCTCAATGCAATTTAAAGGCCGTAGCAGGGTAAGCATTGAAAAAGTGCCCCCGCGTATTTTCTAATGAAATTTTGAATTTTTTTTCGGGTAGATATCATGGGTTCTGGAAGTTTATATTTTTTTCACAGATCACTCCTGGTTATATCTACGACGTATATTTTTTCCAAATTAATCGATAAAACCATTCAAAAAAATTTCTCAAATACTATTAAATAAAAATGGCTGAAAATTTCAAAATATATTATTTTTTTCTAACCAATTATAACAAAACTTCATTAGAAAATACGCTGGGGCAATTTTTCAATGCTTACCTTGCTACAGCCTATAAAGTGTATTTTAAATAGCACTTTTCATGTTTTTCTGAAAATACCACTTTTCTATCAATCTTTCCCATTTTTCTTGTATATTAAGACTTTTTCTGGTAGCAGGCCAATTTTTAAAGATGAACATAAAGTTTTTTTTTATTAATTTTTAAATTCCGCAGAAAACTCAAAAGTAAAACTAAAAAACACGAAAATTACAAGTATTCTAATACTTATACTTATTAATATATTAATATATAAGCGCAACTACATTTGTCAGTGGTGCCAACTATAAGTGATTGCAAAAATTATTTTACATTTGAAACAGAATAATAAATATATTTAAATTATTTTGAATAAAAACAATCGCAATGAAAAATTAAACTACATTGAACCGGTAAAATTAAACACTATTGAACCGGTAACCGAAAGTTTGTTTTTCGGTTCGGCTCCGGTTCAGGTTCAACGTCAATTTTAAAATTTCGGTTCAGGTTCAGTTCCGGTTCGCCCAAAAATTTCGTTCCGGAACCGGTTTTCGGTTCGGGTTCGGGTTCGGTTCGACTCCCTGGTTATAAGTATTAGTTAATAATATCAATAAGCAATTAAATACACAAATAGCACTCTTATTGTATCCTTTTATTCAACGTGTCACACCCGTCACAATGTTTGTTGAGTAATAACCAGTTAAATAGATTACGTATTTACCTGATGCTCTTGTGTTACTAAAAATAATTTATTCGTAACATATTAAAGTATGATTATTATAAAGTAACTTCAATATTTTCGGTTAACTTTTGAGATTTTGAATAGAGGTTGCAAGACTTGCAATAGTTGGCGTCACGACCGTCACAGGGCTTTAAACGCTGACATTTTTTTTGTAAAATAACCGTAGACCTTTTAATCTTTCAATATATATGTATTGCATTAAGATCTACAGAAAAAAGGTAAAACCATGTTATTTACTAGTATTATTTAGAAATTATGAACTCCAATCCGAGTTGAAATATCACACCCGTCACCGCGGACTGGCCCATATAGCATTGATGACGTAGTGCATCGGCCAAAAATTTATAAATTAAAAATTAACATTGTACATATTAAGTTTCAATTATTAAATTTAGATTTGAAGAAAATAGAAGTCTGAAGTGAAATAGACACTGTAGACATTATATTGGTTATATGTAAATGGTTTTTTGAATGAAATTTATTATGTACGGAAATTATTAAGTTTAGTTTTTTTGGTTATGGCTTTTGAAGGTTGATGTTTAATTTTTCTACAGGGTGAGTCGTATTAATCAATTCATTTAAATGTACAGTGGTGTCTCGCTTAACGTACGCCTTGCATAACGAACGCTGCGCTCAACGAACTTTCTGTTCGTTCATTACGCGACTCGCACAACGAACCTCGCTTCGCTCAACGAACTGCATCGTGTTTAATTTTGCCACCCGAACGCTCCTACGTATCACGAAGTCGCCCGAACTTCCAAGGTCGCACGCAGTCGATGCTCAAACTTGCATGAACATGCATCAACGCGCGTCAGTCGTTCTTTTCTGTGCTTAACTCACACACCTGTTTGTTTTAATAAATGTGATTTTGTGTGTCTATATTATGAGTTCTAAAAAAAGAAGGAAGGTGATTTCTGTTGAAATGAAACAAGAAATAATTAGAAAGAGGATTTGACCCTGCAAGCCTCAGTAGATTTTCCTAAATCTGATTCTGACTAAAAAATAAAGAAACGTATATACAGCCTTTTTTTATGTTACAGAACGAATTAAAATTTTTAACATGTATTGTTATGGGAAAACGCGTTTCACATAACGAACATGCTCCCGGAACGAATTAAGTTCATTATGCGAGGCACCACTGTATCAGAACGTTGAAGCAAAATGTTGCTGCTAAAGGGTGAATTGTTTTATGTCATGTAACTTTGGTCCATTCCAACCAAATTGAAAAAAATAATTACAAATTTGATAACTACATAAAAAACGAATAAAATGAACTAAAACGGATGTATGTTGGTTAAAAACTACAGAATTGGCGGCAATTTTAAAATTGATTATTAACCCTGGACGGGTAGACGTTCGTAATAATTACGACTACATTTACACAACGCCCTCTACAGGGAAATCAAGACGGGGTGGGGAGCCGAGCGGGAAGATATGCCTCGTTTAATAGTTCGTCTTCAACCTCTGCCAAGGACAGGTGTCAGTGTTTGCTATTTTTCTAGAGAGAGCCATAGATCGACAAGTCACATCGTATCTTTCACGAAGGTCTACTCTTTTACGTAAATTTTAGTCGAAATATGAACGTAAAAGGATATGCTATGAATGTGAAAAAGATCTCATTCGTCTCAATGCTTGATCCAATGATACTTTCTTTCGTTTCTCGATTCGCTGTAAACTTATATTACTAAGCTTATATTTTAATCTTTCGTATTTCGGTATTTTTGTAAATACATAAATCAAAAGATTTTAAAAGCAAAACTTTTTTTTGCCATAAATTTATTAGAAAACCAAAAATTATATAGTAGTAGTCAATTTTACGAACGTCTACTCTTTTCGGCTTAAATTTGACGTCTACCCGTCCAGGGTTAAAAAAAATCAAGTTTAATTTTAACTTAATGTATGTTCAAATTTTCAGCAAATTCTCTTTGTCACATCACTTTGAGAACTCCTGTCATATTTTATAAATGTCTTGTTATTTTCAAAATGTCCTCGAAAGCTCTTATTTTTTTTATGTTAATTTATAATTCGAGATATAGAAAATATGTTCATTGTACACAGAAAAAAAAACTGTATTGGACCAAGAAAACCTTGTTTTGTATATAACGAAAACAATATTTTCTTAATATAAGAAACATACTCTTAATCCAACTACGTTATTCCTTCGTTCAAGAATACTATACTGCCGTGCTAAGCACAAAAGCGGTATCTCAGTAAAGGCGAGTTTCGAGAAAATCAATGTTTTGTTAAAATAGTTTTATTTTTACTTTACAGATTGTTTTTTTGATTTATTAAATGGAATTTATTCATTATATTGGGAATTTTGGCGGTATCAAAATATACAGTTATTCGCCTTTGTATTATTGATATACCTCTAATTCTCTTAATTATTTAAGGTAAACCTGGGATAGGGAAAACTTTTTTAAGGGTTTTTTCATATGTTTTAAATACGATACAGCTATTTGGCTTGGTTCATTGGATTCGTATTTTTTTAAGCTATTCGATGCCATAAAAATCAACTTTACGATTTTTTTTGAGATACCGCTTTTGTGCTTAGCACGGCAGTATAGTTGGTTTAAGTGATTATTGCTTATCTTAAGAAAATATTGTTTTCGTTATATACAAAACAAGGTTTACTTGGTTTGAGAAATCCTTTCTACCAGTGTACAGTGCATTTTAAGCATTTTCATTTTTTTTCGCAAACTGCAGACTTTTAATTGTCATAAAAGGTGTACTAAGAATTTTCTTTTTGAATCTTTTTATTATTGCGACTATAACGAATACTAATTAATTTTATTATTTATTATTATAAGTTTTTATTGAATACTGTCAAATACAAAAGGTAGTAATACCATGTTTTTTTTATATTTTAATAACTTTGTTTATAAAAACAATAGTTTTTATTTATTTATTACTAATTTTTATGTTTTCTTTTTTGTCTAAGGAAATGATTTTTCGTTTATTTGACAGTTTACCACCATAATTTTGATTAATAGCGGTAACATAATTGGGCATTATAAAGAATTTGCTATTTGCTATACAGGGTGATTCAGCACTGTCGTGCCAAACTTGAACAGTAGATTGAGATTGAAGCAAAAAACTTCCAATAAACATGTGTCCGAAAATTTTTCGTAAGGGAACTACAGGCCTCCAAAGATTTTACTAAAAATGAGTTTTAATTTAATATCTAGAGAACCCTTTGTGATAAAATTATGAAATTTGGTATTTGGTTTAGTAATAAGTGTTATCGATTTCTCATATTAACTAGTTATAATTTAGACTAGGGCTGTATGGGGCCACTGGGCCCATCGATTTTGATCTTGTAATTGTTTGTTCCTTAATTTTTTTCCAGAGTTGATACTTTTATAAGATCATATGACACAAAATAAACAAAAACATACTTGCTTGTTTATCATAGGATAAACCGTTTTCGAGTAATATCGATGGAAAAGAAAACATGCAGAATTTTACTTAGTACGGATGTTTGAAATTACAAAAAATAAATTTATATTCTTATTCTATGATTAAAGGTAAGAATAAAGTTCATTTAAATATACCTCCGAAAATGCATCCATATCAACAAATAGCCATTTTAAGTTTGTTTTTTTAGTCATGATAATAAAGTTCATGGAACAGTAAAATAACTGGCTATAGATCTTACAGGATTCATATTAGAAATAGATAACACATATTATTAATAAACCAAATACTAAATTTCATAATTCTATAACAATGGGTTCTCTAGATATTAAATCAAAACTCTTTTTAGTAAAATCTTTGGAAGCCTGTAGTTCCCTAAGAAAAAATTTTCGGACACATGTTTATTGGAAGTTTTTTTCTTAAAATATTTTTCTCAATCTGCTGTTCAAGTTTGGCACGACAGTGCTGAATCACCCTGTATATGACACTTCTAATCAATGGCAAAACCCATCGGTTCTTAAACTTTTGTTGTCTAGGAACCTAAATATACCAATTAATCACTAGTAAAAAGAAATGTAAAATTTACTTTAATTTATGTCAAACATATTTCGCGGACCCCCGGCGAAAGTTAAGCGGCCCCTACTTTAAGAACTGCTGCTATAAATAATTGGTATGCAAATTTTACTATACAGTAAAAGTATTTATTATTCTGGTGGGTTAGTTTTGGTTCTCCTTTTATTTTTTTCTAGTGTTTGAGTTGAATTTCTATGAAAAGTTAAAATTAGAACCATGAAATTTAACTGAAAATTTTAGTGTTTTCGATTTGGTTAAAATTATGTTTATTTTATAGAAAATGATGTGAAAAGTCGAAATTTTCAAACCGCAGGTCTGTATCTCAAACCGTTCTCGAGTTATGGCCTCTCAAAGTTTTATTTTTTTCAAAATTTTGGAGAAAAATGGCCGTAACTTTTGAACGTGTGGTCGGATTTGATTTTTGTCGACAGATTTGGAATCAGCGTGTCAAAGTCTATATAATGACATGTATAATACTTAAAAATTAGAAAAAAAATTTTTTGCTGAAAATCGAGATTTTTCCAAGGGGTATACCTTAAAAAAATGACGATTTTTGAGAAAAATTTTTTTGCCGAAATTTTAAGTATTATATATGTCATTATATAGATTTTGACACGCTGATTCCAAATCCGTCGACAAAAATCAAATCCGACCACACGTTCAAAAGTTACGGTCATTTTTCTCCAAAATTTTGAAAAAAATAAAACTTTGAGAGGCCATAACTCGAAAACGGTTAGAGATACAGACCTGCGGTTTGAAAATTTCAACTTTTCCCGTCATTTTCTATATAATAAACATACTTTTAACCAAATCTAAAATTCAAAGTTTTTGAGTAATATTTCACGCATCAAACTTTTTGTGATAGAAATTATGAAAAAAATCATAGTTCGCTTTATACTTCTATAACTTTTTCAAAAATTAACCAAATTAAATTCTGCAAAAAGATTTGAAAACTAGAGATTATATTCTTTCAAACACATTTTTATTTATTTACGTATCATTATTTCTACCATAATTACAGTGGTTTGAATTTTACCCTTTTTTTTGATACGTTTGGCAATGAATAAACTTTGTAAGGTGAGGTACCAGAAATGTTGTCGCTTTACTAAACACACTCTGAGAAGTCGGCGGTATATGGTCACTAATAACAGGGCACGAATAACACACACACACACACACGCACGCACACTCGCCGGACCTGTGAACCCGATGGGTCCGGCCCATATGGGTTTACAAAAATAAGATTTGTTTGATTTGTGATATGTTATTTTATCATGTCATTTGCATACTGGGATATATATGTGAAATTAAATTATCGAGTATTGTTTTGTATACGCAGTGGTGTAACCTATAGGGGGTAAAGGGGGCAGAAGGGGCAGGCAGTGTTGTGACCAGCGAGGGGTTAAATGGGGTATATCCTTAACGGTATAAGAGATACAGATGTGGTTAAATGAAATGAATTATTTGTAAGAAAGGGGTGAGTATTAGTACATCAAAAAATATTCATATTTTATGTGGTTTAGGCGGTATACTCAAAAAAATTCGAAATTTTTTAAAATGGATATAAATTTTTTGGTAAAGTAGATAGGTATTTTTTGTTTGCGGTGTCTTAAAGCACTTTTTGTGTAGAATTGATTGGTGTATTTAGAATTTTTATATCACTTTTAGTTTCCGAGTTATAAGCCCTAAATTTAGTTTTTCTTATGGGTCGCTATGTGGACTATAGCATATTTGAACGTGTTTTTTATTTTACTTTAAAATGATATGTCACATGATGTACTTATTATCGAAAAAAAATTGAGATTTTTTTTGTAATAGTTAATTGTTTTCAAATATTCATTTGTTATTTTGATTGTTGCTATTGTGATTTTTGTTTTTTTCACGGCCTACTTAAATGTTTGTAATAAAATACTTTATAAACATCACCAGTATTTAGTATTTCGATTTATTCTCGAAAATAAATGTGACATGACATTTCGTTGTAAAAAAACACGTTCAAATATGATATAGCCAACTTAGCGGCCCATAAGAAAAACTAAAGTTAGGGCTTATAACTCAGAAACTAAAAGTGATATAAAAATTCTAAATACACCAATCAATTCTACACAAAAAAGTGCTTTAAGAAACCAGAAACAAAAAGTACCTATCTTATCTACTTTGACAAAAAAGTTATAGCCATTTAAAGAAATTCCGAATTTTCAGATTTTTGGGTATACCGCCTAAACCACATAAAATTATTAATATTTTTTTGTGTAGTAATACTCACCCCTTTCTTACAAATAATTAATCTGATTTAACCAAACCTGTATCTCTTACCGTTTAGTAATCCCCATGCATTTTTAGGACATCCTGTATATATGAAAGATATTAATATTATTTAATTATTTACCAATTTGTAAAATAAAATAGTTCGTTTTGTGAATTACAGCATCTACAGACCGACAGACAGACACACACATATCATAACGAAAATAGAATGTAAACAATAAGACATAAATCGATTTAAACTGCAATAATATATTTTATAACATAAACAAATTAACAACAATGAAATATGAAAGATGATTAAATCAATAGCTATCTTCACATCATACACCATTCACAGAAACGTCAATTTGTATTAATTCTTTTTGAAATCTCTATGACCCCTATAATAAAACACCGTACAATTTCCATAACCCTTTAAAATGCATAATAACATACATAACATACAAAATCGCGTCTCAAATAATTCCGTCAATACATATGGCCGGTATGTTCACGCCGCAGTGTTACCAACCACACACAGTAATGATACACACAGCGCCACGATGTGTCACTGCGGTGTAATTTATGTGTCGCGTCGACATCTATCGCGCGTGTGGCGAACTAAATTATAGAGAATCACCCCCTTAATCTTATAATTATAGTTTTTATTATTTTTTATAACGCGTACGTGGACGATTTACGTTTCGTTGTGTTGGTATCTCTGTCTGCTTTTGTAGATGTCATTGGGAATTTGTGTTTTTGTTGTTTGTATGATTAATTTTATAATATCATTTTTATTTAAAAACGAATAAGTTAATTGTTGATCGATTTTGGTAGAAATTAAGTCAACAATTGATAAAAATTCGAATTCAAATTATGTTTATACTATTTTACTTTCTTATACGGTAATATGTATGAAACAAAGTAATGTAAAAGTATTTTTTTTAATTTGGGTTTTTTTATGTTGTGTTTTTTTCTTTGATTGCAAATAACTCGGTCAAAAATGGTCGTGTTGCAATATAAAAAAAAGTAAATTGAAGAGGAAAGTCTGATCTACAAGAATCACTCATTAGATTTGCTCAAAAAATTTATTACGGTTCGTAGAGGCTCTCAAAATTGATACAAATTTATTTCATTGTCAGATAATTTTAAATATCGTATGTTCATCTTAAACCTTAATTTTGTTTTATTGCCTGAATCTTCATAAGTTGCAGAACTAAACGAAAAATACTGTAAACATTTTTCAAAACCTTCAAGTACTTAAAAAATCACTCACCGAAAAAAAATAACTAAAAAAAAATACTCAGACCCAAAAATGACAAATGCAAAACATTACTTGGAATAATGACTGTCATTTTTTAACATTTCTACCTTCGACATATTCTCTCTCAATTTATCTTCCTTAACCCACACGTAACACGCCTGTTTTATAATTAAGAAGGGGATAAAAAAATACATTAAGGCTTTAAAATTTCCATAAATCTTTTCTATAGGTACCGTAAACTTACTTTATCCTTTTTTTTGATACATTGTGACTTAAGATTATGTCTTTGTATAATACTGTCGTATAAACGATAAGATATGTTCCATGAATAACGTGCGTTAAAAGAAACTTTAACGATTTATATTGTTTTTGAAGTGAAACTTCATTAGCGAGTCTAGTCAATTGGAATTACAACGACAAATTTTAAAAATGAACCGTTAGGGAGGTTTGTTTTCTATGAAAAACGTGCGTTAAAAGAAACTTTAACGATTTATATTGTTTTTGAAGCGAAACTTCTTTAGCTAGTCTAGTCAATTGGACTTACATCGACAGATTTTTAAATGAACCGTTAGGGAAGTTTGTTTTCTATGAAAAACGTGCGTTAAAAGAAACTTTATCGATTTATACTGTTTTTGAAGCGAAACTTTTTTAGTGAGTCTAGTCAATTGGAATTACAAAGACAGATTTTAAAGATGTTTGTCTGTCTGTCTGTACACGATTTTCTCTGTAACTGAACGGATATACACGGTTAAACTTTTTTAGCGACGAAAATGCAAACTAAAATTAGGTTTCATATAGACGCACTACACAGAAAAAAAACTGTATTGGATCAAGAAAACCTTGTTTTATATATAACTAAAACAATATTTTCTTAATATAAGAAACATACTCTTAATCCAACTACGTTATTCCTTCGTTCAAGAATACTATAGTTGGTTTAAGTGATTATTGCTTATCTTAAGAAAATATTGTTTTCGTTATATACAAAAGAAGGTTTACTTGGTTTGAGAAATCCTTTCTACCAGTGTATGAAAACATATCTGTATAGTACGACTCCGGTTTAAGCGACCTATTTTGACAATAAATTGTCCGGTTATAACGACGCGCAGTGTAATGTTTCCAATATCTACGCACAAGCAATACCTCTCCCGGCTTTCTCCTCTCTCCTACGTATGTTGATTGTTGATTAGTAAAATTACAGACTTTCTACGTCAATAAATACATATTTACATGCATAGAATGTAGGTACATTGTATCTCTGATCAAACTGTAATACATTATGTATGTATGTAATGTGCAATGTTTAAGTAAATACCATATTAAAGTTACTTTTTGTTAATTTTAATATTTAGAAATTAATCTAACTATGTATATTATTATTTCATAATAAGAATTGATGGGTATGCAGCAACAAGGAGTTAACTCCAGTTTTTATAATTTGTGGGAAAATAGAAAAACTGTTTAAAAAAAAAACGGGCAAGTGCGTGTTGGGCACGCACATGATAGGGTTCCGTAGTCATTCTCACTACGATTTATAAAAAGTATTTTTCAAAAATTTCGTGACTGAAGGGTTAAAATCAAAAAGTCATTTGACTTTTATTATTGCATTTTAGGAGACCTATCAAATGACACCCCACTCAATGGAATAAATGAAAAAAAATGACTTCACTTTTCAATCTATGAAAAGGGGGTCCAAAATATTTTTGACAATGTTCGTTATAATTTTCAGTGAAAGTACTAATTAAAAGCTACATTCTGAATTTTTTCAGATTTTTTGAATCGATAGTTTAGAAAATAGAGGGGGGGGGACGCTCTGACAGCGACATTAAAAAGCAAATATATCGCGACTGAAGGGTTAAAATCAAAAAGTTATTTGACGTTTTTTGTTGCATTTTACGAGACCTATTAAATGACACCCCACTCAATGGGGTAAGTGGGGAAAAAATGTAAGTTCAATTTTCAGTCTATGAAAGGGGGGTCCAAAATATTTTTGACAATGTTCGTTATAATTTTCAGTGAAAGTACTAATTAAAAGCTACATTCTGGAATTTTTTCAGATTTTTTAAATTGATAGTTTAGAAAATAGAGGGGGGGACGCTTTTTTAACGACTTTGGAGAGCAAATACATCGTGATTAAAGGGTTAAAATCAAAAAGTTCTGATAGTTTTTTTGTTGCATTTTAGGAGACCTTTCTAATGACACCCCACTCAATTGGGTAGGTGAAATTTTTTTTTTGAAAACACTTTTAATTTTATGGAAAGGGGGCCTAAAAATTTTTTTTTTACAAAAATCTTATCATTTCTGTTTTTGGGTCATTAATCTACGATCGTATACCAAATTTCATCTTATTATCTCAAAATTTTTGAAGACGGACGGACATGGAGAAACTATAAGGGTTCCTAGTTTTCTACGGAACCCTAAAAATGATCCGGTCGTTGAGTGCGTCGTTCGGTTAGTACGACCAAGTATCGCCGGTCCCTTGAGGGTCGTTTTATCCGAATTCTACAATATAATATTTGATAAGTATGATAATTTTATGTAGGAGGCAAAATTAATAGGTAAATAGGTACAGATCGATAGATTAATTTTTAGATAAATATTATCATTTTTTTAAAGATATATTTTGATGGAAAATATATCACAAATTCCTTTTAAAACTCTATTTCTCTCTCTCTTACTGGAAATAATTATCTCCCATCTCATTTCAATTGCAAGAAGGTACAAATAGGATAAAATAAATGATTAATTATCTTTTTTTGTCCTTGAAAACTACCCTGATTGACACCGCGATTGTAGTCTCAGTGGGGGGGCAACAAGGGGTCTATGGATTTGTCAAAAGGGGGTAAAGGGGGGTCAGGTAACATATATGAATGCTTATTGAAAAAAAAATCGGTTTCAGATACTAATAGCTTAACATTAGTTAAACTTACTGATAAATATCAAATATATTTGTATACGTATAAAGGCTGATTTTAAAGTCATTATTATTTTTTGGGGGGGGGGGGGTAAAGTTAGTAAAAAAGAGTTGGATTTGTTAAAAGCGAGTAAGGCGGGGGGGGGGGCAGGTAACATATATGATTGCTAATTAAAAAAAATCGGTTTTGAATACTAATAACTATACCTATATTTGTACAGGTTGATTTTAAAGTCATTATTAATTTTTTTTGGGGGGAGGGGGAGTCAAAATTAGTTGGATTTGTCAAAAGCGAGTAAAGGGGGGGGGCAGGTAACATATACGATTGCTTATTAAGAAAATCGGTTTTGAATATACTAATAGTTATACAGTGGTACTTCGACATACGAGTGGCCCAACATACGAGTTTTTCGAGATACGAGCCGGCGAGCGAGTGATTTTTTGCTTTGAGTTACGAGCGAAATTCGAGATACGAGTTCGGTTTAGTTTAGCAGGTCGTGCATCTGATCTTTTTAATGACACTTGCCTAACTCATTTCCGGAATATTCTGAGAGGGAGGAAGAAACAAACCTCCTTGGACATGTTTTTTTCTAAACGGCCTACAGGTGAAAGCGAGAAAAATGTAGCGAAAAAGGCAAAGACCAGTGAGGATATCTAATTTATTTCTTTACATTCTCTTTTTTTGTTTTTGTACAATAAATATTTGTCATTTATAAATACGTTTTTATTATTCAAAACACGTAACAAAAATAACTGGGGTGACATTTTGGGGGTTGGAACGGATTAATGGTAGTTCAATTGTTTTGTATGGGGAAATTTGCTTCGAGATACGAGTAATTCAAGATACGAGCAAGGTTGCGGAACGAATTAAACTCGTATGTCGAGGTACCACTGTACCTATATTTGTACAGGTTGATTTTAAAGTCATGATTGGGGGGGGGGGGGGGGGGTAAAAATTAGTGAAATTCTGTTTCTGAGATATAAAAAAGCCTTTTTATTTTACTGTATTTCCTAATTTGGTTGCCTATTCAAAGT
Organism: Sialis lutaria; assembly: GCA_949319165.1. NCBI lineage: Eukaryota > Metazoa > Arthropoda > Insecta > Megaloptera > Sialidae > Sialis > Sialis lutaria. The sequence goes on from OX439233.1 coordinate 37,627,725, forward strand.
GAGAAAGCATTAAAAATTGTGTACCTATTTTTATTTTTTTTACTACCTTTTTATTTATATAAGCATGGAATAATATATCGCACCTCCGCAAAAAAAAGTGTCACAACTAAAAAAAATGTAATATTTGAGATAAATATGTAGAATGATTCCAAATTACTATATATTTCTACAAAAAATTGTCATTAATGTACTTTACTTAAACTAAAAATACACCTTAACCACAAAATTTATGTCACTCGACACGTGTTTCGACTTCACAAGAAGTCCTCATCAGGAGCCTAACGATTGCAGACTGATACAGTCTTGGTCAGAACCTATATATATACTAAAAGGACTTATCACGCTTCAATGATTCAGACCAATCAACGGCAAGGTCTAGAAGGATTGAAGCTGGGATAGGTCCAGTACCTCCATTAAAAATACTATTCTTATCCCTCAAGATTTCTAAGCTTTCTACTGCGTCTAATTGATTATTATTGCATGTTTTAATTAATTTTAAATTATTAATGTCCGTTTTATGATTTAATGTAGTCATATGATGAGCTACGCTAGATTTATCCACCCGATTGTATTTAAGGTGAGCCATGTGCTCTTTAAATCTAATGTTTATAGATCTCCTAGTTTGGCCTAAACAACTTTTTTCGCAATTTAAACAGCTGATTTTATAAATACCGGATTTATGGGGTTACCTAGGAGAGTTTTAATGTTATTATTATTAGAAAAAGCTAATTTAAAATCAAATTTCTTAAACATTCTGGACAACCCTTTGGTGGTCTTAATGTACTTTGTGTACCTACCGTCAACAAAACTAGCATATTCTAAAAAAACGTCACATTTATTTATTTATTTGTTTAAATACTTAATCACTAAGCGTTTTAATAGTTACTATTTTTCAAACATCACGCAGGAATACTGAAATATTTAAATTAAACACTCTGTATCAGTCCTTTTCCTATACTACCTTTACAATTTTGATTTACCTAAATTGTTATAATTTCATTTAATTCCTATTTCCTCAAAACTGCATTTTTTGAGTTGTGACACTTTTTTTGCGGGGGTACAATATGTATATATATTTGTTTTATGTATATTTATGTATTTAAAAACGTAAACTCACTTGAAATAATAAGCTAATGTTAAATTTTAATAGCCTATTGATATTTCGCCATCAATTAGTTTTAGATATTAACTTTAATCGCTTAGAATTATAGTCGAGTCAATGAAGCTCGAAAATGACTCAAACTTCGGAACCCTCAGAAACAGCACCGATTTTGATAGAATTTTTTTTAAAATGTTCGTTATACCATACTATTTGAAATCAGAAACATTCTAGTCGTCGGATTTAACCCCTCCCCCCAAATTTTGAAAATTTGTATAATTTACTGGTTTCATATATTAAGTCCGATTTTCGACGAAATTTTTTTACCTATAGGGGTTTTGAGGGTCGCTGAATAAGAATACTTTGTCAAAATAAGGATTTTCCGGGAATTTTCCCGAAATTTTCCAATTTTTTTTTTAATTTTTGTCTAATTTTATTGAAAATTTTGATAGAAATGTGTATTCGCGGTGTTTCTTTTCACAAATAAAGTTGAATTATACAAAAATTTTCAGGAATTTTCCAGAAATTTCCCAATTTTTCCTCAAAAATTTTGAATTTGTAATAAATAACATTGTACCATTTAAAAAAATGAACCTAGAGGGCTAAAAATTTTAGAAACATTAGGTAAATGTATTTTAAATAAGCATAATATTTTTTGTCAAAATTGTTTGTTTATTAACAAAACGGGAAACGTTTATTGTCTTATATGCGGCACGAGCGGATAGTAAATTTCGTAGCCTAACTAGTTGTAAAATGAAAAATATTGCTAGTGACGTGCTCGTAATTTTTTTACTGCTAAATAAAAGTATTTCAAACAATTATGTAAGATTTCATCAAAATTCAGTAAATATTTTTAACAGAGTAAAAAGATCTTGTCGACGAACGTGCCGCTGACACGCGAAAAATCTGAGAAATATACTGCTATAGAATTGAAAATAATTAACCAAAAGGGCTAAAACTTTCAAAAACATTAGGTAAATACATCTCAAATAAGTACAATTTTTTTGGAAAAAATCGTTTGTTTATTTGCAAAAAGGCAAACGTTTATTGTCTATACGCGACACGAGCGAATACTAAATTTCGTAGGAAAAAGTAGTTGTAAAATGATAAATAATGTTAGTGACGTGTTCTTAATTTGTGTACTGCTAAATTAAAGTAATTCGAACAATTATGCAAAATTTTATAAAAAATCAATAAATATTTTTTACAGAGTAAACGATCTTAGTGACGAACTTACCGCTGACGCGTGAAAAATCTAAAGAATAAACTGCTCTAGAGTTGAAAATAGTTAACCAAAAGGGTTAAAACTTTCAGGAACGTTAGATAAATACATCTCAAATAATTACAATTTTTTTGGACAAAATTGTTTGTTTATTTGCAGAACGGCAAACGTTTATTATTTTATTCGCGGCTGGAGCGGATACGAAATTTCGTAGCAAAACTTGCTGTAAAATGATTATTAATGCAAGTAACGTGCTCTAAAATTTACTAGTATTAAATAAGGGTATTTCGAACAATTTTGCTAAATTTCATCAATATTCAATAAATTCTAAATATGTATATTAATTTATGAATTTTTGCGTCAAAATGTCAACGATAATTTATTAAGCAAATTATTTAAATAATTGAAAAGTAACGTTTGCCAATAAAAATTAAAAAAAATTTTTTCCTCATTTCCTCAAATAATATTTATTCAACTAAGTTATAACAAAAAAACACACTTTTGCTCAGTTATCATCGAAAATTTTTTTATTTATATACATTTTTTTTGAGCAAAAAAAATATTTTTTTGAGTCCGACGGCTGGAATGTTTCTGATTTCAAATAGTATGGTATAACGAACATTTAAAAAAAAAATTTATTAAAAGCGGTGCTGTTTCTGAGGGTTCCGAAGTAAAAACCTTCATTGACTCGACTATTAGTTAAGATATTATAGTTTAAGTAATTATGTTAAAAGTGTCAAAAATTAATTTTTAGTATGTTTTGTTGTAAAATCGTTTATAACATGACAAACGTTTTAATATAGAAAATATATATGTAGCAAAATTAATTATGTAGAACGTTTAAAATCGTTTAATTATATATGACTTTTAAATTATTTAAACATAAGAAAAATATTATATATCCTAATTATTTTTGACAGGTTTGTAAATCTTTAAATGGACCAATCAGTGTCCAGAATTTGCTACTTTTTAACAGATGGGTACCAAGATGTTAAATATCAACAGGTTAGTAAAGGACATGGAATAATACAATAGTAACACAAAAAATAGAAAATTTATATCAATTTTGAGGGGCTTCACACGGTGCATGATATTTTTTTTGGATCAAATCTATTTAATGGATTTTGTAGATCAGACTTTTATCTTCAATTTACTTTTTTTTTCTACCGCTGTATGGCCATTTTTGACCGAGTTATGAAGAAAATAACTCGAAAAAAATTATTTGTTCCCTATATAGTAAAATACGTTTTCAAAGTTTTTTAACTTTGACTCGGTAAAAAATGGTCGTACAGCTATACAAAAAAAAGTAAATTGAAGAGAAAAGTATGTTCTACAAAAGTCATTAAATAGATTTAGCAAAAAAAAAATATTACGGCAAGTGGAGGCTCTCAAAATTCGATTTTTAGGGTTCCGTAAAAACTAGGAACCCTTATAGTTTCTCCATGTCCGTCCGTCTTCAAAAATTTTGAGATAATAAGATGAAATTTGGTATACGGTCGTAGATTAATGACCCAAACACAGAAATGATAAGATTTTTGAAAATAAAATTTTTTTAGACCCCCCTTTCATAAAATGAAGTGTTTAAAAAAAAAAAAAAATTCACCTACACCATTGAGTGGGGTGTCGTTAGAAAGGTCTCCTAAAATGCAACAAAAAATGTATCAGAACTTTTTGATTTTAACCCTTCGATCACGATGTATTTTCTCTCCAAAGTGATTAAAAAACGTCCCCCCCTCTGTTTTCTAAAGTATCAATTAAAAAAAATCTGAAAAAATTCCAGAACGTAGATTTTAATTAGTACTTTCACTGAAAATTATAACGAACATTGTCAAAAATATTTTGGACCTCCCTTTCATAGACTGAAAATTGAACTTACATTTTTTCCCCACTTACCCTATTGAGTGGGGTGTCATTTAATAGGTCTCGTAAAATGCAATAAAAAACGTCAAATAACTTTTTGATTTTAACCCTTCAGTCGCGATATATTTGCTTTTTAATGTCGCTGTCAGAGCGTCCCCCCCCTCTATTTTCTAAACTATCGATTCAAAAAATCTGAAAAAAATTCAGAATGTAGCTTTTAATTAGTACTTTCACTGAAAATTATAACGAACATTGTCAAAAATATTTTGGACCCCCTTTTCATAGATTGAAAAGTGAACTCACATTTTTTTCATTTACTCCATTGTGTGGGGTGTCATTTGATAGGTCTCCTAAAATGCAATAATAAAAGTCAAATGACTTTTTGATTTTAACCCTTCAGTAACGAAAATTTTGAAAAATACTTTTTATAAATCGTAGTGAGAATGACTACGGAACACTATCATGTGCGTGGCCAACACGTTTTATTTATGCTAGTTTTATTCAAATTTATTTCCAGTGCTCAAAATGTATGTGTCTTATTGATATTTTATAAAGTATAAGGTCAGGCATCATAAAAGGGCCAGGAAAATTAGCTAGCTAGCAAGAACTCTCAAACGAGGTATTAATTTTATTATAGTATCTATAGATTTGCTATAAAATTTAGAGCAGTGATAATTCAACTTATTGTAACACAGTTAGTGCAGACTCTGACCGTACGTGGTATAATTATCATAATAGCACCACTGTTTTAACACCCTTATTTGTGTTTACATACAACACGTGCGTGAAACTTGTCAAAGACCTCATGAAACTACAAGAGAACTGTCATATAAGTTTGATACCTCATTTGTGAGTGCTTTACTAGCTTTTTTATGATACTAGAAATGAAACAGTCAATTTTTGGGTTAAAGTCAATAACTTTCTGCATACACTGGTAGAAAGGATTTCTCAAACCAAGTAAACCTTGTTTTGTATATAACGAAAACAATATTTTCTTAAGATAAGCAATAATCTCTTAATTAAACCAACTATAGTATTCTTGAACGAAGGAATAACGTAGTTGGATTAAGAGTATGTTTCTTATATTAAGAAAATATTGTTTTCGTTATATACAAAACAAGGTTTTCTTGGTTCAATACAGTTTTTTTTCTGCATAACTACATCCAACTATTAAATTTCATTTAAATTCCATTGTTAGACGATACGATTAGGTTTTCGCCGATGCACTACGATCTATTTGAGATGCAGTTTTTTTTTTTTCACCGACCCCGATTATTTCCGGGCCACTTGTGCACCGGATCGACGTTTCGGCAGCGTACTTCCGGCGGTCTCTCTCCACAGTGACGTCACATCCGCCCTCGTCGCATCAGACCAGACCTCCCCCCCCTCGAAACCCCGACGGTTGTTCGCGGAACTAATCGCGTAAGTCGCGCGTGACACTGTCTGTGTGTGTGTATGTGTGTTTTTCATTGTGTTTACTGATTGGGGCCGAAACGCTACTCGGAATTTACGGTACTCGAGTATTTACAGTTTTTTGTTAATTATTTTATGTTAATTTTTTTACTTTCTTACACCCGCGTGTATGAAATACATATATACATTCATATTTAAGAATAATTTTTGTCTGGGAAAACTACCGGAAACGGATGTTTACTGATGTAAATTTTTAAATTTTTTGTTATTTTTGAAACGGTGTGAGTTAGAGAAAAATATTCAAGTTAAAAATTGTAGATAGTTTTATTATCTGCTATAGAGATTGTTTTATTCATTTAAAAAAAATATATTTTTTAATTTGTATTACGTATAAGAAAGTCCCATGACTCCTATGGTAGATATTTAATAATAGAAATATACTTTTCAGGTACGTACCATTTTATACATTAATTTTAATCAGTATTTATGGTCGAAATCCGATCAATATTTTACCTGCCATAATGGTAACATACACACATGATTTAAAAGGTTCTTACTTTTTTTAATAATAAGTATGACATGTGACATATCATTGTAAAGAAGAGTAAAAAACACGTTCAAATATGCTATAACCAACTTAGCGGCCCATAAGAAAAACTAAAGTTAGGGCTTGTAACTCGGAAACTAAAAGTGATATAAAAATTCTAAATACACCAATCAATTCTACTCAAAAAAGTGCTCTAAGAAACCGTAAACAAAAAGTACCTATCTACTTTGCCAAAAAAGTTAGAGCCATTTAAAGAAATTCCGAATTTTAAGTTTTGGGTATTCCGCCTAAACCACATTAAATTATTTATATTTTTTGATGTGGTAATACTCACCCCTTGTAAATAATTCATCTCATTTAACGATTTAACCATATCTGTATCTCTTACCGTTTAGGATATCCCCATGCATTTCACGCTTATCTTGGACACCCTGTATAGATGGTTTACCCCACATTTGACAAAAATTATTGTAATATAATTTTGTAATTCTTGAGAAATTTTGATTTTAAGTCACACTTAAAAAAATAACATGGACTCTTATTTGCAGAATGGGATTATAATTTTTTTTTAAATATAAAATTCTGTATAAGTGATAATTTATTTGGTAACATTGAACGCACGAAAATGTTGGTTTAACTTCAACATATATGCACAGTCAAGTGAGATCTGATCGTTTAAAAAACTTTGATTCAATTTTTATCATTTTTTACATCTAAAGCAATATTGCATAGAAAGTTATAGAAAAAACATTCGAATACTGTGTAAAAATGCAAGTAGCGTTTCAGTCGATGCTCAATTTTTCTCAAATCTTCTCTTCTATTACTGCCTTTTTTACCTAATCACTACATTATAGAAAATTATGGAAATATAGATTCGAGTACTGTGTAAAAATGCGAGTAGCGTTTCAGCCAATGCATTTAGTATCGCCATATTGCTACAATACTTAAGTTGTTAAACGTTTTATTTTGGATGAGTGATTCAAATGAGTGGAACCTATCAAAATTATCTACACTGAATATCAAATCGTCCTATTGCTACAGCTATGTAGATATGTAGCACGGGTAGATTTTTTTCATCTCAATATCTCGGTACTGTATCTATGGATTTAATTACGATATATTTCGATTGAGTAACATTAATAAATGAGTCAAGTTATTTTTGGAATGTTTTAAAACAAAAATAAATTATTAAATTTAATAAATTCAAAAGTAACTTTTGTCTGTTTTGTTTGTTACATTTTTTATGGATAAACGGCTGAACCGATCTTGATGAAATTTGGTAGGGAGGTAGTTTATAACCTGAGGAAGGGCTTAAACTACTTTGTATCGCGAAAAAAAATATGATTTCGCATGAAAGCTAGTTTTTTTTTTAAATATAAATTTTAAAATATCAGCCAAACGGTGCTTTATATTAAAAAATCGTAAGAGGCATAATATTTTGGTCGTATTGAGAGGATTATAAAACATATTTGATACAAACGATCGGACTAACAGTACACGAGATATGAATTTTTTTCGTTTTAAAATAACCGCCATTTTGAAATACGTAAAGGAATTTTACTGAAGAACGTACCTAAACCGAGATATTTATAAGATAGATTTTACAGCCAAGTTTCAAAAAGATCAGAATTGTTTAAAGGGGTCAAGGGGCCAGGTTTTAGTATATATTTTATTACTTTAGGTAACATAAGTAATAAGCAGTGACGATAATAGTAAAAAGTTTACCACCGGCGCTCTCTCTAAATATTGAACACTATTGGGATCCGTCAAATGAGCGTACACCACCTGGTGGCGAAACTTGTAACTAGACTGAGGGTACAGTTTCTATGGTAATAGAATTTAAAAATGAAAAAATAAATAATCTCAAGCAAAAACTGACAGATGAACCTACGGTTTATAGTAAAATTTACGATTAAATCACAATATTATGTTTTAAATCATCCAAAAATAAATGAATGAAAGAACAGTAAGTACCAAGAAAGAATTTTACAATTTTTCCTATATACAATTGATTTATCTTAATATATATAAATTACGTGTCACATTGTTTTCTCCGCGATGGACTCCTAAACTACTTAACCGATTTTAATCAAATTTGTACACCGTGTGCAGTTTGATCCAACTTGAAAGATAGGATAGCTTACATCTCAATTTATGATCGCAATATTATTTTATTGCAAATTATTTGTCTTTATCTGTTAGCTCCAAACGATTCTAACAGATGGTGACATCTGTTGACTGGATTGAGTAAGTATTCAATAGATGGCGCTATGTCAAACTTCCAAACGTTTCATATAACCTACAATTTAATAGCATAACCACCACATGTTGCTAAAGTATAGGTTAACCACAGCAACGCGTGGCCGGGTCAGCTAGTTATAATATAAATATGTATTTAAAAGATTTGTTTGTTGAAAAATTGTAAACAATCAAAAATAAATAACGTATGCGTATTGTATTTGATGTTATTGCGTGATATTATCTGTAATTATAATGAGTGAATTTAAAATATGTGTACATTATAATATTTATATTTTAACTATTGACACTGTCTTGTAATTTTTTTATTTGCCCTTACCTGCGCCATGTTTTTAGGCTCCTCCCATCTGACGGATCCCAATAATGTAGTAAAGAATTGTGTAGAATAAAAAGATCTATATTTTTCAAAATTCTGTAGTCCTCGCAAGTGAAGCAAGTACTTAATTTAATATAATACGTTAAAGTGTTGAGGCTGTTACGCGCACGTCACGATGTTGATGGATTGGCAATCAGCTAAACGACGTAATAAAGTACACGATTGAACTACGGCACGTCTGACAGTTGACAGCGCTCTGCACTAATGTATGTGTTTTGCCCGTGATTTAGTTTTACGCGCGCGAATTGTACGATTTGTTTACGCAGGGCTGGAGCCTCTGAATTAGTCTGAATACAGGGATCTTTAATGACAAAAAAAGCTTGCGTTTTTTAGGATAAACTCTCTGAATTTAAGGTAAAATAATTTTTTAATCGTTTTCAATTTGGATGTATTTATTTTTTTTATGTATTTTTGGGTAATAAATTCAATAAATATGTAACGATTTGGATGATTTTTATTTTATTTGAAAGAGTATACTTTCGTGATGGTCCCATATAAATTTTATTAGAATCTGACTATGGATTTCGAAGATATGCCATTTAAAAGGGAAAAATTAAAAAAATTAAAAACCAACTTAAAAAAATTATGTTAAGTATATTAATATTAAATTCAACAGTTTTTGAAGTCGATGCCGAGCCGATAAGTAAATAAAAAATAATAAAACAGATTTCAAAAAATGTTAAATATTATTATTATACCTATAATTTTCAGTATTTTTTTTTTCAAAAAGTGTTTTTACTTTATTTATTGTACTCAAAAATTAACGTCGGTTAGTAATTTTTACTTCTATAAAATATAAATACTCTAAGTCCGGTCCAGTTGCAAAACAGCCGTCAATACAAACATATTAGGTACTGCAGTAAGCGTCAGGTAAAAGTAAATTGGTTTTTGTATAGATTTATTAATATTAACAGTAATACAAGAATGATTTCTGTCATTGCTGCTGTGTTATTTATAAAACAGCAGTGGTGTAACCAGGATATTTTTAAGGGGCAACATTACTTATACCCCCCCCCCCCGCATTCGTAAATAACATTAATATTTTATATAAATATTATACTATATAGTAGTATAAATATTTGGCCTATCGTTTGTTAAAACACAGCGGGAGGGGGGACTGGCCCTTTTGCCCCCTCTCCCCCTCCCCAACTGATGTATAGGACCTTTTTACTGTTTCTATATAATTAAACTCACTTTTAAAGTTACGTATACATTTGTATAGTTCGTTTAAATTTTATTTTTATGAATTGTTAGTTCATACTGAAATTTTGTATTTTTATTAAGGGAGTGGACCCAGTTAGGATTTTGAAAAAATCTATTTTTTTGCATTTTCACAAAGTAGAATATTTCAAAAGTATTCTCTGAAAATTTCAGACAAATCGGACCGTTATATATCCAGATATGTAACTTTGAACGGAGCCGTCTCTAATGCATTCAAGTAAGCAGGTAGCGGCAGCTATTTTTTTAATATTTTGACATAAAAAATTATAATATTTTCTGTAAACACATATCTTCCTAAAAAAGAGCTTTTTTTGGTAGTCCCAACTGGGTCTACCCCCTTAAGATAAAGTGCCCCTCTTTATATAGGTCTGTCTGTACCTAAAACTGACTCTGTAGAAAACATTTTGTTGGTTTATTTACGCAGGTAACGTGTCATTGTTTTGCGGCAGAAAAATATTGAATTGTACATAAAATGTATATGTAGTTGTCGAGTCGAAAGACAGTTGGCGCTCTTAAAGTAAATTATTATTGTTTAAGCGATAGTTATTAAAAAAAACATATATGAACACTTCATCGAAAAAGTATATACATTTTAATGTACAGTGCTCTTAATATATTTAATATTAGGTACCTAAATGTGAGGTTGATTTTTGAAATAATTAATTAGAAATAGAAAATTTAGAAAGAGATGCTTCAGTAAAAGTTGTGATTTTTAGTCAAATCCGTGATTTATTCAGAAATTTGTATTATTTTTTTCTAGTATCCTTACATTTTATAAAAATCTGTCTGCCTGTCTGTTAGTGCGCTTATTACTCGAGAACCACTTATCCGATTTACGTGTTTTTTTTTTAAATTCATAAATATGTTCTTATAGTAATTATTGTGTACAGGATCTAAATCTATATTATTAGTATAGATTAATATGTTATACCAATAAACAAATAAATTCGTATGTATTTTATTGTCTTTTAAGGATAGGCACACACTATTAAAAATCGACTCGCATATATCTCCATGGTAATTAAAAGACCGATCAAAAGTCTGTAGTGTGCGCCTATACCCTAATTGAAATGAAATAATTTGTAAGTACATATACATATAGCACTTTATTAACAAATAATTCAACTTTTGAATAATTAGTTGAATAAATCATCACAATACAGTGCTGCCTCGCATAACGAACGCCTCGCTTAACGAACGCTGCGAACAACGAACTTTCTGTTCGTTCATTGCGTAACTCGCACAACGAACCTCGCTTCGCTCAACGAACTGCATCGTGTTTAATTTTGCCGCCCGAACGCTCCTACGTATCACGAAGTCGCCCGAACTTCCAAGGTCGCACGCAGTCGATGCTCAAACTTGCATGAACATGCATCAACGCGCGTCAGTCGTTCTTTTCTGTGCTTAACTCACACACCTGTTTGTTTTAATAAATGTTATTTTGTGTGTCTATATTATGAGTTCTAAAAAAAGCATAGGAAGGTGATTTCTGTTGAAATGAAACAAGAAATAATTAGAAAGAGGATTTGACCCTGCAAGCCTCGGTAGACTCTTCTAAATCTGATTCTGACTAAAAAATAAAAAACGTGTGTACAATCTTTTTTATGTTACAGTACCATATTTTATGCTACAGAACGAATTAAAACTTTTAACATGTATTGTTATGGGAAAACGCGTTTCACATAACGAACTTGCTCCCGGAACGAATTAAGTTCGTTATGCGAGGCACTACTGTAATATGTATTTATATACGAATACAGTAAAAATAGTGTATTACAAAAATTATAATGAAGATTATAGTTATAAGTTACTCAAATGACCGCATAGGTAGGTACATGTTAGTTAAAACTGATAGTATTTTTTGATACAAAATTGATCGGCAACTCTAATTTTTATTAAAAAATCGACTCAATTTTTTAAAATGCTGTCATACTTTTTCGAAAAATATAATAATATATTTATGATTCGAATCTATATATGCGAGATATAATTCGGCTATTCTCACATAACGACTAAACAAGAGACGGGCGGTGGTTTTCACGAGATGTCCCATCTGACATATATTAATAATGATATCGATATACCAGGTAGATATGCATGACAGGTGAGATATGGCTGTTCAGATCGCGAGACACTCTATAGACATGTATGCATTTGTCACAAATAAAACACAGACTGTCAGGTACGTAGCCAAAGTGGGGGACAAGGGGGTTAAAAGTATCTCCCCTTTTTACTTTCCCTTAAAATAGTTAGATTTAAAAAATCTTGCTTTAAGTATAAACAATACCCTCCCCTTTTTAATTACATAAAGTGTTTGGGGGTCAGAGGGGGGCATACATTATTTACATATATTTTTTTTAATTATAAAAATTTCATTACATTTTTTTTAATGAAATTAAGTATACATATTCAATATATTTAAACTAAATATACATTTTTTTTTAATATTTAGAAAAAAAAATAACAGTGTGTACTCAAGCGAGTAAATTGGGCAGATATGAAGTCTATTTTGTGTGAGACTGCTTTTCTGATATCATTTTTATTCAGATAAAGTCATGTTATATGTATATTTAAGTTATTTCATATGATTTGAACAAAATTCGAAATCATGGATAAAATATATTAGCATACCACGTACCTCTTTTCGTATAAAAATTATTGAGAACAATTAAAACACGTTTAAACACTTATGAAACTAATAACGTTAACAGATTTTGTTTGTTGCACTTCTACCAACTGAAATATTGTGAATTAATATCCATAGACAGCAGTACTAATTATAAAATGAGGTGTACAAAAATGTGTACAGTGGGCGCTAATGGGTTAAATGGTTTTTTTAATTTAGCTGTTACATATATTAATAGAAAATATCCTTACAAGAGAGGGGGGAAATGAGGAGGGGGGGGTCGAAAATTTCATAAATCATTCTTACAAAATTTATTGAAGGTTCCCAAAGATTATTTGAATATAAAAGAATTTTGAAAGGTATTTCAAAATATTTAATTTTGGGTTGTTTAAAATATACCTGATCATTATTTTTATTACAATTTGATAGACAAATTGACCTCGTACTAAATATATTTGTTATATTTAAATTTGTATTTTATTCAAATAAATAAAATCAATTTTTGATCGATTTAAAAAAATTATTTTTACATATTTTTTTTATGTATATTCTCATTCGGGCATAACTCGGGGAAAAATGCACTGATTTGGACGATTTTTTGTTTGTTTGAAAGAGAATACTTTCGAGATGGTCCCATATAAATTTGATCAGAATCTGACCATGAATTTGGAAGATATGCCCCTCAAAAGGGAAAAATAAAAATAAAAAATTTGCCAAACTCTTTGAAACTTTGGATTCTGATAGTCCTTGATGAGTACAACAAAAGTCTTAAAGGGCACTAAGTCCTAAAAATTCAAACTTTTAAGGGTTAACCCTCTGAAGTTATAAAGCATCCTTGTTTTTAATTTACATACTTATACAATAAAATTTTTGGAAAAAAACCTTAATTTGTATGTGTTCCCAAAAACTTATATGTATGTATAATAATCAATTGCCATCAAAAAAAGGCCAATTTTCAATACTTTGGCAAATGGTAGCACTTAGAAAGTATATAATAATAAAATTTAACATTTTTTAAGTTGGCGTAATTTTTTTTTAAGAAATAAAAAATGTAACATTTTTTTCTAAATGGGGATATTACGTAAATGTTATTAATTATATTATTTATGTATCATTAAGCGATTGGGACATTTTATGAAGATTGCAACAATGTTTCTGAGGTCTAAAAGGTTAATACAATAAATGTTAAACCTGGAATTTAATTTATTTTTGTAATTAAAACACGGTAATATGAAAAAAAAATTGTTGATTAGTATTTTATTGCTATCAATTAATTACATTATAAGAAAAATATTAGTTCTATAGTCTATTTCATTTAAGTTTGCAGTGGTGGGCGGGGATTAGACGGTACGATTCACACAGGAACTATTTTATAGCTAACAGAAAAGTTTTATCACTAGAAATTTATTAAATCTTAAACCTTTCAGTGATTTTTTTTCAAACTTTCACTGTATTTAGATTCATCCTTCATACAAAGTATAGGATAAAATTTATTTTCAACACATTTATAATTTTTATGCTGTGATTTTTTTGTTTGGCAAAACGGGAAATAAATCGCATTTTAATTTATTACTGATTGTTGTAAATACTCAATAGTGTTTTTTTTCTTGACGTCAGACGTGTAATTTTTTTAAAACCACGTAATTTTTGGCATATCTGAACTGTCATATAACTTTTAATGGAATTTACAAGAAATTAAATTCACCTTTGTGTCATAAATATTACTTTTCTTATATCCTAATGTCAACTGTATATATACATACATTTGTAGAATAACCAATCTGACAGTTTGAATTTAATTGCAATTATTTCCACGGCAACATGATGTATTGCATTAGTGAAAATTGTGTTATTGTGAATTTATCTGGCGTTTTGACCAATCAGGAGCGCGTATTATACTTCCTATGCTAGCTACCGCTGCAATCTTAAATGAAATAGACTATAGGTGTTATTTTGAAAATACAGGGTGTCCCGTAAAAATACTAACAAAATTTGAAGAGTCGTTAAGGACTTTAGAAAAAAAATTTATAAGCAAAAATTGATTTTATTTTTATATGATTAAAATGGGCTATTTTTCTAATTTGGATATGGTTAAAAGTATATTTATTTTATAAAAAAACTAATGAAAAATTGAGAATTTCAAACCGCAGGTCTGTATCTCAAGATATGGCCTTTAAAAAAAATGTCAATTCAAAATTTTAAAAAATGACCATAACTTTTGAATCGGTAATCGGAATTCAATTATTTTGATATTTTTGAAATCAGCGTATCAAAATTTATTAATTACTAACAATATTTAAAAACAGAAACTCTCGACTAGCCTATAAATAAAGTTTACGTCTCGATTCTCAAAAAAATTCAAACAATTTCTTCTTCTTCCAGGATTTTTTTATTTTCCCTTCCCCCCCCCCCCCCTAACCTGCTGGTTACAGCCCTGATCTTCCCCGAATCCAAGCTAATTTCATTTCGGTCTGGAAAAAACTTTAAAATCAAAATTGATTTGAAATGTAATATTTTCAAAATTTAATCAAAATTTCTAAATGTTATCTTTAAATTATTAATTTATTTTGGTATACATGCAGTACCATATATTAAATATATATTTGAGAGCGTGGGCAGGGCTTGTTTAAAATATTGTTGACGAAAAATAAATAAACGGAAATGAAAACGAATTAAGTAGCCGAGTTAACCAAAGCGGGGGTCCTTCTACTAAACTTGATTTACATGTTAAGTGAGGCACAACCAGATCAATTTTGTGATAAAAATAAATTGTATGTGATACTCCATCACACCCATAATGCCTGTTTGGCCGTAGTATATTTATTTTAAGTCTGGCTTCAATTATTCCATATAAAAAAATGTTTTATTTGGTATGATTTTTTTAAGTGAAAAAATTCGTTGCCATCAGCCCCCCAGTTAAAATTTTGAAAAAAGTGTAAGGGCTATAGTTGTTCCTTATATTGTGGGGAATTTTTTTTGATAATAAATTTTTTCTCTGAAATAAATCGTTCAGATGTTATAAACGATTTAAATTGTTTATAATAATTGATCGTGCTATAAATTTTCACTCCTGATAAGTGCAAGTTATAGCGTGCCATCAGCCCCCCAGTTAAAATTTTGAAAAAAGTGTAAGGGCTATAGTTGTTCCATATATTATGGGGAATGTTTTTTATTTGTATACTTTTTCTCTAAAACTCATAATTCAGATGTTATAAACGATTTAAATTGTTTATAACAATTGATCACGTCAGAATTTTTTAATCTTGATAAGTGCAAGTTATAGCGTGCTATCAGTCCCCCAGTAAAAATTTTGAAAAAAGTGTAAGGACAATAGTTGTTCCTTATATTATGGGGAATGTTTTTTGTTTGTATACTTTTTCTCTAAAACTAATAATTCTGTTGTTATAAACGATTTAAATTGTTTATAATAATTGATCACGTCAGAATTTTTTAATCTTGATAAGTTCAAACTATAGCGTGCCATCAGCCCCCCACTTAGAATTTTGAAAAAAGGGTAAGGACAAAAGTTGTTTTTTACATTACGAGAATTTTTTTTTATTCAAACACTTTTTTTCTAAAAACAATGGTTCAGACGTTATAAACGAATTAAATAAACAATTAAATAGTTTATAAAATTTTTTTATCGCACTAGAAATTTTCAATCCTGATAATTTTGACTCAAACTACACCTAATTTTCAATGTTTAAGATTTTTTTTAGATTTTTCTGAACGATCATTTTGGTGATAAGGGTGAGACAGCAATTTTTAAGCATTTGTCTCGAAAAATGTTTTAAAAAAACTCAATAAACATTTATTTGGCATCGCAAATCAATACAATAAAAAAATACGGATTTTTTAAAGCATATTTTGATACAGACAGACTGACTGACCTATAGGGTACTGTAACGGTTTGGGTTCTAATTTCTTTCAATATTCTATTTCTCCTTTTATCGGGTAGGCAGAATAACCTATGGGTGACTAGAAACGTACACTTTGACAGTTAATAAAATAAATTTATTTATAAAAATAACTCATAACAACGGTTTAATAATGTTTTACACTAATTAATGGCGAACACTTTTAATTACAATCAAACACTATTTAATAACAATTTAAACACTAATAGAAACAATAATCTACCCTACACGCAGAGAACAAATGGAGGCTATCATATACCCAGAAATGCCAGCTCCAACATCCGAGGCTGTCAGAACTATGGGTTTGCGATGTAACTGTAACTGTATTGTGGCTTTCCGAACCGTAATTTTGAAGTTGCGGTAGCGTTAAATGAGGTTATGTTATCTAAAATACATTTCTCAGAGCTATAAAAGTAGAGTTATAATAGCTCCAAATTTAACAGTTGTGGTACCTGAATTGAGGTTGTTGTGGCAATATAAAAAGGGCACAGGAAAAAATGGCACAGGAAGAAATGGAACACAGAATTATTTATTTTATTAAATATCGATAAAATTATGAAATAAAATAAAACATTTCTATATTATATTATTTTTCAGTATTTTTTCATAATTTTATCGATATTTAATAAATTAAATAATGTTGTGTTCCGTTTCTTCCTGTGTCGTTATTTCTTTTGTCGTTTTTTCCTGTGCCGGTTTTTCCTGTGTATACTTACCGTAAACTCGCGGTTACACTAATCATCATGCACTACAAATTCTATTAGTAATTGAGAAATAAAACGCCTATTTAGTTTTACATATTAATTTATTATAAAATAGAAATCTTAAAACTAAAATAATTATAAAAATTATAAAAAAAGAATTGTAATAATCTAGTTATCCCAAATTATAAATTCATCCCCTTTTGCATTTAAATTTATTTGTGAAGTTTGCTTGCATAAAATTTGTGATAATAGAAATTAATACATAGTGACATACACCTTCAAGTAAATCATGAAAAATATCAGCACTAAAATTTTTGGTTACATGAAAATCAATAACGTTATTCCAGATTGAACGCTCTTTTATACCAGTATCAGTTATATTATTTAATTGTATATCTTCTTCGTAATTTAAGGGAGTCCTTAGTTTTTCTACATTTTCTTCAAGTTGAACTTGCATTTCTTTTTTGAAAAAACACTGAATTTTTCACTTTTAAATATTTTTTAACTATTGTTATTAATTTGTTATACGCGTCTAAACTATTCTGAAACTTAAAACCGAATGACGCAATCGACATGTTCTGCTTTGTCTGAGTCTTGTATTATACCCGTATTACGGTTATGACAACCGAACTGGGGCTATAAGAACTATACTAGAGTTTTTATAACTCCAAAGTGGATATCATAGCCGAATTGTACCTATAGAAACCATGTAAAAGGACAGACAGCCAATTATTTGCGGCTATCGAAAAAAAACATTACGGCTATAATAACCGAATGTTTTTCTAAAAATTTTAACATTTCTTATAGTCATAATTACAGCTATGACTACCGAATGTAAGCTATTTAAACTAACAAATAGTATTTATAGCTAAAATTTTGATACGATAGACGAAATTTAGATTTTATTGCAATAATTACGCAATGAGAGCTGTAATTTTGTATTTGCAGCCGATGCCAAATTAATTTTTTCTCTGCGTGTACATAAGTTAACTGATTACTAGTTAACTTAAATACACGTTGGACACAATATACAATAATACAATTTATTAACACTATTAGGTAAAAACAACTATGCTCTTAAAAATAATTTTCGTGGTCGCTATCCCAGAGCCTCACTTTCTCCTTGGCGTGAATTACAGCGCGCAAGGAGGTTTTTCAGTATTTGGTAGATTTTACAATCACTGAACAATTATAAATTTTATTGTGGTATTCTAGGCCCTCTGTGCTAACGACTGACTAGATTTTATTTCTCTCAGCAGTCTTCCAATGAATATTGCGTAAAGTCTCTTTTCGCAATGATTATCAATATTACCTAAGCAAGGGATACGCAATACTAATTGCTATCGATTACGATTTGAAAAAGACGTGTTATGAATAACGCTACAGTACTTTCCGTTGATCTAAAATCTTGAAATTTGGCACGAAAAAGGTCTCATATAACAAGTAAAGTAAAAAATCAAAAAATCATTAATTTTTAATTTTATTTCGAAATAATTACGTAAAAAACAGTTTTTTTCATACATCGCCTATATAAATTAATAATAATTAAGTTTTATAAATAAACCGGCACGGAACACTCGGGGCGTATATTCTACTTGCACTTTTTTTAGTAGTACATATGATTCACTTCATCGTAGTTCTACTATATAAAATCATTTTAATTTAAATGATTTATTATTTTTAATACATTTAAAGCTATCAATTATAATAACCAATTTCATATCTTGGCTTATCTCTCATACATTTATTTCATTTTGATGTATTTAATATTTAAAATCAAGTTTTTATCAGTAATTCCTAATTTAAAATGGCTTTTCATAAAACGTATTACATTTTTGTTAAATATCGACTTTATCGATATACAATTTGTAGTAATGTGTAACAATATAATGCTCGATTTAATAAAAATAGTAAGAATAAAAAAATGTATTTTTAACCATCTCAAGCAATTATTTCTTTGAGCAGAGCCCGCTTCGATGTTTAGCAATTGTAAGCTTCAATAATATTGTGATTATTTAACACGGTGATAAATTTAATTTAATTTTAATTCTGTAACATGCGCGTATACAACTTTAATTCTCAGAGGGGGTTATATAAAAAAATATTTATCAATAAAACGGGCAAGTGCGTGTTGGGCACGCACATGATAGGGTTCCGTAGTCATTCTCACTACGATTTATAAAAAGTATTTTTCAAAAATTTCGTGACTGAAGGGTTAAAATCGAAAAGTCATTTGACTTTTATTATTGCATTTTAGGAGACCTATCAAATGACACCCCACTCAATGGGGTACATGAAAAAAATGTGAGTTAACTTTTCAATCTATGAAAAGGGGGTCCAAAATATTTTTGACAATGTTCGTTATAATTTTCAGTGAAAGTACTAATTAAAAGCTACATTCTGAATTTTTTCAGATTTTTTGAATCGATAGTTTAGAAAATAGAGGGGTGGGGGGGACGCTCTGACAGCGACATTAAAAAGCAAATATATCGCGACTGAAGGGTTAAAATCAAAAAGTTATTTGACGTTTTTTGTTGCATTTTACGAGACCTATTAAATGACATCCCACTCAATGGGGTAAGTGGGGAAAAAATGTAAGTTCAATTTTCAGTCTATGAAAGGGGGGTCCAAAATATTTTTGACAATGTTCGTTATAATTTTCAGTGAAAGTACTAATTAAAAGCTACATTCTGGAATTTTTTCAGATTTTTTAAATTGATAGTTTAGAAAATAGAGGGGGGGACGCTTTTTTAATGACTTTGGAGAGCAAATACATCGTGATTAAAGGGTTAAAATCAAAAAGTTCTGATACATTTTTTGTTGCATTTTAGGAGACCTTTCTAATGACACCCCACTCAATGGGGTAGGTGAAATTTTTTTTTTGAAAACACTTCATTTTATGAAAAGGGGGCCTAAATTTTTTTTTACAAAAATCTTATCATTTCTGTTTTTGGGTCATTAATCTACGACCGTATACCAAATTTCATTTTATTATCTCAAAATTTTTGAAGACGGACGGACATGGAGAAACTATAAGGGTTCCTAGTTTTCTACGGAACCCTAAAAACCACACGTGGGTATTGCCGCGCAACCCACTTGATGGACACAACTCAAAAAATACCCTTGCCAATCGATTCGTGAATCAATCAAACCAAATTCGTTGCCCAAATGATTCCATCACGTCAGGTTTTTAAGATATTCGAACCTAAAAGTCCCAAAAATGACGATTTTGGCAATGTTGGGGAATTAATTACTAAGTAGGTAATTTTTTTCTGAAGTTTTCTTTCATGATTTCAAATAGTACTATCTTTTCTCTTTAAAATGATTTTTTACATTTTACTATGCGATTTTTCTTTACCGAAATATACTATTTTGAAGATATATGTAGTAAAATTAATTGTATCTACTATACTACACTCTATTAACAAAAATATATCTTCAAACAATAATCAAACATTCAGAGTTAAGACAATAATTTAATTATTTTGTGTGTTAAAAACGAATTCCAAAATATATAAGTTCTTAAATAAGGTATGTACCAAATAATGCATAGGAATGGGAAAAAATAAAAAAATGCATAGATAGATGAAAAAAAAAAATGATCCTAGAAATTTTGAACACCCGACATGGTAAAATTTAAAAGAACGTCTACTACAATTCAATATACTGTATAGCAGTTTCTATTTTGGCGATAGGCCAGATATGAAAAGTAATATAGAAACACAGTAAAATTATAGAGAATTTACGTGAAATTTTCATATGCAAGAAATTAAATTAAAGAATAGCGTATATTACTTTTTCAGAGTAAATAAATTTTAATAGGTACTACGTTAAAATTTACCAGTATGTCATTGTAATTTTTCATTTACTTTATTTTAAATTCTACCGACTTTTTTGTAAATTTTTTTCAGAAGTTGATTCTGTTCTCAGGTTCACAGCATTTTCTGTTAATTTTTAAAAGAATATTCTCTCTGTGTACCTACATTTAATGGAATATTTTACTTTGTTAATTATTAAAAGTAAAAAAAAGTTTAATTTAATTTGAAAATTTAAATAGACAAAATGGTATATAATAGTAACATGTACTAATTTGCTGCAATGGCAGAGCTAGTTTTTCATTATTTATACCAGCTTGTGATGTCGTTTATACGAAATTTTATTACTTACTCTTTCCCTTTGTTCGTATTTTATGTGAAATGAAAACTCACCTGTAACAGAAAGAAAAAAATATATTACATTTAGAAAATATACAATTTTTATAAGTTAATATACAAAAAATTAATTTAAGGTTTTACGTCTAGCACACTATAAAAAAGATTTGGTTTCGAAAAATGTTGTTTTTAATTTATATTCAGTACACATGTACCTATTATTAAAAGTAAAAAAAGTTTATTTTAATTTGAAAATTGAAATAGACAGAACGGTATATAATAGTAACATGTACTAATTTGTACTGCTGTAATGGCAGAGCTAGTTTTTCATTATTTTGAATAAATTACACGTGAATATATTTGTTTTATAATTTTTATAGTATTTAAAAGGGTTGAAGTTTAGTTTTTAAAACGTCTCTATATAGCCAATTGTGTAGAATTTCAATAAATAGAGCATTTTCAGCAAGTTCTCTCATTTATCGTGTGTTAAAAACTCTATTTTTAATATCCAATTACTCAAAAACCATACGTCCAATATTTTAAATAAAAATTAGTAAAATATATGAGTTAAATTATCCATAAATAATATATTAAAATTTATAAAATAATAATATTTAATTCTTGGAGGGGGGTTATAACCCCTCTGAAACCCACTTGTATACGCGCCTGGTGGATAAACTCGTCGAAACGTCAGAAAGATAGATATTAAATCGAATTGTTTGTATAGTTTTTAATGTAGTTTACATTTGTTCAGTCTTGGTATAAATATAAATATTTATTTTTAATTATTGAATCAATTTTAAATTGATACAGTTTGAAATTACATACCTTTGTATTTTACGATCTAAGATTTTTTTTATTGATTTTCGCGGTTTATTTTTTTTAATCTTCTTCAAAATATGCATTATTTATTGACTTCTAACTTTCTCAGAAAAAATTCTGTTTGAAAAAAGAAGTGGCCCCATATAAATTTGACTGTATGTATGTTTTTTTTAGCGCAACCCACGAAGTTTTCGCTAAATGGTAGGTCTGTGGTTCTAGTTCAGACTATTTAATAAATTTTTCCGGTCATGACCCCCCCCCCCCCTCAAAATTTGTCATATATGGCTTCATGTACCTCGTTGGACTCGGGATTGATTCACGAATCGATTGGTAAGGGTATTTTTTGAGCTGCATCAAGTGGGTTGCGCGGCAATACCCACGTGTTGTTTTTGATATATTTTTTATGTATGTTACGGTATAACTCCGACAAATATGAACCGATTTTGATGATTTTTTGTCCGTTTGAAAGAGTATACTTTCGAGATTATCCCACATAAATTTTATTAGAATTTGACTATAGATTTCGAAGATACACTACTTAAAAAATCTTATAATACTGAAAAATATACAATACTTTTTAACATTTCTTGAAGTCATTGTAAAGCCAATAAATAAGAAAGAAAAAAAATAAAATCGACTTAAAAAAACGTTAAATTTAATTATTATTTACTTTTTAGTGCTTTTAGTTATTTTATTAATTTTTTTTTAATATTTTATATACACTCCCGTGCAAAAGTCTTTGGACACTAATTTTTTTGCGTATTGTAAATATAAAACTGCAAAAATGGTTGATAAAAAATCTTAAATGTTGATAAGAGTACTTAATTACAACTTTTGTTATAATCCTAACATATCTAAAATACAGCATTTACAATTTTCCATGTTATTTTTGAATTATATGCCTGAAAGGTCAGGTTTACTCAACTTGAAAGTATTGACGCACAGTGTCTTTCAAGCTAATGAGAAATTGTTTTTTTTTTAAGTAAACATATTCTTTTCGCTATTTTGTGTATTTTTATTGACTGAAATCTGTATATTTACATTCAAAATCACAGGTGTCTAAACACTTTTGTATGGCAGTGCATATGGTATTATTTTGTCTCACCTGTCCCACAGTGTGTACGCCCATGAGTGTGAGAGGTTTGATATACATTAGATTTATCTGGTTAACGTTTACTGATAACAACCTTATCGTTAACTTTTAAAATACTGGAAAATGTTGATAAGATATATTTATTTTTCTATATAAAAGTCTCGCAGACTATATGAACTCTATTTGTACATATATTATTAGGAAGGTAGTAAAGAAGTAAGCTTAAATGTATTAAGTATTAAGTACATTTACTTATACACCTAGATTAGTTAAGTTTCACAAATATATATACATACAGGATGATGTATTTTTAATTACCCAAAAAAATAAAAATAAAATAAAATAGAGAAAAATTTTTCGAATAAAAGGGTGTAAAGAGGAACATCTGATAGTGCTATTGAAATTATTTTTGGTAGAGATTTGGGTGTCATATCGGGGTTATCTTTGTTATTTTGTTTTAAATGAAAAATCGTTTTACTTCCATGTTCGAAGAAATGGAAGTATGTATTGTAATACCATCAAAAAATCATGTCCGAAAAAAAGCAGATTCTGATTGTACTAACTTCAAAACGTAAAGAAAAGTTAATTTCCGCATGGCGGCTGTGCGTGTGTCTGTGTGTCTGTCTGGATGTAGAATTTTCTTCCGTGTACGATAACTACTGTAGATATGCACCGATTTGAATTATTTTTGGGGAAAATGTTTGCCTCAGTGAGTACTCCAGACCTACTGATTTTGGTGCTAATCGGATTAGGGGTTTCCGAAATATTCGAAATTTTGTACCTATTATCGTCTGAAAAGTGAGAACCATATTCTCCATACCGATATTTCGTATATTTTATACGAATTTTTTACTCCCGGAAATTTTTAATAAGAAAATAAGAAATATTTAGCTGGGGAGGGGGGTCAAAATCTTACGAACTGTTAAAAGGAGGCGGTGGGGTTAGATTTGTTTGTATAATTTATGGAAGCTCTAAGATATTTTTTACAGTATAATTAATTTTTTTTACGTTCGAAATAAAAAAATATATATATTTGTTCCATAACATAAAATCAATATGATAAATATTATATACATATATATATGTATTTAGAAATCGTGTGGGTAACATGCACAGGGTAAAATGATAAACGATTTAAGAACGCTATTAAATCTAATCAATTTTGGTATTCACAAAAACAAGTGCCTGCCGACTTGAAATAATAATCGGTAGACAGGCACTGCTGTGATTGGTTATTAAACTTGCTGTAATCAAACACAATGTCGGTAACATAGAGATCTGTAACGCATGATCTACAACGTTAAGGTTATGTTACAACAAGTTACTGTTGGAGTAAAAACAAGGGGTGCCAACTGTTTATTAAAACTAACTAATTGGTTTATTTTATTTAAATTTTAACCTATACTATAAATGCTAAAGTAACTTTTAACGACTAAACTACTGAAGCGATTTTGATGAAATTTGGTAGGGAGATAGCTTACATCCTGAGAAATGATATAGGATACTTTGTATCAAGAAAAAATATTAGATATTTTGTCTGTCTGTCTGTTTGTTACCGATCTTGATGAAATTTAGTAGGGAGATAGACATAAAAAATAATGTGTTAATAAACGTGATCAATGTAAAAAATCTGTGATCGATTTGGCTCCGATAGAGGTTGTTTGTTAATATGATAATTTTTTACCAATATGGAAATATCCACGTTTATCTTATTGATAAATGTATATTATTACTAACAATGTTCTTATCACGGTGAAAATTTTGTTTCATATTGAAAACATATTTTAAATACAAAAAAATACTTAATAAATGATATCGCTGAATTTACCATATCGAAAATTGCACTTTCACTAGTTGGGTGGTGTAAAAAATATTCACACTGATAAATATTTATTAATACAACCATTATGTTTAATCTATTTGAGAGTTTCGTTAGTTGGTGTAATAAATTATTTATTAATTTGACAAATGAAAAGATTTTTATAGTTAAACATGAAGATATATTTTTCAAATGAATAAAATACAGTGGCGGCGTAAGGTAGATTGGCACCCGGGGCGTTTTTTTTTTGCACCCCCCCCCCTTTTTTTTTCGTTCTCAACTCAATATTAATATCAGTTTTCTGGTTTTTTGCACCCCCTTCTAGAAAAAAGTGCTGTCTTTGTTTTCGTTCTCAACTCAATATTAATTTCAGTTTTCTGGTTTTTTGCACCCCCTTCTAGAAAAAAGTGCTGTCTTTTTTTTCGTTCTCAACTCAATATTAATTTAAGTTTTCTGGTTTTTTGCACCGCCTTCTAGAAAAAAAGTGTTGTCCTTCATTTTATTTTTATTTTTTTGTTGTCAATTCAATATTTTTATTTTTATTTATGATCTTAATGACATGTTATACACACTTTCCAGAGTATTTAAAGAATAATGTGTCACCCCTTGGTGCTTGGCACCCGGGGCGGACCGCCCCCCCCCCCTTACGCCGCCACTGATAAAATATCCTCAATAAGAATTTTTTTATTATTATATCAAAGAAATATTGTTATATTAACAAGATAAATTTAGCATTTTTCCATCTTAAATTTTCAATAAGATCGAGTTTTTTTTCCACCCAAAGTTGGCAACCCTTTCGTACGCGTATCCCATAGCGTTCATATATACATTTCGAATACGAGCCTTAAAAAAAATCATGCATTCGAATAATAATTATTCGAGTATATAGCAGGCTCTGGAATATGTACCTACAAGAATAAGTGAACCAAAGACCTTCAGGTTAGTAACCTGACTATTACCTGTCTCACTCGCACACAAACACCGGCAGCAAGTGACGTCTCTCTCGCACTTGCATCAACCCATTGCTAATCGAGTATGGCCAATCGATATTATTTATTACTTGTTTATTTAATGGTATGTGACGTCACATACTTATGTGTGTGTGTGTGTCTGTGTGTGTATAGGTATTAGCCGATAAGGGTGGAGAAATTCAAGGGGTAACGAAGATGCCAGTAACCAAGTATTATGATTTTAAATATTGTAATTTATTTTTATATTAAAAGCGAGATTAATATAATTTTTGTTAAAATAAAAATGCAAAATACATCAATCCACCATGTTAAATGGAACACCAATCAGAGCGAATGACGTCACGCATCAGTAAACATATTTTATTTTAGACAAATATCAATTCCTCTTACTAGATTATTAGATACATACTATACTAGTGTCCGACCAAATGTTCGGTTTCGGTTTCGGTCGAGTTTCGGCAAAAAAACGAGTTTCGGTTTTGTTTCGGTTTCGGCAGCAAACCTGCCGAAACTACGACCGAAACCGAAACTGTATTCAGGAGTTCTCGCTCTGTGATCGGTCAAGTTCGGCGCGTTAAATTCCATCAAAAATAGGTAATTTTATGTTTAATATTTAAAAAAAAAACATGAATAATATTCAAAAGAAGAATCTAACTACTCAAATAAACACCTCACCTATTTTGAGTATTTTTAAGGCGCAATTAATATTTTTTTCTTAAATGAAGGGTTGTTATGTTGATTATTATCATACTAATAAGTAAAAATGTCGAAGACTGCATAGCTATGTGATTTAAAGATAAAAAAATAAAGACTGACTGATTATAATAACGTTTTCTTTATTTTTACCTCAAAACATGATCCTTGTAAGGAAGTTTCGGTTTCGGTTTCGGCCGAAACTGAGACTGTTGCCGAAATTCGTTTTTGGTTTCGGTTTCGGTCGTAAAAACCAGTTTCGGTCGGACACTATACTATACTTAAGAACTTATATACTTTGAAATTAATTTTTAACACACAAAATAATTAAATTATTGTCTAACTCTGAATGTTTGATTATTGTTGACAAGGAGTGTGACGTCACAACTCTCAAATGTCACCTGCGAGCGTTCAAAATTTTTCAATTTTTGTGATTAAACCTTTATTTTCTGCAGAAATAAGTATTTTTTTGGAAATAGGAGACACGTAAAATCATAGAATAGTTTTTTTTTTTAAATTAATCATCAAGACTATAATCGCATGGTCTGAGTAAATCTTAGTTAAAATATTCATATATGTACATTGTACATAGTATATTAAAGCGAGTAAGTACATTACTTATTAAGAAATCGTCTTAACTTAAGGTACATATATAATTATATTTGTTTAAAATTTCTTCACACACATATTCTAAGAAATGTAATAAATAATTTTATTAAAGCGTGTTGAATATAAATAAGTACTTACTTATATATTAATAATTATAATCACGAATGGTATTATATGACAACCATATCATAATTCTCTTTTAAAACATGTCGTTCTTAGAATATTTAATATTGCTATGGATTCCGCGCGTCTATTATAGATATGTATGTATTTCAAATATGTAGTATGTAATATATCAAAACGTAAATATTGATTTTCTTAAAAACGTTTTACTTCCATGTTTGAAGAAATTGAATATACAGGGTGTTCGCGGGAACCGAGTGATCATTGCTAACTTTGTTATTATTGGAGTTAGAAGATCGGTTAAATGGGCAAAGTATCAGTATTTTTTCCGGGATGAATAATGGCGGTGTCAAAAAAACTATTGAATGTCAAATTTCAGAGATATATTGAAATATAACATTTTTTTAAATGGAACACCCTGTATATTATTAATGAATTTTGTAGCTGAGGATGTTCTCTTTATAAAAGTGTCATACATGTATGATGGTAAAATTGATAGAAAACAAGTTATAACAATTATAATATTAATAGAAAATATCGAAAAATAGTGTGCTATGAAGATTTAATAAAATACAAACAAATGATAAAAAAATTTAAAACAATAATTTCAGATATTTGTGCCTTATTTCGCAGATTTTTAACATTTATGAGCATTATTCATAAAAAAATATAATTAATTATAATAAATATTTACATATTTTCGTTATCAGTTAAAATCAAAAACATTTAAAATTTGCGAACAAATGACATAAAAACCTTAAACTATTGTTTTAAATGTATTAATCATTTGTTCTCAATTTATTAAAACTTCATAGCACACTGATTTTCGATATTTTCTATTAATTTTATACTTGTTATAACTTCTTTTCTATCAATTTTACCATCATACCTGTATACACTTTTATAAAGAGAACATCCTCAGCTACAAAATTCATTAATAATATACAGGGTGTTCCATTTAAAAAAATGTTATATTTCAATATATCTATGAAATTTGACATTCAATTGTTTTTTTGACACCGCCATTATTCATCCCGGAAAAAATACTGATACTTTGCCTATTTAACCGATCTTCTAGCTCCAATAATAACAAAGTTAGCAATGATCACTCGGTTCCCGCGAACACCCTGTATATGTTACCGGCAACATATGTAATTCAGGCATTCTATATAATTCCTATAGGAATTCTATACATTCTCACGATTTCAGGCAAAGTATGAAATAATTTTTATTTATTGTTATAATAATAAAATAACATATTAGTTCAGACGAATACCTATTCGTATATGATTTAAAATTGTTAAAATATAAAATATTAGATATTATTTCGTCATTTAATAACATATTAGACCAGTATTGAGTAAAATAAATAATCAGTATTTTAGTATTTTACTACATAAAGTAAGCCAATATCTGTGCCTGCTGGTTCACCCTATATTTATGTTTATATTTCTAGTCTATACAATGCCTAGAAAATGTCTATAATTAAATTCATTTCATAAATTGCCTGGTGATTTTTAGGCATTGTATAGAATACCTAGGAATTCTATACAATGCCGGATTTCATACATTGCCAGTGCATATGTATTATAATGTATATATACAGCGCATATATGCATAGGTAGTAAGTTAGAGCAAGGTAGCATTGGCGGGAGGGGGCAGGGAGCAAAGGGGCGTCCTGCACAGGTGCAGGTGGACACTCTTACCTGCTTGCTTTACTAATTAACCATAGTTTAAAATCAAACACTGTTTGTACGTAAACCTTACCGGCGATTGTAGATAACGATACTTATATATATATGTAGAAACACAGTGGCGGCCCATGTGTGCATCAAATCGTCGCGTAAGTTTTAAATTTTAGGAGAGAGTTAAATAATAATTTATTACTTCATTACAACTCGATTTTTTTTAAAACCAACGTACCTATGTCGCGTTAGTGTGTTTATCACTCGAGAACCACTTATCCGATTTACGTGTGTTTTTTTTTATTGATGATATGCTATTTGGTCAGGTTTTAGTATAGATTTTGTTACGTTAGGTAACATATGAAATAAGCAGTGACGATAATAGTAAATCGAGATGCTCTTTTGCCAATACGCTGCCTAAACTGTTAAGTATTGAGAAATGTAATGTAGCAAAGAGTTGCCTAGAATAAAAATTATATTTTTCAAAAATCCTCTTTGCATTTTTTAATACCCATGAACTTTAAAAAAAAACAACTAAAAATTAAAAAAAATAGATCGTCCTTTTTACCTCTTTTAGGGAATAAATTTCATAAAATTTCTTTTTTAGTGGGTGCTTATATCATAAAAGGACGTCACCCTTAAAATTTCACGTTTCTAGGTCAAGCGGTTTGGGCATTTTTTAATACCCCTTAACTGGGGTTGAATTTCCAAAAATTTCTTTCTTAATGGGTGCTTATATCATAAAAGGAAGTCGCCCTTAAAAATTTCACGTCTCGACGTCAAGCGGTTTGGGCATTTTTTAATAGCCCTTAACTTTAAAAAAAATTTAAAATAAAAAAAAAATAGATCGCCCGTTTTACCCCTTTTAGGGGTTGAATTTCCTAAAATTTCTTTCTTAATGAGTGCTTACGTCATAAAAGGAAGTCGCCCTTAAAATTTCACGTTTCTAGGTCAAGCTGTTCGGGCATTTTTTAATAGCCCTTAACTTAAAAAAAAAAAATAAAAATAAAAAAAAATAGATCGCCCGTTTTACCCTTTTTAGGGGTTGAATTTCCTAAAATTTCTTTCTTAATGAGTGCTTACGTCATAAAAGGAAGTCGCCCTTAAAATTTCACGTTTCTAGGTCAAGCTGTTCGGGCATTTTTTAATAGCCCTTAACTTTAAAAAAAAAATAAAAATAAAAAAAAATAGATCGCCCGTTTTACCCTTTTTAGGGGTTGAATTTCCTAAAATTTCTTTCTTAATGGGTGCTTATATCATAAAAGGAAGTCGCCCTTAAAATTTCACGTTTCTAGGTCAAGCGGTTTGGACTGTACGTTGATGAGTCAGTCACTCAGGACTAGGATTGCCATCCGTCCTCTTTTTAAGGGCGTCCGGGGGGATTTTTCAAACGTGTCCGGAGTTTTTAAGAAGTTTACCTACGCAAAAAAGGTCGTCAAAATTAGTAACCGTCAAATTTCGGGCTGGAAGCAATAAAAAAAGTCTTCAATATATTTTGAATGGCATTTAAAATAAAAACTTTTGTATTTTTTCGAATTGTACACTTTTTGTCGTCTTTTATTAATGAACTAGTCCTCTTTTCACAGCTTGAGTTTCTGGCAACCCTACTCAGGACATATATAACTATTTTTCTCATTATTTCTTTATCTGAGACACCACTGTATTTCAGGCAGTCGCACGTTCTTCCTTTGGATAATTTGTTAAGTTAAAAACTACCGTATTTAAAATTCACCACGTGTTTTTTTTGTGTTTTTCCTCCAAACAGGAAATACATTTTTTGTGTTTTTAGGTAGACGAGGTAAAAAAAAAACAGATGTACGATAATTTTTATTATATAATTTGCATTTACTGATTTTTATTTAAAACGGAAGTGAATCATTTGATTATATTGACCAATTAATAAAATAAATAAATAAATATAATAGCGGGGTACAAGAAATCTGACAATAAGTAACCGAAATTGCATTTTTTTATTTATCAGTTTTAGATGATATGCAAAATTTTATTGTACAGAAATAAGCAAGTAGGTACTTATAAGTACAAATTCTAAAAGTAATATGTATTTAAATATATATTTTTATATATAGAATAATTGAATCGGTGAGTGAAAGAACAATACAAGTGCCAAAAATGGCAATTTTAACTGAGATAGGCAAAATGTTTAAAATTCAAAGCTCTATCACATAGCAAAATAATAATACATCGACCAACATCGTAGGTACGTGTGACGGGGGGTAGTTCAATTTTTTTTACAATTACTTTTACCTTACTTTTCTGACGAAATCCTCGAATTTTACTACCATATTATTTCTTGGAAAGTCAAAAATGAAGATTCTGAGTAAAAATTACAAATAATTTTTTTTGTAAAATAATAAAATAATAAAGCCGAAAATAAAGCAATAAAAAAAAATTGCAATTTTTTTTAATTGAGTGAAAGAACAGTATAACTGCCGGTCATTTTTTTTCAAATATCTTTTTTTGTAATTTTTTTTTAATTTATTTATGTACGTATTATTATCGGTTAACATAAGTCCTATAATGTCACAATACATAATTAGACCAAATAACCCATAGTTCTCCTTTAAAACAGTTTTTTTCGTTTTTCTCAAAATGGTCATTTTGGAGATATATCGTTCTTTCACTCACCGATTCAATTGTACTTAACTTCATATTTTTAGCGCAACCCACTTATATATTCGATTTTCCGTCTGTCCGTCCGTCTGTCTTCCACCGCGAGATCTCGGCCCTCTGACCACCTAGAGACCTCGGGTTTTCGCTAAATGATAGGTCTGTGGTTCTAGTATAGCCTATTTAAAAAAAAATTCTGGTCATGACCCCCCCCCCTCAAATTTTTTTGATATATGGCTTCATGTACCTCGTTGGACTCGGGATTGATTCACGAATCGATTGGCAAGGGTATTTTTTTAGTTATGTCAAATGGGTTTCACGGCAACACCCACGTGTTTTTTACAATAATTTTTGACGAGTTAACTAGTTTTTTGAATAATAATTTTTTTTGTAGAATAATTGTACCTACTTAAGTACATATTTTTGTAGGTACAGTACTTATACCTACTTAAGTATACATTTTATAAAAAATAATAAAAATATATTTTTAAAAAGTTGATATATATTTTTTTATAATAAAATAAATAGAAAAACTAAGGACGCCACTGCAATAATAAATAAATTAAAAAAATCTAATTACAATAAACTAATAGGAACGTGCGGATTTTCCATTTATGTAAATACATATAAAATATCATATCAATGTAAAAACTTTAAATGAAAAAAAAAAATATAGATGGACATGTCGACGCATAAACAAACATATATGACGTCATATATGCGTCCATTATAATTATTACAATTGTATTCATTACCATACTTCGTAAGTATTGTCATCAAAAACAAAGAAACAAAAAAAAAATTATTCAAAAAAATAGTATTTTTAAATTATTTAAAATAAATCATTTAAAAAAAAACGGGATGGGTAAAAAAATGGATTTAAAGTTATTCGATCATTAGTGCAATGTATAGATAAAAGTCTAAAATTTTAATATGTTATTTATGGATAACTCATATATTTTACTTAAAATATTGGACGTATGGTTTTTGAGTAATTGGATATTAAAAATAGAGTTTTTAACACACGATAAATGAGAGAACTTGCAAAAGTGCTCTATTTATTGAAATTCTACAAAATTGGTTATATAGAGACGTTTTAAAAACTAATTATTCGAAACTTCAACCCTTTTAAATACTATAAAAATTATAAAACAAATATATTCACGTGTAATTTATTCAAAATAATGAAAAACTAGCTCTGCCATTACAGCAGTACAAATTAGTACATGTTACTATTATATACCATTCTGTCTATTTCAATAATTTCAATTTTCAAATTAAATTAAACTTTTTTTTACTTTTAATAATTAACAAAGTAAAAGTAAATAGTGTTTTTTTATACATAATTGCCTACGACCCGATCTGTAAGGACCCTGTAGATTACCCCTGTAAATTCGATGTCAAATTGGGTGGTGTATACTGGCCTTTAGACATTGAAATTGATTTAAATGAGTTTACCTAGTTATTGTTTTTTTTTTTAATGTCGTCAAAAACAAATAGTAGAAAAGTAAGTGTCAACATTAAAATATCTAATATTTGTATAAGTCATATTTGTTTTAATGAATTAATAAAAAAATCATATAAAAATGAACCTTTGTCATTTATATTATTAAATATTTTCATATACAGTCATATTTTAGGTCGTTATATGGGATTCAGTTTTATTTTGAGTCGTTAAAACCGATATGTTGTATTATATTAACCTGTAATAACCGGTTTCTACTGTATTTAGGCCCAAAATTGTTCTAATTCTGTTTCTAAGTCGATTTTTGTATGATAAAATGAAATTTGATGCATGCTAAATCACTAAAAAAATTTGTTTTGGATTTGGTTAAAAGTATGTTTATTTTATAGAAAACGATGTGAAAAATTGAAATTTTCAAACCGCAGGTCTGTATCTCAAACCGTTCTCGAGATATGGCCTCTCAAAGTTGTTAATTTTTAAAATTTTTGGAGAAAAATGGTCGTAACTTTTGAACGTGAGGTCGGATTTGATTTTTGTTGACAGATTTGGAATCAGCGTGTCAAAATCTATTTTTTTCGATTTTTCGCAAAATTTTTTTTGTTGAATTTTAAAGTATTATACATGTCATTATATAGATTTTAACACCCTGATTCCAAATCTGTCAACAAAAAACAAATCCGACCTCACGTTCAAAAGTTACAGCCATTTTTCTCCAAAATTTTCAAAAATCGAAAACTTTGAGAGACCATATCTTGAGAACGTGATGAGATACATACCTGCGGTTTGAAAATTTCAACTTTTCACATCATTTTCTATAAAATAAACATACTTTAACCAAATCTAAAACACAAAATTTTTTAGTGATTTTTCATGCATCAAATTTCAATTTATCATAGAAATAACATTTCGAATTAATAGAGACATTCAAAAGCTTTCAAATATCCGATATCCATAATTAAAAAAAATCGTCGACACTTATGTACCTATAAAGGTCATCTCGTCCAAAATTAAGGAAAAATAAAACAGTTTTTTATTGTAAATAATCCGTTAAAATAATTAAAATAATTGTCTGCATTAAAAAATAAAAAAAATACGTTGAGATATTTTTTTATTAGGTACCTATTATAAAAAAGTACCTATATAAAGTCAAATATGTACAACAGAAGTTAATATAGTATGTATTATTTTGTTTATATAGTTTGTCTCGTAAATCTATATGATTATTAGATAATACCTAGTCTATAATTATCTAGTGTTAAAAAATGTGATCAATGTAAAAAATCCGTGATCGATTTGACTCCGATAGAGGTTGTTAGTTAATATGATAATTTTTTACCAATTTGGAAATATCCACGTTTATCTTATTGATAAATGTATATTATTACTAACAATGTTCTTATCACGGTGAAAATTTTGTTTCGTAATATTTTGAATACAAAATAAAATACTTAATAAATATCATCACTGAATTTACCATATAGAAAATTGCACTTTCACTAGTTGGGTGGTGTAAAAAATATTCAAAAAATAAATATTTATTAATACAACCATTATGTTTAATCTATTTGAGAGTTTCGTTAGTTGGTGTAATAAATTATTTATTAATTTTACAAACGAAAAGATTTTTAGATAAACATGAAGATATATTTTTCAAATGAATAAAATATCCTCAATAAGATTTTTTTTATTATTATATTGAGGAAATATTGTTATACTAACAAGATAAACTTATTAAGCAATTTTCCATCTCAAATTTTCAATAAGATCGATTTTTTTCTGTTTAGATATGTATATAATTTCCCTTTTTACCTTTTTATACATAAATTCGAAAACTATTGAATTTTTTTACCACTATTTAATTATAATTTTTTTCAATATAACTGTATATCTGATATTTTTTATTAGCGAATATAATTAAATACGGGTCTGTATTAAGAAAAAGTCGGTTACCTAGGTTCTTCACCTTTCGACTACCATTGTTACGCCCGTGAGATTTTCCTGTGGGAAATTCCGAATGCTTTCCACACAACCCATTGTTGACAGCCACCGGCCGCGCGCCGTTCTTAAGTTTTGCAAACGGGCCCCAAAACAATACAAATGTCTTCCCACAGAAACACACACACACACACACACACAGACAGACAGACACGTGTATGTGTCCATACACGCTAACTTGTATATGTATGCGTTTTGGTAAATTTGAATTTCGCGGGCATAATTCATTTTATTTAAGAAATAGTCATAGCACTCTATAACGGATGCTCGCGCGAATACAAATTTCTTACGGTTTATTTTTGAGGTTATGTTCGTTTAAAAAACTCATGAATGAATTGTTTTTTTATGGTTGCAAGTGTACCAACATTAAAAATAAAACTGTACTTATATTGTTTATTATATTATTTTTATTTTTTATTAATTGGTATATCATATTTTATTTACAGTGGGTGTAAAACTGTAAATAGACGAACACGATGGTTTTGACGTAATATAACTGAATGAGATCTCTCAATTGATATATCTTAACCTAAAAGTGGTAAAAATAATGATTTTAGACATTTTTATGAATATTTTCCCCAAATATATAATGTTAATTCATTAAATAATTCATGAACCACTGAACCGATATTGATGAAACTTGGTTGGTTGGTTGGTTCTGGTTTGAGGACGGACATATTTAAAAATGATCAAAATCGTGTGTAAGGGGGAGGGGTGACATCCCAAAATATATATTTTTAAAAATATCTCAAGAATGATATGTACATGTTACGTGAAAATTTTATAGAATCTTTTTTGTAGAGCATTCAATTTCGAATTCAAGTTCGATTTATCTCAAATTGCCATAAAAAAACGTCATTTTTTTTGGTTTAAATTGCTATTTACTTTGATTTTGATGTTTCCGTAGGTAGAAAAATATAGATTTTGATTGTAAAAAAATAAAAAAAAATATACGAAAAAGTTATCAGGTTATTAATGATTTTTTAAGGTTGAAAATTCTCTATCACGATCTTCAACGATCTTTAGAGATCTTTGTAGATCCTTTTAGATCTTTGTAGATCATTGTAGTGTGTCTGGATGTAAAATTTTCTTTCGTTCACGATAACTACTGTAAATAAATATGCATCGATTTGAATTATTTTTTGGGAAAAATGTTTGTCTCAGTGAGTACTCCAGACCTATTTATTTTGGTGCTAATCGGATTAGGGGTTTCGAAAATATTCGAAATTTCGTATTATCGTCTAAAAAGTGAGTAGTATCTCACCAATTTTGATAAGACTTGGTACACTTGTAGTTCAATCCAATCTAAGGGGCACTTATTTTATAAACGTGCCGAAATAACCACTGAAGGGGTGAAAATCACCCTCAAAGTTTTAATTTTAAATACTAATAAATTCATGTTAACATAGAAAAAAGTGCAGTTAAATTCAAATGTCAGATAATTATTACTCTACAAAAATGTGTATTATACAACTGACATTAGAATATTAGAAAACTAATACATATTATAAAATACAAAGGTTAGTTTTATATTAAAAATTATTGTAAAAGATGTTATAGAACAGTTACGGCCCCCCCTTTTTTTAGAAATCCAGATAAGTAAAAAAATTATTGTTTGTTACATTTTTATAATTTGAGCGAGTGCATAATTTAATTTTTAAAATTATTTAACGATAGTAATTTTATTTGTTACATTCACAGTTCTTCGTGCCCCCTTTTGAGAAGACCGCGGCCCACCACACACAAAAAAAAACTGTATTACCAAGAAAATCTTATTTTGTATATAACAAAAACAATATTTTGTTAATATAAGAAAAGTACCCTTAATCCAACTACATTATTTCTTCGTCCAAGAATACTATAGTTGGTTTAAGAATATATTTCTTATCTTAAGAAAATATTGTTTTCGTTATATACAAAACAAGGTTTACTTGGCTCAAGTAAACCTTTCTACCTGTGCTACTGAACATGGAAGTCATGTATGGTTCTCCATACCGTTTTTTTACATAAAAATGTGATTAAAGATATGAACATACATTATTATATGTATATTATACCGATGAACCATAAGTAATTTAAATGAATTAATTAATATAAAGTATTTCTCAACTTCCGCGGCCTTAATTAAATAGATCTTAATTATTGTAATGAGTCGAGGCAACAGATAAGATCTCTAGGTGCGAAACAATAGCTAGTAAATAACGGTGTTGGTAAAAAATTCACACAGTATCGAGAATAACATTTTTTTGACGTTTATTAAAACTGATTTCTAAGTTTGCGTTATTAGCAACTCAATAAAATATTATAATTTATGTTAAAGTGTAATAATTCTTCTTCTTCTTGTTTCTGTTGAAAGGGGGTTTCTCTTTTATAAATCTCGAACTATCTATTCCCATAAATATTTAAAAAAAACGGTAGGTACGGAGAATCATACATGACTTCCATGTTCTATAATATCTTTTACAATAATTTTTAATATAAAACTCACCTTTGTATTATAAATATTTTAGTTTTATAAATTTCTACTGTTAAAACTGTGCTTGTTTCTATGGCAACATGAATTTATTAGTATTTAAAATTAAAATTTTGAGGGTAGTTTTTACCCCTACAGTGGTTATTTCGGCACGTTTATGAAATAACTGTCCCTTGGATTGAACTACAAGTGTACCAAGTCTTATCAAAGTTAGTGAGATAATACTCACTTTTTAGACGATAATAGGTACAAAATTTCCAATATTTCCGAAACCATTAATCCGATTAGCACGAAAACCAATAGGTCTGGAGTACTCACTGAGTCAAACATTTTCCCCAAAAATAATTCAAATCGGTGCATATTTACAGTAGTTATCGTGAACGGAAGCAAATTCTACATGCAGACACACATTCATTAATTTGTATTTTTATTAACATATATCTAATAAATTTCTTTAGAGTATAAAGTTTAGCCTATGTTCTTCCCCAAGATGTAAGCTATCTCCCTGATAAATTTCATCAAAATCGGTAAAGTGGTTTAGCTGTGAAAATGTATCAAATAAACAAAAAAAAATGTTTTTGCTTTCATTTGCTTTATGCCCGTGAAATTTATATTTTTTTATTATATTTTTTTTAATTTTTTTGGAATACAAAGTAGCCTATGTCTTTCCTGAGTATGTAAGCTATCTCCTTACCAAATTTCATCAAAATCGGTGCAGCAGTTTAGCCGTGAAAAGGTAACAAACAAACAAACAAACAAACTGATTTTTTTTTTGCATTCATTTGCTTTATACTCGTGGAATTTATATTTTTTATTTTATCTAATAAATTTCTTTACAATAAAAAGTAGCCTATGTTCTTCCTCAAGATGTAAGCTATCTCCCTACCAAATTTCATTAAAATCGATCCAGCAGTTTAGTCGTGAAAAGGTAACAAACAAACAAACAAACAGAGTTTTTTTGCATTCATTTGCTTTATGCACGTGAATTTTTTTTTAAAATTATATCTAATAAATTTCTTCGGGGTAAAAAGTAGCCTATGTTTTTCCTCAGTTTGTAAGCTACCTCCCTTCCAAATTTCATCAAAATCAGTACAGCAGTTTAACCGTAAAAAAATAACAAAAAAGCTACTTTCGCATTTAAACATTTTAAAATATTATGGATAAAAAAAATTACACATACATTTTTGAGGATCAGACTATGAAACGGTTTTTAAGAACGTCCAAGGCAAAATCATTTACTACATACATACATATACACAGTCTATGAATTAATATGCATTCAATGGAAACTGGGATGTTGTTTTCCCACGGCACATAATATGAAATGTAGCGTGATTTAAAAAGCGAACTATAAAATTAAAATGTCGTCATATTTCGTAAAAGGAATTAGCATTCATTAAACACAAGGTTATAATAAGACCTAACTGACATGACATATACTTTAAATATAATGTACCATGTTTACCTACTTGTCGCTTTTTTAATTATTCATATTCTATGTTATAAGAGTAACATGTTTTTATTGTCGGGACTAGCGGAATATGTCCAGAATTTTGATGTATGATTTTAAACAATGCTAGAATATGATTTTTAGTACTTACAGTAAAAATAGTAAAAAATATACATTAACGAAAATTGGTACATACGTAGTAGGGTGGTCATTTTATTCGAATTTCTTTAAGGTGGCCCCCCAAATTTCTTAAAGGTAAGAAAAAAATAATGTATATAAAATTTTTAAGTGATTGGATATTAACACGTGCCCCCGCCGAGCGATCGAATATTAACACGTAAAATGCATTTGATTTTTCATTTTTTTCTTTAAACAGCTGTCTATCTTTGTAAAAATTGAATGTTCTAAAACGTATTTTAAAGCTGATACTTTCTAGTTTTTGTACTTTTGATTCGATTTTTTTTATCGCTTTCCACTACTTTTTGAGAGATTTCAGAAAAGTGAAAGAATCCTAAAATTTAATAATTCAAAATTGACGGACCAGAGTAGTCCATATTACACGCTTGTTACCATAATACAGGATTATCTATACAGGTTGGCCAATATTTCTCTGGAACAAATTTCCCTGACTTTTCCCGGTTTTCCAGGAGATTTTTTACCGTTTTTCCCTGTTTTTAATTTATTTAAATTTTTTGCATTTTTATCAAAAATTCCCTGACTTTTCCCTGACATTTCCCTGTATTGCAAAATTCCCGGTTTTCCAGAAACTGCATGGTGGTTATTAAAGTATTTGTTTTTAAAATTTATTTTGTTGTTTTTAATTCAAACTTATATGTTAAATTGTCACTGTAAAAAAATAGTATTGGCGTAGCAAAGAGTACGCGGTCAGAACCTCCGTAATAGGCACCCCATTAAGTGGGCACCATCATGAAGATTTGTACTAAAAAAAGGATTTTTGCGGAAGTGAATAGTTGTGAAGTACTGGATGATTAATATACTTTTCATACTATTTGCCTCACCACGATTCTGATAAGATAGAGCAATAAAAGGAAGTGTCCATATTACCCGCCAGGTCCATATACTACCGACTTTACTCTAACTCAAAAAATAATTAATATTTAAAAAAATCTATTACGGAAAAATACGACACAGTGTATTTTATGCACTGTCACGTTTTTCCAAACACTTCGACTTAAAATTTTTTTTATCAACAGCATTTAATAAAAGCGATAAGACTCGCGGCATAGGTACATACATACATACAGTCGGCGTAATCCAGAGCACAGATCATTATAGAGCTCTGTATATACCTGTGTGTTCATCTCTGTCTAGCACTGAGAACAGTGCGAGTGAGAGAGAAAGAGACACGACTACTCCGCGGGTTCTTATCTTATCAACCCGGTCATGTTACCTGAAAAAGATAAACAATACATACACACTTGCATGTGTGTGTGTGTGTCTGTGTGTGTGTGTGTGTGTTCTCGTAGTACAGGTCATTGGTTGAATTGTTGATATATGTATTAAAATACTTATATATTTAATACTTAA
Source organism: Sialis lutaria (assembly GCA_949319165.1). NCBI lineage: Eukaryota > Metazoa > Arthropoda > Insecta > Megaloptera > Sialidae > Sialis > Sialis lutaria. The sequence continues at coordinate 37,668,494 of OX439233.1, forward strand.
AGCGTATTGGACCCGGTGCACAGAAAAAAATAATTTGTCTATGTATTAAAAAATGTGATGAATGTAAAAAATCTGTGATTGATTTGTCTCCGATAGAGGTTGTTTTTTAATATGATAATTTTTTACCAAAATGGAAATATCCACGTTTATCTTATTGATAAATGTATACCTATTAGGTATTACTAACAATGTTCTTATCACGGTGAAAATTTTGTTTTGTATTGAAAACATATATTTTAAATACAAAAAAATATTTAATAAATGACATCATTGAATTTACCATATCGAAAATTGCACTTTAATTAGTTGGGTGGTGTAAAAAATATTCACACTGATAAATATTTATTAACACAACCATTATGTTTAATCTATTTGAGAGTTTCGTTAGTTAGTGTAATAAATTATTTATTAATTTCACAAATGAAAAGATTTTTAGATAAACATGAAGATATATTTTTCAATAAGATCGAGTTTTTTCTGATAAAATTTAAAAAAAATTGTTCTTCTTACTTTCTATAAAATCCTATAATTTGGCGAAAAATGAATATAAGTTAAATTTGCAATAAAGACAAAAAATTAGAGATTCAAATCTTTAAAACGATTTTTTATTATTGATATACGAAAATTTGTACAAAAAATATAACTCTTTAAAAAAAAATTTATCCATACAAAACTTAAATTTGCATCATCAAAAAATACGAAAAAACTAATTTAAAAAAGTGACAGTACATATATGCCCAGTATTATCAAGTTTAACTAAATGCTTCTTTAATTAACTTAACATATTCTCAACAGATCCAAGCATAATACATTTAATTAAATAGATTTTAAATTTTCTACAGTATTTATTTACAACCTATATTATGTAAATTTTTCAATGAGAGCTTAAATATTGATTTAAATCACGTTTGTAATTCACCAAATTTACTTTAAAGGAGCATTTAGCGCTAAAGGAGCTTTAAATTGGTTGATAATACTGGGCAACAATAGCAAATGACTTTTTATTTATTGATTTACGACCATTTTTACCAAAAATACAGCTCTGAAAATTTGCACCATCAAAATAATATCGTATAAGTAATAAATACATCGAGTCGAACACATTTTTATACATTTTTGTTTTGATCAGGGTCATTGATGAGAACAAGTAAAACAGATATAGACCGCCACGGTTAATTACACCCAACCTATGGCTGGGGCCGCGCCTTGCGAGGCGGGCCGTGCCCCTTCCTGTGGGGGCCCCACACCCACACTACAGGCCCCCCATTACTAGTTACCTCCCCCCACTGACCGTCTCCCTTCACCGAGCAAATCGCTCGTTTAGAACGAACAGCTCTGTATGTCACATCTATGACTGTATCTTTCAGATTTTTTTTTGTATAGCACAAAAAAGTTATACGTCTAGCACACTGTAAAAAAATACTCTGCCTTGTAAATGCACGGTGCTTCCTCGTGTTAGTTCATCAAAGGTAGTTAATTATTGAACAATTTAAATAAAAACCGATAAAGTATTCAGATGAACTGCCTGTCATTGGTTAACCATTTAATTTTCATACGATTTTAATAAAAAAAATTAATTTGACATTTTTCTTAATACGCGCCTGGTTATTATGTCGTATTTTTGAATTTTTTGATAATGTCAATCAAAATCATTATTTTTCTGCTATACGAATGTCAAAATGACATTTAAAACGTCAAAGTGACATTTAATATGTCAAAGTAAATAGCAGTTTTAAAAAAACAAACGACGATTTTCTTAAGTCAAATTGAGATAGATCTTTGTAAGGGAATATTTTACAACAAAAGTAGGTGACCTATATTATAGAGAATTGAATGCTCTACAAAAAGGTTCTATAAAATTTTCACGTAACATGTGTCTTTCTTGAGATATCTTCAAAAAATAAATCTTTTTGGATGTCACCCCTCCCCCTTACACACAATTTTAATTATTTTGAAATGGGACCGTCCTCAAACCAGACCCAACCAAAGCGTGTGACAAGAATTGGGGGACACACACACACACAGACAGACAGACACGGAACAAAAAGTGTTTGTCTTGACCTGAAACGGATAGATCCGGTAAAAATTTTAAAATCGGAGAACAAATTTTTTTTCTCGTTTTAAAACGATAACGAAGCTTCTCGTATCTTCGATATTGCGAGGAAGCAATATTTGGTTTCGAAATTTTTTTAATTTATGGCACGTACAGTCTGAGTCAACAATAATGTAAATCTAGATGCAATGGACGATCAAAATCAAATTATGAATTAATCACTTTAAATGCTTGTAGGAAAGTCAAATTCGTTTATAAACTACGTAAACAATATTAGTACTTATGTTTAAAACCTTATTTCCCATTTTTTAACTGTTATTTTACAATTTTAGTCAAAAACTTAATATTTGTGTTGATTACATGAAAAAATTTTATTCTGAATTTTTCTGTCAGATTTAAAAACAAAAGAATAATTTTATTATTATAAATGACAGAAATTCAAATATTATTAAATAACATTGTTTAGAACATACGTAGAATATACAAATGCAATGAAAACAATAATAATAGTAGTTTATATGCTTTTATATATGAAAAACTATGTAATAAAACAAATCATTACATTTAAGAATGCCATTTTTTTTAAATATTTTTCAGCAGTAATTATTTTTTTCTCGCAATTTAAGTTCTGTAAGAGTATAATTTTTTTTATGAAACGTGTTACTAAATATGTAAGTGACGTGTTGTGAAAATTTCAGATATTTTTCGGTGTTTGAACCATGTGTATTATTACAATTTAACCGTCAATACACCATTCTGCCATAAGAGCCCATGTTAATTTCGTTAGTTTAAAAAAATAATAACTCTCAAACTATGTAATAGACCCTTCTGAAATTTTGTGTGGGTACTTGAGATACCCGCCATACATCCTTAATGGAATATTTTACTTTGTTAGTTATTAAAAGTAAAAAAAAGTTAATTTAATAAATTTTGACTTAAAAATATTGATTATTTTGAAAAATTAAGTAGAGAGCATTTTGCAGCAATTTGGGAGCAATTGTTTGACCATAAGAAATATTACGAAAAACGATTAGTTTTTGAAAAATGTCATTTTAGGATTTTTTGTTTTTTTGTATAGTTAATAACTTTTGTTTGAATTTTTTTAGAGTTGGAGCAATTTCAGATACATGAGGAGCAATTAAGGAACAATTTTTTGACCTATACAAAACATTGCCATATTGCATACCTATTAATGCAGTTTTACAACAATTAAAGTGAGAAATTTAAATTTGAATTTTGACTTAAAAATATTAATAATTTTGAAAAACTAAGTAGAGAGCATTTAGGAGCAATTGATTGACCATAATAATTATTACAAAAAACGATTAGTTTTTCAAAAATACCATATAACAATTATATATTTTTTGTTTAGTTAATAACTTTTGTTTAATTTTTTTTAGAGTTGGAGCAATTTCAGATACAAGTCCGCGCTAAATTCCTGACGGTGCCTACACTCACTTTTTTTTTAAATAATAAAATTACAAAAAAAAACTAATAAAATATTTTATAGACGCCGACTTTTTGAAATTAGCTATCAGTAGGTAGGTACAATTATGTATTTATTAATCTGAAATTCCTTTATTGAATCAAAATTCTATTATGACTTACATATTACATACAGGCACGAATTTAGACCTATAATTTAGAGGGGGGCATAGACTGTGAAATCTCAGTTTGGGAAGGGGGGGGGGGGGGGGTCATGGTCTCTGAAATTTTATTTTAGTATATTTAATACACAATTTTCTATTTAATTTGATATTTAAATTTAAATTTAAAGGGGGGTCATGTCCATGTCCTTCATGATCCCCCCCCCCTCTGGATGCGTGCTTTGTTACATATATTTTCACTCCCCTAACACCTTAGGGGTTAAATTTTGCGAAATTATGAAATAATTGTTTCATTATTTATATTGTAGAGTATGTTCGATAAGTTTCAATTAAATGTGATCAAAAAAAATTTTTTTTATATAAACTTTGACACCCTGTTTTAACCCCGTAGGGGTTGAATTTCAAAAAATCCTTTCTTAGTGTGTGCTTACATTATAAAAGGAAGGCACCTACGAAATTCCACGTTTCTAGGTCCAGGGGTTTAGGCTGTACGTTGATATATGAGTGAGTGAGTGAGTGGTTAAGGACAAACTCTTTTATATATATAAATTATTCCGTCATTATTAAGGTTACAACATTACGTACACGTGAAGGCCATATTTTTAATATGATAAACTATATAATAATAGCAATAATTTAAAACTGTCACTAATGATGACAAATTTAATAAAATATAATGATTCAATCATTTATATTTGATTATTCAATAATAAAAATATTAAAACGATAGCTGAAATTAGTTTATGTATGAGCTACACAGAAAAAAAACTGTATTGGACCAAGAAAATCTTGTTTTGTATATAACGAAAACAATATTTTCTTAATATAAGAAAAGTACTCTTAATCCAACTACATTATTCCTTCGTCCAAGAATACTATAGTTAGTTTAACAATATATTTCTTATCTTATGAAAATATTGTTTTTGTTATATACAAAACAAGGTTTACTTGGCTCAAGTAAACCTTTCTACCTGTGTATACGAAAAAAAATCATGAAAAAGTTAAGGTAATACGTACATATGTATTTCTGTTATGAAGAAATGTTATACATGTATTTTATTAAATCTGAAATTTTTTTTCGGTATACTAAGTTGCCTATGTTCTTCCTGATGATACAAGCTATCTCCCTGTCAAATTTCATCAAGATCGGTTCAGCCGTTTTGCTATAAAAAGGTAACAAACAGACCGAACCATATTAAAAATAAATATAAATAATTTTTTTACTTACTATAAATTCAATTGTTACCATTATAAATTATAATGCTTCAAAAAATGTTAGTAATTAACTTTTAAATAATTTAATTAATCAACAATTAGATCTTATTGAATTTTTCAATGTTGCAATAGAAGGTAAATCAGTAAAATGTCAAACATAAATTAATATAAATAAACTGATATTTTTTTTTCGTTACTATGGTTAAATAAAGGTTATAAGATAGCTCTCGTGAATGGTATGTTTATAGTTTTATTAGTGTATATAGAGATTTTAAAGAATAATAAAAGGACAGTCTGATGCTTCTCGGATAAGCGGTTTTGGGCTTTGGGCCGTTTAAAAAACCATCGCCCAAATTATTATATGTATTGATTGGATTCCAATTTAAATAAAATGATTTGAAAATAATTGTGAAGTTTTAATCATAACTTCCACCATGCCGTAGAAGCGACTGCATGACTGTCCTTTTTGCTCCTTCAAAATTAATTTAAGGTAGTTGGTCCGTAAACATTGTTTTCGTCAGATTTTGTTTAAATTGCACAAGAATATTCCCTAGATTAATATCTGAAAAATAGCCCATTTTTAATAAAATTGACCATCTCAAAGTTTATATTTTTAACACAGCTTATATGGACTAACCGTACACTAACGTAACGTTTTATTAGATAAAATTTAAACGTAGCGTCAGTTTTTCATAAAAAACTGACATGTTGTATATTTATATGAAAGAAAACAGTATACAAAAAATTGGAATTATTGACCATCCCGTTATTAAGATCTAACCAGATTTAACTACCAAATCATCACATAAATTACAGTATTGTTGACAATGTGGCAACAACGTATTCATTTGATTATAGTAAAAAATACACGAAATAATGAAATAATTTTTTACAAAATATGATAAGTGGATTGAAGGGAATTATAATCGATTTCATTAATTATTAATATATTCTGTGGTAGTTTAGATGATAAAATATAATCATTTGACAAGTAGTTAATAGTAGATAATGTACAGCGTTGCCATGATCATTTCTCTAAATTAAAAATATGTACTCATGGCCTAATGTGATCACATTATGATGGACCAACTACCTTAATAAAAATTTAAAATCAAGAAAAATATTCATAATAATCATATTGAAGATTGCGCAGTGATTTTACAGAAGTTTGTGCGAGTTTAATTTTATTGCGCCATATTTTTTCATTGTGTCGTCTGTAGGGCTTATTGTACAATATTTTTTAGTCTACTGTTCGGAGCGGTCCTGTACGCACGCAAGAATATTTATAAATTTATTTTAAAAGACGTTCATGAGTGTACACTGGCCTTCTTTGCAACCATTTTTTGACCCATATTAGTTTTTTTTTTCGTTTCGCTAGCAAAATCAACAGCATAGCTGTAGCCAAATCTTCATTATCACACATGGTTGCTCCGACGAAAATATTGACGCGAATAATTCAAGATTCAATATTATTGAACGTGTAGGCGTAAGGTATATTTCAATAAAATTGTGCAATAATAACATTGCACAATTATACAGGGTGGTCCGGTTTGGGATACAGATATTTTAGGAGCTGATTCCCTGACTCATTGTGAGTAAGAAATTGTGCGGGAAGGGGGGTCTATCTTTAACACCCTCTGAGTTACAGGATGTTTTAAAAAAATCTTTCAGAGTAGTTCTTACAACAAAGATTATCTCATAACTTCTAAAGTAACGTATCTAGAGCAATCAAAATGAGTCAGTTTGATAGATAATTAACTAGCATATTTTTCAGTATTACGGTTATTGCTATCCATATTTTTATTTTCGAGTTATAGCTCATCAAAGTCGAAAAATATCTTTTTTTGTTGAATTTTTTTATGAAAATGACATTTTTCTCCAAAAGTACCTCATGTTGTATTTTTTATCATTGTTTTGGTACGTCATAATGTTACCTACAAATTCACTATACAAAGTTTGGACGTGGGTCTTACAGTTTTCCGGAAAATAATTACTTTTATGGTAAATAATAATAAATAATAAAATTATTTAGTTAGAAACAATTCATTTAATAGGGCAGGTAGCAAAAAAGTATCTTTGGGGATTAATTAATAACTGGAAAACTATAAGACCCACGTCCAAACTTTGTGTAGTGAATTTGTAGGTAACATTATGATGTACCAAAATAATGATAAAAAATACAACATGTTAGGGGTACTTTTGGAGAAAAATGTCATTTTCATAAAAAATTTCAACAAAAAAAGATATTTTTCGACTTTGATGAGCTATAACTCGGAAATAAAAATACGGATAGTAATAACCGTAATACTGAAAAATATGTTAGTTAATTACCTATGAAACTGACTCATTTTGATTGCTCTAGATACGTTACTTTAGAAGTTATGAGATAATCTTTGTTGTAAGAACTACTCTGAAGGATTTTTTTAAACACCCTGTAACTCAGAGGGTGTTAAAGATAGACCCCCCCCCTTCCCGCACAATTTCTTACTCACAATGAGTCAGGGAATCAGCTCCTAAAATATCTGTATCCCAAACCGTACCACACTGTATATTAGGTGTATGGTTTACTATAAATATAAAAAAAAAACAGTTCTTTGTTTATTTATTTTCAGTCAATGACAATATACCACCACCAATAACAGGTTAAAGTAATTTTATGAATGATACACGACCTTGATATAGACACAGCTTGCATCTTTCAACAATAAACAATAGAAGCGCCGGCGTCTGTTGCGTATAACAATGACATATACGTTTAGAGTTATAACAATGGCCGTCTCAGAGACCGCTTGGCACCGCGCGAACGACCAGACAACGACGTCAATAATAACCTATTGTCTACCGCGCGGGGTACCCGCGGGGGGATAGGGGGGTTACAGTGTCCCACGGGTCCCATTGTGTGCCCTATTTAATGTGCGAAATGTAGGGTAGGTTAGTGTTGCAAAAAACTAAATACAATAATCGATACTGTTAGTTTGTTTCATAATAATCATTCAATTTTTAAAATAAATATACGTATACACTGGTAGAAATGATTTCTCAAACCAAGTAAACCTTGTTTTGTATATAACGAAAACAATATTTTCTTAAGATAAGAAATAATCTCTTAAACCAACTATAGTATTCTTGAACGAAGGAATAACGTAGTTGGATTAAGAGTATGTTTCTTATATTAAGAAAATATTGTTTTCGTTATATACAAAACAAGGTTTTCTTGGTCCAATACAGTTTTTTTTTCTGTGTAGTAGGGTGGCCCTTAATTTACTTATTTAAGGTCACCCCCTAAATTTCTTAAAGGTACGAAAAAAATAACGTAGGTATACAAAATTTTAAAGTGATTGGATATTATTAACACGTGCCACCGAGCGATTGAATATTAACACGTAAAATGTATTTGATTTTTTCAATTTTTCTTTAAACAACTGTATCTTTGTGAAAATTGAATAGATTTTGATGTTCTGAAACGCATTTTAAAGCTGACACTTTCTAGTTTTTGAACCTTTTATTCGATTTTTTTATCGCTTCCCACTACTCCTTGAGAGATTTAAGAAAAAGTGAAAGAAGCTTAAAATTTAATAATTCAAAATTGGCGTGCCAAACTTCAACAGTAGGTTGATGGAATTATTTTGAGCAAAAAACTTGTGTCCGAAAATGTTTCGTAAGAGAGTTGTAGCTCCCCGAAGATTTTGTCCAACATTATTTTTTTAGGGGGCTGTAATTCTCTTACGAAAAATTTTCGGACACATGGTTGAAAGTTTTTTGCTCAAAATAATTTTTTCAACTTTCTGTATATTTTTGGCCCGCCAATTTTGAATTATAAATTTTTTAGCTTCTTTCACTTTTCCGAAATCTTAAAAGAAGTAGTGGGAAGAGATTTTTTTTAACATTAAGAAATTTGAGTAGGTGACCTTAAAGAAATTCGGAAATAAGTAAAAGGGACAACCGAAATACGTAGTAATCTTGAAACGGTACAAAATATGTTTTTATATAATCTATGGATGTTGTCTATGTTATTGTCTATCATATACTGAAAATACATAGACGTTTTCATCTAATTTTTATCTAAATCACTGAATTTTTAAAGAAATATTACTATTTGATGTAAAAGATACAAAATATTTAGTCCAGTAAAGGAAGCATTTGACCCTTCTCGAAATTTCGAGTCGACCATAGAGAAAAATATTTTTTTTTGGTCGTCACATCAAGGCTCATAACTTTGTAAATATTTAATATTTTTCAATAAAAATTTATATTAAATAAGTTGAATATATACTTAATAAAACGTCTTTTATCTTATTCAAAAATAATTAGTTATATATCTGTGAAAAAAAATCCCAAACATTGACAATTTTTAGACCCATCACAGTGGCTATCCCCCTTAATATAAGAAACATACCCTTAATCCAACTACGTTATTCCTTCGATCAAGAATACATAGTTGGTTTAAGAATATATTTCTTATCTTAAGAAAATATTGTTTTCGTTATATACAAAACAAGGTTTACTTGATTCAAGTAAACCTTTCTACCTGTCTATCTGTCTGCAATTAAATCTATACATTTTTAAATCACGCCCGGCATATTCGTTTGAAGTGTTTATTACAATAATTATTTAAATGACTTGTTTAAAAAAAACCTCGACAATAATTCGTCAGTCAGTTGGAAACCTAACCTCAAACACAACAGCCAGTATGATTAACGCCCGCCGCCGTTGGTGTCAACGAATTCGACCGCGTTTCAAATTTCCAAACGCGTACCACGTCTTTGCGTATTATGAATACTAATAACTGATCACTTCTCTCTCTCTTACATGCATGCAACAGCACGTGTAACGTTGGATTGTTTGTCTCTCTCGACCTGGATCATTCGGTTAGGGATGGAAAATGTTTACTGTTAATGTAACATTTAATTTTTAACTGTATTTATATAAAAAATATTAAATTTGATATAAAAAAATGATCCTGAGGATTTTTGGGGTGCTGAAACCGAATCTGTTCCCCAAATTACTCAATTAACCCTATTTTTTTAGATATTTTAACCTAAAAGTGTTAAAAATGATAAGTTTCGACACACGATTTAACAAATAAGTTTTCGCAATTGCCTAGGGGCGGAAAATTTCTTAATCCGGGCCAGCACTAGTTTGTAATAAAATTTATCTATACATATACAGTGGTGCCTCGCACAACGAACGCCTCGCATAACGAACGCGGCGCTCAACGAACTTTCTGTTCGTTCATTACGCGACTCACTCAACGAACTGCATCGTATTTCATTTTGCTACCCGAATGCTCCTACGTATCACGAAGTCGCCCGAACTTCCAAGGTCGCACGCAGTCGATGCTCAAACTTGCATGAACATGCATCAACGCGCGTCAGTCGTTCTTTTCTGCGCTTAACTCACACACGTGTTTGTTTTAATAAATGTAATTTTGTGTGTCTATATTATGAGTTCTAAAAAAAGCAGGAAAGTGATTTCTGTTGAAATGAAACAAGAAATAATTGGAAAGAGGATTTGACCCCGCAAGTCTCGGTAGACTCTCCTAAATCTGATTTTGACTAAAAAATAAAAAAACGTGTGTACAATCTTTTTTATGTTACAGTATCTTATTTTATGCTACAGAACGAATTACAATTTTTAACATGTATTGTTATGAGAAAACGCGTTTCACAAAACGAACTTTTCGCATAACGAACTTGCTCCTGGAACGAATTAAGTTCGTTATGCGAGACGTCACTGAACAAGTTTTTTTAATGGAATATCCTGTATATTATTATTGGATTTTATAACTGAGAATGTTCTCTTTATGAAAGTGCAGTACATATATATAGTGGTAAAATTCTAAAATTTGTATTGCGCTAGATTGTAATAAAATTTATCTAAATCGATTTTTACGTATTAGAAATAAATAAAAATACTTTTAATAGAATAGTTTCAGCCCTGTAAACTATCAGGTATCTTAGCTTATCGGATGAATTGCATTTTTTCGAGTACCAGGAATGACTCATCAGAATTTTGACCAAGTATTTCTGACTTATGACTTTTGAAAAACACACCTACCTATTTTTAATTCGATTTTTTTTATTATAATCATTTCGACCCTGTGGTTTATGGATTATAAATAAATATGTTATTAAAAAATAAATAAAAAACTGCATGGCACTCATACGGAATCATACCCCAGTATTTGACACTAATTAAGGTTATACGTCTACCATATTGTAAAAAAAGATTTGGTTTCGAAAAATGTTGTTTTTAATTTATATTCAGAACACATGTACCTACATTTAATGAAAAATTTAACTTTGTTAATTATTAAAAGTAAAAAAAGTTTAATTTAATTTGAAAATTGAAATAGACAGAACGGTATATAATAGTAACATGTACTAATTTGTATCTACAATATAATGGCAGAGCTAATTTTTCATTATTTTGAATAAATTACACGTGAATATATTCGTTTTATAATTATTATAGTATTTAAAAGGGTTGAAGTTTCGAATAATTAGTTTTTAAAACGTCTCTATATAGCCAATTGTGTAGAATTTCAATAAATAGAACACTTTCGGCAAGTTCTCTCATTTATCGTGTGTTAAAAACTCTATTTTTAATATCCAATTACTCAAAAACCATACGTCCAAAATTTTAAATAAAAATTAGTAAAATATATTAGTTATCCATAAATAACATATTAAAATTTTAGACTTTTATCTATACATTGCGCTCTAATGATCGAATAAACTTAAGACATAAAGTGCGACCGTTTCGTTTTAGTTGGGCCACCCTGTATATATAGATTAAATAATATTTAATATTGTATTATCTTTTTATACATATTATGTCAATCAACCTTTGATATAAGTACATTATACATAGATACGATAAATATATCTAGTTACTACTCGTTTTAAGTATCTATGTATCTACAACATCTTTTTTTTAATGTATACCTACACACAGAAAAAAATCTGTATTGGACCAAGAAAACCTTGTTTTGTATAAAAACGAAAACAATATTTTCTTAATATAAGAAATATAGGTACTCTTAATCCAACTACATTATTCCTACGTTCAAGAATACTATAGTTGGTTTAAGCGATTATTGCTTATCTTAAGAAAATATTGTTTTCGTTATATATTAAACAAGGTTTACTTGGTTTGAGAAATCCTTTCTACCAGTGCATAGTATAAAAAATATTAATTTTGTAAAATATTTATAATTACACATTATTAAAAATATTACTGCACATTTTTAGTTAAAATAGTTTATTATAAAAAACATTATTACTATATAGTTTATTTAAAAAAAATTGATTTTTACTTATTTATTTATTTTTATTATTTTTTCTTGAAACTTTTGGGTGATTTCAACGCAAGTACAAGAGAGTTATACGTATGAGAAATCATTTTTATAGAGTTGGTACCCTATACTAGAGATGCCACGAATATTCGGCTATTATTCGGTATTCGGCCTATTCGGCTACTTTTTTTACTATTCGGTATTCGGCCGAATAGTTCTCAATATTCGGCCGAATACCGAATACTAAATCGTGAAAAAAGCACATAATAAATATTACTCACAATTTTTTTTTTACAAAAAATCAGCATATTTAATACTTAAAATCTATCAGTGGTAAGTTATGATGAATGAAATTTTTTTTTGCATTTGTTGTTACACAGATCTTGCTGTTACACAACAAACAAACTGCCAGTTTATTGTCTTCACTACAAATTTTATTATATTTCCGAAATAGGTGATTTTTTATTAAATGGTGCCATTTCGTAAAGCTTTTCACGAACAAACAGTGATATTTTTTAAGATATATAGTGTATTATATTAAGGTGACCATCTGTCCTATTTTGAAGAGGACAGTCCTCTATTTTGGCCAACTGTCCTCTATAGAAAACCTGTCTTCTTTTTGTCCTCTTTTTTATGTTTTCGAAACTTTTGTTCTCTTTTTTTGTTATTTGGTAAAATAAATGTTATCCAAAAAATTAAAAAAAAATAAATATTTTATTTTTCTCAAAAATAATAATTATTGAAATTAATGTGACAAGACCTACTCGCAAATGAAACAAATACGACCGCGAAATGCACTAAGTGTCGCCGAATATTCGGCGGCCGAGAGCCTAGCCGAATATTCGGTATTCCGTATTCGGCCAAATCACTATTCGTGGCATCTCTACCCTATACTGTATCTATGGCATTATTTGTAAATGATGCTAAATTCATTTATTTCAAATAATATTTTGTATTCGTATTGGAAATTTTTTTTTGTTTTTTTTGTTATGATTGTTATTTTTGGAATAATGTTCAAAATAACTCACTACACAAGAAATAAACAATGTTTTAGGTTAGTTTTGATTCAATTTCTGTTTTTAAGTTGATTTCATTGAAGTTCAATGTATAAAATATAACTAAAAAATGGCATGTTTCAGATTTGGTTGAAAGTATGTTTATTTTATAGAAAATGATGTGAAAAGTTTAAATTTTCAAACCGCAGGTCTGTATCTCAAACCGTTCTCGAGATATGGCCTCTTGAAGTTTGAATTTTTTTTAAATTTTGGAGAAAAATTGTCGTAGCTTTTGAACGTGTGGTCGGATTTGATTTTTGTTGACAGATTTGAAATCAGCGTGTCAAAATCTATATAATGATATGTATAATACTTTAAAATTCGACAAAAAAAAATTTGCGAAAAAATGACATTTTTTTAAGGTATACCCCTTTGAATTTTTTCGATTTTTCACAAAAAATTTTTTGTCGAATTTTAAAGTATTATACATGTTATTATATAGATTTTGATACGCTGATTTCAAATCTGTCAACAAAAACCAAATCCGACCTCACGTTCAAAAGTTACGACCATTTTTCTCCAAAAATTTCAAAAATTACAAATTTTGAGAAGCCATATCTCGAGAACGGTTTGAGATACAGACCTGCGGTTTGAAAAAATCAACTTTTCATGCAATTTTCTATAAAATAAACATACTTTTATCCAAATCTAAAACATGTCATTTTTTAGTAATGTTTCATGCATCAAACTTCAATTTCTCATAGAAAAATTAACTCAAATACAAAGAAATACGAACTAAAATCATTACTTACTATACAAACACTATTTTTTTATTTATTTAACTTATAGTACACTGGTAGAAAGGATTTCTCAAACCAAATAAACCTTGTTTTGTATATAACAATATTTTCTTAAGATAAGCAATAATCTCTTAAACCAACTATAGTATTTTTGAACGAAGGAATAACGTAGTTGGATTAAGAGTATGTTTCTAATATTAACAAAATATTGTTTTCGTTATATACAAAACAAGGTTTTCTTGGTCCAATACAGTTTTTTTTCTGTGTATCTTTAATAGCCGAATTAAAAAAAATTACTAAAACTTTGTATATTTTTTGTATGTCTATACTGCCGTGCTAAGCACAAAAGCGGTATCTCAGTAAAGGCGAGTTTCGAGAAAATCAAAATTTTGTTAAAATAGTTTTATTTTTACTTTACAGATTGTTTTTTTGATTTATTAAATGGAATTTATTCATTATATTGGGAATTTTGGCGGTATCAAAATATACAGTTATTCACCTATACGTATTATTAATATACCTCTAATTCTCTTAGTGATTTAAGGTAAACCTGAGAGAGAGAAAACTTTTTTAAGGGTTTTATCATATGTTTTAAATACGATACCGCTATTTGGCTTGGTTTATTGGATTCGTATTTTTTTAAGCTATTTGATGTCATAAAAATCAACTTTACGATTTTTTTTGAGATACCGCTTTTGTGCTTAGCACGACAGTATATTTGATTAAGTTTTTTAAGCTATTTGATGTCATAAAAATCAACTTTACGATTTTTTTTGAGATACCGCTTTTGTGCTTAGCACGGCAGTATATTTGATAAGTTTTTTTTTCTTCATCATCTATATACATATTTTGATTTGTTTGTGCAGCAAAGAGGAGGTCCCCGGTCTGGCTTGTGGCACGCTCCACGCCGGAAACCGCCTAGAGCTGGTCTTGCATACAGAACTAGCGCGGGCCCGACACCACACGTGACCGAAATACATCTACACATACATACACACACACAAGTGGGCGCCCTGAAGCTATTTTAAAAGATGGGCCAAATAGGCATGTTGCCAATAACAAAATATCATTGAAAATTGAAACTATGATTTTAAATAATGAAACATGTTAAAAAAGTTATACAAAATGTATGTACACTGTACATCTAATTCTGTTTTTACACGGTAGATACGTTCCAGAAAAAACTCTGTAAAATAAAACGGGCAAGTGCGTGTTGGGCACGCACATGATAGGGTTCCGTAGTCATTCTCACTACGATTTATAAAAAAAAGAGTTTTTTTCAAAATTTTCGTGACCGAAAGGTTCAAATCAAAAAGTAATTTGACTTTTATTATTGCATTTTAGGAGACCTATCAAATGACACCCCACTCAATGGGGTAAATGAAAAAAATGTGAGTTTACTTTTCAATCTATGAAAAGGGGGTCCAAAATATTTTTGACAATGTTCGTTATAATTTTCAGTGAAAGTATTAATTAAAACCTACATTTTGAATTTTTTTCAGATTTTTTGAATCAATAGGTTAGAAAATACAGGGGGGGACGCTCTGACAGCGACATTAAAAAGCAAATATATCACGACTGAAGGGTTAAAATCAAAAAGTTATTTGACGTTTTTTATTGCACTTTACGAGACCTATTAAATGACACCCCACTCAATAGGGTAAGTGGGGAAAAAATGTAAGTTCAATTTTCAGTCTATGAAAGGGGGGTCCAAAATATTTTTTACAATGTTCGTTATAATTTTCAGTAAAAGTACTAATTAAAATCTACGTTCTGGAATTTTTTCAGATTTTTTTAATTGATAGTTTAGAAAATAGAGGGGGGGAGACGTTTTTTTAATGACTTTGGAGAGAAAATACATCGTGATCGAAGGGTTGAAATTAAAAATTTCTGTTACATTTTTTGTTGCATTTTAGGAGACCTTTCTAACGACACCCCACTTAATGGTGTAGGTGAAATTTTTTTTTTGAAAACACTTCATTTTATGAAAAAATTTTTATTTTCAAAAATCTTATCATTTCTGTTTTTGGGTCATCAATCTACGACCGTATACCAAATTTCATCTTATTATGACAAAATTTTTCAGGACGGACGGACATGGAGAAACTATAAGGGTTCCTAGTTTTCTACGGAACCCTAAAAAGACATGAAGTACATAGAAAAAAGGGGATTAGTTCCGTATCCTTCAACCCTGTAAAAAATAGGTAAAATGAAATGATTCATTAAAAAAATATATATAAATTAAATTTTTATGTGCATTCATGCACAGTTTATTTCATAAAAATAAAAGGCAATTCAATTCTTAAAGTAAAAGTAACACAAATATAAAATTATCGCAGGTTTAGGAACTGAAAAGTCATACAAGACTAAAATATATACTTAAGCTGCTATGAAAATAAATTAGAAAGGGGAATTCCCTAACTGCATATTTTATAAATAACAGATAGAAAAAAAAATCCTAGAAGATTACGGATAGTAAAAATACTTTTCTTTAAAATTTAAATTAGCACATGCTAAATCGAATGAAATCGTGTAAAAACAGAATTGAGTGTATTTATTTTTATATTAAAAGCGAGAGTAATATAATTTTTATTAAAATAAAAATGCAAAATACAGCAATCCGCCACCATGTTAAATGAAACACCAATCAGAGCGAATGACGTCACACATCAGTAAACGTCTTTTATTTTAGACAAATATCAATTCCTCTTACAAGATTATTAGGTACATACCTTATTTAAGAACTTATATACTTTGGAATTCATTTTTAACAAATAAAATAATTAAATTATTGTCTAACTCTGAATGTTTGATTATTCTTGACAAAGAGTGTGACGTCACAACTCTCAAATGTCACCTGCGAGCGTTTTAGCATCAAATTTAAAACTAGTTTTAAAAGAGTCAATTTCTGCAGAAATAAGATTTTTTTTGGAAATAAGAGACACGTAAAATCATCATACGTCCAGTATCATCAAGTTTAACTAAATGCTCCTTTAACTAACTGTCATATTATCAACAGATCCAAGCATAATACATTTAATTAAATAGATTTTAAATTTTCTGCAGTATTTCTTTACAACGTATATTATGTAAATGTTTCATTAAGAACTTAAATATTGATTTAAATCACGTTTGTAATACATCAAATTTACCTTAAAGGAGCATTTAGCGCTAAAGGAGCTTTAAATTGGTTGATAATACTGGGCAATAGAATAGTTTTTTTTTTTTAAATTAGTCATCATGCAAATCATATTATTTATTTCCGATTATAATTAAAGACGTGAGTTCAATTCCCTTTAACCCTTAAGTGTTGACGCCCATGCACACACGCATAGCAAGAAACAGAAGCAATGTGTCACCGCGCGGCCGCGCTGGACATGTCCAATGTTCAAGAATTGTTATTTATAGCTTCTGATATATGTATTGTACATACGCCGGAGTTTAAACTCATACCATTCCGAACTACTCTTAGGTATATTAACGGTTGAAACATTAAGAAACATGGTGTCGTTTACTTTATAGGTTTGGTACGACTGTATAATGGACTCATTGACTAACTACACACAGAAAAAAAACTGTATGGGACCAAGAAAATCTTGTTTGAAGTAAAAAGTTCATTAATAAAATAGATCTTTCAAATTCTGAAATAAAATATGGGGGGTTCCATTTAAGGTTGTTTTCACTGAAAGTCGTGGCATCTAGCGAAATTTAGCATGAACTACAGGGTTTTGATATGTCGGTAAAAAAGAACAAATAGATCTGGCAACAATTTATAATATTAGACAAGAATAGAAGATTCATTTTTAACAATATTATAATTATTACTGTTGCTGACAATGGTAATAATTATAATAACAATAGTAACTATTATTATTATAAATAAAAACATTAAATGTAATCAATAATCACTTGATATTTACAACGTGCGTCAGTTTTCAATACCACGTTTTTATATTTCAAAGAGCGCGCCGAATGCGGTGTTGCCATATCGTATATATTTACGTCATGTGTTCGGGAATTTATCAAAGTTAAAAATTAATAATTATTTAAGGAGATGGTAAATCATTCTAAAATTTTATATACATATTCCTTAATTACCATCTGACGTTTAGTTTTAATACACGAATTAAATGAATATCAAATTCAAAGTGGATCCCTATGCCTGCAATGTATAAGAGGCCAACTTTGCACGTTTATAATTAATAAACGAAATGGTAAACTGACCTGAATTTTTTTTTACAAATGCGAACTAGCTTACTTAACACAATATTAAAATTTTAACAAATTCTGTAGTGATCGATTTTAGTGAACAACAACCTTAATATAAAACTAGATGTATATCATGTATATGGTCTACGTGGAATTTAAGTTATATAGAGAAGAAGAAAAAGAATAAATATCGATACTTATTCACCAATTAAAATATAGATTATATAAAAAAATAACTATACAGTAGAAACCTGTTATAACGACATCGAAGGAACCGGTCATATTGGTCGTAAAAAGTGGATAGTCGTAATAACCGGTAAAAATACAATTATATGGAATTCAGACGTAACTTTTATTTTGAGTCGTTAAAACCGATACGTCGTATTAACCGATGTTGTTATAACCGGTTTCTAATGTACACAGGTAGAAAGGTTTACTTGAACCAAGTAAACCTTGTTTTGTATATAACGAAAACAATATTTTCTTAAGATAAGAAATATATTCTTAAACCAACTATAGTATTCTTGAACGAAGGAATAACGTAGTTGGATTAAGAGTACTTTTCTTATATTAAGAAAATATTGTTTCGTTATATACAAAACAAGATTTTCTTGATCCGATATAGTTTTTTTTGTATGTATTTATAAAAGAAAAAGAAAATATATAAAGCCGGCACTGTTCATTAATAGTTAACAAAAAATCTCGACTGATAACAAATTTAATTTAAAATTTATTATAATTAGCCTCAAACGCGGGGACAAGTTTGACCGGCGTCCATTTTTGGGCTCGCCCACGCTTTCTTGCCGAGTGCATTAGCATACACACACACACACACAGACACACACATACAAAGAGTGTCGTAATTAGTATCTGTAATAGGATTGGTCCGTTTTGCAGCCTCCGCATTCTGTGATTGGTCAGAGCAGATACAAGAAGACGCATTCATGTTTACTTATTATACTACAGCAGTATCGTATTGCATGGTCCCCCCCTCTTTTTCTATCTAGTGTGCGGGTAATGCGGTTGATTTGTTTTTTGTCTTTTATTCACGGCTAACTGAGATGATTTTTTTTGTTATGTATTTATTTGATTGGATTAATTTTTTTTTAGGACATAAGGGAACTCACAATAGGGTGGTCATTAATTTTCGAATTTCTTTAAGCCCCCCCTCCCCCCCAAAGGACCCCGCAGAATCCTTATGGGAAACGGGTTTCGGTCAAACTCTTTGAAACTTTGGATTCTGATAGTCCTTGATGAGTAGATTAAAAGTGTCAATGGGCACTAAGTCCTAAAAACTCAAACTTTTAAGATATAGCTCTCTAAAGTTGGGGATCATGCTCGCCTTTAATTTACAATAAAAAAATGTGTAGAACTTTAATTTTCGTACAACTATTTGTATGTGTTCCTAAAGACTTATATAATCGATTGTCACCATAAAAAAGTAAACTTTTAAATTCTTTAGCCAATTGCAGTACCTACAGTCCCTGGCCATATTATTAGACCAAAGCTGAAAAATCACATTTTCGCCATTTTAACTACAATACACCTTAATTTTTGACAGTTTTCGTTAAATTATGAAATAGCATATATAATATAATGAGTTTTATTATTATTGTTGTTACAAATCTCAAAAATTGTATAAAATTTTTATCAAAAAATGTTAAAGCATCAACAAAGAACTTACTTTACACGTTTTTGAAGCACTATCACTTGTTTAATTAAGATGAACTATGTATTGTACAACAATTGAAACGATACACTCTGTTTAACGGTTATTTGATTATTTGACGTTTTCGTGTAAACACTGCTGCCATCTAAGTTTGAAAGTGGTAAGTCTTTCAAAAATTAGATTAAATGTTACCATAAGTATAAAACTACGAGTTCTGTTAAGGAATGGTAACAGTGTTTACAATAAAACAACAAAAATAATATGAAACACTTATTTCTTAGCTTTGGTCTAATAATATGGCCAGGGACTGTACTTAAATCTTATTATTACGTTTTTTTATTATAAAACAATTGGATTTGTTTATAATAAAAAAAACGTAACAATAAGATTTAAGTGTTGTCATTTCTCAATGAATTGAAAAGTTGACTTTTTTATGGTGGCAATCGATTATAGATATCTTTGGGAACACATACAAATAGTGAAACGAAATTTAAGGTTCTACAAAAAAAATATTGTAAATTAAAGACAATCATGATCCCCAACTTCAGAGGGCTATATTTTAAAAGTTTGAGTTTTTAGGAGTTAGTGCTCATTGACACTTTTGATCTACTCATCAAGGACTATCATAATCCAAAGTTTCAAAGATTTTGACCGAAACCCTTTTCCCATAAGGATTCTGCGGAGTCCTTTCTTCTACGGCCGTATCTCGGTCATTTTTTATTTTATTGGAATAAAATAGAAAAACAAATGATCGAATCACAAATTTAATTCGGTATCTATCCTTCCATAGACTAGATAGTTATATAGCACAATTCGGTATCCGGCAAAGATTAAATATATATTTTTAGAAAAAAAACTGTATTGGACCAAGAAAACCTTGTTTTGTATATACCGAAAACAATATTTTCTTAATATAAGAAACATACTCTTAATCCAAATACGTTATTCCTTCGTTCAAGAATACTATAGTTGGTTTAAGAGATTATTGCTCATCTTAAGAAAATTTTGTTTTCGTTATACAGGGTCCTCCAATAGTGTGTCCGGCATTGTTTTACGCCCAAACTATTGAAGATAGAGAGTTAGGATAAAAAATTTATTATATATATTGACTCTAAAGAATTTCAGGAAAATATTTTCAACCCCCTAAAACCGCTCCTTGGGGGGTAGTTTGAGGGGTACATGCCCGTTTCTCAGTTAAATCATATGGAATGGTATATCAAAAAGTACATATTTGTAAAGATCATAAAAAATAAGAAACTTTTATAAAACAAAAATTTCCATACTTTCAATTGTTTAAAAAATATGGCGACTTGTTCTCAAATTTTAGGGTTTTACTAAAAGTGCTCTAATTTCGTTAAATATTAATGGAATTTTATTATTTTTTCAAATTTAGAAAGTAGAAATAATGAACGTTGTAAAGATATATGACTATTTGTGATTTTAATAGTTTAAAGTGTCATACACGATATATCAAAAATTCAAAAGTTCAACTAGGGATAATTCGAAATTTTCAAATACAACGGTATATCAATTAGTACTTTTTCTTAAAAAGGATATGTAAATAAACAACTTTTGTTAAGAAAATTTAAATTTTAAAATTATAATTTTAAAATTTAAAACTGAAAATTAAAATTTTTAATTTTAATTTTTTTTATCAAAAACTATTTATTTACATATCTTCTTTAAGAAAAAGTACTAATTGATGTACCATTGTATTTAAAAATTTTGAATTATCCCTAATTGAAGTTTTCAATTTTTGATATGTCGAGTATGACACTTTAAACTATTAAAATCTCAAATAATCATACATCTTTAGAAAGTTCATTATTTCTACTTTCTAAATTTAAAATAATAATAAAATTCCATAAATATTTAACGAAATTAGAGCACTTTGAGTAAAACTCTAAAATTTGATAACAAGTCGCCATATTTTTTAAACAATTGAAAGTATGAAAATTTTTGTTTTACGAAAGTTTCTTATTTTTTCATTATCTTTACAAATATGTACTTTTTGATATACCATTCCATTTGATTTTACTGAGAAACGGGCATGTACCCCTCAAACTACCCCCCAAGGAGCGGTTTTAGGGGGTTGAAAATATTTTCCTGAAATTCTTTAGGGTCGATATATATAGTAACATTTTTATCCTAACTCTCTATCTTCAATAGTTTGGGCGTAAAACAATGCCGGACGCACTATTGGAGGACCCTGTATACAAAACAAGGTTTACTTGGTTTGAGAAATCCTTTCTACCAGTGTACATATCTATAAATAATTTAAATTTTGACATTATAAGATCTAAGGTCATTCCGTTTTACGTTATACACGATTAAGGATTGTAAAATTTAGAAATTCTGACAGGCGACACTTAAACGATGTTGTTCTTTCTGAAGAGAGGGGGGGGGGGGGGTTAAAACCTACCAAAAACCATCACCCACGCGCCTCTACTACTGAGGTTTGTGACGTATATATATGAATCAGTGATTGACAGCAACACATACACACACACACACACACACACACACACACACACACATATATATATAGAGACATATTTAGCCGCACCCATCTCGGCGGGTATTAGCATAATCGGTATAATCACCGGCACCAGACAGACAGACAGACATACATACATACACACATGCTGTATAGTGTATAGTATAACCTCCATCTCTATATGAAACGCAATTTTAGTATGCAAGAAAAAAAATCCCAAAATATGAATTTTTTTATTTAGTTAACTGCAAAACAGCTTAATTTGATGATAATCGGTCAATGGGTGTTAAAATGGTGGACATTATTAGTGTAATTTATTTATTAATTATTATATTATACGTCTAGCACACTCTAAAAAAAATTTTTTTAATGTAATATTTTACTTTGTTAATTATTAAAAGTAAAAAAACTTTAATTTAATATGAAAATTGAAATAGACAGAACGGTATATAATAGTAACATGTACTAATTTGTACTGCTGTAATGGCAGAGCTAGTTTTTATTTATTTTGAATAAATTACACGTGAATATATTTGTTTTATATTTTTTATAGTATTTAAAAGGGTTGAAGTTTCGAATAATTAGTTTTTAAAACGTCTCTGTATAGCCAATTGTGTAGAATTTCAATAAATAGAGCACTTTCGGCAATTTAAGTTCTCTCATTTATCGTGTGTTAAAAACTTTATTTTTAAATTTTTAACCCATTGCTTCCCGACTTTTTATTGCTCGATTTTTTTTTATCTAGTTCTCAATTTTTGTTGAAAATATAACCAAAAAGATAAATTCAATACAAAACAGGACAGCACTTTTTTCAACGACGATAGTCTGTACCTGGATTTATTTTTGAAATTATTGTTATGCTTTATTTACACTTTCATAAGTATATTTTATATATAGTTTCGTCAATTAATATGTCGGCTAGCTGGAATAATTACTCGGCTACTTTAAAAGTGTATAATTTGTCATTGAATGAACTCTAGAATTTGTTTTAAAAATTATTGTAAGTAGAGAGACTTAAAAAACATATTAGTAATGTAAATCAAATTAATAACGTTATTATGTCAGAGAAAAAAATTAGAAAATATGATGTCCTATAAATAGAACACTGGGAAATAATATGGGTTAGTATCTAAATACTCAAAAACCATACGTATACAATATTTTAAATAAAAAATAATAAAATATATGAGTTATCCATAAATAACATATTAAAACTTGGTATACTGCCGTGCTAAGCACAAAAGCGGTATCTCAAAAAAAATCGTAAAGTTGATTTTTATGGCATCGAATAGCTTAAAAAAATACGAATCCAATGAACCAAGCCAAATAGCAGTATCGTATTTTAAACATATGAAAAAACCCTTAAAAAAGTTTTCCCTAATTCAGGTTTACCTTAAATCACTAAGAGAATTAGAGGTATATCAATAATATGTAGGTGAATAACTGTATATTTTGATACCGCCAAAATTCCCAATATAATGAATAAATTCCATTTAATAAATCAAAAAAAAAACAATCTGTAAAGTAAAAATAAAACTATTTTAACAAAACTTTGATTTTCTCGAAACTCGCCTTTACTGAGATACCGCTTTTGTGCTTAGCACGGCAGTATACACTGTACCTATATCTAAATGAATATCGAAAAATTATATAGAAGAAACGCTATTTGCCTCTTTGTCTATTTACCTCCCGTCAATCTAAAACTGAATGATACATAGACAATACTGTGTAGATTGTAGATGTTATACATACATGACTGAATATAAATTGATTCATAACTTGCTTGGCGCGTGCTATCTAACTGTAGACACAAAACGCGTTTTCTTGTTTAAAATATCAACGACTGTTTTTTTATTTTTTTTTTATTTAACACCGAGCTAGTATTTTTAAACCTTTATTTAATTGTTCTATCTACACAGAGAAAAATGTTTAAACAAACATAATTTTCATAGAATACTATTTATATGATTTTTTAAATTATTTTTGTTTTTTCGACTACCTAAAAAAAATATCTAATAAATATTCACACTTTGAATATTGCAGTTTACATAAAAATATGTAAAATTTTATTCCCCATAACTTTTGTACAGGACATTTATTTCTAGTATCAGTTTTAAGAGCTCAAAAATCCATTTAAACATAATTTTTTGATTAAACGCGCTTAATTTTCGAGTTTACCGCAACTTTTCAGCAATTTAGGTGCACACATTGGAATAAAATTTTAAATATTGCTGAAAAGTAAACATTAAAAAAAAAAGGATTATAAAAGGTTAAGGACCGCTCTTTTAAAGCTAATCACGTTTATACATATATTTCATCGTATTTGATTAAAAGATTCTCTAATTTGGTTGTCAGTCCACACATATTCGCAATGGATTCCGACTCGAAATTTGACTCATACATTTCTCAGAACTGCAAACGTATACTACGGAATGTATATACCATAGACAAAGCATCAACTGTCGATAAGACAGAGTTCTTTAATATATCTATCAATTTACAACAGGATAGAACAGTGTTTTTTAAACTTTTTGACGTCGCGGCCCCCTTGCAGTTTATATTGATAACTCACGGTCCCCCTATTTTTTTTTGAAACCCAAATGGGTTAAAAATATTTTTTTGTTTCATCTATATAATTTAAGCGAGTGCATAAATTAATATTTAAGGCTGTTCATGCCGATTTTTCCGAAACTAAAATCTACTATACGAGATGTCGCCACCGTAGAAAACAAAAATTATTTGCACAAGTCTAGCCCTGAGGGGAAATGACACAATACAGATACAAGTAATTCAGTGACAATTGACGATCGAATGAAAAATGGGATATTCTCGAAACTAAACAGAGATGAAGCTATAAAGGATAGAACTAGTTCTTATGTTTTTAGGCTTACATTCGCTATTTTCAAATGAAAATTGCAGAATTATTATAAAATTAGAAAACTGGAACAAATATCTATGTCGTGGTATATTTTTTTCCCGTATTTTTCAAGAATTTTTGTTGTATATTGAGTTTTATCATATCAAGAAAAATACATATATTTTCTGATTTTTTTTATTAATATATAAAAAAATTAAATTGAAAAATTAAGTATGTCATAACATAGAAAAATTAATCTAGTTCATACTGTATTTTTTCCTCAATGATTTATTAATACTAAGAATTGAAATAAACAGAACGGTATATAATAGTAACATGTACTAATTTGTACTGCTGTAATGGCAGAGCTAGTTTTTCATTATTTTGAATAAATTACACGTGAATATATTTGTTTTATAATTATTTTAGTATTTAAAAGAGTTGAAGTTTCGAATAATTAGTTTTTAAAACGTCTCTATATAGCCAATTATGTAGAATTTCAATAAATAGAGCACTTTCGACAAGTTCTCTCATTTATCGTGTGTTAAAAACTCTATTTTTTAATATCCAATTACTCAAAAACCATACGTCCAATACTTTAAGTTTTTCTATACATTGCTCTAATGATCGAATAACCTTAATAAATAATTACTTAGTAACATGAGTTTTTCATGAAATTTATAAAAAATAAGCCCACTAATCCTAAAAAAACTGTATTTAATACATTTCTCAATGTTTGTATAATTTTTTTCATACGACAGTTTTAAAAATCGATAAATATTAATATATTAATGATATGTTTATGACCTATCGACACTTTGAGTAACACGAAAAGTCAAGACCATGGCATGAGGTTATTCTTTAATTTATATATCACTTAGCTATGTATAAACATCATTGCCTTGAAAATAATACCTAAGTATGTATTACTATCTAATCCGGATCTTTATTTAAAAACAATAGCCTCTATTCTTTTTGTTCATTTTTTAAAACGCTCTAACAGTAATATTCTGATGTCTTCATTTCTTTTTATTTACACGGAGAAAATTATTTCTCAATTTTTAAAGAAATACTATTTGACGTAAACAATACAAAATATTGTAATTGTTGGTAGGGTAGGTCACGTGTTTGTTAAATTACTAAAGTTACAATATCAATTAGTAATTATTGTGTACATGATCTAAATCTATATTATTGGTATTCGCTGGGTGCAAAGTAGGTAGTGGGGGAAACGAAATCGATCACAGCGCACGACGTGGCGAAAAATAACACTTTGGGTGGACTAACTGTCATTTTTAATAGACTCGTTTTTAACTGAAAATAGAAAGGTCAACATGGTTAATCCCACTATAGACTATGTGCAAGGGGGTGGAGTTAGAAATAATGTCGATGCGAGTGTTCGTGGTGAGCAATATTGTAAAATTATCGGCGCCAAAATTTGAGGTTATGCTGTCAATGTAAACGAATTAATTATTTCTCTATTATACGTCATAATTAAAGAGAAAAAGATACCCAAAATAAATAATTTTCACGTACCTTTTATGCTATACTATTTATATTATATACTAACAGCTAAATTAAATGATATTTGTTTAATAAAAAATTTCACGGTATTAATCATATTAAACAATGATAAATATAGAGTTAAATCTATTCAATCCTTCTCTCTTACCCGCTAGCGGCGCTAATAGACTTTGTGCACATAGCTAATAGTCATAAATAATCGTCTAAAATGTATATATTACGATATTTTATTGAAATTATTTATTTGTTAGTACGTCAAAGTCCATCCAAGCTGCTACTAAAGTCCACCCATTAGTTGGCGCTGTAATCGCGCACGCTGCGAATAGTTTAATTTGTTATAACAATAAATATAATTAATACTTTACACAATTTTTGTATTTGTTGTATTGTCTTTTAATTGAAATTAAATAATTTGTATAGCACTTTATTAACAAATAATTTAACTTAAAAATAGTTAGTTTATTTTTTTACTCTTTTGACGTTAAAGGTTTTCATAAAATATCAATAGCCACGCTACGTACTATTTTGGTGATAATCGCATTGAAATCGTTAAGTTTTGTTGTATTTCTTAATTTTATTATTTTATTTTATCTATAGTGTTTTTAACATAACCTATAATACAGTTTATTTTTTTTCTTAAAATATAGTGAATTAATACAAAAGTGCATGCACGACGACGTTTAAGCTTCGGTCGAAATACTCAAAATAGTCAAAATACACAACATTTCCCTAAGAAATTTAACACCATAACAATAAGTACAAACGCGAGAAAGAGCATGCAAATTATCTTTTCACAAAACAACGTTTGCCGGGGCAGCTTGTAAAATATAATTCATTAAAAAAATAGTTACGACTGTCAAATGTGACATATAAATAAAATTTATTAAATCAATTTGTATATATTTTTTGATAGATTACAAATTAAACAATAACCCCAAAAGTCGTGCATACAATTATAATTTACATACAAAAAAAAAAAAAAAAAATGATATCTTAATAATTCATTCAGAACAAAACACAATTATATCAACAACATAGCATCTAAGCAGGCTATGATTTTTTAATTCTATTTCGCGAAACTAACAAAAATAAATAACGGTCAAACCGCACACGCCCGAGTGCGACAGAAGTACACAATTACCACGCACAGTGTATCTGTCCATCTCTTTCGCACACGTGCCAGATCTGTTGAATAATTCAAATATTACATATATGATATATGTAGTTCGTCAAAACGTTACATAAAAACCTGTCATGTAAAAGTGTGTGTCTGTCTGTCCGTCTGCCTGTGTGTCTGTGTGTGTGTGTGTTCAGGACTGGCTTGATTAATGTTTTTTAAAGAGTTACAAGTGAGAAAAAAAATGATAGTTTGTTTCATTGACATTATTTATAGTGGAATGTATTAATATTGAATGTTTTGAATTATTAGATGAAGTGGAACTTCTAAAGCGAGGTAATGAATTGGTATGATATCGACACGTTTTAAAATATGATAGGTTTTATCAGATGAAACGCATATGGGTGAAAAATGAAATATTTGCTATGGAAGACACGGGACTTTCTTATACGTAATACTGTAAAAATGAATAGTGTATGTTATTCTTATTTTATTGTAACGAATTTCGGAAAAAAACTAATAATTTTTTTTTAATAATGAATTTTTTTCAAAATAAGGAATAGAACATAAATTATAGATAATAATATTAATTACAATTTTTTCTCTAATTCGTACTGTTTTAAAGTAATTCGAAAAAATCCAAAATCAGTAACATCCGTTTCCGGTTGAAAGATCGTTTTCAAAAATATGTGGTTTTCTCCCCAGATAAAAATTAATCTTAAATATAAAATTTCATCCTTTTACGATTTGTCGTATTTGAGTTACAGCTCTTACAGACAGATAGACACACAGACATCATGGCGAAAATAGTCAGAATGGACTCAGAGAAGGTAAAAATGGATAATTCCGTGATCAAAATCCGGATTAAAAATTTTTTTATTCAACCAGAGCCGGATTTAAAGTTATTTTAACCTGTAGAGCGCCGGAAAACCAAATTTTGGCGTACCAGAAAATCTTCAATTTTTGTTTTTAGATTAAAATACATCGAAAACGTATATTTGCACTTCCATATAAATTAAAAAATCGTTCACGCGAGGCAACTTTTTGGGTTTACTGTATTTTTGACGTCAGATTTGGATTCAGCGCCGAAAAATACATCGAAATCGTATATTTGTATAATGAAATAAAACGGGCAAGTGCGTGTTGGGCACGCACATGCTAGGATTCCGTAGTCATTCTCACTACGATTTATAAAAAATGAGTTTTTTCAAAATTTTCGTGACCGAAGGGTTAAAATCAAAAAGTCATTTGGCTTTTATTCTTGCATTTTAAGAGACCTATCAAATGACACCCCACTCAATGGGGTAAATGAAAAAAATGTGAGTTCACTTTTCAATCTGTGAAAAGGGGGTCCAAAATTCTTTTGACAATGTTCGTTATAATTTTCAATGAAAGTACTAATTAAAAGCTACATTCTGGAATTTTTTCAGATTTTTTAAATTGATAGTTTAGAAAATAGAGGGGGGGACGCTCTGACAGCGACATTAAAAAGCAAATATTTCGTGACTTAAGGGTTGAAATCAAAAAGTTATTTGACATTTTTTATTGCATTTTAGGAGACCTATTAAATGACACCCCACTCAATAGGGTAAGTGGGGAAAAAAATGAAAGTTCAATTTTCAGTCTATGAAAGGGGGGTCCATAATATTTTTGACAATGTTCGTTATAATTTTCAGTGAAAGTACTAATTAAAAGCTACATTCTGGAATTTTTTCAGATTTTTTAAATTGATAGTTTAGAAAATAGAGGGGGGGGACGCTTTTTTAACGACTTTGGAGAGCAAATACATCGTGATTAAAGGGTTAAAATCAAAAAGTTCTGATACATTTTTTATTGCATTTTAGGAGACCTTTCTAACGACACCCCATTCAATGGGGTAGGTGAATTTTTTTTTTTGAAAACACTTCATTTTATGGAAAGGGGGCCTAAAAAAAATTTTATTTTCAAAAATCATATCATTTCTGTTTTTGGGCCATTAATCTATGACCGTATGCCAAATATTATCTCAAAATTTTGGAGACAGACGGACATGGAGGAACTATAAGGGTTCCTAGTTTTCTACGGAACCCTAAAAAGGTTATGTACTATTTAAAATAATATTTTTTTCGAATTTGTAATTTTTAACACGGGCTGTTCCCTTAGCCAATATATTGGCTCACCCCGTGATCGACACTTTACCTATTATGTTCAATCAATGATATAAGATACCTTTTATACCAGTTTTTTGAGGGCTAAATGCCCCCTGAAATCCCGGTCTTCTAAAGGTTAATTTTATATATTACTAGCTGACCCGGCCACGCGTTGCTGTGGCTAACGTTTTTGTCATATACTTACTCAATCCAGTCAACAGATGTCACCATCTGTTAGTTAAATTGTAGGTTATATGAAACGTTTGGAAGTTTAACATAGCGCCATCTATTGAATACTTACTCAATCCAGTCAACAGATGTCACCATCTGTTAGAATCGTTTGGAGCTAACAGATAAAGACAAATAATTTGCAATAAAATAATATTGCGATCATAAATTGAGATGTAAGCTATCCTATCTTTCAAGTTGGATCAAACTGCACACGGTGTACAAATTTGATTAAAATCGGTTAAGTAGTTTAGGAGTCCATCGCGGACAAACAATGTGACACGTAATTTATATATATTAAGATAAGAAAATAAAAATAATTACAATACACCCCTGTATATGTGTGTTTGTGTGTGCGGGGCGCATGGGTGTTGTCATCTATTTTCAAAAATAAAATTAATAATCAAATAGTACGGGGCCTTACAGCCTTACATTACAGAATCCACCCACAGCCGTTTATAAAATGTCATGTCATTCTTTATTTGATTTCAACTCAGTTTTGTATAAGTTTTCGATGTGTCTATGTGGCTTCATCGGACGCCGATCCATAGAGAGATGAAAAAAACAATTATGACTTGTAAAAATACACGAGAAATATTATCTACTTATATAAATATAGATACTTGTGAACGGTCTTCAATATATTAATTGTAAGTATCGAATTTATATTAACAGGATGGCCAGTATTTCTCTGGAACAAATTTCCCTGACTTTTCCCGGTTTTCCAGGAGAATTTTTACCGTTTTTCCCTGTTTTTTTATAATTAAAATTTAAATAAAAAACCTAAAAAAAGGTCACATAGATAAAATTTTTAATATTATTGCAGAATTTGCATTTTTCCCTGACTTCCAATCAAATTCCCTGACTTTTCCCGGTTTTCCAGAAACTGGTTACCCTGTATTAAGGTTATTCGATCATTAGAGCAATGAATATAGATAAAAATCTAAAATTTTAATATGTTATTTATGGTTAACTCATATATTTTATTTAAAATATTGGATTTTTGAGTAATTGGATATTAAAAATAATCTGCCGTGTGCCACAGGACTTTCTTATACGTAATAATGACAGTGAACAGTGTACGTGATTTTTATTTTATTGAAGGATATTTCTGACAAACTAATAAAAGATAGAGTAAAATGAATGAGACATAAACTATAGAAATATTATTTTATACATTATGTATCGAACGAATTTTGTTTAACATAATTACTAACAATAA
This sequence comes from Sialis lutaria, assembly GCA_949319165.1. NCBI lineage: Eukaryota > Metazoa > Arthropoda > Insecta > Megaloptera > Sialidae > Sialis > Sialis lutaria. The sequence continues at coordinate 37,699,913 of OX439233.1, forward strand.
AATGGAAACGGATGTTTACTCATGTAATTTTTTGAATTTTTTGAAATAAGACAAAAATGTTTTAGATAAAAAATGTCGAGTATGTTATTATCTATAATTTATTCCCCATACATTTTTTTCCAACACTTATGATTTAGCCAGAAATATTTTTTTTAAAATCATTATTTAGAATAATCTATACTGGTTGCTGGGTGCTTTGACCGTACGGATCACGACTAATACCGTCAAGTCGCACGACGACTACTGCAAACTAAATGAATTAGAGTATACAGTGTTTATTCTCAGTATTACGTATAAGAAAGGCCCATGGTACCTATGGCAAACACGTACAGTCTCTGTAATACGTATAAGAAAGTCCCATGACACTCATGGCAGATATTTCTTCTCTGTTATGAACCATTTGAAATGTACTTAAAATCGAATACTTAGTAAAAAAAAAAAAAAATTAAATTTGTTTTTTTCGAGAAAATGAATAGAACATAAATTATAGATAATAATATTACCTACAATTTTGAACTTTGTCATTTTTCTCTAATTCGCACTGTTTCAGTGTAATTCGAAAAATTCAAAAATCGATGTAGGTAAACATCCGTTTCCGGTTGAATGATCGTTTTCAAAAATAGGAGGTTTTCTTCCCAGGCAAAAATCAATCTTAAGTATAAAATTCCACCTTTCTACGATTTGTCGTATTTGAGTTACAGCGTCTACAGACAGACCGACAGACCGACAGACCGACAGACAGACAGACAGACACACAGACATCATGGCGAAAATAGTCAGAATGGATTCAGGGAAGGTCAAAATTAATAATTCCATCAAAATCCGGATTTCGAAAAAAATCGCGTTTACTATACTTACTTATACTATATGTATATTTCATATACATTGGTATAAGAAAGTAATAGAGTTTTTAACACACGATAAATGAGAGAACTTGCCGAAAGTCTTCTATTTATTGAAATTCTATACAATTGGCTATATAGAGACGTTTTAAAAACTAATTCAACCCTTTTAAATACTATAAAAATTATAAAACAAATATATTCACGTGTAATTTATTTAAAATAATGAAAAACTAGCTCTACCATTACAGCAGTACAAATTAGTACATATATGTTACTATTATATACCGTTCTGTCTATTTCAATTTTCAAATAACTTTTTTTTACTTTTAATAATAATTAACAAAGTAAAATATTCAATTAAATGTAAGTACATGTGTTCTAAATATAAATTAGAAACAATATACTATTGTATAAGAAATACGGTGTTTACACCGAAAAAACAAAACAGAAACATCGTGTTCACTATTTTTTTACTAAATATATTTATATTTTTGTTTTTAATATAAGGGATTCATTTTTAATCAGTTAAATTTATTTTTTTCTTTAAAAGTTTTTTTTAGTTAATAAAATAAAAATAATACATTTTCGTGAACTATCGATTATATAAAAATTGTTTTAAAAACTGTTAATTTATTATTTCAACGATTACAAAATACATTTTTAAATATTTTAACTTTAATTATTATATTTTTACAGTTAAATATACTTTTTCTAAAAATAGTTTCAAGAAAAATAAAAATATCCCAGATTTAATTAGTAAAGTATGTAGAAATACATAATTCTTTATTTAAATATTTTTTTCAAAACATTTACATTTTACTGCACTTGTTAAAACTTATTTATTAAGTACATGTTTTGACTTAAGCAGTTTTTTGTTATGACTTGTGATATTATAATTTCGTCATTTTTAAGAAACTAATTTTAATGATCGGCACACGAACCTTTATTTTTAAATCTTGCAAAATAACCAAATACAATTAAAACGTAAACATGCAGGGTTATTTTAGGTATTTTATTTTAGGGTATTTTAGGGTTGTGGTATGGGGGGGGGGGCGTTTAAAACTCTTTTTATTATTAAGGGGATTAAATAAGCTTTATTTTGATGTCATATTTATCGCTTTAAAGTTGTTAGAAATTCGAATATTCTTGGTTCTGAAATTAACTATATTTTAGGGTTGAGGGATTAAAGGGTGGGCGTTAAAAATTATTTTATTATAAAGGGGATTAAATAAGCTATCTATTGATATCATATTTATTATAAATTATTATTTTTTTTTGTATTTGAGTTAATATTTCTATGATCAATTAAAATTTGATGCATACAAAATCACTGAAAAATTTTGAATTTTAGATTTCGTAAAAGTATGTTTATTGTATAGAAAATGGCGTGAAAAGTTGAAATTTTCAAACCGCAGGTCTGTATCTTAAACCGTTCTCGAGTTATGGCCTCTCAAAGTTTTAGTTTTTTCAAAATTTTAGAGAAAACCAGTCATAACTTTTGAACGTGAAGTCGGATTTGATTTTTGTTGACAGATTTGGAATCAGCGTGTCAAAAACTATATAATGACATGTATTATAGTTAAAAATTCGACAAAAAAATTTTGGTCAAAAATCGACTTTTTTTAATGTATACCCCTTTTTCAATTTTTAGCAAAAATTTTTTTTCGACTTATAAAGTATTATACATGTTATTATATAGATTTTGACACGCTGATTTCAAATATGTCAACAAAAATCAAATTCGACTTCACGTTCAAAAGTTATGGCCGTTTTTCTCTAAAATTTTGGAAAAACTAAAACTTTGAGAAGCTGTAACTCGAGAACGGTTTGAGATACAGACCTGCGGTTTGAAAATTTAAACTTTTCACGCAATTTTCTATACAATAAACAAACTTTTAACGAAATCTGAAATTCAAAATTTTTCAGTGATTTTTTATGCATCAAATTTAAATTTGACATAGAAATATTAACTCAAATACAAAGAAATAAGGAGTAGAATCAAAACTAACCCACAAAAATGTTATAGTGTCCTCAATTAATTAAGCATCTAAATTGTAAAATAATTAAAATTTTAGTTTTGGTTCGAATCGAATTTTTTATCATTTTCCACTTATCTATTTTAAAAAATCGAAATCTATTGCAATATAACCCTTCGTAGCCCCATGTGACATTTCTGTAACAAACCTCAATAATCCCGCTAATAAACGTACTAAATATATTTAGTTCATTCAAATATGTGTAACACTACTGTAATATACATACCACTCAATAACTTAGTATCAAGTAAAATTCACAGATGATGGCATAACCTATTGACTTACGTATTATTACGTAACTATTGGCAGTAAGGCAGGACCAGATCGGCCACTGGCCGATTTGGGTAGAAAAAAGAATACGTTGTAAGTTTCCCCAGTGTACTGGCGTTTCACAAACAATTTGCGAAAAATACGGTATAGCATTATGCTACAACAAACTGAATAATTGTTTCAAATCCTGCCATACCACATAAGTGTTTTTTTTACGATTAACTCACAGTAATGTCTCTCCCAAAAAATCAAATAAATACTTTAAAATTTCTGAAAAATACGTGTTTTTTTTTATATGCCTAAACATAATTTAATTTTTTAAGATCTTGAACTACAAAGGGATAATCATTTGGCAGACATCCGTCTATACGCTAGGAAACCATCTGTCAAAAACGACACGTCGCCACCTAGTGAGCGTCGATGACAACATTGGGTTCATTAGTATTTTCAAAAAAAATATGGTCGGGTAGCTAAATGTGCGTAAGTTCCGATTTCGCAAAAAAAATTGTATCAATGGACCTCTATCTGAAGAAGTGTTTCACCAAGTTTTAATTAATTTTTGAAAATTATATTAGCTGTAATTAATTAAAATTTGAAAATCGAAAATATTTTTTTTCTACTTAATGGTTTGATATAATTGGATGATATTTTCAGTAAAACTTAAGGGTAATATAAGGTCTTGAAAAACATTAATTTTTTATTATTACAAAATTTTTTCATAGCAAATTTTTATTTTTTATTTTCAAATGTCCGATGTTACCCAATGAGTAAATTACGGGGTTAAAACACAAAGTTATGTGTGTTATATTAAAATCTGTAATGAAGAGTATCAATCTTTGCGGATTATAAGGATTCGACCCGCGAAATTTGTGTATTTTCGATCAACTCAATTACGATTTTTTCTTTTTTTCTTTTGAGTGGCGTATCTTTGAAACCATATATTTGATTATAATGAAATTTATATGGTATCAGCTCAGTAGTATACTCTTTCAAACAAAGAAAAATCAACCGAATAGGTGCATATTTGTCGTAGTTATACCCGAAAATACATAAAAAATATATAAAAAAATAGAAAACTCTCTCCTTTTTTGAAGTCCATGGTCAGATTCTAATAAAATTTATAAGAGACCACCTCGGGAGTATACTCTTTCAAATAAACAAAAATTAACCGAATAGGCGCATATTTGTCGAAGTTATGCTCGAACATACATAACAAAATATATTGATTGAATTGATAACCTCCTCTTTTTTAGAAGTCGGTTTAAAATAAGAAAATTTCGGGGTCAAATTCTAATAATATACAAAGGTTGATACTTATCAATACAAATTTTAATATAACAAACATAATATAACGGCAATTATCAATTTTTTCCTTTCAATTATATGACAGATTGGTTTGACAGAAACCCAAAATTATTTATTTTTGCCACTTGGCGGCGCCAGGATCGATGGTTTCCTAGCGTATAAGAATACATAAAAAAACATTATTACAAATAAAAAAAAACGGCACTTAATATCTAAAAGGGTGTATATGACCTTAAAAATCACTCACCCAACATTTTCGACAAATCAGCATTATGCAAATCCGGATTTTCATCAGCCAATTTCTTCCTTTCGACTTTAGCCCAAACCATAAACGCATTCATGGGACGCCTGATCCTAACCTCCTTAGCTTTAGCCCCTTGGGCATTCCCCCCTTGATGCACTGCCCCCATTTTAGCCCCGTACGGTCCAACAACCCTCCCACTTTGCGCGTAAACACTCGAAATCACCGAAGGCGAGGACACGTCATTTGTCCCGAATCCCGGTCGAAAATGATGCACATAAGGCCCGTTTAAAACATCCCCCGAATAAGGAGATCGCTGGTATGTATCGTAAATTAGTTCGCCCGAATTACCCCAGATGTCACTGCCGTTTTTTGCTAGCTCGGAATTTGAGTATACTTCGTGATATCGTTGGTTTGCAATTTGGTTTTGAATCATGTTGTATTGGTGTGTCGTAGGTTGGAATGATGATTGTTCCGGGAGAGGGCCCGGAGTCCCGGAGTCGCGGGGAGAGCGGGGAGATGCGCTGCAGTATGGGGAGCCCATGTTCGCCGTGTTGGGAGGACTGTTCATCTCCATTTGGTGCTGTTCGACGCTCCCGTGGTTTTCTAAAACCCTGAAATTAAATTTGAAATAATTAGGAAAATATTTATTTTCATGAAATACGAATTTTAGGAAATCTTTTTTTTATGTATGTTTGTCCGTCTGTCTGTAACGCTGTAACTCAAATACGACAAAAGGTAGAAGAGTGAAATTTTATACATTTTATATACATATTTATAAATTTTTCGAATTATTTTTAAAACGGTTCATAGAGGAATTTTACTATCACTATTACACTGACAGCCATTTTGCTGCAGTGCATGCAATAACTTTTTAAGGGTAATTTGGACACGCTGAATCCAAAAATGACCACCATTTTGCTCAATCAGTTATTGTTTTTGTGGTATTGCAAAAAAAATGTTTTTTTTCGATATGCAAATATTCCAATTCGTATATATATATATTTTAAATCAATGACTTCAACCAAATATCGTTAAGAATGAAGCTATGGGTCCTAATTGAACTAAAAAACCTTAAATTATACACATCAATAAAGTTATTCCCTTCGAAAAGCATGTTTTAAACGAAAAAAAAAAAATTGACAAAATTCGGCAATTTTCAAAATTCAAAGCGCTGTTACACAAACAATTTTTATCCAATTTTAATGTTATTCGCTAAATTTGTATCTTTATCTATCTTCTTTATTGTATTAAAATTTTAACGTAATCGAATGAAAATTGGCGAAATGGTACTAAAATCAACCGCGCGTAGCAAAATTGGCAGTTCGGTCATTTAAATAACTATAAATTATATACCTAAACTTTCCTCGTGAAACACTCTATTCATTAGTGAAAACCAGAGTAAAATCCGTCCAGCAGTTACTAAAAAACCATACACAAACATACTATGTCCGCGGTAATCGATACCAGATAGTTAAAAAAATATTTTACGAAAATGAATACTAAAATATAAAATTAACAGACTATTTAACATCAATTTTCATAAACCAAAAGAAAATTAGAAAAATTTTGAAAATATTTCCAAAAAATTTCAAAAAAGACAACAAATAAGGTGAAATCACAATAACTTACTTAAGAATAAGAGACGATCGTGGCAAACTATTAAAAGTCTTTGACAATTACATATCAAACGTGACGTTTGACCAAATTAAAAAAAAATTACCCTCACTAACAATAATAACTAAGGGTGACCGCATTTATTATAAATTCAATGAGTCTGTTGATGTATTTGATAAATAATTGCTATAAGTATTAGTTAATAATATCAATAAGCGCAATTAAACACACAAACAGTGCTCTTTTTGTATCTTCTTATTCAACGTGTCACACCCGTCACAATGTTCGTTGAGTAATAACCAGTTAAATAGATTACGTATTTACCTGATTCTCTTGTGTTACTAAAAAATACTTTATTCGTAACATATTAAAGTATGATTATTATAAAGTAACTTCAATATTTTCGCTAATATTTTGAGATTTTGAATAGAGGTTGCAAGACTTGCAATAGTTGGCGTCACACCCGTCACAGAGCTTTGAACGCTGACATTTTTTTTGTAAAATAACCGTAGACCTTTCATTCTTTCAATATACATGTATTACATTAAGATCTACACAAAAATGGTAAAACCATGTTATTAACTAGTATTATTTAGAAATTATGAACTCCAATCCGAGTTGAAATGTCACACCCGTCACCGCGGACTGACCCATATGTAATTGATTAATCCAAAAAGATTTTTATTTATAAACTGTCATATATACACTATACACTCACGTTATTATACGTATAAGAAAGTCCCGTAGCATCCATAGAAGAACTTTTGCTTATAACTTAACTTTGTTATACAAATAATTAGCACATAAAAACGTTTTAGGTAAAAAAAATTATAGATCGATAGATATTATTATTAATTTGTCATAAGATATACACTATACACTCACATTATTACGTATAAAAAGGTCCCGTAGCATCCATAGAAGCATTTTTGCTTATACCTTAACTTTGTTATACAAAAAATTAGTTCATAAACGTTATACTTATAGAAAAAAAAGTTCGATAGACATTTTTATTAATTTTGATTAAAGACGTGTTTCATTTGCTATTTACAAATATTAACTAAATACATAATAATATATTTCATTAAATATACTTACTAAGAATTTGACTATTTATGATTAGGTAAATGAAACAATAAATATTTGTGATACCTTATGTAACTAACATTAATTCTATTTCGTATGTTATAACATTCATTTATAGATTAATAAATAAATTATATTATCTATCATACATGGTATACTTGGTATTTAAAATAATAATATTATTTTAAAGACAGGAAACCCATTCCTATTGTAATTCGATATATGTTTTATTTTTAATAACAAATATTATAGACATTAAGGGGGATAACCACTCTGACGGGTCAAAAAATTGTCAATGTTTGGGAATTTTTTTCACAGATATAACTAATTATTTTTAAATCAGGTAAAGGACGTTTTATTAAGTATATATTCAACTTATTTAATATCAATTTTTATTGAAAAATATTAAACATTTACAAAGTTATGAGCCTCGATGTGACGACCAAAAAATTTTTTTTTCTCTATAGTCGACTCGAAATTTCGAGAAGGGTTATATGAAAAAAAATAAATAAAAATTTTATCAATATCTATATGAATGTAGCTATCGTTGCACGTAGCCGTTGTATTTTATTTTATTTTTTTTACAAAATGGCGATCGTATGAAATTTTTTGACATTTTTAAGACCTATTTTTTTTATTAGAGCGGTTTTAAAAATAGTAATTATCAAAATTTCAAAAATCGGCTACGTGCAACGATAGCTACTGTAATTACGAAAATTATAAAAAAAATAAATATGAAATCGGTTCATTAGTCTTTGAGAAATCGTGTCGACCAGGTCGAAAAATGTCATTCCGAGATAAACGTGTTTAATGTTTTTGTTATGTCATAACCGGCCGTGCTACATCGTCTCACTAAATTGACTGTAACTCCGTCAATTTTCAAAATTTAACCTCAATTTTTTGTACACATATTTATGAATATGTATACTTTAAAAAAATCTATGAAAATCAATGTCATAGTTTTTTTTTATAAATACAGTAAGCTCCGTAAGTGGTCGTTCAGTTTGTATGAAAATTCGCTTATCACGAACTTAATAGGCTCCTCCCATTTGATTATTTTAATAATTAAATCATTTCTCTATAGATGTATTGAAAATCATTTGCTAATAAGTAGATAAAGAAGTATTCTCTTTTATAGCGAATAAATTATTATGTTATCTATTGAAAATTGTATTGTGGCAATAAATATTTGATTTTTTAGTATTTAAATATGTTGAACATGATATAAAATTAATTTTTAAAATGATGTTACTTATATAAGCTCCGCCATAGAAAAAGATAAGCGATGATGTTTGTTTTAATATGTTTTTAAATATACCTTTAGAGTGGTAGACAACTTATGATACCGATTGTAACTTTTCTAAAGTTAATTTTTTGTTCATTTTGGAACTTTTAACTGTCGAAAAATATGAGTTATTTTATAAGTTTCAAAAAAAAAGAATGAATGCAAAATTATGTTTCTTTTTATTCGCATAAATTAAGATAATTGTTTTTTTATATCTTTACTATACTAAAATTAATATTTTTATGTTTTAAATTGGTAATAACATAAATTTCGTTTATGTTTGTAATATACAGGGTGTCTAAATACCAGGGGACACCATGGGGATCTCGGAAACTATAAGAGATAGAGAGTCGGTTAAATGAGAGAAAAGTTACCTATAAGAGGTAATGGTTCAATGGTGCATTTACATTTTACAAAATTTTCATAGCTTACTAGATATTAGCCAAAAACCATTTTACTCCGAAATCTTTCATCGTGAATATTTCTTAAGCGACTTGAAATTTAAAAAAATGTTTCAAATAAATACTGTAGGGTTTAGTATTGTCTATTTAAAAATATTTTTTTAATTTCCAGAAATCTCATTGTTTTTGAGATATGATACTAACTTATGTTTTCTTAAATGGAAGCAATATGAAATTTTATAATTTTTGAACAGAAGATTTTATTACCTTTTCAATGATATGCAGCTTGATATACTTATTTTTCAAAATATCTCAAAATATGATGAAAAAGTACTTTTTATTTATTTAATACACTGGATCATCCTAAGATGGCTATGACAATTAACAATAAGATTAAAAAACAACTGAAAATTTACTTATAAGCTTACATAGCATGAATTAACTACTTTATTTATAAAAAGAAAACATATTTCTATTTATTAAATTACAAAATACCAGCCAAAGATGGCTATGGCTATCGACAACAATATAAAAAAAAAACAAGAAGCTATTTTATTTTAAAAAAAACAAATTTTTTTTATTTCCAATCAAAAATGGCTGTCAACAATGAGAATTTTAAATCAATTGAGAAATTATTATGTTGCCTGTTTGTAAGAATACTAAAGAGTCTTATAAGTAAATTTTCAGTTGTTTTTTAATCTTATTGTTAATTGTCATAGCCATCTTAGGATGATCCAGTGTATTAAATAAATAAAAAGTACTTTTTCATCATATTTTGAGATATTTTGAAAAATAAGTATATCAAGCTGCATATCATTGAAAAGGTAATAAAATCTTCTATTCAAAAATTATAAAATTTCATATTGCTTCCATTTAAGAAAACATAAGTTAGTATCATATCTCAAAAACAATGAGATTTCTGGAAATTAAAAAAATATTTTTAAATAGACAATACTAAACCCTACAGCATTTATTTGAAACATTTTTTTAAATTTCAAGTCGCTTAAGAAATATTCACGATGAAAGATTTCGGAGTAAAATGGTTTTTGGCTAATATCTAGTAAGCTATGAAAATTTTGTAAAATGTAAATGCACCATTGAACTGTTCCCTCTTAAAGGTAACTTTTCTCTCATTTAACCGACTCTCTATCTCTTATAGTTTCCGAGATCCCCATGGTGTCCCCTGGTATTTAGACACCCTGTATAATATTTTATTTGTTTTTTAAAGTTAAATTGAATACAACTAGTTAAGTAATTAATAAAAAAAATTGCTCTATTTAAAAAAATATGATTGTATTTTGAAATATGACAGTAATTTTAATAAATAATTTTTTAATTAGTAATAAAATATAATATTTTGTATTTCTATTATTAAAACAGCAATTTTGAGTCTAAAACGTATACTTTTTATGACTTAAGTATCTATTATGAAAGGATTTTTCTGAAATTCAACTCTTGGGGAGTGGGGGTCTTATTTAACTGTTTATAAATATATTATTAAGATGAATTTCAGGCAAAATAATCTTTTATAAATTTTTAATAGATTTTCCCCCGGTTCTATTTAAAAAAGGCAGTATAGTGTAACGACTTAAAATTTTTGATTTTTTTAATACATCTATTTTGAAAGTTAAATATATTGAGAGTATACTGTATAAATTGTAAACCGAAAAGTACCCCAATTCTGTTTTTACACGGTTTTGATTTAACACGGTCTAGAAAAAAAAATGATTCCGTTTTTACACGATTTCATTCGATTTAGCACGATTAAAAAAGCTATTTGATTTAAATTAAAAAAAAAATATTTTTATTAACCGTAATCTAGGATTTTTTTTCTATCTGTTATAAAATATGTAGTTAGGAAATTCCCCTTTATAATTTATTTCCATTACAGCATAAGTACCTATATATTTTAGTCTTGTACGAGTTTTCAGTTCCTAAACTTGTGATAATTTTATATTTGTGTTACTTTTACTTTAAGAATTGAATTGCCTGTTATTTTTGAATAAAATTAAATGAATCATTTAATTTTACCTATTTTTTCAGGGTTGAAAAATATGGCACTAATTCCATTTTTCATGTATTTTTTACACGGTTTTTTCTGTACGTATCTACCATGTAAAAATAGAATTATATAGGTGTATACCAGAACAAAGTACAGCGGGCAAAAAATCTTTGCTATGATCGGCGCATTAGCAACATCCCAAGTACTCAAAACAAAATTGATAAATATGAAAATAAAGACAGTGAGGCACACACCACTTTTTTTAATTCCCTTGTAAGTTACAAGCATTTAAAAACGTTTTAACTTTTTTAATGCATTCATTTTTGAATCGATCGGTCGTTGCGCCAAAAAATGCAAGTTTCGTATTATATATGTTGTTGACAGTTTGAGAGACGATCTATCTGTGTATATCAATGATTCCAGTCACGTTTTGTAGAACGGCTAAGAAAAAAAGCAGTCCTGATCGCGAGACGGTGGGGTTTTATATAAAAGGAAAGGCATTCCTCGCGTGCCAATAGATTTAATTTCAGACTGCGCTTATACATTTAGCTATTTGTTAATTGTCGCTGTTTTGTGTTCTTTAAATGATTGCAACGAGATAAACTTGATTTTATTGATACACTTACAAAAAATTAAGGTTGTTCGATCATTAGAGCAATGTATATGGCTAAAAGTCTTAAATGTTATTTATTGATAAGGCCTATTTCACACATATACGGTTTCATTCGGTTCGGTTCGTTTTCGATCGCTGCCGACAAGTGTGAAACGATGATTCAGTTTGTATTCGGTACCTAATAGAAACCGTACAGAACTGAATACTCCCTCCACACGGACAGATTTCATCAGGTTTCAATTCGTGTCCAGGGAACACAAAGAAATGAACGCGTTCACACATACTCGGTTTAGTTTCGGTTTTAACCTGATAGTGAGTGTTATTTTTTTTAAGTTTTGTCGCGGATTTTCTAATATAATGAGCGGTTTTCTAGATGTTGATGTGGATCGTCTTCATGCTCTTTAGTTTCGGGAAAATAGTGTACAATGTTCCAAATTCCTGCTGTAAAGTGATGAGAGGGTGCTCGCAATGAATTCTAGTATTCCTCCTTCATTTTTTTAATTTTTTATAGAGAAACAACATGGCAACAACTTGCTTTCTCTCCATGATAACTACTGAGTTTACGGAAAAAAATAAAACCTAATATGAACCGTATGAGAACCGTGTATGTGTGAAAGGGTTTGATTCGTTTTCGGCTAAAACCGAAAACAAACCGAACCGAATGGAACCGCGTATGTGTGAAACAAGGCTAACTCATGTATTTTACTACTTATTTTTTATTTAAAATATGTTTTTGAGTAGGTAATTTGATATTAAAAATAGAGTTTTTAACATACGATAAATGAGAGAACTTGCCGAAAGTGCTCTATTTATTGAAATTCTACACAATTGGCTAAATTATTCGAAACTTCAACCCTTTTAAATACTATAATAATTATAAAACAAATATATGTATTCACGTGTAATTTATTCAAAATAATGAAAAACTAGCTCTGCCATTACAGCAGTACAAATTAGTACATGTTACTATTATATACCGTTCTGTCTATTTCAATTTTCAAATTAAATTAAACTTTTTTTTTTACTTTTAATAAAAATCTACTTAATTTAATTAATTAATTAAATCTTTTAAATAAATCTACGTGTTCGAACGTTTTTGTCAAAATTTTATTTTAACTGACCAAATTTTATTTGTGCCACCCTGTTTTCCTAACAAATTTTAAAGATAAATGCCCGGTATTATCAACCAATTTAAAGCTACTTTAGCGCTAAATGCTCCTTTAAAGTAAATTTGGTCTATTTCAAACGTGATTTAAATCAATATTAGCTCTGAATGAAAAATTTACATAATATACGTTGTATATTAGTTAAACTTGATAATACTGGGCGATAATCTTTAAGGACCACTGCCTTTGAATCAAATTAACTATATAGAAGTTTATTAAGAAAAAAAATATTTTTTTTATTTTGACGGCTGATTCATTCAAAATCAAATGCGCTGGAATGGCAAATTATTTTTTTATGTAAATGTATACCGCGCAATGTTGTGCATTTTTATTCTCTAATTTGTGTACTAAGTACATTGATTACTGAGTACCTTTGTAAAACTTAAAACAAATTGCTCAATATATGTATTATTTACAAAGTTACTTAAATTTTCTTTCTTAATCTTTCTTATGACCATGTGCGTATACAGCCTAATTTCTCGGAAGGGATTATACAGAGAAAAAAAAATATTATCAAAATCCACACGTGGTTGTTGCCGCACAATAAACATGATAGACACAATTAAAAAAATACTCTTGCCAATCGATTCGTGAATCAATTCCGAGTTCAACGAGGTATACATGAAGCCATATATGATTTTTTTTTATGAAAAATGGACATTATGCCGGATGGAGGGTCATGATCGGAAAAATTCCTGAAATAGGCTAAACTAGAACTACAGAACTATCGAGATCTCGCGGTGGAAGACAGACAGACGGACTGACGGATGGAAAATCGAGCATATAAGCGGGTTGCGCTAAAAACATCTGCCAAGTAAATGCACAGTGCTTCCTCGTGCTAAATTCATCAAAGGTATAGTTAATTATTGAACAATTTAAATAAAAACCGATAAAGTATTCAGATGAATTGCCTGTAATTTTTTTAAATGATCACAAAGCTTCTCGTATCTTCAATATTGCGAGGAAGCAAAATAGTAATATACACGCGACAACTAGATTCTATATTCCACTTGTTCTAATTCGTTATTAGCATTTTTTTATTATTTCTATTGTTACAGTTAAATATCCGTTATGAAATGAACTATGCTTTGACTCTATTGTATTTTTTTTCGCACGCGTTTTTTATTTTATTTCTTATAGTTACTTTAAAAAACGTATACTTATTATTATTTATTGGTTAAGATATTTATAATGTTACACAAGATTTATTAGAGAGCGTTTTTTTTATATATTTTTTTTATTGGTATGGTAATTATTATTATATAAAAAATATATAATTTTGTAACGAATATAGTCGAGTGTCTTTCTATGCGAACCTTTTTGAAGCTATGGGGGACTACAAATCTGTATATTTCTTAAAAAAAATTATAAGAAATTATTTTTGAAAAGTTAAGTTATTTTTGAAACGGTGCTAAGTAGAAAAAAAATGTTTGTAATAAAAGTTGTAGAGAATGTTATTATTTATAATTTATGTCCTATTAATTTTTTTATATTATTTATCAGTTACCTAGAAATATATGTTTTACGTAAATAAATAACCGTATATACAGGATGTCCCATTTTAATCTATCACCCCCCTAATTTTTTTATCTATCAATTAAATCAAAAAATACTTCAAGTAAAAGTTGTTTGGTTTTGAGGGGGACCCAAAAAGGCGTTATTTTTTATTTTTTTTTTGGACGTCTTCATGGTCAAATAGGCCCAACTTTTTTTTTTCAAATGGAAACCTATATTTTTTATTACAATATATTGTTGTTTGGAAAAAAACAAGTAGCTTTTGTTTCAAAAAATTTTTTGTATGACTGCATTTTTTTTAATATTCAACAAAATAATTTTAGATTTTAGATTTTTACTATTTTTTTACTCGAAACCCATTAACTTTAGAGGAAAAGTGTAAAAACAAAAAATGTTTATTTTAATAAGATATAACTAGGGAAATTATTTCAGATTTTTTTATTTTATTTTTTATTTGTTTTAATATTTTGAAGAGCAAAAGTTAAAGCTACTTGTTTTTTCCAAACAATAAGATACCATAATAAAAAATATAGGTTTCCATTTGAAAAAAAAAAAGTTGTGTCTATTTGACCATGAAGACGTCCAAAAAATAAAAAATTAATAACGCCATTTTGGGTCCCCCTCAAAACCAAACAACTTTTATTTGAAGCATTTTATAATTTCATTGATAGATAAAAAAAATAGGGGGGGGGGGGTGATAGATTAAAATGGGACAGCCTGTATATACATACGGTAATTTAACAATTTAAAATCATCGAAAAAACATAAATTCGTTTTATTATAAGATTTATTAATATTTGAAACTAACCTGACAAGATATTAATAACATTCTCAAAAACTACATATATTAATATAAATACTACAAAATATCATAACATCGAAAAAATATATACATTTTATATAAAATGTTACCAACATAACAAAAAAACAACGTTGTTAACCACAAAGCATGTTTCGGACATTCGAATCTGACAGTCTATTAATGAAATAGTCGAGTTAAATAGGTGTGAAAGGAGACACACTGAAAATCCGGAGACTCATGTGCTTAGTCTATGGAACTAATGAATTTTTCATGCAAATATGTTACAAGGAAGGAGCAACTACGAAATTATTTCTGTTAACAGTAGGCGAAATAGTGTCAGGTGTTTCTCAAATTCAAATAATATTAATATATAAAACTCTTGGTGCGTATGTACCGGTAATCATCAGGCCTAAACCACTGGACGTATCGAAGCCATATTCACACCATATATTTGTTTGGTACTCAGGAAGGTTTATAGATTTTTTTGAACCCGGTGGGGTCGAGATATTTACGAAAATGAGAAAAACCGTTCAATGGCTACTATGTTTTTATATAAATAACAGTGACATCATGAAAACAAAACACGACTTTAAAATAAAATATTTTTTTGTATTTTGACGTTTAATGCCCGGTATTATAAAGAAATTGCATGCAAGCAAATTTGTTTCCATGGAAATTTGCGATTTGCAAACGCTATCTACTAGGAGTCAAATGTAAATGACAACCAATCACAGATTGTAGCTTTAAAATATCAAGACAATTTGACTCCTAGTTGATAGCGTTTGCTTTGCATGGAAACAAATTGCTTGCATGCAATTTCTTTATAATACCGGGCATAAAAGTTTTTATCAAATATTAATAGCTACGTACTGAAAAATAATATATCTATTGGTGATAACCGAATTGAAATCGGTATGTTTTGTTGTATTTCTTAAATTCAATTGTTTTCAATTTAAACAGGTATACTACGTAATTTTATTATTTTACTTTATTTTATCCATTTGGTACGTGAGACACGTGTTTTTAACATTACCTACGATACAGTTTATTTATATTTTTAAAATATAATGAAAATTACAAAATAGACAGTTTAAAGTTATAAAAAGTCTAAAATTTTAATATGTTATTAATGGATAACTAATATATTTTACTCATTTTTATTTAAAATATTGGACGTATATAAAAATATAGTTTTTAACACACGATAAATGAGAGAACTTACAAAAATTGCTCTATTTATTGAAATTCTACACAATCTTAATCTATATAAATTACGTGTCACATGTTCCTCCGCTATGGACTCCTAAACTACTTAACCGATTTTAATCAAATTTGTACACCGTGTGCAGTTTGATCCAACTTGAAATATAGGATAGCTTACATCTCAATTTATGATCGCAATATTATTTTATTGCAAATTATTTGTCTTTATCTGTTAGCTCCAAACGATTCTAACAGATGGTGACATCTGTTGACTGGATTGAGTAAGTATTCAATAGATGGCGCTATGTCAAACTTTCAAACGTTTCATATAACCTACAATTAAAGTATAGGTTAACCACAGCAACGCGTGGCCGGGTCAGCTAGTTAGCTATATAGAGACGTTTTAAAAACTAGTTCAACCCTTTTAAATATTATAAAAATTATAAAACAATTATATTCACGTGTAATTTATTGAAAATAATGAAAAACTAGCTCTGCCATTACAGCAGTACAAATTAGTACATGTTACTATTATATACCGTTCTGTCTATTTCAATTTTCAAATTAAATAAAACTTTTTTTTATTTTTAATAACAAACAAAGTAAAATATTCTATTAAATGTATAGGTACATGTGTTCTGAATATAAATTAAAAACAAAATTTTCGAAACCAAATCTTTTTTTACAGTGTGTTAGACGTTTAACTTTAAAACTCGTGCCAGTATCTTACTGTGACATTTATTTTACTGTTACCATGTAACTTCACAGTATTTTAAACATTTTTTTTTCAATACGACGAATTAAAGTTAAAGGAAAAACAACACGTGATTAATATATAAGTAATTTTATCAATATTTACGATACAAATGATAAATACGTCGATTTGAAAAAATAATAATATTAATCTGAACATATGACGTCAGCGTTTATGCAAGGGGTTCAAAAAAGTTTTGGGGTATTGAAAAAAAAATTATACATATATTTTTTTATTCAATATTTTGCCTATTATTTTTTTATATAAATACGGACAAATGCGAGAAGAACTTGCGCCCTGAGTGTTCCGTATCACTATACACTGCCATGCAAAAATCTTTGGACACTCATTTTTTTGCGTATTGTAAATATAAAACTGCAAAAATGGTTGATAAAAAATCTTGAGTACTTAATTACGACTTTTGTAATAATCCTAGCATTTACAATTTTCCATGTTAAGGAAAATGTTTGAATTATATGCCTGAAAGGTCAGGTTTATTCAAATTTAAAGTATTGACGCACAGTGTCTTTCAAGCTAACGAGAAATTGTTTTTTACTATTTTGACTGACGGTAAACATATTTTTTTCGTTATTTTGTGTATTTTTATTGACTGAAATCTGTATATTTACATTCAAAATCACAGGTGTCCAAGAACGTTTGTAGAAATGAAAGAAATCTCAAAATAAATCAACAAAGAATTAAAAATTAATAATTTTTGTATTTTTTTTTCCTTTATTTGTGCTATAAGACCTTCCTTCGTGCCAAATTTAATGATTTTAAGTCAAAGAGAAGTACCCTATTGTGAGTCAGTATCAAAATACGTTATTTATTTTTTAAGGTAGTAGGTCCGTAAACATGTTTTCGTCAGATTTTGTTTAAATTGCACAGGAATATTCCCTAGATTAATATCTGAAAAATAGACCATTTTTATTAAAATTGACCATCTCAAAGTCATGAAAAACGATCTCAAAGTTTATATTTTTAACACAGCTTATATGGACTAACCGTACACTAACGTAACGTTTTATTAGATAAAATTTAAACGTAGCGCCAGATTTTCATAAAAAACTGACATGTTGTATATTTATATGAAAGAAAACAGTATACAAAAAATTGGAATTATTGACCATCCCGTTATTAAGATTTAACCAGATTTAACTACCAAACCATCACATAAATTACAGTTGTTGTTGACAATGTGGCAACAACGTATTCATTTGATTATAGTAAAATTTATACGAAATAATGAAATAATTTTTTACAAAATATGATAAATTGATTGAAGGGAATTATAATCGATTTCATTAATTATTTATATATTCTGTGGTAGCTTAGATGATAAAATATAATCATTTGACAAGTAGTTAATAGTAGATAATGTACAGCGTTGCCATGATCATTTCTCTAAATTAAAAATATGTACTCATGGCCTAATGTGATCACATTATGATGGACCAACTATCTTAATGCATTTAATTTTTTTGTACAGGAAGGGGTCTTGATGATCAGATAGACAGACAGACAGACAATAAAGTTGATATATTAGTGTATAACAATGTCCAACTATTTTATTGCCCCCCTTCAGAATTATAAACATTTCTAAAAAAAAAAAAAAAAACATTCATAATGTTTTCTTTGGAACAGCCGATATAAATAGTTCAAATACCTTTACTTAATAAATATTTATAAAAAATGTGTCTTTATTAGTAACAAACTGACAGTTCAATAAAAATAATACAGAAATAAAAGATTAGTTCAATTGTTTTCTATGAACATTGTGTAATAAGGAATTAATGAAATGACAATACAGTAAAAAAAAATTAAGAGTTTAAATTTGTCAATTCATTCCAAACGAGAAAATGATTATTTTAGTCCAGGTGAACCCCTTGGGTGTTTAAAAAGGGCCTATAGAATTCCAGGGGGTCTATTAATGTCGATGATCAAATGACCTGAAGAAAATAGTGTTTTTAAATATTGTATATACCATAAATAGTTATTGAAATAAGTCCGCGAAAAAATCATTTAGTAGCGTCGAGACTGGAGATCACGCTTAAAATGTAGAATTACGTTCGACCGCTGTGTTTAATATGTCTTTAGTTATTTAAAATTCAAAATGAAATTTTAAGGTTATACGACGTCAAGCACACTGTTAAAAAAAGATTTGGTTTCGAAAAATTTTGTTTTTAATTTATATTCAAAACACATGTACCTACATTTAATAGAATATTTTTTACTTTGTTAATTATTAAAAGTAAAAAAAAGTTTAATTTAATTTGAAAATTGAAATAGACAGAACGGTATATAATAGTAACATGTACTGATTTGTACTGCTGTAATGGCAGAGCTAGTTTTTGATTATTTTGAATAAAGTACACGTGAATATATTTGTTTTATAATTTTTATAATATTGAAGTTTCGAATAAGCCTTGTTTCACACATACGCGGTTCCATTCGGTTCGGTTCGTTTTCGGTTTCAGCCGAAAACGAATCAAACCCTTTCAACACATACACGGTTCTCATACGGTTCATATTAGGTTTTATTTTTTTCCGTAAACTCAGTAGTTATCATGGAGAGAAAGCAAGTTGTTGCCATGTTGTTTCTCTATAAAAAAATTAAAAAATGAAGGAGGAATACTAGAATTCATTGCGAGCACCCTCTCATCACTTTACAGCAGGAATTTGGAGCATTCTACACTATTTTCCCGAAGCTAAAGAGCATGAAGACGATCCACATCAACATCTAGAAAACCGCTCATTTTATTAGAAAATCCGCGACAAAACTTAAAAAAATAACACTCACTATCAGGTTAAAAAACGAAACTAAACCGAGTATGTGTGAACGCGTTCATTGCTTTGTGTTCCCTGGACACGAATTGAAACCTGATGAAATCTGTCCGTGTGGAGGGAGTATTCAGTTCTGTACGGTTTCTATTAGGTACCGAATACAAACTGAATCATCGTTTCACACTTGTCGGCAGCGACCGAAAACGAACCGAAAACGAACCGAACCGAATGAAACCGTATATGTGTGAAATAGGCCTTATCCATAAATAACATATTTAAATTTTAGACTTTTATCTATACATTGCTCTAATGATCGAATAATTTTCTGTATGACCCCTTCGAGAAATCAGGCTACATACGCGCCTGATTCTATTTATTTTTTTAATAATGATAACAACAAAGGAATCTAGTCACTATGGCTTATGAACTGAACACAGCTATACGTACATAACATATATTATACTAAGATTACTTTTTATTGTTGTGGTACTATACTTTCACCTGTACAGAGGCCGCGCACCTGAAACAGCCTGTGTTATCTAATCAGGAGGCCGTGGAGAGCGGGGGTTTCGGGAGGGGGGGATTTTTATAAATTTATATTACTCAGTTTGTCTGATAAGATAAATGTGTAATACGCAACCATAGGCGGCGAAGAAAATATTATTTATTTAAACCTAAATTTTAAAATACATATATCGTAAATTGTGCGTAAATTCTTTTAACAAAAAAAATGCCCAAAAAACACTGAAAAAAAGTTTTATTCAAATGAAAAAAATCCCGCCAAAACGTGCTGTTTTACTGTTTACTAAAACAAACTGAAATTAACAAATAGGGATCGAGTATTCTGACGTTTTTAGTAAGTAAGTAACTACGTCATACCATTGACAGTTCTGCTAGACGCGTTTGCGATCACGTGACAAACAGGTTAAATATTACATTTCAAAATTAGGTGTATTATTAAAATTTTTACTTATTTTACATAGTAAAATATACCAGACTATTTAGAACATTTAAATCTGTATTATTAATAATGTCAAAACCCTTATTGCAATGGTAAAATTTTGACTAGAAGCTAAGCAACATTAAAATGAATTTTATATAAAACATTTTGAGAAGCACATTGAATCGGATATACCTATCTATAATTTAAAATTCCTAATTACGCGTAATCCTATACTGAAACAATAAATAATTTTACTTTATAGATAAAATTGATACATAAGTTAATTATTAATAATAATACAAAAATCATGTCCAATAATATAATTAACAAAATAATTATGTACTTGTAAAACAAATATATTTTTATTGTTCCTACACAGGTAGACAGGTTTCCTTGAGCCAAGTAAACCTTGTTTTGTATATAACGAAAACAATATTTTCTTAAAATAAGAAATATATACTTAAACCAACTATAGTATTCTTGGACGAAGAAATAATGTAGTTGGATTAAGAGTACTTTTCTTATATTAAAAAAATATTGTTTTCGTTATATACAAAACAAGATTTTCTTGGTCCAATACAGTTTTTTTGTGTGCATGACAGGACTTTTCAAAGTGATGTGACAGAGAGAATTTGATCAAAATTTGAGTATACATTCTTATAATTATTTATCTCTTAAAATATTAAATATTTAAATTAATGAATTTATTTTTTTATCCAAATTCTTAAATAAACAAATTAAAAAACAATCAACAAAATTTAATGCATTGTCATTCTTATTGTTAGTATCTTTTAAAGATTATGAAAACTATACATTACACTTAGGTATATAAGTTCATGATATGAATGTATCTATAATACTTTTAAATATACAGGATGTTTCATAATTGAACATCAATATAATATTGATTTAAAAATATGAGTTAATCTATGCATAGATTTTAAGATAAAATGTTCATTGTATATACAAAAATAAAGCGAGTTTATATGAACTTTTTTTCCTTAAAATCATCCACCAATAGGCATGCTGTAATAATAAAGTATCGTTGAAATTATGATTTTAAATAATGAAATAGGTTAAAAAGATTCTAAAAAATGTACTTATTTTTATATTAAAAGCGAGATTAATATAATTTTTGCTAAAATAAAAATGCAAAATACAACAATCCGACATGTTAAATGGAACACCAATCAGAGCGAATGACGTCACGCATCAGTAAACGTCTTTTATTTTAGACAAATATCAATTATTAGGTACATACCTTATTTAAGAACTTATATATTTTGGAATTCATTTTTAACACACAAAATAATTAAATTATTGTCTAACTCTGAATGTTTGATTATTGTTAACAAGGAGTGTGACGTCACAACTCTCAAATGTCACCTGCGAGCGTTTTGGCGTCAAATTCAAAATTAGTTTTAAAAGAGTCAATTTTTGCGATTAAACCTTTATTTTCTGCAGAAATAAGTTATTTTTTTGGAAATAGGAGACACGGAAGATCATCATAGAATAGTTTTTTTTTTAATTAGACTTCATGTCTATTAACTCCCTTCAATATTAAATATAATTATAAAACGTCCTGTATACAGAATGTTCCAGACCACCCGTCCACTATGTTTTACGCCCAAAATATTGAAGAAAACATTTTCCTGAAATTCTTTAGGGTCGATACATATAACAATTTCTTATCTTAAAACTCTATCTTCAATAGTTCGGGCTTAAAACATTCACGGAAAAAATATTGTAATAAAAATTACTATGCTTTATGGTACTGGAAGGACGGTTCAGTATTATGGTAAAAATTGCAATGTTCATTAAAATTTTTATTAGAATATTAGTAAAATTGTAGAGATTACAAGTTACATTTTACTATAATATTAATAAAAATTTTAATGAACATTGCAATTTTTACCATAATACAGAATCGTCCTTCCAGTACCATAATAACATAGTAATTTTTATTACAATATTTTTTCCGTGTAGTGGATGGATGGATGGTCTGGAACAGCCTGTATATACGTACATGTATGCACTATTTTCATTTAAAGAAGTAAAAAAAATACTCTTGATTTTATATCATGTATTTTTTTATTGTCCCGCTTTCTTATCATTGTATACATATTTACAAAGAATGTATACCTACATATATCCATCTTAATGCATACAATCTATTTTTAAAATGAAGAATAATGTTGGTTTTAACTTTTTATACTTAATTAGTTTTAGGTAAAGATAAGTCACAGACTTAAGTACATTAAAAAAATTATACAGTTAGATAAATGTAATATAATTAAATTTAAAAAAAAGTGGGTTATGAATTTGGCATGTTTGTTTGTAAATTTGTTCGTTTGTATGTTTATAAGTTAATCTATTCCTTCGTAGATCTTAAAAATCCCGCTCGATTTAAATAAGTCTGGTATCATTGAATTTGTTTTGATTATTCGCATGTTATAGGCTATATTTTGTGTTTGTTTTATATTCAAAATGGTGGATATGATGCGCCATTTTGTTTTAGATGAAAAAACAAAATTTTTTGTTGGAAACCTAGCATGTTGGGTATCAAATTAAAGGGCTTGTAAAGAAGATTTCAAAAATATGTCTAATTTTTAAGTATATAAAAAAGTGGATTATGAATGTGGCATGTTTGTTTGTAAATTTGTTAGTATGTTTGTAAGTTAATCTATTCGTTCGTAGATCTTAAAAATCCCGCTCGATTGAAATAAGTTTGGTATTATTGAATTTGTCTTGATATTTCGCATATTATAGGCTATATTTTTTTGTTTTAAATTCAAAATAGTGGATGTGAAGCGCCATTTTGTTTTAGTTGAAAAAAAAATTGTTTTGTCTGAAACCTATCATGTTGGGTATCAAATTAAAGGGCTTGAATAGAAGATTTCAAAAATGTGTATGTAATAATAGTATCTTTGGAACATTCGTTAAAAATGTAATGTTTATAAAATATCTTTTTCAAGTCTTCTTAATTCCTGATTGCTATTAGCTAATATTTTCACACGAAACTACCTTATCTATTTTTTTATCAGAAGAATCTTTAGTAATATACTTTTCCTCTTGACTTTTATTCTAAATAGTGATAAATTCTTACGCAATAAATTAAATACATGTCTATCTAAAACTTCTTGAAGAAATTATATGAAATATATATACTTAAGTTTAAGTCATATCAATCTTATTTTTTTTCTTCTGAATTTCAAAAAATGGCTTTAAAATTACTTAATGCAAGATTAACATGTTTATATCCCC
Source organism: Sialis lutaria (assembly GCA_949319165.1). Classification (NCBI taxonomy): domain Eukaryota; kingdom Metazoa; phylum Arthropoda; class Insecta; order Megaloptera; family Sialidae; genus Sialis; species Sialis lutaria. The sequence goes on from OX439233.1 coordinate 37,724,045, forward strand.
CCAAATATATCGTAGGCCCCCTCCTGCTAAGAAATCTATGTCAAATTTTTTGACGATTATCAAAAAAAAAGTTATAATAATAACACTCACTTTTCAGACGATAATAGGTACAAAATTTCGAATATTTCGGAAACCCCTAATCCGATTAGCACCAAAATCAATAGGTCTGGAGTACTCACTGAGACAAACATTTTCCCCAAAAATAATTCAAATCGGTGCCTATTTACAGTAATTATCGAAAACGAAAGAAAATTCTACATCCAGACACACACACGCCATGCAGAAATTAACTTTTCTTTACGTTTTGAAGTTAGTACAATCAGAATCTGCTCTTATCTCGGACATGATTTTTCGACGGTATTACAAATTACAATACTTCCATTTTTTCGAACATGGAAGTAAAAAAGTGTTGTATAATATATAATAAAATTCTCTTAAACCTGTCTTTCAGATCAAAAACAACCTATCAGAAGTTAGCAAATACAGCTATGGTATTTAGTAAATATGACACAAATTACAAGTATTACAATGATATGTTTATTTAAGCTATATATGCAAGTATTGATTATTTATAAAAATATAAATAATCTTATTTGAAAGATGAGAAAATAAGTGTACATTTTTTTTTCAAGAACTGACTTCAAGTTTTTTTTATCTTGAAGTGTCAGCTTTATCATTTTTTTTTATATAAATGATGATTATAATTTCTTATTAGGTATTAATACTGATAATATAAAATTAGTATTAGTAAAAATATAGTATAATCTTTACTAAAATGTATGTATGCTTGACAATTTTTTACGTCTAAACGGCTGAACCGATTTTGATGAAATTTGTCAGAGAGATAGCTTACATCCTTAGAAAGAATATAGGCTACATTATATCACGAAAAAATTATTATATAAAAAAATACATGCGGATAACATTGGAATAAATTTATAATTTAAAAAATTTTCAAAGCTGTACGTATTATAATGTATGTTTGACATTTTTTTACAGCTAGACGGCTGAACCGATTTTGATGAAATTTGGTAGGGAGATAGCTTACATCCTGGGAAGGACATGGGCTATTTTATATCAAGAAAAAATTATTGAAGAAAAAAATACACGCGGATAATAGATTGGAATGAATTTATAATTTTGAAAAATTTCAAAGCTGTACGTATTTAATATAATCTCAGTATGTTTGACATTTTTTTACGGCTAAACGGCTAAACCGATTTTGATGAAATTTGTCAGAGAGATAGTTTACACCCTGAGGGAGGATATAGGGTAATTTATATCAAGAAAAAATTATTAAATAAAAAAATACACACGGATAAAATATTGGAATAAAATAATAAAAAAATAGCTATTTTCAAAACTGTACGTCTAGTGGTAAATAAATAAAACAGACAAAATGGCTTGTAGGTACTTATAATTATGTAAAAAAAACTATGTCTATATAATACAATTTTTTTACTTACTAACTAACTATAAAAAAATGCAATAAAAATTTATATGAAAATTAATTTTACTTTTTTATTTTATTGTATTGAAGTGTTGATATTTGGGGGGGGGGGGGGGTAGAACTAACTTTATTATTAAAAGCACTGTATAAGCTATCGATTGATGTTTTATTTATTATTCTAGGATAAATATTTCCGGAGATATAAGGTTTCGAAGTGTGGCATAAAAGTGACTTAATTTAAACCGCCGGGAAAACACGGTCACTTAGAAAAATTATATTTAAGAAAAAAATTACATTTATATCTACAGTCTACAGGGTTACACATTAGGAGTGGATATCGACTTTATTTTCGAAACTATAAAAGTTAGAACAATATTTCAAATTGTAACTACCCTTCAATTAGCATTTGGAAGAATAATAAAAAGTCATGCAACCCCCATCCATACTCGCATCGCCTATACGCCTCTCAACTTTGAAATTTTAAATGGGAACCCTCATATTTTATTTCAGAATTAGAAAGATCTATTTTATTAATGAACTTTTTACTTCAAGAAATTTTTTCTATGATGGACCATTTAAGAAATATTGGGCAAAATGTGTATTTTTTAGGGTATAGTATTTTTGTCACATTAAGAGTGGATATCGACTTTAATTTCGAAACTATAAGAGTTAGAGTAATATTTCGAATTATTACTACCCCCACCCATATTCGCATCGTCCACACAAATAAAAATACTATTATAATGTCGATGTCCACCTTAATGTGACAAAAATACTATACCCTAAAATAATAGAAATATTGCCTAATATTTCCGAAATGGTCCATCATAGAAAAAATTGTTTGAAGTAAAATGTTCATTAATAAAATTAATCTTTCAAAATCTGAAATAAAATATGGGGGGTTCCATTTGAAATTTCAAAGTTGAGAGGCGTGTGGGCGATGCGAGTATGGATGGGGGTTGCATGATTTTAAATTACTCTTCCAAATGCTAATTAAAGGGTAGTTACGATTTGAAATATTGTTCTAACTCTTATAGTTTCGAAAATAAAGTCGATATCCACTCCTAATGTGTAACCCTGTATATAGCATAACTTTGGCAGTTTTTTTTAAATTATTTAATGATTTTAATGCAATAAAAAAAATTCAATGACGTCAAAAAATGTTGTGCAACTTCTGGAATATATTATATATAAACAAATTAATATTCGCGGATAAATATGGAAGTTTAGTCATTGATTTTTGATAGATTAGACGAAAAGATCAAAGGTAGTAACACAAATATGAGGCCTAGAAAAGTTTTCTTTATTATGTATTTAAACATTTTCAATGATAGGTACCTATATATATACTACATATATAGTGTTTATAACAATAATAATATAATATTTATAATTTATTATACATATATCTTATCTTTAATACATTATTGATATGTATTATTAATTAAAATAAATATTTTTTTCTGTTCATTTCATCACTTTCGATTTAAAATATCTACCCTTATAAATAAAAATCAATTGCCGCATGTTTAAAAGATCATTACTTGAGAACGGCTCAACCGATTTGGCTGATTTATTTTTGTTTTCTTCGTAATTATCAGGACAAGATTTGTATAAAAGAAAATTTTCGAAAAATCCACCGGAAAAATGTAAAATTTGGATGGTATTTTTATAATTTTAAAGTATTATATACGTCACTATATAGATTATGACACTCTGATTCCAAATCCGTCGACAAAAGTCAAATCTGACCACACGTTTAAAAGTTACAGCTATTTTTCTCCAAAATTTTGAAAAAACTAAAACTTTGAGAGGCTATTGCCCGGTATTATCAATCAATTTAAAGCTCCTTTAGCGCTAAATGCTCCTTTAAAGTAAATTTGCTGTATTACAAACGTGACTTAAATCAATAATTAAGCTTTCAATGAAAAATAGACATAATATACGTTGTAAAGAAATACTGTAGATAATTTAAAATCTATTTAATTAAATGTATTATGCTTGCATCTGTTGATAATATGACAGTTAGTTAAAGGAGCATTTAGTTAAACTTGATAATACTGGGCGTATATCTCGAAAACGATATAAGCTCATTCGAGAATATGTCGATTCGAGTTTTTCGTTCGACATTTCTATAGAAAAAAAGTCGCATTGATATTCGAGAATACGGTATAATTTACACAATCGAGATTCTAGTAAATAACGTATAGTGACTTTTAGTTTTAGTTTAGTAATCTCGAATGAGAAAAAGTCAAACGAACTCGAGAATAGGGGCTCTGCGGTTTGAAAATTTCAATTTTTCACGCCATTTTCTATATAATTATCTTACTTGTAACGAAATTGAACACACAAAATTTTTCATGCATCAATTCGATTTCATAGCTATAGTAAAATTTAATTTATATTTATCTAAGTTGTTAAAATATTATAAACTATATAGTGCCCCCCTTTTGAAAAATATATAACTTTTTATTCTATACACAATTATTTTTTACTAGATTATTTTGTTCAATATTGAACGGTTTAGGCAACGTTTTGAAAAATAGCACGCTGGTGGCAAACTCTAATCGTCACTGCTTATTCCTTGTGTTACCTAACGTAACACAATATATACTAAAATCTGAACAAAGAACAAATCTATCAATTGAAAAAAAAAACATGTAAAACGAGTGATAAGCGCACTAACGGACAGACAGACAGACAAAAGGAATTTCTATCTTTAATTTTACCAAATAAAATACTGATTTTTTATAATATGTATTTTCTACCCTAGAGAGGGGGGATTCCCCATGGTACCCCTTTAGATTCAACGCAGCTTTACAATAGCATTTTTTTATTCTAAATTTCCTCGCATTTAAAAATTTGTATGGTGCTAGCAATAATTATTTATTAAAAATATTAAATCGTATAAAAAATATTTTATAAATTTCGATGACATTTTTTTAAACGGCAATTTTATTTTGAAATGGAAAATATCTACGAATTTTGAATATATATTTAAAAAACTTGATTTTCATATGGTCGTATTTTACAACAGTTGAATTTTTTTAAATCTATCGGAATAAAATATACTAAGGACATAATTTTATTTTAATGAGAAATACCAACCAATTTTGAATATTTAAAAACTTTTTGTTTTCATATTATCGTACCTTACAAACAGTTGATTTTTTTAAATCTTTTTTTTTTACACGGAAAAAAATGTATTGTAAAAATTACTGTTTTTCCTGTACATTCCGGAAAGTAAACGAAAAACCTATACAATATTTTTTACTCTCTGAAACTGCGTAATATAATATAATTTTCGGCTGTAGTATTTGCAGTTTAACCATCAATTCATATTGAGTATCTCATAAAATTTCTATAATAAATTACAATTTCCCCTGATTATTTTCTTTAACCCATTCATTCCCAAATTTGCTTAAACGAAATTTTTTTTTAAAATTGTTTTTTTTTTTAAATATCTCATTGATGAAATGACTTTTTATGCAGCTAACATCGTTACACAAACTATTTTAAATTTTAAACTATTCCACACTAAGTAATAACTTATATTTTTCCAACGTTTCGTAAACGCAAATATTTTTTGAAAAAATTTAAAAAAAAAATAAATTTTTTTTACTTCAAAAACAGTTATTTGAGTATATATTTAGTAATACAATGTAGCTAAAACATCAAATTAATTTTATTTTCTACCCTTGGGGAATAATGGGTTGATTTAAAAATCACGCGTCATTTTTTATAAATTATTTTTTTTCCGTATATTACCTACATACAAAATACGTATCAGAAAATATATTATTATATAGATATTAATAAAAATGTGATAAAATTTTAATTTCATATCAGTCACTATCGAAAATAAATAATGTATACCTATTTGACTAAAAATAAATAAAACTAGGTATAATAAAATTATTAAATTAAGTAGATATAAATTACTAAAGATTTAATTTTTTTAATTATGGTTTTACATTTTTTCTTATAATTAACAAAAGAAAATAAATTTGTAATCACAAAAAAAAATTGTCGCACGTTTTAACTACATAGAAAAAATTAATCCAAAAAATCATTTTGGACCGACGGGCGCAATAATTTTTTTTCGATATGAATAAAAAATAAAATTTCTATATCTGCTCAATTACACATCAAATAAAATTCAAATAAAAAAAATCTGAGCACTGTAAAACATTTAATATAAATTTTTAACTCTTCGACCTTTTATTAATTAAAATAAATCAAAATACTTACGAATATCCCGAAAACGACCCATGAATATCATTGTTAGCTGTGCATTCATCTGTATCTGACGCCATTTTGTGTTAATACAATAACAAACACTTACACGAAATGGACGACAACGACGCTCAAATGTCAGAAACAAAAAAAAACAATAAAACAAAAAACTATCGTAATATTCAAATAATCAACTGTCATCCAAAAATGTTCACATATTGTTAAAAATATTTCACAAACACAAATTCATTTAGACATTTTTTATTGTCGATGATAAAGATTTTGAGTGTTTTCAGTTTATCAAACATTTGAAGGACGTAGTGATTAAAAAAAATTTACATTTCGACAGATTAAAAAAAAATCGTATAGGTATGAATCAATCAGAAAAAATGTTAAAGTTTTTCCTAACTTACAAATTTTTATTAATATTATATTAATCCTTTTTTCTCACTAAAAAAATTATTTATTGCACTTTGTTCTTATGGTTATAACTTCAATTATGTGGTGTTTTTTTTATATAGATTTCAAGTACCTGTCTATAATTAATATTAAAAATTAAAACACTTTGTTGCAATATTATCGTTATCTGACACTTTATTAATAAAAAAATAATTTAATATCACAATTTTTACAACAATCAAATTCAAAAAAACACAGTTAAATTTTCTATTGATTAAATTTTCGTCACTGATTGTTAGGTATATTTAATTTAAAAAAAACAAAACACAGTTTATTTTTTATTATTTATTTGTGGTAGCTCTGATCGCGACGGCTGGTGACTTAAGTTAAGTCCGTTCAGATAGCGACTGAGCCAGGCCTCGTGCTGTACAAGTCATCCTACCTGTTGATTCAGCACACCTTTCTCACGGTGTCGTGCAACAGGTAGCTTTTACAGTACTTACTTTATAATAAGTAAGTAATGTTGCTGAGTAAGATTACTTAGTATGTAAATAAAAAAATGCGATTGTATCTTATAAATCAATATCTATCGTTATTTGCTGATATATTATTATACACCCATACCTCACTTTGCGTCGTGGTTACGTTCCAAAAAAACACGACGCAAATTGAAACGACGCAAAGTGAATTATTTAAGTTACTCTCGTTTTAATTAAAAAAAATTAAAGACTCGAACCCAAAACAACGCAACTTCGAAAATTTAACGACGCACAGTGAAAATTAGTACTAATTCAGCAGCGACGCAACTTCGAAAAAAACGCAAAACGAAACGACGCAAAGCGAGGTATTGGTGTACTATACATACATTTTAACAAAAAGGAAGATGTAATTTCTTGAACCCCTCTCCCCTATTTACTCTTTTTTACTTTCAAAAAAAATTCAGTGTAAAATAAAAATTGTTTATTGTACTACTAGGGGAGCGTGTATTAATTAAATTATGTACGTACTTGGGCAAGGGGGTCAAAATTTTCGAAAATTTTTATAGAATTTTTTTTATTGCTTTCTTAGGGAAAAAAACATAACTAAAAATCAGATGCATAAGACGCAATCTAAACTAACCATATTTACCCCCTTTTCACACTAAAAAAATCTTTGGAGGGGAGAGGGGGTACATTTAAAAAAAAATTCTATAGAATTTTTTTACTGCTTAGGGAAAAAATCGTAACTAAAAATCAGGTGCATATAAATTTTTATTTATCTATTCCGATTAACCCCCTTTTCACACTAAAAAAATCTTTGGAGGGGAGAGGGGGTACATTTAAAAAAAAATTCTATAGAATTTTTTTACTGCTTAGGGAAAAAATCGTAACTAAAAATCAGGTGCATATAAATTTTTATTTATCTATTCCGATTAACCCCCTTTTCACACTAAAAAAAAATTTCGTAGGGGGGGGGGGGTAAATTTTCAAAAAAAATTCTATAGAATTTTTTTACTGCTTAGGGAAAAAATCGTAACTTAAAATCAGGTGCATATAGTACATTTTTACAAAAAGGAAGACGCAATCTTATCTAGCCCTATTTACCCCCTTTTCACACTAAAAAAATCGTTGGAGAGGGGGTATACATTTTCAAAAAAAATTCTATAGAATTAGGGAAAAAACCGTAACTTAAAATCAGGTGCATACATATTTTTACAAAAAGGAAGACGCAATCTTATTTAGCCCTATTTACCCCCTTATCATTCTAAAAAAAATTCAGTGTAAAATAAAAATTGTTTATTATACTACTAGGGGAGCGTGTATTAATTAAAATACGTTGTTGAGGGGGGGGGGGGGCAGGTGGTCGAAATTAAAAAAAAATCTATATAATTTTTTTATTGCTTGCTCAGGGAAAAAACCATAACTAAAAATCAGGTTTACGTACGAAAAGTAGGACGAAGGGCGGGGGGGGATTTTTATGAAAGGGGGGGGGGGTCGATTAACTATCCTTAAGTAAATAAATGAGGCCTTTTAATTCCATTCATATTACTTTTTAATTAAAAAATGAATAGATCAAGTAAAATTTTGAAAATCGAAGAACATTTTTTTTCACATTTTAAAACGATCACAAAGCTTCTCGTATCTTCGATATTGCGAGGAAGCAATATTTACAACTTTACATTACTTATTATTTATTCAAATTTAATCAAAAAATAAAATAAAATAAATATTTCTATATATTTGAAATCATGTCCAGAATTGTATAAAATTTATGATGTAACTTATTTTTTGATGTGATACGTATAGAGTCATTAATTATTATTAATAACGTAATTATGTTTAAGAAATGAAGGGGGGTTAATTTTTATTATATTTACTGTCGAAGAGACAGTAGGGGAAGGGGAAGGAGGGGGTAAACAAATTCTTATGCAAGATTTTTTTGTGTATTTTTTTTAGTTATTTTCTAATTTATTTGTGAACTGTTTGAATTTCAATTTTTTTTTTATTTCGTATATGAATTTTATTATAATAAAATCCAACGACTGAACTACTGTACCGATTTTGATGAAATTTTGCATGGAGATAATATATATCCTGAGGAAGGTCATAGGCTACTTTGTATTTCGAAAAAAATATTACATACTCTGTCTGTTTGTTTGTTACATTTTCACAGCTAAACCGCTGAACCGATTTTGATGAAATTTGGCAGGGAGATAGATTACATCTTGAGGAAGGACATAGGCTACTTTGTATCTCGAAAAAAATATTACATACTCTGTCTGTCTGTCTGTCTGTCTGTCTGTCTGTTTGTTTGTTACCTTTTCACAGTTAAACCGCTGAACCGATTTTGATGATATTTGGCAGGGAGATAGATTACATCTTGAGGAAGAACATAGACTACTTTATACCTCCGAAGAAATTGATATGATAAAAAAAATATACATATTCCACGCGAACGAAGTCGCGAGTTACAAAATAAATAAAATTATTAATTTAATAAATGCATTTTTTTCTGAAATACAAAAAAAATCTGACATCTTATCCTCGGGGGTTTGAGGTAGTTGATATTCTTATTTTTTGTCTTAGAAAAAGGAAGGGGGGGGGGGGAATTACAAAATAAATAAAATTATTGAATAAATGCATTTTTTTCTCAAATAAAAAAAACTGGTATTTTATCCTTTAGGGGGGATTAGAGGTAGTTGGTATTCTTATTTGTTGTTAGAAAATGGTAGGAGGGGGGACAGTCAACAAAAATGAGCTAATGAATTATTGAATATACTTTTTGAATAAAATATCAAACAAAATATTGTACATTATTTTTTTTACGTTTTGTAACATATTCTCTGATATGAATATATTTCTTAATTATTAAATATAAAAATAATAAAACCTTGTACTATATCTCTGAATTGATAACTCATAAAAATTATTGATATTTGTTTCAAGAAAATCGATAAAAAAAATCATCAACGTGATTACAGAAATTGATAAAAAATTCCGTACAAAAACAACTCGACCCAACTATACCATAGCGTGGTTTTACTTAACTCACCTGTGTGCAAGAGAGACAGATACACACTCTGGCGTATTCTGTGTGTGTGTGTGTGTGTGTGTGTGCAATACCAACATATTACTTGCGATTTGGAATCAATGGTTTTTATTTCATCTTTAGATAAATATATTATTATTATTTATACACTGGTAGAAAGGATTTCTCAAACCAAGTAAACCTTGTTTTGTATATAACGAAAACAATATTTTCTTAAGATAAGCAATAATCTCTTAAACCAACTATAGTATTCTTGAACGAAGGAATAACGTAGTTGGATTAAGAGTATGTTTCTTGTATTAAGAAAATATTGTTTTCGTTATATACAAAACAAGGTTTTCTTGGTCCAATACAGTTTTTTTTTCTGTGTAGCCCGGCTTTCAACTTTTGTAGCAGATTGTAAATAATTAGCTAATGAACATGATTACACATTCATGTGAAGATTTGAACCATAGACTTATAAAATGGACTGAGAAATAGCTTCAGAAAAATTGAGCACTCTCTTTAAAGAGAGATAAAGCGAATATGTAGCCAATACCTGTCTCTTTTCTGTAGGTCTGTAATGACTGCAAACCTGTGACGTGACCAATTATAATTCTAGAAAGAGACAGGTATTGACTACATATTCGCTTTGTCTCTCTCACACCTTTTCACCAATATTTACCAAGGTATATAAAGACAAGGTAGCCTGGTTAGCTCCTTGACCAATCAGCGATGGCGCGGGAATTGACGTCACCACGAACAGATATTCAAATGTCATAAATGCATAATTGAATATAAATTACAAAAAATTACTTTATTTATTCTTGTTTTCGTATTTTTGATATTTTATCAACACATACCATCAAAGAAGTATATCTTCGACATTGCAAAATCATTCAAAGCTGTCAGAATAACAGAACATATTGCCAACTTAAGAATAGTAAATATGACTTTTCCCGAGAAGACCAAATTGTCTGAAACAGCTTCTTTATGATTTTGCAATGTCGAATTTGTACTTCTTTGATGGTATGTGTTGATAAAATATTAAAAATACGAAAAGAAGAATAAATAAAGTATTTTTTTGTAATTTATATTCAATTATGCATTTATGACATTTGAATATCTGTTCGTGGTGACGTCAATTCCCGCGCTAACGCTGATTGGTCAAGGAGCTAACCAGGCTACCTTGCCTTTATATACCTTGGTAAATATTGGTGAAAAGGTGTGAGAGAGACAGAGCGAATATGTAGCCAATACCTGTCTCTTTTCTGTAGGTCTGTAAAGACTGCAAACAAACCTGTACGTGACCAATTAGAATTCTAGAAAGAGACAGATATTGACTACATATTCGCTTTGTCTCTGTCACACTTTTTCACCACTATTTACTTCATAGGGAATGCTCATTCCATTTTATAAGTCTACTAGCGGAATCCCGCGGCTTCGCTCGCGTAAACTTTGAAACTAATTTGAATCTTCCATACGTGATAGGGAATGACATATATTTTTTTTTATATTTTTTATATTGATTTTTATTCATTACATATAAAAAAATGTAGATAACTCGAATCTTAGTTAAAAATTGTAAAAACTAACCCCCTGTCCACCCTCGCCATTAGGGTTTGAATATCGAATTTTTTTATTGCAGATTATTTTGCCCGACTCCACCATTATAACGTAAGCAGCTATGCAGATAAACATATCAAAAACACAGACCCTGTCTACCCCCGCAATTAGGGGTTGAATGTCGAAATTTTTATTTTAATAGATGACTATTTTGCCCGTATTTACCTTTATAAGTAAAGCAGGTATGCATATAAATATATCTAAATCCATCCTCGTCCCCGCCCCATGCTATTAGGGCTTGAATATCAAACTTTCATTTTTAATTGAATATTGATTTGTTAAACACTTTAGGGGTTAAATTTTGGAAAATGCTGAAATAATTGTTTCATTATTTATATTGTAGACTTATTTTATGTTCGATAAATGCGAACAAAAAAAATATTTTTTTATATAAATTTTGACACCCTGTTTTAACCCCGTAGGGGTTGAATTTCGAAAAATCCTTTCTTAGTGGGTGCTTACATCATAAAAAAAAAGGCACATACGAAATTTCACGTTTCTAGGTCCAGGGGTTTGGGCTGTACGTTGATATATGAGTGAGTGAGTGAGTGAGTGGTTAAGGACAAACTCTTTTATAGATATATATAGATGTTCTGAACCCACCATGCTATAACACTTTTGCCAACCATTGGTGCACTGTTTTTCATACTTTCTGATTCCGATAATGATAATTACTATCGCAATAAATGTCGTAGTGTTTTTTTTTCTCCAATTTTCATACCGCCATTATCTCCGAGTGACTTCTGTCACAAGTGAAATGAAAAAGTCGAAAGTCTTAATCATCATTATATTCGTGGCGTGAAAAGGTCTATGCGTTTTTATTTATACGCTTATGTTATTAATTGTAATTATTAACGCTACGTGAATTTTTTTACTTTTTTTTTACATGTTTCGTAACTTTGGTTTTGATTTTTGTGACATACTAGTTTCAAAATAATTTAAGTATTATTTTATAATACTTATGTAGGTACTTAAAAATCCTTAGATACACAGAAAAAAAAACTCAGGGTGACCAGTATTTCTCTGGAACAAATTTCCCTGACTACACAGAAAAAAAACTGTATTGGACCAAGAAAACCTTGTTTTGTATATGACGAAAACAATATTTTCTTAATATAAGAATACAATTCTTAATAATACAAAACAAGGATTACTTGGTTTGAGAAATCCTTTCTAACAGTGTATTTCCGGTTTTCCAGGAGAATTTTTACCGTTTTTCCTGTTTTTTATTGAAAATTTTAATAAAAAACCTAAAAAAAGGTTACATGTTTTCTTTTTACTGTCGATCAGGGTGACCAAGTATTTCTCTGGAACAAATTTCCCTGACTACACAGAAAAAAAACTGTATTGGACCAAGAAAACCTTGTTTTGTATATGACGAAAACAATATTTTCTTAATATAAGAATACAATTCTTAATAATACAAAACAAGGATTACTTGGTTTGAGAAATCCTTTCTAACAGTGTATTCCCGGTTTTCCAGGAGAATTTTTACCGTTTTTCCTGTTTTTTATTGAAAATTTTAATAAAAAACCTAAAAAAAGGTTACATGTTTTCTTTTTACTGTCGATCAGGGTGACCAAGTATTTCTCTGGAACAAATTTCCCTGACTACACAGAAAAAAAACTGTATTGGACCAAGAAAACCTTGTTTTGTATATGACGAAAACAATATTTTCTTAATATAAGAATACAATTCTTAATAATACAAAACAAGGATTACTTGGTTTGAGAAATCCTTTCTAACAGTGTATTCCCGGTTTTCCAGGAGAATTTTTACCGTTTTTCCTGTTTTTTATTGAAAATTTTAATAAAAAACCTAAAAAAAGGTTACATGTTTTCTTTTTACTGTCAATAGATAACTGTTTAAATATTTTGCGAGAAATTTTGTGGTTTTTGCATTTTTATAAAAAATTACCTGACTTCCAACCAAATTCCCTGACAATTCCTTGTATATCAAAATTCCTTGACTTTTCCCGGTTTTCCAGAAACTGGCCACCCTGTCGATGAAAATTTGAGATGGAAAAATGTTTAATTTTATCTTAAAAGGATATTTTATTAATTTGAAAAATATATCTTCATGTTTATCTAAAAATCTTTTCATTTGTCAAATTAATAAATAATTTATTACTCCAATTAACGAAACTCTCAAATAGATTAAACATAATGGTTGTATTAATAAATATTTATCAGTGTGACTATTTTTTTACACCACCCAACTAGTAATGTGCAATTTTCGATATGGTAAATTCAGTGACGTCATTTATTAAGTATTTAAAATATACTATGTTTTCAATACGAAACAAAATTTTCACCGTGATAAGAACATTGTTAGTATTAATATATATTTATCAATAAGATAAACGTGGATATTTCCATATTGATAAAAAATTATCATATTGTATATATACAGTATATGAAATAAGTAGGAGGCCGGAGTAAAATGCGTTTTTCTCAAATCTGTGTTTTTTAGTAATTAACCGAAGGTTTTTTCTCACCGATAAATTTTTTTTACAAACAATTTAAGGTCAAAATTTTTGTCAAAAATCGATTTTTTTTGAGAAGCTGCCATTTTCTCAAAAATTTGTAAAAATTTGTATTCCTTCGATTGAGTACAAGATTATACATTACTTTAACGAAATCTGTTTTTTTTTTAGATGATCCTGTCTAGAGATATAGTGGTTACCGCAAGGCGCCTTTTTGAGAGGACCTCCTGGAGAACAGCTGTAGCAGCTTTCGAAATTATTTTTTTACAAATAAAAAATGTTAAAATACAATTAAAAGTTACCATAATATGCGTACAAATTTTTACATTAATAAATTTAAAAGTCTTCTCTTCAAAAAGTTCTTGAAAAAATCCTTTTTTGGGCCTTCTGACTATATGTAACCCCTTAACAAACAACCTCTATCGGAGCCAAATCGATCACGAATTTTTTTACATTGATAACATTTTTTAACACATAGACAAATTATTTTTTTCTGAGTATGTATATAGGAAAAAGGTTGAGTAGTTTACCAACCTGTATATTACAAACAAAACCAACATATAATTATCGAAATTAAAATAAAAACAAATACCAACCACAAAAAATTCATCGAAAATAATTTTGAAATATTTTTGACATTTCGTCATCGAAACAATTAGCAATATGTCATTAATTAAAAACCTGTGCGTTCATGACCTTAAAGACTGATAGTTAAATCCTACACAAATTTTAAGACTGAACAGCACGTGTTTGTATGTTAGTTCTATACGTTTATATTTTTTTGTCTACAGATCTCTATATTCCGATTCGTCTAACCTAAGAGAGAAACTTGGTCTAATCATAGGTTTGGCCGTAAGTTGATTATAGATATTTACCTATTAGATTAAGATGCAAACAAAGATATGCTATAAAATTATAATCATTAAGTGTATAAACTTTGGTTTTTTATGAAAGTCATAAATCTTTTTCGATTCCGCTTTGTCAAAGTCGTGTCTTAAATTGGTCTTGTTCTTATTGGTGATTTTTAGATACATTAATGTGTGTGTGTGTGTCTGTACTGTTATTTGGGTTTGTTTTTATTTTTAGAAATTAACGAATACTTTAGAGAAAAAGTTTAGTAAAAAATCTACATATATTTTATTTAAGGGGCTATAGCAGTGTGAAAGCTGGAAATTTGGGTGATTTTCGGAAATATTTTGGAAAATTGAGAATATATTTAGCTATATTAGAGGTGTATTCCATAATTTTTTCACGTAAAAATATCGATATCTAAGCGACTTATGCGCTGTTTCGGAGGCGCAAAAAAAAATTCTTCCATGATTCCAGACGATGAAGTAGTTGAAATTGAAAAAAGAAAAAATATTGTTAAACTGGAAGATATTTCCTGTACGATGAACTACGATTTTCGAAAAATATCAAAATCTAACAAAATGGCGTAGTTATGAAAAAAAAAGTATGTATTATTGCCTATAAAATGGTCGTATTTTTAATGCCAAATCGGCAATTTTCATCCAATCAAAAATATCCTAGTTCATCGTAGAGTAAATATATTCAAGAGTACTCAGTTCAAATTTCAAGTAAATCGGATAATTGCTCTTTGAGTTACAATTGCAGCAAATTTGAAAAATCTCATTTCGAGACATACGCATTTAAAGATTTAACTATCGATTTCATATCTGCGAGCGGTCACTCTTTAGAAGGCTGCTGTTTGGAGAGTATTAGAGATACGGCCTTGAAATTTGCACAGAATATTCTTGAAACTATAAACTCTCCAAAAAGGTAAAAAAATGATTTTTTGAAAATTTCACACTGGTATGGCCTTTTAACCGATTTGAAAAAATCAATTCGGGTATAACTTTTGATTGATTTTTTATTTGTTTATTTTTGTTTTTTATTTGTTTGAAAGAGTATACTTCCGAGATTGTCACGTATAAATTTGATCAGAATTTGACCATGAATTTCGAAGTTATGTCATTAAAAAAATTTATGAAAATTATTTTATACTCTTCAGCATTTTTTTTAAATGTCGTTTTTATTTTTTATTTTTATTTTATTTGTACAATAACAATATGATTTATTTCTGCTACTTTTTAATTTGTAGGTAAAGTCTGTATATATGGACCAGGTGGGTAATATGGACACCTCCTTTTGTTGCTCCATTTTACATTTTATAAATACAACATTAATATGTATCTAAACTTACACTTCTAAATAACTGCGCCAGTTGACATGACAGTGTTTGGAGTGCTGATATGTCTTTTAGAACTATTTAATGAAATTTGCTATTTTTGATTATTTATGTATGTTGAATTTTTATTGTATTAATTGTTTAATTTTTTTTTATATTGCTGTTTAAAAATGTAGGTATAGTTGGCCGTATGTACAGTGCTTTTAATCTACAATGGGCTGTATTATCCTCGCAGAAAAAAATTATTTGTCTATGTGTTAAAAAATGACGTGATCAATGTAAAAAGTCAGTGATCGATTTGGCTCCGACAGAGGTTGTTTGTTAATATGATAATTTTTTACCAATATGGAAATATCCACGTTTATCTATTGACTAGCTTGGCCCGCGCGGCTTCGCTCGCGTGGACTACGGAATTATTGTTTAGGATTTAAAAATATATATAGTTGATTATTTAAAAGTTAATTATTGAAAACAATTTAAACAATTGACAATCAAAAGAATACCGGCCTGTCCCCTCTACCCAGCACAGCGTCTACATAGTCGTAGTTCGCGCGAATTGTTACGAATAATGTTATTGTATATACTTATTTCACGTTATTTCCTAAACCAAAAGACCAAATTGAATTCTGTAAAAGGCAAATTATATCTACATTAAGTACTTATGACGATGAAATCATTTATTTCGATAAGGATTAAAGTTTTGCAGGTCATAAGTCCATGTAAACATAACCCAAATATTTTATGTTTTCTTAGTAACATAAAAGCAATCATTGTGGCTTAAATATAAAAGTTAGACATATGGTGTCGAGTACTTTATTGTAGCACTTTTGATTCTACACAATTATTTAATACATTATTTTGTTCTATATTCAACGGTGTAGGCAGCGTATTGCAAAACAGTGCGCCGTCGGTAATTTTTTTTCCGACTTGATTTACTATTATCGTCACTGCTTAGTTGTTATGTTACCTAGCGTAACAAAATTAGCCTATAACCTGGCCAGAGAATGTACCTATGAATTAAAAAAAAATCACGTAAATCAGATAAGTGGTTCTCGAGTGATAAGCGCACTAACGGACAGACAGACAGACAGACAGACAGAGAGACGTTGAGCTTTATATATATTAAGTATAAATGTATATTATTACTATCAATGTTCTTATTACGGTGAAAATATTGAAAACACCGTAAGGAAGTTAGCGCGGACTTGTGAAAAACAACAAAAATGTTTAGCTCAAAAAATTGCTCCAACTCTAGAAAAATTTAAACAAAAGTTATTAACTAAACAAAAAAAATAATTGTTATATGGTATTTTTGAAAAACTAATCGTTTTTTGTAATAATTCATATGGTCAATCAATTGCTCCCTAATTGCTCCAAATTGCTATCTACTTAGTTTTTCAAAATTATCAAAATTTTTAAGTCAAAATTTAAATTTTAATTTCTCACTTTAATTGTTGTAAAACAGCATTAATAAGTATGCAATATGGCAATGCTTTGTATAGGTTAAAAAATTGTTCCTTAATTGCTCCTCATGTATCTGAAATTGCTCCAACTTAAACAAAAGTTATTAACTATACAAAAAACAAAAAAATCGTTATATGACATTTTTCAAAAACTAATCGTTTTTCGTAATATTTCTTATGGTCAAATAATTGCTCCCAAATTGCTTGAAAACATATATTTTAAATACAAAAAAATACATAAATGACATCACTGAATTTACCATAACCAAAATTGCACTTTCACTAGTTGGGTGGTGTAAAAAATATTCACACTGATAAATATTTATTAATACAACCATTATGTTTAATCTATTTGAGAGTTTCGTTAGTTGGTGTAATAAATTATATTTTTTAACAATAATTCCGTAGTATATGCGAGCGAAGCCGCGCTAGCTCAGCTAGTAAGTATTATTATAAAAAATTTTAATGGAATTCGAATAAAAATCCAAGCTATTATATAATTGCCGCACGAGCAAAAGTTAAATAATTGTGTTCATTGAATTTTTTTTTCACTTTTTTGAACAAAATCATGAAACTGTCGCAGAAAGTAAAAATTGTGTAAAACGACATGACATAGTAATTATTTCAACAAGCCAATAGAAAGAGAAATGTGTAACCACATCACATGAAGATTTTCACTTAAAAGTCTTGGCTCCTGAACAAACACAGATTTTTTTTCATTTAGAAAAAAATTAGAGTTAATTTCTACGTACTAAGCAACAAAAAAAAAATCACAGAAATTTGAATAGGTGATTTAGAAGGTATTTGTCATGTCGAAACCGAATTCGTTACCCAAATGATTCCATCACGTCAGGTTTTTTAAATATCCGAACCTAAAAATCCCAAAAATGACGATTTTGGCAATGTTGGGGAATTTATTATTAAGTAGGTAATTTTTTCTGAAGTTTTCTTTCATGATTTCGAATAGTACTATCTTTGCTCTTTAAAATGATTTTTTACATTTTACTATGCGATTTTTCTTTACCGAAATATACTACTTTGAAGATATATGTAGTAAAGTTCATTGTATCTACTATATATACTCTATCATATCTTCAAACTAGTACATCTCGGCTAAAAAATCGTACAGTAAAAAGTTAAAACTCATTTTAAAGAGGAAAGATAATACTATTTGATACCGTGACCAAAAACATCAGAAAAAAATTACCTACTTGATAATAAATTCTTTAACATTGTCATTTTTGGGACTTTTAGGTTAGAATATCTCAAAACCCTGACGTGATGAAACCAATTGGGCAACAAATCCGGTTTCGGCATGCCAAAAGCCTCCTAAATTTTCTTATTCAGATCTCTGTTATATTATATTTCAATAGTATTTTTTTGTTGCATAGTGTTACCTTAGTAAAAAAAAATTACTCAAATTATTTTATTAGTTGAAAATGTATTAATAGATATTGATTTAAACTCAAACTGACTACTTTAAATAAATAACTTTTAGATTTCCTCATAATATCTAGTGGGTCAGTCCGTGGTAATCGATATCAGATAGTTAAAAAAATATTTTACGAAAATGAATACTAAAATATAAAATTAACAAGCTATTTAACATCAATTTTCATAAACCAAAAGAAAATTTAAAAAATTTAAATTAATTTTCAAAATATTACAAAAAATTTAAAATTTTGTTCGAAAAAGACAACAAATAATGTGAAATCGCAATAACTTACTTGACAAATAAGTGACGCTCGTGGCAAACTATTAAAAGTCTTTGACAATTATATATCAAACGTGACGTTTGACCGAATTAAAAAAAATTACCCTCACCAACAATAATGACTAAGGGTAACCGCATTTATTATAAATTTAATGAGTCTATTGATGTATTTGATAAATAATTGTATAAGTATTAGTTAATAATATCAATAAGCAATTAAACACACAAATAGTACTCTTATTGTATCCTTTTATTCAACGTGTCACGACCGTCACAATTTTCTGTCACAACCGTCACAATGTTTATTGGGTAAAAACCAGTTAAATAGATTACGTATTTACCTGATGCTCTTAACTAAAAAATAGTTTATTCGTAACATATTAAAGTATGATTATTATAAAGTAACTTCAATATTTTCGCTAAACTTTCGGGTTTTTGGATAGAGGTGGCAAAACTTGCAATAGTTGGCGTCACAACCGTCTCAGAGCTTTGAACGCTGATAATTTTTTGTAAAATAACTGTAGACTTTTTATTCTTTCAATATACATGTATTGCATTAAGATCTACAGAAAAAAGGTAAAACCATGTTATTTACTAGTATTATTTAGAAATTATGAACTCCAATCCGAGTTGAAATGTCACGACCGTCACCGCGGACTGACCCTAGTGCATTCACTTTAATTCTTGGGGGGGGGGTCATGACCCCTTAACTCCCCATTTGAAACTAACAAATTTTTTAGCTCCTTTATAATACTATAAAAATAAGATTCATATTTGAAGCAAATAATACATTTTTGCTAATGTTTCCTACACTAAAAAATTAAATTACTGTTTACAAAAACGTACATATATTTAAAATGACCTCAACAATTTTAACATAAATTCTTTATATTAAATATTTATAACATCAAAAAAATTAATTACAGAATAAAAAAAAAACATATAAGAAACGTGTCTATCTTCTTCATATGTATGTACCTCACATTTATTAAAGAGGGGGGCTTCGTGCAACAAGTGTGTGTATATTTGCGGGGTGGTGTTTCTAATCTAGAGGCAGCACGCCACGGCCAATTAAACAGTTCACTGCTTTACCCAAGCGACCCCGCGATGTGGACCCCGTGAGAAAGCGGAAGTGCCAGTTCTCACGTCCGGTCTACAGGGCGCAGGGCTGTACAATTTCTTCAAATATATGTTTATTTTATATCTTTGTACATATTATATCTTTGTACAATTTATAACTTAGATTTTTAAAGTGAAACTTTTATTACATCGTCTTAAACTTTTTGGTCTGTGTGTTGCATGTCGCGTAACGTTTGGACTGCGCTTGCGTGGAACAAGCAGCATTCATTGTATGACAGTTTATGTACCTACTGTGTGCTATTATACATATTTAGTAAGTTTGTATTGTAATTTGTCAGTGTTTAATGTAAATGTTGTTATTTATTTGCTTTTGGTAAACAACGACACAGCTAGTGAGTCCAAAAAACTGATCAACGAGAAAGAATAGTGCAAAAATGAATGACGATGAATTAATTTTACGCCGTAAAAAACAGAACGCCGACAGAGCACGTGCTTATAGAAAAAGGAAAAAAGATCTTGGTTTTTATATAGAATTTATTAGAATTATTAGAACTTTTTGCTGGTGCATGTTGTTGTTTATGGATTTATTTCAATTTTGAGTGCTTGAATTTATTATTCCGAAAATTTTTAGTTAAATGTCTATAATGTGTATTGATTTACGGGACATCCTGTAGTTATATATTATATTTGTAAATATATAAATTAATAATATATTTAAATTATGCATACATTTCTAGATATACTACTTAAAAGGGGGGTTGGAAGTACTACCCTGTGAGTCTGTGAGCACAAATAAAAGGTAATTTTCTCGATTTTTTTTAAAGATGGTTATTGATTTAAGGAACATCCTGTAGATATATTTTATATTTATAAATATTTAAATTAATAATATATTTAAATTATGTATACATTTTTCGATATACTACTTAAAAGAAAGGCTAATGGACTACCTTTGAGCCCAAAATCAAAGGTAATTTTCTCGATTTTTTATTTAAAAATAAGATATAAAAATTTACTGATTTTTTTTATTATTTAAAAACAACCGCAATGAAAACAGATTTTTTAAAGGAAAATTTTTGAAATATTATATGCCTGAAAGGTCAGATTTACTCAAGTTGAAAGTATTGACGCACAGTGTCTTTCAAACTAACGAGAAATTGTTTTTTTTTTTACTATTTTGACTGCGAGTAGACATATTTTGGGTATTTTTATTAACTGAAATCTGTATATTTACATTCAAAATATTATTATTCTTATTTTAGATTTTTTTCTGACCCCCTCTGGCCGTATTTTTATCTAAAACGAAATAAACGACATAGCTTTTTCTTTGAAATATTGATTAAATTTTGAAAAACGCACTTAAATTACCCATAAAACGTTCGAAAAATTGACTTTTTGGACCCTTTACCCCCCCCCCCCACCTCCCCCCACATAATACCATCTGTACATCATTCTTAAATAGTTATAAATTTTTTTACGAAGTAATACTCCTTCTTTAAAAAAGGGTTAAAGGATTATATAAACCAATAAAAAAAGTGGTCAATTTTTTTTATAAAGTAGACCCCCCCCCCTCTTAATTTATAGATCCATAATTATCTGCGGTATTTACAATAGATTTCATTCATAAAGAATCGACGCTAGTGACACCTAGCTTGTAAGGCTGATACTGCATACAAAACTCATTTGTTTATAATTAATTAACAATTGAATGCAATTTTAATTCGTAGCTTACTTGAATACTTTATTAGTTTTAATAATTTATTACTATAAACATAGACGAATTGAATTTTAAAATTTATATATATTAATTCTTCGATTATTTCTTTACAGAGATATATAAATGTTAATTTCTTTTATTAATTAAAACAAATTAAAGATATCGATTTTGGTGAATTATTTTACAAATCATTAACAAAAATGTAGGCATAAGTTTAAGCTATATAGTTACCTACTCAAAATAAGTATTTTTTGATGATCAAGAGAAATAAGTAATTCTCGATTTGTGAAATTACTCGAACAAAATTAAAACAAACTAGCTGTCGGATCCAATTTTACCCGGGGATATAAAATTAAACTATATAACGTATAATGCTGTGGGGTGCGATCCTTTAGGTCCACACAATCAACTTCCCAACATGGTATGACTAACAATACTTGAATACTGATTATTTATTGTTTCCATAATTAATATTACTATGTTATAGTTTGTAAATATTTTTTTTTTAATATGTATATGAAAAATTTTAATGGAATTTATCAGAAATAAAACTCACACTTTGTATTATGAATATTAGTTTTCTAATATCCTAATAATGTCAATAATATAATGCACTTTTTTAGAAAAACTAATCTGACAGTTTGAATTTTGAATTGTGTTGTTTCCAAGGCAACATGAATTATTAGATGTATTTATTAGTATGAAATTCAAATTTTGATGGTGATTTTCATCCCTTTAATGGCTGTTTGGACCCATATAAAAAATAAATACTGAAATACACGTTTCATTATTTGTATTGTATAGTATTTATTCTAAGTTCCGACTAAATTCGACCAAGAAAAAAAAATAAAAACGAAAAAAAAAACCATTTTTACCCCCGTAGGGGTTGAATATCGAAAAATCCTTTCTTTCAGATCATATTCACGTCAAGACGCTTCGATTAGCACCCCAACGAAGTCAATAGCATTTTTTGTTCGCGAGATTTCGTCCCGGAAAAAAATGACACATACGTACGTACGTACATACGTACGTACGTACATACACACACACACACACAGACATTTTTCTAAAAATAGTGTCAATATACTCTAATGCCCTTGAAACATGAAAATATGTTAAAATTTTTGATTTCGATTTTCGGACCAATTACAATAACTCCCTATTGGGAAGTTAAAAATTCGAGTAAATTCAAATTTTGTAAATAATTAAAAAAAGGGTTATAAGAAGCCACATTCAAAATTTTGAAATGATTCACCATTTTTTATCGTCAAAATAAAATCAAACAGTTATTTTTTAAATTATTTATTTATACAAAATTTGAGTTTGGTTGATAAAAAATCTTAAATGTTGATAAGAGTACTTAATTACAACTTTTGTAATAATAATCCTAACATATCTAAAATACAGCATTTACAATTTTCCATGTTAATGAAAAATTTGGAATTTGTATGTCTGAAAGGTCAGGTTTACTCAAGTTGAAAGTATTGACGCACAGTGTCTTTCAAGCTAACGAGAAATTGTTTTTCTTTTTTACTATTTTGACTGCGAGTAAACATATTATTTTCGCTATTTTGTGTATTTTTATTGACTGAAATCTGTATATTTACATTCAAAATCACAGGTGTGATAAAAAATAAAATAGAAGATAATTTTAGACAACCCTTAAAAATGATATATACACTATTTTATAATGACGTCACACTAATTCCGAATTCACCACATACAGGTGGATGTGTGCATGTGCGTGTGTGTGTGTGTGTGTAGGTCCCGTTGGTAGTGTGAGAACCCGAGTTGTTAGAACAATAATAACAAAAGGTTTAATAATAAGAAGAAGCGCGCAAGAACTTAGCGCAGATGATCCGTGCTAATTACTATGTTAATATACTTGTATATTCATACATGTATATGTAATCTGTGTGTATGTATGTATATTACATAGCAGCGGTATCAAAACAGTTAAGGGAACTGTACTTGTACCCCATTCAATGGGATGACACGGTACATATATATTTATACATTTATAAATAAAATTATCTAGTATAAAAATATTATAAAAAATCGTGTTTGTTTGTTTGTTACCGTTTCACGGCTGAACTGCTCAACCGATCTTGATGAAATTTGGCAGGGAGATAGATTACATCCTGTCCTCTTTTCCCTGGATACTGTCCTCTTTTTAAGGACATCCGGGGACGTCCAGGAGGATTTTTCAAATGGGTCTGTTTTTTTTAAGAAGTTTACCTATATATGTAAAAAAGTCATTAAAAATACTAAAAAAGTGTCTTTACACTTTATTTTTATGTTTTAATAAATATTTGAAATAATAATCTAAAAAAAAATGTATTCAAGATCAAAAATCCAATTCGGCCCACACTTTTTCAATTTTTTTTTCAATCTGTTCTCTTTTTGTCCTCTTTTATAAATGAACTTGTAGGGGAGACCAGGGATAAAAGTAACGCGGGATGAAAGTAACAAACGAGATTTCGAGCAAATTATAATACCTGTATGAACCTGTCAATGATTTTTATATGTTTTTTCGACTCCCCTTTCACCTCAGTAACAATCACAACATTACGACAATTGCTTGTGTACAACGTATCGGTGTTCGAAAAATACGATGAAAGTTACTTTTTGTAATATTTTTTTGTGGCTAATATTTCTTTATTAGTAAAAGGTAACTATAATCTTTATTATCAATATTGTAGTTTAATGATCTATTTTAACTTTTTGCTTTACAAAAACTTCGTTTCTTAATTATTTTTTTATATAGAGGCACATGGTTGTCTGATTTTGAGAAATCAAGAATGAGGGTTGAAAGTAACAACTTGTTACTTTCATCCCGATTGCAGTAGTAGTACTTAAATAGGTGTTTTATAAAAATTATTTTATAATAATTATTTATAACAATGAAATTAGTTATGTTTGTCATAATTTATAATTTAATAATTCTGTTTATTATTGCTTCCTCGCAATATCGAAGATACGAGAAGCTTTGTTTTAAAACGAGAAAAAAAAATTGTTCTCCGATTTTAAAAATTTTACCGGATCTATCCGTTTCAGGTCAAAACAAACAAATTTTTTTCCGTGTCTGTCTGTCTGTCTGTGTGTGTGTGTGTGTGTGTGTGTGTGTGTGTGTGTGTGTGTGTGTGTGTGTGTGTGTGTGTGTGTGTGTGTGTGTGTGTGTGTCTGTGTGTCTGTCCCCCAATCCTTGTCACACGCTTAACTCATGAACCACTGAACCGATATTGATGAAACTTGGTTGGTTGGTTGGGTCTGGCTTGAGGACGGTCCCATTTCAAAATAATTAAAATTGTGTGTAAGGGGGAGGGGTGACATCCAAAAAGATTTATTTTTGAAGATATCTGAAGAAAGACACATGTTACGTGAAAATTTTATAGAACCTTTTTTGTAGAGCATTCAATTCTCTATAATATAGGTCACCTACTTTTGTTGTAAAATATTCCCTTACAAAGATCTATCTCAATTTGACTTAAGAAAATCGTCATTTGTTTTTTTAAAACTGCTATTTACTTTGACATATTAAATGTCACTTTGACGTTTTAAATGTCATTTTGACATTCGTTTAGCAGAAAAATAATGATTTTGATTGAAATTATCAAAAAATTCAAAATATACGACATAATAACCAGGCGCGTATTAAGAAAAATGTCAAATTAATTTTTTTTATTAAAATCCTATGAAAATTAAATGGTTAACCAATGACAGGCAGTTCATCTGAATACTTTATCGGTTTTTATTTAAATTGTTCAATAATTAACTACCTTTGATGAATTTAGCACGAGGAAGCACCGTGCATTTACAAGGCAGAGTATTTTTTATTGATTCCTTTAAATAAAATGGCGCATAGTAGTATAAATATAATATAGATTTAATACTTATTTATATATTATGTTTATACTACTATGTGCCATTTTATTTAAGGGTAATCATAATAAATGTTGATTTCAGAATGAATAAAACACTAAAATAAATGTACGTTATTATATTTCGTTTTTATTGACCATGTTACAACTATCCCTATGGGTCGGGATGGTTGTAACAAATCGCGATCTTCATTATTCATTTATTTATTTAAGAACCATAAACTTTATAAGAATTGTATATATGCCGAAAGGAAGAAGAAAGTGTAAGTATATTAAGAAATAATTATGAGTTTCATAACTGTACACAAATTAAATATATAAACACAAAAGTGTGAAAATTGTTACTTTCATCCCTGGTCTCCCCTACTCTTTTCACACCTTAAGCTTCTGGCAACCCAAATCCTGATGAAAGACAAAGGCTACTTTGCATCTCGAAAAAAATATTAGATTGTCTGTCTGTCTGTTTGTTCGTTACGTTTACACGTCTAAACTGCTAAACCGATCTTTATGAAATTTAGCAGTCAGATAGTTTACATCCTGAGGAAGAACATAGGCTACATTGTATCTCAAAAAATATTAGATAGGGGAGACCAGGGATGGAAGTAACAATTTTCACTTTTGTGTTTATATATTTAATTTGTGTACAGTTATGAAACTCATAATTATTTCTAAATATACTTACACTTTCTTCTTCCTTTTGGCATTTATACAATTCTTATAAAGTTTATGGTTTTTACAAAAATAAATGAATAATGAAGATCGCGATTTGTTACAACCATCCCGACCCATAGGGATAGTTGTAACAAGGGGTAGGGATAGATGTAACATGGTCAATAAAAACGAAATATAATAACGTACATATATTTTAGTGTTTTATTCAGTCTGAAATCAACATTTATTATGATTACCCTTAAATAAAATGGCACATAGTAGTATAAACATAATATATAGATAAGTATTAAAACTATATTATGTTTATACTACTATGCACCATTTTATTTAAGGGAATTAATAAAAAAAATAATCAGAATTATTAAATTATAAATTATGACAAACAACATATATTTAGGTACATACATACTACTGCAATCGGGATGAAAGTAACAAGTTGTTACTTTCATCCCTCATTCTTGATTTCTCAAAATCAGACAAACATGTGCCTCTATATAAAAAAATAATTAAGAAACGAAGTTTTTGTAAAGCAAAAAGTTAAAATAGATCGTTATACTACAATATTGATAATAAAGATTATAGTTACCTTTTACTAATAAAGAAATATTAACTACAAAAAAATATTACAAAAAGTAACTTTCGTCGTATTTTTCGAGCACCGATACGTTGTACACATAACCAATTGTCGTAACGTTGTGATTGTTACTGAGGTGAAAAGGGAGTCGAAAAAACATATACAAATCATTGACATGTTCATACAGGTATTATAATTTGCTCAAAATCTCGTTTGTTACTTTCATCCCGCGTTACTTTTATCCCTGGTCTCCCCTACTGTATATGTAATATGTATTACCTTATCTGTATAAGCCGCGTGTTACAGCTATTTTTTTATGTCACATTTGTATACCTGAATTATAAATTTAAAAACCTTAATAAATATGTTTTAACTATATTTTCTTTTTATTAATTGTATTATTAACCATTTATTTAAAGTAGGTTAAAATATAGAAAATCACAAAAATCACAATAAATATGTAATTTTTAAATCTGACAGGTCCAAATTAAGGTAAAGGGCAAAGTACAATTTTTTTATAACACTTTTAAGTCTTGGCATTTTAGGACGCCGCGTCGACCGCGCTAGCCGCTTCGACCGCCAGACACGCAATACTGATGTGTGTATATTATTTTCAAGGTTAAAAAAACACACATCAGTATTGCGTGTCTGGCGGTCGAAGCGGCTAGCGCGGTCGACGCGGCGTCCTAAAATGCCAAGACTTTAAAGTGACCATGTAATTATTCCAGCTAGCCGAAATTTATAGTTTTAATTTTTTCACTTAGTAAAACGATTTTAAATTGACGAAACTATATATAATATTACTTATGAGAGAGTGTAAATAAAGCATAAAAATATCAATAATTTTAAAAATAAATCCAGGTACAGACTATCGTCGATAAAAAAAGTACTGTCCTATAAATATGACATTAGGTTCTCATGATAATAATCTAATCTGCAATTGATAATTATTATGTCTTGTATTGAATTTATCTTTTTGGTCATATTTTTAAGAAGAATTGAGAACTTGATCAAAAAATTCGAAGAAATAAAAAGTCGGGAAGTAATGAGTTAAATTAATATTTTGTCCATTCGTTTTAATTTCTTTATACACTGGCAGATAGTAAATAACCTATCTAATATAATTTACGACACAATAAATTCCCGTGTGATCAGAAAATACAACCAAACCTCCCTACCCCCCCCCCTCTAATTGTCTCATCTTCACAAATCACAAATAAGCAATCGGATTTCCGATATGAATCAGCCTGAGCAAAAAAAAATAGAAAACAAAAACATATGTGTATAATGCATATATATACGACAAAATAAAACAATTTAAAGGTGGGAACTTAATGCTTATATCTTTCTCATCTATGTACAGGAAATAGCCAAGGACGTTTTAGGATAAAATAAAATATACTTTAGCCATAATCAACTCGGCATATATGTGTTAAATTATACGTCAAATTATATGTATGTACGTATCGTATGTACATCGGTGTGTCTGTGTGTCTGTCTGTCTGTCTGTGTGTGTGTATGAGCCATCTTTATTATAAGTGTGATTCATAGACAACTGTTTTGACGTAACGTAGTTTTTTTTTTATACAAATACGTATTATAATTAAAATATAATGAATCAACTATTATTATTATTATAAAAATATAAAATAATTCTTTTTTTTTTTAAATTGTCTCTTTAAACAGGTGATTTTGAATATAAATATAAAGATTTCAGTCAATAAAAATATACAAAATATGTTTACTCGCAGTCAAAATTGTAAAAAAAAACAATTTCTCGTTAGCTTGAAAGACACTGTGCGTCAATACTTTCAACTTGAGTAAACCTGACCTTTCAGGAACAGGCCCCTCTTTCCCACTGGGCACTCTGGGCACGTGCCCAGGGCCTCGCGATTTATAGGGGCCCCATATTACCAAACAATAACCGATATTTATTACCGAAAAACATACGATATTTATTTCGAAAAAAGTCAAACTGACTACAATCATAGTACCTATATACTTGCTTATTAGCTTTTGCATGCGCGAAGCCCCTCTATACTCTCGCCCAAAAATCAGGCTTTCCGATTTCAGCATGTTTAGGATAAATTTAAATATATAAAAATACATTGGGTGGCCAGTTTCTGGAAAACCGGGAAAAGTCAGGGAATTTTCTGTAAAAATGCAAAAACCACACCACGTCAAGAAATTTTCCGCAAATACTTTTAAACAATTATTTATTAAAATTTAAAAAAACATGCAGAATTTTTAAAAAAGTTCGTTTTTAATGTTCCGTAAACTTTAATATATCGTGTAAAATATGCATAAAAATTTTTTTTTTTATAAAAACCGGAAAAACGTAAAAATTCACCTGGAAACCGGGTAAAGCCAGGGAAATTTGTTTCAGAGAAATACTAGCCACCCTGAAATTAATGGTGTACTAATTACCTACACTGTTTTAAAAAAATCATCAGTGAACTAGTTTTTCATATTCTTAATTTTTGAAGTGAAAACTTTTTTAGCTCTGTCAAGGTCATAGGGGCCCCATTGTCCTAATGTGCCCAGGGCCTCCAATAGATTAAAGACGGCCCTGTTCAGGAATTTAATTCAAAATTTTTTCTTAACTCAAAATTGTAAATGCTGTATTTTAGATATGCTAGGATTATTACAAAAGTTGTAATTAAGATACTCTTATCAACATTTAAGATTTTTATCAACCATTTTTGCAGTTTTATATTTTTAAACATAGTCCATAAGTGGTCATTTATAGAACTAGAAACTAGAATGATTTAAAACAATGACAGTCCATTAGTGGTCATCTTGAGGGTTAAATTATCTACACTGTAGTCAGTTGTATTCAAATATTAATTTATTATAGTAGGTATAGTCCATAACTGGTCATTTTTGTGGCTAAAATGTTCTTAAACAAACATAGTCTATAAGTGGTCATTTATAGAACTAGAAACTAGAATGATTTAAAACAATGACAGTCCATTAGTAGTCATTTTGGAGCTAAAATGTTTTTAAACAAACATAGTCCATAAGTGGTCATTTATAGAACTAAAAACTAGAATGATTTAAAACAAAGGCAGGCCATTAGTGGTCATCTCGAGGATTAAATTATCTACACTGTAGTCAGTTGTATTCAAATATTAATTTATTATATAGTATAGTCCATAACTGGTCATTTTTGTGGCTAAAATGTTCTTAAACAAACATAGTACATAAGTGGTCATCTTTAGGGTTAAATTATCTACAATGTGGTCAGTTGTATCCAAATAAATATTAGTTTATTATAGTATTCGGGTGATTCATTTCCACAAAACATTTTTTTTCAAGGTGCCCAAGCAAAATTTTAATCTACATATAGAAAAAAAAAATCTCACCAAGATTGAGCTCTTAATTCCTATTTTAAGTACTTGCAATTTAAATATGAAGTTTTCCCATTTAAAATGCATGTAAAAAATTTTTTTTTTTAAATTTCTAATGCTTAGACACCTTTTATCATATTGGGAATCGGTTAGATGGACCTTACGGGAAATTTCACGCTCTTTAAAATTGCCTTAGTGTTTTTTTCTGTAACTCACACTGGTTCGCCAGTAGGAGTCATCTAAATACAGTTTTTGGAATACATTTTTTTTTAGCAAACCTCAAAAATTAGGGAGAAAAAAGAGCTGACTCATAAAAAATAGTTTTTTTTACCAATATTTAATGAATTTACAGCCATTTTTAGGCCTTAAAACGCAAGAAATTGATAAATGCTAACTAATAATGCTGCATTATTAGTTAGTATTTAGATGACTCCTACTGGCGAACCAGTGTGAGTTACAGAAAAAAAACACCAAGGCAATTTTAAAGAGCGTGAAATTTCCCGTAAGGTCCATCAAACCGATTCCCAATATGATAAAAGGTGTCTAAGCATTAGAAATTTAAAAAAAAAAATACATGCATTTTAAATGGGAAAACTTCATATTTAAATTGCAAGTACTTAAAATAGGAATTAAGAGCTCAATCTTGGTGAGAATTTTTTTTTCTATATGTAGATTAAAATTTTGCTTGAGCACCTTGAAAAAAAAATGTTTTGCGGAAATGAATCACCCTATTATAGTATAGTCCATAATTTTTGATTTAACCCCACATTGCGGCGATAAGGGGTAAAAATTAAACTATAATAAATATTATTCAAAATAATAAAAAAGAATGGCTCATAAATTAACTATGTTAATAATATAATCATTAGTTATTATGACACTTAAATACTTAACCTACTGATATGTTTCTATCGTGGTGAAAATAAAGCGCCGGCATTGACAATTTTCCGCCAGGTTGCGTCTTTCACATTGCGGTCTATATGCTGATATAATAACTTCGGGTATACGGCATACGTTCTACCTTAACTGGGGAAAGTACTGCAGGATATGTCCCGGAAAATTAGTCGATAATAGGTACCGTTTAAATGAAAATTTTACTTTTTTTTGTACGATTTTTTTATAGTCATGTATACAGTAAAATTAGAATATCTATAGGTCGAAAAGAAATTGCGGTAACTTAATATATTTTTATTTTATCAATATAAATAACAGTTAAGCGCAACCCACGAAGTGATAAATTGATATTTGACAAGAAAAAATACCAAAAAATTTCAAATTTTAGATTTGGTTAAAAGTGTGTTTATTTTATAGAAAATGATGTGAAAAGTTGAAATTTTCAAACCGCAGGTCTGTATCTCTAACCGTTCTCGAGTTAAAGTCTCTCAAAGTTTTAGATTTTTCAAAATTTTGGAGAAAAATGGCCGTAACTTTTGAACGTGAGATCGGATTTGATTTTTGTTGACAGATTTGGAATCAGCGTGTCAAAATCTATATAATAACATGTATAATACATGAAAATTCGACAAATTTTTTTTGTCGAAAATCTACATTTTTTTAAGGTATACCCCTTTGAATTTTTTCAATTTTTCGCGAAATTTTTTTTCTCGAGTTTTGAAGTATTATACATGTCATTATATAGATTTTGACACGCTAATTCCAAATCCGTCGACAAAAATCAAATCCGACCACACGTTCAAAAGTTACGGCCATTTTTCTACAATTTTTTTTTAAATCTAAAACTTTGAGAGGCCATATCTCGATAACGTGATGAGATACAGACCTGCGGGTTGAAAAATTCAACTTTTCACATCATTTTCTATATAAAAAACATACTTTCAACCTAATCTAAAATTCAAAATTTTTTAGTTAAATTTCATTCATCAAATATCAAATTTATAGAAATATCAACTAAAAAAAGTATATTTATTATTGTATTAATGTATAATGATACATTATATTGTTTACGTTATACAGAAAACAGGGCTTCTTGGCTTAAGTCAACGTTTCTACTTGCATATACTGCCGTGCAAAAGTCTTTGAACACCTGTGATTTTGAATGTAAATATACAGATTTCAGTCAATAAAAAAACCCAAAATAGTGAAAAGAATATGTTTACTTGCAGTCAAAATAGTAAAAAAATAATTTCCTATTAGCTTGAAAGACACTGTGCGTCAATACTTTCAACTTGAGTAAACCTGACTTTTCAGGCATATAATTCAAAAACTTTCCTTAACATGGAAAACTGTAAATGCTGTATTTTAGATATGCTAGGATTATTACAAAAGTTGTAATTATAAGTACTCTTATCAACATTTAACCATTTTTGCAGTTTTATATTTGGGTCAGTCCGCGGAGACGGGTGTGACATTTCAACTCGGATTGGAGTTCATAATTTCTAAATAATACTAGTTAATAACATGGTTTTACCATTTTTCTGTAGATTTTAATGAAATACATGTATATTGAAAGAATGAAAGGTCTACGGTTATTTTACTAACAAATACCAGCGTTCAAAGCCTTGTGACGGTCGTGACGCCAACTATTGCAAGTATTGCAACCTCTATTCAAAATCTCAAAAATTTAGCGAAAATATTGAAGTTACTTTATAATAATCATATGTTACGAATAAAATATTTTTTAGTAACACAATAGCATCAGGTAAATACGTAATCTATTTAACTGGTTATTTCTCAACAAACATTGTGACGGTTGTGACAGAAAATTTTGACGGTCGTGACACGTTGAATAAAAGGATACAATAAAAGTACTATTTGTGTGTTTATTTGCTTTGATATTATTAACTAATACTTTTAACAATTATTTATCAAATACATCAATAAATTCATTAAACTTATAATAAATGCGGTCACCCATAGTCATTATTGTTGGTGAGAGTAATTTTTTGTTAATTTGGTCAAACGTCACGTTTGATATGTAATTGTCAAAGACTTTTAATAGTTTGCCACGAGCGTCACTTATTCTTAAATAAGTTATTGTGATTTCACCTTATTTGTTGTCTTTTTGGAAATTTTTTGTAAATTTTTTGAAATATTTTGAAAATTAACCAACATTTTTCATTTTTTTTTTTGGTTTATGAAAATTGATGTTAAATAGTCTGTTAATTTTATATTTTAGTATTCATTTTCGTAAAATATTTTTTTGACTATCTGGTATCGATTATCGCGGACTTTTGCACGGCAGTGTACACAAAAAAAATTCTTCAATTTTGAAACAACTATCTTCGATATATAATTAAAAAAAAATTAATTTCAAACGAAAAAAATATTATTTTCCCTAAATATTAATATTTTTCCCTAAAAATTAATATTCCGGTAAGTTGTGGTGATCTGTCTGGCCAGTATATCCGGTTAGTAAGGTAGTTTCCGGTGGCTAGAGGTACCGACAAGGATTCTATACATACATACGAGTTATAATATAGAACACCTGGTCGGTGAGAGGGTTGCCGCCGTTGACCCCCCCCCCTGCCATTCGAATCCAATCTACACGACACGGCCGTATAATGTCTTAAGTGATCGGAATACAAAATCAGATGTTTGGTTATTTTTATTAAGTTTTTTGTTATCTACATACTTAAATTTATTTAATATAATAGTTTGTAGTCGATGATCTTTAAATATACTGTACCGATTTTGATGATTCTTTCACTAAAGTGAATCTTAAGGTTATACATACATCTAGCAAACTATAGGTTTCGAAAAATTTTGTTTTTAATTTATATTCAGAACACATGTACCTACATTTAATACAATATTTTACTTTGTTAGTTACTAAAAATAAAAAAGGTTTAATTTAATTTGAAAATTGTAATAGACAGAACGGTATATAATAGTAACATGTACTAATTTGCTGTAATGGCATTATTTTGAATAAATTACATGTGAATATATTTGTTTTATAATTTTTATAGTATTTAAAAGGGTTGTTTCGAATAATAAGTTTTTAAAACGTCTCTATATAGCCAATTGTGTAGAATTTCAATAAATAGAGCACTTTCGGTAAGTTCTCTCATTTATCGTGTGTTAAAAACTATATTTTTAATACCCAATTACTCAAAAACCATACGTCCAATATTTTAAATAAAAATTAGTAAAATACATCAGTTATCCATAAATAATATATTCAAATAGACGTTTTTATCTATACATTGCTGTAATGATCAAATAACCTTAAGTATAAAATTTCACCCTTCTACGATTTGTCGTATTTTAGTTACAGCATCTACAGACAGACATACACACATACATCATAGCGAAAATAGAATCGTTTCAGGAAAGGTCAAAATAGATAATTCCATCAAAATTCGGTTTTCGAAAAAAATCTGTTTTACAATACTTACTTATACTATTAGTCCAGTCGCTACACAATTTCGTATAGGGGTGGCGTTTGATTTTTAAATAAAAATTAGTAAAATATAAGAGTTATCCATAAATATCATAACTAAATTTTAGATTTTTATCTATACATTTCTCTAATGATCGAATAACTTTAGAATACTTAAATTCTATTTGTATACAAGGTGGTCCAAGTAAAACGAAACGGGCGCGTTTTTGGTCATTTAAAATAAGATTTTGAAAAAAAGCCCGAACACGTCGATTTTGTTTTCAAGGGGGACATCTTTTACTATAAAATTTTTGCAAGAATCTTTTCAACCCTCAGCGCTATGAGCACAACCCTTAAAATTTTAAATAGCATGCTAGGGCAAGTGATACCTCATTTGAAAGGGTTTTTCATTCTGAATACGGTGCTTTTTGTTTTTTTCAAATCTGTTTAGTTTTAGTCAAGTTATTTACATTTTGAATTTCATAAATGCAATCATTTTCTGATCAAAAAACAAATATTTACAGCTAAAATTCAAAATAAAGTAGGCTTGTTTTCTTATAAAATAATTCAAAAACACCCAATTTGGCCATTTATTGAATTAATTAAAGTTTCGGATGTTGGTAAATTTTTTTTAATTAAATTTTTTTAATTTTATTAATTAATTCAATAAATGGCCAAATTGGGTGTTTTTAAATTATTTTATAAGAAAATAAGCCTACTTTATTTTGAATTTTAGCTGTAAATATTTGTTTTTTGATCAGAAAATCATTGCATTTATGAAATTCAAAATGTAAATAACTTGACTAAAACTAAACAGATTTGAAAAAATCAAAAAGCACCGTATTCAGAATAAAAACCCTTTCAAATGAGGTATCACTTGCCCTATCATGCTATTTAAAATTTTAAGGGTTGTGCTCATAGCGCTGAGGGTTGAAAAGATTCTTCCAAAAATTTAATAGCAAAATATGTTCCCCTTGAAAGCAAAATATCGACGTGTTCGAGTTTTTTTTCAAAATCTTATTTTTAATTACCAAAAGCGCGCCCGTTTCGTTTTACTTGGGCCACCCTGTATACCTAAGTATTAATCTCTAAATTAACGGTTGTCAAAAATAATAATGAATATAAATATATTACTTATACGTGTTTTTTTTGCAAACACATCTGCTTATATTTATTTATACTAATCTAGTTGACATATTCAATAACTCTTGCTATTATTTGTGCGTAAGATGTATCACGCACACGCACATTGTATGCAAAAAGTGCGTGCAAAGTGCGTAAACTATATTATAGAAATATAAATACATATATAGGTTTCCACAATACACCTGCCTACATATGTTGTAGGGCTTACGCACTAATACACTGTTGAAAAACATGTATATACAAAACATATTAATAGCTAAATAGATACACAGAGAAAAATATTTGATAACAAACTTTTGACGTAGTTATCTTGAAAAAAACGGTACAAAATATTGTAATTCTTGCTAGGGTAGGTCACGTGTTTGTTAAATTACTAAAGTTACAATATCAATTAGTAATTATTGTGTACAGGATCTAAATCTATATTATTGGTATAGTTTAATTTGTTATAACAATAAACAAATATACTATTAATATAAT
Organism: Sialis lutaria; assembly: GCA_949319165.1. Classification (NCBI taxonomy): domain Eukaryota; kingdom Metazoa; phylum Arthropoda; class Insecta; order Megaloptera; family Sialidae; genus Sialis; species Sialis lutaria. Next base: position 37,760,355 of record OX439233.1, read on the forward strand.
TAATACTTTACACAATCTTTGTATTTATTCTATTGTATTTTAATTGAAATTAAATAATTTGTATATCACTTAATTAATAAATAATTCAACTAAAGAATAATTAGTCGAATAATGTTCGGTATTATAGAGGGGCTAGCAAATTTGCAAGCTAGCTAACACTCAAAAATTAGGTTATTATTTTTATGATAAAATCTATAGATTTGCTATTAGAATTTAGATGAGTGATACTTGACTAGAGTATTGTAACACAGTTGGTGCAGACTCTGACTGTACGTGGTAACCACTGTTTTAATACAGTTGTTAGTGTTTATATACAACACGTATGTGAAACTTGTCAAAGTCTTCATGAAACTCAAAGAGAACTGTCATATTTTTGTCACAAGTTTGATATCTCATTTGAGAGTGCTTGCTAGCTTGCAAATTTGCTAGATTCGAACATAAATCATGTAAATGATATTTATATACGAATACACACACAAAAAACTGTATTGGACCAAGAAATCTTGTTTTGTATATAACGAAAACAATATTTTCTTAATATAAGAAACATACTCTTAATCCAACTACATTATTTCTTCGTCCAAAAATACTATAGTTGGTTTAAGAATATATTTATCTTAAGAAAATATTGGTTTACTTGGCTCAAGTGAACCTTTCTACCTGTATATAGTAAAAATATCGTATTATAAAAATTACAATGTATATTGTAGAAGTTACTCAATTGACAACAGGTAGGTACATGTTTGTTAATACTGATTGATACAAAATTGAAATTTTTAATGGGCAACTGTAACTTTTATTTAAAAATCGATTTTTTCTCCGTGTATTTATTAATTTGTTAATACAAAACTATCAAAAGGAATGCTGATATCATATATGTCAATCAGTGATGGACCATTTAAGGTAAATATTAAAGTGATATTTTATTGAAGCAGTTAGCACATATTATACTAATTAGCAAATTTTATTAACTAATTAAATTCAAAACAAATTACTCACGAAATAGTTTTTAATTTCATATACAGTTATTCATATCAAATAGAGGAAAACTACAAACATTATTTAAAAAATCAACTACGTTATACAGTTCTCTAGAAAGCACTCTCAAATAAGATATCAAACTTATCATATATGACAGTTCTCTTGGAGTTGATTTCCGCATGGCGGCTGTGCGTGTGTGTGTGTGTCTGTGTGTCTGGATGTATAATTTTCTTTCGTTCACGATAACTACTGTAAATATGCACCGATTTGAATTATTTTTGGGGAAAATGTTTGTCTCATTGAGTACTCCAGACCTATTGATTTTGGTACTCATCGGATTAGGGGTTTCGGAAATATTCGAAATTTTGTACCTATTATCGTCTAAAAATTAAGTATTATTTCACCAATTTTGATAAGACTTGGTACACTTGTAGTTCAATCCAATCTAAGGGGCATTTATTTCATAAACGTTCCGAAATAGCCACTGAAATTTTAATTTTAAATACTAATAAATTCATATTACAATGGAAACAAGCGCAGTTAAATTCAAATGTCAGATAATTATAATTCTACAAAAATTAAAATGTGTATTATAAAACTGAAATTAGAATATTAGAAAATTAATATTTATAAAATACAAAGGTGAGTTTTATATTAAAAATTATTGTAAAAGATATTATAGAACATGGAAGTCATGTATGGTTCTCCATACCATTTTTTTTTAATAAAATTTTATTATTAACAGTGTAGTATCAAAATCGTTTAAGAAACTAAGCAGGATACATATTTTCCCTTCGGCGTTCAATGTGTTAACATAATTTATTACCAAGCATCGAAATACTTAAACAGTCCAAATCAAATAACATTTATTTATATAAACGAGTTAATAATACATCGATTATTTATGAAAAACATATGTTTAAGGGCTCATGAAAGTAGTTCTAATTGATAAAACCTTCAAAACCCGAAAGAACATATAATTATTTCGAAATATAAAACTGCCTATAATAGAATATTATTTAATAGTACTACCGAATAAGAAAATTAAGGTTTTTCATTTAAATCAATTATAGAAATTAGTGTTTAGTACATTTTAAAATCAAATATATGTAAATGTGTATAAAATTGACCAATTTATAATAATTATAAATAGATAAATTTATTGTTTAAATGAATAAATAGGTTTTTATTAGCAGGTGATATTTTTTTTTATTTATATGTATGGTTTAAATCTTTTTTGTTCTTAAAGCGTCGATTACATTAAAGTCTAGCGCCTCTTAAAATACTCAATATTTGGGAATTTACTGTGGGGTCAGTCCGCGGTGACGGTCGTGACATTTCAACTCGGATTGGAGTTCATAATTTCTAAATAATACTAGTAAATAACATGGTTTTACCTTTTTTCTGTAGATCTTAATGCAATACATGTATATTGAAATAATAAAAAGTCTACAGTTATTTTACAAAAAAATGTCAGCGTTCAAAGCTCTGTGACGGTTGTGACGCAACTATTGCAAGTCTTGAAACCTCTATCCAAAAACCCGAAAATTTAGCGAAAATATTGAAGTAACTTTATAATAATCATACTTTAATATGTTACGAATAAATTATTTTTTAGTTACACAAGTGCATCAGGTAAATACGAAATCTATTTAACTGGTTATTATCCAATAAACATTGTGACGGTCGTGACACGTTGAATAAAAGGATACAATAAGAGTACTATTTGTGTATTTAATTGCTTATTGATATATGAACTAATACTTATAACAATTATTTATCAAATACATCAATAGACTCATTAAATTTATAATAAATGCCGTTACCCTTAGTCATTATTGTTGTTGAGGGTATTTTTTTTTAATTCGGTCAAACGTCACGTTTGATATGTAATTGTCAAAGACTTTTAATAGTTTGCCACGAGCGTCACTTATTGTCAAGTAAGTTATTGCGATTTCACATTATTTGTTGTCTTTTTCGAAAAAAAATTTTGTAATATTTTGAAAATTAATTAAATTTTTTTTAATTTTCTTTTCGTTTATGAAAATATATGTTAAATAGCCTGTTAGTTTTATATTTTAGTATTCATTTTGAATGAAAATTATTAATCTCTGGCCGATGGTAGGTTTTCATCAAAATTTGGAGTTGACACCTTCCGTACTTGCTTTTAGCCAAATGGTCAGATCTGGAATAATTTTACACTGTGACTTTAGTTTTTGAAACTATCCTCTATGGCAGCGGTTCTTAAACTTATGTGGTCTGGGGACCCCTTTTTTGAACAATTATTTTTCAGGGACCCCCATCCCTGATAGAAAAACAAAAAAGGTCGTTAGATACTAATTAATCACTGATAAATTGAAAAAAAAAGTATTTTATGTAAATTAATTTTTTGTCAAAAATTTTTCACGGCCCCCCGTAAAAGTTTGGCGGCCCCCCAGGGTTCCGCGGACCCTAGTTTAAGAACCGCTGCTCTATGGAATGAACCACTTTGGTTGGAAACAAAACATCCTGTAGATTTTTATGGCCGATGAAAATTACAGTTCACATAAAGAGTATAAATATACCTATAGTCTATACTTATTGAAATATATAACTCTGAAGTGTAAAAAGGTGTTCATTCCATAGAGTATAGTTTCAAAAACTAAAGTCTCTTTGTAAAATTGTTCCAGATCTGACCATTTGGCTAAAAACAAGTACGGAAGGTGACAACTCAAAATTTTGTTGAAAACCTACCATCGGCCAGAGATTAATAATTTTCATTCATAAAAATAATTTAAAATGTACTTTAAATAGTGACTAAACAGCTGTGTTAATTTAGCTTTAATTCGTTGTTTAATTTGACCACAGTAAATTCCCAAATATTGAGTAGATTTTTTTTTTTTTAATTTTGCCCATTTTTTATGAATGATTTTTTTATTAATAATTAATTGATTAATTAATATCTATAATTAAATTAAACTAATTTCAAATAAATTGATATAAGTATTATTAATATAATTGGAATTTTAAATAATAATTTTATAAAGATTATTTTCATTAATCATTAATTTGTTACAAATAAATCTTTATATCAGGAAATTTTATAACAAATATGGAGCAAGAAAGTAGGTTATCAAAAAATAAAAAAAAATCTTTACATCAGTGGCGTAGCTATCCGTTTTACACATGTATTATAAAATACATTATAATATTCGTAAAAAAATATAAAATTTGTTTCAGTTTGTCACCGCGTATTACTTCAGAACTGCTGACAGGGGCGGATCTACTTAAGGGCTTTTTGGGCTGCAGCCTAGGGCCCCCAACATTGAGAACAATAGACGATATTGTAAAAAAATAACTAAAATTTAAAAAAATCCGATCATAAGGTAGCCCCCTGAGCAATATTAGCCCAGGGTCCCACAAATTAACGACCCACTTCTGACTGCTGATCTGATTTTCGTGCGGTTATTTTTCACAAATACCTTCTTATATTAGTATCGTAACCAATACCTTTTTTGGCTCTTTCAGTTAAAAAAATGCTATTTCTGGACATATGTTCATATAACGTTTTTTTTTAATTTATTGTTAAATATCATTTTTTTAGCTATTCCTATTTATCCAGCCTAGAGACCTGTCATCTATAATATAGCTAAGATAATAATAAGGATTCTGTTTGGTGAAAACCGCACTAAAATCGGTTCAGTAATTTTTGAGAGTACATTTTTGAAATAATAATACGATGACGCCTCTGATAAAAAAATCTAACTAATCATAATCGTATTACGTAAGTAGGAAAACTACACACACACACGCACACGCACAACAATTAGTATTATCGGTATATGTAGGTAAGGTAGGTACCTAAATACAGGGTGGCCTAACTAACACGAAACGACCGCACTTTTGGTCAGTTAAAATATGATTTTGAAAAAACACTCAAAGACGTCGATTTTGTTTTCAAGGGGGACGTATTTTGCTATAAAATTTTTGCAAGAATCTTTTCAACCCTCAGCGCTATGAGCACAACCCTTAAAATTTTAAATAGCATGATAGGGCAAGTGATACCTCATTTGAAAGGTTTTTTCATTCTAAATACGGTGCTTTTTGTTATTTTTTTAAAATCTGTTTAGTTTCAGTCAAGTTATTTACATTTTTAATTCCATGAATGCATTGATTTTCTGATCAACAAAATAAAAATAAACATTTACAGCTAAAATTCAAAACAAAGTAGGCTTATTTTCTAATATATTTGGATGTTTTGAATTATTTTATAAGAAAATAAGCCTACTTTGTTTTGAATTTTAGTTGCAAATGTTTGTTTTGTTGATCAGAAAATAAATGCATTCGTGGAATTAAAAATGTAAAAAGTTAATAACTTGACTAAAACTAAACATATTAAAAAAAGTACTTTGTTTAGAATGAAAAAACCTTTCAAATGAGATATCACTTGCTCTATCATGCTATTTAAAATTTTAAGAGTTGTGCTCATAGCACTGAGGGTTCAAAATATTCTTACAAGAATTTTATAGTAAAATATGTGTTTTTCAAAATCTTATTTTAACTGACCAAAAACGCGGCCGTTCCGTTTTAGTTGGGCCATCCTGGTAGAAAGGATTTCTCAAACCAAGTAAACCTTGTTTTGTATATATAACAATATTTTCTTAAGATAAGCAATAATCTCTTAAACCAACTATAGTATTCTTGAACGAAGGAATAACGTAGTTGGATTAAGAGTATGTTTCTTATATTAACAAAATATTATTTTCGTTATATACAAAACTTGGTCCAATACAGTTTTTTTTCTGTGCACCCTGTATAGTTATATGAGTATATATTTGTATTAGTTACATACAGGTGTATTTGGCGTGCTAATTGTTGACAGAGTTTGTGGCACGGTTGATTTGAAGAGAACAAAACATGTGGGCCTCGCCCAATGAACCGTTTTAGGTCCGCTCACTTGTTTGTTAGTGCGGCCCGACACCGCTAATTGGACATGCCCGATTTAGTGTTATTGTATTGCACCCGCGTGGGCAGGACATGCATTTTTAATGTACTGTAGTACAAATAGTCAAGCGCGCGTTTTGATAAAAACTATAATTAAATCAAAAAACAGTGGTGTGCGAGAAACATTAAAATATACTGTCGTTTTTTAGTTTACGCAGAAAAAAAGGAGAAAAAATTAATCTTAACCCTTTATAGCTCAAGATCTTAAAAATTTAAATTATGTTGATAATGAGACGAGTTTAGGCATATAAAAAACACGTATTTTTCAGAAATTTAAAAATATTTATTTTAACTATTTATTTGACTTTTTTGGGAGTGACATATTAGCCTTGTTTCACACATACGCGGTTCCATTCGGTTCGGTTCGTTTTCGGTTTCAGCCGAAAACGAATCAAACCCTTTCACACATACACGGTTCTCATACGGTTCATATTAGGTTTTATTTTTTTTCGTAAACTCAGTAGTTATCATGGAGAGAAAGCAAGTTGTTGCCATGTTGTTTCTCTATAAAAAAATTAAAAAATGAAGGAGGAATACTAGAATTCATTGCGAGCACCCTCTCATCACTTTACAGCAGGAATTTGGAGCATTCTACACTATTTTCCCGAAGCTGAAGAGCATGAAGACGATCCACATCAACATCTAGAAAACCGCTCATTTTATTAGAAAATCCGCGACAAAACTTAAAAAAAATAACACTCGCTATCAGGTTAAAACCGAAACTAAACCGTGTATGTGTGAACGCGTTCATTGCTTTGTGTTCCCTGGACACGAATTGAAACCTGATGAAATCTGTCCGTGTGGAGGGAGTATTCAGTTCTGTACGGTTTCTATTAGGTACCGAATACAAACTGAATCATCGTTTCACACTTGTCGGCAGCGACCGAAAACGAACCTAAAACGAACCGAACCGAATGAAACCATATATGTGTGAAATAGGCCTTACTGTGAGTTAATCGTAAAAAAACACTTATGTGGTATGATAGGATTTGAAACAATTATTTTGTTTGTTGTAGCATAATGCTACAACGTATTTTTCGAAAAAAAATCAGCTTTACTTTATTTTTTTCCTTTTTACTTAAAAAGTATTGATTATACGAAAAAAGTATAGATACCTTTTTGTGTAGAATTTTATAAGCTATTTTTTTTAAATTTTTGCTTAGAAAATCAAAATAAAAGTCTCCACCAAAATTCAGCTTGGTGGGAATTTTTTCCTAGTTTAACCTATTTGAATTCAAGGGACTCAAATTAAAAATTTTCAATCAAAAATGCGGCGAATTAAAGCTGAATGTAGAGGTATAGTTCCATGGGCGTTTTTTCTTAGAATTGAGATTAATTTCACATAGGGGGGTAGCCGAGGTCGGTTAAAAATTAGCTCACCCTAATAAATATACTACAATCTTGTTGAAAAAGTACAAATAGAAAGCAAAATACTATATAGACAGTATAGTTTCTCCGTTAGGAATCCCAGCTCTAGAATAACGACCTTTTGCCCAGTTACTAAATTATATAGTACGCTACTGGACATAATAATGAGTAATGAAAAAAAGGATTTTTTTCGAATACGTATATGTTACGAAATCATAGATTAAAAGTACATATTCTGCCGAAGAAAAATGTAGGAAAACAATTGAAAATTGTTTTAATTAAAGATTTAGGTTGTAAAATTCAATCGCGTGTAAAAAGGTTTAAAGAAATAATGAAGATTTCTTAAGAATGTTTATAACATTACCAAATAGAAATTAATCGAGTGTGTAACTATACAATGCCGACAACAGCTACTTGCGAATTTAATTAATATTAAATCTATTTATTTTATATCACCCCCCCCCCCCCCCAAAAAAAACTGAATCCAATGTATACAGTTTTTTGGGGATTTATGGGCAATTTTTTTTAACCCTCATGAACTCATATTCAAATACACAGACAGACAGACAGATCAAGTGAAATATTTGAAATCGGAGAATTTTTTTTTCATTGAAAAACGATCACAAAGCTTCTCGTATCTTTGATAATGCGAGGAAGTAAAAAATTTTTCGAGAAATACATAAAAAGTAAATATAGAGATATTACCCAACCAATACTCTATCCTTTTTTAAACTTATGTTTAAATGTTTAAATAAAGACAATCTTTTTAGTTACATAATTATCTTATTTTCGAATTTCTTTAAGGTCACTCCTCAAATTTCTTAAAGCCTAAAATTCAATAATTCAAAATTGGCGTGCCAAAATTAAACAGTAGCTTGAAAGAATTTTTTTGAGCAAAAAACATTATTTAAACATGTCTCTGAAAATTTTTCGTAAGAGAATTACAGCCCCATAAATAAATTATTTTGGACAAAATCTTCGGGGGGGGGGGGGGTATAACTCTCTTACGACACATGTTTAAATAAAGTTTTTTACTCAAAATAATTCCAATTTTGATTTATCCTGAATTATTAAATTTTAGGCTTCTTTCACTTTTTCTGAAATATCTCAAAAAGTAGCGGGAAGTGATAAAAAAATTGAATAGGTACAAAAACTAGAAAGTGTCAGCTTTAAAATACGTTTTAGAACATCAAAATCCATTCAATTTTCACAAAAATACAGCTGTTTAAAGAAAAAATGAAAAAAAAATCAAATGCATTTTACGTGTTAATATTCGATCGCTCGGTGGCACGTGTTAATAATATCCAATCACTTTAAAATTTTGTATACATTATTTTTTTCTTACCTTTAAGAAATTTGGGGGGTGGCCCTAAAAAATTGCGGGGTATGCAGCAACAAGGAGTTAACTCCAGTTTTTATAATTTGTGGGAAAATAGAAACAACTGTTTAAAAAATTGAGAATGTATTTAAATCGCCTTTGTCTTCGTCCAATTATTATTTGTCACCGACCACATGTTTTGGCCAAATTCCATTGAGAAATTCGTCAAATTCGCAATTCTAGAGTCAATTTTATTTTGGAGTTAACTCCTTTTTAGCCCAAATAGTTGAAAATTATTTTATTTTTAAATTAAGGAAGCATTGAATAAGAACAATTTTTAAGAAAATTAGTTTATTTCAAGAAAGAACAGTAACGAGTGTACTAACTAAATTCTAAGCCCAAAAACAAAGAGTCAGCTTCTGGAGTTAACTCTATTTTTACCCAAGCAAATGAAGCAGCTAACTCATTTTAGCGAATACCTTAAGAACTATCAACAACGGTAACTCTTTGTTGAACCAAACGAAAGAATGATTTTTTTCCCCCAAAAAACGGTTTGGCCTAAAAATGGAGTTAACTCGTTGTTGCTGCAAGCCCCTCAATTTCGAAAATAAGAAAATGAATGGCCACCCTAACAATCTCTTTTTTGCTAGCTCCTTTATAAAACCGGATATTAAAAATGCTGAGTAATAAAAAATATAGGAAAAAGTAATTCAAATAAAAATACACTACTAATAATAATACGTTGACATATTTGTTCCAATTTTAAATAGTTATATTCTATGCCCCAATTCAAGACAAACATTATGCAGAAAATTAACTACAATTCATTCAATAAATAATGCAAAAATACAAATAGCTAATATTAATACCACATTATCATTTATACTTATATTCTTTTGTATTTTTTTTACAGAGCCAAACTTTTATTATGACCCGTTGTAAATAATTATTAGAACATAAAATTACTTATTAATCGCCTTATTTATTTCATTGTGCTTTGATTTTATTGGTTTTTAAAACCATTTAAGACCTTAGTAATTAGATAATTAATTTTTGTGTCAGTGATAATTTATTAATTTTATAATTTTAATTTTTTTGCTTCGTTTATTTTTTTTAACAAGCTTCTGTTTTTTTTTTTGTATTATTATACAGGCTGTTTTTTAATTGAATGGCGATATAGAAGGGGATCAATTTGATCATAATTTTAAGACAAAAAGGTCGTATAAATAAAGGTACGTTTTTAAAGTGAAACTTTTATTACATCGTCTCAAACTTTTTCGTCTGTGTTGCATGTCGCGTGACGGTCGGCCGCGGAGTAGGGATAAATACGTCAGAGCAGCCGAGGCCAATATGGCGGCATAAGCTGACCGTGTAGTGCAGTGGTCCTCAACCTTTTTGTACCTAAGAGCACATTCTAGAATATCGGTTGGGCGGCGGGCACCATTTATTTTTTCAAGGTGCCTACATCAATATCGCGATTTTTATTCAGTCACTCAGGCGTTTCTCACGCCTAAGCTAAAAAAGTCAGATATATATATGCTCTTGCTGACTTATGGAAAATTTTGTAATCTACAAAAAGGTTCAGAGGCATTTTTTCATATGTTTCTAGTTCCTACGTAAGCCGTGACTGGTAAAAAATGCTATTCATAAAACTTTGATCATTGTTTCTAATATTGTTGGACGAATTTGTGCAATGTTTGATATATGCACAAAAGTTTTTATCTTTAAAATTAATGTAAGTGATTTTTGTAATTGCGTACAGCCAGAAAAAGATTAAATGGTTACATATTTTTCTGGCTGTACTTTACGGTATACATTAAATTTGAGAAAATAAATGTAAAATGATATAATATATAATATTTGTAAACAAATATTTATTTTCAAATAAATACGCTTATATTTCTGTAATTAGTTACTAAAAATAAAAAATAAAATTACATGTAATTGAAAACTTTTTTTTTATCGTTCACAGTCATCGGCGGGCACACGTAAAATTGTCGGCGGGCACAATGGTGCCCGCGGGCATAGGGTTGGGGACCACTGGTGTAGTGTATAGACTATTACTCATTTGTGCCAGTGCTCCACGCTATTTTGTTTGTTTTGGTCAGTGTTTAATTTAAATGTTGTTATTTATTTGCTTTTGGTAAACAACGACACAGCTAGTGAGTCCAAAAAACTGATCAACGAGGAAAAAGCAAAGAATAGTGCAAAAATGAATGACGATGAATTAATTTTACGCCGTAAAAAACAGAACGCCGACAGAGCACGTGCTTATAGAAAAAGGAAAAAAGATTTTAGTTATTTTTAATTAAATGTCTATAATGTGAAAAAAAGTTTCACTTTACCGTGGTTTCATAAAACCACACAATCCTTTTTACTTCTTTTTTTTTATACACAAGATTTTTTTTAAGATTTATTTTAAATTATTAACAATTTAAATCAAAAGTGAGAATTATGTAGTTTTTACTTTATTCGTAGATTTCATTTATTCTTAAGGTTATTTGATCATTAGAGCAATGTTTATAGTCTAAAATTTTAATATGTTATTTATGGATAACTCATATATTTTACTAATTTTTATTTAAAATATTGGACGTATGGTTTTTGAGTAATTTATTACAGCAACATCTATTTATTAAAATTCTACACAATTGGCTATATAGAGACGTTTTAAAATCTAATTATTCGAAACTTCAACCCTTTTAAATACTATAAAAATTATAAAACAAATATATTCACGTGTAATTTATTCAAAATAATGAAAAACTAGCTCTGCCATTACAGCAGTGCAAATTAGTACATGTTACTATTATATACCGTTCTGTCTATTTCAATTTTCAAATAAAATTAAACTTTTTTTACTTTTAATAACTAACAAAGTAAAATATTCCATTAAATGTAGGTACATGTGTTCTGAATATAAATTAAAAACATTTTTTTTCGAAACCAAATATTTTTTTACAGTATGCCTTAAGATTCACTTTAGTGAAAGAATCATCAAAATCGGTACAGCAATTTTAGAGATCATTGAATACAAACTATTATATTATTAATTAAGTATGTAACAAAAAACCTTAATTAATTATTTCAATAAAATGTGTAAAATATATTATGTATTATATATTTTTTACTGAAAAACAGTCAATAGACCTTTTTTATCACAAAATAAGGCACCTTTAATAAAATCATATTTATTTTTGAAAAAGCAATGGCGTATAATTTTTTATTCAAAATTATCAAAATGGCATTATTTGGGAACTGAAAATTAATTATTTTTTTTAATAAAATATCTTCTATACCTTGTTTACTCCCACTAAATTTTATAAAAATATCTAATATAGTTTCAAAGTTAATAAAAAAAAAACAATTTAAAAAAAAATCTTGACCATCCTGTACAAAAAAAATTAAGCAAAAACGGACTTAAAAAAACTACCCATAAACCAAGCCCTATAAAATTTCAATCTAATCCAAGCCTGCATGCCAACTTACAAACACACTAGCAAAAAAAACCTTGTACTGTTTATTTTAAAATTTCACCACAATATAAATAATAAGCTTGCAATCACTATACGTTGGATAACAGGGGGGGGGGGCAGTGTTTTAGAGAGGGGAAAAACGGATTGAAGAGGTCAGAGGTCACGCGGGCGGATGTGACGTAGTGAGGGTCGCCGGAAATGAAGCAACATGGCTGACTACAGGTCAGATACTCAGGTTAAAACTAGCGTGTGTTTGTGGGGGGGTCAAGGGGAGAGGAAGGGGTGATTTGGAATATTCATGTTGAGTGGAATTTTATTTATGATTATGTACGACACATTTTTTGAATTTCGGTTTACCAAAGGTCAGGGAAGGTTTTGTATTTTATAATTTATTTCTATTCTATGACTAACGTTCTAAATATTCTTATGCGTTTAATTTATGTATCACTTATGTAATATAATATACCAGTGGTTCTAAACAAGTGCTTAATGAAATTAAAGGTTTTTTGATAATCAGAGTAATGTACAGCCTTGGCCAAAAGTATTTACCACCCCCGTCAATTCTTAGATATGGGTCAGTCCGCGGTGACGGTCGTGACATTTAAACTCGGATTGGAGTTCATAATTTCTAAATAATACTAGTAAATAACATGGTTTTACTTTTTTTTCTGTAGATCTTAATGTAATACATGTATATTGAAAGAATAAAAGGTCTACGGTTATTTTACAAAAAAATGTCAGCGTTTAAAGCCCTGTGACGGTTGTGACCCCAATTTATTACAAGTCTTGCATCCTCTATTCAAAATCTCAAAATATTAGCGAAAATATTGAAGTTACTTTATAATAATCATACTTTAATATGTTACGAATAAATTATTTTTTAGTACCACACGAGCATCAGGTAAATACGTAATGTATTTAACTGGTTATTTCTCAACAAACATTGTGACGGTTGTGACAGAAAATTGTGACACGTTGAATAAAAGGATACAATAAGAGTACTTTTTGTGTGTTTATTTGCTTTTTGATATTATTAACTAATACTTATAACAATTATTTATCAAATACATCAATAAACTCATTAAATTTATAATAAATGCGGTCACCCTTAGTAATTATTTTTGGTGATGGTAATTTTTTGTTAATTTGGTCAAACGTCACGTTTGATATGTAATTGTCAAAGACTTTTAATAGTTTGCCACGATCATCACTTATTCTTAAGTAAGTTATTGTGATTTCACCTTATTTGTTGTCTTTTTGTAAATTTTTTGGAAATTTTTGGAAATATTTATGAAAATTAACCAAAATTTTTCTAATTTTCTTTTGGTTTATGAAAATTGATGTTAAATAGCTTGTAAATTTAATATTTTAGTATTCATTTTCGTAAAATATTTTTTTGACTATCTGGTATCGATTACCGCGGACTGACCCATATGTAACTTTTTTTGACTTGACATGGAGTGGGCGAAATTGTGTTGTGTAAAGGGTCAAATGGGTTAAAATAAGGCACCCAAGTACTGTGAACTGCGTTAAAATTATCTCTTCATAAAATGTTCGGTGATACCAACATGAACAGCGCCCGTTTACAGTAAGAAAACGCGCCTGTCACAAATCGCGAGTGACGATGAAGTGGTTCTCAGATAATGGGATTGAGCTCCTGTTTTGGCCTCCTCAATCATCGGACCTCAACATCTTTGGTCGATATTAAAGCACACGATTAGGGAACATTCAATCACATCAAATAAAAATATAAACAATATCTTGATTAAAGAGTGGCAAATAATTACTCCACAATAATGACGATGCTTAGTATCGAGTTTAAAAAAAAGTAACTGCTGTTATCAAAACAAGAGGTATCTGTACAAAATATTAATTTATTATATTAAATATTTCCGTTATGATCAACTGGTATTATTTATTTAACCTGGGTGGCTAATATTTTTGGCCAAGGCTGTATATAGAAAAAAGTCTAAAATTTTAATATGTTATTTATGGATAACTCGTATATTTCACTAATTTTTATTTAAAATATATTAGACGTATGTTTTTTGAGTAATTGGATATTAAAAATAGAGTTTTTAACACAGGATAAATGTAAGAACTTGCTGAAAGTGCTCTATTTATTGAAATTCTACACAATTGGCTATATAGAGACGTTTTAAAAACTAATTATTCGAAACTTCAATCCTTTTAATAAACTATAAAAATTATAAAACAAATATATTCACGTGTAATTTATTCAAAATAATGAAAAACTAGCTCTGCCATTATAGCAAATTAGTACCTACATATTACTATTATATACCGTTCTGTCAATTTCAATTTTTAGATACGATATTTTTTAATTCCAAAGATATTATATTTAATAGAAATGTGATTTTTTTAAGTATAAGGTAATGCTATCTAATACTGTCCTCAATTGTAAAAGACGAAATATATTATATAGTTTAAAATATTTAAATTTTATGTAAATATAAAGTAATTGTTCAGTTTTATTTATAATAAAACGTGACACAGTCACTTAGTGTTTCGAAAGGAAAAAAAATAATGTATAAAATTATCATAATTGAAGTTATTAAATACATTCTTTACTTTTTTTTAAATTAGCTAAAATAAAGATCAAATTATAATACATACTTTATACTCTGCATACACAAGTAAAAACTTAATAAATATTACTTGTTTTATGTAATTGTAATACCCCAGTGTGGGACCCTTGTTTTTATGTACTTACTAAATTAAAAATATTTGTTGATATTTAATTACTAACTTGAACAGTTTTAAAGTAACTATGGTCGAACAGAAACCATTATTTACATAGGGCATTAAATTTTCTATGGATTCCTAACTGAAAATTTTATTCGGTGTAGAAGGTCTTCTCTGTAGTCATCGAAAAACATGAATAATTTTCCTTAAATTTTTGTAATACCTAGAACTTTGAGTGCTTATAACTCAAACATTTTTCGAGATTTCGATATTAGGTGCAGAGCACTATTTAGGGCACTCTTTTCTCTATTGTAACTTAAAATTTCATTTTGAAACTCAATTAAATACATATTTAACACAGAGGTCGAACGTAACTCTGCATTTTAGGCGTAGTCTTTAAACTAGACGACGTTAAATGATTTTTTCGCAGGCTCTATTTCAATAACTATTGGTACATCATTTTTAAAAACACTATTTTGTTCATAATTTTACTAGCTTTAAGATTATTCTATCCTAAAACTGACAGCCTCAGTGTTATTTCTAAATAACTGAATTTAGATAGCTTTGTAAGCCCTTAGAAAGTTATCGCCATGTTCTATACATCAAAATCTACAAATTTCTTGAAAAAAAAACGTACTCCATCATTTTTTTCTAGTTCAAATTTTATATTGACTGGACTTCAACACTGAAAAAATTTACTGTTAATTTTTAACACAAAAAACATGTTAACGGGAGGACGAAATTTCATTCTGTGAAAAATTAATCGGTAACGTATTAATATTTCATACCAACAGTATCAAAAATTACTATACCGTATATGTTAAAATAATTATTTTAACAAGTTATTAATATTCAGATGAAAAAATTTCATTAACATTTTTATTTATTTACGATGCGTAGGAATGGGAAAAAAATTAAAAATTGCATAGATTGATGAAAAAAATTTTGATTCTAGAAATTTTGAACACCCGAAATGGTATAATTTAAAAGAACGTCTACTACAATTCAATATACTGTATAGCAGTTTCTATGACGGTGATAGGCCAGATATGAGAAGTAATATAGAAACATAGTAAAATTATAGAGAATGTACGTGAAATTTTCATATGCAAGAAATTAAATTAAAGAATAGCGTATATTTCTATGTTAAAATTTACCAGTATGTCATTGTAATTTTTCATTTACTTTATTTTAAATTCTACCGACTTTTCTGTTATTTTTTTGAGAAATTGATTCTGTCCTCAGGTTCACAGCATTTTCTGTTAATTTTTTAAAAGAATATTCTCTCCGTGAACTAATTATCATAATATTTGTATTTAAATGATTTTGTAATTGAAAATTAGTGCTTCAAATAAATAATTTTTAGATTTCCTTATTATATCTAATGTATCTTTTTATATATTTTTGTGGGGGGAGTCAAGGGGTCAAGGGGACATAAATCATGAGTCATGACCCCATGACTCCCCCCCTTTTTATTGATTTAATTACCAATCAATGGAAAGTAAGTAAGTATAAGTAAATAAGTAATAATATAGTCATATAGAGAGTAGGTATATTTCTTTATCTGTACACATCTATTTGCAATTTAACGGCGCGTTTAGTGCAGATCTGAATCGGCCGCGAGAACAATAGGTCGCTTTTCACCGTTGTTTAACTATGGTAATGCAGTCACTCGGCCGAGCACGACTGTATGTTAACAAACGATAGAGGCGAGTCTTGTATACGCTGTACAAATAATGTTATTAGATACATATTTGTACAGTTTTTACGTTTGACCTGTTGCTTCTGTTAGTTATTTGTTTGTTTGTAAGTTGGCAGCGCTGCTTGATGTATGGTGATGTTGATTTAAGGGGTTACATACAGTCAGAAGGCCTTTTATTATATTTATCAATATAAAAATTTGTACACATATAATGGTAACTTTTAATTGTATTTTAACATTTTTTATTTCTAAAAATAATAATTTCGAAAGCTGCTACAGCTGTTCTCCAGGAGGTCCTCTCAAAAAAGGTGCCTTGCGGTGACCACTATATCTCTGGACTGCATCTTTTAAAATAAAAAACCCAAACGGATTTCTTTAAATTAATGTATTTTACTTAATCGAAGGAATAAGCAAAATAAAATTTTTTGACAAAATGGGAGCTTCTCAAAAAAAAATATCGATTTTCAGCAAAAATTTGATCTTAAATTGTTTATAAAAAAATAAACATTTATCGGTGAGATAAAACCTTCGATTAATTACTAAAAAAATATTCTTAAGAAACTTGTGTTAAAATTTGAGATTGATCGGTTCAACCGTTTCCGAGGAATAGTGGTCACCGACTTTAAAAACACACCCCTTAACTCCGGCCTCCTACATTCAAACGCTCTGAGACATCTTTACAAATATGCGTGTAACTTCTAATATAATCGCCGTATTGACTTGAAATTTTCTGTGTGTGTATTTAAATATATGTACATTACGAAAATGAAATAAAAAAAAGATTTTTTTTGAAAATTCTAACTGTATGTAACCCCTTAAAAAAATCATCGACATAGAGACATGGGCAGTGCATTCGTATTAACATAATGGTGTAACATTTATTCTAAAAGTGAGAGAGAGATGCAGTGTAGTTTGGAAAATATCTATATCTTTTTCTAACAATCTGATTGGTAGTTTACTAGAGTTCAGGGTAGTTTTTCTGTCGTATATTTATTTATTTACGTACAGTCAATATTTGTAATGATAAAAATATAGGTAACGAAAATCATCGCATAATTATTTCATATGAACACGAGTATTTATGAAGGCATTAATTATGATTACATTATATATGTTTTAATTGCCAAAAATTTAAATTTTTCCCAGCAAAAACCATACGTCCAATATTTTAAGTAAAATATATGAGTTATCCATAAATATCATATTCAAAATTTTTAGACTTTTATCTATAGATTGCTCTAATGATCGAATAACCTTAAACAAATTATTATTTTTTTATATGATATATTATATTAAATAGAAATTCAATAGGTAGAATAGTTTTTTTAAACAACAATACTTTTAATCTTAATTTTATATCATGTTTTTTTAATGATACAAAATTGATATTAACCGTATTATATATAGTGCCTTTTGATTGTAATTAAAGTAATTAATTAAAAACAATTAGTAATAAATATATATGCATTGTAGTATCGAATTTTGATATAGGTATATTTTAATTCATCAACAATAAAAAAAATTGTCAATACGTATTTCAACTTAATGGATAAAAAACAAAATCAAATATAGGAAATTAATTTGACTATGTTACATTTATTTTATTAATTAGTATAACGAAAAACCTTTTTAAAAAGGGGGCTTTAACTATAAATGCATCAATGTACAACCGGATATATTATTTTTTTTAATTTGTTACGAACTAGGGGAAGGTGGGGTAAGACGGGGACCTTAAGGTATTTCATAAATAAAACCCTTTATTTTTGATTGCACATTGTAGGAACTTTTATTAAGAAAATAATCAGCCTGTCTTCCTTAAATTCTAATCAGTGAAAACAAAAAAAATATAATTCTTCTTATAGAAATATCAACTTGAAAAAAATAACTAATTTGCACCATCTTGCCCCACCTATAGGGCAAGATGGGGTACCCCCTTGGGTAAGATGGGGTACAGATTCATAATACAAGCCGAGGCAGTACAGACATTCTGTATCTTCGTCCTCAGAACTCATCAGCTTTCTTGGTTCTTTTAGATCTTTTATTTGTTTTTTTCAATTTCTTTTTATTTGTTACCTTTGGTTTAGTTTCTTACTGTTTTGTCTTTCCTCTAACTCTGTTTTATACGGAGACGCAGTAATAATATCTGTTTTTCCTCTTCTTCGAACTTGTCTTGGCCTTTTTCGGAAATTCGTGGATACGGCATTAACTGTTTCGGGCTAACCAGATCGAATGTTGTGTTATCCAAAGAATCATACCTACCCCATCTTACCCGCAAGTAGGTACCCCATCTTTCCCAAACTGGATTCCCAAGTTGTATTTTTTTTTTGAGGTTATAAATCGAAGCAAACCGGAACGAGTTAATGTCATTATAATAGTAAAATAAACAAATATCAATAAAAAAATATGACATACATCTTGTACAACATACATTTTGAACAGTCACGCACTTTATATACCTCAAAAATTAGATGTAACCACTAAAAATTTTAAAAAATACTTACAAAATCACAACGTGCACACCTTCGACCAAACTATTTGTGACATTAATAACTTCTGCTAAATAACGTCACATGGCCATAGAAGAACATTTCTAGCTACATTGTATCATCAGTTTTGTTACAGTCCCCATCTTACCTCGCTACCCCGTCTTACCCCACCTTCCCCTAACTAAATTTGCTAGCTAATAAGTACTCTCAAATGAGATATCAGACTTATATGACAGTTCTCTTGGAGTTTCATGAAGATTTTGACAAGTTTCACACACGTGTTGTATGTAAACTAGAGATGCCACGAATAGTGATTTGGCCGAATATCGAATATTCGGCTAGGCTCTCGGCCGAAGCGCCGAATATTCGGCGACACTTAGTGCATTTCGCGGGCGTATTTGTTTCATTTGCGAGTAGGTCGTGTCACATTAATAATCATTATTGACGAAAATTTTAAGTCAATAATGATTAAATTCAATAATTATTATTATTTTTGAGAAAAATAAAATATTTATTTTTTTGTAATTTTATGAATAACATTTATTTTACCAAATAACAAAAAAAAGAGGACAAAAGTTTCGAAAACTTAAAAAAAGAAGACAAAAAGAAGACAAATTTTCTATAGAGGACAGTTGGCCAAAATAGAGAACTGTCCTCTTCAAAATAGGACAGATGGTCACCTTAATATAATATACTGTATATCTTTAAAAATATCACTGTTTGTTCGTGAAAAGCTTTACGAAATGGCACCGTTTAATAAAAAAATCACCTATTTCGGGAATATAATAAAATTTGTAGTGAAGACAATAAACTGGCAGATCTGTGCAACAACAAATGCAAAAAAAAAATTTTTCATTCATCATAACTTACCACTGATAGATTTTAAGTATTAAAAAATTTTGTAAAAAAAAATTTGTGAGTAATATTTATAATGTGCTTTTTTCACAATTTGGTATTCGGTATTCGGCCGAATATTGAGAACTATTCGGCCGAATACCGAATAGTAGCCGAATATTCGTGGCATCTCTAATATAAAAATATAAACACTAACAAGGGTGTTAAAACAGTGGTGATATTATGATAATTATACCACGTACAGTCAGAGTCTGCACCAACTGAGTTACAATACTGTAGTCAAGTATCACTCATCTAAATTCTATAGCAAATCCATAGATACTATCAATAAATTAATTAATTATTAATATTTGAGAGTGCTTGATAGCTAAAATAATTTTTAGATGTGATAAAATCAGTTCAATTTCGAAAATAAATAGAGGGGGCAAATGGGACACTTCTGGCATTAAATTTTGACACATTAATTAAATTTTAAATGCCTAATACTACATAACTAACTAAAAATAAATTTTAACATAGGTTATATTCATAGAAAAATAAAAGAATGACATAATACAATTAAAAATTACTTACAGTTTCTGTTGAAAAGAACATACTAGCTTGCAAAATATTTATAACTAATAAAAACAATGAATAAAATAAATAAAACTTAATCTTGACTAAAATTATTCCATCACAATATTCATTAAACACTTTAAAAATAAATAAGTTGAACTTATAACACTTATTTTTATATTATTTGAAACTAAAGTAAAATTTAAACGTCAAAATTTAATACTTCATTAGATAGATAGCAAACTGAAAACCTCAAAAAATAAAATGTATCAAAATACGTGTATATTAATATCGGTAACATAGAAATCTGTAATTACAATTTATTTATTTATTTAAAAATATTAAACACGTTATAACGAATTTAATTTAATAGGCACAACGAAAAATGAATGTGAAATCAGTTATAATACAAATCAGTGGCTAGGTTAGGGGGAGGCGTAAAGGGATCAACCCCCTCCCATGAAAATTATAATATGAATATAAAAATCGAGCATTTTTTCACAGTATGTAAGGTCTACTGTATTTTACCATAAAATAATTTGATTTAGATTAAAGGGATTAATTTAAAAACAAATTAAAAAGGACCCCACATAATACTTATGGGAAAAACTCTTCTTTGAATCTTTTTCTGATAGTCCTTAATGAGTAGATCAAAAGTCTCAATGGGCTCTAAATTTGGAACCTTATATAATCGATTTCAATTCTTTAGCAAATGGCAGCTTAAAATATTTTTCTTAATCTACGGTTTAAGTTTGGCACGACAGTGCTGAATCACCCTGTATATGCAGTTCAATATAATAAAATTTAAATTTCAAAAAAAGGGGGTGCCAGAGACATGTTTTCGGTATTTTTAAATATAAATAACATGTAAAGGGTTAAAGCACAAACGATGAAAATTTCTGCACTAACGTGCACAAACGAACTGCATATAATAAAATTCGAATTTCAAAATAGGGGGTGCCAGAGACATGGAGCTGCAAATGGCAGCACGTAAATCTTATTTTTAAGTTTTTTTTTTTATTATTAAAAAAATAATACAATTGTTTCATAGAAACAGCAATATTTGAAAAAAAAAATAAAGCACCCAAAAACCTGCTCTAAAAAGTTATTTATCTACTAGTAGTTCTCGAGATTAGCGGTAAAAAATACAAAAATCAATTTTTGTGAAAATTGTGTAGTATATTATATACTTCAAATAACTAAAAAACTGCTGAACCGATTTTTCTGTAGTTTTCACTTACTTACTTTTGATCTACTCATTGAAGACTATCAGAATTCAAAGTTTCAAAGAGTTTGACCAAAAGCCCTTTTGCATAAGGATTCTGGGGATAAGATTCGGTTTCAGCATGTCAAAAACATCAACATGTTGACCAGTTAAATATAATCAAAATTATTCATAAAACTTCCACTCAATCATTTCCTTTTTGATCCATACAACCACAAAATATCAAAAAGCTATTATTATCACATAATTTAAGCATACATTATATCCATATAAATATATTAATAATAATTATCAATGTGCTTACATGTACACAGATATAACTGTACAAAAAACTGAGACTAATCAGGCGCGTATACAAGAGGGGGGGGGGTCCTTAGTCACGACCCTTGGACCCCCCCCCACAAGAATATACAGTGCGTTCATGATGAAAGGAACAAATTCGCTTAAAATTCAGGTAGAGAAACGCTCGGACACGTCGATTAGTATTTTTAGTTGCGGATTTTTTGACAAAAGAAAATTTTATACAGGGTGTCCCAAGAAGAACATATGCAGTCATCATTGATTTTTTTTAAAGGAACACCCTATATATTATACCATTTTTGAATTGTACCATAAATTCTGAACACTTTCTGTACAACATACTATAGCTTTAAAATCAGCGGTTTTTGGAATAATGACGTTTGAAATGTGTTTCAAGATGAAAATATGCAGTCATCATTGATTTTTTTTAAAGGAACACCCTATATATTATACCATTTTTGAATTGTACCATAAATTCTGAACACTTTCTGTACAACATACTATAGCTTTAAAATCAGCGGTTTTTGGAATAATGACGTTTGAAATGTGTTTCAAGATGAAAATATGCAGTCATCATTGATTTTTTTTAATGGAAAATCCTGATTATTATGTCATGTAAATGATATCAGAAAATCAGTCTCACACAAAATATATTTCATATCTGCCCAATTTACTCGCTTGAGTACACACTGTTATTTTTTAATTTTTTTAATATAAAAAAGGATTGTGTGGTTTTATGAAACCACGGTAAAAGTGAAACTTTTTTTCACATTATAGACATTTAACTAAAAATTTTCGGAATAATAAATTCAAGCACTCAAAATTGAAATACATCCATAAACAACAACATGCACCAGCAAAAAGTTCTAATAATTCTAATAAATATTATATAAAAACCAAGATCTTTTTTCCTTTTTCTATAAGCACGTGCTCTGTCGGCGTTCTGTTTTTTACGGCGTAAAATTAATTGATCGTCATTCATTTTTGCACTATTCTTTCTCGTTGATCAGTTTTTTGGACTCACTAGCTGTGTCGTTGTTTACCAAAAGCAAATAAATAACAACATTTACATTAAACACTGACAAATTACAATACAAACTTACTAAATATGTATAATAGCACACAGTACATAAACTGTCATACAATGAATGGTTGCTTGTTCCACGCATGCGCAGTCCACGCGACATGCAACACAGACCAAAAAGTTTGAGACGATGTAATAAAAGTTTCACTTTAAAAAGTTTGTGTTGTATATTTATTTAAATATATTGAATATGTACTTAATTTCATTAACAAAATCTTTTGCGTGTTTTTGTTTTCTTTTGGACGTTATAAAAAAATGCATGACCCTCTGCTTTATACGCGCCTGTTACCAGTACCTATCTAGTGAACGTATTTATTAAATTATAATATGATATCTTTATTATACAGGGGGATGTGGGAGGGGCGTAGGTATATATGCAAATACATATATAATATTCTAATATATCGTATCGGACATCAATATTCCCATAACATTACTTAATGCACGACTATATACATATATATTATATGTACATACGTATATCGGAAATCGTAATTGCTTTGGCGCCCACGCATTCTGTTTGTTCTAAAACATATGTCAGTTAATTACATATATACATAAAATCTTTTAATATGTATATTGGGTTGTTCAGAAAAAGTTGTTTTATTTTATTTTTTAGTCATGTCATATTTTACTTACTGTTATCTTAGTGGAATTTATATTTTTTTTATTTAATGAATTTTTTATGGAATGAAAAGTAGTTTATGTCCTTCCTAAGGATGTAAGCTATCTTTCTGACAAGTTTCATCAAGATCGGTTGAGCAGTTTATTAGAAGTAACTAACTGTTACTGAAAAGGGAATCTTTTCAAGTCGAAAATTCGTATCGAGTTTAAACTTTGTATATAGTTAGAGGAGGTCAAAGTAAGTAAGAAAAAAAATCACAACTGCGGTAAAACGGTTTAAGGGGGTGAAACACCCCTTTGAAAATGTGCAAAATAATCATATTTTTTCAAATAACTCTAAAAAACTTTAAAAATTCTATAATACAAAATTTTCATGATTTTTTATGCTCTTTCGAATGGCGATAGTCAAATTTTGAAAACACTAAACGGTTAACCCCCACCTCCCACCCACATTTCATAGATTTAATTTTTTCGAATTTTGACTATCGCCATTCGAAAGAGCATAAAAAATCATGAAAATTTTGTATTATAGATTTTTTTAAATTTTCATTAGTTTCAGAGTTATTTGAAAAAATATGATTATTTTGCACATTTTCATAGGGGTGTTTCACCCCCTTAAACCATTTTACCGCAGCTGTGATAATTTTTTTCTTACTTACTTTGACCTCCTCTAACTATATACAAAGTTTAAACTCGTTACGAATTTTCGACCTGAAAAGGTTTCCTTGTTAGTGAAATTTATATTTTTTTTATTTAATGAATTTTTTTCGGAATGAAAAGTAGCCTATAGCCTTCCTAAGGATGCAAACTATCTTTTTGTAAAGTTTCATCAAAATCGGTTGAGCAGTTTATTATATCTTCTAACTGTCATTCGCGTGGAATTTTTTTATCCAATATTTTTTTTTTCGGAATGCAAAGTAGCCTATATCATTTTTAAGGATGTAAGCTATCTTTTTGTAAAGTTTCATCAAAATCGGTTCAGTAGTTTATTATATTTTACTAACTGTCGCTCGCATGGATTTTTATAATATTTTTTTTATCTAATGAATTTTTTTCTGGAAAGCAAATTTCATCAAAATGATTTTTAGTATTTCTTAAAACCGCTTGAATTAAAAAAAGGTGTTAAGAACGAACAAAAAATTTCAAACCGTCGCCATTTTGTGAAAAAATTAAATAAATAAAAAACAGCTACGTACAACGATAGCTACATTCATATAGATATTGATAAAATATTTATTAATTTTTTTTTCGCGGTAATACATCCCGAAATTTCGATGGAACCATGGAGAAAAAAATTTTTTTTGGTCGTTACATCGAGGCCCATAACTTTGTAAATTTTTAATATTTTTCAATAAAAATTGGTACTGAATAAGTTAAATATTTACTTAATAAAATGACCTGTACCTAATTCTAAAATAATTATTATTAATACCCGTGAAAAAAATTCCCAAACATTGGCAATTTTTTGAACCATGGAAAATATTAAAAAAAAAATGTTACCCATAACAGTGGTGTGGCCCCTTTAAATTTATTTGAGGTAACATTCATCCAATTGTTTCACAATTATTTACTTTAAAAATTAACTAATAAATGCAAGAAATACAATAATATTTACGCCAAAAAAAACACCCAACCGATTGCCAACAAAGATAACTTTTTTTCCCAACTTTACTGCAACGCCTACAATTAAATCTTCATCTCGACTATAAAAAGAACACACCTGACGTTATGATAAGGTAGAGAGAGAGAGATGGGATTCTATCAACAAAAGCATCTATAAATCGACCACCTTCAATGAAAACCTAGCACGCTAACCACACTAACTAAAATGCACTCTATAGCCTTTTGCTTGTACATATGAAAGTTTGTTATGGTTTGTAGTTTACGAGTGTGTGTGTGTGTGTGTGTGTGTGTGTGTGTGTGTGTGTGTGTGTGTGTGTGTGTGTGTGTGTGTGTGTGTGTGTGTGTAATTATGTGCCTTATTAATCTGCAATGTAATTAAAAACTAATTGTTTGTACCATTTTTATTCTCTTTATTAAATTTAGTGTTGACATGATAAATCTTATTTACTTTATTTGATTTTTATTTCAATTAAGGAGTATTCTGCTTTATGAGGCCAAAAATAAGCGTTTTTTGGGGAATTTTTTTAGGATAGAAAAAAATAAGCTAGTGAAGCAAACTTTTCAGATTATTTTATTGCATATTTGAACGTTAAAAAAATTTATTAAGACAAAAATATTCAAACGCAACCAATTTATATGAAATTTTGTACAACGCCTTGCAATCGCAGTCTCCAATCGGTGGGAAAGATGAAGCTCGTAATTTTTGTCTGAGACAAAAAAAAACAAAGTAAGTTTTAATTTTTATATATTTTTCTTCTATATGAACTAAGAAAAACCCAAACAAAATTAAAATTAAAAAAATGTCAGGTTTGAAAAAAAAGTGCTTTTTGCAAGAAAAAAATCATTTCAACTTGCTAAAAGAGTTGTTTGGAATTTGCATGAATCTTTTTAGTTCATATGGAAGAGAATTTAAAACTGAAGACAACAAGCTTTGGTTCATTTTGATTGGTCGTTTAGTTTTCTTGCAATCACACCCGCCAATTTAGAAAAATGATAAAAATTAAAACTCGAGAAAACACGCTTCAAAGTTTACGGTCGAAAAAAGCAGTTAAACGGAGAGGAAATATATCATTATAATTTGTACTATAGCTTGACCCGGCGCTTATACAAATTCAAAATATTGTTTTAGACGATAATTGAACCTTTTCAGGTAGGTACATTGTTCGGATTTATTCGACCGAGGGGAAAAGCGAGCGCCCAAATGCCCGAGCGCTTGTATACTTTCTGACCACTCCACTGCGATTAATGCTATATTTTTGAAAATATTTCGAATTTGCCTATAAAACTTTACAGACATATTCTTAGATATATTAGGAAGAGATTTAAGCAATAAAAAAAATTGATTTTTTGAGACTCATAAAGCAAGATACTCCCTTAAACATCATTGCGAGTACCTATTTTTACTTATTTTCAATACTTACTTAACATAGAGTTGCCAGAAGCTTAAGATATGAAAAGAGGACACAAGTACTTTAAATAAAGAGGACAGATTGAAAAATAAATTAAAAAAGTACATGTTGAATTAGATTTTTGATCTAGAAGACTTTTTTTTTGGTTATTTTGACGACTTTTTTACATTAGTAAACTTCTTAAAAAATCCGGACACATTTGAAAAATTCCCCCTAATATTTATGAAAAACTCACATTTAGTTTTGACAACCTTCGAGTTGAGATAAAAACAAATTCTATTGATGAATCCATAAGATATGATATGTGCTTTATGAGAATCCTTAAAATTGGCGAGGCGTCAAAAAAATCTCGCCTGGGGCGCCAGAATCGCAAAGACCGGCTCTGATATATCCAATGGATTCATTAAATATAGAATTATATATTATATATGATTTTGTGGATATTAATCCGGGTAACACCAAGTACAATGCGCTAATAACCATACAAATATCATAGCTGATGCCAAATCCATATCAACTTCTCAGAAACTATCCGTTATTGATATTAATAACTTAAAAAGATACCTATAGAAAATTGGGATGATTTTTTATTAGAATCAAACAACCAACAGACAGACAGATACACTTTTACATATAAAATACAGTAATCTCTCTATTAACGCGGTTGAAAAGGTTTAAAAAAAATAATGAAAAGAAGATATTTATTTTGCTTTATTCTTTTTACACGCTATTTTCATGGAACGAATTAACGGCGTAAATGGAAGTATTAATTAAGTGTAAGCATCAAAATATAAATGTTTTTAATCATATAAATATCATAGCTGATGCCAAACCTATTTTAACTTCTTGGAACATTGTTGATATTAATAATATACATAAAATTGGGATGATTTTCAGCAATATAAGTTTCGTAACGAGCGATCTTATGGTTGACCCGATCTCCGCCCATATTAATAAACTCGTATACTCGCGTGGATCTTGATACCGCGTGCTAGAGTTTGTTTAAGCGGACATTTAATAGTTTTAAACACTGTGATTAAGTGTGCGACATAATGACGGGTTAGCGTGAAACCCGATAGCGTTTATTGTATGTTTCATAGCGTGCCTGTGTGGGCACACCGCTGTGGTACTCAAACTGTTATATGCAGGGCCGTCGAGAGCCAAACCGGGCCCCGATATAACAAGCCAAAAAATGTTTGAAAGACCTTTTTTTTCGTTACCCTATAATTTCATTATTTATTAAGGTACATCTTTTTTTAAATAATAGATTCGACTCGGACCCCTTCGTGTTGCGGGCCCCGATTATTTGCATCGTCTGCATCGCCCTCTTGTCAGCCCTGGTTACATATACACTCACAAGGGTCGCCCTTAACCCATTAATCCCCAACGTAACATTTAAAAAATTTTTTTTTTAAATATCTCATTGATGAAATGAGTTTTTTTGCTGCTAATATCGTCACACAAACTGTTTTAAACAATTCCACACTAAGTAATAACTTTTGTTTTTCCAACGTTTCGTAAACGTGATGATATTTCTATGACATATTGAAATTTGATGCATGAAAAAATACAGGAAAATTTTGAATTTTAGATTTGGTTAAAAGTATGTTAATTTTATAGAAAATGACGTGAAAAGTTGAAATTTTCAAACCGCAGGTCTGTATCTCTAACCGTTCTCGAGATATGGCTTCTCAAAGTTATGGATTTTTGAAAATTTTGAAGTAAAATGGCCTTAACTTTTGAACGTGAAGTCGGATTTGATTTTTGTTGACAGATTTGGAATCAGCGTGTCAAAATCTATATAATGACATGTAGAATACTTCAAAACTCGAGAAAAAAAATTTTCGCGAAAAATCGAAAAAATTCAAAGGGGTATACCTTAAAAAAATGTCGATTTTTACCAAAAAATTTTTTTTCGAATTTTTAAGTGTTATACATGTCATTATATAGAATTTGACACGCTGATTCCAAATCTGTCAACAAAAATCAAATCCGACCTCACGTTCAAAAGTTACGGCCATTTTACTTCAAAATTTTCAAAAATCCAAAACTTTGAGAGGCTATAACTCGAGAACGGTTAGAGATACAGACCTGCGGTTTGAAAATTTAAACTTTTCACGCCATTTTCTATAAAATAAACATACTTTTAACCAAATCTAAAATTCAAAATTTTCCTGTATTTTTTCATGCATCAAATTACTCAAAATACAAGAAAATAAGAATTAAAATCATAATTTACCATAAACACAATAATTTTCATTATTTGTCATGAAATTTTTCATTTAAATCACATTAATTTAGACATAACCTTTTTTTTCTTGGGTTTCTTGGCATTCTTCTTATACAAAATCAGCCAGCTATTTTTCTTTTTTGTGTTAGACATAACCTTAAATAATTACATTCAATATATGCAAATATCCTTAGACAACATGAAAAAACAATCAAACAGAAATATATTAAAATTTACTTGAATAATGAATAGTAAAATTAATCATCCGTACATAAAAACTATCTCGAACATTAAAATAAGCTGTGAACGAAACGCAAAACCGAATCGAAATATCTAAAAAATATTTTTATATTAAAAGCGAGATTAATATAATTTTTGTTAAAATAAAAATGCGTAATACAGCAATCCGTCATGTTAATTAAATGCAACACCAATCAGAGCAAATGACGTCACGCATCAGTAAACGTCTTTTATTTTAGACAAATATCAATTCCTCTTACAAGATTATTAGGTACATACCTTATTTAACAACTTATATACTTTGAAATTCATTTTTAGCACACAAAATAATTAAATTATTATCTAACTCTGAATGTTTTATTATTGTTGATACAAGGAGTGTGACGTCACAACTCTGAAATGTCACGTGCGAGCGTTTTGGCGTCAAATTCAAAAAGAGTAAATTTTTTCGATTAAACCTTTATTTTTTGAAGAAATAAGTATTTTTTGGAAATAGGAGACACGTAAGAACATCATAGAATAGTTTTTTTTAATTAGTTATCATGCCTATTAAATTACAAACAGATTGGGTACCGCTGGTTTCAATTAACTCAAAGCATTTACTGCCATCATCCGTTGAAGTTTAACGAGAGATAGTTTCCGTGATATGTATCTTTGAATTAGTTCAATATTATAGATAAACCTATTTGTTTTTAATACGTTTTATATAGATTTACATAACTTATATAATATACCTTAACTCTATACCTAGATCTCTATGGGTAAACTGGCCCTGCTTTAATTCGCCTTATACGTGAATTCCTATATATGTAAGTATATGCGATGTATTGATTTCGACCAATTATTGATTGTGATAAAATTTAATTTAGTCATAAATTATAGTCATATGTTTATATATTTTTTTTGTATGCATAGGTAGATATGAATGGACTGTGTTATGCAGTAATGTATCAACATATAGAAATATTATTTTTAACCCTTTGTAGCCCAAGATCTTAAAAATTAAAATTTTGTTGATAATGAGACAAGTTTAGGCATATAAAAAAAACACGTATTTTTCAGAAATTTAAAAATATTTATTATTAATTATTTATTTTATTTTTTTGGGAGGGACATTACTGTGAGTTAATCGTAAAAAACACCTGTGGTATGGCAGAATTTGAAATAATTATTTAGTTTGTTGTAGTATAATGCTACACCGCATTTTTCGCAAATTGTTTGTAAAACGCCAGTAAACTGGGGAAAATTACAACGTATTCTTTTTTCTACCCAGATCGGCCATTAGCCAATAGTTACGTAATAATACGTAAGTCAATAGGTTATGCCATCATCTGTGAATTTTACTTGATACTAATGTAAGTTATTGAGTGGTATGTATGTTACAGTAGTGTTACACATATTTGAATGAACTAAATATATTTAGTACGTATATTAGCGGGATTATTGAAGTTTCTTACAGAAATGTCACATGAGGCTACAAAGGGTTTGTAACGTTATCTTTTATGCAATTTTAATATTCGTGGTTTCAAAATATTTATTGAAATTTATTTACAAAATGTGACTAAAATTTACGTTGATACTTGTCGGTAAAAACGATTTTCAACAAGAAACTTTTAATCGCCGATAAGGGTTTCGGCCTGGTAACAAAAATATACCGATACGAGATAGTACGTTTTGAAATGAATTACAGTACAGTACGTTTCAGACAAGGCATAAGCATAGTACGTTTCGGAGAGGATAACAGGAGAGTTCGATTCAGACAGAGCAACAGTACAGTACAATGTGAATATGGTATCGAGACGATACATGGTAAATATGGTACAGGTGGCGAAGCCACGTACTAGGAATTTTCTGGAGGAAATCGGGAATTTGAGTATTGTTGTGGTTGGAGCCAAAGAGTGACCTGGAGTGATCGGGAGTAGCAACCTATCAGACGGAGTCCTGGAGAGGACAGCAATGCTTTTTCTGGAATAACGGGAGGTAAGAGGAAGGGTCGGAGATTTGGAGGTCCGCTCCGAGCCCGCTGGAAGGCGTCGTACCTCCG
This sequence comes from Sialis lutaria, assembly GCA_949319165.1. Classification (NCBI taxonomy): domain Eukaryota; kingdom Metazoa; phylum Arthropoda; class Insecta; order Megaloptera; family Sialidae; genus Sialis; species Sialis lutaria. Next base: position 37,791,564 of record OX439233.1, read on the forward strand.
CGGAGTCCAGAGAATTGAGTGAGAAGGGAATTGGTGGTCCATCCCTCTCACACCTTCGGGGATTTGGCATAAGCTGTCGCTCTCACTTGCTCGTCTGGATAGTGCGTGTTATTTTTGTTGATATTCGGTTAATGTTTTTTTGGTGATATTATTTAATTGATTGTTGAGTTGAACATATACTTTTATCCCATTGTTATGCCCACGTACTAAGCCATATTGTTGCCTTGATATTTATTTATTTATTTGTTCGTTTATTTATTTATTTATTTATTTATATATTGACTGACCAAAGGAAGATATAGTTTACCTGACTGTTTATTTGTTATCTGATTAAGATTATTATTGTAATGATTGTTAATATGTTTTCTTATTTGTTGTGAAATTGGTCATATCGTTGTTTGTTAACTTATTACAATATATTGGTAAACGCACAATTTAGTCTTGTATATTTCTGAACACCATATCAATGCTTTCCGTCACACGTCAATTTAGAGGTTCGTGGTTTTCCTTTGGGGGGAAACAACCACGTGGCGCCCATTTAAACTAATAAAAATTTTATTTTAATTACTTTAGACTTTTCAAAATTTTACCATCTTTTTTTTATCAATCACATTTTAAATAAAATCGAACCCCCCGTCTCCACTGTATGTTAGCCAGGCAATTCCGCTGTTTCTGTTGCGACACGAAAAATGTCGTTACAGGTTAAGTTATGAATGCAGTGTCATTCTGAATAAAGTTAATAGTATTATAAAATTTATAAATTATTATATAAAAGGTTATTAGTTAAAAAAATTTCGTGTACAGTTTTATTTAGTTTTTTTTATAAAATTAACCCAAACAAGGAAAAAATATACTTAAAGAATGACAGTTTTTCCCTGTACATCCCGGATAGCAACCCGGAAAAAATTGTAGATCGGCAGAGATCTATTTAAATCTCAATAGATCTGTATTTTGAGACAACATTATATTTTTCACTGGTTTTTGATCTATGGAGGCTTGTAAAGATCTACAATGACCTACAAAGATCTAAAATGATCTACAAAGATCTAAAATGATCTACAAAGATCTCTGAAGATCATTGTAACGTTGAAAATAATGATTTTTCAAGGTTTCAATCTCAATGATGATCTTCTTATTATGACAACTTATTATTATAAAATATATTTTACTCGTTCTGTAACTGTAATAATATAATTTTAAGCTGTGCTTGCAGTTCATCCATCAATTTATATTGAGTATCTGCAAACATTATTACAGATTCAGACCTAAAAGGTTGTCGCTTACTATCCGGTATGTACAGGAACAAAAACAATTCTTCAGGTTTTTTTCCCCCTTCTAAAAAGTTATTTAGGTACTTTTCTATTATAAATTATAAACTCCGCTGTTTGAAAAAACTAAAATCACTAGGATCAATAAATAATCGGTCTGTAGATAGGCAAGTGTCATGATGAAATCAGCGTCAATGTGAGTAAAGTTTGTACTATTAATTTCATAAGGTAATTATTATATACAGGGTGTCCCATTTTAATCTATCACCCCCCTAATTTTTTTTATCTATCAATTAAATCAAAACATGCTTCCAATAAAAGCTGTTTGGTTTGGAGGGGGACCCAAAATGGCGTTATTAATTTTTTATTTTTTGGACGACTTCATGGTCAAATAGGCCCAACTTTTTTTTTTCAAATGGAAACCTATATTTTTTATTACAATATCTTATTGTTTGGAAAAAAACAAGTAGCTTTTGTTTAAAAAAAAATTTTGTATAACTTCATTTTTTTTTTAATATTTAAAAAAATAATTTTAGATGTTAGATTTTTACTAATTTTTTACTCGAAACCCATTAACTTTGGAGGAAAAATGTAAAAAACAAAAAATGTTTATTTTAATCTCATATAACAATGAAAATTATATCAGGATTTTTTGTTAACTTTTCCTCTTCAAAATATTAAAGCAAATAAAAAATAAAATAAAAAAATCTGAAATAATTTTCCTAGTTATATCATATTAAAATAAACATTTTTTGTTTTTTACACTTATCCTCTAAAGTTAATGGGGTTCGAGTAAAAAATTAGTAAAAATCTAAAATCTAAAATTATTTTGTTGAATATTAAAAAAAATGAAGTCATACAAAAAATTTTTTGAAACAAAAGCTACTTGTTTTTTTCCAAACAATAAGATATTGTAATAAAAAATATAGGTTTCCATTTGAAAAAATATAGTTGGGCCTATTTGACCATGAAGACGTCCAAAAAATAAAAAAATTAATAACGCCATTTTGGGTCCCCCTCAAAACCAAACAACTTTTATTTGAAGCATTTTTTGATTTAATTGATAGATAAAAAAAATTGGGGGGGTGATAGATTAAAATGGGACACCCTGTATATATGTAGGTATTCTGTTACTAATAACATTATGATGTGACGATTTAATTGTAATAAGAGCAATCTATTGGGGCGAAATAGGGAAGTTAGTTTCTTTGTTAGGTCTAATATATACCTAACAAAAACTAACCAACCCTAAACAAAACTCAATGTTGCCTCAATAGATTGCCCTAACTCCTAACCAAGTACAGTTATACGGAGGTTATAATAGACAAGTACCGTTATTTATTAATTTTATGATACTAAAAATAAAGCGATCTGCACAATTTTTGCCTCAAAAATCGTACAAGGGTTCCATGACAAAATAACTTAGGGAACCGCTGGCATAGATAATGACCATAGAGAAAACAAAAACACAAATCACTGAAGGTTGATATTGTACTCATTACAATAAACATACATACACTTTATTTAATAATATTCAACGTACATATGTTAGTCTTGGAGACATTGAGAGCCTGTATAACGGCGGCTTACACACACACACACACACACACACACACACACACACACACACACACAAGTATTAAAGGATACCAAACCAACGACATGAAAGTAAAAAATAAACAAATAAATATAATAAGAATCGAACACAACTAACGCACACTGCACATAATACGTGTACAGTGGTGCTACATTGGTGTATTTTCATTGGGGGGGGGGGGTATTTATTAATTTTAATTGACTGACCTCGAGTGAGTTACACAAAGCAAAATAATCATGATTAATGTTTATTCTAAACTTATTCTCAATTTGTAAATAAACAATTCACTAAATTTTACAATTTATCCCACTTAAAGAGGTATCCCATTTATGCAGTTTCCCAGATATCCAAGTTCATTCAAGTGATTGTCTCATTTACAGAGGATCTGAAGTTAAAACATAACAAATCTCAGTTATAGAAGTAATCAATCGTAGCTGTTCCAGTAAGAGGGGTAACTATCGAAAAAAAATAAAAAAATGAAATTATAGATAGAGAAGTTTTATAAGTCTCATTAATAGAGGTATTTTGATGCAGAAGTGACAGACCTCAGTATGAATTCTAATTATAGAAGTTTCCCACTTATCCAAATGCCACTTTAACAAGTTTCACTTATCTCAGTTATAGAGGTAATCAATTTTTATTGTTCCAGTAAGAGAGGTACTTATCGCAAAAATCTAAAAATGAAATTCTAGATAAAGAAGTTTTATAAGTCTCACTAATAGAGGTATTTCGGTGCCGAAGTAACGGGATCTCAGTATGAATTTTAGTTATAGAAATTTCCAACTTATCCAAATGCCACTTTAACAAGTTTCACTAATCTCAGTTATAGAGATAATCAATTTTAACTGTTCCAGTAAGAGAGGTACTTATCGCAAAAATCAAAAAATGAAATTTCAGATAGAGAAGTTTTATAAGTCTCACTAATAGAGGTATTTTGATGCCGAGGTGACAGACTTCAGTATGAATTCTAGTTATAGAAGTTTCCCACTTATCCAAATGCCACTTTAAAAAGTTTCATTAATCTCAGTTATAGAGATAATCCATTTTAACTGTTCCAGTAAGAGAGGTACTTATCGCAAAACTCAAAAAATGAAATTCTAGATAAAAAAGTTTTATAAGTCTCACTAATAGAGGTCTTTTTGTGCCGAAGTGACAGACCTCAGTATGAATTCTAGTTATAGAAGTTTCCCACTTATCCAAATCCCACTTAAACAAGTTTCACTGCAAATTAAAATTAAAAAAAAACAGTACATCCTAATTATTGGAGTTAAGAGAGGGGGAAGCCCCTATAGTGATATATACGTATTAATGTGCCGATTTGACGGGACCTCAGTATGAATTCTAGTTATAGAAGTTTCCCACTTATCCAAGTCCCACTTATACAAGTTTGACTGCAAATTTAAATTATTGGAGTTAGGGGGGGGAGAAAACCCCTATAGTGATATAATTAATATTTAATCAAAACCTAACAATGTTTACATCAAAAAACTATAAGAATCAACCAAAAATGTGGGTATAAAAAAAATAAAATCAATTCACTATTTTTTTCATTTATTTTTTATTAAATATCTTAGACCTTTTCGAGCACCGCCACAGCGCAAGAAGTAAATAATATATGCGGCAGCGCGCGTCCTGTAGTGGTCAGTCGGTGTACGGGGCAGTTGGAGGGGAGGGGGGGCAGGGGGGTCGGTCAGAGGAAGGCGGACAGGGACGGGGACTGGTGACACCAAAGCGGCGGTCGCCGGACAGAAGACAGACGATTTTTGCAATTCCTTGTTGGTTCCCGCGCGCGTACTCGCCCCCGCGGTTTCAAGACCGCGTAACTCGGTACACTATCACAATAGAGCGGTATATCACTAAATTAAATATATATTATAATATAAACAATAATTACTAATCGATATTGTAACTTTAGTGTCAGTCCGCGGTGACGGTCGTGACATTTCAACTCGGATTGGAGTTCATAATTTCTAAATAATACTAGTAAATAACATGGTTTTACCTTTTTTCTGTAGATCTTAATGCAAGACATGTATATTGAAAGAATAAAAAGTCTACAGTTATTTTACAAAAAATTGTCAGCGTTCAAAGCTCTGTGACGGTTGTGACGCAAACTATTGCAAGTTTTGCAACTTCTATCCAAAAACCCGAAAGTTTAGCGAAAATATTGAAGTTACTTTATAATAATCATACTTTAATATACTAATAAATTATTTTTTAGTTACACAAGAGCATCAGGTAAATACGTAATCTATTTAACTGGTTTTTACCCAATAAACATTGTGACGGTTGTGACAGAAAATTGTAACGGTCGTGACACGTTGAATAAAAGGATACAAAAAGAGTACTATTTGTGTGTTTAATTGCTTATTGATATTATGAACTAATACTAATAACAATTATTTATCAAATACATCAATAGACTCATTAAATTTATAATAAATGCGGTTACCCTTAGTCGTTATTGTTGGTGAGGGTAATTTTTTTTTATTCGGTCAAACGTCACGTTTGATATGTAATTGTCAAAGACTTTTAATAGTTTGCCACGAGCGTCACTTATTGCCAAGTAAGTTATTGCGATTTCACATTATTTGTTGTCTTTTTCGAAAAAAAATTACAATTTTTTGTAATATTTTGAAAATTAATTAAAAATTTTTAAATTTTCTTTTGGTTTATGAAAATTGATGTTAAATAGCCTGTTAATTTTATATTTTAGTATTCATTTTCGTAAAATATTTTTTTAACTATCTGGTATCGATTACCGCGGACTGACCTTTTAGTAATTTAACAAACACGTGACCTACCCTATATATAATTACAGAATATTTTAGACAGTTTCAAGATTACTATACGTCAATTTTTTTTAAATTCAGTGATTGTTATTATATATTTTTTTAGTGGATAATACAATACATTTCAAATATATTTATTTTCGTAATAATTCATTTATATTTTACCAATAGAGTCACTCATAGGAAGAGTTCTGACAACTCGAATCGATTGTAGTAACTACACGAAAAAAATACTCGATCTTATTGAAAATTTGAGATGGAAAAAAAACTTAATAAATTTATCTTGTTAATTTAACAATATTTCCTCAATATAATAATTAAAAAAAAATCTTGTTGAGGATTTTTTATTAATTTGAAAAATATATCTTCATGTTTATCTAAAAATCTTTTCATTTGTCAAATTAATAAATAATTTATCACACCAACTAACGAAACTCTCAAAAAAATTAAACATAATGGTTGTATTGATAAATATTTATCAGTGTGAATATTTTTTACACCACCCAACTAGTAAAAGTGCAATTTTCGATATGGTAAATTCAGTGATGTCATTTATTAAGTATTTTTTTGTATTTAAAATATAATGTTTTCAATACGAAACAAAATTTTCACCGTGATAAGAATATTGTTAGTAATAATATACATTTATCAATAAGATAAACGTGGATATTTCCATATTGATAAAAAATTATCATATTAACAAACAACCTCTATCGGAGTCAAATCGATCCCGGATTTTTTACATTGATCACATTTTTTTCCCTAATCATTCTAAAAATGTACAGATATCTTTGTAAATGAATAAAGAATGTCCGTCCGTCCGTCTGTCTTCCACCGCGAAATCTCGACCCCCTGACCACCTAGAGACCTCGGGTTTTCGCTAAATGATAGGTCTATATTTCTACTTTATCCCATTTTAAGAATTTTTCCGGTCATGACCCCCCCTCCTTAAAAATTTTCATATATGGTTTCATGTACCTCGTTGGACTCAGGATTGATTCACAAATCGATTGGTAAGGGTATTTTTTGAGTTGTGTCCATCAAGTGGGTTGCGCGGCAACACCCACATGTAGATTTTGATAAATTTTTATTAAAAACATTTGATATTAAATAATAAATAATGTAACGGCGAATTAACTTCAATAAAATTAATATAAAATAAAACTTAGTTTATATAAGATAGATCATAGTTTTATAAACTATTTTTTTTAAATATTCCCTGATTATATTAACCAAATCGACCACAACCAACAAATACAACAATAATAATAAAAACAATCGGTAGTTAATATTTATCAATTTCAAATCAACTGTATCATCAAATAAACTAAATCAACAAAAAAACTGGGCTAAAAACAGCGCCCACAAACGTTGCGACATATTAAGGTAGTTGGTCCATCATAATGTGATCACATTAGGCCATGAGTACATATTTTTAATTTAGAGAAATGATCATGGCAACGCTGTACATTATCTACTATTAACTACTTGTCAAATGATTATATTTTACCATCTAAACTACCACAGAATATATTAATAATTAATGAAATCGATTATAATTCCCTTCAATCCACTTATCATATTTTGTAAAAAATTATTTCATTATTTCGTGTATTTTTTACTATAATCAAATGAATACGTTGTTGCCACATTGTCAACAATACTGTAATTTATGTGATGGTTTGGTAGTTAAATCTGGTTAAATCTTAATAACGGGATGGTCAATAATTCCAATTTTTTGCATACTGTTTTCTTTCATATAAATATACAACATGTCAGTTTTTTTATGAAAAACTGACGCTACGTTTAAATTTTATCTAATAAAACGTTACGTTAGTGTACGGTTAGTCCATATAAGCTGTGTTAAAAATATAAACTTTGAGATCGTTTTTCATGACTTTGAGATGGTCAATTTTAATAAAAATGGGCTATTTTTCAGATATTAATCTAGAGAATATTATTGTGCAATTTAAACAAAATTTGACGAAAACATGTTTACGGACCAACTACCTTAATACTAATATATTTTATCGTTACATAATATTTAAATTGCTCGTTGCACTTTGTACCCAATTCTTATACATTTTTACGACAAATTTTTTGAGGTTATCGCGGTAAATGCCATATTAGAAATAATTTTTATAAATTTTATACAAACACTATTCTTTAAGGGGTTAGGTGTAGTTAGAGACACGAAAAAATGACAATTTTAAATAATTTTTTTTTGCCAGTAAATTATTTTATTTTATAAAAGTAAAAACATAGCATCATTAAATAAGGTTTCGACTTGACTTGACAGAAATTTTAGAAAAAAAAATAATTTTAAAAGTAATGGCTGTTTGTGTTGATCCAGTTCCAACCGAAGCTCCTTGCGGTGACCATTTGGAGATTCATCCAAATTCAATCGGACAAAAAAAATTAGTTTTGTTAATAGATAATCTAGTGCCTGATCGAAGCTTTTTTTTTCTTTCTTAAATTAACAAAATGGCAGCCTCAGGAAATTTCTTTCCAGAATTTCGGGGAAAAAACCCACAGTTAATTGTTTATAACAAATCGAAATTAAAAAAAAAATCTTTCGATCAGGCACTAGTTTTTCATGTTTTCAAAAAGCTGTATAAATTTCATTAAAATCTACCGAGCGGTTTTCGAGCTACAGTGGTCACCAGTTCAAAAAACATAGTTTTGAGAAAAACGCATTTAAAGTTTTACACTCAATTTACGTAAAGTAATACGTATTATTTAATTACTTACACCGAGTTATCTATTCCTGGGCCATAAAATAGTTCTTCAGCCGTTGTAGCAGCTTCGAAAAATGCAAAAAAAAAAGAAAATCGATTTATTGAAAATTCTGACTACACCTAAGCCCTTAAAATGCATTAAAATCTGCAGTGGTGCAATCAATTTTTTATAAGGGGGGGGGGAGCACAATATATACGTTTATATAAATCACCCCCCCCCCCTCTGAAAAAATTGGTTACGCTACTGATGCCGAGATTGACTTAAATAGAGTATTTGACTAAATTTTAAAATAAATGTAATGTGAATTATGCGTATGTATACACTGGTAGACAGGATTTCTCAAACCAAGTAAACCTTGTTTTGTATATAACGAAAACAATATTTTCTTAAGATAAGCAATAATCTCTTAAACCAACTAAAGTATTCTTGAACGAAGGAATAACGTAGTTGGATTAAGAGTATGTTTCTTATATTAAGAAAATATTGTTTTCGTTATATACAAAACAAGGTTTTCTTGGTCCAATACAGTTTTTTTTCTGTGTACTCTATATTGTTCCAAAAATAGAGCATTTTCAATTGTTCCCTTTTCGTGGAACCAATAAAAATCGTAAAAAGAGGAATAACTGTGTTAATAAGTTATCAAATAAAGGTAGAAATTACCTAATAATATGCTGATATCAAGTTTTTGTAAATATTTTTACAAAACGTGTGACAAATAGCTTTATCATATACTACTAATTATTTTTTAATTGAATTCACGCGTTTGAAATGTCTAAAAAAATTAAACTACAAACAAATAAGTTGTAATTTGTAAGATAACGCTCTAATTGTAAATTTACGTATCGGTACACTGTTAAAATTAATATATTATTTCTTATTTATAGTTTTAAGGCCTCTTTACACATACACAGAAAAAAAACTGGATTAGACCAAGAAAACCTTGTTTTATATATAACGAAAACAATATTTTGTTAATATAAGAAACATACTCTTAATCCAACTACGTTATTCCTTCGTTCAAGAATACTATAGTTGGTTTAAGAGATTATTGCTTATTTTAAGAAAATATTGTTTTCGTTATATACAAAACAAGGTGTACTTGGTTTCAGAAATCCTTTCTACCAGTGTAGATGTGTGTTTTTAATCATTCTGAAAATGTACAGATATCTTTGTAAATCAATAAAGAATGTATGTTAAAATTTTCATCAAATTCTGTCTGTCACATCATTTTGAAAAGTCCTGTAATGTCTCATGTCCAGTGCCGGATTTACCAATAAGCAAAAGAAGCAACTGCTTAGGGCACCCGATCCCTGAGGGCACCATAAAAGCGTTTTTTGGGGCATCAGCGTAATATTGGAGTTAATAGAGAAAAATAGAAAAATGGTAATGAAAATTTTGGTGATGACTAAAAAAAAGGTCATCAGTATTACAAATGCGGGCCTTTACCTGATTTTTGCTTAGGGCATCACAGTAGGTAAATCCGGCACTGCTCATGTCATTATACAGTTCTCATAAGAATACATGTGAATTTGTTTATTTAAGGTAATTCGATTATTAGAGCAATGTATAGATAAAAGTCTAAAATTTTAATATGTTATTTATGGATAACTCATATATTTTACTAATTTTTATTTAAAATATTAGACGTATGGTTTCTGAGTAATTGGATATTAAAAATAGAGTTTTTAACACACAATAAATGAGAGAACTTGCCGAAAGTGCTCTATTTATTGAAATTCTACACAATTGGCTATACAGAGACGTTTTAAAAACTAATTATTCGAAACTTCAATACTATAAAAATTATAAAACAAATATATTCACGTGTAATTTATTCAAAATAATAAAAACTAGCTCTGCCATTACAGCAGTACAAATTAGTACATGTTACTATTATATACCGTTCTGTCTATTTCAATTTTCAAATTAAATTAAACTTTTTTTACTTTTAATAATAAACAAAGTAAAATATTCCATAAAGTGAGTATTCTGCTTTACGAGGCCAAAAAAAGCGTTTTTTGGGGAATTTCTTTAGGATAGAAAAAAATAAGCTAGTGAAGCAAACTTTTCAGATTATTTTATTGCATATTTGAACGTTAAAAAAAATTTATTAAGACAAAAATATTCAAACGCAACCAATTTATATGAAATTTTGTACAACGCCTTGCAATCGCAGTCTCCAATCGGCGGGAAAGATGAAGCTCGTAATTTTTGTCTGAGACAAAAAAAAACAAAGTAAGTTTTAAAAAAATTTAAAATTAAAAAAAATGTCAGGTTTGAAAAAAAAAGTGCTTTTTGCAAGAAAAAAAATCATTTCAACTTGCTAAAAAAGTTGTTTAGAATTTTTCATGAATCTTTTTAGTTCATATGGAAGAGAATTTAAAACTGAAGACAACAAGCTTTGGTTCATATTGATTGGTCGTTTAGTTTTCTTGCAATCACACCCGCCAATTTAGAAAAATGATAAAAATTAAAACTCGAGAAAACACGCTTCAAAGTTTACGGTAAGAAAAAGCAGTTAAACGGAGAGGAAATATATCATTATAATTTGTACTATAGCTTGACCCGGTGCTTATACAAATTCAAAATATTGCTTTAGACGATAATTGAACCTTTTCAGGTAGGTACATTGTTCGGATTTATTCGACCGAGGGGAGAAGCGAGCGCTCAAAATGCCCGAGCGCTTGTATACCTTCTGGACACTCCACTGCGATTAATGCTATATTTTTGAAAATATTTCGAATTTGCCTATAAAACTTTATAGACATATTCATAGATATATTAGAAAGAGATTTAAGCAATAAAAAAATGGATTTTTTGAGACTCATAAAGCAAGACACTCCCTTAAATGTAGGTACATGTGTTCTGAATATATATTAAAACAACATTTTTCGAAACCAAATATTTTTTTACAGTGTGCTAGACGTATAACGCTTATAATAATTTTATTAGTGTACAAGAAAATATGAAAAAAAAATAAAAACTGATAAACAGTTGTAGTAATTATAAACCGAGTCCTTATAATTAATTCTTATTTATAAAATATCAGTTGCAATCTGTCGTTACATATCAAGATAAGAATTAGTAAACATGAATTAATTGAATTTTGTTAAAATTTGTTTTAAATTATTATTTCTATAATCGAATTTACTAACAACCACACACTTTTAGATTAAAATGTCTACTTACAAGGGAACCTTTTCAAGTCGATAAGCCTTGTTTCACACATACGCGGTTTCATTCGGTTCGGTTCGTTTTCGGTTTCAGCCGAAAACGAATCAAACCCTTTCACACATACACGGTTCTCATACGGTTCATATTAGGTTTTATTTTTTACGTAAACTCAGTAGTTATCATGGAGAGAAAGCAAGTTGTTGCCATGTTGTTTCTCTATAAAAAAATTAAAAAATGAAGGAGGAATACTAGAATTCATTGCGAGCACCCTCTCATCACTTTACAGCAGGAATTTGGAGCATTCTACACTATTTTCCCGAAGCTAAAGAGCATGAAGACGATCCACATCAACATCTAGAAAACCGCTCATTTTATTAGAAAATCCGCGACAAAACTTAAAAAAAGTAACACTCGCTATCATGTTAAAACCGAAACTAAACCGAGTATAAGTGAACGCGTTCATTGCTTTGTGTTCCCTGGACACGAATTGAAACCTGATGAAATCTGTCCATGTGGAGGGAGTATTCAGTTCTGTACGGTTTCTATTAGGTACCGAATACAAACTGAATCATCGTTTCACACTTGTCGGCAGCGACCGAAAACGAACCGAAAACGAACCGAACCGAATGAAACCGTATATGTGTGAAATAGGCCTTATTCGTATCGAGTTTAAACTTTGTATATAGTTAGAGGAGGTCAAGGTAAGTAAGAAAAAAATTATCTTAACTGCGGTAAAACGGTTTAAGGGGGTGAAACACCCCTATGAAAATGTGCAAAATAATCATATTTTTTCAAATAACTCTGAAACTAATGAAAATTTTAAAAAAATCTACAATACAAAATTTTCATGATTTTTTATTCTCTTTCGAATGACGATAGTTAAAATTCGAAATAATCATATTTTTTCAAATAACTCTGAAACTAATGAAAATTTTCATGATTTTTCATGCTCTTTTAAATGGTGATAGTCAAAATTCGAAAAAAATAAACAGTTAACCCTCACCTCCCACCCACATTCCATAGGTTTAAGTTTTTCGAATTTTGAATATCACCATTCGAAAGAGCATAAAAAATCATGAAAATTTTGTATTGTAGATTTTTTTAAATTTTCATTAGTTTCAGAGTTATTTGAAAAAAGATGATTATTTTGCACATTTTCATAGGGGCGTTTCACCCCCTTAAACCGTTTTACCGCAGTTGTGATCATTTTTTTCTTACTTACCTTGACCTCCTCTAACTATATACAAAGTTTAAACTAGAATTTTCGACTTGAAAAGGTTCCCTTGTCAGTAACAGTTAGTAACATTTAATAATCTGCTCAACCGATTTTGATGAAACTTGTCAGAAAGACAGCTTACATCCTTAGGAAGGACATACGCTATTTTTCATTACGTAAAAAAAATCATTAAATAAAAAAAAATAAATTCGACTCAGATAACAGTAAGTAAAATGTTTTGAAAAAATGAGATGCTAACTTCGCGTAACGTATTATAGCATCTCGGCGGAATTCAAAAATAAACTTCAGTTCTGCTAGCATCCAGCATAGTTCTATAGTTCCTGATAAGTTTTAACAATAGTTCCGTTGATTTTCCCATAAAAAAATGTTTTGAAAAAATGAGATGCTAACTTCGCGTAACGTATTATAGCATCTCAGCGGAATTCAAAAATTAACTTCAGTTCTGCTAGCATTCAGCATAGTTCTATAGTTCCTGATAAGTTTTAACAATAGTTCCGTTGATTTTCCCATAAAAAAAATTGTTTGAAAAAATGAGATGCTAACTTCGCGTAACGTATTACAGCATCTCAGCGGAATTCAAAAATAAACTTCAGTTCTGCTAGCATCCAGCATAGTTCTATAGTTCCTGATAAGTTTTAACAATAGTTTCGTTGATTTTCCCATAAAAAAAATTGTTTGAAAAAATGAGATGCTAACTTCGCGTAACGTATTATAGCATCTCAGCGGAATTCAAAAATAAACTTCAGTTCTGCTAGCATCCAGCATAGTTCTATAGTTCCTGATAAGTTTTAACAATAGTTTCGTTGATTTTCCCATAAAAAAAATTGTTTGAAAAAATGAGATGCTAACTTCGCGTAACGTATTATAGCATCTCAGCGGAATTCAAAAATAAACTTCAGTTCTGCTAGCATCCAGCATAGTTCTATAGTTCCTGATAAGTTTTAACAATAGTTCCGTTGATTTTCCCATAAAAAAAAATGTTTTGAAAAATTGAGATGCTAACTTCGCGTTTAATTATTACGAACGTCTACCCGTCTAGGGTTAAAGTCTATATAAAATAATAATGTAGCAGATGTAAAATGTAAAATAATAAATATAAAATACGATTAAAAAAAAAAGTAACTTATTCATTAGATTCTAATTAAATATCACTTTACATAAATTTCGCGAGCCGCTTTATTGAAATAGTAGTTTGTACTTTACGCACACGTCTATAATTTAACATGAAATGTCCACTCGTTTTGAAATGTTGATACAAAAGATCAATAAGTCACTTGACACTTTCCAAAAAAATATAAATATAAATCGATCGATTTTTTTTTTATAAATACTTACTAGGGTTGCATGTCAAAGCAAGACTGTTCTCGGTCTCATCTTGGTTTTTAAACGAGAACGAGACGGCCGATCTCGATTTTAAAAATAATTAATTCTATTTTTACACGGTTTTTATTTAACATGGTCTAGAAAAAAATTGATTCCGTTTTTACGCGATTTCATTCGATTTAGTACGATTAAAAAAGCTATTTGATTTTTTTAAAGAAAAATATTTTTATTAACCATATTTTTTTTTCTATCTGTTATTTATAAAATATGTAGTTAGGGAATTCCCCTTTCTAATTTATTTTCATAGCAGCTTAAGTATATATTTTAGTCTTGTACGAGTTTTCAGTTCCTAAACTTGCGATAATTTTATATTTATGTTACTTTTACTTTAAGAATTGAATTGCCTTTAATTTTTATGAAATAAACTGTTCATGAATGCACATAAAAATTTAATTTATAGTTTTTTTTTTGTATGAATCATTTCATTTTCCCTATTTTTTACAGGGTTGAAGGATATAGAACTAATCCCCTTTTTCAAGTATTTTTTACACGGTTTTTTCTGGAACGTATCTACCGTGTAAAAAACAGAATTAGTAGCGACTGTTTTTTTATCGAATCAATTTTTCAGAATACAAAGTAGTCTAGGTATGTCCTTTCTTAGGATGTAAGCTATCTCCCTGCCAAATTTCATCAAAATCGGTTTAGCAGTTTTGCCGTAAAATTAGTAAAAATTATCAATTCGTGTTAAAAAAATTAAAATTTATTTGTATTCGCTGGGTGCAAAGTAGGTAGTGGGGGAAACGAAATCGATCACAGCGCACAACGTGGCAAAAAATAACACTTTGGGTGGACTAACTGTCATATTTAATAGACTCGTTTTTAACTGAAAATAGAAAGGTCAACATGGTTAATCCCACTATAGACTATGTGCAAGGGGGTGGAGTTAGAAATAATATCGATGCGAGTGTTCGTGGTGAGCAATATTGTAAAATTATCGACGCCAATATTTGAGGTTATGCTGTCAATGTAAACGAATTAATTATTTCTCTATTATACGTCATAATTAAAGAGACAAAGATACCCAAAATAAATAATTTTCACGTACCTTTTATGCTATACTATTTTTATTATATGCAAACAGCTAAATTAAATGATATTTGTTTAATAAAAAATTTCACGGTATTAAACAATGATAAAAATAGAGTTAAATCCATTCAATCCTTATCTATTACCCGCTAGCGGCGCTAATAGACTTCGTGCATATAGCTAATTGTAATAAATGATCGTCTAAAATGTATATATTACGATATTTTATTGAAATTATTTGTTTGTTAGTACGTCAAAGTCCACCCGAGTTGCTACTAAAGTCCACCAATTAGTTGGCGCTGTCATCGCGCACGCTGCGAATACTATAAATATAATAACAAAGTCTCGTTCCCGTTCTCGTGTACGAGACAAGTTAAATTAGTTATGTATTCAACTAAATATTCAATTAAAATTTCACAAAAAATCAGTTGGTGTTCACAGACTTTATGATCAGCCTGTTTACGGTAGGGCCTTGTTAGCGGCACGTGAGCAGCATAAAGCTGCAACACAGATGCATTCCGCGAAGCTGTGCAATGGGCTCTGATTCCGTATTATTGTCTATCGATTTATTGATTATATCGCTCTAATAATTCCGAAAACCTAAATATTCGAATATGCACCTTTATGATAGGTTTTCACAAAACTGATAGAAATTATTAGAAGCCATCTTGTTTTATACAAGTGCGAGTAGAACTTGCGCCCCGAGATTTCCGTACCGTTATATTATTATTGACAATTCTAGTTTTATTTTGTTCAGTTTAGGTTATAAAATTAAAATTTATTTATAAAATACCGGGAAAAAATTGTAAATCTGCAGAGATTTACTCTGATCTCGATTCTCGACTGATCTACATTTTAAGACATATTTTTCACTAGTTTCTGATCTGTGGAGACTCGCAAAGATCTACAACGATCCACAAAGATCTCTGAAGATCATTGTAACTTTGAAAATTCATGAATTTTCAAAGTTTTAATATCTATTACGATCTACAACGATCTTTAGAGATCGTTGTAGATCTTTGCAAGTCTCTACAGATCAAAAACCAGTGAAAAATATAATGTCTCAAAATGCAGATCTGTCAAGATCTGCGTAGATCTATGCAGATCAAGGTTAGTAAATGATAAGGTTTGTTTACTTGCCTGTGACGTCACCACGAAGTTCATTTCAACCTTCTAGATTTCAAATGGTCGCCAACGCTGATGTCAAACTGTCATAATATAAATTTGATCGTGATTGATTTATTATTGTGTTCTGTGTTTGTGCTATTCATTTATTGCTATAGTGAAGCTTCACACACCATATTAATTATATTTATTTGTGATTTGTGTTTAATATTATGACAGTTGAAATTATAGATAAATAAATGAAATCAATAAGGTTGAAATGATCTTCGTGGTGACGTCAAAAGTAAGCAAACTTAATCATTTACTAACCTTGTATGCAGATCTACAATTTTTTCCCGGGTTGTCAAAGTTTCCTATATTGTACCATGCACTGTTGCCTAAATTGTACTTAAACAAAGATTACAAATATTCCTGTATTTGACCTAAAAAAAGTTATTAAAATTTAGTGAATAAGAACCTGGTCGAAAAAAACATTTTTTAGGGGGCCCGCTTATAATTCCAGAAAAAAACTTTATAGGTATATTTTATGAATGCATTTTTTTCATCATTAAGGAACCTGACTCCAAAATCGTACCTTTTTTGAAAACCTTCAGAAAAATTTTAAAATTATGTATTTGTGATCAATTTATCACTCCTAAAAAATAATTTGAGTACCTAAAGAATTAAACTATATGGAACATTTTGTAAATAATCTATTAATTGAGTTCGCTAGAATGAAAAAAAAAATCAAAACCCACACGTGAGTGTTGCCCCGCAACCCACTTGACACAACTCAAAAAATACCCTTACCAATCGATTCGTGAATCAATCCCGAGTCCAACGAAGTACATGAAGCCATATATGACAAATTTTGTATGAAAAATGGACATGGTGACCAGTATTTCTCTGGAACAAATGTCCCTGACTTTTCACGGTTTTCCAGGAGATTTTTTACCGTTTTTCCCTGTTTTTTATTTAAAATTTAGATAAAAAACCTAAAAAAAGGTAACTGTTCAAATATTTGCGAGAATTTGTGTGGTTTTTGCATTTTTATAAAAAATTCCCTGACTTTTCCCTGACATTTCCCTGTATAGCTAAATTCCCTGACTTTTCCCGGTTTTTCAGAAACTGGCCACCCTGTAGAACCACAGACCTACCATTTAGCGAAAACCCGAGGTCTCTAGGTGGTCAGGGGGTCGAGATTTCGCTATGGAAGACAGACAGACGGACGGAAAATCGAGCATATAAGCGCTAAAATGAAAAAGGGGTACGATATTTGCAACGTTTTACTTCAAAATATAGAAAAAAGTTTTTTCCGAGTCTATGTTTTTTTTCAGAATCCCAGCCATTCGGTTGGCAGCACTGCCACGCATAGGTACGACACACCAAAGACATAAATTTCGTTTGGTAGTTTTTAGCAACGATGTCCAAGCTACCGCTGTTGACAGTCAGCTCTTACGAAGCCACGGCCGCGCACGACCCCCCTAAACAAAGACACCACCACCCCGACAACCCATACACCCCATAACACCATCTCTCTCTAACAAACGCCATCGCTGTGAGTTCTGTGTGTGCCGCGGATGCCGCATCGACGCGTAACACGCTAGTTACGTACGCAAGTGAGACAGAGCGATGTGTTTACACGGATGTGGTATGTGTCTGTCTCACTCGCGCGGGTATATAGCACTCACTATCAAAATGCTATCGCTAGTTATGTACGCGAGTGAGACAGAGTGATACGTTTACACGCGTGCGGTGTGTGTCTGTCTCACTCGCGCGGGTACATTGCGCACGCTCTATCAAAATGCTATCATGTATCTTAGGTTAGATATATGGGTTTGTAAGAATTAGTTATAGGGTTCAGGAGTATGGATGCAGATGATTTGGAAAAATGTATGCAGGAATATGATTAAGAGCAGTGCCGACGTGAGGAGGGGATAGGGGTAGGATGAACGCTCGTGAAGTTAGAGTGGAGAAAAACTTAGTTCAAATTTTATAAAAAAAAGCCCTAAAAACATCGAAAAATATATAATAATTAAATCAGAGATAGCTTTAAAGGGAGGGGGGTTAGAGAAAGGGGGGGGGGGGCTCGTTTCGCCAGAGCGAAGAAAAAGTTCGTTCAAATTATATAAAATATAAAAATATTCTAATATTTAATAAAAAGTGTCTTAAAAATATCGAAGAGTATATAAGAATTTTACATCAGTGCAGGTTTAAAGGGTCCCCCACCCTGATTAGGTTTTAAAGGGGAGGGATTGGTGTGACCGCTCATTGAGAAGGGGTAGAATGACCGCTTGTGGAGCCAGAGCGAAGAAAACCTTAATTCATACTATATAAAAATATAAAATATATAAAAAAGCCCTAAAAATATCGAAAAGTATATAATAATTTAATCAATGCTGGTTTTAAAGGGGAGGGGGGGTGACCGTCTGTAGAGCCAAAGAGAAGAAAAACTTAGTTCAAATTATATAAAATATAATATTTATAAAAAGGTTATTCGATCATAAAATTTTAATGTTATTTATGGATAACTCATATATTTTACAAATATTTATTTAAAATATTGGACGTATGGTTTTTGAATAATTGGCTATTAAAAATAGAGCTTTTGACACACGATAAATGAGAGAACTTACCGAAAGTGTACTATATTGAATTTCTACACAATTGGCTATATAGTAGATAGTGACGTTTTAAAAACTAATTATTCGAAATTTAAAGCCAGGATGATTGCCTATATGTGACACTAGAACGGAGAAAAACTAACCTCAAATTATATAGTACATTTCAAGAATAAAGTTAAACTTAAAAAAATAACCCTAAAAAGAATACATGTAGTAATTAAATTTAAGTTTTTGAAGTCATGGTCCTTAAAATGGACAAAAATAATTAACTTCTTTAGTATATTTAATCAAATATTTCTATTGATTTGATTTAAATTTAGAGTTTTCTTGGGGGGGAGTAATGTCCCCATGCCCCCCATGTCCTCTATGATCCCCTTTAGATCCGCACTTGCATCTCACCTATTTAGTCACCACTGTCAAATTTTAATTTCGTTGATTTTTGGACGCAAGTTCGTTTTCTATCCATGCATTGATATCACCAACATTTCTTATTTATAAAATGTATTTTCAAGTTGAATTAAAGGACTCTATACACTATCCAATCCACAGGGCTGATTTGTAGGAAAGTAGAGTAGGGTTAAATTGGGTAATTTTCTAGTAAGTAGTGTTTTTTTATATATGGTATA
The DNA here is from genome assembly GCA_949319165.1 of Sialis lutaria. Lineage (NCBI taxonomy): Eukaryota > Metazoa > Arthropoda > Insecta > Megaloptera > Sialidae > Sialis > Sialis lutaria. The sequence continues at coordinate 37,811,134 of OX439233.1, forward strand.
TAATCGGCCCGATTTGCCTATACCGGGTGTCCCAGATAACTTTTCCAGCATGGGGATCTCAGTATTTATAAGAGATACAGGTTTGGTTAAATCAGATGAATTATATGTACGAAAGGAGTGAGTATTATTACACAAAAAAATATTCATAATTCTATGTGGTTTAGGCGGTACACCAAAAAAACTGAAAATTCGGAATTTCTTTAAATGGCTATAACATTTTTGTTAAAGTAGATAGGTACTTTTTGCAGGCGGTTTCTTAAAGCACTTTTTTGTGTAGAATTAATTGGTGTATTTAGAATTTTTATATCACTTTTAGTTTCCGAGTTACAAGCTCTAACTTTAGTTTTTCTTATGGGCCACTTAGTTGAATATATCATATTTGAACGTGTTTTTTACTCTACTTTACAACGATATGCCACTTGCCATATTTATTATCGAAAAAAAGTCGAAATACTAAATATCAGTGATATTTATGAAGTATTTTATTACAAACTTTTAAGTGAGCCATGAAAAACAAAAATTGTAAACAAAAATCACAATAACAACAATCAAAATAACAAATGAATATTTGAAACAATGAACTATTTGAAAAAATAAATTATAATTTTTTTTTCGATAATAAATATGGCAAGTGACACATCGTTGTAAAGTAGAGTAAAAAACACATTCAAATATGCCATAGACAACTTAGCGGCCCATAAGAAAAACTAAAGTTAGGGCTTGTATCTCGGAAACTAAAAGTAATATAAAAATTCTAAATACACCAATCAATTTTACACAAAAAAGTGCTTTAAGAAACCGCCTACAAAAAGTACCTATCTACTTTAACAAAAAAGTTATAGCCATTTAAAGAAATTCCGAATTTTCAGTTTTTTGGGTGTACCGCCTAAACCACATAGAATAATGAATATTTTTTTGTGTAATAATACTCACCCCTTTCATACAAATAATTGATCTGATTTAACCAAACCTGTATCTCTTATAGATACTGAGATCCCCATGCTGGAAAAGTTATCTGGGACACCCGGTATACATGATCTAATTTGCAGAGACCCTGCAGATTATATGTCAAATTGGGTTGTGTATATATGCCTTTACATATAGGAAATTTGATATTGGGTGAATTAGAAGTGTGCATTTGAAATGATGTTTTTTACAAATAAATAAATTTTAAATTACTCAAAATACTATAGAATTTTTTTCAATTTATTTATTAGTTTTAAAGTGTTTTATACACTTTTCTTTCCGTGTCTGTCTGTCTGTCTGTGTGTTTGTCTGTCCTTTGAATTACACGCATAACTCATGAACTACTGAACCAATATTGATGAAACTTGGTTGATTGGTTGAGCCTGGCTTGAAAACGATGCCAAAAAAAAAATATTAAAATATTTAATTAAATGTACTAAATTAGAAATATTTGTTGATATTTGATTAGTGTCATTACTGTATCATAATCTATAGACTCTTAACAGTGAAACAACATAATTTGATGACAATCGGTCAATGGGTAATAAAATGATGGACATTATTATAGTGTAATCTATTTATTAATTATCAGACACGCGGTAGCGTGTCAAGCCAAGTTCAAGACAACGCACCATGTGTATATTTACACGAACCATTTAGAGTCACTTTTGACCCCCTCATAACTCAAAAACTATTTCACATAAACATGTCAAATTTGGCTGATATATTGAGACTTGCGAGATACATATTTGCTCCAAATTTCATAAACGTACCTCAAACGATTATTTAGATATTAACGTCCAAAAATCAGCATTTTTATCAACTAACTATAGATCAAAACTATTATCAATTTTCACAATCGTTGTAACTATGGCAGCACTGTCAAATGTCAAATAGTATCAAATTGAATATCAGACACGCGGCAGCGTGTCAAGCCAAGTTCAAGTCAAGCGCACCGTGTGTATATTTACACGAACCATTTAGAGTCACTTTTGACCCCCTCATAACTCAAAAACTATTTCAGATAAACATGTCAAATTTGGCTGATATATTGAGACTTGCGAGATACATATGTGCTCCAAATTTCATAAAAGTACCTCAAACGGTTATTTAGATATTAACGTCTAAAAATCATCATTTTTATCAACTAACTATAGATCAAAACTCTTATCAAGTACGTAACTATGGCAGCACTGTCAAATGTAAAATAGTTTAAAATCGATTTTTTTTACTACGTATATTCATGTTGTACTATGAATCGTACAATAGAATTACTGGTGAGTGACACACTTACCTTACACCGAATTATATCAATGCCTCCCAATGGAAGCTGCATATTACATTCGATTGAATATTCTTTGAGTATAGTGATATACAACAAACCAATAGGTTGCGTGAAACTATAGTAGAGTATGTATGTCGTTATACCCCGTCAATGTAGGAAAATACAGTAGTTTAACAAAAACCATTAGGTATTAATTTTATTAACTATTATTATTAGTGAAAGAGAATAAAATGTGTATTTATTTATTTATTTCTTATGAATAAGTACATACTAATAATTTCTATACAAAAAGTAATGATATCCTATCAAAAACATAAATGTAAAAAGAGAGCCAAGTTCAATATTATGAATTTATGATATATATCTTGGTTGTTGACTCCAACGACAAAAGAAATGATATCTAAATGGGTGCCAAGTTCAATGATCAGTCCTGAAATTTATTTATAACAACATAAAATATTTTATAACAACTTAAAATATAATTTCTTCTTATAACATAGGATAATATGTTGAAGCCTAAGGTCTGACTTGGCTAGTTCTTATATACGAATTATTATTAAGTACCTACTAAAAAAGTCATGGAAGAGCCCTATGTTCGATGGCTAGTTTCTACCAGCAAGCCAAATTTTCGGAAGAATAAAGTAAGAACTTACAGCCTTAGAACTTGCGAAAGCTATAATATAACTCGTATATATGAAAACTAGCCAAGTCAGACCTTAGGCTTCAATATATTATCCTAAGTTATAAGAAGAAATTATATTTTAAGTTGTTATAAAATATTTTATGTTGTTATAAATAAATTTCAGGACTGATCATTGAACTTGGCACCCATTTAGATATCATTTCTTTTGTCGTTGGAGTCAACAACCAAGATATATATCATAAATTCATAATATTGAACTTGGCTCTCTTTTTACATTTATGTTTTTGATAGGATTTTTACTACATATATTGTACAATGAGTCGTATAATAGAATTACTGGTGGGTGTGTGGTTATATTTTATTATGAATAAGTACCTACTAATAATTTCTGTACAAAAAGTAATGATATCCCATCAAAAACATAAATGTAAAAAGAGAGCCAAGTTCAATATTATGATATATGCCTTTGTTGTTGACTTCAACGACAAAAGAAGTGAAATCTAAATGGGTGCCAAGTTCAATGGTCAGTCCTGAAATTTATTTATAACAACATAAAATATTTTATAACAACTTAAAATATCATTTCTTCTTATAACTTAGGATAATATATTGAAACCTAAGGTCTGACTTGGCTAGTTCTTATATACGAATTACGAAAGCAGTCATGGAAGAGCCCTAGGTTCGATCGCTAGTTTCTACCAGCAAGCCAAATTTTCGGAAGAATAAAATAAGAACTTACAGCTTTAGAAATTGCGAAAGTTATAATATAATTCGTATATAAGAACTAGCCAAGTCAAACCTTAGGTTTCAATATATTATCCTAAGTTATAAGAAGAAATGATATTTTAAGTTGTTATAAAATATTTTATGTTGTTATAAATAAATTTCAGGACTGACCATTGAACTTGGCACCCATTTAGATTTCACTTCTTTTGTCGTTGAAGTCAACAACAAAGGCATATATCATAATATTGAACTTGGCTCTCTTTTTACATTTATGTTTTTGATGGGATTATATTATCAAATATAGTATCTGCTTTACAATGTTTATAATTTTACGATTCTTTATTTTATAACTTTTGTGTCGTAATACTTAACATTAACATAGCAATAATGTATGATTTGTATAAAAAATGTTTATAAATATAATAATAATACAACATATCGGTTTTAACGACTCAAAAAACTCAAAATAAAAGTCCAGTTTTTACGACTATCGGTTTTACGACCTATACTACAACTGGTCCACTCGATTTCGTATTTTGTTATCAATAGTAAATAAATAATTGACAGTAATCATATAAAATAATCCTCTTTGTTACAAAAAAAAAAATCTTCAAGATCGTCAATATCATTAAACAAAAAAAAAACACAAATCCATTATTTCTCAAGTCACGTCGACTGTTGAGTTTAAACACCTCCAAATTCAATAAACAAAAACGGAGAAAGAAAACTTATTTATTCTAAAACCGATTCAGCCACCTCATGTTTTCTTACAGAAACATCTGAATTATGGCCAAAGACTCTGTATGTATTCGTATAACGTATAGATACCTATGTCAGTGTGTAGGTGTATTTAACATTTTAAACTAACAAAGAATAATAATTGACAAAAAACTATTTTCATATCGATATCCTATACACAGAAAAACGTTGATATGTCGAAATTAAATTTGTATGGATTGACACTTTAATACACTGGTAGAAAGGATTTCTCAAACCAAGTAAACCTTGTTTTGTATATAACGAAAACAATATTTTCTTAAGATAAGCAATAATCTCTTAAACCAACTATAGTATTTCTTGGACGAAGGAATAATGTAGTTGGATTAAGAGTACCTATATTTCTTATATTAAGAAAATATTGTTTTCGTTATATACAAAACAAGGTTTTCTTGGTCCAATACAGTTTTTTTTCTGTGTAAATAACAGTGTCCATTCATATATAGAGAAAAAAAACTCGATCTTATTGAAAATTTGAGATGGAAAAATGCTTAATAAATTTATCTTGTTAATATAACAATATTTCTTCAATATAATAATAAAACAAAAATCTTATTTAGGATATTTTATTAATTTGAAAAATATATCTTCATGTTTATCTAAAAATCTTTTACATTTGTCAAATTAATAAATAATTTATTACACCAACTAACGAAACTCTCAAATAGATTAAACATAATGGTTGTATTAATAAATATTTATCAGTGTGAATATTTTTTACACCATCCAACTAGTGAAAGTGCAATATTCGATATGGTAAATTCAGTGATGTCATTTATTAAGTATTTTTTGTATTTAAAATATATGTTTTCAATATTTTCACCGTGATAAGAACATTGTTAGTAATAATATACATTTATCAATAAGATAAACGTGGATATTCCCGCATATTGGTAAAAAATTATCGTATTAACAAACAACCAAATCGACATAGGTGGGCATTAACTCGTTAATCCGTTAATCGTTAATTAACGAAGTTAACAAAATGGTTAACAGATTAACTTTTAAGTCAACTCAAAAAAATGTTAACGCTTTTGTTAACTTCCGTTAAATTCAACTTTAGTCCGTTACATTGGTTGTTTGATGAAAAGTACATAACAAAGTTGTCGAAATAGCTAAAAAAAAGGTCTACAAACATTTTGGATGGTTAACTTTTTAACGGATCAACTTTAACTTTCGTTAAATTTTCGAATTTTCGGTTAACTTTAACTTTCGTTACATTTTCGGAATTTTACCGCTTTAACGGTTAACGAAGTTAACTTTTTTATCAACGGATTAACGATTAACGAAGTTAACTTTTCGATTAACTGTGCCCACCTATGCAAATCAATCACGGATTTTTTACATTGATCACATTTTTTAACATTATTTTTTTCTGTATATATAATAGAACAGTGGTAAAATAACCTCTAAGGCACAACTTACAACAAAAAACCCAGGGAACCCCATGGCACCTGTACCTTACATAGCCTATTTACCAATTCTAAATCTAAAATAAAAATATTTTTTTTTATAAATGAAATTTTTTTTTATAAAAATATAATTTTCAATTAAAAAACACAAACATTTGACACAAAACTATGTATGTATTTATCCCCTCACGTAGCTCGTGTCCGGCGTGCCTGTGTATTTCGGGGCCTGCCTGATCATCATGCTAATGCGTTCGCGGTGCGGCCCGATAACCTCTCTGTATGCGGGCCGCGTCTGAATCTACCGGCTCGTGCTACGCGCTCACAACGCGTGCCCGTGGTGACGTCACCTCACACACACACACACACACACACACAGAACAATGCCCGTTAAACATGTATTATGTTGGTACCATTGTTTTATCAATTTATTTTAAAATCTGTTAATCGCAGTCTTAAATATAGATCTCTTTAATGTAGGATTGGAGGGGGGGGGGGGGGGTAAAAATGATTCCCCGTTTGAAATAATTGATTTTATATGAGACTGGAATTAAATTTTTATTTTTTTGTGAAATGTGGATCCAAGATGGTGCCCATTTTGGGATAATCTATTTTCATATTAAAGAAAAAACACATTGAAATCGGTTGGTGCTTTATTAAAGAACGTATATACAAAAATGCAAACAAATGTACGGGCCAAACGCATAACCCCTATATCCTTAAAAAGTAAATAAAACAGTTAGAAATCAATTTTACTGTAATAACGTAAAAAAACATTGTAGCGACATTCAAATTTCTTAAATTTTATTTTTAATGTATAACAATTATTTTATTTAAGTTTGCCGACAATATTATATACTTTTACAACGAGTCTAGACTTTTACATTTTTCAGCAAATTCTTTAATCTTTCTTAATCCTCTGTAGTTTATTAGTAACACGTACGCTTGGGTATTTCCGGTCGGCTTAACGTCTAATTTATCCTAAGCTCAGTAGTGCTAGGGTCAAAGTAGATGCCGCCTTTTGGACTTCCCCAAGCAAACCACTTTCTATTTTTCCCCTTCTCTAAATATCTATCGCTATCCTTGTCTACCGATTCTAAGACAGGATATTTCATTTTCTAAACAGATGGTTGGTCTTTGCTTCTAAGACAGTAAACATCTCGCTGCAGTACTCTCGCGCTCGCTACATTACAATACATATCATCAACATTCATACAACAGTGTAACTTACAATAAATAAATATATATTAAAAATCTACTAAAGTGTTAAGTTTATTACTATCGTTTGTCCCGTACACCAGTCACTAAAACATATTTTTCTGTCTTTTACGTGTAGGAATTTTATTATCAAATATTAAAAACATTATTGAGTTTTGGGGCTTAGCAAAATACGTATACAGGGAAACCTCGTTAGTACGTTTTTTTAAGGGACTGAAGGAGAAAACACGTACTATAACGAGAAAAACGTTCCAAATAATTTTTTACCGTGGGGTCTCGAATGTCAGGACTTAAAAAACGAACTAAAAAGGTTCCACTATAAGTAACAAAAACCTTTAAAAAAAATCTTTATCCATTTCGACCAATATTTTACTTGCCTTAATGACAACATGCACACATGATTTTTATTTTATGCACATCTATGACAAAGTATCTTTGGAATCATATATCGCACCTCCGGAAAAAAGTGTCACAACTCAAAAAATGAATTTTTGAAGAAATAGGAATTAAATGAAATTATAACAATTTAGGTAAATCAAAATTGTAAAGGTAGTATAGGAAAAGGACTGATACACAGTATTTAATTTAAATATTTCAGTATTCCTGTGATGTTTGAAAAATAGTCACTATTAAAACGCTTAGTGATTAAGTATTTAAAAAGAATAAATAAAAAATGTGACATTTATTTAGAATATGCTAGTTTTGTTGACGGTAGGTACACGAAGTACATTAATGACAATTTTTAGTAGAAATATATAGTAATTTGGAATCATTCTACATATTTATCTCAAATATGACATTTTTTGAGTTATCTCAAATATGACATTTTTTCGTGAGAGCGATTTATAAATTTAATTCCCCTCCTTTTATAATAAATATATGTATTATTAAAATATTCTATGTGCATCTATTAATACATACATAGATATATTTTTTATAAGACTTATTATTAAATTATTATAGCATGAAATTATTTCAACAAATATGTAATTACTTAAGTATGAAGAACATTTAGTCTGAATATCGTTATATCTAGAAGTTATCGCCAAGAGAATCCATGTAAATATTTGTAGTTTTAAAAGTGTTAATTACTAATTTCATATATCATGTACCACGCTTACTAAATATCTATCTACATTTTTTGGTTGGCAAAACATATATAAGCAGGACCGGACTTAGGCCTATTTCACACATATACGGTTTCATTCGGTTCAGTTCGGTTTCGGTTCGTTTTCGGTCGCTGCCGACAAGTGTGAAACGATGATTCAGTTTGTATTCGGTACCTAATAGAAACCGTACAGAACTGAATACTCCCTCCACACGGACAGATTTCATCAGGTTTCAATTCGTGTCCAGGGAACACAAAGCAATGAACGCGTTCACACATACTCGGTTTAGTTTCGGTTTTAACCTGATAACGAGTGTTACTTTTTTTTAAGTTTTGTCGCTGATTTTCTAATAAAATGAGCGGTTTTCTAGATGTTGATGTGGATCGTCTTCATGCTCTTTAGCTTCGGGAAAATAGTGTAGAATGCTCCAAATTTCTGCTGTAAAGTGATGAGAGGGTGCTCGCAATGAATTCTAGTATTCCTCCTTCATTTTTTAATTTTTTTATAGAGAAACAACATGGCAACAACTTGCTTTCTCTCCATGATAACTACTGAGTTTACGGAAAAAAATAAAACCTAATATGAACCGTATGAGAACCGTGTATGTGTGAAAGGGTTTGATTCGTTTTCGGCTGAAACCGAAAACGAACCGAACCGAATGGAACCGCGTATGTGTGAAACAAGGCTTATAACGTTTTGCGCTAAATACACCTAATGCATAAAAAAATAAAATTGACTTAAAAAGATCCTTAAAATACTAAAAAGTAAATAATAATTAATTAAATTCACAACAGCTCTTGAAATCGATTTTTTTAATTGGCCCAAAAAACTGTTAAATAAAAGTTTTATTTTTTATTTTTTGAGTGACGTATCTTCAAAATCCACAGTCAAATTCTGAGAAAATTTATATGGGATCACCTCAAGAGTATACTCTTTCAAATAAACAAAAAAACATCAAAATCGGTTCATATTTGTCGAAATTATGTTCGAAAATATATACATCCGAATTGAGAATTGTACGTATAAAAATGTATATCGTATCGTAACTTTTTAAACTATTATATTTAATTTAAGGGTTGAGGGATTAAGGGGGGGGATAAAATTTATTGTAATATAAATAGGACTATATTAGCTATCGTTTGGTGTTTTATTTGTCGTTCTACTATTATTAATTCTGGAGATATAAGGTTTCAAAGTTTGACATATTTTTCGTTACATTAATATTTCCGAAGTTTCCCTTGATACCGCTTTAGAAAGGCATATTTCATATTTCTACATCAAAACTTAAATATTAAACATGATTTACAAATTTGCATACGATTAAATTAATTTGTATATTTTTTCTATCTTTTCAAGTGTTATGTGTCATATATGTGTTTCAAAATTTCGACAAAATTATCACTTAATTCGGAGGTTAGGAAACTCGAAATATCAAATAATATTTTTGATAACAATAAAAATCATTTCACACTTACTTTTTATATCCATTCACTTGGATAGATGTCGGAATATCACCTCATACAACCATGTAAACCATAAATACTTTCTTTTTATAACAAATTTCATTGTCATTTTCATAAAACTGTAGAATCTTTTTAAACACATGCTTGACACTCACTATAAAATTATATTTCAGTTCTGTACACCCGCAATTGAGATATAAATACATTTCACTGTTAATAAAACTATACAAAAATGTTTAAACTTTAACTATTTCTACTTTAAATCAATAACACGACTGTAATATTTCGATTTAAACAATTAAAACAGTTACAAAATGATTGTTGCAAAATTAAACAACATAACCTCAAACTATTGACCAATGGTGTGAAAGAGTCCAACATGAAAACATGTTAGGGAGATAATTTTTATAATGTTTGTTATACTGTATGTTTAATTAATACATTCACCGCTTGATTAACCGACGTAGTTGGTAATTGAACCGCTTGAATTGCCAACGTAAAGAGGGGGGCCCACCACCGTGCCAACCTCAACGTTGATTGGTGAATTGAAATTTCGCGCAGAAACACAAATCACGGTAGTATTATGGAGGGGATAGGAGAAGGTCGGCAAATCGCGCGTTTGGCCCGTCGGTAATTCAAGCTGCCGGTAAATCAAAGGTCGGTTAATCAAGCGATGAGTGTATATATTTTGAAAAGGGTAAAATGTAATAAATACGTAAAACGTAAATTCATCTCTGTATTATAAAAAACCGTCGGCTAACGGTTAACAGTTCAAAAGATTTACCAGATATTGTTGTTTTTATTGTTTCTAGATACATAGATCAAAGATTGCTGTAGATCGGACATAAACAAAAGAACGGTGACGCTTCACGTGCAACTTTAATTGCGTATAGATAGTTTTATTATAGTTTAACTGTAAAACAACCAAAAGGGAATTAAGTGAGTCAATTGTCCTTGAATGTGTCCTGAAGTCTGATTTTTTATAATTTATTCTGCGGATGTACACAGGGGCGCATTTAGGGTAAAAAATAATGATTCAAAAGTTATATTTTATACAAATATTTTTTAGGGAGGGGGGGGGGGGGTAAATTGGCTACCTGGTACCTACCAAAATGGGGTATCATCAAACGAAAGCTGACAATTTTAATTCAAAATTAGAATGTTTTAAAAATATGTATTACATTTGGCGCCATCTGTTTTTAAATACACAAACTATTCTCGTGGTTCTCAACTTTGCTAAAAATATTACGCTACTCACCGCTAGGGTCGCTGTGTGTCAACAGCTGTATTCCCTTCGAGTTACAGAATTCTTGCAAAGATGGCGGCACAACACAACAAACTGACAGATTGATCTGAATTATCGACGGTTTTATTTCGGAAAAATCGTAAAGTGTTTTAAATTGTTGCTCATCCAATTCAGACACTCTGATTTGTGAAATTTTTTTCGTCTTCACAGTTTTCTAGATTTTTCCATATAGTTTTCACATGAAAAATAAATATAGTTGGCGCCATCTGTTTTTAAATACATAAACTAGTGGTTCTCAACTTTGCTAAAAATATTAAAACAGTACGAAAAATTTTATTTTTGCTTTATTTAAATTATATAAAACATTTCACAATTTAAAATTACATATATAAATGAAAAAATATATATTATAAAACATCTATAATACTAAAAATTTAGTACATTAATTAAAATTATAAAAAATAATAAATGCAATATTTTATGGCGTACGTTTCTTCAAATTAACTATATATCCTTTACTTGTAAGCACACCTCTAGCTAAAATATGTATCTGGAATCTTACAGTCCAATAAACGTCCAAACCAGAATTTTCTCCAAAAAGTTCGTTCAATGATTCATTCGACAAAATATCTACAACCAATGATACAAACCAAATATACAGATCAAACAGTTACTTGCAGTTACGCTACTCACCGCTAGGGTCGCTGTGTGTCAACAGCTGTATTCCTTTCGAGTTACAGAATTCTTGCAAAGATGGCGGCACAACACAACAAACTGACAGATTGATCTGAATTATCGACGGTTTTATTTCGGAAAAATCGTAAAGTGTTTTAAATTGTTGCTCATCCAATTCCGACACTCCGATTTGTGAAATTTTTTTCGTCTTCACATAGTTTTCTAAATTTTTCCATATAGTTTTCACTTGAGGCATTATATCATCATTTTGTTTTGAATTATTGTAAGATAATATCAGATTATCAATTGTTTCAACTTGCAACGACTGAAAAACTTTAAATTATTTATAAAATAAATATTCTGAAGCGATACAGCATTTCTTCTTACTGCTATTTATCGCTTGTTCGATTCCATTTGGGTCCACGTGATTGAGAAATAGTTTTACTCCGATTTTTAAATCTTTTCGATCTGTTTCTGCTATTTTTTGTAAAACGTCATCGTTATCTCTAGTTATTTGAAGTGCTTTCTCGATTAGTTCTGTTTCTTTGGGTAATTTCGAATTTGAGAAGGTTATTTTAATACTTTGCATCAACTAAAACATCGATTTTATTTTTGTAGCGAAAATATTCATAAAAATGTTACATTTTTTACCTCTTCTGAAGCATTTTGATTCGGTTTTCCTTTGATAACGTTCAATGCAATTATGTTTCCAGTATAAACTGTTAAGTCATTAATATGCTCTAATACTGTACTTGTAAACATGTTTTTTTATATGATAAACACTTTAAATCACTGAATTTTTTCAAAATTTTGAATTAGTATTGTTATATATTTGTTTTAATATATTAATTTGATCGTGACAGGGAAATCTGAATGATTAAAACCACTGAAACATTTTGTAAAATGATAGATAACATAACCTCGAAAAATTTCGTGAAGGTAAAGGACATTGTATAGAGTTGTATCAGAAACAAAATAATCGTATTTTATGTATTTTAATTTATACATTTAAACTTTAAACATATTAAAAACCCATATCTAATAAATTATTTTTAAAATTTACATTTTATAAAATTGCTGCAATTTATTATTTATGTATGTATTTTTTTTTAAATAAAATATTTAATAAATATATTTTTTGTTAATTTTCTAACTATAACAAAAAGTTTTTAAATATTTTAACAGGTATTAATTTATTATCAGTAGGTATACCTTTATCTTAATTTTAGAGGTCATTATGAAATTTATCTGTTTATTTATAAATTATATTAAAATAAATAAAAAAATCGAGATTTTTTCGATAAAAATGTCGGTAAAAAAGAAATATGTATTATCATTAAATATATATTTTTTAAATGATATACTTCATATACTTTATTAATAATTTATTTCCCTTATATCATTGATTTAAAAAAAAACATAATTTATGTAATTATATGTGACCTGCGTATGTAATCTTTATTAAAAGTTTTAAATTATTATATTTCCCTTTGTTATGTACACTCATCGCTCGATTTAATCACGTTGTTGGTAATTCAACCGCTTGATTTAAGAACGTCGAAAGGGGCCCCCACCACCGTGCCGACCTCAACGTTAATTGGTAAATTTAAATTACGTACAGAAATATAGCAATCACGGTAGTATTATGGTGGGGATAGGGGAAGGTTACTTAATCGCGCGTTTGGCCCGTTACTAAATCAAGCGGTGATTAAATCGAAGGTTACTAAATCGAGAAATGAGTGTACGTTTAAATGGTTCATATATCGACTAACAATCGCCATTTTTTTTACAATGGCTACCATCTGTTTTTTAATGTAAACGTCAAATTCTTAACAATGTTTAAAAGCATTCTAATAAAGTAAAGTGATTATTTGTAGAGAGTAATTATTTATTCTAAATTTCATAAATAAGTGTCTAGTATTTAATAAATATATAAGATTATAATGGCAGATAAGTGAGTAGAATTAAATTAACTATTTCTATTAAAATTATTTTGACAGTACAATAAAAAGAGACAGTAAACAAGCAATCTATTAATAACAAGAAGGATAGAAAACAATACATAATATTATTGCCCTAATTCCTTTTTTTACAATAAATAATAATGTTTCACAGCCAAGAAGAACAAAATCCACAAAATGAACCTTCCTCTTCAAATTGGTCATGGAATTCATGGCTTAGTGCTGCCAAAAACAAGGTAGACGTAGACATCATTAGGTTATAGTTACATACGGAATTATATTAAATAAAAAAACGTGTTTCCTTGTAGAGTGTAGAAGTTCTTGAATTTGTGAAAAAGGATTTGGAAGAATTTGGAACAGCTGTTAAAAATGAAGCCTCAAGTATGGTTTCAACCACATCGAATGTTTTGGAGAAAACATTAAAAGTACGTACAATATGTTCTTAAGGAGGGATCCTGCTTTGAGGCCAAAACAAAGCGTTTTTTGGGGAATTTTTGTATGAAAGAAAAAAATAAGCTACTTTTCAGATTATTTTATTGCATATTTGAACGTTAAAATTTTTTTTTATTAACACAAAAATATTCAAATGCAATCAATTTATATGTAGATTTGTGCAACGCCTTGCAATCGCGGTCTCCAATCGGTGGGAAAGATGGAGCTGGTAATTTTAGTCTGAGACAAAAAAACCAAAGTAAATTTTAACTTTTATATATTTTTCTTCTATGTGAACTAAGAAAAACCAAAAAAATTGTAAAATTTAAAAAAAAAATCAGGTTTCAAAAAAAAAATGTGCTTTTTGCAAGAAAAAAAATAATTTCAACTTGCTAAAAATGTTGTTTAGAATTTTTTTTTCATGAATCTTTTTAGTTCAAATAGAAGAGAATTTAAAACTGAAGACAACAAGCTTTGGTTCATTTTGATTGGTCGTTTAGTTTTCTTGCAATCACGCCCGCCAATTTAAAAAAATGATAAAAATTAAAACTCAAGAAAACGTGCTTCAAGCGTTACGTAACAGTGTTTATAGATAAAAATGGTCACTGTGGTTATATAACGGTTTACTAGGGATGAGGGGGGGTACAGGAAAACGTTACGGTGCGTTACATGGGGGGGAGGGGGATCAAAAATCTAAAAAACTGCGTTACGTAATACTTGAACGCTCCCTAATAATGTGTATTTTGTTTAGCTGGATGACATGGAGTCTGCGGCTAGTACAATGAAACGCAGTTTTAGTTCGTTTCTCGGACAGATGAACACAGTTTTGAACCCGAGTCCCGATGACTCTGATACAGAAGCAGTTGTAATTACTCAGGATAATGAAACAGTGCCTCTAACTAAATTACAAGTAAGTGAACGAATATTTAATTTATCGGAATATTTTACGCTCTTTGGCTTATAACTCGAGAACTGCTGTACCGATTTTGATGCGGTTTTCATTAATATGTAGGTATTTTATCTGGTCAGATTTTAGTTAAGTTTGATTTAAATCGGTTTTATAGTTTTCAAGTTATTGCAAGAAAAGTCACAAACAAAATATGCAACGTCTTTGTATTGATTTATAATTTGAGAACTGTTGATCCGATTTTGATGCGGTTTTCATTGATATGTAGGTGCTTTATCTGGTCAGATTTTAGTTAAGTTTGATTCAAGTCGGTTTTTTAGTTTTCGAGTTATTGCAAGAAACGTCACCGAACAAAATATGCAACGTCTGTTTTTCGATTTATAATTCGAGAACTGCTGTACCAATTTTGATGCGGTTTTCATTAATATGTAGGTATTTTATCTGGTCAGGTTTTAGTTAAGTTTGATTTAAATCGGTTTTATAGTTTTCAAGTTATTGCAAGAAAAGTCACAAACAAAATATGCAACGTCATTCTTTGTATTGATTTATAATTTGAGAACTGTTGATCCGATTTTGATGCGGTTTTCATGTAGGTACTTTATTTTGTCAGGTCTTAGTTAAGTTTGATTTAAATCAGTTTTTTAGTTTCCGAGTTATTGCAAGAAACGTCACAAATAAAATATGCAACGACTGTTTGTTGATTTATAACTCGAGAACCGTTGAACCGATTTTGTTGCGGTTTTGATTGATATGTAGGTACTTTATCTTGTCAGATATTAGTTAAGTTTGATTCAAGTTGGTTTTTTAGTTTTCGAGTTATTGCAAGAAACGTCACAAAAAAAATATGCAACATCTTTTCATCGATTTATAATTTGAGAACTGCTGCTCTGATTTTGATGCGGTTTTCAGTGATATGTAGGTACTTTATCTTGTCAGGTTTTAGTTAAATTTGATTTAAATCGGTTTTATAGTTTCCGAGTTATTGCATGAAACGTCACAAAAAAAATATGCAACATCTGTTTATCGATTTATAATTCGAGAACTGCTGCTCTGATTTTGATGCGGTTTTCACTGATATGTAGGTACTTTATCTTGTCAGGTTTTAGTTAAATTTGATTTAAATCGGTTTTATAGTTTCCGAGTTATTGCATGAAACGTCACAAAAAAAATATGCAACATCTGTTTATCGATTTATAATTCGAGAACTGCTGCTCTGATTTTGATGCGGTTTTCACTGACATGTAGGTACTTTATTTTGTCAGGTTTTAGTTAAATTTGATTTAAATCGGTTTTATAGTTTCCGAGTTGTTGCAAGAAACGTCACAAAAAAAATATGCAACATCTGTTTATCGATTTATAATTCGAGAACTGCTGGTCTGATTTTGATGCGGTTTTTATTGGTATGTAGATGTGTTATCTGGTCAGGTTTTGTTAAGTTTGATTTATATAGGTTTTATAGTTTCCGAGTTATTGCAAGAAACGTCACGAACAAAATTTACAACGTTTGTCTATCGATTTATAATTCGAGAATTGCTGATCCGATTTTGTTGTAGTTTTCATTGATGTGTAGGTATTAGGTATGTTATTTGGTCAGATTTTAGTTAAAGTTTGATTAAAATCGGTTGTGTCATTTCCAAGTTATTGCAAGAAAAGTCACAAACAAAATATGCAACGTATGTTTATCGATTTATAATTCGAGAACCGCTGATCCGATTTTTATGCGGTTTTCATTGATATATAGATACTTTATCAGGTCAAATTTGAGTTAACATTTGATTAAAATAGTTTCCAAGTTAGAACAATAGTCTTCTAGCTAGTGTAGTAATATTATACTATTTGCAGAAAGCTATATACGAACTACAAAACGATCCCGATACATTTTTAAAGGATCCAGAGCCAAGCCTAAAAGCGCAATACCAATGCTGGCTTGAGATAATCACAGATCAGTTAACCGAAGACAGGTTAGCCAAACATTTAACTAGTAGCGAAATATTGAACGACAAATATTTAACTCTATGTCCGGATTCTGTTACGCACGATATGTTTTGGAAACGGTACGTAAATGTAGAGTAAAGTCGGTATATATGGACCAGGCGGGTAATATGGACTGGACACCTCCTTTTGTTGCTCCATTTTACATTTTATGAAGACAATATTAATATGTATCTAAACTTACACTTCTAAATAACTGCGTCAGTTGATATGACAGTGTTTGGAGTACTTAAGGTTGTTGTTCACTAAAATCGATCACTACAGAATTTGTTAAAATTTTAATTTTATGTTAAGTAAGCTAGTTCGCATTTGTAAAAAAAATTTCAGGTCAGTTTACCATTTCGTTTATTAATTATAAACGTGCAAAGTTGGCCTCTTATACATTGCAAGCATAGGGATCCACTTTGAATTTGATATTCGTTTAATTCGTGTATTAAAACTAAACGTCAGATTTTAACCAAAAACGGATATGTTATAGATTGGTAATTAAAGAATGTATATATATAAAATTCTAGAATGATTTACCACCTACTTAAATAATTATTAATTTTTAACTTTGATAAATTCCCGAACACATGACGTAAATATACGATATGGCAACACCGCATTCGGCGCGCTCTTCGAAATGTAAAAACGTGGTATTGACAACTGACGCGCGTTGTAAATATCAAGTTATTATTATTAACATTTAATGTTTTTATTTATAATAATAATAGTTACTATTGTCATTATAGTTATTACTATTGTCAGCAATAGTAATAATTATAATATTGTTAAAAATAAATCTTCTATTCTTGTCTAATATTGTAAATTGTTGCCAGATCTATTTGTTCTTTTTTACCGACATGTCAAAACCCTGTAGTTCATGCTAAATTCCGCTAGATGCCACGACTTTCAGTGAACAACAACCTTAATAAAATTTGTCATTTTTGATTACATATTTTTGTTAATTTTTTTTATTGTATTAATGGCTGATCTCACCGCTTTAACTTAGTGATTGTGGAACACATAAAAATTTAAAATTGTTGCACCAACGTTTTAAGTGATCCTTAAGTCGTTAAGTATCACCTAAATTTAGGTGGTAGTCAAAGTGATACTTTAGTTTCACTTAAACTTAAAATTCTACAGATATATGACATACGTCATGCGTTCATTATCAGAAAATTTTAAAAATTGGTATCATCGCTAAAAAATAAATATTGCAACCATCTTTCATGAAATTAGGACGAAAACAATTAATATATCCCACTATAATATAAACCCTGTGTATATATATATAAATATATATTTGTGTGTCTGACCGGTGACTATAAATTTATGGATTCATAAACGTTTCACTAGATTTTTTTCATTTTTTCACAATACTTAGATTCATCTTTGATACAGTGCTTAGGCTATTTATTTTATTCAAAATTATAATAGTTTTTGGGATATGATTTTTTTCGTGTGACGAAACGTGAAAAATTCACTAAAATTTATCCGTCAGACTGAATTTACGATTTAGAACCATTGTGTTTTGTTTCGAAATTTGTAGCATTTCGGTGTGCTCTGGTTGATTAAAATGACGTTAGACCTGTCATTTTTCTTAAAAACACGTGCTTTTTGACGTCTGAGCTGTCATATATTTTGTGACGTTTATAAAAATATTACATTTTTATTGAAATTGTTCAAAAAGTTTCAAATTTGTTCAAAAAAAGTTGTAGAATTAATTTAGTCTATCTTAAAGTTTATAATTTATAATAATTAAGCCAGGGACGGCGTTTTAAAAGTATTTAAATTTGCATTTTCTAATAAAATTGTATTAAATATAATTTTTAATCGTTTTGTTGTAGGGGGATTAAGTCAGGGGCTAATGGCGTTTTAAATATATGAATTTTTTGGGAACTGTCACATTTCGTAACGTTTGTAAAAATATTAGTTTTTTTTTAAATTGTTCAAAAATTATAAATTTCAGAAAATATGAAAATTATCAAATAGATCAGTAGCGCCTGAAAAAAAATTATTGAATGATTTTTTTCTTAAGTTTTGAGATTGATATAAATTTATCTAAAAAAAAGTATAATAATTAAGTCAGGGGCGTAGCATAATTTTTTTTTAATTGTTATTTTTTTAAAAGTGGCTTAAAAAAATTAATTTTGATTGAAATTGAATAAAAATTAAAAACTTCAGGAATATATAAAAATAAAAAGTAAAAAAGTTTGCATTAACTATTTTCTTATTTGTGTATAAGAATACGGCGTCAAAGGGGGTTGGGGCGCGAAGCGCCCAGGGGCACAGCCCCTAGTCATGGATATAATAATTTATGGTATGCGTTTCCAACCTTATAAATAACAAAAAATAAAATATTTGAAATTATTGTACAGGAACAATTCAGTATCACCCATGAACAAACTTTTAACATGTCTTCGATTTTATTCCACCAACGGTCATTTACAAAGCATTGCTGATTTACAAATAATTTATATTGATAATTATATTTTGACACAAAACACCATAGCAACGTACACAAAAATTCTAAATTCCCCAGAATTTTGTTCTTAAGTGACACTTGGCTAATTATATGATAAGACTAACCTGTGAGATCGAAGTAAAATTTAAGTGCAACTTAAGACTAAGGAACACTTTGCTAAGGAACAGAAATAAGTTTGAGCGGTGAGACCGGGCATAAATTGTTTAAATTAATTATATTGCTGTGATCCATATTACACGCGCATTTTTTAAGAGACTGTTTTTCGATTGTTTTAGATTTTCTATTTTTATTTTGTTTTAATTTAATAATTCTATTTTTGCCTGCTCGATTTCGTTAAAAGGTTAAATTCTCTGTCCAATGAAATGATAAGTGTTGATTTAAAATAATAGTATCATAGTTTTCTTACCTAAAACATGAACGGTGTTCCATATAAACCGACTTTACTCTATTTATATATTTTGCACGGCGAACATCGACTAATAATATTCTTTTAGATATTTATTCAAAAAAGCCTTATTGGAAGATAGCATGGCACATCAAGAAGTAATAGACAAAAGAGAACTTGAAAAGAAAATGGCCGAGGAAAATATGAAATGGGATCAAGGTTATTCATGATTTAAATATTTATAGTCCAGGCAATAGACTCAAAAAAACGGTCAAACTAAGAAAAAATTCCGATCAAGCTGGATTTTGGTGGAGATTTTTATTTTTGATGTCCTAAAAAGTCCCCTTAATTTGGATGGCGGGTTTTTATTTTTTAGGGGGTAAATGGGGGCTAATTCTAATTTTTTGCAAATATCTCAAAAATTATTAATTTTTAAATTTTTTCCTCGAAATAAACATTTTTACGTTTTTTAAACCCTCTAGAAAGAGTATTTTTCTGCCAAATTCAATATTTGTGGTCCCAATCGATTCGTCTAAGTGTCCCCAAAAAATATCAACCATAAAAATACACCGTCATCGATTTAGATTTTGAAAAAAATTGAAAAAAATCTTGAAAACGGGGTTTTTACCCTTCAACCCCTTTTTAAGGGTGTTGCACTACTTTTCGCTAGTTCGGGTTATTTTTTTCGAATTCTACGCCCCAAAATCTATAATAATCAACCATACAATTACTTGCCCCTAAAAGTTCGGATTTTGGCACTCTTCACTGCACCCTTGACTGGGTTAACAGTTTACTTAAAAAGTATTGATTATACGAAAAAAGTATAAATACCTTTTTTGTGTAGAATTTTATAAGCTACAATTTTCTTCATAACAATTTTTCTCGAAAAATTAATAATTTTTGAGATATTTGCAAAAAACTAGAATCAGCCCCCCTTTACCCCTTAAAAAATAAAAACCCGCCATCCAAATTAAGGGGACTTTTTAGGGTATGTTTAGGACATCAAAATAAAATTCTCCACCAAAATTCAGCTTGGTTGAAATTTTTTCTTAGTAAAAACCTGGGCTATTACGTACTGAGACGTCGAAAATTGAATTTGATATTTTTTGTAGATGATTTTGCGAGTAACGTCGAATTGACGGAAGAAGAACAAATCAAACTTTTGGAACAGTACGAGAAGGAAACTAAACAAAGACAACTTATAACTCCCGCAGAAGAACCCGTTTTAGTTAAAGAAGAAGAAGAAAAACAGAAAGAAAAGAAACCTATTAAGAAAGATGTACCTACGAAAAATACTAAGAAAAATACACAAGTGCAGAAAAGTAATATTAAAAAATCACCGGAGAAAAATCTCAGTAAGAAAAATGAAAAAGTTGTTACGCCACCGAAAACGCCAAGTCAGACTAGTTTAAATTCTGAAAAATCTTCGACGGAGACGAGCGCTAGCAGTTTAGATGGAGAATGGGAGAAACTTTAATTATTTGTCTCGATTGATTTTATATTTATTTATTATTATATTTGTAAAATGTAATACAAAGTTTTAAAAACTAATCAAAAATATTATTTTTATAGGTTATGTTTTAGATTGAAATGTCACTTTGGTTTTTATTGTGATTTTATCAAAAAATTTATGCGGAGCTCAACATCGATATTAATTTCTTTATGACAGTTTTGAGGATTTTTAAACAGATCTAACCTCAAAATTTTTGATAATAACAGTAGTTTTTTTTACTTCAGTTTTGAGGATTTTAAAACAGATCTAACCTCAATTTTTTGCGATATTTTTAACCTCAAAATTTTTTATATTGACAGATGATTGACAGCATTTTTTTATCTCAGTTTTGAGGATTTTAAAACAGATCTAACCTCAATTTTTTGCGATATTTCTAACCTCAAAATTTTTTATATTGACAACAGTTTTTTTACTTCAGTTTTGAGGATTTTAAAAACAGATCTAACCTCAAAATTTTCGTGATATTTCTAACCTGAATATTTTTTATATTGACAGCAGTTATTTTAATTTCAGTTTTGAGAATTTTAAAACAGATCTAACCTCAAAATTTTTGTGATATTTCTAACCTCAAAATTTTTTATATTAACAACAGTTTTTTTTATTTCAGTTTTGAGGCTTTTAAAACAGATCTAACCTCAAAACTTTTGTGTAATTTCTAACCTCAAAATTTTTTATATTGACAGCAGTTTTTTTTTATTTCAGTATGGATTTTAAAACAGATCTAACCTAAAAAATTTCGTGATATTTCTAACCTCAAAATTTTTTACATTGTCAGCAGTTTTTTTTACTTCAGTTTTGCTTTTGAGGTTTTTGAAACAGATCTAACCTCAAAATTTTTGTGATATTTCTAACCTCAACACATGCTGGTAACCTCAAATTTGGTATATATGTTCTCTGGCGAAAGGTAATTGTTTCTTATAAGGTGGAGCGACTTTTACTTGACGAATTTTATTGGAATGAACTTTAAAAGCTGAAAATTATAGGTTATGTTGGTTCTAAGTCTACGTCATTGACGTGTATTTGTTAACTAGCGTTTTTGCTTACTTACTATTCGCAGCGTTCGCGATGACAGCGCCAACTAACGGGTGGACTTTAGTAGCAACTTGGGTGGACTTTGGCGTACTAACAAACAAATAATTTTAAATAAAATATCGTAATATATACATTTTAGACGATTATTTATGACTATTGGCTATGTGCACGAAGTCTATTAGCGCCGCTAGCGGGTAATAGAGAAGGATTGAATGGATTCAACTCTCTTTTTATCATTGTTTAATATGTTTAATACCGTGAAATTTTTTATTAAACAAATATCATTTAATTTAGCTGTTTGCATATAATATAAAAAGTATACCATAAAAGGTACGTGAAAATTATTTATTTTGGGTATCTTTTTCTCTTTAATTATGACGTATAATAGAGAAATAATTAATTCGTTTACATTGACAGTATAACCTCAAATTTTGGCGCCGATAATTTTACAATATTGCTCACCACGAACACTCGCATCGACATTATTTCTAACTCCACCCCCTTGCACATAGTCTATAGTGGGATTAACCATGTTGACCTTTCTATTTTCAGTTACAAACGAGTCTATTAAAAATGACAGTTAGTCCACCCAAAGTGTTATTTTTTGCCACCTAGTGCGCTGTGATCGATTTCGTTTCCCCCACTACCTACTTTGCACCCAGCGAATAGTCTAAATGCAATTTAAAGTCATATTTAACCTAAAAAAAGAGGTCAGCTTGATTGATTTATTTGAAAATTAACAAGGCTGTTTGTTAGAAATAAAATAACTGACTTTAGTGAAAGTGAGGTTAGGTTAGGCTTAATTGCAGTTATAGAATTCATGTTAATAACGATGTTAAGCCTCGTGTAAACATAGCTAATGACTTTTGAATTAGCATGTATATTGTAAAATATAAATAATCTTTTTATTTTGTAAATTTGAGCTTCGAAACATATTTTGTTGCAGTTACGAAGCTCTGTTTTTACATTTTTTTTTACTTGAAGTAAAATATTTAAGAGGTTATAATTAGTATTATATATTTTTAAATAATTTTTATAGGAAAAGAAGTTTATATAGAGCAGTGGTTACATTTTGATGGCGGAAGACTAAATTAATTTTTTATATCTAATAAAATTTGCCCGTTTGATATTTTTTGATATTAGGCTTCAGTTTTCTGCTGTCGATAGTTTTATATTAAAAATGTGTTTATGAAATTTAGGACTAAAACCACTGATATAGAGCAGCGGTTCTTAAACTAGGGTCCGCGGACCCCCGGAGGGCCGCCAAACTTTTACGGGGGTCCGTGAAACATTTTTGGCAAAAATTAATTTACATAACATACTTTTAGATTTCTATTTATCAGTGATTAATTAGTATCTAACGACCTTTTTTGTTTTTCTATCAGGGATGGGGGTTCCTGAAAAATAATTGTCAAAAAAAGGGGTCCCTAGACCACATAAGTTTAACAACCGCTGATATAGAGTATTGTCGAAATTTTTACAGCTTGCTCGCTCAAATTTTGAAACATTAAAAAAATTCAGATAGGTTGGTTTTACATTTTACTATAATTTTATATTTAAATTTAATTGAAATTATAGGTATATTTACATTCGAGATTTAAAAAAAAACATATATATTTTAATATATAAATTTATAATTTTTGTAAATCGTATATAGTCCAATCAATTTGTATTTTTGGTCTGCATTGTTCTACAGAGTCATTTTTTTTAATTCAAATTGTTAAGGGATGTATTCTGAGTACTACATTAAGTTGGCGTGGTCTATGACCTTGAGCGTTGTCCGCCATAAACACAAAAACTTTAAACGTAATTATCTCGTAAACCGCTCATTCTACGATAAAATTTGTCATAACCTTTCTTATTCACCAGGGTTGAATCTACAATTTTACTCACAGGCACAATTCTCTATTGTCAGTTGGTGACGAGATATATTGTAAAAAAGTTCACAAAAAATGATTTTTTGCATTTATTTCGTAAAGAAGCGATTGTATTGAAAAAATTTAAATCACAATCTTTTAGAACTCTCAATTTGCAATATTTTTGTTACTAGATGCCATTTTACAAAATCGATAGTTTGCGTGTTATAGCCCGCAAAACATTACAAAAATACATTTTTTCATTATATTTCAAAAACTATAAGAACACCTACAAAATGTGTAATAAAAAAAGTCAAGATCACAAAATTCTACACTTTTTTTGCTCAGAGAAAAAAATATTTTTTTTTGTAAATAAACAAAAAAAATTTTTTTAACGAAAAAAAGTTTTTTTTCATTAAACAAAGAAAGTGTAAAATTTTATTATCTACACTTTTGTCATTACACATTTTGTAGGTTTTCTTATAGTTTTTTAAATATAATGAAAAAATGTGTTTTTGCAATGCTTTGTGGGCTATAACACGCAAACTATCGATTTTGCAAAATGGCATCTAATAACAAAAATATTGCAAATTGAGAGTTCTAAAAGATTGTGATTTAATTTTTTTTCAATACAATCGCTTCTTTACGAAATAAATGCAAAAAATCATTTTTTGTGAACTTTTTTACAATATATCTCGTCACCAACTGACAATAGAGAATTGTGCCTGTGAGTAAAATTGTAGATTCAACCCTGGTGAATAAGAAAGGTTATGACAAATTTTTTCGTAGAATGAGCGGTTTACGAGATAATTACGTTTAAAGTTTTTGTGTTTATGGCGGACAACGCTCAAGGTCATAGACCACGCCAACTTAATGTAGTTCTCAGAATACACCCCTTAACAATTTGAATTAAAAAAAATGACTCTGTAGAACAATGTCTTACGAACTACATTTTTTTGATAATTTGATTGGACTAATAGCCATATTTTTGTTTTTGAAATTATTTACGTTTAAGAGAGAAAAAAATATGTAATAATCGTGAACCCAAGCTACTTTGAAATGAATTCGAAAATAACCGTAACTAAAGGTATTGATAAGGAAACCATTTAACCATTAATTATTTTATTACAGTTAAAGAAACTTGACTATTCCACTTTTTGATAGACATGATGACTAATTTTTAAAAACTATTCTATGAAGACCTTACGTGCAGGTCCGGATTTACCATGCAGGCAGTGTAGGCACGTGCCTATAGCGGCAAAAATTTAGGGGCGGCAGATTTGAGCGTGAAAAAAAGTTATGGCAAAAATTTGATCTGAGAACCTAAAAAAAGGTCTTCAAATTTTAACTGAGAAAATTTTGGCTTGAGAACCTAAAAAAAGGTTAATCAAGCGATGAGTGTATGTACCTAATAATCTTGTAAGAGGAATTGATATTGATCTAAAATAAAAGACGTTTACTGATGCGTGACGTCATTCGCTCTGATTGGTGTTCCATTTAACATGGCGGTGGAATTTAATATAAAAATAAATACATTTTTTAGAATCTTTTTAACCTATTTCATTATTTAAAATCATAATTTCAATGATATCTTTGTTACTGGCATATATTAGGTTGAAATCGAAATCTAATCTTTTTAAAAATAAATTTGAGACAGATTTATTTAAGTTTTTCGCTGATTTTAGGTTAGAAAAACGTCAAAATCTGAAAAATAGTCAAGTTTCGTGCGGAAAATTACTTCGTCTTTTTTTTAATAAAGATCTCTTGTCCGTTTTTAAATGTTTGGTTATGTTAGCATTATAATTGAAATAATCATATTATAGTCATATTTACTGTTATTGTATTTTATAAGTACTTAGAGCAATTTTTTATTCGATGATGTATTTATAAAATGGGATTTATTACATAATAAATATTGCAACATTTATAATAATATTTGTATATTATAATACTCGCCTTCCTTACCTGCTTATCTTACATTTCCATTCGGCGTTTGCAAAAAATCGTATTGAAAAAAAAATATTAAAAAAATAAAATATAAAGATATCAATTAATTTTATTATTCAAGATAATTATATAAAATTAAATACACAAAGTAATGATAGTTACATAATATTATTACGGCTGTACATCAAAACGAAAATTTAATTTCAAAAACCTCAAAATATTACGTTCTTTCTTATATCCAAAATATATAAATTAATAATTATATTATTATAAAGAACAATAATACATCCAAAAAGCTAACTGTATTTACATATTTATTAGAATATTATTACATCTACTGCCACAAGTTTTAATGAAAAAATCAATATTTAGCCGCCATCTTGGAAAGATGGCCGACATAAACGGTTTTTTCGTAATATCTCCCTTCCAGTCAGCCCCATGATAAAAAAATATATAAGCAATATTATAGAAAAGATAATTCCCAACAACTTTCGTTCCAAGCATTTTTTTGTAGGTTAAATAGTTTCTGATTTACGACCATCTTGAAAAAATGGTCGACAAAAACGGTTTCTCGTAATATCTCTTTTCCAGTCAGCCCCATGATAAAAATATATATAAGCAATATTATAGAAGAGACAATTCTCAACAACTTTCGTCCCAAGCATTTTTTTGTAGGTAAAATAGTTTCTGATTTACGGCCGTCTTGAAAAAATGGTTGATTTTTTCGTAATATCTCCCTTCCAGTCAACCCCACGGTTAAAATATATATAAGCAATATTATAGAATTGATAATTCCCAACAACTTTCGTCCCAAACATTTTTTGTAGATTAAATAGTTTCTGATTTACGGCCGTTTGTTTAAATACGATAGCTAAATTGTGGCAATAAACGTGTAAAAACAAAATTACGATTTCAATTTCATCAACAGCCTTTGGACGTACATAGTCTGGACTGCTGATTCCAGTCCAGCGAGCTGAGCGACAGCTGGTGCCAACTGTGCAATATGGCCGACGTAACCGGTGCCAACGTTTCTCCGTATCTGTCCGTACACGACTTTCCCATCGAATTCGTTCACTGGCACTGCTAAATCGGCTCCAACTTGACTTATTGTTATATTCAAGTGATCTTCTATATCGGCCAAATACTGGAATAAATGTTTTTAAATAAATGTGACTATTCGAGGAATATTTCGTTTGTTTTAAAATTAATTTTCTAAGTTTCAGACATTTTTATAACCCCAAAATGTAAAAATTTGACTGTAATTTTAACTATCTCACTTTGAATTACTGTTTTTACGATATATTTGTCCTTTACACCTTTGTGATACTACCCTGTCTCTGTTTTTCTAATAGTTATTACATTTACCATTTCTTTCTAACAAGTATGGCGTAAAAAACGTAGTTTATTGTCTTTTTCATCAACTACACATTCAAATAATATCGATGTCGCACTCATACGCGTTGTCTGTCCGTAAGTCTCACTCTTTTATTTCAAAGTTTCCAACAATGATATAAATGCAGATTGTTTTGCACTGTTTAACAAATATGTGTTATTTATGTGTGTCATTTTTAGCGCAACCCACAATTTGGTAGCGCTATTTTATATGCTCGATTTTTCGTCCGCCTGTCTGTCTTCGACAGCGAGGTCTCGGTCCCCTGAACACCTAGAGACCTCTGGTTTTCGCTAAATGGTAGGTATGTAGTTCTAGTTTAGCCCATTTTAGGAATTTTTTCGGTCATGCCCCCCCCCTCAATTTTTTTCATATATATCTTCATGTACCTCGTTGGACTCGGGATTGATTCACGAATCGATTGGTAAGGGTATTTTTCCGGTCATGACCCCCCCCTCAAAAATTTTCATATATGGCTTCATGTACCTCGTTGGACTCGGGATTGAATCACGAATCAATTAGGAAGGGTATTTTTTGTGTTATAAAAAATAAAAAAAACGCCGATCTGAAAAATAAAATCAACGTACCTGAGGTTCGTTATACCAAACACAGCATCCGCCCTGGTCAGTAAGTCTAGTGTTATTGCAGTTCCTTCCCCTCGACGGACACCACTCTCCATGGTACCATACCTTCTCGGGAACGGCTGCCGACAGCGAGACTGCTAACCCCATGCGTTCCGCTCGACCAACACGACCGATCCTGTGCACGTAGTTGGTCTTATCATCGGGTAAAGTCACATTTATCGCGAACGGCAAGCCGGAGATATCGATACCACGCGCGGCTACGTCGGTACAGATCAGAAACTTGACTTCTTGCCGCTTGAATTTCTCCAGGTTCGCTTTGCGCTCGTGTGGTTTGCGATCGCCGTGAAGACAAACGCACGAGTAACGGTTACGATCCAACTGAAAAAAAAATGGGATGCACAGTCGAGGGATTGACGTAAATACGTTGCGAAATCGTTGAAATATGATTTTTTTTATTGTATGAAGTTTTTCACGCATTAAAACTGGTTAAATGTTTTGATTTGTACTTATACCTAATAGATCTAATCGCGACATATAAAATGAGACCAAAACCAGCATGCTAGCTGCTCTGAGTATCGAGATATATTGAATATAAATATACGCTAGCGCGCAAAATCATCGCTGCGCGTTACACTAAGATTTCTGTAGTGTCATTTGGCGTAAACTTCATTTTTACGCGTCCAAAATTCAACAATAACACTTACATGTTGTAGATATCTTTCGAGATTATCGCACAGTCGAGGGATTGACGTGAATACGTTGCAAAACTAAGGTCACATTTTTGTTTTGATTAATTAATATTTACAAGTGAAATCGTAGTTTTTCACTCATAAAAACTTGTTAAATGTTTTGATTTGTAATTACCCTCATAGATATAATCGAGATCTATAAAATGAGACCAAAACTAGCACACTAGCTGCTCTGAGTGTCGAAATATACTACTTTTAAATTTACGCTAGCGCGCAAAATCATCGCTTTAGATTTTTATGCGTCCAAAATTCAACAGTAAAACTTACCCGTTGAAAATAGCTTTCGAGATTATCGCACAGTCGAGGGATTGACGTGAATACGTTGAAAAAATAAGGTCATATTTTTGTTTTAATTCAATTAATATTTACAAGTGAAATCGTAGTTTTTCACTCATAAAAACTGGTTAAATGTTTTGATTTGTACTTACCCTCGTAGATCTAATCGCGATCTATAAAATGAGATCAAAACTAGCGCACTAGCTGCTCTGAGTGTCGAAATATACTACTTTTAAATTTACGCTAGCGCGCAAAATCATCGCTTTATATTTTTATGCGTCCAAAATTCAACAGTAAAACTTACCCGTTGAAAATATCTTTCGAGATTATCGCACAGTCGAGGGATTGACGTGAATACGTTGCAAAACTAAGGTCATATTTTTGTTTTAATTCACTTAATATTTACAAGTGAAATCGTAGTTTTCCACTCATTAAAACTGATGAAATATTTTGATTTGTACTTATTCTCGTAGATCTAATCGCAATCTATAAAATGAGACAAAAACTAGCACACTAACTGCTCTGTGTCGAGATATATGCTTGTAAATTTACGCTAGCGCGCAAAATCATCGCTTTAGATTTTTATGCGTCCAAAATTCAACAGTAAAACTTACCTGTTGTAGATATATTTCGAGATTATCGCACAGTCGAGGGATTGACGTGAATACGTTGTAAAACTAAGGTCATATTTTTGTTTTAATTCAATTAATATTTACAAGTGAAATCGTAGTTTTTCACTCATAATTGAGTCCAAAATTCTACAGTAAAACTTACCCGTTGAAAATACCTTTCAAGATTATCGCAGTCCAGTTTCGTCCTACAGAAAATGATCGCCCTATCCATTTTATGCGTGTCAATCGCACGCACGCAATATTCGGCTTTGAGCATTTTCACAGCTTCGCTAAGTATCTCAGGCGTCATTTGACCACCAGCAAATCTCCCATCGTTAACGTGGACTGCGTCAGTTTCTACATGAGATCGTAAAGTACGCCAGCTATTATCTTTGCGAGGATCGACAATACACACAACGTGGTGTACAGTTTCAGGTACAGCGTCTTCACCTGGGTTATACATTTAAAAATGTATTATAAGATGTTATTTTTTGGTTAAGTTTTGTTTTAGCTACCTTTTAAATCGACCCACGTCGGAAAATGCATAAGTTTATTTGCCATTTTCTTTACTTCAAAGTCGTGTAATGTAGCGCTACATACGACCATTTGAAGACGTCTGCCGTCGGCTGTTATTTTAGGAATTTGTGTATGGATTCTTTCTATGAGATTTCCGTATCCTGCTTTAAGTAAACCGTCGGCTTCATCCAATACCAAGAAACGACAGTGGGTCAACGCTAAATGACCACCCTAGTTTAAAAGAACATGAATAAAGAAAAATCGGGTATTTATAGGTATAAAATTAATTGTTGTAAATGTGATAAACGTTATATAGGACAAACTAACAAGCGTTTTAAAAAACATCAATGCAAACTTCGTGCATTATTTGATTACTTTTAAAATGTAATGCGAATTTTCACTAGGATGCGTATTAAGTAATTTTTTAGGCCCCTAGAGTTAAAATAAGAAATTAATATAAAAAATACAGAAACTTCAACTGAAAAAAAAACTTCTGATGCGGATTTAGTAATATTTGAGGCCCGTATTGTGAAAATTAATACCTTTAAACAATATGGAAATAATTTATTTAAAAAATAAAATAAAATATCACTTAATACAATCTTGACTATTTTTTAGCACAACCCACGAAGTGGTAGCGCTTATATGCTCGATTTTCCGTCTGTCCGTCCGTCTGTCTTCCACGGCGAGATCTCAGCCCCCTGACCACCTAGAGACGTCACATTTTCACTAAATGGTAGATCTGTGGTTCTAGTTAAGCCCATTTTAAGAATTTTTCCTCATGGAATTTTTCCGTCATGACCCCCTCTCCCGCAAAATTTTTCATATATGCCTTCATGTACCTCGTTGGACTCGGGATTGAATCACGAATCGATTGGTAAGGGTATTTTTCCGGTCACGACCTCTCCCCCCCCTCACAATTTTTCATATATGGCTTCATGTACTTCGTTGGACTCGGGATTGAATCACGAATCGATTGGTAAGGGTATTTTTCCGGTCACGACCTCCCCCCCCCCTTCACAATTTTTCATATATGGCTTCATGTACTTCGTTGGACTCGGGATTGATTCACGAATCGATTGGTAAGTGTATTTTTCCGGTAATGACTCCCCCCCCTCAAAATTTTTCATATATGGCTTCATATACCTCGTTGGACTCGGGATTGATTCACGAATCGATTGGTAAGAGTATTTTTCCGGTCATGACACCCCTCTCCCTCAAAATTTATCATATATAGCTTCATGTACCTCGTTGGACTCGGGATTGATTCACGAATCGATTGGTAAGAGTATTTTTCCGGTCACGACACCCCCCCCCCCTCAAAATTTGTCATATATAGCTTCATGTACCTCGTTGGACTCGGGATTGATTCACGAATCGATTGGCAAGGGTATTGTGGGTTTTTATATATATATATATATATATTTTTTTATTTAACTGATTACTTACTTGTATAAGATCTTCCATCCGTCCAGGCGTCCCCACAACAATATCTATCCCCGAATTCAGTTCACCTATCTGTTCCCGAACGTTAACACCACCGATAACAAGCAACTCCCTAACATTAGGCGAACCTAAATACTTCTTAAACTTGATAATTTGATTGAACGTTTGTTCGGCAAGTTCTCTAGATGGTTCAATCACGATAGCTTGAGGGGCATTATTAACTTGTTTGGCTTCAACTGCAGTCGTAGATCCTGTAATCGTGTTTACGACGGTTTTATCTTTAGGGCTGCTTGAAATTCCTTGGAAACCTTGAGGCGGGGTGTGTTTAAACGGGGACGATCCGAAATTAAACGACATTTCAGCGTTCTGAAAAAAAATTTTTAGGTTATGTCCGATTAAAAAATAAAAAAAAAATGACTGACTTTTAAAACGACGGAAGGAAAGAATGCAGCAGATTTTAATTGAGGATTCATTTTAAACGCGAGGCCCAGATCTTGCCCGTTTTTAGTAAATTTCACTTCCATGTTATCGAGGTCGAGAAGGCACCCGATGACGTCACACTTCCCGAAAGGTTCTCCGTAATTATCAAACTGTTTGTTGTTAGACTTTTTACCCGTTCCTCCAAAACCAAAACCGAACCTATAAAAGAAAATTAATTTACACAGGATTCTAGAATTTCTGGAAAATCGGGAAAAGTCACGGAATTTTGCTAGACAGGGAAATGTCAGGAAATTTTCTGTCAAAATGCAAAAAGCACACAACGTCAAGAAATTTCTTGCAAATATTTAAACAATTATCTATTAAAATTTAAAAGAAAACATGCAAAATTTTCAAAAAAGTTGTATTGTCAACAAATAGTTCTGTTTTATCACGTGATCTATTTTAACATATATTAAACTACTAATATGACCCATCCTGATTTTTTTTGGTTCTGTATCAAGAAATGTAGGTGGCTCTACTAGCATGAAATATTGTATTTAGCTAATTAGCTAGGAAACAAACCTTCAAGGTCATTTATGTACGAATTTTTTCTGACATTAGATATTACAAATTACAATTATATGCACAGAACATTAAATATATTTAATGTTCTGTGATTATATGTAAAGATGTAACGCCATCTAGGTCGTTTTTGTGTAAGCTTAATCTTGGTTTGAAACCATAGAGATAGTACCATAGAGTCAGTAAGCCAGTCGAAAATCACAACTGTCAGTAGAAAGAGAAAAAAATAGAAAGTGTACCGCTAAATAATCATGTTTTCGTAGAGATGGCGGTACACGAACTGTACGAAAGCGTCAAAAGACAAGGACACAAATACGTATACACATGAAGAATAGAATAGTACTTTTTTTTTCTCTTATTATTTCCGATTATCGTCCACTTACAGAAAGTGCTATGGCTCACTGCCTCTATGGTATTATCTCTATGTTTGAAACTCCTCATGAGACATATTAGTAGTTTAATATATGATTTTAAGTACTTTAACCAATCAGAAATGTACAACCAGGCCCGGATTTACCATGCAGGCAGTGTAGGCACGTGCCTATAGCGGCAAAATTTTAGGGGCGGCAAATTTTAGCGGGAAAAAAATACTGATGAAATTTTTACTTGGAGACCTAAAAAAAAGGTCTTCAGATTTACATTCATACATTTTTTTTTTAAAAGGGTGGCAATTTTCGCAGCTGCCTAGGGGCGGCGAATTTCTAAATCCGGCCCTGTGTACAACATTTGATGCAATTTGTTCAATTGTTGAATATATTAATGGTTTTTAACAGTGGTGATATTAATTATGTAATTTGTTATTGGAGATAATATTTTTGTTAAACATAATTTCGTGAAATTTTACTTATACACGTACACTCTGCACATTAATTTAGGGGACATCTAAAAAATAGCCTGTTTTCAAATGTTTGTAAATTGGTCAAAAATTAAACAAATTTGAAATCTTTTTTTTCTGAAATGATGGAAATTTACTCTACTTTATGATGCTGCAATTCATTTCTCAACATTTTTTCACTTTTTAACGTTTTTATGTAATAAACAAATGCATATCTTAACACAATTAACACGAATTGCATTTTGTAGGAAATTGAATTTTAAAATTACCATTTTGTAGATAATTTTGATACCTTGAAATCTGTATTTTGGAAAAAAAATTGCGATGGTATTAAAATTCGTTTTTAAAGTTTCTTATTCTTTAATATAACGTGAAAAATATGCTTCAAAAATTTTTTTTATAAAAAAAAGGGAAAAACGTAAAAATTCACCTGGAAAACCAGGAAAAGTCAAGGAAATTTGTTCCAGAGAAATACTGGTCACCCTGTAAAAAAAAAAATTAATTAAAATCCTTACCTGTCCGTTCCCAAGTCTAGCGAAGCTTGTATTGTACTGTAACCAACACGGCAAAGCCCTTCATCCGTCACCGTAGCTTCGAAATACCATTTTCCGGAACCTTGGACGCCACGTGTGCATCTTACACCGTGCCATTCACGTTGTTCTCTTGACTGGCATCGGAGACCATCAGGTGTGACTGCGAGAGCTGAACCACGATCGAAAAATGACATCGTCCAAGCTGGAGCTGAAAAATGCAATTTTTAAAATACTCCGATATCATTTTTGCTTCTTTGCAATATCGAAAAGATACGAGAAGCTTTGTTATCGTTTTAAAACGAGAAAAAAAATGTGTTCTCCGATTTTAAAAATTTTACCGGATCTATCCGTTTCAGGTCAAGACAAACACTTTTTGTTCCGTGTCTGTCTGTCTGTCTGTCTGTCTGCCTGTGTGTCTGTCTGTCTGAGTGTCTGTCTGCCTGTGTGTCTGTCTGTGTGTCTGTCTGTGTGTCTGCCTGTGTGTCTGTCTGCCTGTGTGTCTGTCTGTGTGTCTGAGTGTCTGCCTGCCTGTGTGTCTGCCTGTGTGTCTATCTGTGTGTCTGTCTGTCTGTGTGTCTGTCTGCCTGTGTGTCTGTCTGTCTGTCTCCTAATTCTTGTCACACGCATAACTCATGAACCACTGAACCGATATTAATGAAACTTGGTTGGTTTGTTGGGTCTGGTTTGAGGACGGTCCCATTTCAAAATTATTAAAATCGTGTGTAAGGGGGAGGGGTGACATCCCAAAATATTTATTTTTTTGATTTGAAGATATCTCAATAACGGCACATGTTACGTGAAAATTGTATAGAACCTTTTTTGTAGAGCATTCAATTTTCTATAATATAGATCACCTACGTTTGTTGTAAAATATTCCCTTACAAAGATTTATCTCAATTTGCTTTAAAAAGATCGTCATTTGTTTTTTTAAATTGCTATTTACTTTGAAAAATAATGATTTTGATTGAAATTTTCAAAAAATTCAAAACATACGACATAATAACGAGGGTGCGTATAATAAAAAATGTCGAATTAATATTTTTTATTAAAATCGTATGAAAATTAAACGGCTAACCAACGATAGACAGTTAATCTGAATACTTTATCATTTTTTATTTAAATTGTTCAATAATTAACTACATTTGATGAATTTAGCACGAGGAAGCACTGTGCATTTACTTGGCAGATACTTTTTTTTAAATACATACAATTTTGCGCTGCAGGTGTTTTAGAAGCAGCGCCACCTTTTCCTTCTTTGATATCTTTCAAAGTTTCCCATACTATCTGTAAGATTGGTAAACAGAAAGCTCCTGTTTTACCACTGCCAGTTTCTGCAGCCATAAGGACATCGCCCCCGCCTAAAATTAAGGGGACTGCTTCGGCTTGGACGTCTGTAGGTAACCTGTATTAAATTGTATTTATATATATTATTGTTTAAAGATTAATTAAATGAAACTTACGTCCATTCCAATTCTTCGACAGCTTTCCCTAATTCAGGCAAAACACCAAATTCTAAAAAAAATAAAGATCGTTTTTTTTTTTTTGTTAGGTTATGATTCAATTTGCCGAAAAGTGTATTTTATGTTTTACCTTCAAATGCAGACATTTTTAGACAGTTTGATGTATTTGTATTAAATATTTGTTCAAATTTAATTGTATTTGCAAAATATCGAAGTTATAATGTTTGACAATGAAGTTTTGACATGTAAATGGAAGAAAAGGCGTTTATGAAAATCCCATTGAATAGTTCAGAGCGTTTATGGAAATTTCAAAAAGAAGTTCAGGGTAAAAAGAATTAAATACAAAATAATTGACAAATATGCTTTACATTTATTTTGTTCTTTTCGATTACAACTGTTACAGGCGCACTTTTACATTAGAACAAAGACAAAAAATATGTTCATAACAATCATATTGCACTTTCTATATATTTTATTTTTGTACACGACATCTATAAATTATGATAAATGTAAATTACATTCCACTAAGTGGAAATCAGTTTATGCCATTCCAAAAATGACCCACAAAATACTTAAAATCTACTAATCTAAACAATTTATCTGGAAGACATCATTTCGTATTATTATACACATATAATTTTTAAGTATTGTCATTTTAATGTTTTATTTATACAGGGTGTCCCAGGACTGTGTCAAAGCTCAATATTTCATTTATTATAAGAATTAGAAGAAAACTTTAAATGCAAAAGTTGTCAGGCTAGAGCATCGGCATAGTTTGAAATTAGTTACATTTATACAGGTTGACCCATAACTGCGTTACAAATCAAAGTTATGTTTTTTTAAATACAAACTATATATTTTTATTTGATAATCTAATAGCATTAATTTTTCTGAGTATTTTGATACATCATTATTGGATTATACAGAGGGGTTTAGAAATTATGACCAATTTTGTAAGAAAATGGGAACATTTTCAACACCTTGTAATTTTCTAATTACAACAATAAAAAATTGTTTTCTGTTTGAAGTAGTTTTGGCATATTCTCTATTATTGCGATATTTTGTCAAACATTTACAAAATTGTAATATTTGTACAGGGTGTATCAAAACACTAAACCTAGTTATTTTCAAAATTTTCAAATGGAACACCCTATATATTTTTATATTTTCGAATTGCATGTTCAATTCTCTACACATTTTACAAACCATGTTCTATACCTAAATCTAGCCGTTAATAAGTCATTAATTTTATATTAAAATCTCAAGATTTTTTTAAAAACAATACAACATTATTATATTCCACAAAATAATTAAATTTTTATGTTGTTAAGTTTGTAAATTCTATTAGTTTGTTAAGTTATTTTTAAGCGAACTGTTTTATTGATTATAATAAAGTTGTATTGTTTTTATAAAACATCTTAAGATTTTAAAATAAAATAAATAACTCTTTAACGGCTGGATTTAGGTATAGAACATGGTTTGTAAAATGTGTAGAGAATTGAACATGCAATTCGAAAATGTAAAAATATATAGGGTGTTCCATTTGAAAATTTTGAAAATAACTAGGTTTAGTGTTTTGATACACCCTGTACAAATAATACAATTTTGTAAATGTTTGACAAAATATCGCAATAATAGAGAATATGCCAAAACTACTTCAATCAGAAAACAATTTTTTATTGTTGTAATTAGAAAATTACAAGGTGTTGAAAATGTTCCCATTTTCTTACAAAATTGGTCATAATTTCTAAACCCCTCTGTATAATCCAATAATGATGTATCAAAATACTCAGAAAAATTAATGCTATTAGATTATCAAATAAAAATATATAGTTTGTATTTAAAAAAACATAACTTTGATTTGTAACGCAGTTATGGGTCAACCTGTATAAATGTAACTAATTTCAAACTATGCCGATGCTCTAGCCTGACAACTTTTGCATTTAAAGTTTTCTTCTAATTCTTATAATAAATGAAATATTGAGCTTTGACACAGTCCTGGGACACCCTGTATATATATTCTTACAATAACATCTCAAAAAACTTTTTTTTAAATAAAAGACCTACATGAAAACAAATTAAAACAATTTGACACTTAATGACCTTAATGCTACTGATATATTTCATATGTTCAACAATTTGCTTTGTAATATTTAACAACTATAAGCAATGAATCCTATTACTAAAATATATTATAATAGTCCATAGAGGAGTTATTATTTGGAAGACTAGTGAAGGCTTACATTGTTCACATTTTTTGTATATATGTATATAAATATTAAATAATCAATACATTTAACGTTAATTTAATATTTAATTAATTTCGTATATTAATTATATTATTTCTACAAGCAGTATTTACTGCTGGTTAAAAATCAATTCTTTTTAAATAAATGGTTAGGTTATTGCTATGAAATGACAGTAAATACAGCGTGTACGAGCTGTAGTCATCCATAACTGATCCATAGGCGCCGACGTTTCATTGTATTCATGGAGCGAAATTTTTATAATCTGGGTTGAATTTTTCGGGTCACAGTCGTGACCCAGTGTGAGTCTTTCAGTATTACTCTAGATCAGTGGTTCCCAAACTCTTTTGGCCCACGGACCTCTTTTCATAGTCAAAACTTGCCCACGGACCCTGGGTGAAAAACTACTAAATTTTGACACGCGCAGTTGATTTTAGTACCACTTCGCCAATTTTTATTCGATTACGTTGAAATTTTAACACAATGAAGAAGATAGATAAAGCTACTAATTTAGTGAATAACATTGAAATTGGACAAAATTATGTTTGTGTTAATGTGCTTTGAATTTTGAAAATTGCGAATTTTTGCTGAAAAATAGATTTTTTTTCGTTTAAAAAATGTTTTTCGAAGGGAATAACTTTATGAATGTATATAATTTAAGGCTTTTTAGTTCAATTAGGACCCATAGCTTCATTCTGAATGATCTTTGGTTGAAGTCATTGATTCAAAAAATATATATACGAATTTGAATGTTTGCATATCGAAAAAAATATTTTTTGCAATATTGCAAAAACAAGAGCTGATTGAGCAAAAAGGTGGTCATTTTTGGATTCAGCGTGTCCAAATTACCCTTAAAAAGTTGTATGCCTTGCAGCATAATGGCTGTCGGCCAGTGTAATTTATTCATTGGGTTTTATTTTAACTTCCATATTAATAAAAATGTGCGCGGACCCCCCCCCCCCCAACGTTGTTCAGGGACCCCCAAATCGAATTTTAATTTTCCACGGACCCCCTGAACGAAGCCATGGACCCCTTGGTGTCCGTA
Organism: Sialis lutaria; assembly: GCA_949319165.1. Lineage (NCBI taxonomy): Eukaryota > Metazoa > Arthropoda > Insecta > Megaloptera > Sialidae > Sialis > Sialis lutaria. The sequence goes on from OX439233.1 coordinate 37,849,839, forward strand.
GGGACCACTTTGGGAACCACTTCTCTAGATTAAGTTAGGCGTGTGAGCAATTTTTGCTCACGAATTGTATTTTTTACTCACGATCGTGACACAATTTCATATATTATAGTGTAAGTTAAATTTTAAAATGTATTTGTTTTCGTATTGTATTGGTATTTCTATGAAAAATTGAAATTTGAACCATGAAATTTGACTACAAAATTTCATGTTTTCAATTTTGTTAAAAGTATGTTTATTTTATAGAAAATGATGTGAAAAGTTGAAATTTTCAAACCGCAGGTCTGTATCTCAGACCGTTGTCGAGATATGGCCGTTTAAAGTTTGATTTTTTTCAAATTTTTTGAGAAAAATGGTCGTAACTTTTGAACGTGAGGTCGGATTTGATTTTTGTTGACAGATTTGAAATCAGCGTGTCAATATCTATCAGGTGACATGTATAATACTTCAAAATTCGACAAAAAAATTTTTGCGAAAAATCGAAAAAATTCAAATTCATGTCATTTTTCGACCAAATTTTTTTTGTCGAATTTCGAAGTATTATACATGACATTATATAGATTTTGACACGCTGATTTCAAATCTGTCAACAAAAATCAAATCCGACCACACGTTCAAAAGTTACGACCATTTTTCTTCAAAATTTTTAAAAATCTAAAACTTTGAGAGGTCATAACTCGAGAACGGTTAGAGATACAGACCTGCGGTTTGAAAAATTCAAGTTTTCACACCATTTTCTATAAAATAAATATACTTTAAACGAAATCTAAAACACAAAAAAAATTAGTCAAATTTCCTGCTTAAAATTTCAATTTTGTATATAAATATCAACAAAAATATAGAAAAAAACATGATTTACTTTATAAACAATAATTTTAATTATTTTTCATTTAAATTACATTTATATAATAAAATAAATTCAAACTAGAATGTTAAAAATTTACACGGGGGCTCATACCTAAAATCGGCGCCTATAAACTGCTTTCAAAATCAATATAATTCGTATAAATAATCAACAAAAGTAAATATATTTTAACCCAATAATATGTAAAATTTATTTATCAAATTATTAATATATTTATTAATATATTTATTTGTATCCAATAAGGAAGATAATGAATTCTGGAAGACATAATTTCAGTATATCGAAATCTCACTTATGACCATACATTTTCTATTAATATTGTAACAGAGTGATGTAGCTACCATCAATTTTATTAAAATTTCGATTTATTAAATTTTTTAAATTAAATAGAATTTTGCAGTGGCGTAGGAAAAAAATTAAGGGGGGGGGTTAAATACATAAAATAAAACACATAAAATATATTTTTTCGAGGGGGGGGGGGTCGTTCCCAACCCCCCTCTATTACTACACCTCTGGGAAAACGTGTTTTTTTAATTTTTTTTTATTCCCTTGCATTTTTTTTTTTCATGTAAATATTAATTGCCTCAGTAGCGTAGATAGATTTTTGCGATAGGGGGCGATATGTCAGTATTAAATCTTATATTTTTTCATTATGAAAATAATTTTTTATGTGGTGCAAAGTACAAAAAATTGGTTATATTTTTCACTTTGAAAAAATGCTCGTATATTATAATTTTTGTACTCATGGGGGGGGGGTGATCCCCTTAATCCCCCCCCCCCCACATAACTACGCCACTGAATTGCCTTGGTCTCCTTGGTAGCTACGCCACTGAATTTCAATAATTTTCCCAAACTTAAGTACAATAAAATACATACATTTTTATTAAATTTCTACTTTAACATCTATTAGCAAAAACCGTTACGATTTTTAGCTATAAAATATTTTCAAAATTAACCTGGCAATGACGTCATCACATTGTTATTTATTAATTTTGTCATAGACTTACTTATAACACCTTCTTGACGAAAATTATTGATATTAAATTGTAAATAAAAAAAAAACTGATTTCAAAAAAACCTTAAATATACTGAAAAGTATAAAATAATTAAATCCAATAGTTTTTGAAGTCGTTTTTTTTATTCTCTTTCTTAAAAAGTCTTTTATTGGCTTGACACCAACTTCAAAAACTGTTAAATTTAAATTTTCAAGACTTTTGAAGTCGATTTTATTTTTTTCATAAATTGTTTTTCCCATTTTGAGTGGCATATCTTCAAAGTCCATGGTTACATTCTGATAAAATTTATATGGGACCATCTCTGGGGTATACTCTTTCAAAAAAAAAAAATTATCCAAATCGGCCCATATTTGTCGAAGTTATACAAAAAAAATATTTACTACTTAGTTTAGAACCGTAGAAACTTTTTAAAGTCAGTTAAAAATGCTATTTAAGACCCCTTCACATTTCTTTTAGGAAATTATATTAGTTTTATAAAAAATACCATATACACCACTTCTATAAATGAGTCATTACACCCCCAAAATCATATATAAACTCTTAAATATTAAAAATCGAAAATTTTACAAAATACTTTCGACAAGAAAGTGTTAGAATTTCATAAATTGGAAGACTTTGAATTCATAGTTTTATCAATTTTGATTTTAAAATATTCGCTGCATCTACCTTTCTATTTATGATATTTACAATCTATATGAATTTGATTTGTTTTAAAATAATTGACATCTTTAAAACCAAATTTGATAACGAATTCTTAAAATTTGGCAGAACATAGTTTGAAGCATTATTTTTAAATATTAAATATATAAGAGAAAAAAAAGAGCTGCAAAATTTGTTTCTCTCAAATCAGACACGATCGGCTTTCATCATTATATATATGCTAAAACAGGCGACTTAAGCCAACCATATCTGACTTAAGTTAAGTGTACTTTAGGGTGATTCATTTCCGCAAAACTTTTTTTTCAAGGTCCTCAAAATTTTAATCTACATATAGGAAAAAAAAATTCTCACCAAGATTGAGCTCTTAATTCCTATTTTAAGTACTTGTAATTTAAATATGAAGTTTTCCCATTTAAAATGCATGTAATTTTTTTTTTTAATTTCTAATGCTTAGACACCTTTTATCATATTGGGAATCGGTTTGATGGACCTTACGGGAAATTTCACGCTCTTTAAAATTGCCTTAGTGTTTTTTTCTGTAATTTACACTGGTTCGCCAGTAAGAGTCATCTAAATACAGTTTTTGGAATAAATACTAACCAATAATGCTGCATTATTAGCTAGTATTTATCAATTTCTTGCGTTTTAAGGCCTAAAAATGGTTGTAAATTCATTAAATATTGGTAAAAAAACTATTTTTACGAGACAGCTCTTTTTTTCTCCCTAATTTTTGCGGTTTGCTAAAAAAATGGAAAAAAAATGATTCCAAAAACTGTATTTAGATGACTCCTACTGGCGAACCAGTGTGAGTTACAGAAAAAAACACTAAGAAAATTTTAAAGAGCGTGAAATTTCCCGTAAGGTCCATCAAACCGATTCCCAATATGATAAAAGGTATCTAAGCATTAGAAATTTGAAAAAAAAAAAAATTTTACATGCATTTTAAATGGGAAAACTTCATATTTAAATTGCAAGTACTTAAAATAGGAATTAAGAGCTTAATCTTGGTGAGATTTTTTTTTCTATATGTAGATTAAAATTTTGCTTGAGGACCTTGAAAAAAAAATGTTTTGCGGAAATGAATCACCCTAGTGTACTTACATATCTTCTACGAAGCATAAAACAAATGTTCTGATATGTTTTTTTATATCTTTTACATAACTTAGAAAGGTAGACCAATTTCATACGCTTTGATGAGAGCAGATCCTGAATCATAAACACCTATTATACCAAATAATACACCTAAAAAGATAATAAAGTAATCGTAGGCTATTCCAGCTGTATCCATAGTATGCCTCTTCAACTTCAGATGAAAATAACATGGCCAAATAAAACTCAACATGGTTCCAGTGAAGGACCCAATGAAGCCCATCAATATCGAGAAATGAGGTATGGAAATTGCCATCATAATTGTAAATACAATAACTCCTAGTTTCCAAGCTAAACCCCATACCTGGAATTAAAAAAATGTATACTATATTTAGGGTATTGGATCAGGTATACCCGGGGATATAAATATAATCTGTATTAAACACAAAATTGTTTTCAAAGTTTTTATCGCTAACTCGGTTTTTTACTTCCATGTTCGAAGAAATGGAAGTATTGTAATACCGTCGAAAAATCGAGCAGATTTTGATTGTACTAACTTCAAAACGTAAAGAAAAGTTGTGTGTGTATGATGTAGAATTTTCTTTCGTTCACGATAACTACTGTAAATATGCACCGATTTGATTTGTTTTTGAGGAAAATGTTTGTCTCAGTGAGTACTCTAGACCTATTGATTTTGGTGCTAATCGGATTAGGGGTTTCGGAAATATTCGAAATTTTGTACTTATTATCGTCTAAAAATTGAGTATTATCTCACCTATTTTGATAAGACTTGATGCACTTGTAGTTCAATCAAATCTAAGGGGCACTTATTTCATAAACGTGCCGAAATAGCGAATATCTCGGTTTCTACTTAATATATTTCGACAAATTTTTTTTTGGTTACTCGTAAGAAACCCTTCTATCGATCTGTAGGGTGCGGAATACTCTTACTTAATTTATAACCTCAAAAAAAAAAATTATATACTGCGTTTATAACAAATTTTTCGTTTTTTCTCAATATTTTTGCAAAAAATAAGAATATTTAAATAAAAATTGGAGAAAATGTTCTTTTTTAAATGTCAAATAAACCTACCAAGTTTCATTAAAAAATATTTTAAATTATCGCCAAAAATTAAATTTAAAAAAAAAACGTATCTTTACGTAAATATTTTAAAAACAGATTTTTCGTTTTTTCTCAATATCTTTGCAAAAAATAAGAATATTTAGATCAAATTTCGTGAAAATGTTCTTTTTTAAATGTCAAATAAACCTACCAAGTTTCATTAAAAAATATTTTAAATTATCGCCAAAAATTAAAAAAAAAACGTATATTTACGTAAATTTCCAGCGAATACAATGTTTATTACGTTTAATACAGATTAAATTTATATCCCCGATCATGGTCTTGTAGAATTGAGAGTATACTTACTTTCAGTTCGCCATCTCGAGCCCAAATCGTTGGAAATACAGTCTTCGGTTTACCGCGGAACATCATTCTTTCTAACAGCTCACACGCCGCATAATACGGCAAAGGATAGCTAAGCAATGCCTTTATTACAAGACAGAAATTAACAAACCCCTTAAACCCAGCCGAATGTAAATTATTAGTTATAACTTGTTGCGTATCGTTTTGGAACGTCAAAAAGCAAATATAACCAAATAGAGCTTTGAAAATAGCTGCAGCAATATGTGACCAATCTAACATCCAAGCGAACTTTGATGGGTCCTCCATACTGCCTTCCAGAGAAGGCAGGAAGATCTGGGAAGTGTAGGAGAATACGATAACACCTAGAGATATGGGGAAGCTTTCTACGTCGAAGCTCCATTTGACTTTGGACCAACCCCAGTTGCCGATTTCTAGTAAGCAGTATCCAAGGATGATGGCGTTGATGAATAAATGTGACATTGTACACCTGTTGAAAATAAACACTTATTAATAATTGTAACTTACCCTTAATTACTCGCTGCTGGTGTATTTTGTACACCAGTAACGCATTTTCTGCGATTACTAAATGCATAAATTTTTGTAAGACTTTACACCCCCATCTAATCTTTGTTTAGTTTATCTAGAGCAGTGGTTTCCAAACTCTTTTGGCCCACGGACCCCTTTTCTTAGTCAAAACTTACCCACGGACCCTCTTTCATAGTCAAAACTTTCTCACGGACTCTGGGAGAAAAACTACTAAATTTTGACACGCGCAGTTGATTTTAGTACCACTTCGCCAATTTTTATTCGATTACGTTGAAATTTTAACACAATGAAGAAGATAGATAAAGCTATTAATTTAGTGAATAACATTAAAATTGGACAAAAATTGTTTGTGTTAATGCACTTTGATTTTTGAAAATTGCCGAATTTTTGCTAAAAAATAGATTTTTTTTTGTTTAAAAATGATTTTCGAAGAGAATAACTTTACGAATGTATATAATTTAAGGCTTTTTAGTTCAATTAGGATCCATAGCTTCATTCTGAATGATCTTTGGTTGAAGTCATTGATTCAAAAAATATATATACGAATTTGAATGTTTGCATATCGAAAAAAACATTTTTTTGCAATATTGCAAAAACAAGAGCTGATTGCGCAAAATGGTGGTCATTTTTGGATTCAACGTGTCCAAATTACCCTTAAAAAGTTGTTGTATGCCCTGCAGCAAAATGGCTGTCGGCCAGTGTAATTTATTCATTGTTATTTATTTTAACTTCCATATTAATAAAAATACGCGCGGACCCCCTGACGTTGTTCAGGGACCCCCAAATCGATTTTAATTTTCCACGGACCCTCTGAACGGTGCCAGGGACCCCTTGGGGTCCGTAGGGACCACTTTGGGAACCACTGTTCTAGAGTGTGATAGGAATCCGGCAGTCACAAATTTGAGGATTGTAGCTGTTTGTATTAATTTTTTACTTACTAAATGTAGGTGGTATTAATGCACAAATAGCAGCATCCTAATACGAAGAACCGCGTTTTTGAAGACATTAGTGATGTTGCTGATGGAAGACATCTTGTCAAAAGAGCAAAATTAAAAAAATTACCAACAAAAATCAAATTTTTCGTTGTCCGATTTATTGCAAGATGAATATTGAACAGTTTTGTGTACTTTTTTAGATTTATTTTGGTTAGTTTTTCTTTCTAATCCTTAATTTTTAGTTGGGTTAATTTTAAGAAAATTTTTCTTAGTTCCTCAAAAAATAAATAGTACATAATATGAATTGGACAAAAAAAATAATATAATACCTCATTTTTTTGCGTATTGTAAATTTGTAAATATAAAACTGCAAAAATGGTTAATAAAAAATTATAGATGTTGAATTACAACTTTTGTAATAATCCTAAAATACAGCATTTACAATTTTCCATGTTAAAGTAGTTGGTCCGTAAACATGTTTTCGTCAGATTTTGTTTAAATTGCACAAGAATATTCCCTAGATTAATATCTGAAAAATAGCCCATTTTTATTAAAATTGACCATCTCAAAGTCATTAAAAACGATCTCAAAGTTTATATTTTTAACACAGCTTATATGGACTAACCGTACACTAACGTAACGTTTTATTAGATAAAATTTAAACGTAGCGTCAGTTTTTCATAAAAAACTGACATGTTGTATATTTATATGAAAGAAAACAGTATACAAAAAATTGGAATTATTGACCATCTCGTTATTAAGATCTAACCAGATTTAACTACAAAGCCATCACATAAATTACAGTATTGTTGACAATGTGGCAACAACGTATTCATTTGATTATAGTAAAAATACACGAAATAATGAAATAATTTTTTACAAAATATGATAAGTGGATTGCAGGAAATTATAATCGATTTAATTAATTATTAATATATTCTGCGGTAGTTTAGATGATAAAATATAATCATTTGACAAGTAGTTAACAGTAGATAATGTACAGCGTTGCCATGATCATTTCTCTAAATTAAAAATATGTACTCATGGCCTAATGTAATCACATTATGATGGACCAACTACCTTAGAGAAAATTTTTGAATAATATGCCTGAAAGGTCAGGTTTACTAAATTTGAAAGTATTGACGCACAGTGTCTTTCAAGCTAACGAGAAATTATTTTTTTTACTATTATGACTGCGAGTAAACATATTTTGTGTATTTTTATTGACTGAAATCTCTATATTTACATTCAAAAATCACAAGTATCCAAAGACTTTTGCACGGCAGTGTATACAGATTAATAATATAGACTTACCAGAAAGATAAAACACTGACACTTTTGAGTGACCTCAAAAAAGAAAGTGGGATTAAAAACAATCCAACAAACATCATCCAGGATCTGGTATCTAAGGCCCCAGTAGGGAACGCTCCCGCAAGAAGATCTCCACAAACCACCACATAAAGAATACACGTCATCAGCAGTTCTACAATCTGAGCTGCGTTAACAATCCTAGCTCCAAACCTAGGCCCGAAGCACTCCTTAGCAATAGCCACGTAAGATGACCTAACTCGTACTGGCCTTCCTCCAGGACCTTCTGGTTCGTACAGACACTCAACAAGACATTTCCCCGTGTAACAGCAAATGTAAGCAACTCCAACCATAGCGAAGATTGCCCAGTATCCACCGCGAAGGACGGCGAAAGGTAAGGATACGATGAACATGCCTTGGATAGCGTTGGTTACGTTCCAGGCGGCTTGCCATTCGTTGATTTTTATTCCTTTGTTTTCGCCACCTTCGCCTCCGAAGGCGCTGCTTGAACCGCAGCTTTCTATGGATGGTTTACGAAAGGTTCCTTCGTGGGATGGGGCGAAACCTCCAGATTGTTGGGAGTAGCCGTCGGTTTGGTTGAATTCACCTTTAAAATAAATTGTAGTTTCAAAATATATGCTAATAGTGCAAGAAGTGAGCGCCAAAAGGACACCGCAGAAAGGGGTTTAGGTCAAACTCTTTGAAACTTTGGATTATAATAGTCCTTGATGAGTAGATCAAAAGTGTCAATGGGCACTAAGTCCTAAAAGCTCAATATTTTAAGATATAGCCCTCTGAAGTTGGGGATCATGATTGTCTTTTTACAATATTTTTTTTGTAGAACCTTAAATTTCGCTCAACTATTTGTATGTGTTTCCAAAGACATCTATAATCGATTGTCACCATAAAAAAGTCAACTTTTCAATTCATTGAGAAATGATAACACTTAAAACTTATTGTTACGTTTTTTTTAATTATAAACAAATCCAATTGATTCATAATAAAAAATTGGTTTATAATAAAAAAACGTAATAATAAGATTTAAGTACTGTCATTGGCTAAAGAATTTAAAAGTTTACTTTTTTATGGTGACAATCGATTATATAAGTCTTTGGGAACACATACAAATAGTTGTGCGAAAGTTAAGGTTCTACAATTTTTTTTATTGTAAATTAAAGGCGAGCATGATCCCCAACTTTAGAAGGCTACTTATATCTTAAAAGTTTGAGTTTTTAGGACTTAGTGCCCATTGACACTTTTAATCTACTCATCAAGGACTATCAGTATCCAAACTTTCAAAGAGTTTGACCGAAACCCATTTACCATAAGGATTCTGCGGAGTCCTTTGCAACTACTTTCTAAAATCTGATTTTTTGATATTACGTCAAATTTGTGGTGTAGATATACAGCCTGCCGTCAGTCAGCTAGTTTCGTTAGCGTTTGGCGCGGGGGTGGTTTTAACTTTGTAAAAAAAACTATACACGTTGAAACTACTTTCTAAAATCTAAAAATTTATTTCTAAGCAGTATACTAAGTAAAAACCCTTTTTATCATAGTCAGTCATCAAAATCTTGCAACCGAGCGCGTTTAACTCGTATAAAAAATCTATACATCGTGAAAGTACTTTCTAAAATATGAAATTCGGTATAAAAGTTAGGAATATTATTATTTAAAAAAAAAAATAGTCAGTCCGAATTTTATCTTAACAAATGCCGTCAGCAGCTGATTTACCACCCCCGCGCCAAACGCTAACGAAACTAGCTGACTGACGGCAGGCTGTATATCTACATCACAAATGTGGAGTAATATCAAAAAATCAGCTTTTAGAAAGTAGTTGCAAATTTTGGCGCTCACCTCCCCGACTATAAAATTCAATGAGAGAATAGGAGGGCTGTAACATACAGACAGACAGATAGACAGATGGACAGAGTGAGACTATAAGGGTTCCTAGTTTTCTACGGAACCCAAAATTATGCTTGTTTCTGTAATGGTCTCTCTTTAAATTTTATTAAAGGGGGATAGCCACTGTGACGGGCCAAAAAGTTGTCAATGTTTGGGAATTTTTTTCACAGATATAACTAATTATTTTTGAATCAGATAAAGGACGTTTTATTAAGTATATATTCAACTTATTTAATATCAATTTTTATTGAAAAATATTAAATATTTACAAAGTTATGAGCCTCGATGTGACGACCATTTTTCTCTATGGTTCACTCGAAATTTCGAGAAGGGTTATATGAAAAAAAAAAAAAATATCAATATCTATATGAATGTAGCTATCGTTGCACATAGCCGTTTTTTTTAATTTTATTTTTTCACAAAATGGCGATCGTTTGAATTTTTTTTCCAATTTTAAGACCTATTTTTTTTATTAGAGCGGTTTTAAAAATAGTAATTATCAAAATTTCAAAAATCGGCTACGTGCAATCACAGCTACTACAATTACGGAAATTATATAAAAAAGAAAATATGAAATGTGTTCATCAATCTTTGAGAAATCGTGTCAACCAGGTCGAAAAATGTCATTTCGAGATAAACGTGTTTAATGTTTTTGTTATGTCATAACTAGCCGGGCTACATCGTCTCACTAAATTTGACTGTAACTCCGTCAATTTTCGTAATTTAAACTCAATTTTTAGGGTTCCGTAGAAAACTAGGAACCCTTATAGTTTCTCCATGTCCGTCCGTCCGTCTTCAAAAATTTTGAGATAATAAGATGAAATTTGGTATACGGCCGTAGATTGATGATCCAAAAACAGAAATGATAAGATTTTTGAAAATAAAAATTTTTTAGACCCCCCTTTCATAAAATGAAAAGTGTTTTCAAAACAAAAATTTCACCTACACCATTGAGTGGGGTGTCATTAGAAAGGTCTCCTAAAATGCAACAAAAAATGCAGAAATTTTTAATTTTAACCCTTCGATCACGATGTATTTTCTCTCCAAAGACATTAAAAAAGCGTCCCTCCCCCCTCTATTTTCTAAACTATCAATTAAAAAAAACTTAAAAAATTCCAAAACGTAAATTTTAATTAGTACTTTCACTGAAAATTATAACGAACATTGTCAAAAATATTTTGGACCCCCCTTTCATAGACTGAAAATTGAACTTTCATTTTTTTCCCACTTACCCTATTGAGTGGGGTGTAATTTAATAGTTCTCGTAAAATGCAATAAAAAACGTCAAATAACTTTTTGATTTTAACTCTTCAATCGCGATATATTTGCTTTTTAATGTCGCTGTCAGAGCGTCTCCCCCCCTCTATTTTCTAAACTATCGATTCAAAAAATCTGAAAAAAATCGGAATGTAGCTTTTAATTAGTACTTTCACTGAAAATTATAACGAACATTGTCAAAAATATTTTGGACCCCCTTTTCATAGATTGAAAAGTGAACTCACATTTTTTTCATTTACCCCATTGAGTGGGGTGTCATTTGATAGGTCTCGTAAAATGCAATAATAAAAGTCAAATGACTTTTTGATTTTAACCCTTCAGTCACGAAAATTTTGAAAAATACTTTTTATAAATCGTAGTGAGAATGACTACGGAACCCTATCATGTGCGTGCCCAACACGCACTTGCCCGTTTTATTTGTATACATATTTATGAATATGTATACTTTAAAAAAATATAAGAAAAAATTTTTTTTTCTGTCACAGTGGCATGAATTTTTTTTTATAAATAATTATATTATTAATAATACCTGTTGAGTACCCTTCACCCCCTTGCTGGAACCCATCGATATTTTGATATCCTCCAGAGTAAGGTGTGCTAAAACTATCTTCAGCCATCGACCCTTCTTTGCTAACAAATGGGTTAAATGGGTTTGTTGAGGTCAACTCTGTTTGATCAAATGATCCCCCACTTGTCGGTCCAGCGGCTACTCCCCCAAACGAGGTTGTCTGAGCAGCAAAACGTACTCTTTCAGGGGGTAAACGTTCTGAGGAACCCTCACCGCTCCCTTTTTCTGGGATTTGTTGGCGCACAGTTTGCCATGCAACGTTTAATGCTGCTTTGAATGGGGGTACACGGAAACCCCCTAGACGTGACATTTTTTATTTATTTATATATTTATTTACTCTCAATTCCAATTTGTTTAAATTATGATATATTTTTTGGAAGACACTTATACTAAAATATATTTAATGGAAGACTTCTTTTCATTATTATATTTTATTTTTTATGACTAATATTAAGTTTTATTGCACTTTATTTTTTGTAGAGGCAAATTTAATAAATATATTTATATTTATATACACTTATCGTTGTAGAATTACACCGTCATTTACATTTACTCTTAATTTTATGGAAGACTGTGATTTTTTCGTAACGAAAAATCAATATATTTTATTCACACTTTTTTTTCTAACAATTTTTTGATATTTGTTGATATATTGATGGAATAATCAGGTGAAAAATAGTCCGGGTTGATTTTTCACGCCATTTTCTCCATTTTCACGATCCCGGAATGATTTTCTCAACACTCGAGTCGAGAAAATGGTCCATGGGTGGTAGGAAAATTGATTTTACTATTACATAGAGATGGGATATCACATGTCAATACAACTGATAGAGATGGGTATATTCGTAATGATGCTGACTCGGTCGATGTTACAGAATTTGTGTTTTGTGTGTAAATTCTGTACACAGTTGACGTATAGTACACATATGTATTGTATATTGCCTATACTACGATAAATTTGAATTTATTTTTTAAGATTTTTAAACATTTCAAAATTAATTAAAGTACAAAATATGCATGTATTGAAAATTATAGTATTAAATATGCTCTGTACTATGCAATTGTTTTAAATTAAGTAATTATTAAGCATGAGATGAGTCAGATAAGTTCTTCCCTTAAATAATCATAGACTATAAGTGTATATATACTGTCTATATCATGAAAAATGACCGGGCTTAGGAATATAATCACAATTGCGGTGGAGATTGAATTGAGTCCCCTTTTTGAACTAAAATACACTCAAATCTCTAAACAACGTCCATCCTATTAACGTACGCTCCGAGGAACGACTGGCCAACCGCTTCATGTAACGACCTTCCCCTATCCCCATCACAATACTAACTGTGACTGCTATATTTTTGCGCGAAATTAAAATTAACCAATTAACGTTAAAGTCGGCACACGGTGGTGGGTGCCCTTCTAGCTGTCGTTGTTAGAATACTTTGAATTACCGATGCCGTCGCTTTTCGGAGTGTATTTCTTTTATGTTCAGATTCCGGAATAAAACAGAATGGTATTTTATTTTATTTGATTCTTTTCTCAATTACTGGCATAGCTGGACATTAACTCGTTAATCCATTAAACGTTCATTAATGAAGTTAAGAACATTATTAACGGATTAACTTTTAAGTTAACTCAACAAAATGTTAACGCTTTTGTTAACTTCCGTTAAATTCAACTTCCGTTAACTTTAGTCCGTTACATTCGTTGTTTGATGAAAAGTACATAACAAAGTTGTCGAAATAGATAAAAAAAATAATCTGCCGTGTGCCACAGGACTTTCTTATACATAATAATGACAATTAATAGTGTAAGTGATTTTTGTTTATTGAAAGCTATATATTACTGACGAACTAATAAAAGATAGAATAAAATGAATGGGATATAAACTATAGAAATATTATTTTATACATATACTGATATCGAACGAATTATGTTTAACCTAATTACTAACAATAAGATGTAAACAGATGTTTACTCTTGTCATTTTTAACTTCCCAATAGTAAGTTATTGTAATTGGTCCGAAAATCGAAATCAAAAGTTTTAACATATTTTCATGTTTCAAGGGCATTAGAGTATATTGACACTATTTTCTGAAAAATGTCTGTGTGTGTGTGTGTGTGTGTGTGTGTGTGTGTGTGTGTGTGTGTGTGTGTGTGTGTGTGTGTGTATGTACGTACGTACGTGTCATTTTTTCCGGGACGAAATCTCGCGAACAAAAAATGCTATTGACTTCGTTGGGGTGCTAATCGAAGCGTCTTGACGTGAATATGATCTGAAAGAAAGAATTTTTCGAAATTCAAAAAGGGTGTTTTTTTCATTTTTATTTTTTTTCTTGATCGAATTTAGTCGGAACTTAGAATAAATACTATACAATAAAAATAATGAAATAATCTATACTGGTTGCCGGGTGATTTGACCGTACAGATCACGACTCATACGGTCAAGTGACCCGACAACCACTGCAAACTAAATGAAATAGAGTATACAGTGTTTATTCTCTGTATTACGTATAACGTATTTGAGTTACAGCGTCTATAGACAGACCGACAGACACACATACATCATGGCGAAAATAGTCAGAATGGATTCAGGGAAGGTCAATATTGATAATTCCATAAAAATCTGAATTTCGAAAAAAATCGCGTTTACAATACTTACTTATACTTATAAGAAAAAGGTCTACAAACATTTTGGATGGTTAACTTTTTAACGGATTAACTTTAACTTCCGTTACATTTTCAGAATTTTAACGCTTTAACGGTTAACGAAGTTAACTTTTTTATTAACGGATTAACGATTAACGAAGTTAACTTTTCGATTAACTGTGCCCACCTGTGTCTATGATTATACTTGCGCGAGGAGGCGAGGATAATAAAAAATTCTGATTAATTAATACGTAGCATACATACCTTAATTTGTTCCAACATTAATTGTAGGTTATACCTAAATAAATAAACACATATTAAATAAAAGTACACAGATAAAATCATTTATTAAAATAATAATATAAAATATACATTAACAATAATAAACAATTACTTTGATTCTTTCTTAGAAACCTCTAAAATACCATCTAACCCTGAACATAGCAACGGATCATTCGTCAAATACATTTTTTTCGCTCTATTCTTTCGAACACTCGAACTATCAACAAGGCAGTCTTCTATTCTCAAATCATCCTCATTTGTTTCAATCTTACTATCACTTTCATTATCCGAATCACTCGCTACAATCTGATTATTCACCGCTAAATTTTTACTCAACTGCATCTGAGATGTCTCTTCAATAAACTTCTTTAAATCTTCCGCCGAAATTTTATGCAGCGTAGACATATGTGTTAACAGGTTCTTAAAATTGATCGTCCTGTACGGACAGTGCGTACAAGTCGAAAAAACTTTCTTGTCGGAGTTAGGATGTTTATTCCGCACATGTTCTTTTAAAGTCGCACTCTGTATACACGAATAGTTACAAAGAGGGCACTTATAAGGCTTCCTTCCTCCGTGCGTCAGCATGTGTCTCCGTAACGAGTTGTGATCCGAGCTGCAGAACGAACACAACGTGCAACAATGAGGTCTCAGCCCCATGTGCTTTCTTTCGTGTATCTTCATCGCAGACTGCGTCGACATCTGGGCCCCACAGAACCTACACAAGTACCTACGGGTCTTATTGTGTGTCGCATCGATATGAAACCGTAGAACTCTTATATCCGCGTACGTCCCCTGGCAAATAGGGCACACGTGTTTCTCCGGAGGCTTCTTGTTATTCTTTTTATGCGTATTCTCTCGATGGTTACGGAGCTGTTTACGATTTTTGAACGATTTCGGACACAGGTCACACACAAACGCTTTTACCGTCCCGTGCGTTAGTATGTGGATTGTGTTCATCCGGCACAAGCTGTAGGTTCGGTATTCGCATAAAGGGCACGAGTAGAGGCCTGTGTCGATGTTATGTGATGCCCATATGTGGCCGCTTAGTGGGCCCCATGCCTTGAAGGTTGTATTGCACTCGAAACACGATAACGCGGCACTGTTTTCAACTGCGTGGCATCGTTTGTGGGTTTCGAGGAACGATGTTTCGCTGAACGTCGCGTTGCATCCGCCTATCAGGCATCTGTGTGGTTTGTGGGGCCGTTTGACCACTTTTTCTTTTTTCGGTTTGTACGCGCCTTTTACCGGGGGTTTTATTTTTTCTGGAGGGTTTTCTTCGATGATTGTTGTCTCAATCTCTTTTGGAGAAGGAAGTTCAGTTTTTGGTTCGATTTTTAGTTTTCGTTCCGGAGTGATTTTTGTTTTGGAATAATTTTTTCGGATGTTTTTTTTTTGGTTGGAAATTTCGGAAGTTAACGCTTCGTTCATGAGCATGAGGTTTTCGATGAAGGGGGATTTTGGGAGAATTGTTTTAGTCGTTGCCGGTTTTTTTGTATTTTTCGATTTCGCTTTTTTACGTTTTTTTATTTCGGATTTTTCTGGTAATTTTTTTACGACTGGATTTTCTTCGGTACTTGGTGGTGGTGGTAATTGTACTGGACGTTTTTCGACGTGCGTCGACATAAAATGCTCGATAACGAAATCTTTATTCACGTTAATATACGCGCATAGTTTGCACCGGTAGAATATTAGTTCGTCTATAAAATCATCCACGCTCTGTAATTTTACAGATGGGCTTAGATTGTTTACGTGCACGTTTGGGATTTCAGATACGTTTAAATTAGAAAATTTTTTTACGTCGATTTTTATTTTTGGAAATACATCTTTTTGGAATGAATTGTTTATTAAAGAAGTCTCGTCAACTTCCCCTTGTACGTTATTTATTGTTATCCCGTTATCGAATGGGATATCAGCTGAAGGAATTAATTCGTTCGATGCCTGAAAAGTAATTTTATTTAGTAAATTTATTTCGATTGTTGAAAATGTATTTAAATTTTATTACATACCATAAAATGACAGCTGATAGTTTCATTGTTTTCGTT
Organism: Sialis lutaria; assembly: GCA_949319165.1. Classification (NCBI taxonomy): domain Eukaryota; kingdom Metazoa; phylum Arthropoda; class Insecta; order Megaloptera; family Sialidae; genus Sialis; species Sialis lutaria. The sequence goes on from OX439233.1 coordinate 37,866,402, forward strand.
CATTATTACGCAATTATGAATATCATTAGTAAATTCTTCTATTTTTAAATTACGCGCCACTAATTCTACGTCATCAACTGGAGGTTCCATATTTCCTATTGAATTTGACCGAATTAAATTCTCCGAACACGTATTTAATTCACGAGAAAATATTAACTAGAAAACTAACGCTTTTTATTCAGCTTTTCACTACATAAATATAAAACTAATAGAAATTAAGTTTATTATATTATTTTAACAAAAAAATACTTCTTTTGACACCTACGTTAGAGATTATTGACATGCAAAGTTATCTCTGTTTTCACCACAGATCACAGAATAATGATATACCCATAGACTTATAGAATGGACTGAGCCTTCTCTATCCAACTGTCAAGTAAATACTGGTGAAGAGACAAAGCGATAAAGTAGCCAATACCTGTCTCTAGAATAGTCATTACAGACCTACAGAAAAGAAACCGGTATTGGGTACTTCATCGCTTTGTCCTTTAAAGAAAGTGGTCAATTTTGTGAAGCTATTGCTCAGTCCATTCTACAAGTCTATGGATATACCTTAGATCTTAGAGCATATACTACTGGAGACAGCCTTGTCGCTCGGCCGTGCGAACAAGTGTGCTAGAGAGATAGCGGAAGAGTACTACCTCCTTTCTCTCTCGCTCCCGCGTGCTTATTGGTCGGCAGAGAGGGGCAAGTGCTTCCCTCTATTACTGGTACAAATCAGCACGCGGAACGAGAGATGGCCGAGCCGGCCGAGCGGCAAGGCTGGCTCTAGTAGTATATGCTCTAAGCCTTAGATAGAAAACATATGTCAATTATCCTTGTCTATCTTATATATCCATCTCATAAATCTATTGCGCATGAATTACCGATTTCATATTTGAAAAGGAAATAAATATTCGTGAATAAAAAATGAATTGCATAATCTGAAATACTGTTTTATTATTAAAAAATGTTAATACATAAAAATCATTCTTCATTCAAAGCAAATTTTAAGTCATCAGGACTAATATTTAAATACAATTTCTTATTGTTGCTAGTATTATCTACAACAATCAATCTTTGTTTGTGTAATTGTTGACACATAAAACTAATAGTGAAATGTGCAGGTGCTGCTAATCCTTCTAAAGTGCATAAAGTGTTGAATTGTTTAACCACATCATCGTATAGTGTTTCTTCGACACCGAGCCTCGACATCTAAAACAAAACAATGCCGATTTTAGTGCTCCAAATTATTTCCGGGTTAAATATCTTGTTACGCACTTCCGCTGATACGGCTTGCAGAAACAATTTCTGGAACTCGGGTAAGTTTTTCAATATTTTAACACTATCGGATGTGATCATTTCACTTAACGCCGTATTGACATGTTTTATCGTAACTTTTGTATCTTCTCCGTCGCTTGCAATTTCTGTAGCCCTACGACAAATATCTAAAGCACGTCTTGCATCGCCTGATACGGCTGCAACTTTTCTAGCGACTAATTGTATGGCTTCGTCTTGGAAACAGTCGATATCTGATAAACGGCTTTTCACGATTTCCTCTAACTGTTTAAAATTGTACGGTTCGAAAGGCCGTCGTGTAAAACCTAAACGACTTGCTACACGGCTCATAGATAACCTAGAAAACGTTAAATTTTAAAAGTACGTAGTTTAAGAAGCAGTGTTTTAAAAAAAAATTACCGTTCTGGTAAGTCCATCGTGTTGGCAATAGCGATTACTATTAACCTAGCATTTGTTTTTGACGGCCAATCGACTATATTATAAACGACCTCTTGTTTCTTCGTGTAAATTACATCTAGCTGTTCCCATTATAAAAATTAGTATTTTAAAATATAAATAAAACGGGCAAGTGCTTGTTGGGTTCCGTAGTCATTCTCACTACGATTTATAAAAAAAGAGTTTTTTCAAAATATTCGTGACCGAAGGGTTAAAATCAAAAAGTCATTTGGCTTTTATTATTGCATTTTAAGAGACCTATCAAATGACACCCCACTCAATGGGGTAAATGAAAAAAATGTGAGTTCACTTTTCAATCTATGAAAAGGGAGTCCAAAATATTTTTGACAATGTTCGTTATAATTTTCAGTGAAAGTACTAATTAAAAGCTACATTCTGAATTTTTTTCAGATTTTTTGAATCGATAGTTTAGAAAAAAAGGGGGGGGGACGCTCTGACAGCGACATTAAAAAGCAAATATATCGCGACTGAAGGGTTAAAATCAAAAAGTTATTTGACGTTTTTTATTGCATTTTACGAGACCTATTAAATGACACCCCACTCAATGGGGTAAATGAAAAAAATGTGAGTTCAATTTTCAGTCTATGAAAGGGGGGTCCAAAATATTTTTGACAATGTTCGTTATAATTTTCAGTGAAAGTACTAATTTAAATCTACGTTCTGGAATTTTTTCAGATTTTTTAAATTGATAGTTTAGAAAATAGAGGGGGGGGGGCGCTTTTTTAATGACTTTGGAGAGAAAATACATCGTGATCGAAGGGTTAAAATTAAAAATTTCTGTTATATTTTTTGTTGCATTTTAGGAGACCTTTCTAACGACACCCCACTCAATCGTGTAGGTGAAATTTTTTTTTTTGAAAACACTTCATTTTATGAAAGTGGGGTCTAAAAAAATTTTATTTCCAAAAATTTTATCATTTCTGTTTTTGGGTCATCAATCTACGACCGTATACCAAATTTCATCTTATTATGACAAAATTTTTCAGGACGGACGGACATGGAGAAACTATAAGGGTTCCTAGTTTTCTACGGAACCCTAAAAATGTATGAAGTAAGTGGCGCTTTAACGGATATTTCATGAACTATTGAGCTACTATCTACTTGTAAAAAAATTTCAAACCAAAATATGAATTTTTGTTTAAATAAACTGTAAATTTTGTTATTTCTAGTTATCCAATTTGGTTGAGTTTTAATAGGGTTCTATTCTGATAATAGATGGAGTGAATTCAAAAGGTTTGGTGCAAATTTATTTTGAATTGTAGTCTGCAGTTTGCAGCTTCTATCAAAAAACAGAGTTAAATCGATAAATTGCACTTTATTTATACAGGGTGTCCCATTTTAATCTATCACCCCCCTAATTTTTTTTATCTATCAATTAAATCAAAAAATGTTTCAAATAAAAGTTGTTTGGTTTTGAGGGGGACCCAAAATGGCGCTATTATTTTTTTATTTTTTGGACGTCTTCATGGTCAAATAGGACCAACATTTTTTTTTCAAATGGAAACCTATATTTTTTATTATGGTAACTTATTGTTTGAGAAAAAACAAGCAGCTTTTGTTTTAAATAATTTTTTGTATGACTTCATTTTTTTTTAATATTTAACAAAATAATTTTAGATTTTAGATTTTCACTAATTTTTTACTCGAAACCCATTAACTTTAGAGGAAATGTGTAAAAAACAAAAAATGTTTATTTTAATGTGATATAACTAGAAAAATGATTTCAGATTTTTTGAAATTACATTTTTTTTTGCTTTAATATTTTGAAGAGCAAAAGTTAAAAAAAATTCGGTTTGGAGGGGGACATAGACGTATGAGGATGAAATTTTTTTAGGTGCTGTTTTCAAGATGATATGAAGGTCAACATCATTTTTTTAAATAGGAATCTATAGTTTTTATTAAATAATTTTATTTTACGTGAAAAAACACAAAAACTTTTTTTAACAACTTAACCTTTCTAAGATATCTAACAAAATAATTCAAAATTTTGAACTTTCAATATTTTTTTACTCAGATACCATTAGGTTTATTTTGATCTAATAAGACTTGAAGAATTATTTTTAAAATTTTAAAACTTTTTCAATTTATTTTATTTAAGCAAAAAAAAAAAAAAACGTTAAAAAAAATTGAAAATAATTCTTTAAGTTTTATTAGACCAAAATAAACATTTTATGTATTTTGTACTTTTTCTCTAAACCTGATGGTTTCTGAGTAAAAAAATATTGAAAGTTAAAATTTTCGAAATATTTTGTTAGATAACTTTCAATATTTTTTTTACTCAGAAACCATTAGGTTTAGAGAAAAAGTACAAAATACAAAAAATGTTTATTTTCGTCTAATAAAACTTAAAGAATTATTTTCAATTTAATTTTTTTTTTTTTTGCTTAAATAAAATAAATTGAAAAAGTTTTATTCAAGTCTTATTAGATCAAAATAAATACTTTTTCTATCTTGTACTTTTTCTCAAAACCTGATGGTTTCTGAGTAAAAAAAATATCGAAAGTTCAAAATCTCGAATTATTTTGTTATATATCTTGGAAAGGTTTAGTTGTAAAAAAAAAAGTTTTCAATGTGTTTTTTCACATAAAATAAAATTACTTAATAAAAACTATAGGTTCCTATTTAAAAAAAAATGATGTTGACCATCATATCACCTTGAAAACACCACCTAAAAAAATTTCATCCCAGTACATCTATGTCCCCCTCCAAACCGTACAACTTTTATCTGAAAAGACTTTTTATAACATTTCACCATAAAAAGTGTGCACTTAAAATGGATCAACCTGTATTTACTTACCTCATCAACAACTAAAACTACATGTTTTTTATTAACGCTCTTTTTTGAAAATCTTTTATTCAGTTCTTCGTAAGCTTGGTTCCATAATAATGTTTTTCCTGATAGCTGCTTAACTATCTAAATAAAAAATATTTATAAATATATTTAAATTTGTACATATTAATAACACAATTTTACTTCAATATAAGCTCTTTTCGGATCAGTTAAACGCATTCCGTTAATTTCAACGTAATCGAATTCTGGTATTTCTGAATCAGGATTTTTCGATGATTCTTGTAAATTTTTAATAACTTGTGTAACAGTTGCGGTTTTTCCTGTACCAGGGACTCCAGCTACGTACATACACCTAAAAAAATATATAAATATTAACCATAGGTGGGCATTAACTCGTTAATCCGTTAATCGTTAATTAACGAAGTTAACAAAATGGTTAACGGATTAACTTTTAAGTTAACTCAAAAAAATGTTTACGCTTTTGTTAACTTCCGTTAACTTTAGTCCGTTATATTGGTTGTTTGATGAAAAGTACATAACAAAGTTGTCGAAATAGCTAAAAAAAATAAACTGCCTTGGCAGGCACGAGACTTTTTTATACATCATGATACCGAAGTATTGATAATATAGTTAATTTTATTTTTTAACATTTGATTTTTAAATATTTTACTTACAAAATGATTTTCAGTGAATGCAATGGATGCATTATAATTTTAATAATATAATTTTAATAACAAAACAAAATAGGATTATTGATTATTGAATACATATGTTTTTATTTTCTTAGACTTCAATTTTCACAGTTGTATATACAGAATATACTAGTGTTCTATTAGATCGGGAGCCAGGCTACATTCCGTTTAAAAAACCATTAGAATTCATAAGAGTTGGTGATTTATATTCAGAAAGATGTAAAGAATGAAATTCTGAAGGTTGCCGGAAAATAAAATCGGAACTTTTTTTGATACGAGCATTATAACAAAGTCCTTCCATTTATAAAAAATGTAGATGTTGCACCATTTTTAATTTTGATGAAAGTTTAGTCAGTTGTTATTATACGTATTAGTTAGCAAAAACTGTAATTAGAAAATTTTAAATGTTCACAGGTTGGAGGTGGTGAACGTTTTACCCTCGAAAGATATGAATATTTCATCGATTTTTAACGTTTTTTCGACTATCTATAGCATGCGTTCTAATTAAACAAATATAATGAACTTGGGGTCATTTGAAAGCCTAAAGAGTCTAGCTTCAAAATTATTTAACTCAATTTTAAGTTTAGGTTATTTTCGTTGTAGATATTCGTAATAAAGGCTTTTCAATTCCATTTATGAAATTGTCATTTTATATTTTTTTCAAAATTTTCAGTGCCTTTCTGGTTTGACTGAGAAAGCTGTAATTATGCGTATGTTATGTTCACATATAGTACTCAGTACCCACAACAAAACAGCTTGATTGATGCACATTTTCTATTAAAAAAATTAAGTTAAATATCACAAATATCACGGAAACACCAAAAACAGCTGTTTTCGAAGCAAATAAAAGTTATGTGGGGGGCAAGATAAATTGCTGAATTTTTTTTTACAAATGCTCTTAATAATTATCTAAAAAGGGCAATTTGATTCGTTTTGTTATTTTTATTTTTTTAGCTGCCAGAAATTTAAAAATAATCAAAAAAATGTAAAAACTCCAAAATTAGCTATTTTCAAAGTTAAAAAAATCTATGAAAATGTTTGTAGATTTTGGATGGTTAACTTTTTAACGGATTAACTTTAACTTCCGTTACATTTTCAGAATTTTAACGCTTTAACGGTTAACGAAGTTAACTTTTTTATTAACGGATTAACGATTAACGAAGTTAACTTTTCGATTAACTGTGCCCACCTATGATATTAACCCATTAATTCCCAACGCTGCGTAAACAAAACATTTTTAAAAAAATGTTTTTTTTAATATCTCATTGATGAAATGACTTTTTTTGCTGCTAACATTGTCACACAAACTGTTTTAAACTGTTCCACACTAAGTAATAACTTTTTGTTGGAAAAACAAAAAAAAAACATGTATTTTTTTAATTTCAAAAACAGTTATTTTATAATGGGTTAAGGACGTATATAAATAAACTAATTTAAGTAATTGCTCCTTACCCACTCCCATCTCCTGTGAGTTTATTTTCAACAAAATATGAAATGTCTATCGCTTCATCTTCCCTGAAAGGCAATTCGTCCGGAACAGCCGATACATGTAATCTTTGTCTAGCAATTTCAAGTTTGTTTTTACTGATTTTTGCTTTCACTTTTCTTTTAAGAAAATCTGTATTGTTACTTAAACGTGAGATTCTAATACGAGAAGACGGCGAAGTCATTTTTGTAATTAAAATTAATTTTATTATATTCGACTTAACCTTATTTTTTGTTTAATTTGATTTTAATACCATAAATGACGTAGATAATTTTATAAAAAAATGAGAATAAGTTTATTTTATATAAATCAATATGTTTAGCAATTAATAAATTGAAAATAAGGTAAAAAGGTAACAAATTTAACAATTTTCCCGCTACGTTTATAAAATTTAAATTTTGACATACAGTTAGACCAACATAAATTTTTGTTTAGTTTACATCATAGACTTATAGAATGGACTGAGCAACCTTAGAGCATATACATACTAGAGATAGCCTTGTCGCTCGTCCGTGCAAAACAAGAGAGAATGCGTAATAACGCTACATCCTTTCTCTCTCGCTTCGCGTGCTGATTGATACTGGTAATAGCGGGAAGCAATTGCCTCTCCCCACCGACGTTATGGCGCTTTCTCTCGCACGGCGGACAGAAAGGCTGCCTCTAGTAGGTATGTGCTCTAAGTGAGCAACTATGAAGTAAATACTGGCGAAGAGACAAAGCGAAAAAGTCGCCAATACCTGTCTCTTTCTAGAATAGTCATTACAGACTTACAGAAAAGAGACAGGTATTGGCTTTGTCGCTAAAGAGAGTGGTCAATTTTGTGTATTCTATAAGTCTATGGTTTACATATTCGGATTCATTTATTCAATTGTGGTATCACTGCTTGTCAAAATCCACTTGAAAAAAAAAACAAGATGGATGACACTGAAAGCACTGTCACGTCAATTGATGAAAATACAGAAAACTTCTGCGAAAATCCAACACGGGATACTTTAGCAGAAGGTTTAATGGGTTTATTAAAACCTACAATCGATCAATTAGATGAACGAGTCCGTGCTACGAGGTAAAAAAAATCTTCACGAAAATTAATACGTATATTAATAATTAAAAATTCTTCAGAATATCCCAGTCAGAATTAAAACAACAAATCGAAATCCTTCAAGAAGAACTGAAGAAAATATCAGACGCTCAACAATTTGATGTAGATTTAGACGCATATGTAAAAAAATTAGTATCGGCTAAAAGTAAGGTTACGGTCGTATCGAATATTTTACAAGCCGCGCAAGATAGGTTACAAAAAATACATACCGGGATCGAAAGGGAGACAATTAAACGAAAAACGTTGTTAGAAAAACCGCCTTCAACACCCCAAAGTCCTGTGGGGCAAGTAGCTACAGCAGTTCAAAGTCCAGAACAATCTGGCGTTTAATTTTGAGGTTAGGTTGATTTTGAGGTTAGGTTAATTTTGAGGTTAGGTTGATATTTTTATTTTAAGTGCAATAGTGTGAAAAATATAAATAATGGAAACTCCGTATTTGTCACATATAACGACTAAAGATTACGAAGATACTTACGAACCATCGGAAGATAGTTTTTTAATGTTAGACGCCCTCGAAGCTGATTTACCGTTTATAGAAAAAAACACCCCTCGTACAGTTATTGAAATAGGTTCGGGTAGTGGAATAACGATAACGGCTCTATCTAAAAAGCTCGGTACGAAATCTTTTTGTTTCGCGACGGATATTAATTCAAAAGCTTTAAAAACCACAAAAAAAACTGCGGTTTTGAACGAAACTAAAGTTGAATGCATTACGATGGATTTATTTACGAATTTCAGGGGTCGTGTTTTTGATTTGGTTATTTTTAACCCACCGTATGTTGTTACGGAATCAGATGAAATCTACGGGAGGGGAATTGAGCGATCGTGGGCAGGGGGAAAGAAGGGGCGAGAAGTTATCGATAGGTTTTTGAATATGTTGCCGTTTGTATTGGCAGAAAATGGGTTTTGTTATTTGATTGTGATACAGGAAAATGATCCGGATGATATTTGTGGTGTTATGGAAGATCGGGGGTTTTGTACGAAAGTTGTTTGTGAGAGAAAAATACGGGGCGAGTTTTTGAAAGTTTTACGGTTTTCACAAAAAAACAGTTAATTTTTTAATCGAGATTATATTTTAAGCTGCTGTATTTATATTAATATTATTTGTAATATATTATTCCGTAGTAAATAAGAAAGTTATTTTGTTTATTATTAAATTGTAATAAAAATATATTTATTTCGTATACATTTTTGAGTTTTTTTTTTTATAAAACCCTTCGGAACTGCATGAAAATGACATATATTAAAGATGGCCGCCCTAGATATGTATAAATAGGGTTGCATTCCGTCCTCTTTTCTCCAGACAGTGTCCTCTTTTTAAGGGCGTCCAGGGGGATTTTTCAAATGTGTTCGGGGTAAGAAAAATTGCCAAAATTGCTAAAAAAAAGAACGTAAGGTTATCTTAAGGATATGCAACTGTATTATACTACAATGTAAGTAAATTTGCCTATACGTTGTGTGGTTACATATGTTATGGATATGCAACTGTATTATACTACAATGTAATTAAAGTTGCCTATAGGTTGTGATGTTATATTATGGATATGCAACTGTATTATACTGCAATGTAAGTAAATTTGACTATACGTTGTGGGGTTACATACATGTTATGGATATGCAACTGTATTATACTACAATGTAATTAAAGTTGCCTATACGTTGTGTAATTACATATATTATGGATATGCAACTGTATTATACTGCAATGTAACTAAATTTGCCTATACGTTGTGGGGTTATGTACATATGTTATGGATATGCAACTGTATTATACTACAATGCAATTAAAGTTGCCTATACGTTGTGATGTTATATTATGGATATGCAACTGTATTCTACTTCAATGTAAGTGAAGTTGCCTATCTATGATATACCGTATTATTTGTAAATATAATGGATGATTCGACGAAATAAATTAATTAAGGGCATTAGGGTTACAATAACCAGTTTATGGGGAGAAGAAAATGTATATGACTTTTACAAACAGAGGGGGGGGGGGTGACAGAGTCGCAGGCACAGAGCTAGATTTTTATTTCATTAAAAAAATAAAAGAAAAATTACATTTTTATTTATTTTTTATATTTTATAAAATATGAGAGGGGGGATTTTAAGTACACGTATTTTTTAATAGGTGAAAATTACTCTCAAAGTTTCATATTTTATAATATAATAATTTTTTTCCAACCATAGGGTATTTGACTAAATTTTAAAATATATTGTAAATTGTGCGTTCCAAACTAATTCTAAAAATACGCTGAAAATAATCTTTTCCTATTCAAATTAAAAAATTCCCGTCAAAACGCGCATTCAAAGTAACGTGGTATGCCCTGTGACGTAACTGTTTACTAAAAAAAACTGAAATCAACCAATAGGGATCGAGTATTCTGACATTTTTAGGGTTCCGTAGAAAACTAGGAACCCTTATAGTTTCTCCATGTCCGTCCTGAAAAATTTTGTCATAATAAAATGAAATTTGGTAAACGGCCGTAGATTGATGACCCAAAAACAGAAATGATAAGATTTTTGAAAATAAAAATTTTTTAGACCCCCCTTTCATAAAATGAAAAGTGTTTAAAAAAAAAAAATTTCACCTACACCATTGAGTGGGGTGTCGTTAGAAAGGTCTCCTAAAATGCAACAAAAAATGTAATAGAAATTTTTAATTTTAACCCTTTAATCACGATGTATTTGCTCTCCAAAGTCATTAAAAAAGCGTCCCCCCCTCTATTTTCTAAACTATCAATTTAAAAAATCTGAAAAAATTCCAGAACGTAGATTTTAATTAGTACTTTCACTGAAAATTATAACGAACATTGTCAAAAATATTTTGGACCCCCCTTTTTCCCTACTTACCCTATTGAGTGGGGTGTCATTTAATAGGTCTCGTAAAATGCAATAAAAAACGTCAAATAACTTTTTGATTTTAACCCTTCAGTCGCGATATATTTGCTTTTTAATGTTGTTGTCAGAGCGTCCCCCCCCTCTATTTTCTAAACTATCGATTCAAAAAATCTGAAAAAAAATCAGAATGTAGCTTTTAATTAGTACTTTCACTGAAAATTATAACGAACATTGTCAAAAATATTTTGGACCCCCCTTTCATAGATAAAAAAGTGAAGTCACATTTTTTTCATTTACCCCATTGAGTGGAGTGTCATTTGATAGGTCTCGTAAAATGAAATAATAAAAGCCAAATGACTTTTTGATTTTAACCCTTCGGTCTTAAAAATTTTGAAAAAACTCGCTTTTTATAAATCGTAGTGAGAATGACTACGGAACCCTATCGTGTGCGTGCCCAACAAGCACTTGCCCGTTTTATTTATTAATAGTGGCAAATACCTTATTGGAAAACTGAAAAATTCAATTAACTTGATAAATATTTATATGAAATCCAAACAAACAGTATTTAAAAAGTGCATAACTAGTAATTATAGCGTATTAAAAAGAAAGACACTCGCAATATTTAATGGTCTATTCATGAATTATTCATAGCCATCTCGATGTATCATATATAAACAAAACAAAATGGCAGCGCCATGTGAAACAAACGAAAGTAAATGGAGCTATTTGTGTATTTCGTCATAGAGGAGAAAGATGTTATCGTGATATTCTTAATTGTTACTTTGGGAACCACAAATTCACGTGAAAATTCGACACAAAATGAATGAAAGTACAAAAAGATAGTTCCAAAAAAACTAATACTGATTGTTTTTCAGTTAAAAAAAATAAAGAATTTTATTGGATGCTGTAAAATGGAAAGAAAGAAATGATTGTCACATTAAATTTTAATTGTTATGATGTATTTAAATACTTTTTAATTGGTTATTTATTTGACTTTTTTGGGAGTGACATTACTGTGAGTAAATCGTAAAAACACTTATGTCGTAATGTAAGATTTGAAACAATTATTTAGTTTGTTGTAGCATAATTAAAGTGACCAGACGTCCCGGATTGTGCGGGACAGTCCCGGATTTGAGTAGTCTGTCCCGCATAACAAATTGTCCCGGAAATCGTCCCGGATTAGACATTAACAACATTATATTATCATTATTGTGTATCGTCTTGGTGAGGAGGATTATTGTGTGTTGTTGGAGGAAAAAATAATTCTTGGTGAGGAGCTAAAAAAAAAAGGTTCAGAATTTTAATGACTAAAAAAAAAAAGTCTTCTGAATTTTAATGACTAAAAAAAAAAGGTCGTCAAAATTTTTATTATAAAAAATTTTTCATTTTTTTTTTAATAAAAATATTATCAATGGGGGGGGGGACCAAGAAAATCTTGTTTTGTATATAACGAAAACAATATTTTGTTAATATAAGAAACATACTCTTAATCCAACTACGTTATTTCTTCGTTCAAGAATACTATAGTTGGTTTAAGAATATATTTCTTATCTTAAGAAAATATTGTTTTCGTTATATATAAAACAAGGTTTACTTGGCTCAAGTAAACCTTTCTACCTGTGTACCAGTAACCCTGTATAACTATTAATTTTGCTAGCCCTTTTATGATATATACCGGACATAAAACTTACTTGCAAATTACTATTTATCAAAAAAAGTTTTTTTTTTTATAACAGAAAATTAAAAACAACAATTTTCGAAAAGTGAAAAGACAAATAGCTGTATTAATTTACCAATCAATATGTAATCGAATAGAATAAATATGGTCAGTTAAAATTATACACAAATTAGAAATTGTACGTCTCGGTTTACTTAGGTATTTATTATTTCGCATAAAATAGCAATAGGTGTACGCATAACGTGTATTTTTTGTTACTTTTTATGACCTCGTTACTCCTCCTTCATCTTGAGTCAAAGATCTTTAATAAATAAGTGAAAATATAATTATTATTATTAATATTATATAAAAAAAACAACGAAAATATCTATGCACATTTTATTTTTTAAAGAAATATAACTATTAGACGTAAACTGTACAAAATATTGTAATTGTTGGTAGGGTAGGTCACGTGTTTGTTAAATTACTAAAGTTACAATATCAATTAGTAATTATTGTGTACAAGATCTATTCTATATTATTGGTATAGTTTAATTTGTTATAACAATAAACAAATATACTATTAATATAAATAATACTTAATAATTCAATAATTTAGATGCTTAATTGACTAACTACACTTTAATATACATTTTACTGGGTTTGTTTTGATTCTGTTACTTATTTTTTTGTATTTTAGTTGATTTTTATATGATAAGTTGTAATTTGATGTATGGAATATGACTAAAAAATTTTGAATTTTAGATTTCGTTAAAATTATATTTATTTTATAGAAAATGATGTGAAAAGTTGAAATTTTCAAACCGCAGGTCTGTATCTCTAACCGTTCTCGAGTTATGGCCTCTCAAAGTTTGAATTTTTTCAAAATTTTGGAGAAAAATGATCGTAACTTTTGAACGTGAAGTCGGATTTGATTTTTGTTGACATATTTGAAATCAGCGTGTCAAAATCTATATAATGACATGTATAGAACTTAAAAATTCGGAAAAAAAAAATTTGTCAAAAATCGTCATTTTTTTAAGGTATACCCCTTTGAATTTTTTCGATTTTTCACAAAAAAAATTTTTGTCGAGTTTTGAAGTATTATACATGTCATTATATAGATTTTGACACGCTGATTTCAAATCTGTCAACAAAAATTAAATCCGACTTCACGTTCAAAAGTTACGGCCATTTTTCTCCAAAATTTTGAAAAAACTAAAACTTTGAGGGTCTGTAACTCGAGAACGGTTAGAGATACAGACCTGCGGTTTGAAAATTTCAACTTTTCACGTCATTTTCTATAAAATAAACATACTTTTAACCAAATCTAAACATGTCATTTTTTAGTAATTTTTCATGCATCAAATTAATTTTTTTCATAGAAATATTAACTCAAATATAAGAAAATTATAAGTAAAATCATAAATATCATTTATATATGATGATTTATTCAACTAATTATTTTGAAGTTGAATTAGTTGTTTCTAAAGTGATAAACAAATTATTTCATTTTCAATTAAAATACAATACAATAAATACAAAGATTGTGTAAAGTATTAATTATATTAATAGTATATTTGTTTATTGTTATAACAAATTAAACTATACCAATAATATAGATTTAGAACCTGTACACAATAATTACTAATTGTTATTGTAACTTTAGTAATTTAACAAACACGTGACCTACCCTAACAAGAACTACAATATTTTGTACCGTTTAGTCAAATAGTAATATTTCTTTAAAAATTTAGTGATTTATTATTATATATTTTTCTCTATATTTTGCGAATGTGAAAAATTACAATATCATTAACTATTTTTTCTAATAAAGCAATAACTTAATTTAATATTTATCTCAAATTAATTGAGTATCTATAAGTAAGATTTCTCAACGCTTTTGCTAATTGAATATTCGCTATATTACCTACCATTAACTAATGATGTGTTGTGATAAGATGCAAATATAAATTCACATAATCACATTCTATATGTGTTTATACGTTAGACTGTGAGGAGAAAGTGACCCTGCGGTCGTGAAGGGACCATGACCTTAAGAGCGGAGATGCCATCGGAGATTCACTTTTCTTGATTTTACTTGGTTTTAAAAATTAACATGGAGACGTGATTCAATAATCTATGTTGTATTTATTTATATACAGCGGTAGTCAAATAGTTTTCAATTAAAATATTTACACTATTCACTGGGTGCAACGTAGCAAAAAATAACACTTTGAGTGGACTAACTGTCATTTTTAATAGGCTCGTTTTTAACTGAAAATAGAAAAGTCAACATGGTTAATCCCACTATAGACTATGTGCAAGGGGGTGGAGTTAGAAATAATGTCGATGCGAGTGTTCGTGGTGAGCAATATTGTAAAATTATCGGCGCCAAAATTTGAGGTTATGCTGTCAATGTAAACGAATTAATTATTCTCTTTTATACGTCCTAATTTAAAAAGAAAAAGATACCCAAAATAAATAATTTTCACGTACCTTTTATGCTATACTATTTATATTATATGCAAACAGCTAAATTAAATGATATTTGTTTAATAAAAAATTTCACGGTATTAAACATATTAAACAATGATAAAAAGAGAGTTGAATCCATTCAATCCTTCTCTATTACCCGCTAGCGGCGCTAATAGACTTCGTGCACATAGCCAATAGTCATAAATAATCGTCTAAAATGTATATATTACGATATTTTATTGAAATTATTTGTTTGTTAGTACGCCAAAGTCCACCCAAGTTGCTACTAAAGTCCACCCGTTAGTTGGCGCTGTCATCGTACACGCTGCGAATATAGTGTTTTAATCCATGGCAAATAAGACAGCGCTGCCGAGATCAAACATTGTTTAAAATGCAAGTTCCATTCATGGATTCTTGAGGTCGAATCGGTGCAGTATTTACTATGAAATAAATGTTAAGAATCACTTCTTTAAACGGTGGTAATTGAAGAGGACGCAAATATATGTATATGCCGGCGGTTATATCTAATACACGACAGTCAAGTGTCTTGAAGCTATAATATGTACTGTTTTTTAGACATTAATTCATTTTATATGCATTGATAGTGTATATGGACATTGCGGTCGCGGTACGGCGTCTTGGCATGATGAGGGGGTCATAGAGTCATGCACGAAAATTACATGTTGCTCGGAGACATTGAATTTCACGTTTATGTAGAAAATATGTATAAATAATTGTTACTAGCAAAATTTCAGGGCTGGTGTAGGAGCTTCAAAACTAATATCAAAATTTATATATTTATTAAAGTTATTCGATAATTAGAGCAATGTATAGATAAAAGTAGTATAAAATTTTAATATGATATTTATGGATAACTCATAATAATATATTTTACTAATTTTTATTTAAAATATTGGACGTATGGTTTTTGAGTAATTGGATATTAAAAATATAGTTTTTAACATACGATAAATGAGAAAACTCGCTGAAAGTGCTATATTTATTGAAATTCTACACAATTGGCTATATAGAGACGTTTTTAAAACTAATTATTCGAAACTTCAACTCTTTTAAATACTATAAAAATTATAATTTATATTTTTGGCCTAAAAAAAAAAAGAACAAAATAAAATACAAAAACTTTTAGGTCCCCATGGGCCCGGCTAGATATTAAAAAAAAATTAATATTTTTTGTGGAATACACTGTTAACATGCGACAACTTTTCCCAACTACCCCCACTTGAAATTCGAAAAATAGTTTTTTTGGCCCAACCACGTGTGAGTTTTCATAATTTTTTTATTAAAAAAGGAGGGGAATGAAACTTAAATCATAGATGTGCATACAGAAAAATCATATGTATATATATATGGTCGAATTACGACTATAGGTGTAACTAAATAATATTATTGTACGAAATTTTGAATTATCCTTAATTGAACTTTTGAATACTGGTGTCGCGTATTATCAAAATCTCAAATAATCTTACATCTTTACAAAGATCATTATTTCTACTTTCTAAATTAAAAAAAAAATAATAAAATTCCATTATTATTTAACAAAATTAGAGCACTTTTAATAAAACCCTAAAATTTGAGAACAAGTCACCATATTTTTTTAACAATTGGAAGTATGAAAAATTTTGTTTTACAAAAGTTTCTTATTTTTTATGATCTTTACAAAAATATGTACTTTTGGATATACCGTTCCATTTAATTTTGCTGAGAAACGGGCATGAGCCCCTCAAACTACCCCCCAAGGGGGTTGAAAATATTTTCCTGAAATTCTTTAGGGTCAATATAAAATTTTTTATCATAAAACTCTATCTTCAATAGTTTGGGCGTAAAACATAGTGGACGGTTTTTTCCTTAGAAATAGTTTGTCATATTAGCAATAGTAAAAACGATAAATAAATTTAAATTATCACGCGGTAAAGACAGTCTTTGTGATAAAGACGTTAATTCTGGATCATCCTGTATACATATTCACTTAAATAAAGAATATTACAACCTTATTAAATTTCTAATTAACCTGACAGGTAACTGATATTGAAAATAAAAATAACTAAACATATTAGTAATAGTAAAAACGATAAATTAATTTAAATTATCACGCGGTAAAGACAGTGTCTGATAAACAGCAACCTTGCCCGTGATCTTGTGATAGAGAATTTACGTTAATTTTGTATTAATTTCACTTATAATTCTTATTTATGAGTAGATAGCTATAAATAGATTCATTAGATACCGTATATATCGTATACCGTTTAATGTACTATACATATTTTTAATAAGTATGAACTATGGGTCTTTCATTAAATTTGTATATTAATATAGAGAGTTTTTGGAAATGTGTATATGATTTAATGACTTTCTTGGGTTTTTTATGATTGATTGCTTTTTTGTAGAGAAAAGTGTCGCCAGTTTATGTGTTGTGTTTTGTATAGAAATAATATAAAATTTTCATTCTTATAAAATTAAAAAAAGAACCTTAGCAGTATTAAACTCGATCTCTATGTGCCTCTCTTTGGAGTTAAGTGTTACTAAAGGGTAGATTTTGGGAAGGGGGGGGAGCACACTTTGATAAACACTTTGTTGTCCGTATGTCTGTCTGTTCGTCAAGACCCTTTTTTACTTATAATATTTTTACTTTATAAATTATAAGTAAGTAGGTATATTATAAAGCCGATTTTTTTTTAAATCCAGATTTTGATGGAATTATCCATTTTGACCTTCCCTGAATCCAATCTGACTATTTTCGCCACGATGTCTGTGTGTCTGTTTGTCAGTCTGTCTGTCGGTCGATCCGTCTGTCTGTCTATCTGTAGACGCTGTAACTCAAATACGACAAATCGTAGAAGGGTGAAATTTTATACTTAAGATTAATTTTTGTCTGAGGAGTATCTGTTTTTAAGTACATTTCAAATGGTTCATATCAGAGAAGAGATATCTGACTTTCTTATACGTATTACAGAGACTGAACAGTATACGTGTTTGCCATAGGTACCATGGGTCTTTCTTATACGCAATACTGAGAATAAACAATGTGTGTTATTCTAAAGAAATATTTAAAAAAAATCTTTCTGGCTAAATCATTATTGTTAGAAAAAAAATTATAGGGAATAAATTATAGATAATAACATACTCGACATTTTTTATCTAAAACATTTGTGTCTTATTTCAAAAATAAATAGAAAATTAAAAAATTGACAAGAGTGCACATCCTTTTCTGGTGTAGTAATTTCATTCGATACATAATATATAAAATAATATTTCTATAGTTTATTTCCCAAACATTTTATTCTATCTTTTATTAGTTTGTCAGAAATATGTTTCAATAAAGTAAAAGTCACGTTCACTGTTCACTGTCAGTATTACGTATAAGAAAGTCCTGTGGCACTCATGGGAGCTTTTTTCAAGAATGGTTTGAGGTATCATTTTTTGCTTACCTTTATTTATAATGTTTTTCATCCTTTATGATTTGGGAGGGGGGGGGGGGGGTCATATCCTCCATGCCCTCCTAGATCAGCGCTTCTTGCCGTAATATTGAATCAATTTTAAATTAAAGAGTATATTTCGCATAAACAAAAAGTGAAAATAATAAAGAAGCTTACACCTTAAATAGCCATAATTAATTTCAGTAACTTTAATGATTTTTCTTCTTCTTTTCGAGTCTGCAATTATCACTTTACACCAGCCTATGCTAACTGTGCATATAGCGTCTAATAAATAATAATTTCGAAAGTAATAAATCTATTATGAATTAAAATATATAAAATTAATGCGATTTTTTTTTGCTGTGGTGTTTTTGTACAAAATTCATCAAACGAAAGTAGTAGAGGTAATATACCAATATATTAATAATATATATATAATTGATAATAGATTCTAATAAAAAATATGCTAACCTTGAACTTCGCCGCTTTCCTCTTTGGATTTTTTGATTAAATTTTTAAGTTGTAGGCGTGGAAAACATTTCATCGAAATTTGCAGAGTTTATAGCAGTTTTCGCTGGCAAATAATTTCTTAAAGACGTTATAAAACGCAACGTTTGTTTGTCTGTCTGTCTGTCAGTGCGCTTACCACTTGGGAACCACTTATCTATATCAATAAAAGAGTTTGTCCTTAACCACTCACTCACTCACTCATATATCAACGTACAGACCAAACCCCTGGACCTAGAAACGTGAAATTTCGTAGGTGTCTTCCTTTTATGATGTAAGCACCCACTAAGAAAGGATTTTTCGAAATTCAACCCCTACGGGGTTAAAAAAGGGTGTCAAAGTTTACATAAAAAAATATTTTTTTGTTCGCAACTTATCGAACATACTAGTTATAAAATATAAATAGTGAAACGATTATTTCAGTATGTCCCAAAATTTAACCCCTAAGGTGCTAGGGGGGTGGAAAAATTTGTAAAATAATTTTTTTTTGTATTCACCGAATGAAACATGGCATAAGTAGGTACTCTACGAGAGAAATATCAGTTACGAAAATTCAACCCCTATGGGAATAATAATAATAACTGTTCATGATATTAAAATAAATTCGGACAAATTAATATTCAATTAAAAATGAAAGTTCGACGGGGACTAGAATGGATTTAATCTGCAATAAAACAATTTGATATTCAACCCATGATGGCGAGAGTAGACGGGGGTTAGTTTTAAAAAAAAAATTAACTAAGATCCGGGATATTTACGTTTTTTTATAAGTAATGAATAAAAATCAATATAAAAAAATGTAGTATGTCATCCCCTATTACTTATAGAGGGTTCAAATTAGTTTCGAAGTTTACGCGAGCGAAGCCGCGGGATTCCGCTAGTAATCTATATCTATAAAATAGTTTGTCCTTAACCACTCACTCATATATCAACGTACAGCCCAAACCCCTGGACCTAAAAATATTAAATTTCGCAGGTACCTTCCTTTTATGATGTAAGCACCCACTAAGAAAGGATTCTTCGAAATTCAACCCCTACGGGGTTAAAACAGGGTATCAGAGTTTATATAAAAAATTTTTGGGTTAAAAATGGGTTAAAAAAAGATACCCAAGTACTGTAAACTGCGTTAAAACTATCTCTTCATAAAACGTTCGGTGATACCAACATGAACAGCGCCCGTTTACAGTAAGAAAACGCGCCTGTCACAAATCGCGAGTGACGATGAAGTAGTTCTAACAAGGGAACCTTTTCAAGTCGAAAATTCGTATCTAATTTAAACTTTGTATATAGTTAGAGGAGGTCAAGATAAGTAACAAAAACATTATCACAGCTGCGGTAAAACGGTTTAAAGGGGTGAAACACCCCTATGAAAATGTGTGTTTATTTTTTAAAATAACTCTGAAACTAATGAAAATTTAAAAAAATCTACAATACAAAATTTTCATGATTTTTTATCCTTTTTCGAATGACGATAGTCAAAATTCGAAAGAGCATAAAAAAGCATGATTTTGGCCAAGGCTTCACTTTCTTCCATAAAAAAGATTTAATTCTAAACGATAGATTGAAAACAAATTAATATTTTTATATACACCTGTATAAAATGTATAAGTGTGCGTAAACATAAATTAAAGTATAAAATAGTCGAATCTAAAATCAAATGACATTTTCTCGTAATTTATAAACGAAAAAAAGGGAAAATACTTTCAGCACAAATAATACCTATATAAATATTTGAAAAAGTAATAAATGTGATGTTTTTATTACAAACAACGCGCAAACCTATAACTAGTAAGTGGTACAATGACCAAAAAAACGAAAACGCATGAATAATCAACGCATATATTTTGAATTCTCTTAATTAAGATTCTTTTTTTTTATAAATTTACATATTTTTTACACATATTATTCAAATATTTTTTTCTGTAAATTTACAGCGACGGCTTAAAACTATTAAGGCCCTACGTGAATCAATATAAATGAACGGGCATTACTGTCACTACCCCCCCCCCTTTAAAAAAAGATAAAAACAATATTTTGTTTCCCCCGCTTTTCAAATAATGACCCCTTCATTAAATTTTAAATCTAAATAAATTAAATATACCTACTATATTTTTTTTTAACTTGAAATTTGTATTGCCCTATTACCAAAATCATGACCCCCCTCTTTAAATATTAAATTTAGATTCGCGTCTGGACACACAGACTGCTCATACTCCTGATCATATGTGTCATCCCCCCCCCCCCCCCGCCTAGTACAAATAAAATTTAAAAAATATTTTGTTTTGAATTTGAAATTTATTTTTCCCGTTTTCCTAATCATGACCCCCTCTTTAAATATTATATCTAGATTTGCGTTTGAAAGACAGACTACTCTTGTTTCTGATCATATGTGTGATTCACCCCCCCCCCTTCTATCTCAAATAAAATTTAAAAAAATATTTTATTTTGTATATGAAATTTATTTTCACCCCTTTTCAGACCATGCCCCCTCCCCTCTACCTTGAACTTTAAATCTAGATTGGTGTCTGTACACACAGACTGCTTATGTTACTGCTCAGCTGTTTGATGGATAACGTGATGATATAATATAGTTTAAATTAAAAATTCAGATGTAAAAATATTTTTTTCGTAAATTTTCTTCAAAAATATACATTTTTAAATGTTTTATGCCCTGTATTATAAAAATAACATTTTTAAAAATATTTATATAAATTAATTCTCCTATGCCCTTTAAAAGCGATAAAATCATATTTTATTTCGATTTTTATAACTAAGGTCTATTTTTGCTCCACTAATTTTATTTTTTCAGTGACAGACAGACAGATTGACATAGTAAGTATCCCTTTTAAGGGTTCCTTAAAAAAACTAGGAGTCCTTATAGTTTCGGTCTTTCTGTAATTTCTGTTTTCTAAAAATGTATTAATTTAATGCATTAATATCTTCGATATTATAAAAAAAAATTGGTTGTTAATTTTGTCAGATTTTGATTCGTGGTATTTAAATTTACTAAAACACATGACCTTATATATAAGACATTTTGAAAACCACTTTTTTTTAATACCGCCTTTCCGCAAATCTTATAAACTATTAATAAATGTCATTGAACTGTCTAATAACCTCGTTTTAAAATGTTTATTAGCTAACAAATTTGAGTTATTTCTTTTTTAATACAGGGGCATTGATTTTTAATAATTATTAAAAAAAATATTTTTTGAGGTTCTAAGTGCTAATACGCCCCTGGATTATCAGAGAATTGTATATTTTTTTTAGAAATCAATGTGTAGATTTACAACCCATTGTTTTTGGAGAAAATTCTGCGTACGGAATAGGTCCATCTTAAATTTTCATTTATTTTAATTTTGAATAAATATATTTTATATCTGATTGCTAATTTTTATTTCTTATTTTGAAGTTTTCACTTTTAAATTATAATGTTTAAGCCCATTATGTAAATAATCCTGTTCTTTTATTAATTCTTTATGATTTTTGTTTGCTAGTCATCTATTTTTTATAATTTAATTTAATTTTTTTAATTTATACTAGCTGATAAATGTTATTAAAAAATGAATGGGGCATAAATTATTATAGATAATAACTTTTATTATAAAAAAAATCTGCTGTGAACTATTTTAAATATAATTTACTAAATAATTGTTTACTTCTTTAATGCAATAAGAATAATATAATTTTTTTTCTACACTGGTAGAAAGGATTTCTCAAACCAAGTAAACCTTGTTTTGTATATAACAATATTTTCTTAAGATAAGCAATAATCTCTTAAACCAACTATAGTATTCTTGAACGAAGGAATAACATTTTTGGATTAAGAGTATGTTTCTTATATTAATATTGTTTTCGTTATACAGGGTGAGTCATATCAGGTGAAACAAACTTAAACCGTTGATTGAGAAAAATATTTCAAGCAAAAAAATTCATATAAACATGTGTCCGGAAACTCTTCGTGAGGGAGCTACAGGTTCCCAAAGATTTCTACTAAAATTGGTTTTTATTTAATATCTGGAGAATCCATTGTGATACAGCAATGAAAATTAATACCTGGATTAGTAATAATACGTGTTATCGATTTCCAGTATCAAACAATGGTTATTTAGACCAGGGATGTATGGGGCCTTTGGGCCCTCTGATTTTTATCTAGTATTTTTTTGTTCTTCACTTTTTTCGTATGTTTGGTATTTTTTATAAGTTCATATGACACAAAACACACATAAATATACTTTGTTAAGTTGTCATAAGATCAACCGTTTACGAGAAATACGATGTGAAAGATAGTTTTGCAGAATTTTCGTTATATACAAAACAAGGTTTTCTTGGTCCAATACAGTTTTTTTTCTGTGTACTTTTACGAATATACATATGTATAAAATAGACAGAAATTAGAGGTTGGCACTAGAGGGTGCTAGGCTGGCTTTAAGGGGAATGGTGTGGGTAAGGGATTGTGGATAAACGTAAAGTAAAGGCAAGGTTTTTTTTCACACTTAATGACTGAAATTTTGCGATGATTTTTTAAACATAAATGTTTTGTTATTTTCAAAGTTATTTTTCTATGGTGTCAACCTAGTTAAAAAATGTAGCTGTCACACCAAATTTTTATGAAAACACATCAAATTTGCAATAAAATGGTCTTTTCAAAATTAATTTCCGTCAAAGTACAAAATGCTAATACTTATTAATATTATAAAAATTTATAATAAATATTCTGGTCAGGATAAATCCGGACACACCAGGCCTATGTTGTACCTATGACTATACACTATTGATTTACATGCAAAATTTCACAATCCATCTATGTGCAGTTTTAATGTCACCGGCTCCTCGCCTATTAATATCATGAACAATTATGAAGATAAATATATCAAAATTTTACCCTCCCCATTCCCATACGAGTTAAATTTTCGTATCTGATATTTGTATTTGTACGTACTTGTGCCATGTTTCATTCGGTGAATACAAAAAAAAATATTTTACAAATTTTCCCACCTCCCTAACACCTTAGGGGTTAAATTTTGGGAAATGCTGAAATAATTGTTTCATTATATATATTGTTCGATAAGTTTCAATTAAATGCGAACAAAAAAATATTTTTTATATAAACTTTGACACCCTGTTTTAACCCCGTAGGGGTTGAATTTCGAAAAAATCCTTTCTTAGTGGGTGCTTACATCATAAAAGGAAGGCACTTACGAAATTTCACATTTCTAGGTCCAGGGGTTTGGGCTGTACGTTGATATATGAGTGAGTGGTTAAGGATACACTCTTTTATAGATATAATATAACGATACGGAAAACTCGGGGCGCGAGTTCAACTCGCACTTATCCATATTTTATGTATCTTATAGAAAAATTATAATTTCTCCAAATCATAATGATTGACATAATGATGCATTAAACATCGTAAAAGAACGTGAATCAATGTAACAGGTGAACATGATGACACCTTTCAAAAATACCGTGATGATAAATGGTAGATTTATCGATAATTTTATCTAAAATACTACAAAATACTGTTGACCTTAAAGCCCTCGTGTATTATTGTACTTATGTATTATATTATACAGGGTCCTCCAATAGTGCGTCCGGCATTGTTTTACGCCCAAACTATTGAAGATAGAGAGTTAGGATAAAAATTTTACTATATATATCGACCCTAAAGAATTTTAGGAAAATATTTTCAACCCCCTAAAACCGCTCCTTGGGGGCTAGTTTGAGGGGTACATGCCCGTTTCTCAGTAAAATCAAATGGAATGGTATATCAAAAAGTACATATTTGTAAAGATAATAAAAAAATAAGAAACTTTCGTAAAAAAAATTTTTCATACTTTCAATTGTTTAAAAAATATGGCGACTTGTTCTCAAATTTTAGGGTTTCACTAAAAGTGTTATAATTTCGTTAAATATTAATGGAATTTTATTATTTTTTCAAATTTAGAAAGTAGAAATAATGAACTTTGTAAAGATGTATCACTATTTGTGATTTTGATAGTTTAAAGTGTCATACGCGATATATCAAAAATTCAAAAGTTCAACTAGGGATAATTCGAAATTTTCAAATACAACGGTATATCAATTAGTACTTTTTCTTAAAAAGGATATGTAAATAAACAACTTTTGTTAAGAAAATTTAAAATTTAAAATTATAATTTTAAAATTGAAAACTGAAAATTAAAATTTTTAACTTTAATTTTTTTTTTCAAAAGTTGTTTATTTACATATCTTCTTTAAGAAAAAGTACTAATTGATATACCATTGTATTTAAAATTTTTGAATTATCCCTAATTGAACTTTTCAATTTTTGGTATGTTGAGTATGACACTTTAAACTATCAAAATCACAAATAGTCATACATCTTTACAAAGTTCATTATTTCTACTTTCTAAATTTGAAAAAATAATAAAATTCCATTAATTTTTAACGAAATTAGAGCACTTTTAGTGAAACCCTAAAATTTGAGAACAAGTCGCCATATTTTTTAAACAATTGAAAGTATGAAAATTTTTGTTTTACGAAAGTTTCTTATTTTTTTATTATCTTTACAAATATGTACTTTTTGATATACCATTCCATTTGATTTTACTGAGAAACGGGCATGTACCCCTCAAACTACCCCCCAAGGAGCGGTTTTAGGGGGTTGAAAATATTTTCCTGAAATTCTTTAGGGTCGATATATATAGTAAAATTTTTATCCTAACTCTCTATCTTCAATAGTTTGGGCGTAAAACAATGGCGGACGCACTATTGGAGGACCCTGTATACGCACGCTAACACCTGACACAAGTCAATTATTAGTTGGTAAAACTTTTCATCAATAGGTACTTTCTTTTGATTTTGATACATGAATGATTGGAAAATTACAAAGAATGCTGAAATAACCAGATATTTAACCATATATAGAAAGATTTTGATGAAACTTTGGAAATGACAAAAATCCTTGCAAAATTTCAATGTCAGGAGAATAGTTTAACAGATATTAAGGTTTTATGTCTAGTACACTGTAAAAAAAGATTTGGTTTCGAAAAATGTTGTATTTAATTAATATTGAGAACACATGTACCTACATTTAATAGAATATTTTACTTTGTTAATTATTAAAAGTAAAAAAAGTTTAATTCAATTTGAAAATTGAAATAGACAGAAAGGTGTATAATAGTAACATGTACTAATTTGTACTGCTGTAATGGCAAAGCTAGTTTTTCATTATTTTGAATAAATTACACGTGAATATATTTGTTTTATATTTTTTATAATATTTAAAAGGGTTGAAGTTTCGAATATTTAGTTTCTAAAACGTCTCTATATAACCAATTGTGTAGAATTTCAATAAATAGAGCACTTTCGGCAAGTTCTCTCATTTATCGTGTGTTAAAAACTCTATTTTTAATATCCGATTACTCAAAAACCATACGTCCAATATTTTAAATAAAAATTAGTAAAATATATGAGTTATCCATAAATAACATATTAAAATTTGAGATTTTTATCTATACATTACTCTAATGATCGAATAACTTTAAATAAACAAATTAACATGCATTCTTATGAGAACTGTATAATGACATGAGACATTACAGGACTTTTCAAAATGATGTGACAGAGATAATTTGATCAAAATTAGAGCATACATACTTTATTCATTTACAAAGATATCTGTACATTTTCAGAATGATTAGGAACCGCGTTTTTTAATTAAAAAATAATAAGTGTAGGTATATATGAAAAAAAACAGACACATCTTGCTTATCCACAGGCCCTTACCCGCACTGTTTCCCTCAAAACCAGCCCCGAACCCTATAGTTTGAATTTGAACCTTCTTATGGTATTTAAGATTGATATAGGAACACAACACCTTTATTTTGATTTCCAAAAATAATAAATCTAAAATATGTTCTTTCTTATGTAAATATTTATTTATTTCTATTAATATTATAAAATATTTAATAAATATTATAATGAAAAGAAAAACTAATACTAAAAATTGAATATATACAAAATTTCATACCCATAAATAATAAAATTGAATTTTAAAAAATAACTTATGGTGAAAAACCTGTTTATTAATTTTTACAATTTCATCGTATCGGTAATCCGTACAATATGAAGACAACTAACATACTTTTTTTTTTAATAAATAAAAATGAAAGTGTATTCTATCATAATTGATTACTTTTTAATAAAGATTTGTTTATTTTAGAAAAGACACAAATATAAACTTCATAATATTGTATATCCTATCATACCCCCTCCCTCGATTTTATACATTTAATTAAATAATTTCTATTTCATTTTTAAAAGTATCACACAAATATCACTATGCAGGGAGGTTTTGGGGTTGATGGGCTTATTTTTTCATAAACTCCTGTTACTAATAAAACAAGTAATTTTATTAAATCAATGTAATTACTTGTTAATAATACAAAATGATAAGTACTAAGACACAACGGTTATAAAATAAAGATTCATAATATTAGAAACAATGTAAACAGGGTGGCCAGTTTGTGGAAAATTGGGAAAAGTCAGGGAATTTTGCTATGCCGGGAAATGTCAAGGAATTTGGTTGGAAGTCAGGGAATTTTGCTATGCAGGGAAATGTCAAGGAATTTGGTTGGAAGTCAGGGAATTTTGCTATGCAGGGAAATGTCAAGGAATTTGGTCGGAAGTCAGGGAATTTTGCTATGCAGGGAAATGTCAAGGAATTTGGTTGGAAGTCAGGGAATTTTGCTATGCAGAGAAATGTCAAGAAATTTGGTTGGAAGTCAGGGAATTTTGCTATGCAGGGAAATGTCAAGGAATTTGGTTGGAAGTCAGGGAATTTTTCTATGCAGGGAAATGTCAAGGAATTTGGTTGGAAGTCAGGGAATTTTGCTATGCAGGGAAATGTCAAGGAATTTGGTTGGAAGTCAGGGAATTTTTCTATGCAGGGAAATGTCAAGGAATTTGGTTGGAAGTCAGGGAATTTTGCTATGCAGGGAAATGTCAAGGAATTTGGTTGGAAGTCAGGGAATTTTGCTATGCAGGGAAATGTCAAGGAATTTGGTTGGAAGTCAGGGAATTTTGCTATGCAGGGAAATGTCAAGGAATTTGGTTGGAAGTCAGGGATTTTTTGTAAAAATGCAAAACCACACAAATTCCTGCAAATATTTAAACAATTATTTATTAAAATTTAAAAGAAAACATGCAGAAGGACCCCGCAGAATCCTTATGGGAAAGGGGTTTCGGTCAAACTCTTTGAAACTTTGGATTCTGATAGTTCTTGATGAGTAGATTAAAAGTGTCAATGGGCACTGAGTCCTAAAAACTCAAACTTTTAAGATATAGCCCTCTGAAGTTGGGGATCATGCTCGTCTTTAATTTATAATAAAAAAAATTGTAAAACCTTAATTTTCGCTCAACTATTTGTATGTGTTCCCAAAGACTTATATATAATCGATTGTCACCATAAAAAAGTAAACATTTAAATTCTTTAGCCAATGGCAGTACTTAAATCTTATTATTACGTTTTTTTATTATAAACCAATTGGATTTGTTTATAATTAAAAATACGTAACAATAAAATTTAAGTGTTGTCATTTCTCA
This sequence comes from Sialis lutaria, assembly GCA_949319165.1. Lineage (NCBI taxonomy): Eukaryota > Metazoa > Arthropoda > Insecta > Megaloptera > Sialidae > Sialis > Sialis lutaria. The sequence goes on from OX439233.1 coordinate 37,894,709, forward strand.
ATTAATTGAAAATTTGACTTTTTTATGATGGCAATCGATTATAGATGTCTTTGGGAATACATACAAAAAGTTGTGCGAAATATTGTAAATTAAAGACAATCATGATCCCCAACTTTAGAGGGCTATATATTAAAAGTTTGAGTTTTTAGGACTTAGTGCTCATTGACATTTTTGATCTACTCATCAAGAACTATTATAATCCAAAGTTTCAAAGAGTTTGACCGAAACACCTTTCCCATAAGGATTCTGCAAGGTCCTTTTCAAAAAAGTTCTATTGTCAACAAATAACTATGTTTTATCACGTGATCTATTTTTAGCACTTCAACCAATTAGAAATGTACCACATTTAAAGTAAAGGTTCAATTGTTGATGTATGTATATTAAAGATTTTTAACAGTGATGATATTAATTTATTATGTGACTTGTTACTGTAGATAATATTTTTATAAAACACAATTTCGTGAAATTTGATTTAAGAGGACACTTAAAAGCCTGTTTTCAATGCTTGGTCAAAAATTAACCAATATGGTATCTTTTTTTTTGAAATAATGAACATATTTTATCTTTTTAACGTTTTTATATAATTTGAAAAATTAATTAAATTTTAAAATAACCATTTTGTAGCGAATTTTGTTACTTCGAAATCAGTATATTGGATATAAAGTAATAAAGTTTTTAATGTTCTGTATTGTTCAATATAACGTGTTAAATATGCTTAAAAAATTTTTTTAAAAAAGAAAACGTAAAAATTCACATGGAAAACCGGGAAAAGTCAGGGAAACTTGTTCCAGAGAAATACTGGCCATCCTGGTAAAGCAGATGCTATTATAATTTATAATATAATATTTTTTTTTTTTTTTTACTTGAAAAACGGAGAAACTGTGGTTTCTTAGTCACTTAAACTAAAAATACACCTTAACCACAAAATTTATGTCACTCGACACGTGTTTCGACTTCACAAGAAGTCCTCATCAGGAGCCTAACGATTCCAGACTGATATATAATAATTAATAAATAAATTACACTAATAACATCCACCATTTTAACACCTATTGACCAATTTTCATCAAATTAAGCTATAATACAGTTAACTATCTATAGATTATGATCCAGTAATGACTTTAATCAAATATCATCAAATAATTCTAATTTAGTATACAATTAATTTAAAAACAAATATCTAAAATTAATGCTAGTACCTTTACTTACTTATACATATCTCTTCTATTTATTATACACAGTATATGCTTTATAACTTTTATCAGTTTCACATGTTACCCCTCCTCCACAACTCATCCAGTATTAGATTAACAGCCCCCCCTCCTTCGCCCCCCCCCCTCTAGATCTGTTTGTTTTGATGTGCCTGATTTCACACGGTTTATTGGATTGTCCCAATGATATAAAAGGTGAGAGGTGATTTTATTAAAGTTCAATTGTTGACTTAAGTTTGTGAAGTGCTTATCGTATTGTTACTTTATTGCAATAATTAAATTTTTTGTATTGTTGATAATTAATTAAGAAAGTGATATAATATCTTTATATTTTGTGATTTATCAAATTTGTGGTAAGTTTAATTATTGTTATTAAATTAATTATAGTCCAATCGAATTAGAAATTTTCTATATACGACAAATGGAATTAATATTCGTCAGGATATTTTTGATATTTAATCATAATTGCAATTGTTTACCTACAGTTTTTAAATAAAAATAAAATGGCATTTTTGGTAAAAATATTTAAAAAACGATTATTGTGCAGCATTTTACTCCATATAAAATTTTCCATGCTATCTTAATTTTGTAATAATATTTTAATTTTTCCAAAAATATAGTTTTGTTTTTATTTAAATATTAAGGGTAAACGGTTGCAATTACGACTTAATATCAAGAAATTGAATTTGAAGAGGATAAAATTTCCTTTAAAACAATTATTGGTGTTTCAATCTGCGGTTATTAGTTTATGAATAATTGAACATACAAAACAGTCAATAAAATACTCTGCCTTGTGAATGCACGGTGCTTCCTCGTGCTAAATTCATCAAAGTTAGTTAATTATTGAACAATTTAAATAAAAACCGATAAAGTATTCAGATCAACTGCCTGTCATTGGTTAACCATTTAATTTTCATACGATTTTAATAAAAAATTTTAATTTTACATTTTTCTTAATACACGCCGGGTGATTCGTATATTATGAATTTTTTGACAATTTCAATCAAAATCATTATTTTTCTGCTATACAAATGTCAAAATGATATTTAAAACGTCAAAATGACATTTAATATGTCAAAGTAAATAGCAGTTTTAAAAAACAAATGACGATTTTCTTAAAGCAAATTGAGATAGATCTTTGTAAGGGAATATTTTACAACAAAAGTAGGTGATCTATATTATAGAGAATTGAATGCTCTACAAAAAAGGTTCTATAAAATTTTCACGTAACATGTGTCTTTCTTGAGATATCTTCAAATCAAAAAATAAATATTTTGGGATGTCACCCCTCCCCCTTACACACGATTTTAATACTTTTGAAATGGGACCGTCCTCAAACCAGACCCAACCAACAAACCAAGTTTCATTAATATCGGTTCAGTGGTTCATGAGTTAAGCGTGTGACAAGGATTGGGGGACAGACACACACACACAGACAGACAGACACGGAACAAAAATTGTTTGTCTTGACCTGAAACGGATAAATAAAGTAAAATTTTTAAAATCGGAGAACAAATTTTTTTTCTCGTTTTAAAACGATAACGAAGCTTCTCGTATCTTCGATATTGCGAGGAAATCATGATTTTTTTAGAAATTTTTATTAACTGCTGAATACCGATTTTGCTTTTTATAGATAACAGAGGCAAATTGCGACATTTTCAAAAAAACGAAATATTGATCTTGTAGTTTTAAACGACTCTAACACCTGAACTATTGGTTTTAAATATTTACCCTAAATAGGTTTCTTATAGGAAATTTTATCATCTATAAAATTGTTTCTATTAATTTTTGCTCTATTTTGCATCGTTTTCGTTGCATCGACGATTTAAGTTTAAATGGCACTCACCTTTTTTTCTTTTTATTTTTTTGCGTGTATTTTTGGGGGGCCTACAGCCTTGTATTTTTATATTTTATTAAGAACCGGCATAATGTCCATTTTTCATATAAAATTTTTTATATAAGACTTCATGTACCTCGTTGGACTTGGAATTGATTCACGAATCGATTGGCAAGGGTATTTTTTGAGTTGTGTCAAGTGGGTTACACGGCAACATCCAAGTGTGGGTGAAGTTTTGATAAATTTTTTCTAGTGTATTAATGTATAATTTACTTATAAACAATTCTATAAAATTATAAGCAATTTGATTCTTATTATCATATATTTAAAAGATACGCACATTTTTTAGTTATTTACTAAGATTATATACAATTATAATTGAATCAATAATACACGCAAATTGATTATTGTATAATACAAAACTTTCAACTTTAATAATAAGTGAAATAGCCGGATGATTTCAATTTCTATTTGAAATAACGGAGGTCGTTAGGTTAGACGCTAGACGTTGGACGTTAGACAACAAAAAAACAGTCATTTTACAATTACATTTAAAAATAGTTATACGTATTTGTAAAAGCTTTCTTCCTTTTCTTTAATGTTGTATAATAAATACATGTTAACTATCTTTTTATCGTTAAATTATTTTATTAGATACACGAAGAAAAATATGCCATAACAATCACTGAATTTTTAAATAAATATTACTATTTGACGTAAACTGTACAAAATATTGTAATTGTTGGTAGGGTAGGTCACGTGTTTGTTAAATTACTTAAGAGTCAATATCAATTAGTAATTATTGTGTACAGGATCTAAATCTATATTATTGGTATAGTTTAATTTGTTATAACAATAAACAAATATACTATTAATATAATTAATACTTTACACAATCTTTGTATTTTAATTGAAATAAAATAAATTTTATGGCACTTTATTTTAACAAATAATTGAACCATTTAAATGATATTTATATACGAATATAGTAAAAATTGCGTATTATATCTATTAAAAATTATAATATAGATTGTAGAAGTTACTTAATTGACAGTAGGTACATGTTTGTTAAAACTGATAGTATTTTTTGATACAAAATTGTTCGGAAACTGTAATTTTTATTAAAAAATCGACTCTATTTTTTTCTGTGTAGTTAAATGATACGGGTACTTATTTATTCATTGCTCAGCTGTTATAAGTGATAGCGTGATGATATAATTAAACAATAAACTCTACAAGACTTCTGACATTTCAAGGAAAACGTTGATGCAAGTTTGATACAAAATTGTTCGACAACTGTAATTTTTATTAAAAAATCGACTCTATTTTTTTCTGTGTAGTTAAATGATACGGGTACTTATTTATTCATTGCTCAGCTGTTATAAGTGATAGCGTGATGATATAATTAAACAATAAACTCTACAAGACTTCTGACATTTCAAGGAAAACGTTGATGCAAGTTTGATACAAAATTGTTCGACAACTGTAATTTTTATTAAAAAATCGACTCTATTTTTTTCTGTGTAGTTAAATGATACGGGTACTTATTTATTCATTGCTCAGCTGTTATAAGTGATAGCGTGATGATATAATTAAACAATAAACTCTACAAGACTTCTGACATTTCAAGGAAAACGTTGATGCAAGTTTGATACAAAATTGTTCGACAACTGTAATTTTTATTAAAAAATCGACTCTATTTTTTTCTGTGTAGTTAAATGATACGGGTACTTATTTATTCATTGCTCAGCTGTTATAAGTGATAGCGTGATGATATAATTAAACAATAAACTCTACAAGACTTCTGACATTTCAAGGAAAACGTTGATGCAAGTTTGATACAAAATTGTTCGACAACTGTAATTTTTATTAAAAAATCGACTCTATTTTTTTCTGTGTAGTTAAATGATACGGGTACTTATTTATTCATTGCTCAGCTGTTATAAGTGATAGCGTGATGATATAATTAAACAATAAACTCTACAAGACTTCTGACATTTCAAGGAAAACGTTGATGCAAGTTTGATACAAAATTGTTCGACAACTGTAATTTTTATTAAAAAATCGACTCTATTTTTTTCTGTGTAGTTAAATGATACGGGTACTTATTTATTCATTGCTCAGCTGTTATAAGTGATAGCGTGATGATATAATTAAACAATAAACTCTACAAGACTTCTGACATTTCAAGGAAAACGTTGATGCAAGTTTGATACAAAATTGTTCGACAACTGTAATTTTTATTAAAAAATCGACTCTATTTTTTTCTGTGTAGTTAAATGATACGGGTACTTATTTATTCATTGCTCAGCTGTTATAAGTGATAGCGTGATGATATAATTAAACAATAAACTCTACAAGACTTCTGACATTTCAAGGAAAACGTTGATGCAAGTTTGATACAAAATTGTTCGACAACTGTAATTTTTATTAAAAAATCGACTCTATTTTTTTCTGTGTAGTTAAATGATACGGGTACTTATTTATTCATTGCTCAGCTGTTATAAGTGATAGCGTGATGATATAATTAAACAATAAACTCTACAAGACTTCTGACATTTCAAGGAAAACGTTGATGCAAGTTTGATACAAAATTGTTCGACAACTGTAATTTTTATTAAAAAATCGACTCTATTTTTTTCTGTGTAGTTAAATGATACGGGTACTTATTTATTCATTGCTCAGCTGTTATAAGTGATAGCGTGATGATATAATTAAACAATAAACTCTACAAGACTTCTGACATTTCAAGGAAAACGTTGATGCAAGTTTGATACAAAATTGTTCGACAACTGTAATTTTTATTAAAAAATCGACTCTATTTTTTTCTGTGTAGTTAAATGATACGGGTACTTATTTATTCATTGCTCAGCTGTTATAAGTGATAGCGTGATGATATAATTAAACAATAAACTCTACAAGACTTCTGACATTTCAAGGAAAACGTTGATGCAAGTTTGATACAAAATTGTTCGACAACTGTAATTTTTATTAAAAAATCGACTCTATTTTTTTCTGTGTAGTTAAATGATACGGGTACTTATTTGTTCATTGCTCAGCTGTTATAAGTGATAGCGTGATGATATAATTAAACAATAAACTCTACAAGACTTTTGAGATTTCAAGGAAAACGTTGATGCAAGTTTGATACAAAATTGTTCGACAACTGTAATTTTTATTAAAAAATCGACTCTATTTTTTTCTGTGTAGTTAAATGATACGGGTACTTATTTGTTCATTGCTCAGTTGTTATAAGTGATAGCGTGATGATATAATTAAATAATAAACTCTACAAGACTTCTGACATTTCAAGGAAAACGTTGATGCAAGTTTGATACAAAATTGTTCGACAACTGTAATTTTTATTAAAAAATCGACTCTATTTTTTTCTGTGTAGTTAAATGATACGGGTACTTATTTGTTCATTGCTCAGTTGTTATAAGTGATAGCGTGATGATATAATTAAATAATAAACTCTACAAGACTTCTGACATTTCAAGGAAAACGTTGATGCAAGTTTGATACAAAATTGTTCGACAACTGTAATTTTTATTTAAAAATCGATTCCATTTTTCTCTGTATAGTATACAAATAAATTCTATATATTTTGAATTCTCATTGAAAAATAAAATCTACACTACATGCGTAAATATTTCATAACAAATTAACCATAGTGGCCCACAATCTAACTGTAAAAAACGCGTTTTTTGATTAGCATGTAAGTATTTCCTTCCAGCTAGAGAACAATAACCAAATACAATATGTAGTTATGTAGGGATACCTAACTTTCATCATCGTTTGAACTTACCAGCCTACTACAATCTAATTATTACGTAAATATAAATACAGTCGAAACCGGTTTTAACGATATCGGTTAATATAACATATCGGTTTTAACGACTCACAAGGGAACCTTTTCAAGTCGAAAATTCGTATCGAGTTTAAACTTTGTAAATAGTTAGAGGAGGTCAAGATAAGTAACAAAAAAATTATCTTAGCTGCGGTAAAACGGTTTAAGGGGGTCAAACACACCTATGAAAATGTGCAAAATAATCATATTTTTTTAAATAACTCTGAAACTAATGAAAATTTCAAAAAAATCTGCAATACGAAATTTTAATGATTTTTTATGCTCTTTCGAATGGCGATAGTCAAAATTCGAAAAAAATAAACCGTTAACCTCCACCTCCCACCCATATTTCATAGGTTTAATTTATTTCGAATTTTGACTATCGCCATTCGAAAGAACATAACAATCATGAAAATTTTGTATTGTAGATTTTTTAAAATTTTCATTAGTTTCAGTGTTATTTGAAAAAATATGATTATTTTGCACATTTTCATAGTGGTTTTTACCCCCTTAAACCATTATACCGCAGCTAAGATAATTTTTTTGTTACTTATCTTGACCTCCTCTAACTATATACAAAATTTAAACTCATTACGAATTTTTGGACTTGAAAAGGTTCACTTGTCAGAATAAAAGTCCGACTGAATCCCATATAATTGCCTTTTTATTGGTTTTTACACGACCTAATATGATTGGACCCTTCGATGTCATTATATCCGATTTCAACTGTATACTTTTTTTTGAGAATATTTGTGATAAAAGTACATTTATATCGGCATAAATTTACTAAAATCTGTTAGATTGGGAGCACCTTTAATTCTGTGAAATTCATTGGTATGTTATTCAAGTGGTATTTCAATATACTAAAACACAGTTATCATGAAGGAGCTAGCAAGTACTCTCAAATGATCGATGTATCAAACTTATATGATAGTCTTCTTGTAGTTTCATGAAGACTTTGTCAAGTTTTACGCACGTGTTGTATGTAATAAACACAAACAAGGGTGTTAAAACAGTGGTGATATTATGATAATTATACCACGTACTGTCAGAGTCTGCACCAACTGTGTATCACTCATCTAAATTCTATAGCAAATCTACAGATATTATTACAAAATTAATACCTCATTTGAGAGTGCCTTGCTACCCCTTTTATGATAAGTGGTAGAGCTTATATGCTCGATTTTCTGTCTAGAGACCTTGGGTTTTAGCTAAATGGTAGGTCTGTGTTTCTAGTTTATCCCATTTTAGGATTTTTCCGGTCATAACTCCCCCTCCCTCAAAATTTTTCATATATAGCTTCATGTACCTCATTGGACTCATTGATTCACGAAACGATTGGCAAAGGTATTTTTTGGGTGGGTTGCGCGTGTGGGCTTTGATAGATTTTTATTCGTGTTAAAAGTTTAACAAATTTTTATTAACTTAAGGTAGTTAGTTGGTCCATCATAATGTGATCACATTAGGCCATGAGTACATATTTTTAATTTAGAGAAATGATGATGGCAACGCTGTACATTATCTACTATTAACTACTTGTCAAAAGATTATATTTTATCATCTAAACTACCACAGAATATATTAATAATTAATGAAATCGATTATAATTCCCTTCAATCCACTTATCATATTTTGTAAAAAATTATTTCATTATTTCGTGTATTTTTTACTATAATCAAATGAATACGTTGTTGCCACATTGTCAACAATACTGTAATTTATGTGATGGTTTGGTAAGTAAATCTGGTTGAATCTTAATAACGGGATAGTCAATAATTCCAATTTTTTGTATACTGTTTTCTTTCATATAAATATACAACATGTCAGTTTTTTATGAAAAACTGACGCTACGTTTAAATTTTATCTAATAAAACGTTACGTTAGTGTACGGTTAGTCCATATAAGCTGTGTTAAAAATATAAACTTTGAGATCGTTTTTCATGACTTTGAGATGGTCAATTTTAATAAAAATGGGCTATTTTCAGATATCAATCTAGGGAATATTCCTGTGCAATTTAAACAAAATCTGACGAAAAGTACCTTAAACTGTTTGGGAAACTTTATAAGTCTATACTTAAGTATAAAAGTGATGGGTTTTAAAGATTTTCACATAATTTGCACATCTCGTGGAACTGTAATTGTTGTACTTTATAACTGATTCACTTTCGCTTGTTAGTAATTGAGACCAATTTAGTCTATTTTCATCTGTCGAAAGCAATCTTTGTGTACACGAAAAATAACAGCGTGTGTTTAGGATTTAGATGTTTTTTTGTATCTGTGTGAAAAAAGTGTTTATGTAATGTAGTTTGACTTGTTAAAGAATGCGGAAGAATTCTGATTTTTGTATTTTTTTTTGAGATTTGTAATGGGTCAAAAAATTGTCAATGTTTTGAGAATTTTTTTCACAGATATAACTAATTATTTTTGAATCAGGTAAAGGATATTTTATTAAGTATATATTCAACTTATTTAATATCAATTTTTATTGAAAACTATTAAATATTTACAAAGTTATGAGCCTGGATGTGACGACCAAAAAAAATTTTTTTCTGTATGGTCGACTCGAAATTTCGAGAAGGGTTATATGAAAAAAATAAATAAAATTTTTATCAATATCTATATGAATGTAGCTATCGTTGCACGTAGCCGTTTTTTTTTATTTTATTTTTTCACAAAATGGCGATCGTTTGAAAATTTTTTTCATTTTTAAGACCTATTTTTTTTAATTAGAGCGGTTTTAAAAATAGTAATTATCAAAATTTCAAAAATCGGCTACGTGCAACGATAGCTACTATAATTACGAAAATTATTTTTAAAAAAATATTGAAATCGGTTTATTAGTCTTTGAGGAATCGTGTCGACCAGGTCCAAAAATGTCATTCTGAGATAAATGTGTTTAATGTTTTTGTTACTTGTCATAACCGGCCTTGGTACCTCGTCTCACTAAATTGACTGTAACTCCGTCAATTTTGAAAATTTATACTCAATTTTTTGTATACATATTTATGAATATGTAAACTTTAAAAAAAATCTAAACAAAAAAAAATTATATATTTTTTCCGTCACAGTGGCTATCCCTCTTAACTTATTATTTTATGATCGGTTAGAAGGCATTTTATTAAGTTTATATTTAACTTATTAAATACAAATTTTTATTGAAAAATAATAAAAATTTACAAAGTTATGAATCTCGATATGACAAAAAAAAGTTCTCCATGGTTATGGGTTATCAAGGTATTTTATGGTTATACGTTGGTTATAGTACACCTAGCACACTATAAAAAAAATTGGTTTCGAAAAATTTTGTTTTAAATTACATATGTACCTACATTTAATGTAATATTTTACTTTGTTAGTTATTAAAAGTAAAAAAAGTTTAATTTAATTTGAAAATTGGAATAGACAGAACGGTATATAATACAGTGCAACCTCGATATAACAAAACTGAAGGGAAGTAGAAAATATTCGTTATACCAAGTAATTTGTTACAGTGAGGTTTGTTATATAAAGGTTAGATTGGTCTACAATTCGTTATAACAAGGTAAGAAAACTTGTTTATTAACCTCAACATTACGTAGGTACTCATCTGCTTACCCTGTTATAGCGAACGGTTTCCACTAATAAATAAAACACATTTTAAAGAAAAAACTGTATTTTTTTTATGTAAAAACAGTTTACAGTTTTCTGTTACAAAATAATCAAAATGAAATGCAATTGAATCCGTAAAAAATAAGTAGGTAGGTAGTTTAATTTCAATGGGTAATATTCGCATAAACAAAATAAATCAATGATTAAAAATTCGTTATAAAGAGGTTATTGACAAATGTATTCGTAATATAAAGGTATATTTTGCATTAGCTCTTACGGGAAGTTCTAGGGGATTTCAAAAAATTTGTTAAATCAAGGAAATCGTTATATTGAGGCTCGTTATATTAAAGTTACACTGTAGTAACATATTTGTACTTATTTGTACTGCTGTAATGGCAGAGCTAGTTTTTCATTATTTTGAATAAATTACAAGTGAATATATTTGTTTTATAATTTTTATAGTATTTAAAAGGGTTGAAGTTTCGAATAATTAGTTTTTAAAACGTCTATATATAGCCAATTGTGTAGAATTTCAATAAATAGAGCACTTTCAGCAAGTTCTCTCATTTATCGTGTGTTAAAAACTCTATTTTTAATATTCAATTACTCAAAAACCATACGTCCAATATTTTAAATAAAAATTAGTAAAATATATTAGTTATCCATAAATATCATTTTTTTTATCTATTTTTTATCTATACATGATCGAATAAATCATAATAAATTATAATAAATGCATTAATAATTACACACAAAAAAAAACTGTATTGGACCAAGAAAATCTTGTTTTGTATACAACGAAAACAATATTTTCTTATTATAAGAAAAGTACTCTTAATCCAACTACATTATTTTTTCGTCCAAGAATGCTATAGTTGGTTTAAGAATATATTTCTTATCTTAAGAAAATATAGTTTTCGTTATATACAAAACAAGGTTTACTTGGCTCAATAAACCTTTCTACTACCTGTGTATGTTACGTAAAAATGGGTAATCGATTGTTTATATTATGTATGTTAATAAAAAAGTAAAATGTATTGGCATATATGGTATGGCGAGTTTTGTATATGTATAATGTCATAAGGGCAAAGACCCGTTATTGGTTAGAAGGTGAAGATGCTGCTCTTTCTTCTGTGTTGTTTTATTTTTCTTTCTAACATTATCAGAAGTGCACGACTAGAACAATCATTGTTTTTTTTTGGACGATTTCACTTGCACTGTTTGTAAATGTGAACTGAATAATTGTTTAAACTGTAACACGTTATTTGGAAATTTAGTTGTGGGTGGAAAAATTGATGATTTTTGCGATTTTTTTTAAACTATAGTGGAATCTTGTTGGTATACGTTTTTTGCTTAATATGGTATAGTATGTTTTTAGGTCCTTAAATTCAAAACTCGATGATAAAATATTTTTTTAGTATACGTTTATTTGTATGTACCTACGTGTTTTTCTCCTAGTCCCTTCAAAAACGTATTAGCGAAGTTCTACTGTAATAATTTTAGAATTGAAGGAAGGATAATTTGAACTATGCGTTTACATAAATTTTTATTGAAAAATATTAACTTTATAAAATACATTTTACAATTTTTTTTTTAAATTTATGTATATGTACTTTTTTCCATTGATTTTTGAGAAAATGGTGGTGCTTGAATTTTTATTTTATTTTTTATATTTTTTTTGTTTATTCGTTAATAGAAATTTTAAAATTTTTGAAGAAAAGTCACGCTTTTTTGATTGAACCACTGCGATGGCAACAATTTTCGTTAAAAAAGAATACAAAATTGGACTAATCGCTTCGAGAAAAATTAAAGTTACCTACAAAATTAAAAAAAATAATTTTTTTTACTTACTGTCACTTTTTAATACTTTGACTTGAAATTTTTGGGAAATATTTTAGAATGCATTTATTTTAATAAAAACATTAATAAAAAACGAATATAGTGGTCCTCCTCCTAAAACGTTTTTATTAGTCTATAAAAATTAATAAAAAACAACTTTTAATACCCCCCCCCCTCTTCCATCTTTATTAATTTCGCCACTTAATACTTATAAGACACTATTTATAAATAATTCTGCAAAATATTTTGCATTTCTTTAAAATGACCTTAATAATTTCTTGCACATGTAAAAATTAACATAAACCTATAGAATTTTGTATAACTAACACAATAAATTACTTTATTTCATAATAATACATTTAAATAAAACACAGACACAGAAACGTATACAGTTTAACCTTTCGGAGGGGGTCATACAGAAAAAAACAATTATAAATTTAATATTTAGAAAAAAACGTATAATAAATCTTAAAAAATTGTATCGTTTAGTTTTTGCAAAAACTGTTCCAGAACAAGATTTCACTTATTCAAAAAAATTCACTGATTAATAATGTGTTAAAAAAAATTATTTAGAGCTGTTGTTTGCACGAGATATTAGTTAACAAACATTTTCTTGACTGTAAATTCTTTAATTTAAAGAATAAGTTAAAAATTCGAATTTTGTAATAAAAGGTAGTAAAGAGAGATCCACAATATGGTCAACTATATAGAAATGAAGTCAAATCAATTTCCTATAACTTAATTTAGTGATGTCTAAAATTAATTATATTAAAAATAGTTCATTTCTACATGTTAAGCAACTAATTATCATAATATAAAAATTTTATTCAAATGATTAAATATTAGTGATTTAAAGTTAGTGTTCATCTGACTATACTTTAAAAAAATATATTTCAGTTTTTCTCATAATATCTAGTGTATTTCTTGGGGGGGTCAAGGGGTCATGAGTCATGACCCCTTAAACCCCCCCTTGTAGACGCCCCTGACACATACAATCCATACTAATATAAAGCAAATTACAAACGTAAGCGTTAGAAAACATAGAATTTAATAATTAAATGTGTAAATCTAATGTTTCTACATATTGTAGATTTTTCCGAAGATAATTCACATTTACGATTGTTTAATTATTCATAAAAACTTTAAACTGATGTGAATCTGTGACGTAACATTACTAGAACATGTGAAACATGCTGTCTTTATCTTCTACCTATATAAAAACGCATTTTTTTATATTTGCATGTGAAAAAAAATGGAATATTATTTTTTATCTAAATTTTTTACATGAAACTTAAAAGGTATTTCTATACAGGATGTTCCAGACCACCCGTCCACTATGTTTTACGCCCAAACTATTGAAGATACAGTTGTACTATGTATATCGACCCTAAAGAATTTCAAGAAAATATTTTCAACTCCCTAAAACTGCGCCTTAGGGGGTAGTTTGGGGGATACATGCCCGTTTCTCAGTAAAATCAAATAGAACGGTATATTCAAAAGTACATAATTGTAAAGACCATAAAAAAGTAAGAAACTTTTGTAAAACAAAAATTTTCATACTTTCAATTGTTTAGAAAATATGGCGACTTGATCTCAAATTTTAGAGTTTTACTAAAAGTGCTCTAATTTCGTTAAATATTAATGGAATTTTATTATTTTTTTAAATTTAGAAAGTAGAAATAATGACCTTTGTAATGATCTATGAATATTTAAGATTTTGATAGTTTAAAGTGTCATACGCGACATATCAAAAATGCAAAAGTTCAATTAGGGATAATTCAAAAAATTTAAATACCATGGTACATCAATAAGTACATTATCTTAAAAAAAGATACGTAAATAAACAACTTTTGATAATAAAATTTTAAATTAAAAATTATAATTTTCATTTTTCCATTTTAAAATTTTGATTTTTAATTTTTAATTTTCTTAACAAAAGTTGTTTATTTACATGTCTTTTTTCAGATAAAGTACTAATTGATGTACCATTGTATTTAAATTTTTTGAATTATCGCTAATTGAACTTTTGCATTTTTTATATGTCGCTTTTGTCACTATAAACTATCAAAATCTTTTGTAAAACAAAAATTTTCATACTTTTAATTTTTGTTTTACAAAAGTTTCTTACTTTTTTATGGTCTTTACAATTATGTACTTTTGAATATACCGTTCTATTTGATTTTACTGAGAAACGGGCATGTACACTCCAAACTACCCCCTAAGGCGCAGTTTTAGGGGGTTGAAAATATTTTCTTGAAATATTTTATAAAACTCTATCTTCAATAGTTTGGGCGCAAAACATAGTGGACGGGTGGTCTGGAACAACCTGTATATTTTTTTATATGTAATATATGATGTCATTTGTAAACCTCACACCAGGGGTCAACAAACTTTTTTAGTTAAATGTATACTAAATTAGAAATATTTGTTGATACTGCCCTTACTGAATTATAATTTATCTATACCGGGTGTCCCAGATAACTTTTCCAGCATGGGGATCTCAGTATCTATAAGAGATACAGGTTTGGTTAAATGAGATGAATTATTTGTAAGAAAAGGGTGAGTATTACTACACCAAATAATATTCATAATTTTATGTGGTTTCGGCGGTATATCCAAAAAACTGAAAATTTGGAATTTCTTTTAAATGGCTATATCTTTTTTGTTCAAGTAGATAAGTAGTTTTTGTTTGTGGTTTCTTAAGGTACTTTTTTGTGTAGAATTGATTGGTGTATTTAGATTTTTTTATAAAAAATGCTATAGTCAACTAAGTTGACTATAGCATATTTGAACGTGTTTTTTCCTCTACTTTACAACGATATGTCGCTTGCTATACTTACTGTCGAAAAAAAATTATAATGTATTTTTTTAAATAGTTCATTGTTTTCAAATATTCATTTGTTATTTTGATTGTTGTTATTGTGATTTTTGTTTACAATTTTTGTTTTTCATGGCTCACTTAAATGTTTGTAATAAATACTTTTTTTCGATAATAACTATAGCAAGTGACAAATCGTTGTAAAAAAGAATAAAAAAACACGTTCAAATATGCTATAGTTAAGTTAGTGGCCCATAAGAAAACTAAAGTTAGCTTGTAACTCAGAAATTAAAAGTGGTATAAAAAAAATTACATAATTTTATTAAAATAATTTTGCAACAAAAAAGAAAATTCGTTTATTTTTTTTGGGTTAAACAATTAAAAAAAATGCCTTATGTATTATTATGCTTTTTTAAATGCATATCAGATATAATTAAGTACATGTTCTAGAGATTTAAGAATTAGTAAACTCATTGTTTTCTAGATTAGAAAAAACGTAATTAAAATTGGGAAATTAAGGGATTCGGTTTAAAAATTATGACATTTTTGGTATTTTTTTTTTCACATGTTTATTGTGAAATATTTAATGAGAAAATGGTGTAAGAATACTTATTGTAACTTAAAAAACTCTATTAGTTAACATTTCTAAACGACTGTGAATTTTTTAAAACCAATATAAATATACGTATCTAAAAAAGTATTGTATAAAACGTCCTTAAAATGGGGGGTTTATTTTATACCCATTAAGAGGAATTCGTTAATTATCATTTTTGATTCATATTTTTTTAAATTGTTATTTAGTATTAGTTTTTATATTTACCAGGGGGGGGGGGGGCGATTTTGGTAAAAAAAGTCCTATAGAATATAATTATTTAGTTATATCATCACGCTATCACTTAAAACAGCTGAGCAATGAACAAATAAGTACCCGTATCATTTAACTACACAGAAAAAAATTGGAGTCGACTTTTTAATAAAAATTACAGTTACCGATCAATTTTATATCAAAAAATACTATCAGTTTTAACAAATATGTTGTCAATTGAGTAACTTCTATAATCTATATTATAATTTTTATAGATAATACGCTATTTTTACGATATTCACATATGTATAAATATCAATTAAATTATTTATTCTTAAGTTGATATTATTTGTTAATAAAGTGCTATACAAATTATTTAATTTCAATTAAAAGACAATAAAATAAATACAAATATTGTGTAAAGTATTAATTATATTCATAGTATATATATTTGTTTATTGTTATAACAAATTAAACTATGCCAATAATATAGATTTAGATCCTGCACGCAATAATTATTAATTGATATTGTAACTTTAGTAATTTCACAATCACGTGACCTACCCTATAGGGTCAGTCCGCGGTAATCGATACCAGATAGTTAAAAAAATATTTTACAAAAATGAATACTAAAATATAAAATTAACAGGCTATTTAACATCAATTTTCATAAACCAAAAGAAAATTAAAATAAAAATTTATTTAATTTTCAAAATATTACAAAAAATTTAAATTTTTTTTCGAAAAAGACAACAAATAATGTGAAATCGCAATAACTTACTTGACAATAAGTGACGCTCGTGGCAAACTATTAAAAGTCTTTGACAATTACATATCAAACGTGACGTTTGACCGAATTAAAAATAAATTACCCTCACCAACAATAATGACTAAAGGTAACCGCATTTATTATAAATTTAATGAGTCTATTGATGTATTTGATAAATAATTGTTATAAGTATTAGTTCATAATATCAATAAGCAATTAAACACACAAATAGTACTCTTATTGTATCCTTTTATTCAACGTGTCACGACCGTCACAATTTTCTATCACAACCGTCACAATGTTTATTGGGTAATAACCAGTTAAATAGATTACGTATTTACCTGATGCTCTTGTGTAACTAAAAAATAATTTATTCGTAACTTATTAAAGTATGATTATTATAAAGTAACTTCAATATTTTCGCTAAACTTTCGGGTTTTTGGATAGAGGTTGCAAAACTTGCAATAGTTGGCGTCACACCCGTCACAGAGCTTTGAACGCTGACAATTTTTTGTAAAATAACTGTACTTTTTATTCTTTCAATATACATGTATTGCATTAAGATCTACAGAAAAAAGGTAAAACCATGTTATTTACTAGTATTATTTAGAAATTATGAACTCCAATCCGAGTTGAAATGTCACGACCGTCACCGCGGACTGACCCCCTAGCAACAATTACAATATTTAGAAACCATTTCAAGATTATTTTTAAGTATTAAGTAATAATAATTAATTTTCTATGCGTTTTTTTCAATAATATATAAATTTAGTTTATGTAAATTCTCAAATGTCATACAAAAATAACTATACATAATAGTTACCCGGTTGACATTTTTATCCTAAAAAAAACTGCAATTTCTCTTACACACTTATACAAAAGGTAATAACTTTCATTTTCACTGCAGTTCATTAGGTTGGCATCATTGGATACATCTTCTAAAGGTTATTTGAGGTTATGCATGCACTAAGTTCGCATATTTACATTTAAAAAGTAATTGGAGCCACTTTCAAATCTTTATATGATACTAATTATTCTCTCATGAGGTTTTAATGAACAATTACGTATAATATCTGTTAAATATGTTTGTATTTGTTTATTAGCATTGATTATTTAACAGTTAAGCCTATTTCACACATATACGGTTTCATTCGGTTCGGTTCGTTTTCGGTTCGTTTTCGGTCGCTGCCGACAAGTGTGAAACGATGATTCAGTTTGTATTCGGTACCTAAAAGAAACCGTACAGAACTGAATACTCCCTCCACACGGACAGATTTCATCATGTTTCAATTCGTGTCCAGGGAACACAAAGCAATGAACGCGTTCACACATACTCGGTTTAGTTTCGGTTTTAACCTGATAGCGAGTGTTATTTTTTTTTAAGTTTTGTCGCGGATTTTCTAATAAAATGAGCGGTTTTCTAGATGTTGAGTGTGGATCGTCTTCATGCTCTTTAGCTTCGGGAAAATAGTGTAGAATGCTCCAAATTCCTGCTGTAAAGTGATGAGAGGGTGCTCGCAATGAATTCTAGTATTCCTCCTTCATTTTTTAATTTTTTATAGAGAAACAACATGGCAACAACTTGCTTTCTCTCCATGATAACTACTGAGTTTACAGAAAAAATAACCGTGTATGTGTGAAAGGGTTTGATTCGTTTTCGGCTAAAACAGAAAACGAACCGAACCGAATGGAACCGCGTATGTGTGAAACAAGGCTTAATGTGTAGAGAAATTGTTAGAAATGGTAATAAATTATTGGTAATAGTATTGAACGTTTTAAAAGCAAGGTTTACTGTTTTTTTGGGGTTTGATGGGCTTATTTTTTGTAATTTTTATAAACTAATTAAAGAAGTACCTCCTTTATTTTTTATTTAGTAAAATTATGATATTTAAGTTGAATTTTTTATAATAAATTGAAATTTGATGCATGAAAAATTATTAAAAATTGACATGTTTTAGATTTGGTTAAAAGTATGTTTATTTTATAGAAAATGATGTGAAAAGTTGAAATTTTCAAACCGCAGGTCTGTATCTCTAACCGTTCTCGAGTTATGGCCTCTCAAAGTTTTCGTTTTTTCAAAATTTTGGAGAAAAATGGCTATAACTTTTGAACGTGTGGTCGGATTTGATTTTTGTTGACAGATTTGGAATCAGCGTGTCAAAATCTATATAATGACATGTATAATACTTTAAAATTCGACAAAAAAAAATTTGCGAAAAATCGACATTTTTTTAAGGTATACCCCTTTGAATTTTTTCGATTTTTCGCAAAAATTTTTTTGTCGAGTTTTACAGTATTATACATGTCATTATATAGATTTTGACACGCTGATTTCAAATCTGTCAACAAAAATCAAATCCGACCACACGTTCAAAAGTTACGGCCGTTTTTCTTCAAAATTTTGAAAAAAATCAAACTTTAAAAGGCCATATCTCGAAAACGGTTTGAGATACAGACCTGCGGTTTGAAAAATTCAACTTTTCACATCATTTTCTATACAATAAACATACTTTTAACCAAATCTAAAACTCAAAAATTTTCAGTGATTTTGTATGTATCAAATTTTAATATGACATAGAAAAATCAACTCAATTACAAAAAAATAAAACGTAGAATCAAATTAACCCATAAAAAATGTATATTTATAGTGTACTTAATTAGTTAAGCATCAAAATTATAAAATAGTTATTCAAAAAATTCTACTGATCCATTAAAATTCCAATTAAAATTCGAATCGAATTTTTTAATCAAATACTTTTTAATTTTAATATAAAAGTCATTTTATTACGTTACAAATATTCCTAATTTCTTTGAAAAAGCTAGCCATATTATAAATATTGTTATGAATGTATTAAAATTATAATAATTTTAATAAATATCCGGTATATATCATAAAAAGTATAAATTACTACCTAGCAAGCACTCAAAAATGAGGTACCTATTAATTTTGTAATAATATCTATGAATTTGCTATGAAATTTAGATGAGTGATACACAGCGTTCTCTAAGACGACCGTTCCGTAAGACAATGTTATAACAGTTCTATAGAACGTCTTTCCCCAACCCCCACCTTAATACCATTGTGACTGCTATATTTCAACGCGAAATTTAAATTAACAAATTGACGTTAAAGTCTTCTATGAAGATTTTTACACACAAAACTTGTGTTTTGGTGTGACTCAATGTGGAAAAAAAATGAAATTCAATACAAATTTTCGTTGAAATTGAAATATAATAAATAGTATAAAAACAAATGTGTAAGGTACATTTTATTTAAAATTTGATAATTTGAAAACGATTAAAAAAGGAAATAACAAAAAAAAATTATTGGCACATGATTGTATAGAAATCTATACATTTTTCATTCTGTATTAAAGCAACGAATAACAATTGTCTATAGAGTTCAATTCTAAAAAGTCAACAAACCAGGATCTCGTTCACCAACAGCGCCATTTTTATTATTACCTGTCAACTTTTAGGCTAGAGGAGCCCCCACTCCTCTAGCCGTTGTCTTGTAGAATTTTTGAATTACTGATGCCGTCGTCTTATAGAACGCTGAGTGTACTTTAACTTATTGTAACACAGTTGGTGCAGACTCTGACCGTACGTGGTATAATTATCATAATATCACCACTGTTTTAACACCCTTGTTAGTGTTTACATACAACACGTGTGTGAAACTTGTCAAAGTCTTCATGAAACTACAAGAGAACTGTCATATATAAGTTTGATACCAGTGCGTGCTAGCTAGATAATTTGCTAGCTCCTTTATAATACAACAATACCTCACTTTGCGTCGTGGTTAGGTTCCAAAAAAACACGACGCAAATTGAAACGACGCAAAGTGAATTATGATTTTCTATATAGCAAACCATGTAAAGATCGAAGATAGGTTCCAAGGTTACAAAAATACTACTTTTTAAAAAGAAAATTGAACAAAGTAAACATTTAAAAAACAAAAATAATATAAAATTTTATTACATACATACAAAAAACAAAAAAAAAACAAAGTCAATTAAAACAAAATAAAATATTCAATTAATTTATAAAAACAAAATAAAAATTAATCACTGTCTGATGAGTCCATAGTGGATGTTGTCGTAAGTCGGCTTTCTTTCACAAAAAATTGATCCAATGTTTGCTGAACAGCTTTTTTTTTCAACGTAAAATAAATTTCCTTGTAGCAATTGATATTCGTAGCTACCGCCTGAGACACTTTAAAACTCCTTCCGCTGTCAGGATCGTTTTTAAAAAAAATCTCCATAGCTTCGTCAATCAAACACATCGCTTTGGAAATTTGTTTGGAGGTTAAATTAAAAACTCTGTTAAAATACTAAGTTAAAATTAAAGACTCGAAGCCAAAACAACGCAGTTTTGAAAATCTAACGACGCACAGTGAAAATTAGTACTAATTCAGCAGCGACGCAACTTCGAAATAACGCAAAACGAAACGACGCAAAGCGAGGTATTGGTGTACCGGAAATAAGAATTAAGAACATCTTCATTACTTCATTATTATCTAATATTATACATATGTAACATATACATACATATTTTAACTACTTAACTTAATTGAGCAGTCTTTTTTTGAAAGTAAAAGTATCTAGTATACATCATTATACATAGATCTATATGATTAAATATGAACTACTATATCTTCTTCGAACTTGACATCTATAAGTGAAAGTAAATTTTATTTTAAAATGTATTCTTTGCTATTTTATTATATAATATATTCTTGAATATTAATTTACTTTATTGATATACTATTGATTTGATCGTGATCTTATTAAAGACAGGCGCGTATACAAGGGGGGGGGGGATCAAGGGTTCATGACCTCCCTCCAAACGTACTCTACAATTTTTGTTATAAATATTTCATTCAAATTGAATATAACGATCCAAAATTAGTCTATTTTGTTAATTTAACTTGCGATTTACAAAGAAGTTGTTCATTTAAATCAGTGGTTCCCAAACTCTTTTGGCCCATGGACCCCCTTTCATAGTCAAAACTTGCCCACGGACCCCCTTTCATAGTCAAAACTTTCCCACGGACCCTGGGTGAAAAACTACTAAATTTTAACACGCGCAGTTGATTTTAGTACCACTTCGCCAATTTTTATTCGATTACGTTGAAATTTTAACACAATGAAGAAGATAGATAAAGCTACTAATTTAGTGAATAACATTAAAATTGGACAAAAATTGTTTGTGTTAATGCGCTTTGAATTTTGAAAATTGCCGAATTTTTGCTAAAAAATAGATTTTTTTCGTTTAAAAAATGATTTTCAAAGGGAATAACTTTATGAATGTATATAATTTAAGGCTTTTTAGTTCAATTAGGACCCATAGCTTCATTCTGAATGAACTTTGGTTGAAGTCATTGATTCAAAAAAAATATATATACGAATTTGAATGTGTGCATATCGAAAAAAAAACATTTTTTTTGCAATATTGCAGAAACAAGAGCTGATTGAGCAAAATGGTAGTCATTTTTGGATTCAGCGTGTCCAAATTACTCTTAAAAAGTTGTTGTATGCCTTGCAGCAAAATGGCTGTCGGCCAG
This sequence comes from Sialis lutaria, assembly GCA_949319165.1. Taxonomy (NCBI): domain Eukaryota; kingdom Metazoa; phylum Arthropoda; class Insecta; order Megaloptera; family Sialidae; genus Sialis; species Sialis lutaria. The sequence goes on from OX439233.1 coordinate 37,916,992, forward strand.
TGTAATTTATTCATTGTTATTTATTTTAACTTCCATATTAATAAAAATGTGCGCGGACCCCCTGACGTTGTTCAGGGACCCCCAAATCGATTTTAATTTTCCACGGACCCCCTGAACGATGCCAGGGACCCCTTGGGGTCCGTAAAGACCACTTTGGGAACCACTGATTTAAATAGTATTATCTTGATATCAATGGAACGCTGAAAAAACTTCTTTCTTTTTTATATGAAGTAAAAAAATGATATTAGGCACGATAAAAAAGTTATATAACAATTAAGTACGTACAAAAGTGAATTTTTCAGATTTTTGAAAATTTTGGGGGACCCTTAAGATTTAGAGAAAAATTAATAATAACAAAAAATAATCTTCTCAATGAAAACTTTAAAATAAATAAAAGAAAATTGAAATCGGATGACTAGGAGCTGAGATAAAGCAAATTTTAAAACACCATCTTTGATAGCCCATATAACAGTGTTCTACACGGATTTTAAAGTGGCTCCCTATCTGAAAATTTTTCTTTTGACCATACGTATGAACACAGAAAGTGGCATACCCCAATCAAAAAGTGCAGTGTTTTTTTATGTACCAAAATTCGAATTTTTAAATTATCAAAAAGTCAAGAAAATGTTTGTTAACTAATATCTCGCAAACAACAGCTCTAAATAATTTTTTTATTAACAGATTATTAATCAGCGAATTTTTCTGAATAAAATAAGTAAAATCCAGTTCTGGAACAGCCTGTATATTATTTTTTTCTATTTGTTACAGACGATGCGTTTTACCACAGCTATCATTTTAATGTTAGCTGCCATGATATGGCAACCTGCAAAATCCCAAGATACATTGATCGATGAAGAAACAGAACAAATGGAACCACAGGCCCTTTTTATAAAAGAAGAGGCTTTTAAAAATCGTAAGTTGATATTATTATATAAAGAAAACAACCATTATATTTAAGGGGGATGGCCACTGTGACGGGTCAAAAAATTGTCAATGTTTGGTAATTTTTTTCACAGATATAACTAATTATTTTTGAATCAGGTAAAGGATATTTTATTAAGTATATATTCAACTTATTTAATATTAATTTTTATTGAAAAATATTAAATATTTACAAAGTTATGAGCCTCGATGTGACGACCATTTTTCTGTATGGTTCACTCGAAATTTCGAGAAAAGTTATATAAAAAAAATAAATAAACATTTTACCAATATCTATATGAATGTAGCTATCATTGCACGTAGCCGTTTTTTTTTATTTTATTTTTTCACAAAATGGCGATCGTTTGAATTTTATTTTTATTTTTAAGACCTATTTTTTTTAATAGAGCGATTTTAAAAATAGTAATATCAAAATTTCAAAAATCGGCTACGTGCAACGATAGTTACTACAATTAGGAAAATTATATATTAAAAAAATTGAAATCGGTTTATTAGTCTTTGAGGAATCGTGTCAACCAGGTCGAAAATGTCATTTCGAGATAAACGTGTTTAATGTTTTTGTTATGTCTTAACTGGCCGTGCTATCTCGTCTCACTAAATTGACTGTAACTCCGTCAATTTTCGGAATTTAACTTCATTTTTTTCTATTCATATTTATGAATATGTATACTTTAAAAAAAATTAAAATAAAAAAAAATTTCAGTTGAAAAACGAGCCGCAGAAGTCGTAAAAGAATCCGGAAGCCCAGAAATGATGGTCCAAAATATTTTACACTGGCTACAGAACATTTACATGCAAAATAATAGGAAAAGTAAGTCAAACATTTAAAAAATTACAAAAAATAAATAAAAAAATGTATATTTGCATTCACAGTTCGTCAAAACACATTAAGGGAGTACCTACCCCCTTTAAATACAGAAAAACCCAGGCCTTTTCAATCGAATGAAGGTTACCCACCATCTGGAGGTCCACCACCTCAACCTCCTTTCAACTATAACCTCGGAGGTACGAAAAAAAATACAGGAATTGATGTTAGAGCATTATTAAACACTAATACATCAATTTTAGGAGTACAACCAACCGTAAGTGTTGGGGGAGCAACCGGATATACCCCTACAAGGCCTCAGCAGATATCTTCAAGCAGTGAAAGCCCATTCATCGGGCAATTTGGCGGTACTTCAGCTGCTGAGATAAACTATATTGGAGGAGGCGATGATGGGTATCAGTATAACCAACCTAGTTCACAAAGTCCTTCCCAATCAAGCTCACAAAGGCCTATCCAAACAACCCAAAGGCCTATCCAACAGGCAGAAAGATTTGGTCCACAAACACAAAGGCCTATCCAACAAACACAAAGGCCTTTCCAAGAAACACAAAGGCCTATTCAGCAAACACAAAGGCCTATTCAGCAAACACAAAGGCCTGTTCAAGTAACACAAAGGCCTGTTCAAGTAACACAAAGGCCTTACCAAGAAACACAAAGGCCTTTCCAAGAAACACAAAGGCCTTACCAAGAAACGACCTCACAGCCTTTCTCGACGACTACAGATTTTGATCAGTATGAAACAACAAGGGGGCCTGTTTCTTCATCGCGAAGGCCTGCTGCGGCTATAAGGCCTGTTAGTAGTACATCGAGTCCTTACGTACCTCCAAGGTTCTCTGGTGGTGATGATGACGATAATCATCCTCCACATATCCATGCAATTAATGTTGATTGTGCGAAAGATATGATGACAATTAATTTAGAGTTCAATCGTGAATATAATGGAATTATTTATTCCAAAGGATACTACGGAAATCCAGATTGCAGGTTAGTTAAAATTATTTAAATTTACATTTTTTTACAGATTGTAAAAAAAACATGAGTCGTTTTTGAGATATCTTGAAAAAAATAATATTTTGGGGTGTCATCCCTCCCCCTTACACACGATTTTGAAGATTTTTAAATGAGGCCGTCATCAAGCTGGACCCAACCAACCAACCAAGTTTCATTAATATCGGTTCAGTGGTTCATAAATTACGCGCGTGACAAGAATTCAAGGGACAGACAGACACACAGACAGACACACACGAAACAAAAAGTGTTAGACTTGACCTGAAACGTTAAAATCACGTTAAAATTTTAAAATCGCAAAACATTTTTTTCTTTTAAAATTTTGGGATGTCACCCCTCCCCCTTACATACGAATTTGAAGATTTTGAAACGGAACCGTCCTCAAGAAAGACCCAACCAACCAACCAAGTTTCATTACTATCGGTTCAGTGGTTCATGAGTTACGCGCGTGACAAGAATTCAAGGGACAGACAGACAGACAGACATGAAACAAAAAGTGTTAGACTTGACCTGAAACGGAAAGATCACGATAAAAATTAAAAATCGAAAAACATTTTTTTTCAAATTTTGGGATGTCACCCATCCCCCTTACATACGAATTTGAAGATTTTGAAACGGGACCGTCCTCAAACCAGACCCAACCAACCAACCAAATTTCATTAATATCGGTTCAGTGGTTCATGAGTTACGCGTGTTACAAGAATTCAAGGGACAGACAGACAGACATGAAACAAAAAGTGTTAGACTTGACCTGAAACGGAAAAATCACGTTACAATTTTTAAAATCGGAAAACTTTTTTTTGTTCCTTCATTTTTAAACGATCACAAAGCTTCTCGTATCTTCGAAATAACGAGGAAGCACTAACTTACGTATTTGAGACAAATTATATTTTACGAACTTCCGTTCGACACTAAACGGATATCCTGTATAAAAGGGCAGTCCATTTTTACACCCCCCCCCCCTCCAAAAATCCTTAAGTAATTTAATAACAATAACAGACACCCCCTATATAAAAAGGACAGTCAATAGTCGCTTCTACGGTACTTGTGGGAAATAAGATATTTCCCTACTTTTATTAGATTTCGTTATTTTATGCTTTTTATATCTTTAAACATTTTTCCTTTATTTATATTTTTACAGACAAAGGGGGTATTGGTTTTCAACGGCCCAACCCTCTTACCGTTTTACCGAGAAGCATCAGACTGCCTATACTTAATTTTCGTTCACTTGTATATAAACAACGAATCATTAATCACACTGTTAGCGAGAGTTAATCTACAGTATTGTTTTCTAATTTTATAAATGTATGTTAACATGCATACACTGTTGAATATACAATTGCATACACTTAAAATGGAATTAAAGAAATATAATAAGACCACGTTTAAGCCTTGTTTCACACATACGCGGTTCCATTCGGTTCGGTTTGTTTTCGGTTTCAGCCGAAAACGAATCAAACCCTTTCACACATACACGGTTCTCATACGGTTCATATTAGGTTTTATTTTTTTCGTAAACTCAGTAGTTATCATGGAGAGAAAGCAAGTTGTTGCCATGTTGTTTCTCTATAAAAAAATTAAAAAATGAAGGAGGAATACTAGAATTCATTGCGAGCACCCTCTCATCACTTTACAGCAGGAATTTGGAACATTCTACACTATTTTCCCGAAGCTAAAGAGCATGAAGACGATCCACATCAACATCTAGAAAACCGCTCATTTTATTAGAAAATCCGCGACAAAACTTAAAAAAAAATAACACTCGCTATCAGGTTAAAACCGAAACTAAACCGAGTATGTGTGAACGCGTTCATTGCTTTGTGTTCCCTGGACACGAATTGAAACCTGATGAAATCTGTCCGTGTGGAGGGAGTATTCAGTTCTGTACGGTTTCTATTAGGTACCGAATACAAACTGAATCATCGTTTCACACTTGTCGGCAGCGACCGAAAACGAACCGAAAACGAACCGAACCGAATGAAACCGTATATGTGTGAAATAGGCCTAACACTGCTTTGTTTTTTTCCGATTACTTAGTTTTACGTATTAATTTTTCATATCGTATGAACTAAAGTGTCTGAGCGTAGCAGCACAACCGCAAGGAAACAACTTTACAAAAAAAACTGAAGTGTCAAAAAACGTTCATAAAAATAAAATTTACCAAAGTCATGAAGTTACAAAGTATTAAAAAATATATTTTATGATATATATTATACTAGCTGGGCCTGTGCGGCTTCGCTCGCGTGGACTACAGAATTATTGTTTAGAATTTAAAAAATATATAGTTGAATTAAGTATAAACACGATTAGTTATTTTTCTAATAAAAACCAAACAACACTTAAATTACCTATCTAACAAAAGCGAATCAGAACAAAAAGTAAAAATAATTTTTCTTCTATTTAAATTTAAAAGTTAATTATTGAAAAAATCAAAACAAAATAAATAACTGCTGGCCGAGTGCAGTATCTCCCCTCTCCCCGCGACACTATCAGAGTTCACGCGTATTGTCACGGATAATATATGTTATTATATGTATACTTTATTTCCTAAACCAAAAGACCAAATTGGATTCTATAAAAGGCAAATTATATCTACATTAAGTACTTATGACGATGAAATCATTTATTTTAATAAGGATTAACGTTTTGCAGGTCATAAGTCCATGTAAACAGAACCCAAATATTTTATGTTTTCTTTGTAACATAAAAGCAGTCATTGTGGCTTAAATATAAAAGTTAGACATATGGTGTCGCGGACTTTATTGTAGCACTTTTGATTCTACACAATTCTTTAATACATTATTTTGTTCTATATTCAACTGTTTAGGCAGCGTATTGCAAAACAGCGCGCCGTCGGTAAAATTTTTGTCCGACTTGATTTACTATTATCGTCACTGCTTAGTTGTTATGTTACCTAACGTAACAAAATATAGCCTATAACATGACCAGAGAATGTACCTATGAATTAAAAAAAAATTACGTAAATCGGATAAGTGGTTCTCGAGTGATAAGCACACAAACGGACAGACAGACAGACAGAGAGACGTTGAGCTTTATATATATTAAGGATTAAGGATTACGCGTCTCTAAAAAAGTTTAGTACCACTGTAATCTATAATAAATAACACAGTCTATGATTATTTCAGATATGTATTAGAAAACTCCAACCAGAAAGAATACCGCTTCACAGTATCACTAAACTCATGCGGTACAGAATTTGTAAACGGTTTCACCAACGGTATGGGTCAAAGTTACCTAGAGAACGTTCTAGTGCTTCAAAACGAAGTCGGTATCCAAGAAGTATGGGACAGTGTAAGGGCCGTCCGCTGTCTTTGGGCCGGAAACCTCAACAAAGCTCTCAGCGTCGCTCTTAGCGTCGGGACGCTTAGTCAAGAGGTAAATAAAATAAACGTGCCATAAATGAGATGGAATATATTTTATTAACTGTCAAATTATAGGTTGTGACCTTCTCTGGTGATACAGCAATGGCTAGATTGGATATTCAAATTGGAAGAGGGCCTTTTGCACCACCGGCAAATGGTTTAGTGAAGATTGGAGAGATTATGACCTTGGTTGTGTCGGTTTCAGGAGATAATGCTTTTGAAGTACATGTTAGGGATTGTAGGTAAGTTTTATCACGCAGAATCACGAAAAACACTTTTTTTTTTAAATTGCAACAATCAAAATTCAAATACGTATATTTTAAACAATCAAAATTTAAATATTTATAACTTCAAGAAAAATCGAAATTCAAATTTTTACAATTTAAACAATCAAATTTCAAATACTAATAGCTTCAACAGGCAAAATTTAAATATTAATAGTTTCAACAGTCAAAATTTAAATATTAATACCTTCAACAGTCTCAAATTTAATATAATAATTTAAACAATCAAAATTTAAATACTTTTAGCTTCAACAAAAACAAAATTCAAATATTTATAATTTAAAGAATTAAAATTTAAATACTAACAGCTTCAACTGTCAAAATTTAAATACTTTTAGCTTCAACAACAATCGAAAATCAAATATTTATAATTTAAACAATCAAAATTCAAATACTAATTGCTTCAACAGTCAAAATTTAAATAATAATAATTTCAAATACGTATATTTTAAACAATCAAAATTTAAATACTTATAGCTTCAACAACAATCGAAATTCAAATATTATAATTTAAACAATCAAAATTCAAATACTAATAGCTTCAACAATCAAAATTTAAATATTTACAGTTTCAATAATCAAAATTCAAATAAGTATATTTAAAAAAATCAAAATTTAAGTACTTTTAACTTCAACAACAATCGAAATTCAAATATTTAGAATTTAGACAATCAAAATTTATATACTATAGCTTCAACAGTCAAAATTTAAATAATAATATTTTCAACAATCAAAATTTAAATACTTATAGCTTCAACAACAGTCGAAATTCAAATATTTATAACTTAAACAATCAAAATTTTAAACTAATAGCTTCAACAGTCAAAATTTAAATATTTACAGTTTCAAAATCAAAGTTTAAGTACTTATCAACAATCGAAATTCAAATATTTATAATTTAAACAATCAAAATTCAAATTTTTATAGTTTCAACAATCAAAATTCAAATTTTTACAATTTCAACAATCAAAATTCAAACAACTTGATTGTTACAATAAACTTTTTCAGAGCGAGAGACATGTCAGGCGAACACACGGTCCAATTAACCGACGAAAACGGTTGCATATTAAAACCCAAACTATTCGGAGCATTCCAAACGACAAGAGACACCGGAAACACCGGATCGTCTTTAATTGCCTACGCCTACTTCAGTGCATTCAAATTCCCAGACATCATGGATCTCGTACTCGAGTGTAACGTAGAACTCTGTAAAACCGACTGCCAAATGTGTACCGATCCAGGACAGAAGATCGACCCGGGGAGAAGAAAAAGAAGAAGGTAAGTTAATAACTCGTTTAAAATGAATTTGTGTGAAATATTGTGATTGTTTTTGATAGTGTTGATGAAAATGAAGAATTACTGAAGATTTCGAAGACTATTCGAGTGGTTATGCCTGAAGAACTTCCGAAAGAAACTCAAGAAAGATTCGTGGTCGAACAAGAAGGACTCTGTATTACCTCTACTGGGTTGTACGCGGGAATATTGACGTTAACTGTTCCGTTATTCATCAGTTGTCTATTTTCTATTCTTATTTGGACAAAATATCAAAAAGCTAAGAGAAAATGTTGATTTGTGAATAAATTTTATGTAATTTTTTTTTAATAAAGTGATTTTGTATTTGTTTTTTATTGAGTTACAGGAAAAAAAATGACAGATCTACGAAGAAAATTTTGAGGTTAGAAAATTTTTAATTTATTTATTTTTCAGAGTCGGGGTAAAAATATGAATTTTTAATGTGGGGGGGGGGGTGTTTTTTTAATCAATTGATTTTATATTTTTTTAATCAATTGATTTTATATTTTTTATTTATTTATAAAAATAATCATCTTTATAAATAATTTATTGAGTTACAGGAAAAATTACAGATCTGAAGTTTTGAGGTTAGAAAATTTATTAATTTAATTTATTTTTCAGAATCGGGGTAAAAGTATGAGTTTTTAATGGGGAGGGGAGGTATTTTTTGAATCAATTGATTTTTTATTTAAAAAAATAATCATATTTTGCATGTTACAAAATATGAGCGAATTATTTTTAAATAAATTTCTCCCACTTACAATTTGTTGTATTTTAAGAAAAATACGATAATTTTGACGCGAATTTTAATTATTAGGAAAATGTAAATTGATTTTTTTATATTTTATTTTTTATATAAGTAATTTTTTTAATACGTAAGTTACCAATATTATATATTGTTCTGTATTTTTATATGTACATATTTATAAATAAAAATAATTTATAATCGAACGTTTATTTTATTATTTAAACATATTTTGATTATAATACATTAAAAAAATTCGATACAATATGTATTAATTTAAAAATTACAATGATATAAATCAGTAGCTGTATTCATGTGAGTTGTTTATTGACAGTTCAGGAGTAGATGAGACTTATTCGTTTAAATCCGATAAAATCCGAACATGCCCGATTAAAATTGACATTTCAGGATAAGATGAGACCATGAAGCATATAATGAGGAGGGTGAACTATGCATCTCTGTAATACAATTTGTATGCGGAAATACGTCCTTTCAAATATATTCTTCATGCTGCGTACAAAGCAAATTTCTTACTTCTGAAAAATGCGGATTGTCTGCTTTTAGTTCCATTTTTTGGCCTACCCCTTTCACTCAAGTTTAATCTCCTTATTATATACTTTATGTCGGTACAGTAGATCACTGTAAAACACGACAACTTCCGAACATGTACGATCGGTACGATCTATGTTGTCTCACGTGAATACAGCTGCATTCAGTGCATTTTTTGTTGGTGTCATTTTCATTTCGAATAAAATGGTCGTATTTGTGTAGTTATCAAACATGATTAACTCGATTTAATGCTACAAAACTTTCTTTTGTCCCTATATTATAATAACCAATCGGGCCTATTTCACAATTAGCACAAGTCAGAAACTTTTTATTATCTACAGTGTTTGAAAAGCCGACATTTTCAAATGTGTACATATCTTTGACAAGCCAAAAATCTTCAATACTTTCTAATTCTGGGTTATTCGTGTCGATTTTTTCTGATTTTTTTTGTTTTATTAAAGGAATCTCGCACTGAAATAAACAATAAATAAATGCATCTCGATTTTTAATGAACACACATATTAAATCTTACCTGAATATTAATAAATTCAGCTGTATTGGGAATTAATATTTTTGATTCACAAAATTGACATTCGACATTTCTTTTATTTCTTCCATTTTCGATTTCAGAACTAAATTTAGATTTACTGGTAGTTTCGTTTGTTTCTGACATTATATTTTTTAATAGTACAGTTAAGAAAAGTAGAAATATTATTAAATTTATTCAAAAAACTTAACCTCAAATTTATTGTTGTCAAACATATGCTGTTATATTCATTACGGTCAGTCATGCAACACACCCAAACAAGGGCGTATATAGAAAGGGTTATAAGGGAACACCCTTTTTATATTATATTTAAAATTAGTCCTGAAAATAGTAATATGTAATAAAAAATCAATAATTAAATAACATACCTTTTAATTCATGATTCAGAAAATACAATACAAAAACTTATATAAAATAAGTTAATATTAACCTAAAAATTTTATTTCAAATAACAATTAAACAAAAATAGGAATAAATATATTACAAAGAAATCTACAATAGGTACCTACATTTATAAGGTATTGGATTTTTCTTAATACGATGTGGCAAAACCTATGGGCAAAACTCGTTTTATGAACGTCAAACAATTGATTGAAATTTTATTAACAGGATATTTGACTAAATTTTAAAAATATATAGTAAATTGTGCGTATGTATATAATAAATACTTCTTTAGTATTTTTTTTTTCAAAATAATGCCGAAAAAATGCTGAAAATAATCTAAATGCAAAATTTCCCGCCAAAACGCGTATTCAAAATCACGCGACGTAATTGTTTACTAAAACAAACTGAAATCAACCAATAGGGATCGAGTATTATGTAATGTGTTCTGACGTCATACCGGTGACAGTTCTGCTAAATGCGTTTGCTATCACGTGACAGATAGGTTAAATATTTCATTTTAAATTAGGTTTATTTTTAAAATATTGACTTATTTCACGTAAAAACACTTGATTGTTAATTGTAGTAATATATACTGCACTATTTACGGCATTTTAGTTTTTATTATTAATAGTGTCAAATACCCTGTTATTTATTTTAAAATTTGTACAATATTTTAATTGATTTATATTTTTATCACAGTTTTATTATACCCAGTTTGAATTATTATTATTATTATTATTAAACTTTTTTATTTATTGAAATATAAGAGATCAAAATATTTTGAGTTTTTTTTCTTCAAAAGACTGTAATTGTTGTAAAAATGGTCGTATTTAAATAAATAAAAAAACATTTTAAAGATTAAAGTCTTCACTTTACAGAGATTTTTGCAAATTTTAATTTACTTCATTTTTTACGGAGTTATACGATTCTAAAGCAAATAAGTCATTTTTTCGTTTAAATCAAATAACTTTGGGTAAAAAAATCGTAGATCCAATCTAAAAAAAAGGATTTTGAAGCTGAAAATACACGTTTTTGAACTGCACCAGCAGATTTTTGTTAAAAAAATTATTTAACCCCCCAAAATTAGTTTTTTTTTGCAATTTTGATCACTTATGCGTCGAGTATTTTCGATAAGAATTTCAGACGGTCGTTACTCGGTGAAATATAATCCGATGTAAAATATGTATATAACTTTTTCCGTAGAGAATTTAACTATCTTTCTTTTTGTTTATAACGATTTTTGACGTAACGTTGAAAGTAAACCGAGAAATCACTGAAAACACTTGTCGCTCGATTATTTTTTTAAATTTTGATCACTTATGCGTCGAGTATTTTCGAGAAGAACTTCAGACGGTCGTTACTCGGTGAAATACATATCCGATTTAAAATATGTATATAACCTTTTCCGTAGATAATTGAATTATCTTTCTTTTTGTTTATAACGATTTTTGTTATTATGTTGAAAGTAAGCCGAGAAATCACTGAAAACTATTCGAAAATATTTAACGCTCGATTTTTTTTTATTATTATTCAATCAATTGTATAGAAATTTCAAATAGAGGAACACGACACATGAATTTATTTTCAAAAAAGAATAAAAAAAAAGCACTCAATCTTCAATTTTCTTTTCCTTAATTTCCCGCCCCAATAAATCGAATTTCGGTTTCGAATAAATCTCAGTTTCGATGTCTGAACTACCCGAATCCGAATCCGTAGAAGAATCCGCATAATTCCCCATCCCTGGTAAAATCCCAATACACTTTAACGGCGGGGAACTGCAAGTTTTCAATGTCTTTTCTACGTTTGATCTCTTCGAAGTCAAAACCGTCTCATTATTTAAACCATTCTGTATAATTTTATCTTCGTGCTTCCGCTTATTTGAAGTGCCTTTATTTGTACTCTTCCCGTTACTTTTCTTAACGACTATGCCTTGTAAAAGTTTATTCTGTGATAACCGTGTTGCGTTGTTTGTTTTCGGTTTAGCTACCGGTTTTATTTCTGCATGAAGTCGATCTTCTAATGATTTTTCTTGTAAACTAGCTACTCTGTTACGATAATCTGATAGCTCCCGTTCTTCATCTAAGTTTTTATTTTTCTCGGCTTCCATTTTTTTCTGGTCGACTAAATCAAGGAAATCTATTTCTTCATCGTCTAATCCTTTAATCATATTCTCTGAAAAAGATTTACAATAATTATTATTAGACCGGGAGCCAGGCTACATTCCGTTTGAAAAACCGTTAGGATTCATAAGAGTTGGTGATAACTTTTCCAGCATGGGGATCTCAGTATCTATAAGAGATACAGGTTTGGTTAAATCAGATTAATTATTTGTAAGAAGGGGGTGAGTATTACTACATAAAAAAATATTCATAATTCTATGTGGTTTAGGCGGTATACCCAAAAAACTGAAAGTTCGGAATTTCTTTAAATGGCTTTAACTTTTTTGTTAAAGTAGATAGGTACTTTTTGTTTGCGGTTTCTTAAGGCACTTTTTTGTGTAGAATTGATTGGTGTATTTTGATTTTTTATATCACTTTTAGTTTCCGAGTTACGAGCTCTAACTTTAGTTTTTGTTATGGGTCGCTATGTTGGCTATGGCATATTTGAACGTGTTTTTTACTCTACTTTACAATGATGTGTCACTTGCCATACTTCTTATCGAAAAAAAATTATAATGTATTTTTTAAACTAAAAATTCGGAATTTCTTTAAATGGCTATAACTTTTTTGTTAAAGTAGATAGGTACTTTTTGTTTGTGGTTTCTTGAGGCACTTTTTTGTGTAGAATTGATTGGTGTATTTAGAATTTTTATGTCACTTTTAGTTTCTGAGTTACGAGCCCTAACTTTAGTTTTTCTTATGGGCCACTAAGTTGACTATAGCATATTTGAACGTGTTTTTTACTCTACTTTACAATGATGTGTCTCTTGCTTTACTTATTATCGCAAAAAATTCGAAGTACTAAATACCAGTGATATTTATGAAGTATTTTATCAGAAACATTTAAGTGTGCCATGAAAAACAAAAATTGTAAAAAAAATACATTATAATTTTTTTTTCGATAATAAATATGGCATGTGACACATCGTTGTAAAGTAGAGTAAAAAACACGTTCAAATATGCTATAGTCAACTTAGTTTCCCATAAGAAAAACTAAAGTTAGGGCTTGTAACTCTGAAATTAAAAGTGATATAAAAAATCCAAATACACCAATCAATTCTACTCAAAAAAGTGCTTTAAGAAACCGCAAACAAAAAGTACCTATCTATTTTAACAAAAAAGTTATAGCCATTTAAAGAAATTCAGAATTTTCAGTTTTTTGGGTATACCTCCTAAACCACATAAAATTATGAATTTTTTTTGGTGTTGTAATACTCGCCCCTTTCTTACAAATAATTGATCTGATTTAACCCAACCTGTATCTCTTATAGATACTGAGATCCCCATGCTGGAAAAGTTATCTGGGACACCCATGTCATACTTACTTAGTTTTCTTGATTCTTCAAATTCTAAATCACGTTTTTTTCTTTGTTCTTCTAAACGTTCAAAAAGACTCCTAGAATCATAAGGTTCCTCTGGAACCTCTATTAAAAAAAAAATGAAAAAAAAATTAACCTAACCTCAATTTTAAGACGTAAAATTATTTTCATGCATATTTTACGGATTATACATTATAATATTTACCTAAGGGTTGATCAGAAGTCCTTACTTTTTCCCATTCTTCCTGCCTACGCAGTTTTGCCTCCGCCAAATCTTTTTCACTAACAAATCCTGAACTCATTATTTCTAATTTAAATGTATTTATAAAGAATTATTTTTATTACAGTTTAATTATTTATTAAAAACATATCACACGGATACTTTACTTTACATTATTTATTTATATAATTCAACAGTAAAAATGTGTGCAGCTTTAATAAACATTAAATTTTGACAGATAATGTGGTGCTGTCAAAACATATGAGAGAAATAAAAATACAGTAAAATATTTCAGTATGAGTGAGATGCCATATATCGCCAATCATACCAATTTTAATAATAATTATTAACGAAAATAAATAGATTTATTAATTAAATCTACTTCAATTTATACAATTAGTATAATACAAATACTTTAATAGTGGTTTTAAAGTAAACACGCATAATCATATTCATTTCTATTGCGTTTTAAAATCCCTGTTTTTTTAAATTTTATACATTCCACTGATGTGAAGTTGGCCATAAACGAATCGACTGCAACGAAATGCAATGTAGGTTACTGGCTCTTTGCTGGACTGGGCGCTATAGGAGGTTGTCTGTTAAACGTCAAAATGTTCGATAAAATAATAATGCAAATAGTGAAAAAATAAATGAAAATTGTGTATGTGTTAACAGTTATTGGTTCTAAGTGTTATAAGGAATAAATAAACAATAATGGCAAATAACATCATAGCTGAAATAAGTTTGAATTTAATATATTGTTGTATTTATGAGTGCCCAATTGTTTTTTTATAATGGATTTGCTAATTTTCGGTAAGTCTTATTTTGTTGATTTGTTTATGTATGCTTCCTGAATACTGGGAAATAGTTTATTTAGTGTTTTTAGGTCACCTGTTAGTATCATATGAAAGTGAATGGGGTTTTAGGGTTTCATTTTATATTAATATTAAATACTTATTTTAATACGTATGTATGTAATATTTTTGTATGTATTTTATACGTTTTGAAATACAGGTGTGCAATATCGTTTTAAAACCGGTGTGTCGTATAAGTTTCTTTACAAATATTAATTTTTATTTTTACAAAACTAACAATGTTTTTTATGCAATGTTTTATACTTCCTCTAAATTTATAAACAGGATGTCATTTAGATTTTTATTTTTTCGTATGATGAGTTTCACATCTGTACTTCCTTTTTATATTTTAATCGTTTTTTTTTTGTTATTTCACCTGTTATGTGTTCATAGTATTATTTCATAAATTCAGCATTATTTTATATGGTCTGATTTTTTTATGCTAACATAGACAATATGAAATAGTTAATTTAATAATTAAATTAATAAACATTTTTAATTTTTATTTTATCAGCAGATTAATATAGGTGTACTATTTCATTTTTAGGGTTCCGTAGAAATCTAGGAACCTTTGTAGTTTCTCCATGTCCGTCTGTCCGACCGTCTTGAAAAATTTTGACATAATAAGATGAAATTTGGTATACGGTCGTAGATTGATGACCCAGAAAACAGAAATGATAAGATTTTTGAAAAAAAAAAAAAATTAGACCCCCTTTCCATAAAATGAAAATTTAAAAAAAAAAAAAAATTCACCTACCCCATTGAGTGGGGTGTCATTAGAAAGGTCTCCTAAAATGCAACAAAAAATGTAACAGAACTGTTTGATTTTAACCCTTCAATCACGATGTATTTGCTCTCCAAAGTCGTTAAAAAAGCGTCCCCTCCCCTCTATTTTCTAAACTATCAATTCGAAAAATCTGAAAAAATTCCAGAATGTAGCTTTTAATTAATACTTTCACTGAAAATTATAACGAACATTCTCAAAAATATTTTGGACCCCTCTTTAATAGACTGAAAAGTGAACTTACATTTTTTTCCCACTTACCCTATTTAGTGGGGTGTCATTTAATAGGTCTCCTAAAATGCAATAAAAAATATCAAATAACTTTTTGAATTCAACCCTTCAGTCACAATATATTTGCATTTTAATGTCGTTATCAGAGCGTCCCCCCCCTCTATTTTCTTAACTATCAATTCGAAAAATCTGAAAAAATTCCAGAATGTAGCTTTTAATTAATACTTTCACTGATAATTATAACGAACATTGTCAAAAATAGTTTAGACCCCCCTTCTATAGACTGAAAAGTGAACTCTCATTTTTTTTCCCCACTTACCCCATTGAGTGGGGTGTCATTTGATAGGTCTCCTAAAATGCAATAAAAAATATCAAATAACTTTTTGATTTCAACCCTTCAGTCACGATATATTTGCTTTTTAATGTCGCTGTCAGAGCGTCCCCCCCCTCTATTTTCTAAACTATCAATTCAAAAAATCTGAAAAAAATTGAGAATGTAGTTTTTAATTAGTACTTTCACTGAAAATTATAACGAACATTGTCAAAAATATTTTGGACCCCCTTTTCATAGATTTAAAAGTGAACTCACATTTTTTTCATTTACCCCATTGAGTGGGGTGTCATTTGATAGGTCTCCTAAAATGCAATAATAAAAGTCAAATAACTTTTTGAATTCAACCCTTCAGTCACAATATATTTGCATTTTAATGTCGTTATCAGAGCGTCCCCCCCCTCTATTTTCTTAACTATCAATTCGAAAAATCTGAAAAAATTCCAGAATGTAGCTTTTAATTAATACTTTCACTGATAATTATAACGAACATTGTCAAAAATAGTTTAGACCCCCCTTCTATAGACTGAAAAGTGAACTCTCATTTTTTTTCCCCACTTACCCCATTGAGTGGGGTGTCATTTGATAGGTCTCCTAAAATGCAATAAAAAATATCAAATAACTTTTTGATTTCAACCCTTCAGTCACGATATATTTGCTTTTTAATGTCGCTGTCAGAGCGTCCCCCCCTCTATTTTCTAAACTATCAATTCAAAAAATCTGAAAAAAATTGAGAATGTAGTTTTTAATTAGTACTTTCACTGAAAATTATAACGAACATTGTCAAAAATATTTTGGACCCCCTTTTCATAGATTTAAAAGTGAACTCACATTTTTTTCATTTACCCCATTGAGTGGGGTGTCATTTGATAGGTCTCCTAAAATGCAATAATAAAAGTCAAATGACTTTGATTTAAACCCTTCAGTCACGAAAATTTTGAAAAAAACTCTTTTTGTAAATCGTAGTGAGAATGTCTACGGAACCCTATCATGTGCGTGCCCAACACG